>CM057455.1:1202797500-1204085833 GCA_016271365.2 Neoceratodus forsteri | reverse complement strand
TTTCAGTTTCGTCTATGACATAGCTACTGTAGTGCAATGAGAAATTGTTCATTGTATCACAACAGCAATATCACTACTATCATGCTACCACATTTGAGAGTGCTGAAAATTCATGCACAGTTGACCCTTACTATATGCTACAGCAGTCTGTCAATCTAGCAAGAGTACTGTACAATAAAACATGAGTGTACTGTATCAATAAAACACAAGAGTACTGTACAATACAACATGAGTGTAGTGTACCAATAAAACACAAGAGTACTGTACAATACAACATGAGTGTACTGTACCAATAAAACACAAGAGTATTGTACAATAAAACATGAGTGCACTGTACCAATAAAACACAAGAGTACTGTACAATAAAACATAAATGTACTGTAACAATAAAACACAAGAGTACTGTACAATAAAACATGAGTGCACTGTACCAATAAAACACAAGAGTACTGTACAATACAACATGAGTGTACTGTACCAATAAAACACAAGAGTATTGTACAATAAAACATGAGTGCACTGTACCAATAAAACACAAGAGTACTGTACAATAAAACATAAATGTACTGTAACAATAAAACACAAGAGTACTGTACAATAAAACATGAGTATACTGTACCAATAAAACACAAGAGTACTGCACAATAAAACAAGTGTACTGCACCAATAAAAAGGATCATATCATTACTCAAAGTTTGCAGCTTTAGGAAAAAAAATTGCCACTGCTGTGGTATCTAACAATATAAAAGAGTATATTACATGGAGAATAATGTGTCTGCAACCATACACAATTAGATTGTGTTTCCATTGATGGCTTGAGATGACATCATGTGGACCTCGAGAGTGAAATTCTAGAGGTCCACGATGTCGTCTAAACCCCGAGATGGAAACACAAGCCGAGTTGGGCATGGTTGTTCATGTTTTATTTTTTTATAGTATATGGTTTCACTTTGTGTCAAAAGTGAAAATTTCAGTTCATATATAGTAATAAGCAGGACCAATCCGCTCCCCTCCCACCTACCTTTCATCACTCACAGTAATGATATTAAAAAATAAATGATGTAGACGGGGGTCTTAACAGGGGATAATCATGCACAGCAATGTTGTGGCTGTCCTGATCTTTGAACTGTGTACGACTTTTGCCCATTCACGACAAGGGTTTTGAGTGTATGGAGAATCACACACAACACTTAACCATATACTATAATTTGTTTTCACATAGCATATTTCATGCAAAAGCATCATAGAACACAGTATGAGAAAATAACAAGAACATGATAGAGGAAGCGAAATTTGAACTTGCAGATAACTAGAATAGGCAGGGTAAGAAAAAGTTTACAACACAAAGGCAAGGCAAAGAGGTAGGGGTTTTAGCTGAGACTGAAAGAGAGTCTGTCAGACTACAGTGTGAAGGTGCAGCAGAGGAAAACATCTGCCAGTGACAGGGGATAGCTTAGGTGTAGGAACTTTTTTAACAGGGTCAGAGAGGCGAAGAAGATGAGAAGGAAAGTGATCATAAATAAGTTCAGCGAGGTGCAGTACCATGCAGGGTTGTGAATGAAAGAAGTGTAGTTTTAAATTGTGTTCCAAAGTGGATGGTAGCCAGTTTAAGTCTAAGGACCAGAGGGATGGGTCTGTGTTTTCTGAGTGAGGAGATCAGCAGCAGTATTTTGGACGTTCTGAAATTTGGCAAGTATTAGGGACATAGTTTAATGGTGCAGTTTAGTGTATTTTTAGGCAATAACTGTTGAGTTACAAAATGCATCAAAATTCAAGTTGTCAGTCTCATCCCTCCCCAGTGCCAGGTCTTTGAGTTGAACTCAGGATTCTTTTCTCCCTTTTTATATTTCCATCTTTCTCTTCTATAGATCTCTTACTATTCTGTTACCATCCCTACACCACCTTCGCTGTTTTTCCAGCTCTTCCTTTCAAGTTTTTTTTTTAATTTTCACTTATCCCATTTTTATTTCTGTTTTCAGCCATCGCCTTGCTTTTTATGTTCCACCGCTCTCATTGCATGTATTTCCCCTTTAATTGCCAACTTCGTATGGCTTCCCTTTACATTGGTCTCCCTCCCATTCTCCTTCGCCTACGTTACGTTTATTTATGTGTTAATTGGATGTACACACGCGTGGTCACAGAAAAGATCCCCTTTTCTGCAAACAAATGATGGTCAGGCAGCTTATATATAATCCTGTCTGTGTCAGCGTCACACATTAAACAGTATTGCATTAAAAATATATAAACTGCCTGACCATCATTTGTTTTCAGAGGATACACAACTTTTACTAAAGATGTGATTAAAATGATCAAACTAGTATAGATACAGCCAGTTGACTGGATTTATATGACTGTATAAAACTGGGTGTCATCAGAGTGTAATAATAAAATGTGAAATGAAAACATTACAAGTAACTTTACCCAACAATATGCACATAGTTATTTCTCTAGCTCTCTTGTTTCTATATCAGATTCTCTATAATCTGGTTTAATTTTTTCAAAGTCTGTGAATAGGCACAAAATAAGGAGTCCCAGCTTCAAAATAGCAACTGGTATGGAAATAAACAGATAGAAAAGTCATTTAAGATACTGGGTAGAAAGAAATGACTGGACCCCCTGATTTCTTGCTCAGGTTCTTATCTTGTTTCTGCCATCACATCTACAAGCAACATCCACCTTAGATGTTATGTTGCAAACCTTTCAATCACTTCATCAGTTTCCACTTTAGCTCCATAATGCATGTGCATTAGGGCAAGGCCTGACATTCTATCATTTTCATTGTGCATCTAACATAAGTTTTGAGTCTGCGAAGAGCATTGAAAGAATGTTCACATTGGCTCACATTCACTAAATGGTGAGTATCATGTGTAAAAACACATGTACCCTGCCCGCGTGGCTCCACACCCATGGACAAGTGTGTGCTGGCCAGACTTCACTATTGCCAGCCACCTGTTCATGGCCCTGCCCGGTGTGCAGGTTTGTGGCGTATACTGTTGCAACAGCGATGGTAAGACAGCGAAGACCACTACAGCAACAGACTCGGCTGTTTGCTATACTGGTCTGCTGTCTTACTGACACCGCTGTCTCCGGGGAGTTCATCCTCTCCCCGAAACAACTCGGATTTGGAGTTGGTAATTGTTAGTGTGGGAGGGCAGAGTCCCCCACATGGGGGGTGTGGGGGTTGAAGCCCCCCACAAAAAAACACTTGTGTTCCTGGATGGCACAATACTGACTGTCGGCATTGTGCTGTTGCTGTAATGGCATTCAACAGGATTCCTGTCAATGCGGCATGGTGGAGCTGTTTGTGGGGGGTGGATGGGTGTGGAGCTGTGGACTCAGGCAGTCATCCAATTGGATGCCCTTGAGTGGATCCCTTGCACTGTGGGAGGAGGGGAGTGGGGATAGGGACTCATCTGACATTTGGGCAAAGCAGGGCATACACCCAAACAGCTGCCCCCAGCCCTCCCTGTGAACCCAGTGGGCTGGGGCAGCATTGTGGCAGGAGTCTGGGTGCTGCCACCAGCAGGTGTTTATTGGGAGGGGAGCAGAACACTTATGGTGAGCTCCCAGTCACGTACCCTGGCCTGGCACTCTGTGCTGCCTACACAGCTTTGTGCATAGCGCGCAGTGTGGGCACACCCCCTGGCACACCCCCGGACTACCTGTGGTGCATAGCTACTTTGGTGGCTGGGGGATGTGGTGCGCAACAGGCATGCATTCCAATGGTTAATGCCGCAGAGTGGCCACTGTGCAGCATTCACACTTCGAGTTGCCTATGCACCTCAGATACATGGCATGTAGCCAATCTGCACTATAGTGAATCATGGCCATTGTTTGCTACTGACTGGAATTATGCAGAGTATCTTGAGTAAGTGTATATGTTTGGGGAAAAGGATGCACCACAGGCTCTGAATGCTTCTAGAGCAGTACCATGTGGATTTTGATTGTTTTGCCATTTGTTTTTCCATGTTAGCAGTTCCACATCTATAACCTGAGGAGAAGGAAGATCCTTTTTATAGAAATCTACAACTTCATCTAGGTTAGTATTTCCGCCATTGGATTTAATCACTGATGGAATACATCTCATTAGCTTAGCCACAACTTGCTGTGTTCTTGAAAATGTCAGAGACAGTGCCTCGAGGAGAGTATTTATTTATTTATTTCATTTTCGGATTAATCAGGCTTTGGAATTGCAATCACCCTCCTACAATGCTCTTCAGGTTCACTTGCAGGAGTATTGCTCTGGTACGAACATACAAAATTTGCCAGCAGTTAAAGGCCTAAAGGTCTATCAAGTCTGCTCGAATATGCAGCTAGCACTCCTTATTCTGCAGCTGCCCCTCCCTTCCACCCTTCTCCTCCATTGACCCTCCCCCTTGTCCTGTCCCATCCTCCTTTTGAAGCAGTCCACTGTTCTACTGGATACCACTTATGCAGGTAATGCATTCCACCCAGTTACCACCCTCTCTGTAAAAAAGTGTTTTCTCATCTCCCTCCTGAACCTTCCTCCCTCCAGTCTCATATCATGGCCCCTGGTGTCCCTTCCCTCTCTTACTTTGAACAGCCCCTCTGTACCTGCCTTGTTTATTCCTTTCATGTACTTAAAGGTTTCAATCATGTCCCCCCATCCCTCCTCTCCTCCAGCGAGTACATGTTCAACTCCCTCAGACTCCTCTTGTATGATAAGTCCCCCAGCCCTTGATTATCTTCATTGCCCTGCGCTGCACCCCCTCCAGTAACTTAATGTCTCTCTTCAGATACGGGTGCCAGTACTGCATGCAGTATTCCAGGTAACGTCTAAACAATGACCTATACAATGGCAGAATCACCTCCTTTCTCCTCGAGGATATACCCCTTGCAATGCAACCCCGCATTTTGTTGGCCTTTGCAGCTGCCTTCCTACATTGTGCTAAGTTGTTCATTGACCCTTTAATGAGCACCCTCAGATCCTTCTCCTCCTCCTCTGTCTGGGCTTGCTGCACTCTCCCCAGCTGGTAATGCCTCCTTCAGTTCTTCACCCCAAAATGCAGCACCTGGTGAGTCTGTCATCCAACAAAGTGTGGTATTACATGTTCAACATTGACCTTTTTTGCAACACTGCATGCCTCAGTGTACCAATTGTGGAACTAAGAATCAGTTTCTTGTCGAACTACCTTTATACTGTCCTCTGCTATGGTAATCATATTGTAAGCATTAATGATATCAATTGCACTATTTTGTAATTTTACACTCAGTGGTTGCACCAACCTTAGTACCTTCATTACTGTGATAAAGCAAATAATGTAATGGAAATTCTCCATAGAATAAAGGATCCCATTTGCTGCTGTCTTAGTCACTGCATCTCAATTCCAGTCTCCATACTCATCAAGATATTGCCGTCCATTATTGATGACATGCAGTGCAATGAGAATACATGGAAACAGATTGTAAAAAATCTCATTGCTGTATGCTTCATTGCCCGTCTGGTTTTGCAAAGAGATTGCAATGTCACACCTTTAGCCTCGGTATAATTAAGTCATATAATTTTCATCAGAAGCTAATTTATTTTGGGTGAGAAATTGAATAAGTTACAACATTAGTTAAGCACATCATGCATGTTCCAGATTTCAGACTGTTGACAAGACTTTACTATGCACAAATTGAGGCAGTGTGCATTATAGTGTATGTAAACAACTGATTCATTCAGCTTGCAAATATAACCTTGTGTGCCTCTAACGTTAGATGACATGTTTGAGGCTCCATCATACCCTTGGCCTCGGCATGCTTAAATGTCAAGACTCCATCGTGCCAAAGTATTTAATATATAATGTACTTGGAATGTTGATTACCCACCAAAATCAATAAGTTTACAAACCTGTAAACTCACTGACATGATGCATACACCTTATAAACCTATCTCATCTATGTCACGTCAGTGGGTTTACAGAAACGAATGTCACCGATAGCCAGCATTCCACTAAAAATGCAATCACCAGTCACAGCAAATAATTAAAACTGCATTCCATTTACAGCAGTTTACTGTCACTGAAACTAGCATTTGTAAACTAATGTTTATTTTTTTTTTCTGACCCCCGCTTAGATACCTTACTGTCTCACGACACACTCGTTTCTTCCTCAGAGAAGATCCTCTGCCTACTCTGGATGTCTGTGCCAAATCCAGCTTGACTTCCCACAGTTCTCCTGTCATGCATGCCACCTTGACCTTGATGGATCAACCGGATGTTTTTCTTATAATCGTTTTTTCTCGTTGTTCCTTCACAAACTACCTAAACAAGTTCAGAAGTAGCAATACATTTCACAATCATTTTCTTTGTTTGCTGCTTAAATAAAAAAAAAAATTCTGCAAAGTACATCTGTTCCAGTATTAATTAAGATCATCCCTACAAGTAAGGTGAGTAACCTGTTTGTTTGTGGCTGGGGGGGGGGTGCATTTTGAACTTGGGAAAAATGTTTTGAGCGATCCAAATACACTATAAAAGACAATGCCTAACACACAGGTGATAACCTTGGTGCAATCACCTCTTGTGGTTGCTAGGGCTATGGTAAACCTCTCGAGCTGCACTCTCTAGGTTTACTGTTGCCCTAGCAACCACTTGAGGTGGTTACACTGTGATTATCACCTGTGTGTTAGGCATTATCTTCTATGTTCTTTGCAAGTGCCTCTCCGGTTATTCTTTCATAAGATACAAAGTCTAGGAAGTCTTCCCTTATGTTCTGAGTTTTGTCAGTGTAATGGATTACCAGAGACAAAACTTCATGAGCAAGAGTAGAATAGTACTCAGCATCTTTTATGTCTTTCATTATATTGTCTCAGATCTGATCCCCAATAAGCTCTGTCAACTCATTTTGAATGTCTGGTGAGTGATTTTGTGCATTTCTCCTGCCTAACTGCAAATGTTCATTTAGAGTTGTATCTCCAGCATTTACCCTGAATTTCAACAGGGAGATAACATTTCCTGGATTGTTGATATCCATTGTCTATTTTCTCAATATGGCCAGATAAAGCTATATTCTGTCAACCACAGAAAAGTACAGTTTCAATTACTGGTCTTAATATTTTCCGGTTTTGTTCAATTCTTGCAGCACACTTAGCAATAAGTTTGCACCTCATTGATTTTTCAGAGGTTTCCATAGTTACCTTAAAATTCTGAGCCTTTTCCAATGCATTCATGTGATACTGTTTCTTACAGTGCTCTTTTAGAATCTCCTTTGCATTTGTCCCATTTGTTAAGGGTTTGGTGACATGAGTGCCCAAGCTACCACTGTAGCCAAACAAAGTACATGACTTACACAAGCCACCTTTCAACAAGTCACTGTAAACTAACCAAGGATATGAAATACACCCTTTCTGTTGGAAGGATCATTGTTTACCATGCATCACTGTCTTTGGAAATCTATAAGTAGCTGATGGACTGAAGTGATTAGTGAGGCATTTATACTTCTCAGAATCATTGAGTGAGGTGCCAATGGTTTTGCCTATATCATAAGGACCCTATTTTGGTATACTGCTACTCTCTTTTGGCACAATGTTATTATTGTTGTTTTCATTGGACAAACTTTCTTGAACAGTCTCTCTGTTACTGCCTGCTGCAATGCCTGAATCTAAAAACGCAAAAGCCATTGATAACTTTGTCATACATACGGGAAAAAGCAATTAACAACAGGTCATTTCATATCCATCCTCCAATGATTAAACATTTGAAAAATGTCTGGCAGAAATCAAGGAACAGTCTCCCACCCAAGAAAATGGGGGTGAAAACAATGAGGAGCATCAGGTATACATGGGATAAGCATAGGGGAGTACTGGTAGATAGGCAGAGATGGTAGAGGGTTGCCAGATGTCAGTTAGGGTCTGTGGAGACAGAATAGGCAGGGAATATCTGGGCAGACTTGTTGAGGCAAACGTTTTGTTTTTCTTATGCCAACAAATTCTATCTTTCTATCTAAGGTAAGAGTATTTGCAAAACCAGCAAGCGGGGATTCAAACAAGGATGGGACATGTACAAGTGCATAGTAAGGGCAGGGGTGGGGGTTGGAAATTGAAATATTTAAGGGAGAAAGATGATCACTAGGACCAGCTCAGAAGGATTAGGTATGGTGGACAGACTGGATGAGTCACTAAGCCTTTTCCTGCCATTAAATTATATGTTTCTGTGAAGGATAATTATGGCAATAAGTGGATTCAATGGATGATTGCTATCTGTGACTGACTTTGTTTATTAAGAAAATAACTGTAATATTAATGACAAGTCCTACGCTTATATGAGTAGCTGCAGGACATATTCATATAGGACAGAAAGACAGTGATTCCAATAGAAAATGCCAATAAGTATCATGAGAGGAAAAAGTTGTCTGACTGTAATGCAGTAGTTTTACAAAAGACTGATAACTATAAAGACTGATAACTACAACACGGTGTTTCCTCTAATACACGACACACCTTGACAGCTCCCACTTTGTGATTGGCTTAAATATGAGCAGACTGGATGGGCCTTGCAGTCCTTATCTGCCGTCAACTTCTATGTTTCTATGTTTTGTTCCAAATCCACATGAAGAAAGAGTTGCCTGATTGGTAAATCCTCGCTTCTTAGTACATCTTGCCATCTAGCAGTGATTGATCCAAATCAGTGTCCCTTTTTGAAATGGAGGAGCAGATTTTTACTTATTACATATTAACTTCAATTTGATGTAACGATGCTCACATTCCTTTACTGTATCTGGCATATGTAGGGCTTGCAAAAACTACAGACCAAACTGGGCAAGCTTAACTCTACCCCCAGCACTGGGCCAACCAAGGAGCTTTGACTGATGGCAGTAACAAGATAAGAACTTGAGTAAGAAAGCAAGGGGTCCAGTAAAGGAAATACCAAAGTGGTTGAAGCACAGGGGTTCTGGTTGTGACCTCTGTAACCATTCTAATTTGCTTGAAGTTTTGCTATTCTGCTATCAAAAACGTTATCCAAAACCTGAATAAAATGTTTGCAACGACTTGAACAACTTTGTTTGGATTTATTTCCTGTTCTGGAGTGCTACCTATTGTTGGAGCTGTGGTCCAGTAAAGTAACATTTCTTTCTATCCAGCAACTTAAAGGGCTTTTCTGTCTATTTAGTTTACTATCATACCACCTACAGGGTGCAGCAGCACACAGCAATCAAGTAAAAAGACTTCCTTGCAAATAAGAATCAGCTCAAATACTTATCTTACTGTATGTCACATGCATGCTCCAACTGACCACAGGAAAGAAAGACATCCTTTGGTTCAGCTGATACTGTGACTGTGCCCAGCACTGGCCGCCCACATGGGTGAGAGTCAAAAGAACAGAATGATCTACCAGCCTCTGATACTCATGGGGGGGGGGGTGCAACCACTGGGGCCCTGGGGGGCAGGTGAGGGGGTCCAGTTTCCCTCAAGTTTTTAAGCCCTGCACAGTGCATAATGGCCAAGGGTACTGCATGAAAGACTCGGTAGCTCCTATCCCTCACCCCAACATTTTAGCCATGGCTGCGCAAATGTTTGATACCCTGAGCTCTTCCCCCACCCCATCCTTTCACAATAAAGGATGTGATTACATTCATTGGTTGGTGTGCTTACTGGTTACTGCACTGCATGGCATCCATAATGGACAGTAATGGACAGCAATATGTTGATGAGTATGGAGACTGGAACTGGGATGTTAATACTAAGACGACAGCAAATGGGATCCTTTATTCTATGGAGAATTTCCTTTGCATTATTGAGTGTGCTTATTGCTTCTTCATGTCAATAGAGTAGTTATAATTGGGATGCCTTCTTGTAGCAAACATGAAATTGTTTTTTAGTAATATCTGCATATGCTTAATTATGCATGGCGTGTAGTGCACCATGTGGTTTTGAGCGTTTGCTACTGGTAACCTTAATGGGTAACTCAGTAACTTGGGTTTTCATTTTGGATTAATGTATAAAGAAAGAATGAGACACTGGGCTAAGTGAATGCAACTTTATTAGCAGGTAAAGTGAAGAAAAAAAGAAAGAAAGAAAGAAAGAAAGAAAGAAAGAAAGAAAGAAAATCATCTTTTAATAGTATCTCAGTGTTTAGGCTTGTTATTGTCTGAGTGTTATCAGTTCTTAGTTCTCCAGGGTTCAGGCAGGCACTTACTCACTGCGAAAAGTAAAAGGAGAAGTATTTTTAGAAACAGTACCCTTTTATTACAGGGCTGACATTTATTAACTTTGGTACTACAGTATACTGGAATGTTTTTAGTGTACCGATGTGTTTTATTTGCATTGCAGCATTTACTGTTCTATGTCCTTCTGGTCAGAACACGAATGTTATTTTACACTAATGCAACAGGAGGTTTGAACCTGCAAAATATGTGTGGCACATGACTTGCCCATTTTACACTGTTTATTTGGAATACTGAGAATAAGATCTGAATATTTCCTGCCATGTAAATGCACTAAATTATTCCAGAGGCGGTTTAGGAAATGACAGAGGCAATCATACTACACACTATAGTGCTTTGGTGAGATAGTTCATGATCACCACTTTAGGCATCTTGTGATATACTAAATTATTTAGTACTTAATAAAACACAGTATACTGTAACTCTCAGGCCCCCACATTCAGAGCCAGCTGCTAGCATCACACAGCCAGTAGTGCTGTGTGACAAATGCCACATGGCCAGCTCTGAGCAAAATTCAGACAATGTGCTCAAGCAGAGTGCACTACCTGTCTGAACATGGGGCTGGGCCGACACTGTGCATACTGACTATGTGCTGTACTGACATGTTCCAGTGCTGAATATGGCCCACAGGGAGGCCCACTGGAGATAGCACTGCCCAAAACAGGATAGTGCCAGGGCTCCTGTAGGCCATATTCAGCCCTAACACACTAATGAGCCTTTTGGGGATGCATAGTGCTATTGGGCCATTTGCATGCACGTTATGGGGTCAACATGCTGCGCAGCACTGCTTGCCCTATCTAAAGTGATCAGCCCTGGTGTCTAGTGATCCCCCACTCCCCATCACCCATGTTATTATATTTACCCTTTTCCTGGTGTCTAGTGGACCCCACCCCCTCATTACACAAGTTGCTATTTCTACCCCTTTCTCTGGAGTCTAGTGCACCACCTCCCTCAACTGATTGTCAAATTCCCACCCGACCTCCCACTGAGGACCCACACACCATGTATCTCCCTCACCACAGTCACTGTACCTCCAACAATGGTGACTGGCAGAGTCCCCTACTCACCACCTTGGCTGGCTGCTGCCTGACTGTTACTAAGTGCAATCGCTATTACTATAGAAACAACTCTTTTTACTGTGCTCACAAGTGCGCTCAATGACAGTCAAAGGGAGGCTGTCCAAGAAGGTGAGAGATGGGCTGTGCTGGCTGCTGTTATTTGAGGTATAGTGAGCGGGATGAGGGGGGGTTGCAGGGTGGGGGTCCCAAGTAGGTGGGCAGGTGGAGGGTTAGCAATTTGTTGAGGGTGGGGGGCTACAAGACACCAAAAAAAGGGTCAATTTGGATACATGGGTGACCGGGGGGATAAAGGGACCACTAGACATCAAGGAAACTGAAGCATACTACCTGAATGGGTGATTGGGGGGGGCACAGCCATAGCACCCAGTTTAGGCCAGAGGTTTGGGGGCAGTAAACAGTGCTGAGCTGGTGGCTGAATTAATTAATTCAGAAGTTTAAGAATTGTCTGGGCTGTTTGTTAATTGGCGCCATTTCAAATCTAGGGTGCCTTAAGAGGGTTGTAAACTGGGTAGCTGATAAAGGAGACTTCTACAAACTATTTGTTTTTAGAGCCAGTTACACCATTCGGCTGAATTGCAGGCAGATTTTATTATAGCAGAACTCTGTAACTTTGAGCTGCTGGCTCAGTAAACTAAAATGAAAGTCATCTAAAATCAAGTATCTTTAATTTGATTCTTTTAGCAACTGTTAGCTAACCTGGATACTGTGACATTGAAGGCAGAATTTGTTTAATATAAGTCCAGCTCCTGTTGCACTTTATCTGTTTAAGCCTGCATACTGTGATACTGAAGGCAGAATTGTTTAATTTAAGTCCAGCCCTGTTGCACTGAATCTGTTTTAGGCTGAATTAATTCCATTTCCAGCCCCTGCTGATCCGACTCTGTAACGATCTATAACCCTCCCCCCTTCCATACACTCCCTCCCCTTAGCACAAACAAAAAGCCCTTACCTGATTTAACAAGTGTCTCCCCTCTCCTCTCCACAGATTTCAGCTTCAGGGGAACTGATCGAGACCCCCCCCCCCCCACGGGTGAACTGTCACGAGGGCCAGATTGCTGAATCCCTCCCTTCTGCACAGCTCAGCCAGGTACTGATCTCTGGTGTTTGGACGCCATGCTGTTTGGGGCTCTACAACTGCTGCTTCTCTGCTCAGTAGCAGAGCCCCGCCACCCCCCCACCACCACCCTTGCTTGGCTCTCCCTTATATAGAGGGCTGAGGCTGAGGTCAGAAACAATCAGCCCACTTCTTCACTAGCAGGTTATAACAAACAGCCACTTGAGGCAGCACTGCACTGCAGCCTGTCCAGATCCCTGTCATTCATCTCTTCTTCCGAATTCATTGCTGTACCACTAGAAGCCTACATTTCCTCTGCTTCTCACCCTCCTTTACTTTGGGTGTGTGTTGTGTTTTGTTTTTTGGGTTTCCTGACTTGAGTCTTTGCTTTGAAACCAAAAAACCCTTTTTAATAAATTTAGTTGCCATTTGGCTAGTGTGAGTTTTACAGTTTCCACACAGAACTTCTAGTGAGTATTGCTCGTAAAGATCTGATGGTTGGAGTTTAAACAACAGCAGACAGGGGCTTCAACCAAGCTCACGCTGAGCGTTCCATGCTGGCCATGGAAAGTTAACTCTTTGTTCTCCGGGGCAGTCGAAAGGCAGGACCTAACTGCAATAGTCAGAATACAGCAAGACTTCATGTTGTTTGAAATTCCTGGTATACCTCCTGCTCGCTAAGCTGATCCTCTATCAGTGTCTCCACCTTATCTTTACCGCCATCGCTTTCCTCTCTCTCACTCTCCCCTACCAACTTATTACTGTGCCACAAAGGCAACCTTCTCTGCCTAGAGAATCCCTCTCACTTCCCTCAGCTCGCTAATTTTCCTGCGCTAGAATGCTCACATTAATCCTCACCTCAGTAGTCCTCCTCTACCAGGGATTACCCAGTCCTGCACTTGAGGTGCTATCGGCTGATGCCAGCCCTACACAATTTCGGCTCCCACCTACTCTCCCACTCACCATAGCTTATTTGTCCCCCCCCCATCTCCCAGCTGTAACCGCCCACCATCACCCTCCTTGTCAAATGACGTTCCTCTCCTTCCCTACTCTCTCTTCCCTGGCCATTCCTTGTTTAGGTGACAAATCTAAAAAAAACATTGTGCCATTGCCAACAAACAGCTGATGCTGGCCCTCCTCAGAATACTTGCTCTACTGCTTCTGATTTCGGGCAATGTACACCCCAATCCGGGTCCCCTCTCGCTAAACTCCAGCACCTCGCATCAGGGGCTACAAATGGCTGCTATGAATATATGCAGCTTGCCCGAGAAGTTGGCGCCTTTACAGTGCTGGATGCTACAGCATCAGCCATATGTGCTAGCCCTTATGGAAACCTGGCTATCAAAGAAGACTCCTGACACTTTTGTCACACTCCCAGGCTTCACCCTTTATAGAGCCGACAGGACTGGCAAATGAGGAGGGGGGTGTGCTTTTTACATCCGCAACTCCCTGTTATGCCATAGCCCATCATCTCCCTCCCTAGATCACGGGGCACAAGCCCTGACAATAAAACTCACACCAGACCCAGCCAGAGCCCCTATTTCTATTACTGTGGCTTACATACCACCTAGAAACCAAGTTGCAGCATTTCAATCCATTGCCAACTATATATCCAGGTTCCCTCCCAAAACTGAACACATTATACTACGGGATTTTAATACGAACTGGCTGTCAAGCTCAGCGTCCACTATGGAAGATACACTTGCTATGTTAGACCTCACCCAGTTAGTCAATCAGCCAACCAGGATGAATCCCAGAACTGGATCTATCACTCTGATCGATCTTCTACTCACCAATCGACCTAACAAAATTTCTAACCTGGTTGTCCTTCCAGATTCCTTAAGCGACCACTCCCCTATCCTCTTCACCAGGTCGTATCAGAGGCAAATACCTCAACCAATCAATTTCACACGACGCTGCTTCCTACCAGGAGGCCTCACTAATCTAAGGAGACACCTAGCCCCATGTGATTGGTCCCCCATCAGACACTCCACCTCTGTAGATGGAGCCCTAGATTACTTCACCCGCACGTTCAACACTGCGTGTGATACATTTGCCCCTTCACTAAGGTCCAATCCAAAAAATGCCCCCTGGGTCTCCCCTGCCTTTCTACAGCAGCTAAAGAACCAGGACAATCTCTGGCTCAAGGCACTTGCCTCAGGGGTACTGGCAGACAGGCTCAACTACAGAACAGCTCGCAATAGGTGCACCTGGGCCATAAGGAGGGCTAAAGCAGACTACTATAGATCTACCCTCACTTCCACCTGGGGGAATGCAAGGTTGTTCTGGGACAACCTTAAAGAACTTAACGGAAAAGCCAGGATGCCTCCACCCTCCCAGCTATCTGTCAACAACACCTACTCCTCGGACCCACTCACCTTCGCCAATTGCCTGAATGCTACATTCTCTGACCTGAGTGCTATCTTTCCTAACAACTTCTTTGACTCCACCCCTACAACCCATGAACCAAACAATGCCTACCCCCTTTCCACTTCAGGGTTATTACTAGAAGGGATGCAAGTCAATACCTTGCAAATGCCCTTGGAGGTTCAAACTACTGCAAAGACTCCTTTGACATGAAAATCCTCAACTTGGTACTAGACCCGGTACTTTCACCACTGATTGACCTCCTTAACCTCTCCCTATGCCTGCAGCAATTTCCTACAGACTGGAAGTTGGCCACTATCACACCAATTCTGAAGAATGGGGACCCCACCTCACCCAATAATTACCGGCAAATCTCCATACTGTCACCACTCTCAAAAACCCTGGAAAAAAATCATTGTCACTCAACTCTACGAATACCTAATAGCACACAGCATACTATGTAGAGAACAACATGGATTTAGAACAGGGCATAGCACTACTACTGCTGTCATAGAGTTCTCCAACGCACTTTTTTTTTTTTTTTTATATTTACTTTGTATGCCCCCTCTCTCACCACCGAACTCTTGCTCCTTCTGGAGACTCCATCGTCCTGATTCGTCCCCGCTCCTACTAACCGACGTCCAGTGCAGTCCATCCCCCCATGGAGCCTTGGCTGTACCCCCCAGGCGGGTACGGGGTGGAGGCCCTTACACCCCGACGTGACTTAGTTTTCATCGGGGGATGCTGGTACTGACGTCGGTAGGGGCATTGGGGATCGTGGCTAGGAGCTCCGTCTACCAGGAGTCCGGTGGGGTATTTTCCTGTTTTCTTCCCCCCCCACAGGATGTCGCACGCTGGGGGAGCCAAGGGGCATAGCACGTCATGACGTGCCTGACACTCCTGCTCCCGGCAGACGTCCTTCCCTCCCTGCTTTGTGCAGTCTCGCTGCACCTCCACCTGTGGTCACCCAGGTGGTGGTGTTGCAGCGGGACTTGCATCCCCACCCTCCCCCCTTGAGGAGAAGAGCAGCCGTTGGGCGCTCAATCCTCCTCCCCCAGCCGGCCCTCCAGCTACCTGAGTCCGTTCCCGAACCCGGGTCGCTGGCGTCGCAAGCGGAAATCCAACCGCTGCGCCAGTGGGCCGGTTTCAATGCACTTCACAAAGCCCTGGATAAGAAACACTTAGCAGGAGCAGTATTTATTGACCTCTCAAAAGCTTTCGATACTGTCTCACATACCCTGCTCCTAAATACTCTCCACCTGACCGTGCTGTCTCCTGCTGGACCCATCACACGGTTTGCAAGTTACCTCTCAGATAGGTCTCATCGTGTTAAGATTAACAACACTCACTCGACTACCCTACCTCTCCACTCTGGGGTCCCACAGGGTTCCATCCTCGGTCCCTTATTATTCAGCATCTTCCGGAATACCCTGCCTAAAGCCTGCCCAAGTAAACTTCTGCTCCACGCTGATGATGCGGTTGTTTGATGCCCATCCAGATCCCATGACCCTACAGTCCTCACTACAAATTGCATTCACCCACGTCGAAAACTGGTTCACGGTCCACAGATTGGTGGTAAATATAAAAAAGACTAAGTCAATGCTCTTTGCTCACCGGCAAAGCAGAAACGCAGATGCCCAGCTAAAAATCTTCTCCAAAGCCCGTCTCCCCTTGTAGCAGGTACATACCTACAAATATCTGAGCCTTACAATTGACCCCAGCCTCTCATTCCACCCACACATCGATAACCTCACCTCAGCCATAAATATTTGCACAGGACTACTGTATCAGCATAGAGAATGCCTGCCGGCTGAGGCCCTCAACTTTGTGGTCACCTCCTCTGTTCACTCTCTAGTAGATTATGGCCTAACCATATAAGCGGCCACCAACCACACGGCTTTGAATAAAATCCACTTAGCCATCAACAAAGCATGCAGGCTCCTCGCCGGGGTTGACAAGCATACCCACGGCTGTACCCTGTATGCCATAACAAATATCCTCACTCTTGATGAAAGAGTCCACTATCAAACAGCCCTCCTCACTAAAAAAATTAATCTAGGTCTCACACCCCCTGGAGTATCTGCCACCCTATGCTCAGCTCATGCCACAGCTAACACCCGCTCGGCTAACAAACTGATATGGACAGTCCCCAGGGTCACAACCTCACTAGCTCAAAGGTCCCTTCACTACGGAGCACCGTTATAGTACAATGAGCTCCCCTCAGCCATTTCCTCTATCACCAGATTGGGTCCTTTCAAAATAGCCCTCAAAGAACACATACTTTCCACCTGCCACTGCCCATGCACCGGCCAAAATGGGCTACGACTCAACACCACTAACACCTGGCTACTGAGCTCTGGCCAGGATGGCCAGGTTCTGTCTTAGTCTGCCAGGTCCTGTCTCAGTATCAGAGCTGTTCTGCAGGTGCCTACAAGTGTATATTGTCTCTTATATTTCTCCTAGATGGACCTGCTCCAACTACTGTACTTTCATAACCTGTTTTTTTTTCCTTACCACTTTGAATTACTGTTTTTACTGTATTATACATGCTTAGTATGTTGTGTATTATGTTGATTTTTTGTACTTCGATGAGGAGCCTTGTAAATGAGTCTTTGACTCAAAGGTTGTAAATCCGATTTACTTAATAAATAAATAAATAAACTAGTGCTGCTGAAACCTGTGAATATACCACTGCACCCTTTATACATGAGGGATCCCTCATTTGCACAGGTGAAGCATTATATGTTGAGAGGTTGCACTGCCAAGTTAGCACGCTGCTCTGGGGGCCTCTGAATGTGGCCCTGCCCTGAACGCTGGTGGTATTCACAGTTACTGCCATGCTAACCTGTTAGCACCATGTTAACTGTTTGACTATGGGCACCTTAGTGCTCTAAACTCTTAGTACTTTCAAAAACTTAAAGCTCTATAGTTTTTATACTTAAATCATGTCAGTCAGCACTATCACTCTTTTTTTATGCTTATTATAACTCAACATTTTTTTCTATGTTTAAGATCAGAACTTATCAAATGTATGCCAACCTGCTTTACAGTCTTTGTCATTTAGGGCAATTCTGCCACTTCAGCAGATCCAGCACACCTCAGATGCAAAACTCATTAGCAAAGAAGACCTTGCATGGGCCACAGGGACATGAAGAAGCACACACTGCAGGCTGAAGAACTGATTCATTGGGTGAGAAGACCTTGCATGAGCCACCAGGACAAGAAGAAGAGAAACTAGTTGATCCTAAGAAGCTTGATCTGATGAAGCTGGTCCTGATGAAGTTGGGCCTGAAAAGGCAGTCCTGAAGAAGCTGGTCCTTAAATAAAACCCCAACACCTCTGCACATCAAAAGCCCTATCTAATGGGCCAGGGTGGCTCCTGTACTGCCTTCCTTACTTGTGGGTTCAGTGTGGCAACAGTTGTAGCCAGGCTACCGCAACCCACCCTCCACTGGCTAAAATGACTGGCCAAGTAACTGTTCATTGATCGTTGAAGGGCCAGAGCTGGAAGTTGCTGTGCAAGAAACTGTTAAAGAATTCAGGAACACAGGACAGCTTCACCATGCTACCGAACTTGGTTGAACAAAATTAGACTGCTTCAAGGATGGCAGAGTATGTTCAGAACACACCTTGAAGTGTGTCCAAAGCTGGCTAACAAGAGTTTTGAACACTGCAAAAGAGAGGCAATGAAATTCTAGTGAACACCTCTGAGTTGCACAGTTCTTTGAATGAATGTACTAAATATGCACAATCACTTTAAGCATCCAACTTCAGATCAATGTAGTACTATGACTTTAATATGCAGTTTCGCGGGCTCCATGGTGCCAAATGGTGAGGGATCGCTTTGGCTTTCTGGAGACCAGGGATCTTGCTCCAAGCCCAGGATGTCAAGAAGAGAAGCCCCCAAGAAGGAGTCAAAGTTTCTGCTGGATGCTGTCCTGGTGGGGCCTCATTGCACCACTTTTCAGTGGCTTCTGGTGGTGAAGAGGTGAAGATGCTGACATTAGTGGAGGACTTTGGACCAACATAGTAAAAATTACGGGGCCTTATGCACTATGCCAATGCACCGCATACACCCAGCGCATAGGCATAGATGCACATGAATGCCACGCAGCAGGGGTCCCGCAGATCCCTGGTGGCATTCACCAAAGGTGTGCTGGACAGGTGCGCACCTGATTCCCCTGGCCCTGTAGGCAGCTATGCACCAGGGTGGTCCGGGGGAGTGATGGGTGCGTGTCCACACTATGTGCCATTCATAAAGACATGTAGTGCTGCACACAGGGGGGCATAGGCAGGCACTGGAAATGGTAGGGGGGACCCTGCCATTACTGCTGTTTGCGCCGTGTGCACACAGGACCCGCGCCTCCCAGAACACCCACCCCCCATCCTGTATGCCAGCCCCAACACACACATCAGAGTCCCATCCCCGTATGAGTAATGACACCCACACACACAGCAGAGCCCCATCCTGTATGAGTAATGATACCCCCACACACAGCAGAGCCCTGTCCTCTATGAGTAATGACAGCCCCCACATACAGCATAGCCTCTCACCCATAGTGTAATTACACCCCCACACACAGCAGAGCACCGTCCCCATATAGGTAACAACACACACACACACACACACACCAGAGCCCCATCACAGTCTGTGTTCCAACCCCCACACTCTTCCGTGCCCCATCACTGTATTAGTTGAACCCCCCCCAACCGGAGCCCCGTCATGAAGGTCCCAGCCCTGTACAACACTGACGACTGTCACAAACACACTCAGCAGGCCAGGCCCTCTGCTCCCACAGTGCCAACCTCTGAGCACAGTAATGTGAACAGGTAACAGACAGGGTAACCCTCCTGTCTGCTTGTGGGTCTGAATCATCTTTAGGCTCAAATTCTGGAGGGATTCAAACTGTGAACCTTATGCTAGCGTACCCAATGTACAGGCGCAGATTCGTACCCTCTTCGGGGATTGCGGTACGATCTTAAGCCAGGCATCCAAAATGAACCCTTAAAACTCTATAAAAGACCTTCGGTATATTCTTACCTTTTCCCAGTTTAGTAACACCATCAAGCTTTTGAACAGTTTTGTCAGTCTTAACCCTCTATACATCACATGCAAAAAAAAAGAGCTTGGAAGACCCAGGCAGTATCTTTCAAATATAGATTTTACTAAAAATAGATAAAAATATGAAAAATGTAAACACAGAACACTATATCACAAAACATACAATCATTTACAAGAAAACAAAGAAAACTACAAACTCCTACCAACATACAGTTAGATACTTTTCTATCTAATGTATTATCTCTAAGTGCTTATCAGAGAGTTATATGTTTCTCTCTTCCAAGTTGGAATATATCAAACAGCTCAGACACAGTATAGTTTAAAGCTGTGTCTCCCCACACCCCTTTTGATAAGTCATCTAGCTCCTCCTTTTAGAACATAAAAAAAATACAAACATGATGTCCAATCAGGAGGTATTTTAAATAATGTGACTTCAGCAAAAACTAATTCCCCAAATTATAACAGTCTTTAATCAAGCCTTTCCTCTTTGATCTTGAGCAGTTCCTGTTTTCCCAAGGAACAGGAAAGGTTTTTTTTACAGATTTAGCACCATGGTGGTATGAAAAAAATTACTCACCTTAGTAATTATGTTTCTTCTATTGGAGTCTTGCTGTATTCTGACAAGTGCAGTTAGCCTCAGCCTTTAAACTGCCTCGGAGAACAAAGGGTTAACCTTTCTATGCAGAGCATAGAATACTGAGCTCGGGCTTGGTTGATGTCTCTGTCTGTTTCCCTTTGAAAGCTAACCATCAGATTCCTACGAGCAACACTCTAATAGTATTCTATGTGGAAACTGTAAAAAAAAATTTAATAGCCAACTGGCAACAAAAAGTTTTGGATTACCAAAAGAAGACTCAAGTCAGGAAACCCAAAAACTCAAAAACCCAAACCAAACAGGAATATAATAAAATAAACACCCACACAAATGAAGAGCGTGTAAAAAGAGCACCCCTGAGGTGCAACATTGCACCTGCCCACCCACTTCCCAAAACCAGGTTCTGAGAGGGGAGGCAGGGACGGAGGTCAGAACACAGCAAGACTCCAATAGAAGAAATATAATTACTAAGGTGAGTAATTTTTTCTTCAAACAACTTGAAATGTTGCTGTATTCTGACAAGTGCAGACTACCAAGCAGTACCTCCATGGAGGAGGGGCTGAATATACTTTGGGAATAGGCTCTGAAGTACTGCTGTGCCAAACTGAGCATCACCCCTAGCCTGGATATCCAGAGAGTAATGCTTGGTAAAGGTATGGACTGTTTTCCAGGTGGCTGCTTGACAAATTTCTAAGAGAGGGATATCCCTGGCAGCAGCCAGGGAAGCAGCTGTTCCTCTTGTGGAATGAGCCCTCAGGCCTGAAAGTGGAATTTTTCCCAGTTTTTCATAGCAGAACTGTATACAAGACACAATCCACCTGGCAATAGATCTCTTGGTGGCAGGTTTGCCCTTTCCCACTTCTCCATAAGTGAGGAACAACTGGAGGGAGTCAAACCTGTGACCCTTGGTATGCTCTATGTAGTAACTAACAGCTCTTTTAACATCTGAACTGTGCAGCCTCCTCTCTCTTGAGGAAGAATGATCAGTGAAGAAAACAGGAAGAGACATAGACTGATTTAAATGGAAGTCTGAAACCACTTTGGGCAAGAACCTTCTATTGGTTCTAAGGACCACTTTATCCCTGTGAAAGGAGATAAAATCAGGTTCCACTGATAGTGCTTGCAGTTCACTGATATGCCTGGCAGAGGTAATGGCTACCAAGAACACAGTTTTCCAAGTCAAGTACTTAAGCTCTGCTGAGGACATAGGCTCAAAAGGAAGTTGCATAAGTTGAGCAATGCAAACATTCAAATCCCTGGCAGGGGCAGGGTCTCTAAAAGGAGGATTGGTGTGAAACAATCCTTTAAAAAATTTGCAGGACACAGGATGAGAAGATAATGAGGAAGACTTCCCCACAGACAGAAATGCAGAAACAGCTGACAAGTGTACCTTGAGAGTAGCTGGTCTGAGGCATAGGCCATTAAGATGGACCATATAATCCAGAACCGTAGGCAATTCAGCAGTATCTGGGGAAATATGCTCCTTAGAACACCAAATACTGAATCTCTTCCATTTGGAGTTATAAGTCTTTCTGGTGGAAGGCTTTTGAGAAGCTTTGAGAATATCCAGAACCCCTTGAGAAAGATGCAGATCTGCAAACTCTAACTCTTCAAGAGCCATGCCTTGAGATTGAGAGACTGAAGATTGGGGTACCAAATCCTCCACTGAGTGGATGTTAACAGGTTGTAATTCCTGGTAAGAGACAGGGGGAAGATGGACTGCTAGGGACAACAACAGGGGGTACCAGGGCTGTTTGGCCCAATCTGGAGCAATCAGAATCACTTTGCAAGGTTGAGACCTTATCTTGACTAAAACTTTGAACAGGAGTGGGAAGGGAGGGAAGGCATACAGAAATTTCTCTTCCCAATTCAGAATCAGGGCATCCAGGGGAACTGAGCCCAAGACTGGAGGTCTGCAACAAAAAAGAAGAAGTTGGTGATTGTCTGGGGCTACAAAGAGATCTATCTCTGGAGTGCTCCACCTTGAAAAAATCACTTTCAACACCTGAGGGTCCATGGACCATTCATGATGGCCCTGAGAAAGCCTGCTCAGTGCATCTGCTAGCACATTGTCCTTCCCTGGAAGGTGGACTGCTACCAGAGAGGTTTTCAGAGAATAAGCCACGGACCACAATTTCATAGCTTTCATGCACAAGGCCATGGACCGAGTGCCTCCCTGCTTGTTGATGTACCACATGGTGGTGGTGTTGTCTGTTCTGACCTGAGCCACCTTGTTCTGCACTGACTGAGAGAAAGCTTTCAGGGCCAGAAAAACTGCCCTGAGTTCTAGGAGATTGATATGGAGAAGGGATTCTTGGGGGGACCATAGTCCCTGGGCAGTGAGGGCCCCCAGATGGGCTCCCCAGCCCAGAAGAGAAGTGTCTGTGGTAAGGACCACTGAACAAGGCTGAGTGGCAAAAGGAACCCCTTGTCTTAAATTGTCCTGATCCTGCCACCATTGGAGGGCTTGGATCAAGGTCAGAGTTACTGGGATCAGTTAGGTAAGGGAATCCTTCCTCTGAGACCAAAAAGCTCTCAGATGGAACTGACTATCCCTCATCTGGAATCTTACCCCTTGGCCCACTGCTGCTAAAACTGCCATGTGGCCCAAGAGCTGGAGGAAATGCCTTGCTGGTCGAGATACCCGAAGGCTGAAGGAAGAGGCTAGTTCTGTAAGAACCCTTGCACTTTCCAGGGGAAGAAAGGCTCTTGCTCTGACTGTGTCCAGTTCTGCCCCTATAAAGATAAGAAGCTGGACTGGTTCGAGAACTGACTTGGGAAGGTTGAGAAGAAATCCTAGAGAAGTGAGCACTTGCTGGGTCACTTGCAGGTGAGACTTGACTTGGTCTGGAGAGTGGCCCACTATTAGCCAATCATACAGATATGGAAAAATGGAAATATTTTGCCTTCTTAGAAAGGCAACTACTACTGCCAGGCACTTTGTGAAAACCCTTGGGGCTGAGGTCCAAACTGATAGTGGCCTGATGGCAACTCGAACCTGAGGAACTTTCTGTGGGAGCACCTGATGGGAATGTGAGAGTAGGCATCTTTGAGGTCCAGGGAGGCTAGCCAGTCCCCTGGCCTTAGAGAGGGAAGGATTATTCCCAGAGTTACCATCTTGAACTTTGGTTTTTAAAAGATGTTTGTTTAGGTATCTTAGGTCTAGGATGGGTTGCCACTCCCCTGTCTTTTTTGGGGTCAGGAAGTACCTGGAGTACAGCCTTTTGCCCCAGTGTAGGGTAGGTACTCTTTCTATAGCTCTTAAGGCCAGAAGGGATGAAACCTCTGCCTCTAGGGCAAGGGTTTCCGAGAGATTTGCAGGTGGAAAAGATCTGGTTCTCATCTTTGGAAATTTTCTGAAGCTGAGAACCAGTCCCTGGCTTACTACTTCCAGGATCCACTTGTCTGATGTAACAGACATCCAGTCCTGGACAAAGTAAGCCAGCCTGCCCCCTACTGGAATAGGAGAGTCGACCTGGTCAGGCCCATCAGGGTGTCTGCTTGGCAGTTGCCTTAGGCTATGGAGTGGATGCAGCCCTGCTCATCCCCCTTCTGCCTCTCCCTCTGAGGAACCCCCTCTGTGAAAAGGAAGAGGAGGCCTGTGCTTGGTAAAAAGGCATATGAAAAGGCCTGCCCCTGCCGCTAGACTGCTGCCTTTGAGGAGTTGCCTGCTTCTTCTTGGCCTGGGCACTCCTGTAGGTGGTCCTGTACTCATCCAGTTTCTTCATGTAATTCTCTGTCTGCTCACCAAACAGAGAATTACCCACTACAGGAAAATCCATGGCCTTAGCCTGGGTATGCCACGAGAGGCTAGTACATCTGAGCCAAGCCATTCTCCGAAGAGCCACAGATGTAGCCATGACTCTTGATGAGACATCATTAGAGTCCACAGCAGCATGAAACTGAACTTTAGATGTCTCAATCCCATCTGCAGCCACCGCCTCCAGCTCCTTGGCTAGCTGGGGGGAGGCCTGTTTAGCCAGTGCCAGTACAGTGTCCCACCTGGACTTCTGGTACCTAGCTGTATAGGCCTTATAATACGCCTGTCTGAGTCCCAAGGAAGATGCAATGTACAGCTTTTTTGCCATGGCATCAATCTTCCTAGAGCCTTTGTCTGGGGGGTGTGAAGCCAAGGGAATGCTTGCCTTATCACAGGCAGCAGCCTGCACAACCCCAACATGGCTGTATTGCTGATATAAAAACTTCATTTCTGAGCCTGAGAGTGTATACCTCTTGTCCATTCTTCTGTCCACAGGAGGTATAGAATTGGGAGTCTTCAGAATTTTTTGTGCCTGTTTCCCAAAAGTTTTGTGGAGGGGAATAGACAGTCTCCTGGACTCTGGGATGTCCATCATTTCTACAAAATCAGGCTCCTCCTGATCCTCCATTGCCTCTTCCATAGGAAGCTGGAGGGTCCCAGCCACCTTTCTGTAGAATATAAAGTGGGAAGGGGACTCAGAAAGCCTAGGAGGGGATATACCTGAAGGTCTGTCTGGGGAGATTCCGGTTCCACAGGCACATCTAGACTTTCACCATCACCATCATCATCTTTAAACTCCCTTTCCTCCTCAAATTCTGGTTCATAAAATTCTCCCAAAGTACAATTGTGAACCGGGGGAACTGACCAAACTGAGCCCCTGCCAAAAGGTGCCGGATCAGTCGGAACCGGGTGAAGAGATTCCACAATCCGAATCACTCTGGCTATTTCTTCGGCGGTCAGAACACGGATTTCTGGATCCGAACTGGACGATTTTTCTTTGTGCTTTCTTTTAGTCGGAACTGACCCCTCGGGATCACCTCCTTTTGCCCAAAGGCATCGCCTGGTCAGAGGGCACTCCTTCTGGCTCGGTCTGAACCGAACTGGGCTGGCCATCCGGGTCAGCGGACTTCTCGGCCTCCTTTTCTCTCGGTCTACCTAATCTCTTTTCAAGGGTAGATTTTGGAAAATGTTTGTATATTTGGCAGTCTGAATTGAGGTGTTCAAACCCCAGACAATAAACACAGGTGATGTGAGGATCGGCCTTAGCAAAGACCTCCCCACACTCACTGCAGTGTTGAAGCCCAGTGGGCCGGTTTTTTTCTTGGGTTTCTCAGACATGGCCAACCTAACCAAACTTTCCCTTTTTTTGGCAACTGCCAGGCAAGACTCCCTTATCGGTTCCTAACCGTGTCATGGGTCTTGGAAAAAAACCTTTCAAAACACGTTCTTTTTTAGAACCGATAAGGACCGGTAACCACACACTAAAATTACACAAGAATTAAGCAAATGATCAGTTCAGCCGAACCGATCCACACTTTTTACAAGTTTCACACAGAAAACACAATACAAAACCTATCTAGTACTCATGGTACCACAGACAGAGACTGAACCAACTATGCGGGAAATTTTTTCGGTTAGAAACTGATGAAAAAAACGACACTTCAACCGACTTTTGAACCGAGCTGCAGGTGAACTCTCCGGAGTGACTGTTCAGTGAGGTGGAGTAAAGAATCTGACGGTTAGCTTTCAAAGTGAAACAGACAGAGACATCAACCAAGCTCGAGCTCAGCATTCTATGCTCTGCATAGAAAGGTTAACCCTTTGTTCTCCAGGGAGTTTAAAGGCTGGGGCTAACTGCACTTGTCAGAATACAGCAAGACTTCAAGTTGTTTGAAAAAAAATGTTCTTCCTATAGGAATCATAAAACTTTACGAGCCCTATATCCTGGCAGCTGTGTCAGTTCTAATTAAGACAGAAAAACAGGAGACCCTTAATTAAGCCTCTCTGGTCTTTTAATTATCTCTTGGTTTCAGGTCACTTGACTGTAACTGAAAGCTGGGGGGGGCACCAATGGCACAGCTGCTTTATGTGAGAGAATCACACACTATATTTTTATATTACAACTATCATAGAACAATCATAACCAGCTGGCCAAGCGTCACAATCCTCACCACCTAGACTGAATTTGGGGCTCTATCCCCTGCATGGGATGAGCTCCACAAGTCAGTTCTCTCCTCATAAACATGCAACAGGCCATCTGCATTCTGATTGGTTGCTCCAGCCCTATGTAAGATTGTCATGTCATACCCTTGCTAGGCAAGACTCCATCTTAATAGTCTACCATTAGTTTTTCCCATTTGCATCAGCCAAATGAGGTGGTTGTGGTCAGTTCGTAACTCAAAATTCTGCCCATATAAGTATGGCTCTAACTTCTTTAGGGCCCACACTATGGCAAGACACACTTTTCCCACAGTAGAGTGTCTGCTCCCTGGAAGTAACTTTTTACTCAGGTACACTACAGGGCGATCTTTCCCTTGGTTGGATGTTTGACTCAGTACTGCCCCAATACCCATGTCTGAGGTGTCAGTCTGGACTAAAAAAGGTCTGCTATAGTCAGGACTTGTCAATACAGGAGCACTGCACAGTGCCTCCTTCAGTCTGGTAAAGGTTTTTTCACAGGCTGGTTCCCAGGTAATTTTCTTAGGCATCTTTTTCTTCACCAGGTCAGATAGGGGAGCAGCCAGGGCACTGTAATTGGGTACAAATTTCCTGTAGTACCCTGCTGTCCCTAGAAAACTCCTGACTTGCTTCTGCATTTCTGGTCTGGGCCATGCCTTGATCACCTCTATTTTCACTTGGTTAGGACTAAGCTGTCCCTGGCCTACAACATGCCTGAGGTATGCCACTTCAGCCATGGCCACCTGGCATTTCTCAGCTTTGACAGTGAGCCCGACCCTCTGTATCCTGCCCAGCACTTTTCTAAGGTGGGACAGGTGTTCCTCCCAGCTGGCACTAAAGATGGCAATGTCATCCAGGTATGCCACGGTGTACTCCTCAGCACCATTCAACACCTGGTTCATCAACCTTTGGAAAGTGGCCGGGGCATTCTTCATTCCGAAAGGCATTACTTTAAATTCAAATAAGCCTATTGGAGTGATGAAGGCCGACCTCTCCCAGCTCTGTCAGTTAACTCTACCTGCCAATACCCCCTTGTCAGGTCAATAGTCGTAACGTAGGTCACCCATAGAAACATAGAAACATAGAATTTGATGGCAGATAAGGACCGCTTGGCCCACCCAGTCTGCCCATTTCCCTACCTAATGGATAAGCTGCAGATCCTAGTTAACCAACAGCCTACTTCTTCATACCCCCAACCCCTAGAATTGCCTTATGACTGTCCCATGCATTCTTGAAATCCACCACTGTTTTTGACTCCACAACCTCCTCAGGAAGGCTGTTCCATGCATCCACAACCCTCTCCATGAAAAAACACTTCCTCACATTACCTCTGAGCAGTCTTCCCTCAATCTTCAAATTGTACTCCCTTGTTCTTGCACACCTTTTTTTCTGAAAGATGCTACCCTCTTGGACTTTGCAGATTCCCTTGAGGTACTTGAAAGTTTCTATCATGTCTCCCCTGTCCCTCCCAACTTGTCCAGGAGTTCATCCGTCTGGGGCATCGGGTGGGCGTCTGACTTCTTGACTGCATTCAGTCCATGATAGTCCACACAGAAATGAGTAGAGCCATCTGGCTTGGGCACAAGGACTATGGGTGAGGCCCAGGGGCTGTGAGATCTCTGGATTACCTCTGAATCCAGCATTTCCTTCACCTCCCTCCTAATGTCTTTTTGGACAGCCTCTGACACCCGATATGCTGTCCACTGTATGGACGACTGTGTCCCTCTCTCTACATCATGCATCGCTAAGGGGGTTAGTCCTGGGTTGGAGCTAAACAGTGGGGCAAAGTCTGCTAAAACCTCCCTTACTTCCTGGATCTTGTCTGGGCCAGCTGGGGAGACAATTTAACTGCCTCCACAGAGGACTCCTGCTTGCTTTCTTCCATCAAGTTCAGAGGGGGGGTCTCCTTTGTCCGTCCCCTCTCCGGGACTACATACTGCAAACACCATGTCAGCCTTATTAGCATATGGCTTCATCATGTTGACATGGTACATTCTTTCTGTCTGTCTTCTGTCAGGTAACTCTATGATATAGTTCACATCATTTACCTTTCGAACTTCTTTGTACAGTCCAGCCCACTCAGCCTGTAGCTTGTCTTTCCGGACTGGAATAGGACCATGACTTCCTGACCCACCGTGTGCGAGTGAGCTCTGGCTCTGCAGTCGTACCACACATTTTTGTTTCTGTTGGGAAGCTGCCAGGTTGCTCTGGGCTGTTCCCATAAGTTCCTTCAGCCTTTCCCTAAACCTAAGAATGTAATCCACTATGGGATCACCCTGGGTGCTGTGCTTGACTTCCCAGTCCTCCTGGATCAAGTCTAGGGGCCCAGGTACCTGGCGTCCATATAAGAGCTCGAAGGGGGAAAATCCTGTTGACTCTTAGGGCACCTCCCTGTATGCAAACAACAGGTGGGGAAGGTATTTCTCCCAGTCCCTCCCATGCTGTTCACCAAACACTTGGAGCATTGACTTCAGGGTACCATTAAATCTTTCCACAAGCCCATTGGCTTATGAGTGATGAGGTGTTGTGTGCATTTGCACCACCCCACACTTCTCACACAAACATTTCATCAAGTCCGACATGAAGGAACCCCTTCAGTTGGTGATAACCTCCTGCAGAAATCCAACATGGGAGAAAATCCCAAGTAAGGCATCTACCACTTTGTCCTCAGTAAGGATAGGGCGACTGCCTTGGGGTACTAGGTGGCATAATCCACCAGTCAGGATGAACCTCTTCCCCGAGGAGCTGGAGGTATTTAAAGGCCCCACAATATCCATTCCCACCCTCTGAAATGGCTCCTCCACTATGGGCAATAGAATTAGGGCGACTTGGGTTTTCTTACCTGCCTTCCCTATTTCTTGGCACCGGTGACAAGACCTGCAATACTCCTTCACCTGCTGGGTGAAGTTGGGCCAATAGAAATTCTGGGCCAACCACTGCATAGTCCATGCAATTGCCAGATGACCAGGCATGGGAATATCATGTGCAATCTTTAGCAACTGCTCACGGTACCCCTGGGGAATGACAAGCTGCCTGCCTGCCTATCACCCCTCCTGAGTATACATCAGTCCATTTTCCCAATAAACCTTATGTTTACCGTCACCTCCCTGTGCTCTGTCAGAGTCTGCCCAAGCCCTCAGCTTCTCTAGACTAGGGTCACTTTTCTGAGCAGCTGCAAACTCCTTACACATTCCCAAGGCATGGGACAGGTCCCCTTCAATCTCTAAACTAGGGTCCCTAGCACTGGTGTCAGGGCACTTAGGATCACTGTCATCCCTAACCCTCTGCCAATGGGTCACCCTCCTTCTTTGGAGTAACCCTCCATAGCTGTGTGGTTAACTGCTACTGGGGAAAATTCTACCCCCTTTTCATTAGTCTCCATATCAGGAGACACAGGCTGGGGAATTAGTCTCCCAGTGATTTCTACACTGGCTTCTGTGGGGTCTAGGGAACTACAATTTTTCCTTGCCGCTTGGCTATCAGTAACTGCACACACCATCCCCTGTTTGAGATTGTTGCCAAGGATGACGTCAACTGCTAAAGTTGTGGCTACAGCCACCTGTTGCACAGCTCCCCCGTTTCACCTCAGTCTAGGAGAACACTAGCGAGTGGCAATGTGGTCTCCTCACCAGTGAACCCTTGCTCAGTTACATATTCGTTGGGTATAAACTGACCAAGCTCTACCAGATCCCCTTTTACCAGCATCAGGGATACCCATGTGTCCCTTAACCCTTGTGTCTGTACCCCATTCACCATGACTGGGTGCATGTGTTCCCTCGTGTTCACAGGCATGCTTCCAGGGACACACAAACAACCCACTTCTTTCCTAGCCCCATTTTGTGTATTATTTGCCCTTTTGGGACACTGTCTGACAATATGCCCAGTTTCTTTACAGATCCAACATTTGTTTCTTTTCTCAGAGAAATCTTTTCTCTGAAACCTGGGGCTAACTGGTTTTGGTGGAGGCAGTGAGGGTTTTAGCTGCTCTGAATGTGCGCTTTTCCCTTCTGCGCTGCCACGCCCGCCCCATTCGCTCTCAGAACAAGTCTGCTGTTGGCATAGCGGTCTGAGAGTTCAGCAGCCTCTTGCACTGTTTTGGGATCTCAGTCCTCCAGCCAGGTTTTCAGCTCTGCTGGGCATGCCCAAAAAAACTGTTTGAACAAAATAGCATTTTCAATTTTATCTAAGAGTTTGCTTCAATTCCTTCTCACCAATGTTTTAAAAACTGACGTTGTTTCATGGCTAGCTCCTCGTAGCTCATATCAGGGCTTCTCCTGAGCTTATGGAATTTAGCTCTGTATGCTTCTGCAGTTAAATCAAACTTTTTTTGAAAGTGCAGCTTTAAGGTTGCTGTAATCATTACTGTCCTCATTGTTCATTTGACCCAATGTATCCCAAGCTTTCCCGGTAAGTAGCTGGGATAGCTAGAATCATAAAACTTTAAGAGCCCTATATCCTGGCAGCTGTGTCAGTTCTAGTTACAACAGAAAAACAGGAGACCCTTAATTAAGTCTCTCTGGTCTTTTAACTACCTCCTGGTTTCAGGTCACTTGACTGTAACTGAAATCTGGGGGGGGGGCACCCATGGCACAGCTGCCTTATGTGAGACAATTACACACTACATTTTTATATTACAGCTATCATAGAATAATCATAACCAGCTGGCCAAGCGTCACACCAACCACCCTTGACCCCCGATCCTGGCTCCCCAGCCCGTTCATTGGTGGACAGTGGCCCCCCTCCCCCATGGCACTGACAACACCCATCTCCTGTACCTGCAAGGTGGTGCCGCAGTTATGAATGGTCAGCGGCACAACCCTCCGCACACCTCCTCGGCTGCTGGCCGTCGAACTGATGCTGGGACCGCACTGCCTATTTATAGCGGCACACTCCCAGCATCAGTTGGACTGCCAGTGGCCAAGGAGGTGTGCAGAGGGTTGTGCCACTGGCTGTCTATAGCCGTGGCATCACCTTGCAGGTATGGGGGATGGGAGTGGTGGTGTTGTCGGTGCCATAGGGGTTGGGGGGCCACTGTTCACCAATGAGCGGCTGGGGAGCAGGATTGGGATCAGGGGTGATCGGGCAGTGTTGTACAGGGCTGGGACCTTCACGATGGGGCTCTGGTGGGGGGGTTCAACTAATATGGTGACAGGGCACAGATGAGTGTGGGGGGTGAACACACAGACTGTGATGGGGCTTAGATGTGTGTGTGTGTGTGTGTGGGTGGGGGGTGTCATTACCCATACAGGGATGGGGCTCTGCTGTGTGTGTGTGTGTGGGTGTAATTACACATACAGGGACGGGGCTCTGCTGTGTGTGTGTGGGGGTGTCATTACTCATATGGGGATGGGGCTCTGATGTGTGTGTGGGGGACTGGAATATGGGCCCAGGGTGCGTGCTCTGCTGTGCAAGGGGGGTATTCAGATGAGCATCGGGATATGCCAGAGGGGTGGGTGTCAGGTGGGGGGACCAGTGGACAATGGGACCTGGCTGTGTAGGCCTGGGTGCCTGTGGTATCTATTCACGCACCCATACCCATGCCTTCCTGTGCAGGGGATCCACTCTGGGATCCGGGATGAGCATCTGATTGGCTGCCTGCCTGGGTCCACTACTCTAGCCCTATCCACCCTGCATGTTCCTGCGTGCCATGGAGGGGAGTGGGTCCATGGACAGGTGGCCACCATTTGTGCACACTGGCACGTGCACACCTGTCCGCGGGCGCAGAACTGTGTGGGTGGGGTACGTGCCTCTGGCGTGCACTTTCTGTCTGTTCATACATGGGCCCCAATAGTAGAAAGCACAGGTCTAGCACACACACAGAAACCTCAGTGTATTTAACTGTAGTTCATGGGAAAAATTCTCATTTCAGCCTGTTTACACAAAATCAACCAACCAACTGATCAATCAACCAAACAAACAAACAGATAAGCCAAACAACCACAAAATAAATAGGCATCACAAACCAGAACTTTGTCATTCAGGTTCAAGCACTTATCATCAGCATTGTATCCTCCCAAACAAACTGTGTACTGCTAATTTTAGTCATATAAAATTTTAAAAAATATCTACAATATATTGTTTTAGATACTGAAAATATGGAACAAATTTATAAGTCACAGTTCACCTTTAAAGTAGATTATCATATACTGTTTCAGTCTTCTAACTGTTTCCTCTCTCTCTTTCTCTCTCTTTCTCTCCCCCCCCCCACCTAGGTACTGGCAATACAGTGCAGGTGTGTAGGTGGTCTGCTGCTCTCTACCCTCTGGATCCTCTCAGAGAAGATGCCCTGACCATTTGCCAAAAACAAATTTCTGTCTCTGTCTCCCAGTCTTCTCCAAGTAGTCTGCCTGCTCTGTTCTCCCCATCTGGTGATGGCTTATCTTGCCCTTGATCCTTTGATAATGAAGTGGTGCAGGTCAAGGGTCTAAAAAGATACAGTATTATAGCTACTGGCAGAGGGCACCTTCTTTTGTTTAGATTTCCCACTGTGTCCTAATACCCAGGCAGAAGAACATGATAGGTCCACTTACTAGGACCAATCAGAATAACTGGAGGTTGTAGTAACCCAATTGGTAGATAAAGAAAAGTCCTTCTTTTGATTGGCCTGGGCCATGGTAATGTTGGAATAAACTTCTTAAGGTTGCAGCGGCCTGTCTCTGTGACCTTCAGAGTTTTGGCCATCAGCAATCAGCACAATCCTCCTCTGCAGTGACACTTCCCTTCACAGACACTCTCCTGTTGTACAATATGATCTTTCTTTGCAGTGACACTTTTAATCTCCCTACTCAATGACACTTAACAACACTTTCCGGTATAGTACAGTATGATTCCTGCCCTGCAATTCTTCCATGACACTCCTAGTAAATCTGCATAATAAAGCTTCCCTCACAGACACTCTCCTCTTCTGTAAGTAATATCTACAATCATAGAGTGACACTTCTGACTTTTCAGACACTGTTTATGCCAGGTCCTGCACTGACACTCCTAACCATCCTGCAGAGTGACATTTTCATTCCCAGACACTGCCTATACAGTATATATGTGCTCCTGCTTTGGCACTCCTTTATTATCATGCTGTGGAGTATTACATTGAATTTCTGTACTTCTAATCACCTTGCACTCTGACAGATCATTACAGACAGCAGAGACCCTACCCTGCACAATACAATCTCCAGGGTCCTGCAGTGACTGAGTGACATTTCTTCATTTTTGTTAATTTTTGTTTATTAGGTTATCCATAATGCATACAGAAAAAAAAAAACACTGACATAGTACATAAGGATACAGTGAATTACACTGAGGACACCACTCCTCTTAACTCATTTGCTCCTGGTGGCCATTTTGGGTCAGATATAGCAATGGATGGTTCCAAGGCCATTTGTTGTGTATGGGAACAAATGTGCTAATACACACAAATTAGATATAACATGTCATGTCTGTAAGATATGTCTTATGAGGGTACTACCATATTGGAAGTCTATAGACTAAATAAGAATTTAACCGAATGCCATGTAAATGAGCCCACAAAATGCATGTCATTTATCTAAAAACTAGAATTCCAGTTATTCAGCAGTGTCTCTGCTTCCTACTAAGGGAATTGAGATGTACATGCAGTATCAAAGCTTGTGCCACCAGGGCAACCTGAATGTAAAAAAAAAATACAGCTGCATATAAGAATTATACACTTCATAAAATTATTGGATAAAGCAGCAAATATAGCAACTTAAACAAACAGGAACAGCACTCGTAATACAGGTGCAGCAATAACAAACATTATTTTAAACAGCCACCCAGACCTTAAGTTATGAAAGTATTTCCAAAATGTCTGCGTCATCACCAACTAGTGATTTAGCCGACTGAACTCCTGTAAAGGAGGAGGAGATAAAATTAACAGAGGTTAGGTCAGGCATCTTTATTTAATAAAATGGCTATCCTAACATGAGCGCTAGCAACTTTTAGGATAGCTGAAATACATTAACTATGTGGTACTATGAAGTCAGCAGTTTGGAAAAGAAGGCAAACCTGACTTATAGCACAGTAAAGTCCTCAAGTGGCCCCTGTTTCCTCTGTTTCAGAATCTGAAGCTTCAGCTCTTTGAGAGGTATTCTACCGATTTCAGGTGCACTACCAGAAAAAAAATCAAACCATACAAAGAATAAACATTAGATTAAAATATTGGTGTATAACAGAAGGGATTTTATTCATCGATCACTGGGATGCATTTTACAGTAACAAAGCTTGATTTGCAAGAGATGGATTACACTTGAATAAAAAGGGAGCCGTTCAACTTAGTTCCTACTTTCAAACTACATCTGCCTGTCTAGATTTAAACTAGACACTCTGGGGGAAATAAATAGTCTTTCTATCACTATACAACCTTTAAAAATCACTGACGTACAAGATACAAATAGACAAAAAAAAGTAAAAGAAATAAATTAAAAGGACTATTATTAAATGCTCAAAGTCCAACTAATAAAACTGATGAATTATTAACATACTGTACTACATAGCAACCTGATATAATGGCCATAACTGAAACCTGCTGGTCGAATACAAATGCCTGGAGTAGGCACACCCCTAATTATGAACTTTATTATCACACAAGAAACAACAAAAAAGGAGATGGCTTTATACATACATTCTGAACTGTTTTCTATAGATTATAAAAGTATTACAAATTCCTCACTTACAGAAACCATTTGGAGATGCATGGATAGAGGAAAATTAGGCAAAACTATCAGAGGATTATGTTATCAACCCCCAAACTCCACTGAAGAAGTTACAGAAGAAATCATGAAGGAATTAGAAAATGCAGCAGACATGGGAAAAATTATATTTATAGGTGACTTAAATTTCAGAGACATAGATTGGGTCAACAAGTCAGCTACACACAGACTTTCAAAAAGTTTTATGACTCTATGCTATGAATTATCATTAAAACAACATGTCCTCATTCCAACTCGAGGTCAAAATATCCTTGACATCATTTTGGGATCAGAAAATATAGATATAACAAATTGCAAAGTAACTTTACCACTTGCCAATAGTGATCATAACTGAGAATGAAAAGCAGAAAAATATTATTAAGATCTATAATTACAACAAAGCAGATACAAATAAAATTGATGAAATTCTATCAAAAGTTGATTGGACTGAACTACTTAATGACCTGAATACTGAAAACATGTGGCAAATTTTCAAGAACAAAGTGTTAGATACTGAAAATATATGTATACCACAATTATCTAAGCGTGAAAATACCAGGATAAAACCAAATGGTTAAATCACAAAATACTAAAATTAATAACCAAGAAAAAAAGATTATATAAAAAATATATTTCCCACAAATCTACCTCGTGTTGGGAAGCATTTAAAACAATTCAAAAAGTATGTAAAACAGAAATAAAAAAAGCAAAACAAGCCACAGAGCTAAATTTGACACAACTTGCTATGAAGGGAAATAGCAAAATATTTGACAGCTATATAAACTCTCTAAAGAAACATAAATGTCAAGAAATGGCCAATCAATTGAATAATCGTTTTTGTAAAGTTTGTAGTACAAATAAAGTACTAGACCCCATAAACAATTCTGCTATATTTTACATTAATTTTAGTAGCAAAGAAATCACTAATAAGATAAAATCCTTCAAATTAGGTCCCTCACCAGGGCCAGATGGTATAACCACAAATATGATTAAATTAATGCAAAACCACCTTATCCTCCCTATACAACTTATTTTCAATAAAAGTATATCTACCAGAAATATACCAACAGACTGACTCAAAGCCAATGTGACACCACTATTCAAGAAAGGAGAAAAAGGTAATATGGACAATTGTAGGCCTATTAGTCTAACGCCAGTGATATGTAAAATGATGGAGGGAATAATTAAAGATAAAATAACAGCTCAGTTAAGGATTCTGAATAACAATCAACGTGTTTTTTTGTAAAAATAGGTCCTATACCACAAATCATCTCTGTTTTTACGAACTAGTAAGCAAAAGTCTAGATAGTAGAAATCCATACAATGTTATTTTTTCAGACTTTAAGAAGGCATTCGATTCTGTACCCCACTGGGCTTTAATACATAAATTATGTTTTAAGAATATACAATCGGGGTCCATCGCCTGGATCCAAAGTTGGCTAACTGGTCGTTTGCAGCACATAGTCATAGACAACTGCAAAATCAGTGGATTATGTAGTAATACCATAGAAATAAATAAACTTCAAAATGATCTGGATAAATTAACTGCATGGTCCAATAGATGGGGCCCATATTTTAATATCAACAAATGCAGCATAATGCATTTTGGACCAAACAATCAAGAGCATACATATTTCCTCAATGGTCACCAACTAAATAAATCAAAAACCGAAGAACTGAAAAAGATCTGTGAGTCATAATATCCAATAATTTCGAATTTGACAATCAAATAACAGAAAATGTAACTAAAGCAAATAAAGTTTGGTGGTCAATCAGAAGAAATATAAAATCTAAAGAAAAATAAATTATACTACCACTTTATAGAGCCTACATATGTCTACTATTGGACTATGCAACACAATTTATGGAACCCGTATAGAAAAAAAAGTTATAGCACATATTGAAAAAATACAAAGAAAAATAACAAAATATATACACGGTGCAAGAAACCTGAACTATGAGCACAGGTTGAATCTTTTTGATTTAATGCCATTACAAAGTAAGAGAATGAGAGGAGATCTCATGTTGACTTGGGAAATAATTAACAACCAATACCTTTTGGTTATGGAGAACACAGGTCTTGGGTGTAAACAAATTAATATCAACACAAGAGGGCACTCACTACAGTTAAGTAGAAAAAAAACACAACAAAAAATGGGCAAACTTTTTTTCCCCAAAGAGTAATAAACCCATGGAACTCACTACCTACATCAATAGTTATTAGTGAATCTAAATAAATATTTAAAAATAGATTAGACAAATACACGGCAATGGAACATTCTTTAGTATATTATGAGTGAATAATAGGCGCTCTACATGGGCTTTGCCCTCTGCTCCTAAACCTTATCTTAATGAATCTTAGAGAGCACTTTGGAGCATTTCTCTACACCCACTTTAAAGTCACCACTGGATCAAAAAAAATATAGATTTTTCCTTGATGGGCAATGTGGATGCAGGCAGGAAAAAGCATGTCATAAGAAATATCAGTGTCAAAAAGAATCACCTGCACCCCATCAAATCTCTTCTTCTTTTTTCTGGTGGCATAACTGAGATTGGGGTACAAATGGACTTGCTGTCCCTCGTAGAGCAGAGTCTTTTTATGCCTTGCAAGTCCCAGTAAGAAATCCCTGGAGCCTACTCCATCAAGTACCATCACAATGGCTCTGGGCACTTCTGGGTAGTCGGGTCTACCTCAGGCCTCCACCCTGTAGGCCTTTTGAATGTGAAACTGTTAAGACATAAGAGGTTCTCCCAGCTGTTGTTGCAGCCAATCCTTTAGGAATAGGAGAGGATCTCCTTCACAGTGTTCCAGTAAACCCACCACCCAAATATGCGATGATCTGGCCTGATTCTCCAGCGATTCAAGTTGATTTTTTAAATGTAAATTTTCTTTCATCAGATTTGCTGTGGTGCCAAGGGCTGCCTCGGAACACTTCTTACTGTCGATCATCTCTGTTTTAAGAGTCACCACATCCAGCTCAAGAGAACTGACTCTGTCATAGAATCAAATTTTTCGTTGAGTTCCGACACTGAATTAGTCAGTTGATTTTCAGTCCAAGACTCTGTAATGTCTTTTCACTCTCTGCAGGTGGGTTGATCGTAGCCTGACTGAAAACAGACCATGTGGTCGGCGGGTCTGGAAGAGTTTTGCCTTTTTCTCCATGAGTTTGTTATTTCTTCATGGGTTACCCATGTTGAAGCTGAAAGGTTCCCACACTGATTTCCACCTGGAAAAGGTCAAAGTTGGTCCAAAATTGAAACTTTAAAACTGCTTGCTAATATCCAATATGCAGAACATTTATTTCAAGCCCCCCAAGTGAAATTTCTAATCGCACAGAAAAATCATGGAAAATGTGCCTTCACATATCCACTGTCCTGCTGCAGAAATCACAGTACCATCTCAGGGGACCTTTTGTGACAGTTTTTCTGTTTAGCCTTCACAGACTCATGACTCTGCATTGAAACGTCAGTCCACTGTCCCTGAAGGTTTTTAATTCTCCTATGGCATCAGGGGCTCCAAATAAGCTGAAAGGCAGCTATCTGCTATTTTTGCAAGGCTCAAGACTCTAGGTCTTCTTTTCAGGATAACCTTAGAAGCAAAAGAACAAACAAAAAAAACCTCTTAATTTTCACAGTTGTACTGAAGAGATTAGACCAATCACCTAGATAACTGTAAAGTGTAACTAGACGGTGAAGATTTATGTGTCTGCTTGCTGGCTGCCCTTCATGTCACATCTCAAACAGGTCAATTAACACACTATTGTGATTTCTGTGTGTAAGGTTAGCTGCAACAGTGTGTTAATGAGAGATCCTGCAAGGCACTGCAGTGGGTGGGGCTTTTGTCTGTGGGCACAGACTGGAGTGACACCTGGGTAAGCAGGTAGGCTGGGAGGTAGCTGCCCAGAAAGGCAATGCTCGCACCCTTGCCATTCCCTCCAGGTCCTCATCAGCTGGCCAGGCATCCTTCTTCCACTGCCTCTCCAAGCTCTGGGACTCACTCCCTGCTGCCATTCGAAATGCCCCCTCGCTTCACACCCTATCCTCCCTCATGCGTTGTTTCACCTCCCCCGCCTGTAAGTGTATCTAATCTCCGGTGCCTCCCCTACTATCCTTCCCCCTTTGCAAATCCTACTCACTCTCTGCTTCCTGATTCCCTCGCTAACCCTATGCAGGTTTCCCCCTCCTTGCCTTGCCCTGGGAGCCTAGCTATGACCTGCTTCAAGCACTTATCCTGTACAACTGTTAGTTGACAATGTAATGTAATCTGTAACCATTGCAGTCTCTGTAAACTCTGCTTGTATGTCTGCATTGTTATCTTCACTATATCCTATGCTATTGTATCTCATTTCCATTGTTATCCTGTATCCTATGCTACTGTATTTTATTGCTTGTTGTACCCTGAATCCTCCTCTGTACCATGCCCTTTTTCTTCTCCCAATTTGCTCAGTATGTCTTCCTGGTAAAACTTTTAAATAAGTAAATAAATAAACTGGGGTAGAGGGGTAGGCAGGTAGGAATTCCCAGAGCAAGGTGGTTTAGGGCCGGGGGAGGAGCATAGCTCATAAAAGGAACTACACCTGAGATGATCCCTCTTTTTCTCCTCTCCTTCAGGTCAGAAGGTTTGTCAGGCTCTCAAGCTCCAGGCCACAGTGGCTCTGCAGGAGAGAGAGTCCTAACTTCCTGACAGGTAAGACTTTGGCTGAAATCTCCTGGGATAGCTGAGCCTGGGATAACCTTGCATGGAAAGTGGTGTTACGACCCATGGCAGGCTCCTATTCCCTCCTGTGGTGCCCAGTTATTTGTGGCACTGTGACAAAGGTGAGGTAGTGTGGCTTTTTGCACTCAGACAAGACCCCTCAGTTTTCTTAAAGTGTTTTCTTTGCTTACTGTTCTGGGCCAAGGGAAAACTGTTGTGCTGAAGAAGACATTCCATCTTTAGGTTGCAGGATCTGATCCCTTCTCATGTGGGTTTCTGGTGGCGAGGGGGAGCAAGGTCAGTCTGGCCCAGCTGGCCGGAGGATGCAGACTGCCATGTGGCAGGGAGGAGAGAGAGAGTGAGCACTGGGGAACCACGTGCAGTAATGCAAGCGCCTGATGGCTGGTACAACCATGGATTGTAGACAAAAAAAAATTAAGGTTACCTGATCCACTCCAAGCATTGGGCAGGCAGTATAGCATTGAGTTTAAGAGCACTGAGCTGCAGATCTAACGGCTATGCAGACCTGACTTGGCTTTGCATCTTACAGCTTTGGCTTGCAAAATAAAGAAGTGTGATTTCCTTTGGTCACCTTAGGGTGCTCCATCGGTGCAGCCATATATTCTTGCTTGGTCCAAAGTCCCTAGGCCAGTACAACAGCTGGAACAGGAGCCCCATTTGTGTGCATGGTCATGGCTAAAATATATTTAAAAAAAATAGGAGGTAACTGGGCTTGGCAAGTTACTTAACTGCCCCAGTGCTCCCAGGTTCCCCCTCTAAATGAACGCATTCCCAAAGCATGGTACTGCGGCAGGGATATAAGAAACACTAAATGATTAACAATGAAAGAAAGTGAATGTGGAATACTAACTAAGCCAGGAGAGCTTCTGGAATTGCAGCAGGACACCAAATGCCATGTAGTCGTTGAGTACCCCGGTTGTAAAAGGGCTGCTGCCACTCAGTGGGGTCTGATTAGCAATGGACAACTATGAAGTCATGGCAGGAATGAAACGGTAGTTCACACTATTAAAAAAAACACATTATGAGCCATGTTGCGAATTTCGCTGAAAAAAATTCCTTCAAGTGTATTATGAGGGTTGCCCGATATGGGCTGTTGTTTCATATTAAAAAAAATATTAATTAATTGGAAGGATGGGTTTAAAGGATTACCTGTTAAACAATTAGTCTCCATGATTCCTATTAGTTGAATGCATAGTGAGGTTTACAAATTTGTGACGCCCTGCAGAATGTGATGAATGATATTAGATGCCTGTTAGAATGGAAAAGAATTGAGTATCAAATACGTATACTGCATTTAGTGGTGAGCTGTGGTGCACTGTGCAAAAGCAGGGTCAGTTGTCTCCAAGAATGCTGCAACTCATAGGTTCAAAACCCAGGGGAGGAAACATTTTCATACAAGATTTAATTCAGCATTTTAACCATTTTTTTTAGCTTTACCTGCATCCATGGGCTATAGTTATGGAGAAGTTTAAGTTTAACTCTAATTTTTGGGAAATTAGGTTGAAAATCAGTTTTAAAGAAGAGCAAATTGAACGATTGTGGTCAAGTTATGAGATTCCCACAGACAAATAGAAGTAACAGGTTTAAGGGCTCTTAGCACTTATGGGACAAGATTGTGATATGGGCAATGGGTGGCACCTAGTGGTTGAAAGTGGGAATGCAAGCAGTTTAAAAAAAGTTCTCTCTCTCTCTCTCTCTCTCTATCTTTCTATAAAACTCAACACATCCACAGATCTCCCACATGAGACCACCCATGCAAAACATCATGTAAATCCTTAAATGGTTGCAAAGTTATTAAAGTGCAAAAATTGGGCTTTAACATTAAACTGCCTACTCAACCCTAAATATAGGGGCACTACTGTGCCCCTATAATATATGTAAGTTGCAAAAAACTTTGTTAATGCTCCAGTTAGGGTCAACATGACAAAAGTTGGGAAATGATGAGTTAGGGTTTGCCTAACACCCCACCCTCCCAAACCAGGCAGAAGAGCAGGTGTGGGGTATGCCTTGGGCTTCTCAAGACTAACTCTCACCCCATTCCATCTGTAAATAAGGTCAGATGTGTAGACTTGATGAGAATGGTGTGAGCATTAGGCTTGAGAAGTCCAAGGCACACCCACACCTGCTCTTCTGCCAGCTTTGGGAGGGTGGGGTGTTAGGGAAACCTTAATGCCTCATTTCTCAACTTTTGTCACTTTGATTCTAACTAGAGCATCAACAAAGTTTTTTGCAATGTATTTCCTTATGTTTTGAAATAGTATAATAGTGTTCTTATTTTACTGTGGGAGCGCAGGGTCCTTTAGACACTGCACTCCTATCCCTCCGTAGATGCGTATATGTATGTAGCTATGGAAGCAGAGGGCCCTCTGGGCCCTGCACTTCCAATTATAGAACAACAATGACTAAACTGTCAGCATAGCTAACCTTATTACCCCACCTCATGTACCTGGTACAGAAAATTTTTGAATCACTGCCAAAATGTAATTCTGTGCAACTACAATGCCATTCAGCACCACAGGTGCAAAAAACACATTTTGGGCAGGTTTTTAAAAATGACAGCTGTGACATATGTGAGGTGGGGTAATAAGAAGGCTATCTTAGAAAATCTGGGGTTAAAATATTTAAAATTTCCAAAGTTATGAGCGGGTGTAGCTAATTTGCAATAAATAGTCATAACTTTGGCATTTTTTCATATTTTGACCCTACATTTTCAACATAGTCTTCTTATGACCCCACCTCATAAACCCCATAGGTGACAATTTTCAAATCCATGCCAAAATGCCATTCCATGCCACAGGTGTGAAAACATGTTTTGGACAGGATGTGAAAAATGATAGCTGCACTGTTCATGAGGTGGTGTGAAAAAATGGCTATGCTGAAAATTTGGAGGCAAAATATTGTAAATTACCAAAGTTATGTGCGTGCGTAGAACAATTTCAATGAACACTCATAACAGCCATTTTTAGGAATTTTTTCACCAAATTTTCAACGTGGCCTTTTTGCACCCCCCATGAACACTGGTGGGGAAATTGCATTATTCAGTCCTGAATGGTGATTTTGCAAAATCACCATCCAAGCCCGATTACCAAACTGACAATGACAGTGTTCATGAGGTGAGGTCCCAAAAAAAGCCATGTTGAAAAATTGGTGAAACAATTCCTAAAAATGGCAAAGTTATGAGCATAAGTTCAAAATGCCGTTCTGCTTGACATTGCACTACCATTATCGAACCCGCTGCTTTGTATAGTGCTATCAGGTGCCTTTTGTACAAAAGATGCTTTATAAATCCACATACTAGTCTATTCAAGTTTTCACTTCAGTAACTGAGCATGAACTCTTGTCAGCTTTTCTGAATTTCTTGAATCACAATTAATCTCTCTATCAGAATAAAACATATACTGTACAAGCACGTCCCAGTGGGACATGGGCAGCACTCGATCTTAGGAGTGAAGGCTCATTAGTAAACAAATGTGAAAATTCAAGGAAAGGGGCTGAAGTTTTTCACATTACTAAAGATGTGAAAAATACAAAGCCCCTTCAAGTGATTCTCAGGGTGCCAAGAACTCTTGGAACAGTTTATTGCACTAAATGCAGGTGTTACACTCAACATATTTAACAACAGCCCTCCTTATTGTCTAACAATCTTTGGAAACATGAAAATAAATGTAAACCGATGTGTTTCCACAGAAAATGCTCTGCCTTATAGCTTTGTTAGCCTGTTGGGTCCCGGAGAGTGAACAGCATACCTCTCAACTGTCCCACATTATGAGGAACAGTTCCTCATTTTACTTCACAAAAACTCCCTCTTCCTCATTTGGAGGACTTGTTCCACATTCAGTGTTAACATTTTAAAGCAAAAATCTATAGTAAATGATGCGGAAATATATTATTCAATTAATAACAGACTTTCTGAACATAAATGCAAAGATTTTAACAGTGTTCTGAGCTTCTCAGGTAAAGGTTTGATTAAGTGTTCCACATTTTGCCTATTTGTTCCACAGTTTGAGAGGCAATGTTCCACATTTGGGTTAGAGAAGGTTGAGAGGTATGGTTAACAGTCTTGTAGCTCTTCTCTGTGGTGACATCATGACATTACCCCAGTGTTACAGTAGGTACCAGCATCCAAATGTTCTGCAGTGTAATCATTCCCATAACTTTAACGGAAAGTTACTTGCTGTTAATTCCATTTGATCATTTCTTGAGATAACGTTAAGAACGGATTGCATTCCAGCTACTGCACATCTATTATTTGTGAAAAAAAAAAGGTGCATGAGCCATGCTTAGTGTAAACCAGTGATGAAACCCCCCCATCAAAAAGCTGTCACAAACGATCGTAAAATACTGATGTGTATGTATACGAACAGTGGTGACCCAGAATGGAACCTGAAGAAGGCAGAATACAGTGCCATACAACCACAAGTGCCCCACCTTAAAGCCTGTCACTGTTTTCTGCAGTTAGCTCAAATGCTTCAGCCCCTTCCATTATCTTCTGAATCTTTGAGGATGCATACAGTATAACCTGCGTAATGGATTTGTTTCCTTTTCTAAAGATATATACTTAGCAAAAAAGGAAAAGCACTGCTCTAACAAAAGGTCGCTTTTGTTTTGAAGGGAACCATCCCTACCACCTTACTGTCTTTCGGGCTTCAGCATCGCCCCATCTAAGTAAAGTCAACAAGTGCAGAAGTCATATCCCCCAGATTAGCCAATCAGAGTTCGGAAAACTGATGAGGGCTCGGAGAGAGAAACGGGTCTCCTCCCATTCGTCAGGGTCTGGCATCTGTACCATGTAACACCTGGAGCTGGCTCTGGCACAGCCCGAGACTGGCATGCATTCAATACCTCCGCTACTTTATCAACAATCTTGAATCCTGATGGTAACCAAACTAACTCCTGTATTAATGGTATTCACAGCCAAAGAAAAAAAAAACTTAAAAAAATCTGGCTTCAACACAAAAATCCAGACATCTGTCTTCACTGGGAAAAAAAAAAAGCTTTGTTTATTAGCAAGAGCTATCAAATGAAGGCATTTTCTGTCCCTCAGAAATGTTTTATTATTTTAAATTTACCTCTTGAACAATACGTAGATCAGTCCCATGCCTGCCACACATTATTGTCTCTAGTTCATTAATCCATGAACAACATCTGCAAAATGTAAACACTCTGCCATGATTTCTTTGTTTAAATGATAGAAACAGGCCAAGATTTGGTGGCAAGCCACAGCTGCAAATTATTTATGGGGCTGAAGCAGACAGATAAGAAAGCATCAATCTCTCCCGGCACAATCTCTATGGAGCATATTTGATACTCTAATAAAATAGAGACCTAGACACCATACTGCATACAAAGTATTTTTGAATATTCCTTGAACTTAATTTGGTGTCAGGTTGGTACAGAATGCAGACATTAAAATGCAAGGAACCCCAAGGAAGAATGAAGTTACTCAGATAAAGTGCGAAACTCCATGTTTTCCGATTCCATGGCGACAACAAAAGTAAACCTGGTATAACATTATATAGCACTTACCTTTACTTCTCAGTTCACGGTTCTTCTTTGAAGAGTGCAGATGTGTCTTGGTCCACAGAAAATGACAGAATTCGACACCGGCTGGTAAGTATAGGGTAAGGGAAGTGTGGGAAGGTAGGTGCTCAGTGGGAAGGTCCGGATGGGGTGAAGAGGTCAGCCACGACAACGAGGTACCATTTCATTTGTTTCAGGTTAAAAAAAAAAAGATGTCAGGGGATGGTTTTCATATTGCAGGTACTGAAAAGATAAATAAACCATCTCAGGACACTGGAGCTGGAGGTGGGCTCCTAAGTATCCCACACTGCTGGGGGGGCTGTAAATGCCACCACGGGGACTGGGCCCCCGATGTTGGCTGCTTAAAAAAAATGGGCTGCAGGAGGAACAAACCAGGGACTAGGAGATGGTAATTGGAGGGTGGGGGGTGCCATTAGACACCAAGGAATATATATTTCATTTAGGGGGACAGTGATAGTGGAGTGAGGGGTGCCACTAGACACCAGACCAAGGGGGCTCACAACTCACACTGCAGCCAGCAGCAGGCATTCAGCTGTGGCTGCAGAACTAAAGAAAATCTGCTGTTCTTATACAGAGAACATGGGGGAAGGCTCCTCTCACTGAGCTGCGCACCCAGGATTTCTTGTGCCCATAAAAAGTATTTCTGGCCCTAATTGTGCAAAACAAACACCAGAAAATTGCTAAATGGGGCCCATTTAGTGAGGTTCTGGTGTTTGATTTGTACAATGACAGCATTTGTATGTATTTTCCACACATTTCAGTTCTTGGAAAAAAAGAATAAGATGAAGGCTCATGAAAAATGGAATTTGTCTGGTGAAGAAGGATTGGCCCCTCACAAAAAATAATCCTTTTTTGTAAAGCCATATCCTTTGTTGAATTTTCTCCCTCTATCCTGAAAAGTGATCTTCCCATTGAAAACAATGGGAAATGAAAAGCTGAATAACTTTGCAACAGATTAATATTTTTTCACAAAACAAACCATTCCTGTTTTGTTACCCAAGTTGTTTCTACCATTCAAAAATCACACTAAAATTCCACACCTTCTGGACAGAAGACGATGAGGAAAAAAAAACTGCAAAAAGTGGTAACTCTATGACATTTTGCACTGCCAGATCTCAGAATCTGCACCTCCAACTGGAACAAAACTTGTCACATCAAGAGATCTACCCCACGGGACAACTCATACCAAATTTTGAGCAAATCCATCGATTGGTTGCAAAGTTATTGAAGTGCAGAATTTGAGGGTCCATAGGAGGTTGTGAGGGCATCGGAGAAGTAGCCCTCCCCCACGCATCCCCCCAAAACCAAAATACATGCTGAGGGTCCACAGGAGATCATGAGGGCATCAGAGAAGTAGCCTTCCCCCATGCACCCCACCGAAACCAAAGTACATGCTGAGGGTCCACACGAGGTCGTGAGGGCATCGGAGAAGTAGCCCTTCCCCACACACCCCCAGAACCAAAGGTACAGACTACAAGTGCTCAGCACACTGAGGAGCTCCATCTTAAGGAGCACAAAGACTGTCTGTGTTTGGCGCCATTTTCAAATTCAAATTTCTGTCGGTGCATATGTGTAGATAGTTTTTTTTCTTGCTATGAAATGCTTGCCTAAACTGAACACTGTTAGCTGTAATCTCTGTGCCTTAAGAACACCCTAGTACATTTTTAAGCTTAAGGTAGGCAGAATTTAACAGTTGGTGGTACTGCTCATGGGGTCTGGAATTCCTACTGTGCTTATTGTAATAGCACGACACTTGGCCCTCAGTATCCCAGTATAATGTAACTGAATCCGATTCTAAAAGGGAGAATTTTACATGCTGAAAGGGTGAACCCGATTTAATTCTACTATTGCAACTGCAGGTCCCTTGGCCCTCTGTATCCTGATCGGTTTTAACAGAATCCGAATTAAAAGTGAATATTTTGCATGCTCTCAGGGTACACCAGTGTTGTTAAAGTGAATCGTGGGTAGGACCTGATTTAATGTAATGCTGCAACAGTAGGTTCCCTTGGCTCTCTGTATCCCCTCCTCCCCCTTACCTGCTTCCAATCTATAAAATCTTACCTTATGTCCTTTTCTCCACAGTACATGCTGAGGGTCCACAGGAGGTCATGAGGGCATCGGAGAAGTAACCCTTCCCCGTGCACCCCCCTGAAACCAAAAGTATGGACTACGAGTGCTCAGCATGCCAAGGAGCTCCATCTTAAGGAGCACAAAGACTGTCTGTGTTTGGCCCCGCTGACACTCCACGTTGGCTCCCTACCACCCCCCGCCACCACCCTTGGTGAGCACGCCCTTAAATAGTGCATGAGAACCAATCAGCCCACTTCCCCATCTGCAGCCTACATTATTCCTCTACTAGGGGCAACGTTGTCCCTCTTCAATTACAGCTGGCTTCCCTAGCTACTGCATTATGTACCTATAACACTATGTTTCAATTAGTCCTCTCGCTGACCACCCTACTACTCCAGATGATAACTCCCCCGGCACTCACCACGAATGCTCACTGCCCCGTTGTCACAATAAGCTACCTGTCTTGCAGTCATCCCCAATTGCAACACTGGAGGCTATTCCAAGTCATGTCTCTCTGGCCTCCTGTACCTCTTCTGCTGATGGGCCCATCCTTAAAGCCTTCCTAGCCCACATAATCTCTAATGATCACCGCACCACACATAGCACCCTTTGCTCTCCCTGCTACTCATGGCAGCGGCACCACCTGCAACCCCTGCTACAACTGCCTATCCTATCACTGCGGCTTCTCCTACTGGCTACCCCCCCACATACATAGCCTCCCCATCCCATCATTTTCTACCCTGAGAGGGACTCCAGGCAGGAGCTCTCACTTCCGCATAAAATCGTACTGGAATCCAGTCCTCAGGCTCCTCCTCCTCCTTCTTCTCATGTCTGGAAGCATCCAACCAAGCCCCAGACCACCCACACCTGCTGCGCCTATTCACTCCTCTACTAGCAGGCTGTGCATTGCCACCCTCAATGTCTGTAGCCTAATAAAAAAGTGGGACTCCTTCCAGGGCCAGATTCAGCAGCACCAACCTGACATCATTGCGGTTGGTGAAACCTGGCTCTCCTCATGGATTCCAGACTCGTCGTTAACCCTCTCTGGGTACAGCATATTCCGTGCCGACCATCATGGTAAGTGTGGGGGGATTGTGCCGCTTATATTAGAGACACATTGCATGGGCAACTACTTCCCACCCCCCTGCTGGAACCTGGCTCCCAGGCCCTCACTATTAAGGTGACTCTGGGCAGTCCTAGAACTCCCCCCCTTTTCATCACTGCTGTTTACATTCTCCCTAGGGACCAGAAGGTGGCCTTCCACTCTGTGCTGTCCTACCTGGCCACCCTTCCAACTCAAGCAGAAAAAATTGTACTTGGTGAATTTAATATCAACTGGCTTGATAAAGCCGCCACCCCTTTCATTGATGCTGCCACTGCCCAAGACCTAACTCAAGTAGTCACATCTCCGACCAGACTGAACCAGCGCACAGAGCTCTCCTCACTGCTGGACCTGGTATTCACAAACCACCCCCTTAAAATAACCAGCACTACTGTCCTCCCTAATGCCCTTAGTGACCACTCCCCGGTCCTCTGCTCCTGGACTTACAAAACACCAAAAAACCCTCCCAAAGTTATCCAACAGCGCAAGCTTGGCACAGGCAAACTTGCCCAACTCAAAGCCTATCTCAGTACTATGGACTGGTCCTACATAAAGAACACCTGACCCTGACAGAGCCCTTGACCTCTTCATTCTCTCCTTTAATTCCATTTGTGACAAATTTGCTTCCATCACCAAAAGGGTGGTCAAAGGCAACTCAGTCATCATGGATCACTGACCACCTTCTAGACCTTATGCGGTCCAGAGATTCTTTATGGCACCTATCTAACGAGACTGGCCTGCCATCATACAGACAGAAGTACAGAGAGGCATAGAACAAATGTGCATGGTCCTTGCGTAAAGCTAAAGGTGAGTATTACAAGGCTTCTCTAACCTCTAACTGGGGCTCAGGGCATAAGTTCTGGTCTAATATTAAAGATATCTGTGGCAACGACCACAACCCTGTCCCTAATCAGATCATGGATGATGGGTGCCTAACCTCTGACCCAACCCGTATAGCCACAGCCTTCAATGACGCCTTCACAAACCTCAGCCAGGTTCTCCCCCCTAACTTCTTTGACCCACCCCCCCACCAGCTCCCCCACCTCCCCACTGTAGCCTCTTCCTTTCGCCTGTGCTGCATAACACCCAAGTATGCTGAGCCATATCTCAGAATAGTTCTAAGTCACTCCCGATGTAGTAGTGGCTCCTTAGACCTGAAACTCCTTCGGTTCACTCTCAATGAGGTGCTCCACCCCCTCACCCACATACTAAACCACTCCCTATGCCAAGGAAAATTCCCCTCCCGGTGGAAATCCGCATCCATTACGCCAATATTCAAAAATGGGGACCGTACCCTCACTAACAACTACCACCCTATCTCCATCCTCCCTCCCCTGTCCAAGGCCCTAAAGAGGATCATCTCTGATCAGCTCACTGACCACCTCAGCAAATACAGCATACTATGCAAGCAGCAACACGGCTTCTGGAAAGGGCACAGTACTACTACTGTCCTGGAACTCACCACACACATCCACTCCGCCCTAGACAAAGGTCATATTACTGGGGCTGTCTTTATTGATCTCACTAAGGCGTTTGACACTGTCAACCACTTCCTCCTACTAACCACACTTATCAACATCGGTTTCTCATGTGATGCCCTTGGCTGGTTCACTGACTACCTGACTAATCATTTCCAACAGGTCAGAATTGGTAACACCCTATCCAATAGGATTCCTGTCCTCTCTGGAGTCCCTCAGGGGTCAGTCCTTGGACCTCTTCTGTTTAGCCTCTTCCTTAACTCACTCCCCATGTTCTGCTCTGGCAACCTACTACTCTATGTGGACGATGCTGTCCTATACTCCTTCAACTCTGACCCTATGCAACTCACTTCTGAGACATTAGATTAGATAGAAACATTAATTTTCCCATGGCAGGAAAGCCAATGGAAATCTCACATGTGTATAGGAATTCTGGAAGATCTGTACAACCCTTTAAGAGAGAGTAGAAATTGAATAGGACAGCCAAAAAAGGGCACCAGTATTGCACACAACCCTGAAAGAAGATCTCTATGAAGTGCCTTATGTGTCTGGGCAGAGAAAATTTGCTGGGGGTTAACTTTCCACTGCTTCAGCCGCTGAAAAGTTTCTTTCAGATAAGGAAGGGGGAAACCCAGAAGCTCTGATCAAGCCAAGTGAATTAGACTCCCATTGATGAAACCATGACCCACAGTTCCCCCGCATCCAATGCTCCCATCCTTTCTGTCCAGGCCCTAAGAGGGGTTTTAAATTAGACATAAAAAAATTACTAGAAAAAAATAGAATAGGATTAATCATAGCTAGCCCACCATCTTTGACCGGCAGGTGTGTTATATTCCGCTTTATTGGATTAAGTCGACTGCCCCATATAGCCTGAAAGAAAATACCGAACAAAGAAGTTTCCAACTGTGTAGAGACTGGAAACACATAACTCATATATAAAAAGAGAGGGACCAAAAATGTTTTTACTAAAAAAAAAGTTTATTCTTCCCAATAGTATGCTGATTCCAGCAAGCAACCCTTTGCTTCCCAAGAACAAGCTTCTCCTCCCAGTTAAGCTTCTCCATACCCTGCAGTCCAAATTTCACCTCTAAGATAGAAACAGGGTCATTTGTTAATCTAATGGGGCCTGTCTCAGTCTCAGGAGTAGGGAGAGTCCCTAGTGAGAAACCCAAGCTTTTTTGTAAATTCAGAGCAGCTCCGGAACAAGCAAGTACCAAAAACAGTGCAGAGGTGCAGGGCGGTCTGTACTGATGGTTTGTCAGCCAACAGGAGACAGAGGTCATCTGCATAAGAAACTGCCCTAGGGGTTCTCAGAATCTCCGGATGAGAAATACTGTTAATGGTACCACACCCATTCAACTTACAAAGTAAAGGATCTAAAAAAAATTAATAGAGCAGAAGACTTAAAGGGCACCCCTGCCTCACACCCTGCCTGATAGGGATTAAAGGACCCCGCCACCCATTAACTACTGGAACCACCGTGGCATTTCTGTACAAGGCTTTCAACCAAGTAACCAGAACATCAGGGACTTTATAGTGGGACAGGGTAGTCCAAAGAAAGTCATGACAAATAGAGTCAAAGGCTTTACATTGATCAAGTGAAATGACATATCCTGGCAATACATTTGTATAGCCCTTAGTTACAACTTCCCTGAGAAGGAGCAAATGGTCCTGAATGCTCTTGCGTGGTATGGAACAAGATTGTTCCAGGGATATTACTATGTCAGCTAGTGGTAACAACCGGGTACGAAGAATTTTAGATAATATCTTGAAATCAGTATTTAAAATACAAATCGGTCTCCAATTGTCCAGATTGGATTTTTCATCCTTTTTATGTAAGTACACCAAAGTGCATTTGTTAAAATTCAGAGGAATATCTCCAGTGTCCAACAGGGCATTGAAAACATTCACTGATTCAGAACCGAGTGTACCCCCATAAGTTTGTACAAGTCATTGGGAAGGCCATCAGGTCCTGGGGTAACATTATTTTTCAGATGCAGAATTGTATTTAAAACTTCTGCTGAAGAGATGGGTTGGTACATTGTAGTGATCACCTTGGGGGGGAGGGGGACACCAGGAACCAGAACATCAGCCAGGGATGACCTGGACTCAGAAACATCAGAGGAAATAGAAGAAAACAACTGACTCGAAAAATCCGATACCAGTCTGAGAACTTCCTGATGACCAGAAGGCGTGACCCCCAGTTGATCAATCAAAAAAGGCATAGATTTAGTACCAATAGGCCTATGATTTAGATCAAAGGGCATATGTCTTGAGCAGAATCCTGCACTCCAAATTTATATTGCTGAAACATTTGTACTCCTTTTTTGTTATGGAAAAAAAGCATGTCCTTTTGCACTAACTGTATTTGCTGTCTAAGGTCCTTGCTAGTGATATTGGTAATAGTGAAAAGATTTTGTAGGTGATGTCTCTTTTGCAAATAAACCAAATAATCTGAACTGCATTTTTGCTTACTATAATTTTGCAAAAAATGAATGAGATCCGTTTTCATGTCTTCCCACCACCTAATGGAGCTGTCATAACAAACCACCACAGACTTTCTTGCTACCAAAAACTGAGTGAAGGAATCAATAAAACCAGTATCTTGCAACAGAGTTATATTGAATTTCCAAGTTCCTGTGCCTCTGGGATCTGTAGGGTGAGTAACATGAGTAAGGGACACCATTTTGTGATCAGAAAATTCTAAGGGGGTAACTGTAGCTGAACCAAGCGCGGTATCTTGTGGTATAAAAATAAAATATATCTGTGTAGTCAAGGTACCTTTTTGGAAAGTGGGCCTATGTTGTTTAGTGGCCTCTAAACAGGCATCCTTGAGCCTTGCTGTATGCAAAATCTTTTTTAGGGCAAGGGCGTCACAAAACAATTTTGTAGTTACAGCGTGGACACTTTTATCTTTAATGCTTAAGCCACAGTTAAAATCGCCAGTAAATAAAATTACCTTGGAAGTATGCAAGTATGGCTGAATGGTAGAAAAAAGTTCCTTTCCGGCTGTTTTAGTCTGGGGAGCATAAAGAGTAAGTATTCAATATGCCCTAGCATCAATTAGGGCATCACGTACCAACACTCTCCCAGGAACCCAATCATAAAGTTTCAAAAATGTAAAGACTGGCAAATTAATAAGTATGCCCACCCCTGAACAAGCTTCCTGCCCTATAGACCAAAAAGAGGGCCCTAAGACCCATTCCCGCCGGGCTTGTCTTATTTCATGGGAAGTGTGCAATCTGGTATCTTGTAAACAAAATATCCCATGGTTCAGAGAAGTAAGGAAATAAAATACAGCCTGACACTTCCCTACTCGCTTAATGCTGTTGACATTAAGTGTATGACAGCGGAATTGTTCAGACATCAGCCTGGGGTAGCTACTGAAGATAACAAGAAAAGTATAATATAACCCAAGACAGACACACTTCATTTCTTCCTACCCCCCCCCCCGACTCACTCTTAGTTTTGGATCTAGCCTTCCTTTTTTGAGACCCTCTACCTTTGGAACAAAGTTCTGTATCAGTTGTCCCCTCAGGATGAGAAGAGGAAATAGTGGAAGTGTCAGTGTCCTCCCTTAAGTCAGCAGAGGTCCCCTGGAGGCATGGCCAGATTAACCTGTATGCAAATTATGCTATGGCGTAGGGCCCCGTGGTTCAGGAGGGCCCCCACACTGTTTAATTTAACCTAATTTCCTTTCCCTACCTGGCCGACCATGGCCACTGACTGGCCATACTTGCTGTACTGTCGTGCAGCTGCAGGGTCATCACATTTCACCATCATGCCAAAAGAAAAGCCCCCCCTTTGGAGTCAGGTCACCTCCCCACTCCGAGCGAGCCTCTCAGTCTCTCCGGCTCTGCCTCTGGCTCTTGGGGGGTGGGGTGAGCTGCACAGAGTGATCCACAGTCAGTCCACCCTGACCCCCCCACCACAACCAACCATGTTTCAGAAGTCCTCCTGAAGGTGTGGCTACTGGGAAGTGGAAATCTGTGAGAATGTGTGTGGCATCAGGGTGTGTGGCCAGGCAGTGAGGAGTCAAGGAGGAGGATGAGTGGACAACAGTCAGTTGATCTGTCAGATGGAGAGCATCTCAGTCGAAGAAGACTACTAGTACAGACAGACTATCAGAGTGGGCTGGGCCGGGGGGGGTCACCCAGAGTCTAGTCGGACCCACCGCTGTCCAGCGCTTCTTTTTTCTTTTCTGACTCCAGGAGTCAGACGGATGGCGTGCTGCCATGCTGCTCATCCTGTGCTGGTGTAGTCACTGCTGCTGCTGGGCCTCTGATCCTGTGAGGAGTCGAGTCCTGCTGTTCAAGTCCAGGGGCTGCTGGCATGATCTGTCTCTCCAGACATTTATCCTCCTGATCAATGATCAGTCAGGCCACAGTCACCAGGTATGTTGTTACTGCGTGCCAGTACTGTTGATTTTCATATTTTGGTGGATTTGGTTGTTGGATTGGAAATGGCAGGAACACTTAACAGCAACTGAATTTGAGAAGCAAAAAAATTAAAAACACAGAGAAAAAATTGCATTTACCATTACATGGGGGTGATGTGAGGGGCTGCTACTAGCCTGGGCTCAGGGCAGGGGCTGCAAGATTCTATAGCCAGATGGGACTACCTGGCTGGCTGTATTCACTGTTTGAATTTATTTATTTTATTTATTTAGTTTTTGTTGACCAGGTAAGTGCATTAGACAAATCTTGCCTATTTTCAGGCACAACCCAGGGAAGGGGATACAGATGAATGCCAACTGACCTTGAACCAGATTAAGCTGTTGGAGGTATTTTTAGTGATGCATCATTTATCAGAAATCTGGGAGCAAATCACATTGCTCTGAAAGGATTCTACTTACTAGTTGCACCACTAAGTTAGAGGTTAATTATTAAATTGACTAATTCTCTGGTTGTTGCCACAGAAGAGTGGGATGTTGGCATTTAGGGACCACCCCGGGCCCCAAAATATGGCTTGGAGTAGGGCCCCCACATCCATTAATCTGGGCCTGCCTGGAGGATCTCATATGAATTCACTAACACAATGGGAGAAACTTTGGTTGCTTTGGGGGGGGGGTCCTTTCGACTTTGGTCTAGTGGACCTTCTACACTGAACCTGAATCTGTGCTTTCGGAGGAGGCATGTCCTTAGTACTAACAGAAACCACCAACCTTGCACCTGAGGAAGTAGAGACTGAGGGGAGCTCTGCAGACACTGCCTCCATGGACTGTGTGTCCACCTTGGGTGGCAGGAGAGAATCCACCAAAGGAACCTCTTCCTCTAGCATGGGAGGTACCAGGGTGGGCCTATACCTGAGTTTTGCTTTCCGGGCCAGAGAAATAATAAAGTGTTGATCAGCCCCTTTGTCATGGTGCTCCTGATTATGTGCAGCCCAAATACAATTTTAAAAAAAGAATGACCCACTTCGTCACATAAATTGCATTTCATCTCATTCAAACAAGCTGAACTCATATGCCCCAATTCCCCACAGAATGTACATTTCACCTTATCACTCACGCTACTAAGGCGATTAGAGTCCCCACACCTGTAACAAGCCTTAGGCTGGCCAGAGTAAAACAGCACCCCTCTATCTCGCCCCCCCAAAAAAAGAATTGGGCAAATGCAGTTCCCCATGATCAGCAGAGTGTAACAAAATCTTCACCCTCCAGCCCCCAGTCCAAATATTCTCCTTGTCTAGAATAGCTTCCTGATCCCCTAAAACAGTACAGCGTTGTTTCAGCCAGTATAACACGCCTGAGACATCCACCCCTTCATTTCAAAACAGTATCGTAATAGTTTTATATGACGGCTTAGTTAAAGGCATTGCCAGAAAGGGAGTCCACAGAGCAGAAGTCTTCAAAGAATTATATTTTGCCCAGAAGTTTTCTAAGCCACGGGTACTCTGGAAACTAATGTCAAAGGATGTCTCTCCAGAGATATGAATCAAGGCATATATCTCATGTGAAAAGAATTTCAGGGAATCCTTTAATAATATTCAAGCTGTAAAAATACTATCTGGAGGTTCAAGCATACCACCCAAATATGTCAGTCGGATGGCATTGTGCCGTTTTGCAGGAAGATTGGGGAGGTGAAACAAAGAAAAAGTTTTTTTGTTAGGAGCATCAGGTTTTTTATTCGAAGGAGTCCCAGGTGACTTAGTACTGAAACGCTCCCACCAGGAGGAGGCGGAGATATCACCATCTTCAGCAAAGTCAGAACGGGGTTCTGTGTCAATTTCAAGTCATCAGGCAGCATTAACTTGGTAACTTGGTAAATTAGGACATAAGAAGGCCGAAGCCCATCGAGAATGTCCTCCACACATGTGGATCATCAGTAGGTTTGTAATTTGTTCAAGAGCCATATATCTAATTTAAGCTTGAAAGTATTAATATTCTTGCAATCGACAATTTCCTGAGGCAAGGAATTCCAAACTCTTGGAGCTCTTACATTAAAGAATTGCTGTCTTTTATTTGTTCTTGTTTTTTCAATTATAATTTGTTTGTTTAAGAAGTCAGGCTACGATTTTCCTAGATGCAAAGGACAGACCACAAGAATCCATTAATACAGGAGATAATACAATTTTAAATAATTGTAGATGTCACCTCTTAATCTTCTGTTTTCAAGAGAGTATAATCCTGTTCTTTGAAGCCTAGTTGGGTAATCAAGACGTGAGAGGTGGGGGATGATTTTGGTTGCCTTTCTTTGTACCTCTCAATTTTTGTAATATCCTTTATCAGGTATGGGCTCACAAGGGTGAGCCGTAATCCAAGTAGGCCTAACATGAGACCTGTATAGTGTCATGATACACTCTTCAGTCTTTAAAACAAAAGTATTTTAATCCTCACAACATAGCATTAGCTTTGTTAGTTACTTTATTATAGTGGTTTGAGAAGGACAAGCCATCATCAATCATTATACCTAGGTCTTTTCAACAACTGAGTCTAGTATTTTAATACCATTAAGATAATATGATTGTATAGGGTTATTTTTACCACAATGCAGCACAGAGCATTTAGATACATTAAAAGACATCTTATTTGTGGTTCCCCAAGTTTCAATTGTTTTAAGTCATCTAATATTATATTCCTGCTATTTCATTATACAGGTCCCCAGTTTGGTATCATCCGCAAATTTCGATAACTTATTCTGTGATGTGATCTTAAGGTCACTTATAAAAATGCCAAACAAAGTGGGGCCCAACACAGAACCCTGGGGGAACCCGCTTGTCACAAATCTTTCCTCTGATAATACCCCATTGATTCTAACCGTCTGAGTTCTTTCGTGTAACCAGCTGTTCACCCATGACACGATGCAGTTAGAGAATCCTAGTGTAACCAGTTTATTAATTAGTATCGAATGTGAGACCTTGTCGAATGCCTTACTGTAATCCAACAGAACAATGTCCACTGGAATATTTAAATCAAGATTTTTACTTATGTAATTGTAAAAGGATATCAAATTTGTAGTACATGAGTACCCCGATTTAAATCCATGTTGCGTATGGTCATTTATTTTTAATTCAAGCATTTCTTCATCAATTAAACATTTGATATATTTTTCTAATAGTTTACAGGGTATGGAGGTTAGACTGATAGGTCTGTAATTCTCAGTTTTGGAATGCACTCCTTTTTTAAAGATTGGGGTAACAATAGCTGTTCTCCAAGTAATAGGCACAGTTAATTCAATAAGTGATTTATTGAATATAATTGTAAGTGGAGTGACAATATTGTCTTTAGTTCCCATAAGAAATTTAGAAGTAATACCATCGGGGCCTGGGCTCGTAGTTGATTTCAAGGTTCCCAGAAGTTTGTAAATGTCAGAAGTAGTGATGGTATAACTATAAAATATAGGAGTATAAGAGGTCGTTCTAGGTTCTTTATCTTGTTCGAAGACAGAACAAAAATACTTATTAAATTCAGACGCAGTCACCTTATCTGAAAGAATAGTTGTATTGTTGATAATTATTGGACCTGCTTTATTAACAGTACCCTTTTTATTATTTAAGTATGAATAGAGACTTTTATGTGAATCCTTAGTATGGGCAATCCTAAATTCTAAGTTCCTTTTAGCCAAAGTAATAGATGTTTTTAAGTTTTTTAAAGCTACCTTGTACTTAGCATTAAAGGATCTTCTACCCCTCCAGCCATAGCATTCTGAGAGGCTACATTAGATAAAACACCCAGGAAATCCTCAGGGGTAGGCATATGTATGGGAGAGGTTCCAGACACCCATTCGTTAGTGTCAGTCTGCTTTTTCCACCCAGCTCCCTCCAAGGCAGCATCCACTGACCACCTCAGGGCTTGTTCAGAAAGATGTTTAGCATCTGGAGAGAAGTTACCAATTGAACCATGCATTAGAAAGGCAACAGAGCTTGAAGAGTTACTTACAGAAGTTCCTGCTGTGCAGACCGAGGCAATCGCGGGTCCAGTCGGAATCTCAGCACTGGCAGATGACGGCAACTTGGAAACATTTCAACTTCCAGCTGATTTTCTAAGACGGCGTCAGAGGCGTTGTCAGCCTGTAGCAGATGAATTTTCTGCTGCAGTGACATCTTTTTGACCATAAACTGCCGCTCCTCGGTTTCAAGTAGGCGCTTAAGTTCCAAAGTTTCAGCCGTATCATTGCATATAGCAGGCTCTACTGAATTGCTGTGGTCAGAGGACTCAGAAGCATTCCCAAGGTCCATACTGTCTTCTGCCACTTGTTCTATAGTAGTTAAGGGTTTTTCCAACACTATGTCAGCATCTTCCATACTAAAGTCCATACTTTCATCAGTCCGAATCTTGCTTTGGACCCCAGACTTTGACAAGGCGGGAGAGGGGCCTTCTCTCCCAGCTTCACAGCTTCCAACCTCCTTCCAGGACTGACATCCGCCATCTTGTCAGCCAGAGGTTCCCCTACAGGTGAGTAGGAAAATTTCCCCGGTGTCCTGGCCAAATTTCCCTCATTGACTGGAAATACCACAAATGGCTTAATCTGGTTCAGTCTCACTTGACATTCATCTGTGTGGGGGGTAATTGAGAGGGGAGGGGAGCGGAAGGGCAGCTTCAAAGTGGGGTGCTAGCTGCACACTCGAGTAGACTTAATAGACTATGTGACCTGCATCTGCTGGCAAGTAGTAAGTAAGTAAAAAACAGGAAGAAATCCCCCAACAAACAGCTGAACTACCCTCATGGGGTCTATGTGATAACAGCCGAGGCGCTAAAGGCAATCGCTGTTATCACTCAGATCGAAAACCAAACACATTTTGGCACTCTGACAACCCTAAGCGCCCACCAACACAATGGCGCCAGGACATATTCTACTTTCTGTGGGGGCTTACTTCCCCCACCGGGGGATCGCCCCCGCACCCCCTACTTAAGGATTCTCAACTCCAGGGGGGGTGCATGTTGGGTGTGTGTGAAAGTAGTAAAATAAAAAGGTTTGGGCTGGGTGCAATAAAAATCGCACCAGTGTCCGGACCCAAACCCAGTACCTCAGCCACCCCAGCCATTGCCCAATCCCTGATGCCATGCCGCAGCTCGACCGATGACTGCAGCGCCACTCCCTACAGCCTCTCCATCCCCCCAGACCATGCTAGCCATGCTCACTCCCACCCCCCGCGAGCATATGTGTAGCGACATCCTGTCACCTAGTTCGCCCACCCTTTCATCCAGTCGCCCTACCCGTCGGCCGCTGTGAGTGGATTGTGTGAGGAAGGTGTCACTGTAATGGACGGCACCCTTCCTCATGTGCCCACTTCATGAGATACCACCCTCATGCTGTGCTATAGGTATTACTAAATGCATGTGTTTGAATCATCTGATAAATGTCATAAATAACATACACAAGGAGGAGTGGGGAGGGTTCACCCATGCCGGTGCAACAGTCATGTTGTTGACTCTGATTACGGTGCAGGCAGCATGCTGCCTGGCAGTACAGCACCAAGCATTATGCCTCCCAGGAGTTAGAGTGCCAAAGCGCCCTCCTGGAAAACAGTCGGCTTTTGCATGGGGCTTCACCCCATGCACCCCCAAACATAAATATAACATCCTTCAGGGTGGACATGCCCTGGAGAGGGCTGAAACTGTGAGGGCACAATGGATGGCATGAGTGAGGGTTGCTCTAAAATCAATATCATCCCTTTCACTCTCACCGTTGTTGCAGCGCTCTAATTGCGCCACCAAAATGCAGTCACAGTGCTAATAGTATACCAGTGGGGAGAGTGGGATACACTGAAAGTAGGTTGAGTGAATTCTCTTTGTGGCTTGTCACTGGAGTTACTGAAGGAGAGGGAAACACTTCTTAAGAAACAAACCAAGCACTATTTTAAGACTGCCTGACAGCAGCATTCTGCTCATGACCTAGGGCAGGAATAGGTGGCGGAATGCAGCTCCTGTACATTCTGGCCCAGTTTAACCCCTGTTCAGAGCCTTCTGGAACCCCTAGCAGTTTGGCATTGTTCATCCTAGCCCTGTTCTCAAGATGTTGGAGATGTAGCTTTTGCCTCTGTTGACACTGAACTGAGTTTAGAATCCATAGCAATAAACAGAGTTGAGTTTAAAGTCCATAGCAGTAAATTTATTGTTAAAGGATTCCATCTTTTCATCCAGGTCTTTGCTAGCATTAAGCAGGGCTGTATCGAAGGGCTCTCCTGCTATCGTGGCCTCATGGCCCTGGCCACTCCTCTGTGCTGCTTCCTGCGGCTTGCCTTGCTTGTTTTTCCCAGAGTCTTGAGGTGTTGATTTTTTTGGATTCCCTATTTCCAAATCTCACCAAATCTGGTATTTATTTGTTTCAGCAGTTACACTCTACTCACATCTGCCCAGTTATTTCCAATTAGTGCACTTTGAAAGTTGATATTTTATTTTATAGCGCTGCTGAAGTGGAGCTTCCAGTTGAGCATCTAGCTGTCGCTACTTGCTGGTCATCCCCCCATAGTTATCTTTTTGTAAATATTTTAGGAGTGGGTGGGCTCCTCACCTCACACCCACTGGCTTTAAAAAAAATGGATTTGCTGGAGGACTCCTGACCAGCATTATTAGTACAGTGCAGTATGCTATATTATTTACAGTAGCGAGGGTTAGCTGGTATGATTGCATTTTATTGTTTAAAACGGGGGATGTCCCCAACTTAAAACAAATTTTAACAAGCATTTGTCAATGCCAGATGTTCGCCACTGGTATTGCTGTTATACTGCAGCAAGGCGTGGGTGGGGTCGGTTATTACAGCATTTGAAACAGATCTGCTCCGTGAATTAAAGGCATTCACCAGTAATTATAGAAAACTTACTCCTGGGGAGAGAATAATTGTTCAATTATTTTTTTGTCATTGTACATGCTGATGATTGCTCGAATATGCTGTCAGTCAATGAGCTGACTAACAAATTAAACAAGGAGAATTAGTTATAGTCAGCAACCTGGTAACACTCTTGTGAGCAAAGTATATGAGGCAGAGGGGATGGGTGGATGGGGAGAGAGATAAAAGCTGGGCGTACTGCTCATTACTTGTGACTCTGTCTGTAGAAGTGGTGATCTCACGTGTTTGGTTTTATCAAAGTGCTATTAGAGTGGATGAGGAAATCTAAATTTATCAATGAACTCTGAAAGCACCAGACCAGTTGCCATGATGTTAGTTTCTGTCATGTACTTAGAAACAGATGTAAATGACAGAGGGCAACATTGTGGCAACTGGTTTACAGCTTTCACAGTTCATTGATAAATATTGATTTGTACATCTGCTCAAATAGCACTTTGATCAAACAGTAGACATAAGATCACCGCTTTGACATAACAGACAGTTGCGAGTATTAAGCACTTCTGCATCCAGCTTTCATCTCTCCTTTCTCATACACCTATCCCTTCTGTCTCATATACTTTGCCCACAAGAGTGTTCCCGGATTGCTGAATATAACTAATTCCAGTTATTAGCATCAGATACTGTTACTGACCACAGTAAATTCTGACAGCAGAGACTCTTAAGTCATAAATGACCTCCTTCCCATCTGTACAGTGCTGCCCTGCACAGATCTCACAGGTCATTCAGACAAGTCAGGTTTTGGAGCACAATAACAGCAGACAGACCAAACAACAGGACTGAACATACAATTTGTTCCCCACAGCCTGCATTCAGCCTCAGCCGTCAGCTCATTTGGGGTGGGGAGGGGGGATTGGACATCAGCAGACAGAGCCGTAGGAGTGAGAACATATTTTGTTTCAGATGACAGCTATAATCAAAGATGGATGTCCCCTGCCCCTGTACAGATGATCAAACAGGGCTGCACACATTCTGCATTTCTACTGCTAAGTGAACACAAGAGTCAGGGGAATGGGAGAAAAAAATCCCTGGTACTCCATTTGGTGCCTCGATGGCATTTTGATATAAAGTATGGGGGAATGCTATTAGCTACTGTAGAGGTAGAACTTTGTGCTGCTCAGTCTTCTCAGCTGGCCTTCATTTTCAGGGATGCATCAGTTTTTGCCTTAGAAAGTCCACCTTACTCTCCTAAATGTGGCATTTCTCGCACTGAAAAGGTGCTTGTGACAATAAATTATGCCACACAGGAGTGCTTTCTATCTAGTTCTCTTACAGCAAATGCTGTTTGTTGTCTGTGTTAGAACATACAGTAGTTTACTGTTCAAGTTTCTTCATGGAGAGGGTGGTGGACAAATGAAACACCATGCTGGAGGAGGCAGCGAGGGCTGAAACAATTACAAGATTTAAAAATGCATGGGATAGGCATCAGGGGATCCTGGTAGTCGGAGGAAGGGGACAACCTAAGTTCTAGAGAAGCTTTGAAGAAGCTACGTATGTGCACATATGGGTAGACTAGGTGGGCCACAGGCCCTTATCTGCCATCAACATCTATGTATCTATGTAGCTATGTAAGTTGTAGAGTGGGATGGTTGGGACATTGGCAACATAAGCGGTTCTGGTGGGGGTTTAACCTGCCCTTTTTACTGTAGTGTTGCTGAGTTGGACATTTGCCTATGATCTCTTCCACTTCTTAAGTGGCATTGGTAGGAGTTTGATTCATGTATTTAAGTCCCTAACAAATCTATGTAAGAGAAAGTGCACTTTTGCAACACAGTGGCAATTTTGCCTCTAGCACATTATATGGATTTGTTTAACTTCAACTTCTTTATTCTTTAAAACATGCAAATCAAGACATCTAAGCACTTGTACAAAGATAAAAGCAGCATAAAATAACATTCTACACAATAAAACAAAAGATGCGTATCTGTTGTCATCCACATTCTGGAAAGGCAAGCCCAAATAAATAAGTTTTCAACGCTGACTTAAAGCGCCCCATGGTCGGGCAATCCCTTACTGAATGAGGTAGAGAATTCCACAGAGTCACTACCACAAATGTAAATGCCCTTGCACCTGATAACTTAAGATGGATCCTGGGAATCTCTAGCAATCCCTCGTCGGTGGAGCTATCTGCTCCGAAAAAAAAAAAACATCAGTACTATAGGGATGCTCTCGCTGACTGCTGGAATGATAGCAGGAAGTTCTGGAGCAACATTAAGCACATAACAGGAAATGACCCCAAAATGGCCCCTTCCATGCTCAGTATCGATGATGCCTCTACACTAGACCCAAAAACCATTGCTAACGCATTTAATAATTTTTTTACGGACCTCAGCAGTGTCCTCCGCCCCAATGACTTCTTTGAGTTTCCACAAATAATGATAACATAGGGAAACTGGAACTGCCTCAGGCACACCCACCATTCTACTTCAAAGCTGTTACTGAATGTGAAGCTAGAAAGCACATCTAAAGGGTGCCCTGGAAATCCAGATTTAGTGGGGATACGGTAGATTTAAAACTCATTGCCCTCACCCTGGATGAAATTCTGTCACCACTAACTAAGATAATGAACTTATTTCTACTGCTATCCCAGTTTCCCCATAAGTGGAAATGTGTCTTGGTGACCCCAGTTCATAAAAGTGGTGATAGTGCCCAGCATGGGAACTATAGACCAATCTCCATTCTTCCCCCTCTCTCCAAAGCCCTCAAGCAAATAGTGGCAGACCAATTGGTTGAGTATCTAGAAAAATACCAGCCACAATGCCCCCAACATGGGTTCAGAAAAGGGCACAGCACCACCATGTCACTACTTGAATTCACAGGCTTCATCCACAACTCAATCAAAGTCATCTAGTTGGAGCAGCCTTTATAGATCTTACCAAAGCCTTTGATATGGTAAATCACACCCTACTGATTGATCAACTATCCAGCACAGGGCTATCAAAGGATACCACTGATTGGTTTAAAAGCTACCTATTAAACTGTTCACAACAGGTGAAGATCGTTTATGTCCTATCTGACAGACAAGCAGTCTGGTCGGGTGTCTCATAAGGGTCCATTCTGGGTCCTCTCCTGTTCAGCATCTTCCTAAACAGACCTCCTAGCTCCTGTCAGGATCAGATCCTGCTTTACATGGATGACGCTGTTATTTTCACAAGAAACCCTGATCCCAAGCTTCTTGAGAACCAACTACAACAGAGCTTTGCGAACGTGGAGGAATGGTTTAGTAGACACAAGCTTATACTAAACTGCAAGAAGACCAAAGTTATGCTATTCAATACCTCCTATAACAAGAGTAAATCCCACTCACTATCAATCAGAAACAATGCGGGCACCCCCTTGAGCAGACACAGCATTTCACATACCTTGGGGTCACCATAGATAGCACATTATCCTTTGCTCACCACATAGGAAATGTTGCTAAAGCAGTCAACATACAGATCAGGCTGCTGCACAGGCACAAGTGAAGTCTGACAACCGAAGCCCTAAGATTAGCAATTTATAGCTCTGTCATCGCAATCATAGATTATGGACTTGTTATTTATGACTCTGCCACTGACATGTCTCTTAGATGTATCTCCATGGCATTGAACAAGGCCTGCAGGCTCCTCACCGGATATGCATGTCTCCCGCATACTTGTGACCTTTATGCACAGACAAATTGCCTACAGTTAAAAGGCGCAGTCTTATACCAAACTTGCCTGCTTGCAAAAAAGTAAGCTTAGGACTCACGCCCGCAGGGGTTCAGAAGATCCCAAGCCCCTTCTGCAACCCCCATTGAACAAGAGGCTCAGACAAACAGATCTATCAGGTCCCCCGCTGCCGCACTACTCAAGGACAAAGATTTTTCGCCTATAGAGCTGTACTCTGGTTTAATTCACCACACAATGATATATTTTCTGAAGCCAACCTGGGACCATTCAAATATAAACTCTGACAATACCTAGCAGCAAACACCAGTTGTGATTGCTTCCACTAGTTGTCCACTCAGTTGTCCAGGCCACCTTCCTAACATCTCCATCTAGAGCTGCCGCACTACACACACTCTTACCTACTCCCTATCACTTGGAACTCCCCTCTGTCCTATCCACTCCTCCCCCCTTATTCCCCCACCACTCTCTCCTTCCTCTCTCCCCCTCATGCTCTTTCTTCACACTCCCACTCCCTACCTAACTTCCTATCCACTTATATGCCAGTCTTTGACAAGGCCTCCTTGGCTGATTCACTTTGTTAGTACTGTCACTGAGTGTTTATATGCCTAATTGTTTGTAGACTGCTTCCTGGCATACATTGCACAATGTCTTTAAATTATGCTTGTCTCTTGCAATTCTATGCTAATTTGTTTCACTCCTTGTGTCACGTTTGTACCTATCTTAACCTATTGATGTGGAACCTATGTAAAAGAGCTTCTAGCTCATAGATGTTATAATCCCGAGATCTAAATAAATAAAAACAAATCTTGTCTCTGTGCTGGATCATACAGTATTTTACTGTTCAGGTTGCAGAGTCAGACATTTGTGACACCTGCCACTCACAAGTGGCTCTGGTGAGGGTTTAACCCACCAGTTTAAATTCAGTGTTGCTGAGTCAGACATTTGCCACACTTGCCACCTACAAGTGGCTGTGGTTGAGGTTAATAAGCCCCTTTACATTTCTAATCAAGGTTTAGAATTGATAGGGGATGTATCCATCTGTGATAAATGATTACTAGTGCATTACATGAGTTCACATGGAAATGCATGAGTTTATATGCATTAGCTGTTTAAAAAAGTTTCTTAAAATTCTTGGGCGTCTGTACAGTACTTTATACAGTACATGTTTAACAAGAGCTGCAATGGTGCAATAATCGATTTATTCACTAGTGAATTATTGATTGCACTAATTGCAAACATTCAGCAGATCAATGATTTATACAACTGTATCTCAGTATGCATGGAACAATGTATTACACTTTTCACTTGTCAACACATGCAAATTTCAACCATGTTCAATTGAGCACATTATAAAAACTTTAGTCCTTATTGTACCCAGTTAGAAGGGCGCTTCCTTAACAGTACGTGTTGGTGGCTGGCCAAGCTGCTCTCGTGATAGAGAGAGCTAAGGCATAGAGCAGCTCGGCCAGCATAGTTCTGTAGACCAGGGTTCTGGTTCCGGTCTCTAATATTTTTCTGTGAGACAGGTTTACAAAATGTTTTACAAGTCCTGTCTCACAATTAGCCCCACCTCCCAGGTTTCACAGTTCTCCCGAAATCCAACTCCCCCTTGGAGTTGATTATTTTAGCAATGGGTGGTACATGGGATGCTGGGAGGCAGAACCCCCTGCAAAAACATAAACTGAGTATTTTGTTTTATATTCATGATAGCGGTCCTCGGTGTGTTTGGACTGCTATCATGTGGATGTGTGTGTTTTCACTGGGTGCTGTTTTTGCAGGTGCCATTACTGCAGCACTGTTCTGGGCAGCGCTGTTGTTGTGTTCACACTTCAAGCCTAATGCTTAACATTGCACCCCAATGAAGCCCTTAGGTGATACGTAGGGGTGTTAGATCTGTAGGCCCCTATTCTCCTTTAATAAGTATTTATTTCCTTGCAAACTACATCTCCGTGTGTGTGGGTCCTGTGGTAGGGTTGGCCATCCTACTTGAATATTTGAGGGACTCTGTTCTTTTTTTTTCCATCAGCCCATTGTAGCAGCACTATGTCTGCTTATATTTCTTGCTGTCCATCCTGAACTGATCACCCAGGAAGGGCTTCTTTGTCTCTTCTGTCTTCTGCTGTCCTCCCCCCCTTTCTATTCTGTATTTCACTATTTTTCAAGTCCCCCTAAAAATGCATCCAGAATGGCTCAAAGTGAAAAAATAAATATGTAAAAGCTGACTAGTATAGTTTGATTTATTTAGAACAAAAGCAGGGAAGATAGCCAGCCCAGTGTCATTTGTCAATGTAGAAATGGATACCCACAGTTAAAATAGCATGTTTGATCTATGAGCCATTGTGCTGCATTGCTGTTATGCAGCACTTATAAAATAATATATATTCAATCCCTTATGAATTAATAGTATGGCACAAAGAACCTGTCCACACTGGGGATCTTAAAATGTTACAGATGCCCTGTAATGTTTTAAAATCGGGGAACACGGTTCTCTCCCACACTGGAAACCTTACCGAACTGTGATTTAAAACCATGTTTAAACCCTGATACAGTCAGGGTTTTAGCATGGTTTTTGAAAATGGTTTAAGTGAGAAACGTTTTAACTTACCAGTGTATACAGGCATCTGATCCATGTTTCCTGCAGTGATCCTCCTGGTACCCACAATGCAGCATTTGATCTGCACTAGCAAGCGAGCTGACAGCGTGTTAAAACACGCTTTCATTTTGGGTGGTGTGACGGGTACAGAACCGTGTTAAGACATGGTCCTGACTAATGTGGATGTGGCAGCATGGTAAGTCCCGTAACGGTTTAAAAATCGTTAACAAATTGCAGTTGTAAGTGTGGACAAGGCCATAGTGGCTTGCTGCCTGAGAAAGCCAGATTTAACAGCAGTGAAACTGAAAGGTGCCCTGATATGTGATGTGCTGGAGGGGAACAAGAAATGCTGTCTCCCCTCCAGACTAAAGATAAATAAAAGAGGGTGTTTTTCTTTCTCCTCTAGTGGAGAAAGGGTAAAGTTTATTTATTACTTGTTTAAGTGATGAATGTCTACTACCCTGCCTGAGCCTGTCGGCTCTTTTGAATGAAATACGCTCTGGAGAGTGGAGTGCCTTGCAAGTGAGGTGGGTTCAATGGCAGGCAGCCGTTCTGTTTCAGAGCTTGTAAATAAAAGTATAGAACTTGCTGGTCACTCTTTCCTAGGGCTTAAAGGCTCAAGTAAATTAAGCTGCCAATTAAAGAAAATACACACTGCTGTATGAGAGGGGTGAAGTAAGTGAGAGAGCCACAGTAGAAAGCACTTAAAATGCAGTCTCTGTCTTTATCGCTCTCTCCTCTCTGTATCACTAAGTTCTCCTATACCTGCTATATTGCCACCATGTGTGGCAAATGTATTTTGTTTAAATAAAGGGCTCAGATTGGGGAAAGGAAAGGGTAAAAAAGTGAAAGTTCAGCTTGCTACTGGAGTCCGGCAGTTGCTCTGTAGTGAAGCATACAAATAACAAGACCGTGGGGCTATTCCAGGATGTTTGAAATTCCTCAGCAGGCTGATCATGACAGATCAGCTTGCTGGGCAAGGTACATCAAAGGAAAGAGCTGACCCATGATTAGGTCGACTTTTCCTTTTTAAGTCCAGGATGTTTCTGCCTAGCTGTGTCATGATCAACCTGGATGATGACTGGTGTGCCACTAATGTGCCCCCTGAAGACTGTTTGGCATTGGGCCAACAGTGTCACACCTCTCAAAACTCAACTCTCATAACAAAATGTTTGTTGCGCACATGCATATAGCGAACATAAAAATGAAACATAGCAACCACACCAGCTCACCCTTACCAGTGTAAATAGTGTAGCATTCCACTATGTTAGGTTACAATGTTATCGCTGGTCCAGTGTTCTCCATCAATGAAAATAAAAAAGACAAAAGGGGTGTGGAGTGCAGAGTCCCCCTATTTAAATTAAATAGTAAACACTGCAACTATTACAACAGTGAGGTGGTTGTTAAGGGGCAGGCAGCACACCTATTACTACAGTAGAAGAATTAATACTGAGAAACAAATGCAAAGCAGCACAGTGACACTGGTGGAGGATGATGGACAAGCTTCAATAGGGTAATGTGGTATGATTTGCTATATGCATAAGGTATGGATGGCTTGTAAGGTTTGCAATATTTCTTTTATTTTTTACTCCCCAAAGCCTCTGACCTGGACCACCTTCTGCCTGATGCCAATACCCTTATCCCATCCCTCAAGATCTTGCCCGACAGTAACCCAGAACACCTACCAGCTCACCTATGGCCCACAGCTGTGCTGCCCCCTCAGCTTACCCCCAGAAGCTGGGATCACCCTTCAACTCCCTGGGCTTTCTTCCCCTCACTGTCAGGCCACCAATGGCAGAGGTGTGTCTGGGGTATCCCAGAGGATTGGCCACAATGATCCAGGATGGATGTGATGGGCAGGTGGAGGCTTAATCCTCTGATGTCAGAGCCCATGTTTCCCCTTTAACCCTGCTTTCCACTCAGGAGTGCAGTGACCTCAGCAAATGCTGGCATGCCGGATGCGCAGACTGACAGCTACACTCCAGCTTGCTCCCACTTTCTCCGCTCCCCTGCACCTCCACCTGTGGTCAATCAGGTGGCAGTATAGCAGTGGGACATGTCCCCCCCCCAGAGAAGGAGAGCATGGGACACCCAACTCTACTTCCTCCAGACAGCCCACTGATGACTAATGCTTCTTTTATTCATTTGTTTTAGCTGGTTGGCTATGCCACCATACCCCCTTTTTATTGATTTATTTTTTACAAGTGGGGCAGAGCCCCCAACTTTACCAACTTTTAAAATCTGAACATAGTACCTTAATCTGGCATTAATTGTAAGTACGTATCACAGACAACATAGCATGCTGACGTTCTAGGCTATGCTAGTAATGCAGGTCTATAGTATTCCAACAGCATCCACCAAGTGCATATTAATTTATGAAACAATGCTAAAATAAAAACTGGGAACAATTTTGAAAACTTTGTGTACCTCTTATGAAAATGTCTTGTCTACATTTTGTGGTTTATTTTTATCCTGCTGGGCAGGGTTGGCTGCAAATTGCTCCCCTAATTTTACTGCTTTGTATCCCTACATCCGAGGCAAGATATTAAACAATGCTTCAGAGGTAGTCCACTCATATTGCTCACTCCATATATATTCAGCTATGTAGGATGGCAACATCAGTTCTTGTGTACCATTTATCTGCTTAAGTTCTATTTTTTCTTGTGTTTTTTTTTTTTTTTTTTTTGGTTTAGACCAGTAGCTGTCAACAGCGTTTGTGTGAGCATGTCAGCAGGTCTATAAAATTCTCAGAATGGTTAACAGTTTATGGGCCAAAGTGCTGTTAGGTATGTCACAGATACTATCATAGACTGTCCATTGGTCACTGTGAATTTTAGTACCGACTGCAACATACTGCTCAAAAATAGGTGGAAGCATTCTAGTATCATGACGGTCCACAAATGTAAGGCACCCATTTTTATCACCCATGTCATATATCCCAAAAACCCAGCTATCTGTTGTTGGAGCATTGCATCCTCTGTTATATTTCACCCTCACCATTCCCATTTCATCTTTCTGTACAATTTAGCCTGGTCCTCTAACACTGATGGCATGCTTTAAGCATTTTCCAGGAACAGATGCCCAGTAGAAATTGGTGCCAGTCTAAGACTGTTTTCTTGTCAATAGCCAGATGTTCAGTTGCTGTTACTGGTGTTTTGCAATGCCCAGTAAAGTGCTGACATGAACAACTTATGTATTTGTAAATTAGTTACTGGGAAAAGCTCATTTCCAAGTGTGGCCTTGGGAAAGGAGAGACACAGTGCAGCGGTTCAGAACACAATCAATGCTGTGCTAAAAATAGGAGAGTACAATGTTCAAAGATACATGTATGTAAATAGTCACAGTCCAAAGTGGCAATGATGCAAAAGGAATACCCTGGTTCAGAAATTATCTGGATGGTAGGCAGCAACGAAAAAGGTTTGGGACCGCCTTCTCAGAATCTGCCACCACGCAGGTTTGTGTTTCACAAGGTTCCATCCTTGGATCACTCCTTTCCACCCTACATATAAATGATTACATAGGACTCTGGTCTACAGCAGCTCTATTCTCTGTGCTAATTATATGGTACTTTTTTTGCACTCCAAGTGGTTTCCCATAGTGCAGTGGTTTAGGGTTCTGAGCTGCAAACTTAGAGACCTGGGTTTGAATTCCAAAGTCCCCACTTGCATACTGTGTGACCATGAGCAAGTCACTTAACTTCCTTGTGCTCCCATGTCACACCTGGAAATAAGCTTCAGCTTAGTGTGCTTCTCCTGATTTAATAATTTCTCCTTTCTTCCCCCTTCCTCATTTTATTATCTAGGTGTAACACTTGACCCATCTTTGGATTTCTCTTTGCATGTCACGGGCCCCAGTAAGTCAGTAAACTCCAAGTTAGGGCTGCTGTACAAAATCAATCATGGTCTCATCACTTCAGCCTGTCTAGTCATTGCCTGTGGCATACTACTCCTCAAATGTTTATATGGGGTATCTGTTTTCTTAGCTTCTGCCATACCCGCATCACAGAAGTGGGATGTAACACATCCTAATATCTGTTGTTTTGTCTTGTCGTAGAACCACCATACCCACCACTGCACATTGTAGCCCTCTCTTGGTTGGCTTCTCCCTCCAGCTCTATGTGACCTTACGCTAGGAGGTGTCATTTTCAATATTATGAAAAAGTGGTCCCCATTATCTCTACATCAGATTCTCCAGCCTCCATGCAGTGCCTACCCATTGAGATCCTCCAATCATGGCTTGCTCTCCATACCCAAAACCAAGACAAAACTTGGTGACATTGCTTTCTCCAATGTTGCCCTACATTTATGGAACTCCGTACCTGTAGGTATTTGCCAGTGCCAATCCATGAACACTTTTTGAAGCAAGTACCACACCCATCTACTCTTGATGTCAGTACGTACATGTACTTAATCAAGAGTAAGTTGTTGAATCTATATTATTCAGAGCGTGGCTCTGGTGCCAACACTTGGATACTTTTTGGTCACTCTTACAGTACTTGTACTTCCTTGGGTCAGTTTTACTGGTTCACTGCTCAATGTGCTTTGCATATAATGGACATTGTATGTATTAGTTGCCCACAACTTCAACCTCTTATGTTCAAGCTATCTTCACTCCCATATTTGACTTGTCTATTTCTAGTGACTGTAGTAATCTCCCAGGTCATGCCTGCAAATAGGCATTTATTTGTCTAGTGCACTCACCTGGTTAACAACAACTAAAAAAATAAACAAATAGGCAAATAAAATAGAGCACAAAATACAATCTGCAACAAAGGTAAAACACCAGGAGACAAAAGGGGAAGGTGTTTGGGGAAAAGGGGTAAACTAATGTAAGAGGGCTTGATGGAGGATGCCTTGGGGGGATGCCTGGGGGGGGCAAGCGTGGGATGCTTTAAACTGGGAGGGGTAGGAGCCATAAAAACTTGTGAAGTGGTATCTTTGTCTTAGACAGATAACTGTCACTTGGGATGCCATTTTGGATTTACAGCTTCTGTCAGGCCATCTCCAAATCTATTCATTATATGCCATAGAAGCATCTTTTGTTAGAATCAGAATGCTTGTCCCACACCTAGCACACATTTTTGTCTTTTTGGATAATGGTTCTGTCTTTAAAAAAACAAAACAGGAATTCAAACCTTGAACACATGGCTGCAATGGAAAATATATATATGGACTCTGTGTTTACTGAATGCCTGTTTTGTATTGCTCTATTCATTTTTATTGGGAGAGGAGAACTCTAACTAGTGTGCTGCTATGGAGATGTGTCACTTATGTGTAAATAACTCAAGCACACCATCAATAATAAGTGTTTATAGCTTTATAGCTTTATTGCAAAGAAGTGCTCATGTATGCAGTTAATATGACATTTTTATACATTGTTCTTGAATTACTTCCACCCAGTTTGCTAAACATAATATTGGCATCTTCAAGCTTGTACTACCCCAGCTCAAGCTACTGGCTTGCACAGTTTTGTCAGATACGGTACTGACCAATGCAAATAGTATGCGCTAAGCAAATAAACAAAGATGTGAAAGGAGCTAGGGGCCCAAAACGTTGAACCTGGAGTTTGGTTTTGTACTTTTATGTGCTGTTTTATTCTATTATATAATTCTCTTTGACAGTTTTTTTTGTAGGTAGTTAGCCAACCTAGTAGTTTTACTTGGAGGGCTGTATTGTACCTAAATTCATGGATTCACAGCGGGAAGGTCATGCCAGATGAATCTGATAGATTTCTTTGACTGGGTGACCAAAGTAGTAGATCAGGGAGGGGCTGTGGACATGGCCTACCTAGACTTTAGCAAGGCATTTGACACAGTCCCACACAAAAGATTAATATACAAGTTAGCCAGCCTGGGAGTGGGTCCCAAGATGACAGCCTGGGTAAAGAATTGGCTGGAGAATAGGACACAGAAAGTAATAGTAAATGGAGTCCACTCAGAAGAAAGGAGGGTTACTAGTGGAGTACCGCAGGGTTCAGTATTAGGACCGGTCCTCTTCAGTGTCTTTATAAGTGACATTGCAGAGGGACTGGAAGGAAAAGTATGTCTCTTTGCAGATGACACAAAGATCTGCAACAGAGTTGATACACAAGTGGGGTGGAAAGGATAAGAAGGGACTTGGCAAGGTTAGAGGAATGGTCAAATGTGTGGCAGCTTAGATTCAATGCTAAGAAGTGCAAGGTAATGCACCTGGGAAACAAAAACCCAAGGAAGAGTACACAATGGGGGGTGAGATACTAACAACAACAAAAATGGAAAGGGACCTGGGGGTAGTCATATCAGATGACTTAAAGGCGGGCAAGCAATGTGAGAGGGCAGCAAGGAGGGCTGGGGGATACTGGGATGCATAGGGAGAGGCATCACCAGTAGAAAACAGGAAGTTATTATCCCTCTGTACAGACAGCTGGTGAGACCCCATCTGGAGTACTGTGTGCAGTTCTGGAGACCCAATCTCCGTAAAGACATAGACAGAATGGAAGCTGTCCAGGAGGCAACTAAAATGGTGCAGGGTCTGCACCGGAAGTCATATGAAGAAAGGCGAAAGGAGCTTAATATGTATAGCCTCGAGGAAAGGAGGAGAGGGGACATGATAGAAATGTTCAAGTACCTCAAGGGAATCAACAAAGTCCAAGAGGTAGCATCTTTCAAAAAGAGGCGTGCAAGAACAAGAGGGCACAATTTGAAGATGGGGGGTGGCTCACAGAGGTAATTTAAGGAAGTATTTTTCACAGAGAGGTTGTGGATGCATGGAACGGCCTTCCGGAGGAGGTTGTGGAGTCAAAATCAGTGGTGGAATTCAAGCATGCATGGGACAGTCATAAGGCCATTCTAGGGGGTGGGGGTAGGAAGAAGTAGGCTGCTGGTTAACTAGGATCTGCAGCTTATCCAGTAGGTAGGGAAATGGGCAGACTGGGTGGGCCAAGCGGTCCTTATCTGTCATCAAATTCTATGTTTCTATGTTTCTAAATTATTTCAGCTTATTTTGTAAGCATCTTTTAGCTGTTCAGCCCAAGTGTTGTAGCTGTAGGGTTGGTTGTGAGTGGGCTGTGAGCAGCCTAGGTAGGTTGGTTTATCAACCTTCCCATATTCTTTCTCAGACCCGTCTCATCTCTCAGCAGTCCCTTAGCCCTATTTTCCTACAGCTCTATATAATTTCTACCTTTTAGGAGACTTGGGGACATGAGTTGTGAAGGGCTTGGCACCACTTCAGTTTGGGCAATGAAGTTGGAAAACCTGAAGGTTATGACTGCGGGACGCTGACATCATTCGAGTGGAAGATAGATAATATTAATACCGGATCCCTCTGTGGTACAAACTAAGATATTTAAAAAAAATAAAAACTGGTAGGAGGGTATACATTAGTTAAAAGAAGCTGAATATTAAAAACAGAACATTAAAATCTTGAACAAGACTTATGTAGACACACTACTGAAGAAGGAGAATGTAGTTATTTAGATATTACAACCTTGTTGTTTGTTGTGTATATGCCTGTGTAACATAAAAGAGTGATTATGAAAACTTAAAGCCTAAACAGATGGAAAACAAGTGGAAAACGTGTAAATTAAACTGGATGTAGCTAAAATTATAGAAGTTAATATACAATAAGTTAATACACATGTAAGACTCGCCGTTTCCACGTGCCTTCCTAAATTGTCATTTGCCTATCATGGGAATGCTTCAGACTGGGTTGTGGTTACTATAGTAACTGATTACATTGGTACAGAGTGGTTGCTTAGGCAGACATCACAGTGCACAGTTCGGAACAGCCTCAGACAGGGATGCGGTCAGACCTGAAATGCTACAGTGTGAATAGCTTGGATCAGACAATCAGAGTAGAAGCAAAAAGTGAGTGCTAGCTAAGCACAATCCTAAGCCTGTTAGTTGAATCTGCATCCAGATAAACTAAATACAAAGTGAAAGTCCAACTAACAGAAAATAGAAGCCTGGAGGCAATTAAAGCAAGCTTTTTTAGCTGCAGGGCTTGGAGGGGAGACACAGGGCTGATACACTCTCTCTTGTCAGGTGTCTGCCCAAGACCCACCCTCCCCCACCCTCCTCCAGAAGTCTGCAAATTTATGGGAAGACCTGCCCTGCAATTGGAGGAAAAGGCTGCTGGTGCAGCTCATGTAGTTCTAGCCACTGGGGTTGAATTTAAAGGCCGGAGAGAGGAGCTTAGGGAGTTGTTCATTTTCCTTACATGTTTAATGTGTTGTACTGCACCTAGTAACAGAGTTACTGGTGTACAGTGGGACTGTCTCTAGGATTAGTGGGTGACCTGATTAGGCAGTAGGGTATCTTGGAATAGGGGAACCTGGTGGCTCACCCAAGGAAACCTATTTGAAAGGGGATGGAACCACACATCATTAGGGCCGGCATCTTTGGGAGGGTGGTGGGGTGCACAGGGTGTGGAGCAGCCATGATACTGGACTGGGCTTGGAAGTTTGGTGGTTGCCCAGTGTGCTACCAGCTGGCACAGCTTAGGGAGGAGGTTGGGGGGATGAGGAGAAAGCTGGGGAAGGGGGTGGTATGGTTGGGGAAGGGGGCTGGAAATCTCCCACAGGGTTGCACCAAGCACTGGGGGTTGGGGTATAGGGAAAGGAGTGCAGGAGAATACTCAGGGGTCACATAGGGACCCTGGCAGAGGGGGCCCAAAAGGACACTACCGAGGAAGCAGGCAGGTAACTGGGGACCCTCACAAAGGGGGGACGGAGGGAAAACATTCTCAGGGAAGTAGGCGGATAGCCAGTGCTGGACAGAAGGAAGCAAGGCAGGGAGGTGGATCAGACCTTATACTTAGTAACCGCTTCAATTCTCTTCTTCTGCTCAAGGATGGGGGATGTAGCCCGACAGAGTGGTTAGAGACGGAAGGGTGTGGGAGTGGGGGCAGGAGGCAGGGGCCAGATAGCAGGAAGAACAGGGGGACCTGGACTGCAGGAGAATGGGGAGCAGTGAATCGGAGCAGGAGGGGCAGGGGGAAGAGGGAGGAAAGCGCAAGGAGAAGGACCAGTTGGGAGGAAAGGTAAAGAAGGACCAGAAGTACAAGGAGGATTCAGTAAAGAGAGCTGAGGGGTAGGCCAGGGGAGCACGATGAGCAAGGAGGAACTAAATGGAGACAGGAAGGAAGGAGGATGAGCCAGGCTAGTTTAGCAGATGGGGAGAAGGACCAGTTGTGAGCAGTGAGGGGGATTAGCAAGGTATAGAAGGATACTCAGGAGGAGGAGAGCATAGGATTGGAGGAGGGAGTGGCCATGGTAAATAAGGAGCAGGTGGCATGTGGCACACAGATAGGGGAGGAACAAGGAGCCAGCTGGGTGGAAGGGCCAGTAGAAAGGATGAGGGACATGGAAGGGGGAATGGAGGAAAGGAGTGGTCAGAGTGCTCCTGCTGAGGATTCTATGATCAGGGGTATCAAATGGGATAGGGAGGAGAAGCCTGGCCAGTTAGAACAAGATGCTTCCCTGGACTAACAGGTGCACAGGGCCAAGCACGAGGTATATCAGCTGGCAAAGGACTGTGGGTTCCCAGACATACTGGTCCACCTGGGCACAAATGACATTGAGGGAAATAGCGAGCTAGAGATACAGGCAAGATTCAGGAGCTCGCCAGGGTCTGTCATGACATAGGATGCACAGTTTCCTTCTCAGAAATCCTGCCAGTGCCAGGGCTAGTGGGGAACACAAAAGAAAAATTAGGAGATAAACCAGTGCCTCAGGGAGTGGTGTGAGGCCAGAGGGTATGGGTTGATGGGGGATTGGGGGGAGACCTGGGAGGATAAGGAGCTGTATGCTAGAGATAGACTACATCTCAATTTGGAGGGGAAGGGAATCCTTAAGTTGAAAATAGAGGAGTTCATTGGTGAAAAGTGGGGTTTAAACTTGTGAAGGGGGGTGGGATGGGAGAAAAGGCAGTCAAGGGGATGCCGATAAAGGAGGGACTCTGTCTCCACCCCCCTGGAGACCAGGAGGATTGCAGGAAAAGACCAACTGGCAAAGTGCAGACCAGGAGAAAACAGAATCCCCAAGGGAACACGAGCAGGGGAAATGGAACTATAGGAAAGGGTGGAAGGTAGTCCTGCTAAATGCCAGGAGCTTGGCAATAAAATGCCTGAGCTCAGGCGATGTTAACTGAGGGAGCAGTGGATGTGGCAGCGGTCACTGAGACTTGGGCCACTGCAAGACATGACTGGGACCTGAACCTGGAGGGTTACACTATGTTCAGGAAGGACAGGGGAGGGAAGGGAGGAGGGAGCAATGATAGTAAAAACTGCATTGGCATAGGGGAGAAGCGAGACGGAGGGAACCGTGGAGGCGATTTGAGTCACCTGATAAAAGGGGGCAAGAGACTAAAAATAGGAGTGGTATATAGACCCTGCCCTGGCGGAGGAGCTGGAGGACAGTCTGGTGGCAGATGTTAGGAGACACTGCAGACTGGGCAGAGGAAAGGTGGTGGTGTTAGGGGACTTAAACATGCCAGGAACAGACTGGGAGACTATGACATCCTCTGTGACCAGGGAACAGAGGTTGTTGGATGTCTTTCAAGGCGTTCCTAACTCAGCAGGTGAGGAACCGACCAGGGAGGCATGGGTACTGGATGTGGTCCTGGCAGACAGTGACCAGATTGAGAGCCTGGAGTAAGGGACCCATTGGCGGGGAGTGACCATGCCACGGTCTGGTTCTGCCTGGACCTGGGAGGGTAGAAGGCTGCACAAAAGGCGGAGTAACCGACTTCAGGGGGTCGATTTTAAGGAAATAGGAAGGATCCTTAAGGAGCATTTGGATGGGATTGGGTCAGACATGGGCGCTGATAGTAGTGGGAAATCATCAGGAGAGGGTGCAGGATGCTACCAGCACCTGTGCAAAGTAAGGCGAAAATGGTGGGGCCCAAAAACCCTGTTGGTGGACCAGGGAGGTCCAGGAGGTGGTGCGGGGAAAAAAGCAGCCTATAAGAAATTCAAGTGCTCAAGAGTGAAAGGGATCGAGGGAGTATGAGCTGATGGCTAGAAGGGCCACTAGAGTGGTGAGGGTGGCTAAGGCAAGGAAGGAGCAGAACCTGGCCAGGGAAATGGGAGAGGGAAAAGGGTTCTTTAGATACATTGGGAAGACGAAGGGTGAAGGGCAGATTAGCAGGATTAAATCAGGAAGAGATGGGCACAAGACCCAGAGGAGCAGGCTGAGGTACTAAATGAGTACTTCACCTCAGTTTTCACCAGGAAAATGGGGATGCTGCATCATACATGGGAGGAGACAGAGATAATGAGGAGGGCCCTTACTAATCGGCAGGTCTGGGGAGGGCATCACTGGCAGGTGGGAGGGCTAAGCAGGGAGAAGAGGTACTGGAAGTGGAAATCACAGCAGAGAGTGAGGGAAGCCTCAGCTCCCTTAAGACGGAGAAAGCACGGGGCCGGATAATTACATCCTAGAGTGCTGAAAGAACTTGCAGATGTCCTGCGAAACCCTGGCAGAGCTTTTCACCATCTCTCTGAGGACAGGGTGGGTGCCCCAAGACTGGAAGGTGGCGCATGCAGTGCCTATCCACAAGGGGGATCAAGGGAGGTGGCAGGGAACTACAGGCCTGTCAGCCTGACATCAGTGGTGGGCAAGGTGATGGAGGCATTGTCAGGAGAGAGGCTGGGGGACCTGGATAAGTCAGGTGCCTGGACGATGAGACAGCATGGATTCATCCCGGAAATTGTGTCAGACAAACCTGGTGGAGTTCTATGACTGGGTGACAAGTGCCTTGGACGTGGGTAGACCAGTGGATGTCCTCTTTCTAGACTTCAGCAAGGCATTTGACTCTGTTCCTCATGTGGGCCTGTTGGATAAACTAGGAGAAATGGGGTGGGAAACCAGATGATCCGATGGATAGCAATTGGCTCCAGGACCGGACCCAGAGGGTCGTAGTTGATGGGATAGTCTCTTCCCAAGGAGGGTCATTGGTGGGTCCCACAGGATCAGTCCTTGGGCCCCTTCTGTTCAACGCTCACGTATCTGACATAAGGACAGGAATCAGGAGTGAGATGAGTCTCTTTGCAGATGACTCGAAACTGGGAGGTGGTGGATGGAGTGGAGGAGGATGGCCCTGCAGGGGACCTGGAGGCTCTGGAAAGATGGTCTAGAAAGTGGAAGCTGAGGTTTAATGGAGGAAATGCAAGGTACTCCACCTGGGGACAGAAACCCAGGCCAAGTGTACACCTGGGGGATCTACAGGTCTCAATGGCTGAGAGGGACCTGGGGTGGTGGTGGATGTCAAGATGAACAACTCTGAGACTTGTAGGAGGGCAGCAGCCAAGGCCAACAGGATGCTGGGATGCATCGCTAGGATCACCTCCAGAAGGAGGAGTGATACTCCCTCTGTATAACTGCTTGGTGAGGCCGCACCTGGAGTACTGCGTGCAGTTTTGAGCCGCATAAAGAGGGATATTAACCTCCTGGAGAGGGTCCAGAGGGCAACCAAAATGATTTGGGGCTTGGGGGACAGGACCTGAGGAGAGGCTCAAGAGCTAAATATATACACTTTGGAAGAGAGAAGGGACCGGGAGGACATGATAGAGGTCTTCAGGTACAAGAAAAGGGTAAATAGGGAGGAACAGTGAGGGTGCTTGAGAGGAAGGAGGAGGGACCACTAGAGGCACAGGTGGAAGCTGGAGGGAAGATTCAGGGAGAAAGGAGGAGGTGCTACTTCACTGAGAGGTGGTAGAGCCATGGAATGCACTACCTAGGGGGCTGGTGGAGGCAGAGACAGTGGAGGATTCAAGAGGGTGGGACAGGTACAGGGAAGGGTTCAGGAAGCAAAATCCAATGCAGCAAGAATATCCGGAACTGGGAAGGGAGAAGCCAGAGAAGGCGAGGGGGACAGCAAGGTCAGCACCCAGGGTGGGGGTTGACCAAACGAGCAGACACGAAAGACCATTAGGCCTATTCTGCTGGCATTTTAGTATGTTAGTATGTTTTTATAAGCTGTCTTTAAGGATTATAACTCCAAAGCTGAAGCATGAAGCTAAAACACATGTGCTGCACTGTGAAGCCAAGACACCTTCAGACACCGTGAAAGCCGCATTCAACAGCATTCATATCCTAGCATAGCAGAACAGGGAAGGCACCTGTAGGCTGCTAGACTGAATTAAAAAAAACAACAACATCTGAAAGTAAGTAAAATTAAGTGTAATTATTAAATGCTACTAGTGCTTCTTATGGTTTCTGGCTGTAACAGACCGCAATTAACAGTGCCTTGAAATAAACACATTATTTCAACACTCTCTGATAATAGTGAATCTATATAAGTCTTGATCAGTTTTGTCCTAGAAGAAATAGTTTAATTCTCTTACAGATTTTAGTAATGTTTTAGCAAGTTATTTAGAAGGCTGTATTGTGATAAGCCATGTTAATTTGATACTGCTGCTGGTTATAAAAGAATTGGACTTTGATTAATTTTAGGGAAACTGCAACAGAGTCAAATCTCTCCTCTAAATTACAGTGATTTCTCCCTTAAAAGGAACAGAAGGCAGAGGCCTGAAATGGATCCATTGCTCAAACAAGGAGGATATCCATGACAAGAAGCCGAACCTTATACAGAGGCTGCACAACAAATGAAAAGCCTAAAGCAAAAGGGACAGATTTTCAAAGATCCCAGAGAGCGATGCAAATTGAACTGCTCAAGGGATGCGGCAAACTCTGGGTGCACCAGGGACCCTGCACCTGATTCTATAAGAATCAGGGTCCTGGTGCCAAACTCCCTGGGTTTACCACAAGCCACAATGTGCACCAAACAGTTGGAACAGCAGTGGAAAGTGCCACAACGATTTGACCCCTCCACCCGGTGGTGCAACACTTGCGGTATGGGGTGGTTGAGAAATGCACATCAGGAGGGGCAGGGGCATGGGGGTGTGGCAGTGGATGAGTGGGGGCTGTGACTGTCTATTAGTGAACTGGCACCCGGCGGGGTGCGTGTTCAGTGTTATAAATCCAGTAAATGCCAGCATGTCCTCAGACTGTACTACAACATACAGTGACTAGTGCCAATGCAGTATGTACATTTCCAGCCTTGAAGCAATGCAGTAATGGAGGATTAGTGATACAACAGCAGAATGTGGCTTCACATTGTACCATAACACAGCAGACTGCATGACTGTATATAAGACAAACATCACTGTGCAGTTGTGCAGTCTGCTGTGTTATGGTGCTATGCGCAGTCACATTCTGCCGTTGTATCACTGGTCCCTCCATTATTGTGTTGTTTTATGCCTGGAAATATGCATACTGCATTGGCACTAGTCACTGTACATTGTAGTATGGTCCGAAGACATGCTGGTATTTATGGGATTTATAACGCTGGACATGCACCCTGCTGGGTACCACTTCGCTAATGGACACTCACAGCTCCCCCCACTACTCATTGTCATAGGGTACAGGTGAACAAGAGGACAATACTGGTAGTCTGACACTTGAGCAGTCTTTAAGTTTTGAAATATATTTTTCTTCTTCAAAAGTTAACTCAAATCAGGACACATATGTTACAGCGAACTGATACAACAGTAGGAATCAAAGATTACTCATAGTTTAACCCAACACCTTAGATCAATTCATGGAGTTCCCTAGAGTCTGCCTCCAGACCCAAAACCTATCTGAATTCACAACCCAAAGAACGATGCTTTTATACAGAAGAAACCAATCATGTGATGAGCTATCTCTGCCCATTAACATTTAACTTATTAAATTCATTTAGAATTGTTTTAAACTTACGAGGATCATTGTATTCATTATCTAACACATAATAATAACTATACAGTCTAACAGATTTATTTTAAACAATGTTTTAAACATTTTTTATTTTAAATATCCCATGAAGTACCACCCATCAATCACTGTAGCAGTATACAAGCGGTTAAGTTATGGACGGACAGCACTATAGGGCACTAAGGCATAGGAGAGACATGAAGCAGCAACACTTTCGAAACCTACTTAAACACAAAGACAGGTAATTTCAAACATGCTTCTCTGTGTTTTATTACTTGAGCAGTTTTAATGTACTGTACGTTTTAACTGACTTCAGGCAGGAAGTAGTTCAAAATAATCTGCCTTTTAAAACTGTTCTTACAGCTTGCTACACAAAGCCTAAAACCATTACCCCAAACAAGTGAGTGTACTTAAGGAAATGAAACTGCAAGAAGTAGAGAAACTGATACAGAGCAACCACATTAAAGTGTTACTTCTCTTTAGTTTTTCATGTGGCTACATTTAACTTCCGTTTCGTACTACTCTCACTAAACTCTACCCAATTCTTGACTCCAACATAACCTGCAAGCTTTTATCAGAATATACACGAATTGCTTCTAAACAGATGACTTAACTCTCTCTCTCTCTCTCTCTCTCTCACACACAGAACATTTAAACACAGCAGCTGAAAGACAGCCTTAATGTTCAGTTGCTAACTTCTTTTCTATCTAAGGAGTATCCTTGAGAAAATAGCTTTTCTGCTACTCATCCCGGGGATCCATTTAACAGGATCCCAACATTATTTCTGTTATTTGATTTTGCATTTTGGGGTTTCCTAACACAGGGTTTTGAATACAGAGACAATTACAAAGTTCAGGGCCCTAACCCTTCACAGAGTGACTCTGTGACACTTATCCTGGCACCCCCATGCCCTGGCAGCCCAATGTCCATCCTGTCCCCATGCCGCAAGCAATATATATTGTATGGGTTATTTATTGAAGACTGAATTTTAATGACAATTCAGACCATTTTAATGATATGTTATGGTGTTTTAATTGAGTGTTGTTTAATTATAATGTTTTAATTTGGATGTTTAATTGTATGGCACCCAGAACCTCTGGGATTGGGCGCCTGAAAAATTAAAGTTGCCTTGCCTTGCTTTGCCACTTAGATCACCTCCTGGCTAGTCTAAGTGGCACCTTGTCCTGCAGCCATGGTGGGGCTTTTGGAATAAAAAAAAAAAAGGGGATGTTGCAGCCCTGCCATGGTGCAAGCCCCCTTGCAACCTGGTGCAGCCGGCTGTGTGTCACAAGGGGAGGGCACAGTGCCACTTTGATATAGTGGTTGCCGATTTAGATGCAGACCATGTTTCTGAATTAGGACTGCTGCATCTTTAGATGCAAAATGCCAGTTGCATCAGAAATGTTTGACACAAGCACCTTGTATCCTCCTCATGGCTGAAAATCCGGCCCAAAGACTAACCTAGCACAGATCGAGGGATAAGGAAATAGGAAAAGTAAGACTGAAGAACCGAAAACGAAAAGCTGGGAACTGAAACTATGGTGTAAGACTTAGAAATTAGACACATGTTTATTTGTTAATATAGGCCCAGATATTCAAAGGAGATGTGCCCGACTCAACTGAGTTGTGCTGGTGCATCTTCAAATTGTGCCCCTGGCCATATTCAAAGGGAGAGAATGTGCCGTGCAATTTTGGATGCACTGCAGAGCAAAGATAATGTAAGTGGCGCATCTGGAGGGGGCGTTCCCATGAATGTGTGGCACAATACAATATTCAGCCGAGATGTGCGGTGCAGCTGCCCGTACATCTCAGAGATGTGCCGCACAAAGTTAGGCATGAAATAAACATGCCTAAGCCATAGCCACCCACAGGTGAGCTGCTGTATTGCACAACACAACACCGCCGCTGCCAGCTACTGGGTGGCTGCCCTCCATCCCTGATCGTAATATAAATGTCACGATAACCCTTATCCCTGATAGTCTAGTGTAACCCCCTTCCATTCACGATCGTAATAAACAGTTAAATATACCCTGTATCCCTGGTGGTCTAGTGTAACTCCCCTCCCATCTCTGATTGTAATAAACAGTGAACTATACCCCGTAACCCTGGTAGTCTAGTGTAACCCCCTCCTATGCCCAAACCCCTACACCCATTCCAGTATCCATGGTGGTCCAGTGGACACCCCACCCACTGAGGAACCCACATCCTACCCCGCTCCCCCCAACCCAGCAAGGCCAGTTGCCCACAGAGCCGGCGGGTGGCACATGCCTCCACACACCACCATGGCTGCCTGCCAACTGAGCAATCAGTGAATGACAGCTTACTGTATGCATTGGAAGCCCATTGGTAGACACTGTCGACCAATGGGTTTGCAGTGTATACTGTTACCTTTCACTTACAACATTGTGAATGACACAATGTTGTGAAAGAAAACTTACAGTACTCACTGCAAGCCCACAGCTCAGTCAGTGGGCAGCCATGGCGGTGTGTGGAGGGATGTGCTGCCGGCCGGCTCTGTGGGCAACTGGCCTTGCTGGGTTGGGGGGAACGGGGTGGGATGTGGGTTCCATAGTGGGTGGTGGGTCCACTGAACTACGAGGGAATTAGTGGGATCTATTTTCTATGTTACAATCGGGGCTGGGAGGGGCCACTAGACTACCAGGGTATTTCAAACTTGGATAATTTTTGGATGGGGTCTAGGACACCACTGGACTATCAGGGATGATTGGGGAATTATTTCAATATACAGACAGGGTTCAGGGATAGGAGGAGGGATACCACTGGGCTACCATGGAATTTTGATATATATATATATGTTACAGATGGGGTTCGGGGAAGGTAGGGGGGACACTAGGCTACCAGAGAATGGAAGTTTATGTAATGTGGCACTATCTGGGTACAGGGAAGGAAGGGGGGACACTAGACTACCAGGAATGTGTGGGGTGTGATGCATTTTTTACGATTGGGGCTGGGAGAGGGGGACACTAACCTACCAGTGACCATGGCCCGACAGCCTACTTGCAGGGTGCCTGGCACATCCTGCTGGGTGTATCCCTGCAAGGGACATTCAAATGGGGCCATCATGACATGCAAACAGCCCTATTTGTGCATTGCATGGCTAATAGCCCCATTTGCATGTTTCGGTCTGAATATCTGGAATTTGTGCACGGCACATCCAAAGATGTGCCACGCATCCCCATTCCAAGTATTCAGACTGGGCAGGGGGATGCACCAGAGCATCATCGGTTTCCCCTCATTTGTGCCACATGCATTTTTTACCATATTCAGATGAGATGCGTGGTAGCGCATCTTGTTTGAATATAGCACGTTTGCTATCCAGTGCAACTCAGTTGTGCGGAGCAACCACTTGCACCCTTTCTGGGCGCAGTTTGAATATCCAGGCCATATATCTAATCCAAGATTACTGAGCTTTAATTCTACTTTTTAGCGCTCTTCTTAATATATTGAATTTTATAGTCACATTGTTATTTTTGTGAGTGATTTCTTCCTATGAGCACCTTATAATTGTGTGATTGAGGAGAATTTCCTTTACTAGTTCTAAATTATATTACAGTGCTTTGTTGAGAAACTACCATTTAAATCCATGGTTAATACACACATATTGGTAGAAAGTCTTTTTAGAACGAGGACCAGGAATACAAAGTCGCATGAACAACTGTTATCTCCTAATTAATTAGACTGGACTGAGGGTGGGAAGAAAAGAAAGCTGCAATCGGAGGCAGAAAGGGGAGTTAAAGAAAATATAGATCTAACAACCAAATCTAAAATAATAGATAATACAATTAAATTTATCAAAGAAGATCTGGTACAGCTTAAAATATAAAATGTTTTGGAAAAAAACTACTTCTACCCTGATACTAACGAGGGGTGACCCCCAATCAGAAGGTAAACAAATTCCACCTGCTGAAAAGATAGGTAATAGAGACCAGAATCAAACTGAGCCTAAGCTAAAAAGCCTTCATAAGCATGCTCCTAAAATTTTGCAGCAAGGGGGTGGGTGGGGGGAGAAGTCTAACAAACAAATTAGAAAACCAAAAGCCCAGACAGAGGAAAAGGTAGCAGAAGGGGCAAAGAGAGGAGACAAATCATTTTTATATACATTAGGGATTGTAGGAAGGTAAAAAAGGGGGATAGTAAAGGTTGCTACCAAAGAGGAAATGCACAAACAGACCAGAAAGCGAAATCCTCAACAAATACTTCTGCTCGATGTTTACAAAGAGGACCCAGGAGATGGCCCAGCCCTAAAAAAACACAACACTCCAGGACCAGGGGTAGACACGAGTCCCTTTACAGAAGCCGAAGTAAGGGAGGTGGTAAATAAACTAAAAGCAGACAAAGCCATGGGACCAGACGAGATGCACCCCAGAATCCTTAAGGAACTGGGGGCAGATTTAGCATCTCCTCTGGCACTTCTATTCATGAAATCCTTGAAGAGCAGTGTGGCACCTGAAGACTGCAAAAAGGCAATAGTGGTTCCACTTCACAAATCAGGCAGTTGCAAAGAGGCTAGTAATTACAGACCAGTGAGCCTCATGTCTATAGTAGGCAAACTAATGGAGACACTACTCAAACAGAGGATCAAAGCATTCCTCAAAACTAGTGGCCAACAAGACCCTAAACAATATGGTTTCGCAGCAGGTAGGTCATGCCAGACAAATCTGCTTGTGTTTTTTGACTACACTACAAAAATAGTGGACGATGGTGGAGCAGCAGATGTGGTCTACCTAGCCTTTAGCAAGGCCTTCAACTCGGTTTCACACAGAAGGCTGGTAAAGAAGCTTGACCACACAGCGGTTGGTCCAGAAGTAGTCAGATGGGTACAAAACTGCTCACCAGGCAGAACCCAGAGAGTACAAGTTAATGGAATGCAATCAATGGAAGGCAGGGTGACCAGCGGGGTGCCCCAGTGCTCAGTGCTGGGGCCTCTGCTCTTCCATGTTTTTATAGCAGACATCGCTGATGGACTAGAAGTGAAAGTGTGACTGTTTACAAATGACACCTAGACATGTAACAGGGTGGACACCTCAGAAGGAGTGAGCAAGATGGAAGCTGACCTCAAGAAACTAGAAGAATGGTGTGTCAGCTGAGATTTAATGCCAAAAAGTGCAAGGTCATGCACAAAGGAAAGAAAAATCCAAGAAAAGAGTATTACCTAGGAGGCAAAAGACTGGCTGCCTCAAACCAGGAATGAGATCTGGGAATCATATTCTCAGATGACGTAAAGGTTAGTAAGCAGTGCTAGAAGGCAACATTGAAGGCCAGCAGAATGCTGGACTGCATTGGGAAGGGAATCACACGCAGGAGGAAAGAGGTGGTACTACCAATGTATGGATTGTTGGTCAGGCCTCACTTGGAATACGGAGTCCAGTTCTGGAGGCATCACCTCAGGAAGGACATTGACCCGGTGGAAACAGTACAGAGAAAGGTGACAAAAATTATTCAGGGTCTGCAGTACATGTCCTACGAGAAAAGACTTAGGGAACTGAATATGTACTCTCTGGAGCAGAGAAGAGAGAGAGGGGACATGATTGAAACATTCAGGTACATAAAAGGCATTAACAAGGTACAGGCACAGGAACGTTTTCACTTCAAAAAGGGCTCCAGGACCAGGGGAAAAGACCTCAGGCTGCTAGGAGGGAGGTTCTCTACCAACACCAGGAAGCTTTTCTGCACAGAAAGAGTGGTGGACCCCTGGAACAGCCTGCCCCAGGAGGTTGTGGGGGTTAACACTGTGGGGGATTCAAGAATGCATGGGCTAGACACAAGGGAGCCCTGACTACAAAGGGCATATAGAGTGTCAAAATAAGTTTAAAACAAATGGGCAGACTAGATGGACCTAGCAGGCTCCTTCTGACGTCAACTTCTATGTTTCTATGTTTAAGACCAGAGACTGAGTAGGGTCTGTGGCGGCACAGTAGGTATGGAATAGAGGGCAGACTAGGTGGGCCAAGAGGTCCTTATTTGCCGACAACTTCTATGTTCATATGCTTTCTATGTTTCTGAAAGCAGAATTATTCTTGTTTGAATATATTCTCACTTCTGTTACAGAAAAATGTTGCCCTGTAAATTTTGACTGTATCCCACAACAAATAAATACTTCAGTACTGAACCCAGTAAACCTAGCTGAGGCAGTTAATGACCTGCGTGCGACTAATAATGGATTGAAAGATCTATTAAGAAGTGATGAACAGGAAAAAAAAGTAAGCAAAATTCATTGAACTTTAAAAACCCTAAAGATGTGATTAATAATGATGACGGTTTGTCTGCTTCACTAGAAGTAAGAAAGCTTCCTCCCCCAGATTCAGCTGGGGACCATTCGTGTTGCAGTCGGGCAAGAAATGATCTAGTAGCTACAGTATCATCAAAAGCATTACTAGATTATATTGAAACCCCTTTCAATGCAAACAAAGTAATACTTGAGACTCTATGGGTCTTTAAGGAAGAGATCATGGGACTAACAGCAAATCTCATGAAGGATCAATTTATGGTTAATAGACTGTTAGAGGAATACTTAAAACAGAACTACACAGAAGGTGAAAATGGTTAATTTATTAACAAAAATTCAAAAATGATTAAAAAGAAGATGAAAGACAGAAAGCAAACAAATGCATACAAACCGACTCCCTCTATTTGACAAAGATATAGTAATAAGTATCCCTGATACTCCTATTGTCAAGAAAGTAAAGTAAAACCAAAACAGATGGAAATGAGAAACTAAATCACAAAATGAAAAAAAAAGAAATAAGCAAATGACAGTGATGGCTACAGAGGGAAACAGAGGCATTTCTGTAGAAAGCAATAACAATTAAAAAAAATCCATAAAAGTAGAACAAAGAACTTAAAATGACACAAGAAGAACAATTATTCAAAGAAAATATAACAGAATTGGAAACTGGGACACAACTTAATGAATGCTGTGGGGGAGATATTCAGACGTGCCAGGCAATGGCACAAGGGGAGGCACAGCGCAACTGAGATGCACGGGTGCCAGGACAGTGTGATATTCAAAGGCGATGTGCCATGGCACATCACTTTTGAATATGGTACAGAATGTGCATGGTGCAAGTACAATGCACTGGTGCAGTCCCCAGACAAGGAGGACTGGGAATGCGCCAGTGCAACTGTAGTTGCGCTGGGCGCATCATCCGAGATATTCAGACTTGGGCATGCAAATGGGACCATAATGAATGCATGGTACAAATGGGGCCATTTGCATGTCATTATGGCCCCATTTGCATGCAATGAGCAGGGCATCCTGAAAAATGTGCCTGGCGCCCTACCTTGCCACTGTCAACACGACAGGACTCCCTGGTAGTCTAGTGGTATCCCCCCTCCCTCACGTAAGCCCGATCACGGGTAGTAGTATTAGAAATATAATCCCTGGTAGTCTAGCAGTATCCCCCTCCCTCCGTATGCCCAATCGTGGGCAAATAGTACTATAATATCCCTGGTGGTGAAGTGGTAACCCCCTTCCTCCCAATAGCCCGATCAAGGGTTATTAATAGTTTAGAATCCCTGGTGGTCTAGTGGTACTTCCCCAATGCACCGATTGCCAGTGCTCCATATTGCAATATGTCCCTGGTGGTCCAGTGGCACCCCTGACCCCCCACCCTCACAAGCACCCCTATCCACCCAGCCCCCCCATCATCGGCTGGTGGTATCAACCCACCCGCATACCGCCCTACCGCCTGCCAAATGACAGCCTACAATAGCCGCTGTAAGCCCATTGGCCCACACTGTGGACCAATGGGTTTGCAGTGCGTACTGTACTAGTCAGTCACAAATATGCACAGATTTGTAAGTGGCCAGTATAGTATGCACTGCAAGACCATTGATCCACAGTTTGGACCAATAGACTTACAGCTGCTACTGTTAGCTGTTATTCAGCAGGCGGCTGGGTGGCATTGGGCGGTTGATGCCACCAGCTGATGACGGGGGGCTGGGTGGGCAGTGGTGCCTGTGAGGGTGGGGGTGCCACTGGACCACCAGGGACATATTTCAATATGGAGCACCGGCGATCTATGCATCGGGAGGGGTGTGGGGTTACCACTAGACCACCAGGGATGCTATACTATCAAGGTTAAGTGTCTGGGCTAGCACTGTGCGGGTTTGATAGGTGGCCACCTGCTGCCACCCTCCTCTAATTGGACTGCTGCTCTCTGCTCCACCACTGTTTGGCCCTGCCTTTTCTCTGTCGGATTATCAGTCTCTGGGCTTTGGTGCCCTCTGCTTTGCATTGACTCTTGCCAAACACTACTGCTATCTGTCTAGTCTCCCACTGGTTCCTTATAAAATTCCGCCACTAGGGGTGCCGTCTAACATATCTTGAATGGGTCTTCATTTCCTCACTGTAATCTTTACCACAAGTAGAGCCTCCGGCTGGTCTGCTTTCCTAATTAACCTTTGTGGGGCTTTACTTTCTGCTTCTCTGATCCACTTCTTCTAAATAATTGCTACGCTAGCAGGAAACCATTGTTTTTGCTCTGTGGACGGCTAAGGGTAACAAATGGATGCTTGACAGAAGAGATGATATCTTGACAGACTTTTATTTGCAGGAACCACAAAAAAAATGACTAAACAAAAAGAAAACAAACTGAACGTTTATACAAAAATAAATGCAGGTCATATAGTAAGCTCCATTCCATTATTCCAGGCTTATACTGGAGTAGTACTTTCCTTTCCACTGTCTCCGAGATGCATCTAACACAGCACCCAAGTCCAATCTGATCTCTTACATTTAATGGCTTGGTATATAAAGGATGCAGAGAACTAGGATTGGTCCTTTCAGCTGTCAATCAAATAACTTTTTTAAACATTCAAAAAAAAAATATTCATTTGTGCACATTATGATACCTAAAACATCCTAATCATTTCATTCATATTGATTTCCTATGTTAACGTCTTTCCCTTAGAGTAATTTCAAACTTGGATCCAGTTTTGAAACGCTGACAGACACCGTCCCAGCTCTCCTGCATAAAAAGGCGAATGACAAAGGCCGGCCGGCTCTTAAGAAGCAGGAGAGCTGAGCGGGTCTGTGGCGTTTCCAAATGCTGAGCATTCGTTTTTATTTTAAAAACTAAGTTCGCCAGGGTAAAACCCTGTTTATCCTTTCAGGGAACCAAAAGATACATCCTAAAGATGTGGGCAAACGATGTCTTGCCTGCCCGTTTCATTTTTTGGTTCTTCTAGTATTTATTTCCCGATACGGAAAGTGCAGCTGCACGAATGTGCGCACCCTCAAAAGGAACCGTGAGTACAACCCAGAATGTCGGAAAATACAAAGCACAGACGCTAGGTAGGTGGATTCTCTCTTTGTAGGTGAACACTGGATACAGAATACAGGGGCAATGTTGTCACTTGCACTGTAACGCTCTAATCGGGCATTTAACAACAGAGTGCGGCATGGAGTTGCAGCAGCATCTTTTCAGTACCGGAACAGAGCTAAGAGGTAGATAGAAAAATGAATGTTACCCTGTCAAGTCCCTGTATCTCAGGAGACTGACCTGCCTATTAGCTGAGCTTTTGCTTGCTCTTGAAGCTTATCTATTGCTAACCTAATTCCTCCTGGCTCTCTCCTTTCTGGACTCAATAATAAAGCAGAAAGGAAAACTTGGGAGTTCTGAAGGAAACAACATTCTACTGATACAGGAAATTAATATTTAATACCCAGATGGTATAGTGACATCGACGGACTTTCCCTAACTAACATAAATGTCAGAAGGAGGTTATTAAAATAGTGTGTAATAGATGGCCAGTCTATTACTCACTATTTATCCATTACAAAGACAGACAAACACACACACACGCAGACAGCATTCATTCTACAAGACAACAACATATACCAAAAATAAAAGGGGGGCTACCATGCCCCTTCCACATACTCTATCTCTAATTTTGGCCAAGGGTTAAAACGGTGGAACACGGTCACCTTTGGCAGTCTTAATTTTACACACTCTATCTCTTTATCCCTAAGAGCTAATCCTCTGTCTCAGTATACCACTAGCCTTCCTACCCAAGTCAAATAGTAACACTATGGCGAAGTACTGTATAGTCTGCTATGGGCACTCCTGTCATTTGCCCTTTTATTCAGTCTGGACACTGCCACATTGGCTCTCCCATGTAACCAAATGGCAGAAGACTCCTCAGAGGCTTATTGCAACTATATTTTCTCTAACTTGATTGCAGAGACAAAGCCTGATCTGCAACCTAACCCTATCCTCCTTGTTAGAGGCAGCATCTATTACCCTCTACATGCCAGCAGGAAGCTGCCATGGAGATGTGAGTTCACCCTAACCTGCCACTGTGCAAGGCTTTGGTTTCTAGCCATGATCATTATTCTGCTATCTGGGGATGTCAAACTAAATCCAAGTCCACCTACCTGTTTCTTTTCCCCAAATGAGTTATCTGGCATGTCCAAGAAAGGATTATTAATTGCCCATATCAGTATCAGAAGTCTTACCTGTCACCATGCGGAACTCGAGGCCTGGGTGAAACTCTACAATCCTGATGTACTCTGTCTCACAGAAACTTGGCTAAAACCCGGAATACCTGATGACGTATGCTCCTTGCCTAACTATTCCCTGTTCTGGCCGGGCAGATCCTCATCCAAGTGTGGAGGTGGAGATGGCCTATTCTTCAAAAACCACCTCAACATCTCTATTGTCCCAGCATCTGCCTCTACCGCAGTGTGCGAATTCATATAGGCAACTATTGTATTGGGGGAAAAGAAGCTTCATATTATCTGTGCCTATAATCCCCCTGCTGGGGGAATAGTAGGTCTTCAAGAACTCCTTGACATCACCTCCCAGACTGTAAATCATAATGAAACTGTCATCCTAGGTGATCTTAACCTCAGTTGGTTAGGGTCAGCTCAAATATCCTTGCAATCACTCACGCTTAGTTATAATTTTCACCAGTTGATCTCTGAAGCAACTAGAGCCACGTCATCCCATCAGATGGGTACACTCCTAGACTGGGTGATGGTTAACTGTATGGAACATGTGTTGAAAGCAGGAATCCTTGCAGATGCACTATCAGACCACTCACCCACTTTTTGTATCCTATCTATGGTTGCGCCTCCATCTCCTCCATCAAGACTAATCATGTTTACAAATCTAGCTCATATTGACCAGGATGCATTTCTCTATGATGTCTCCAATATCGACTGGGCAGGTATCTATCAAACAAAGGATGTGGAGGTTGCTCTACAGATATTCATACATGAATTTCTTACCATTCAATATAAACATGCCCCCAAGACTACTAGGAGGGTCAGAGGAAAACAGACGAGGTGGCTGCATAAAGACCTCCTTGCTAATCTGCGCCAGAGGGACAAGCTTTGGATTCACTACAAACAAACTGGTCTACAGTCAGATCTTATTGTCTATCGTGAACTAAGGAACAGATGTAAGAGGCAAGTTAGAGTTGCTAAAAGCAAATACTGCAAGGACCTTCTACAAAACTCAGCTTGCGACCCGAGGAAATTCTGGGCCCATGTCAAAACATTTCTCGGTACCTCGCAGTCGGTCACTCCAGATTAAATTATCATAAATGGGGCACATTGTAATGACCCTAGGACCATCTCAAACAGTTTTAACAATCTTTTCTCTGATTTTTCATACTATACCTTGGCTTTACAACCCAGTGGATCACACTCCAATCTACCTACCACACTACCATCAGACAACCATACTGCCCTATAGTATGATGCTCCTCCAGCACCACCATTCTATTTCAAGGCTATATCAAGAGCGGAAGTTCTGAAATTACTGAGATCCATATCTGCCAATACCAGCTCTGGTACTGACTCACTGGAACCTCGTCTTCTTAAGCTGGCTGCTCCACTCATTGCCTCTCAGATTGCCAGAATCTACACTTTATCCCTTATCCATAGCACTGTGCCAGACCTATGGAAATCTGCAAGAGTAACACCTGCCTTTAAAAAAGGTGACCCAAAGGACATGGCCAATTACAGACCTATAGCAATTCTCTCTGTCCTTAACAAGATCCTAGAGAAAAGAGTTGCATCACAGACCACTGAATACCTTACTCACTACAATATCCTCTCAGACACTCAGCAGGGGTTCAGAAAAGGTCATAGCACCACCACTGCTCTTCTTCAAACTAACTACTGATATTCTGTCCAACGTGGACTCTGGAAAACTCACAGGTGCTATCTTCACTGACCTCAATAAGGCTTTCAACCTTGTAGACCATCCCCTGCTTCTCTCCACTCTCCATAAATTCCATTTCTCTACCCCTGTTGTGGACTGGTTCTGTAGCTACCTGTCAAACAGGTCATAAGCTGTCAAATTTAACTCCTCCCTGTCCAACACATCTACTATCAACCTTGGGGTCCCCCAGGGCTCTATTCTTGGGCCCCTTCTGTTCTCAATGTTTATCAACAATGCAGCTGAGGTGCTGGAATCCTGCTCAGCTATTCTCTACGCTGATGACCTGATCATCTACACTAGTTCTTCTAGTATTGCCTGCATAAACACATCACTTACTACAGACTTCAATAAGGTCTTAGACTGGCTACTAGACCGTAAGCTTGTACTAAATGAAAAGAAAATGAAAGCCATGCTCCTAGGTTCTGTACCAAAGATTAAGACCTATTCTAGTCTGCTGGAGGTTCTTCACCCAGGAAGATTTCCACTTGAAAATGTTACTTCCTTCAAGTACCTTGGGATCCACCTGGACCATTCCCTGGATTTTAATCTTCACATTCAGTCCTCGTGCAAAGCTGTAGACTCGAAACTAGGAGTAGCTTACAAAACGAGCTACATGCTTACACCCTCGGCCAAATTAGCAATTGCCTGAGGTATTCTGCTCCCAAACCTTACTTATGGTGCCTCTATTCTTACCTCTGCCCATAAAACCTCCCTACTAAAATGGGACGTAACTTATAACAATATATACTGATTTGCCTCTTCGTCGCCTTGACTCAAACATCACTGCCTTCTTTATAAGGATCTGAATTGGCTCTCACCCTCTGCCAGTAGACAATACTACCTTGGATCACTAATGGACTCGATTATCCAGGGAAAAAAAAAAACATCCCAGCTGGCGGCGTTGCTGGTCCCTCAACCATCCTCCCATGACCTGTGATCAGCTGACAGATCCTTGCTCTATGTTCCGAGATGTCGGACGACTAAAGGCACAGGGGCCTTCCAATTTTCTGCTCCCAGGCTATGGAATGCTCTTCCACTCAACCTCTGGCTGTCTCAGTCTCACTTTGGATTTAAAAGTGAATACCGTCGTTATCTATCCTTAGCTGATGCTTCTACATACTTTGACCCAACCTAAAGCTCCTGAGACTTCCCAGTAATGTCACCCCTGCTCTAATCCAGCTCCAAGACTGTCTCCTCTTCTCCTCCCCATATTTTTTCTTCTCTTTGTAAGTAACTTCTTGACTACTAGCTCTGTTCCTTCTCAAACCTTGTTGCTGACCATCCACTGTTGTTTTGCCAATTACCACCCCTGACCTTCCCTCTGTCAGTCTTTCTTGTTATGTTTGAACATTCCTCACATTTCTCTCTATATAACCTTACTATCTTATTAACCCTTTCACTCCACAGGTCGGGTCCATGGTTTCTGCACTTATTATATATCTTACTGCTATTATCTGTATAATGCTTGCCATTATTTTTTGTTGTTTCTACCCATTGTATTTTTGTAGCACTGCTGTACTGTTCCTCTGTTTGTATTATTGTACCCATGTTGCTGTTGTTCAACTGTTCTCCTTTTGTTGTACTCTCCCGGGTCGTGCCTGAAAATAGTCATTTTATGGCTAGTGCACCTACCCGGTTAACAAAAACTAAATAATAAATAAATAATAAATAATGACCCACTATCAGGCTACTGGTACAGAAGGGGTTACCACTACACCACAGGGGATATTATGTTAACATTTGCCCATGATTGGGCTTACAGGAGGGAGGGGGATACCGCTAGAATACTAGGGCATGTTTTTATTTTACTAATACCCGTGATTGGGCTACGGGGAGGAAGGAGGGTACCATTGGACTACCAGGGACCATATAGGTGTTTGTGGATGGTGTTCTGGGCGAGCGGATGGCCACCCTCAGCTGTCGGCTTGCAATACAGCCACCAGCCTGTGGGTGGCCGGCATTCAAGTTGTTTTTTTTCAGCTCAACTTTGTGCCACAGTATGTGACACATCTAGGAGTTGTGCCAGCAGATGCACCGCACATCCCTGGCTGAATATCGGGATGTGCTGCATATTCATCGGTTCGCCCCCTTCGGATGCGCTGCATACATTAACAATGCGCCCCGGGGCATCAGGACTTGTGCTGCACAGGTCCCTCTTTTGAATATTGTACCAGGACGCATTGGGGGGTTGCTCATGGCGCAACCCCTTTGAATATCTGGGCCTATGTATTAAATGATGTAGTTAAAAAGACCTCTGAAATTCATGACATGGAGTCTGCTCAGGTCACCCTCTTAGTAATGAATGGAATCCATAGAGATGAAGAAGAAACAGACTAAACCTTATTGTTAAAATGAATATTCTTATTACATTTAGAAAGGGACAGTAACAGTATATTAAAGGTCCCAAGATCAACAGTTAATTCACAACAAATATTCTTATTGCTAAACTCACATGAAATTTCCCAAAGTATAAAATATAAAAAAAAACTAAACATTTGAGGACTTAGAATGAGTGTAGAATCTCCATTACTGGTAGAGTCATGTCATACCTGACTTACATAAACACTCACAGGAAAATTGTAAAAACTGGGCCTCCAAAACTGAGATTAGAGTAAGAGCAGTTAAAAAGAATACAAATGAAACAGTTGTGTAATTGAAGGAAAAAGTACAATGTCTGTTAAGAATCACAGAACAATCAACATTGTTTGCAGTACAAACACTTGGAAATCACAGAGATAACACAGAGAACACTGGATGGGCAACCATGCAGAACCAGTGTGTTCTGCCACAGAGAGGTCTGATTCCCTCTGACCTCGAGAGTAAAGCTAAAGAGGTCTGTGGGAATCAGATCCCGAGGTGGCAGAAAACACTGGCTCTGCAAGGGGTTGCCCATCTAGTATTTTTTATAGTGTATGGTACACCACAGATTATTTAAATATTGTTTTTTTCTTTGAATTGTACACGTTGTTTTCACTAAAAAAGAAGCCATAATCTCTGGAGCTGGGGCTGGTTGTGAGTTGTGTGGTTGGCACTCTAGTGTGGGAGGGATTTTTAATTAAAAAAACATGGCAGTCAAGCAACTCACTAAGTGAGAAAAAAACAAACTGCAGGAAGAAAATTCAGCGTGAGTACGTCATTCTTGTATGTATCTGGTTGATCCTGCACTTTGTTAATTTATCTGCCACTTTAGGGCATTCTATCTGGTTGATCCTACGGCATCCGATGACTGGACTATTGGTGGCAGATTCTGTCTTCAGGTACTCGGGCAACATGAGGGATGTGGACAAGCCCCCAGATAAGGAGTCCAAAAAATTGGACTACTCAGGGAGAAAGGTGTACACTGCTGCCTCTTTGGGCCTTCACCAAGCCAGCTCAGCTGTTATGATGGCACACTTCTCTCACACCTTGTTGGGCTCCCTGGATGAGGTGCTCCCTCATCTCCTGGCCAACCTCCAGACCACGGTCAAGCAGGTCCAGGATCAGGGAGGGACAGTGGCAAAGCAGCAGCTCCAGATGGCTCTGGACATTGGAAACTCTTATGCCTGTTCGGTAGCGGCTGCAGTGGCCATGCGCCGCAGGGCTTGGTTGCGGTTTTCGACCTTCACGGCAGACCCCCAACACAAGCTCACAGATATTCCCTTTCTGGACACTGATCTGTTTGGGCCCAGTGTGGAGGGCCACCTCCAGCACATTGAAAAATCCAATGCCACTCTAGGTTCGGCCACATCTGTACAGAAGGACAAAGGCCATCATCAGCAGCATAAGCCCTTTCGTCCCTCCGCTCCTGCAGTGAGACCTGCCCAGTAGCACCAGCGGCAGGGCCAGCATGCTCAAACTTAGCACCCTAGAGTAAAGTCTGTTGCTTTCTTGGTCAGGAAGCCTGGGGGGAAGGGTTCCGGTGACTCCTCGGCCGGTCCCTTCTCCTCCAAGCTTGCCCAGTGATGGGTTGCGTGGTGCCTCCCCCAACCTCGTCTCACCTCCCCTGGGTCCTCCCATGGGGGGCTGGCTCAGCCACTTCCTTTTTCACCTGGTCCACTATCACCATGGACCACTGGGTGCTAGAAGTGGTCGGCAGGGGCCTGCCTCTGGAGTTTGAGCAGGTCCCTCCCTTTTGAGCCCGCACCTTGTTGGGGGCTACCGGGTCTGCAGCCTCCCAGTTGGCTCTCTGAGACATCAACCAGCGCCTTCACAAGGGGGTAGTCAGTAAGGTTGTGGATCCTCCTCCATGCCCAGGATTTGTTTCCAGGTACTTCTTGGTTCCAAAATGGATGGGGGGGCTGGCGCCCCATTCTCGATCTGCATGACCTGAACAAGTCCCTAAGGCTTTGCAACTTTTGGATGGTAACCCTGGCTCAGATAATACCATCCCTGGAGCAGGGCATATGGTTCTGCTCCCTGGACCTCCAGGATGTGTTCTTTCACATCCCAATCTGTCCATCTTATCAGCAGTTCCTCCACGTTTGGGCAGAGGGAACCCTCTACGAGTTCTGGGCCGTGCCCTTTGGCCTCTCATCAGCTCCCAGGGTCTTCACCAAATGCATCGCACTGGTGGTAGCATTCCTGCAGTACTGAGGGGTCCGGGTCTACTCTTACCTAGATGACTGGCTGATAGCAGGTCCCTCCAGGTTGGAGGTAGAATGGTCCAGAGATCTGGCCCTCCAGGCTTGCTCTCAACTCGGCCTCCTCATCAATGGGGCCAAGTCGAAACTCATGCCCTTGCAGATGATTCAGTTAATTGGGGCAGAGCTCAACTCTCTCCAAGCCAGAGCCTGGCTCCTGGCAGACAGGGCTGAGGTCCTTTTCTGCTTTGCCCAATCATTTTTGGTTGGACAACTGTGCCCTGCTCAGGACTTCCTGTGCCTTCTGGGTCTCATGGTGGATTGCACCAGTGTGGTCTGTTGGGCCGGCTGGCATATGTCCCCCCTGCAGTGGGGGCTGGCCAGCCAGTGGTCTCAGTGCTCAGGTCATCTAGACCAGCCAGTCTCTGCGACCCAGGAGATGTGGGATGGCCTGCAGTGGTGGCTTGTCCCAGCTCATCTGCAGGAGGGAATACCATTCGTCTGCCCCAAGCCGATGTTCATCCTGACAACCAGCACCTCTCTGATGGGTTGGGGTGCCCATCTGGGGGAGCACAGAGCCCACAGACTCTGGTCCCCTTAGAAGTCCTGATGCCACATCAACCTGTTGGATCTCTGAGCGGTTCAGCTAGCCCTGACCGCCTTGACTCCGTTTGTTCTGGTCAAGTGGTCCAGGTCCAGACGGACAACACTACGACCATGCACTATGTCAACAGACAGGGTGGGACACACTCCTTGCCTCTGTGCAAGGAAGCGCTTCACATTTGGTCTCTCGTACTCAGCCTGGAGGTGGATCTCCTAGCCATTCATGTGGCAGGAGCCTTGAACCATCTGGCCGATGCCTGCAGCTGGATAGGTGATGTATTTCATGAGTGGTCTCTCCTGCCGGAGATAGTACAAAACATGTTCTCCCACTGGGGCACACCTCAGGCAGACCTGTTCACCTCCAGGAAGAATGCCAAGCTGAGGCTGTACCATGCCCCCCTCAGCAGGGCTCGCTGCAGGGGGATGCCTTCTCCAGGCCGTGGACCATGGGCCTCTTCTACGCCTTCCCTCCTCTACCCTTGCTCCACAAGATGCTCCTCAAGATCAGGAGGAACAAGGTGCAGGTGATCCTGGTAGCCCCAGACTGGCCTCGCCAGTTCTGGTATACAGATCTCCTCAGCCTCAGCTCTATGCTCCCAAGGTGGCTTCCAGCTCGCCCTGACCTGCTCTCTGTCAACAAGCGGAAGGTACTCCATCCAGACCTTTAATCCCTGCACCTGACCACCTGGTTTCTGAGTGGCTAAAGTTTCAGGCCTTGGGTCTTTCTGACGAGGTCCTCAACGTCATTGAGGCATCCCACAAGGAGTTGACCAGAAAATGCTATGCCATCAAATGGAAGAGATTCTCCATTTGGTGTCAGGGCAAGGGGTTGGACCCCTCGTCCTGTCCACTGGTTAGCATTCTGGACTACCTTTGGTCCCTTTCCCAGCAGGGACTTTGGTCGATGACCCTCAAGGTGCACCTGGCAGCCATCTCTGCTTACCGGGTGTGGGCCAGCCAGCAGTCGGTGGCACAGGAGAAGGTGGTCTGGTGCTTTTTCAAGGGCCTAGATCACCTCCTGGGATTTACTGCTGGTATTGGCCAAGCTCATGGGCAAGCCATTCAGACCAATGCACAGGTGTGCCAGCTAGACAACATTCAGCATTGACAAATACTTGTTTAATTTTTGTTATTGGAACTGATTTTGCTATTGGAGTTGAGATCTTGTGATTCCTCTTTGGGGATTTTCTCTGTACCATTTGTTTTTTGACTTTATATTTGTTTTTGTTTTTTTGTTTTGTTTTTGCCTTTTCCATGATTAACAGATAACAGCTGCTTACCAATTCTAGTGTGCATCGTTAACAATGTATTGATTTTACAAGTCAGCAAAAAAAGAGAATATGCAATAAAAAAAACATAATTAGAAAGCCCAATGAAATAAAACAATATATTATTGTTGCAGATTTCAGATAACAAAAGTTCTATAGTACTGTGCCACAAATTACAGAAGGTATTCCATGGTCCTTTCTATTAAATAGTCTTTGTGCAATAATAGCTAAACAGAGTACCAGTGAATCTGGAGATTATGCCAGATTTTGCATAGGCACTGAAAAACAGAGAATTTTTTTTGTTTATAAGCATATGACTGTTACTCAGTTCAGTCAAAAACAGTTCAGTAACAGCGGGGAATTACTTTCCTGTAGTGTTCTTAGCACCAGCGGTATTATCTTCTCTCCTCAGTTGCCCTTATGTGCTGATAATATAGCGGGTTCCCCCTTCTAAGTTAGTCAATTCAGTTAGGCTCGATCTTTTGCTTTCACTGGCTGTTTGCTCAGGCTTGCAAGGTTGCTCTGCTAACAAGGGCAAGGGAGCTTTCTGAAACTGAGTTTTTTTTTATTTAAAGAAAAAGGAGAAAAAACATTTTTAGCAGCCTATAAAAACCAAAGTTATACTAGAAGGAGACCTAAGTGATGCCAGTAAATTATATCTAGCTAATAATGTTTCTTCATGTAGGTTTTTATCCTCCCAGTGAGCCAGCGGCTTGTGTCAGCCATCCATACCGGACATCCATGGTCCCTTCCAGGCCACCCCCACATACCCACCAAGACCACCAGAGCTGGCCAGGGGGCATCATCCAGACATCGCCCCCAATTTTTCCACATTTTTTCTTTCCCTTACTCCCCAGAGCCCCCAAACAAGGTTGGGCATGTGCATGGAGGTGGACGCATATGCCTTGGCTCAGCTAACACTGTTCTGCCTACCCCGGCCTAGTGCCTGACTCCCTCAGTGCCTGCATCACCATCACACCTCCATGTGGTGATGGTGGTCTTAGGTCAAAAGAGCCAACCTCCCCAATCTAGGAATGGAGAGCTGCCTGTCAGCCGCTCAATTCACTCCCAGCCCTCCCCCCTGGCCAACCTCTGGCAACCCATGCTCACTCCCAAACACAGGTCACCAGCATGGCATGAGGTAAGGAGTGCAGAGCCTCAGCCCTCAGCACCACTGGGCCGGCTATATCTAGCTAATAATTAATCAACATCAAATAACACATTTATCAAATCTATTTGACCCAGTAAAAAAAGATTCTATTGCAATAGAAACATCTTTTAGTGCCTGAGTATTAGGTACAAGGCCTAACTTACTGCTTGGTGGAGAGTATAGCTCAATTTCCAGGTGTCAGAGCAACTAACAACTATCCACCTCTTATGTCTCCTTGTGAGAAGACTGCTACCTACTCAGTACGTCTCTTATAGCTCCTTTGAAAAGTAACTAGTAGCTCACAATATAACTTGCAGCATTAACTGCTCTGAGTAGTCAAGCTTTCCTTTCTACTTGTGTGAGTTTTTGTAGCTTCTGCACCTTGCCCCATTGGCATCAGTGAACACCTCAGCTGATGAATTCATTCTAAGTTAGAGCTCATGTTCACACTCCTTTAATAGGAGGACAGTGATTGTGTCACTCAGTGCTGTTACATGACAAGGTCAAAGATACAGTGACCAGTCAGTGACCAGTTGCTGTAGTTGTAAGAGCAAATCAGTAGTTAGTATTAAATTTAAACTTCAATAAAAAAAAAAAAATATATCACCTTGTGCCATGCCGGTGACCCAGGTTTGCGAATGAGCCCAGGTTGTCGGGGGTCAGCAGGGGGGCAGGGAACAGGACTGAGCTGTCATGAGGTGGTTCTCCTCTCCCAGGGAGGGATGAGGGATTTTCCCCAGCCCTTGGCTGCCAACAGTGGAGGATGGAAGGTAATTTGAGCCACTGGGAAGCCCAGTGATTGCCAGTGGTGGGGCAGAAGGGGCTGAGCTGGTGCCCAGAGTGCGTGTGCACCTCCACGCGCAAGCACTGCTGTGTGCCAGGGTCCTTGGCACTACTGGGAAAAAACAGGGAAAAACTGTAAAATGACAAAAAAAAAAAAAAAAAGAAAAACTCTAAAAGCAAATAGTTACTATTTCATTTATAAAAGTGGTAAAATTGACCCATCCACATCAGACCTATAATTCCAAATTTTCCTGTTCCACTCACCACTATTATTCTTAATTCTCCTGTTCCACTCAACACTTTTACTTGTAATGTGTACTGTCTCAAGTAAAATTTTAAATATAAGAGTAAAAAATATATAAATTTGGCACTGCTCAGGCTCAATACCTGTCATCAGTGGCTTCTCTATATTTTGAGAGCACACAAGTGTCTCTCATTCCCACTCATTCTCTTTCCCCTGAGTTCACTTATCACGATTAGGAACTGTCATGGGGCAACCCTACTGCTCTTCTCTGGTGCTGAATCTGTAAACATCGTATGAGTCAGGTCATATATCCCTAGCCACAATTCCCCTGGGACTCCTCGAGAAATCCAGATTGCATCACTCTTTAGCCACATCTATCAGATCTTCTGTTGAAGCAGCCAATGAAACATTCAAGTTTTTACTGCTGTTCCTGCTCCAGTCTCGCTACGATGCCACTGGCATTCTTTGCTTCCACCTTCCACCTTTCAGTCACTGACCCTCCAGGTACTCCAAAATACAATAGATTTTACTGTGTCTTGCAATCTACAGAAAATGAGAAAAAAATGTTTCTCTGAGTATAATGATGTTATGCATAGTGCTCACTTCAAATTTTAATAGCCCTTAGGCAGCATTGACATACCTGTAGAAATGCACAGTCACACCCAAATTTGCAGTCTTTGCTTGCTTCTTGCACAGTATATATAACTCACAGGTCTGCCATCTGCCAGCCAATTAGACTTATAAATACTTAATTTTCTCAAATGTAGTGCTATCAAAACTGGAAAGATGGGTAGAGGATAATATATTGTAAGAAACACAAAACAGATTTAGAAAAAAAAATTTCAACTTTGCAGGGCTGCATGGTATTGTCTCATTTGATATCACAAATATATGAGGATTAAAGAGGGAAAACTACATTGTTGCTTTATTGACTTATGCATGGCAATTGCCAGATTTAGCTAGAAAACCTTATGATCTACATTACATCGTCTTGGTATCAACAAATTTCTGCTAAATAAATTGGTAAGACTTCATGATACTACATTGTCAAATTCAATACAATTTGTTGGGCAATTTAACTAATACCATAAGAACAAACTGAACATTTGCCAGGGTTGTATTCTAGCCCCTCTCTTCTTTAACCTTTACATAAATAAGGTGTTAAAACAACTTTATAATGATGACTTCCACTCTCCTGAAATGTTTACTTGAAAAGTTCCTCAGCTCGCATACACAGACAATGTTGCTCATGTGTGCATCTCTGAGAGGCCCACAAAGAAAGATGAATACATGTACAGATCTATGTAAGTCAAGATTTCTTCAGACTAATCAAAGATTCGATTAATAATTTTTGGGACATCAAATAAGAACAAATATGTCATGTATAGTGAAAGAACGAAACTCAAAACAGTAAATTCATGTGAATATTTGAGCTTACTATATACAAATAACCTGAAATGGAGTGGTCACATAAGCACTATCAAACACAAATTACAAATACCAATTAATGAAGTAAAGAGGTTCATGGGAACACATGGAGGACAAACAGTGAAGGGTTGTTTAAGGATAATAAGAAACTCACCGTAGTAATGTTGCTTCTGCTTCAGGGATCCCTCATGATGTTTGCGCTTTACGCAGTCATTTCAGCTAAGAAAGATGCCCAGGACATGGAGGCAAGGCAAGGCACATTTATTTATATGGTTCCCAATCCCGGAGGCTCTGGGCATCTTACATAAGAGAAAAACAGGCAGGGAAATGCAAATAGTGTAAAATACAAACAAATACAACATATCACTTGACTGTATAAATCCTTCTTCTGCTCTCTGGCCTGCAACCTGTCTCCACCCCAACCCCCAAACAGTCTGCTGTGCTCTCTGACCCTGCCCACTTCTTTAATTCTCTTTGTTCTGATGTAACAAACATCCTCTTCCAGCCTTTAAAAAGCCTGATTTTCTACTTTATTTCAGGGATCCAGCGAGCCTTGACTAGGCCAGGAACCCCTCAATTTCTTGAACCTAAACAGTGGCTCAGAAATCTTCCATGAGCTACAGCTCAGCTGATTCTGCAAGGTACTAGCCCGGACTTTTGACTGTTGACTTTTCCATTAGCAGATTATATCTTCTCACCACTAGAGGGCTATGTCTCTGGTAGCAGCTCCTATCCTAGCAGGCACATCACACACACTCTGTTCTTTTATCATCATAATGCTCCCTCCTGAGTGGGCTCTCCTTTTCCTCTCTCTCGCCCTTCTTAAAAACTAGATAAGCCTGCCATTCACTCTCACCTCTAACTACTTGTGCTTCTAGCTCCAGTCTACCTACAGGGGTTAAACGCAGATGCTCTCCCACCATCTATAAACACCTGTCTTCACTGCCTTGCTTTGCTCTTTGGGTGCTGCGACCATTGACTTTGCATTAGTTTTGCCACAAAATTTCACCAGCCCCACCCTCCCACCTTACTTAAATAGACTCTAACCCTGCCCTTCCTCTTACATACCCCGCCTCCCACTTCCTATTGGCCAACACTTGTAGCTTCCTCTGTTCTGCCTATGCCTCACATCCCCCTTCTCTCATCCCGCATAGTGCTTACTTATTGAGGTGCTCTCTTTCTCAATCTCTCTTTCTATCTGCCTCCTGCTAGCCAAGTTACTCCTTCCTGTTCAACTCACTTCCCCACTCCTACTGTGTTAGTACGCAAGCCATGCAGGTTCTCTCTGCCTTTCTCTCGTCTCTCCTCCTCCTTCTTGCCCTGCCCCACCTCTTCTCTCTCCTTAGTCCTAGCCACCCCGACCCCACCCCGCCCCGCTACCCTCTACTCTGGTTTCCACTGCTACCCAAGGGAACCCCCCACTTCCACTTGAGACTTGTGCTTGGTCCACCATTTGGATATTCCTGGTTACTTACCCTGACCACTACTCTCAACAATTGTGGCCACCTCTCTACACTGTACCACCTTGCAGTCCATATGGGATACCACCTGGAACCTTGCCACCTCTACTTCCTGAAACAATGATCAAAACTTTCTCTCAAACAGCTGCGACTCTGCTTTTTAAAACTGCTACTCCTCCTCCTTCTCTTCTCAGGCAGCGTCCATCCCAATCCTGGCCCTAGAAGCTCAGGCCACACACAAACTCCAGGTGCCCTTATCCTTGCAACCATTAATATCTGCAGCCTACTACCAAAGCTGGATGCACTCCAAGCCTTCAAATGCCAACACAACCCTTACACCCTTGCAGTGGTGGAAACTTGGCTGATGCCTAAAGTTCCTGACTCAGCAATAACAAAACAGGGCTACAATGTCCACAGGCTGGACTTAGGTATCCAAAAAAGGCGGCAGTTGCGCAATCTATATCAAAGACTCCCTGTCATGGCACTCTGTAGCAACTCTATCACTTTCTGCCTCGGCCCAGATTCTGCCAATAAAAATCGTCCTAGGTCCCAACCGTAAAGCCCTGACTATTGTCTCCATATACATTCTGCCCAGGGACCCTAAACATGGCTTCAACGATGTCCTAAACTTCATCAACTCTCATCCTCCTGAAGCTGAACTTATTCTACTAGGGGATTTCAACATAAACAGGTTAGCATCGGGCGCCAGTGCCTATAAAGACTCCATCTCAGCTGCTAACCTCACGAAAGTGGTAAACTCCCCTACTAGGATTAACTACAAGACTGCGCCAGTACCCTCCTGGATTGGGACCTCACTATTCACCCCACAAGGATTTCTCATACGACCGTTCTCCTAGACTCTCTCAGTGACCACTCCCAAGTCATATGTGCATGGTCTAACAAATTCCTCAAGCTCGCTCCCAAAATTATCACCAGTAGAGTCCTTCCTCATGGAAATCTTCCACATCTCAAACAATACCTGCTTCTACTAAGCAACAGATGTTAACTTGGCTCTTGATCACGTCATCTCAAGTTTCAACAAAGCCTTCGACCTCTTTGCCCCTGCCAAAAGGCGCAAAACAAAATCTCTCTGTAACCCATGGCTCACCGTGGCTCTTCTCTCACAGCTACAACTAAGGGACCACCTCTGGGCAGTTGCCAGGGTCACTGGCAAACAACTGGACATCCAAAATTACAAACAAGCACAAAATGCCTGCACAAAAGCCATCTGGCTCATGAAATCCACCTATTACAAAGATGTTCTCACCAATACATGGGGAAATGGTCGTGCTTTCTGGGACAATATCAAGAATGTCATGGGGAAGCAGCCAAAAACCTCTCCGACCATGTTAATGGTTGATGGATCCTCAACCCTTGACCCCAAGGTGATTGCAAACATCTTTAACATGATTTTGTCAGACCTTAGTGCTGTCCTACCCCATGACTTTTGCGAAAACAGGGACTACTCCCCAAATACCTCAGCCCCACATTCTAACCACCCCCTCTTCTACTTCAGGGAGGAAAGGCTGAATGAAGCTTGCAGTTATATTACTGCAGCTAGCTCTAAATCTAGATATAGTGGCAACACCCTGGACCTTAAGAGATTGTTGCTTACCCTTGATGAGGTAATTCATCCATTAACAAAAATCCTAAGCCTCTCTCTCAGCTGTGGAAAATTCCCGGACTTATGGAAAACAGCTACTGTGACACCTGTCCATAAAAGTGGGAATAAGATGAATCACTCAAATTATTGCCCTATCTCCATACTGCCCCCACTCTCTAAGGCACTTGAGTGCATTGTGGCTGAACAACTTACCAACCACTTAGATAAATACAATATACCTTGTCCACAACAACACAGTTTCTGGAAAGATCAAAGCTTCACCACAGCCCTTCTTGAGTTCACTGGAGCTTTGCACAAATCCCTTGACAACGGCCTTCTCACAGGGGCCGTTTTCATTGACCTCTCCAAGGCCTTCAATACAGTACACCATGGACTACTAATTGACCAACTACTGAATGCCGGGCTGTCAGCTGACTCTTCTCTCTGGTTTAAAAGCTACTTAGAAAACTGGTCGCAGACAGTAAAAATTGCTGACACTCTTTCTGACACTCTGCCTGTTCGCTTGGGTACCCCACAGGGATCCATACTGGGCCTCCTTTTTAGCCTTTTCTTAAACTCCCTCCCTTACCACTGCTCTGAGCAGATCATACTATATGCCGATGATGCTGTTGTATTCTCCACTCACAAAGATCCTGCAACTCTTCAACACAACCTTCAACTTGGTTTCAGTTCTGTAGAGACATGGTTTCTTATTCATAAACTGGTCCTCAATGACAAGAAGGCCAAATTTATGCTCTTCTGCAGCTCTCATAACCGACACAAGCTACACCACTTGGCTGTCTCCACCACCCAGGGGAACACTCTAGATAAGGTGGGGTCCTTCAAATACATAGGGATACAGCTTGACCCTAATCTCTCCTGTGGACCTCACGTAGATAATGTAGTGAGAGCTGCTAATACACGGCTTGGTCTCCTCTACAAACACAGACAACACCTCATGCCAGAAGCTTTGAAGGTTGCAGTCCTGAGCTCTGTGATCTCTGTAATAGACTATGGTTTCATCTCTTATGGCTCGGCCACAATCACAACCCTTAGACGCCTCTCAACTGCCTTAATAAGGCATGCCAGCTCATCACTGGTGCTCACTGTCTCACCCACACATGTGACCTGTACACCCAGACCGGCTGGCCCCAACTATCAAACTGCATAAAGTTTCTCACCTGCTCCATAGCAAAAAAAATCTACCTTGGCCTTGCACCTTCTGGGGTCTCAACTCTGTTACAACACCAAACCAACAAATGATGCCTTCGGAGATCCACGCTACAGCTACTGAAAGTCCCCCACTGTCACACTTCACAGGGACAATGCTCTTTTGCTTATCAAGTGCCACTCTGGTTCAATGGCCTCAGCCCCACCATCTCCTCTGCCCCGACAATTGGAATGTTTAAAACTAGGCTCTGGGACTATCTCACTACCAACAGCTCCTGTGACTGCCCAACTTAACCTTGTTTCTCCACTTCCCTGCCTGCTGTAGTGGTCCCCCCCTCACTGGATTCTACCCTCACATCTTGGTATACCCAGTGCTGCACTTTTCACCCTCTCCTCACCCTACCTACATTCCTTCTCCCCCCCTTCCCCCTCCCTATGACTCTGGCACTTCTTATCTCTTGTCTGTTTTCTCTGACAGATGTCGCTGGCTGCCTTGCTTACAATGTTACCCTTGAACTGTATTAATCTGTAATCTGTTTACAATGTCCACATTGTTGTAATGTCTGTCTTGATGTTCCCCATAATGTGTATTTCTCTGATGTGGAACCTTTGTAAAAGAGCCTTGGCTTAAAGGTATTTGTAATCCTAGACTTGATAAATAAATAAATAAATCACATATAAAGACAGCATTAAAAGCAATAAAGTCATAAAATATAATAGCTCTGATTAGTCCAGGAAGACCAAGTGGAAGAGATGAGTCTTCAGACCCCTTTTGAAAGCCTCCGCTGTCCGGGCCCCCCCAACAGAAATAGGAAATGAGTTCCAGAGGGTTGGTCCGGCAACTTCAAAGGCTTGGTTGCTGGAACCTATGCAAATTTTGGAATTTGGAATGCAGGTTGAAATTCTGCATCTGCACTTCACTTGCTCAGATTTGCTTCCAAGCCAGAGTGGAGCAGTGGCTAGTGAAACAAGTTAAAAAGGCTACCAATAAATTTTAGAAAATATTTTCATAGGATTCTAAAAAAAAAAAAAAAAAAAAACACCAAACAAATTGAAAGCAGACTGGAGAAAAATGAACTTACAATTGTGGGAATTGCAAAGGTAATGCTCAAGCAATCTCAATGAAAAACTTACTGATTCTTGTGTGAATCTACTTCCAATTCTGGAAGGGGAGGCAGGGTTAGGGAGTGTAAACATAGTGAGGGATCCCTTTAGAAGAAACATTACTACCACAAGTATTTTTTTTAATTCTAACCTCAGGAATCTCTCAATTAAATGTTTACACCGTATGCAGACTCAGTACCAGTACCTTGGAGGCTAGGTCCAGAACCTAGTTAGGAAAAAGGTTCTTCAAGACAGCAGTTCTTAAACGGGTGTCCCGTTTGAACTGTACTGTATATCAAAACAGCAGTGCTTTGTGAAGGTGTGTACTATTTTCCAGGTAGCTGGTTTGCAAATGTCTAACAATGGGATGCCCACTGAGGATACCGCAGAGGCAGAGTTACCCCTTCTGGAGTGTGATCCTAAGCCTCTTGGTGGCATTTTCCAGCTTTTTCACACCAGAACTAAATGCAAGAGACTAACCAGTGAGAAACTGATCTCCTTGTAGCTGGTTTTCCTTTGCCATTCTCACCATGTGTAACAAAAAGCTAGGTACTCTGACATATTTTGTCCGGTCCGTGTAGATAGTCAAGACTTGCTTTAGATCCAGGCTGTGTAACTTTTCTTCACCTGAACTGGAATGCTCTGGATGAAGTACAGGGAGGGTCACCGAGTGATTCAGTTGGAATTCAGATACTGCCATAGGAAGGAATTTTCTTTTGGTTCTAAGAACTACTTTATGTAATTTGACTCCCTGCTGAGGGCTTGCAATTCACTTACCTCCTATCAGAGGTGATTGCAACCAGGAATATAGTTTTCCATGTGACATACTGTACTTCGGGTCATCAGTTTCTATAGGCTCAAAGAGAGCCTATGTTGAGGTCCCAGAGTGGGACAGGGTCCATCACTGGTGGATACAAGTGGCTTAGGCCTTAAAAAAAACTTTTGAAAATGGGTTGTGAGGCCAAAGACTTTACCTTGCTAGCTGTTATGTATGCTGATACTGCTGCTAAAGTTGAAGCTTGTAGACCTAACAACTGTACTATAGGTGTGCTAGGTATTGCAGAACTATAGGCAACTCTGCATCTATTGGAATTAGTTTTCTGGGGACACACCAATAAAAAAAGACAAAAAAACTTTCCATTTAGAGGAATAAAGCTTTCCTGATAGTGATTTTCCTTGAAACCCTTCTCAGAGATTCAGTCCAGAAAATTCTAACTCCTCAAGAACCATGCCCTCTGGCATAGGGTCCTAGGGTTTGGAAATGTAATTTTGCTCTGATCAAAAGCCAACAGACTGTGACTGAATGGAAGGCTGATCAGATTCTTGACTGACAGGATCACAGCATTGATTACATGCCTGTCTAGCCCAGTCTGGCACTATCATGATCATTGCTGCAGTTTCCTTCCTGAGTTTCAGGAGGACTTACTGAAGGAGAGGGAATGGTGGGAAGACATAAATCCAGTCCAGTACCAGGGCATCCTCTGGGACTGTTCCTCTGGCTAGTGGTCTGCAACGAAATTATGGGAGCTTGTAGTTCTCCCAAGATGCAAACAGATCTATATTGGGAGTGCCCCACCTTCTGAACACTGTGGCCAAAACCTGCTGGTTTAAGGCCCATTCGTGATTTTACTTGGCTGATTCTGCTTAGCAAATCTGCAAGGACAGTGTCTTTGCTTGACAGATGCACTGCAAATATATTTGCTTCTAAGGAATAAGTCAGGTCCCAGATCCTCACTGCCTCTGAACACAGTTTTGAGGATCTTGTTTCTCTCTGCTTGTTTATGTAGTACATTGTAGTGGTGTTGTATATCCTGATTTGGACAGTCTGATCACGTAGCTGGGAGGAGAAATATAGCATTGCTAGCAGTACTGCTCTGAGCTCCAGGAGATTTATGTGTTCTAGTGACTTTCTGTGGGCTCCATGTATCTCTCACTATGAGGTCCTGCAGGTGGGCATCCCACCCCAGCAGTGAGACTTCTGTAGTAAGAATACTCGTTGGTGACAGCCGAAGGAATGGAATGCCCTCTCTGAGGTTGCCTTTTTCCTTCCACCACTCTAATGATTCCACTACTGCTTTTGTCACTGGCACTAGCTTTGAAAGTGGATCTCATCTTTGGAACCAGATGTCCCGTAAGTGATACTGTGTGTCTCTCATTTGGAACCTAGCCCATGGAACCACAACCTGTGGATGCGGCCATGTGCCCTAGCAATTGTAGGAAGTCTCTTGCAGGTCTTGGCTAACCTGCTGTGAGAGACTCTTTTGTTCCTATCAAAGCTGTAACTGTGGCCTGTGGGAGGAAAGGTTTTCCATGCAGTGTGTTTAGCTTTGCTTCTATGAAGTCCAGTACTTGAACAGACTGTAGCTGGGACTTCTGCAGGTTTGTCAAGAGTCCCAGGTTTCTCAAGGTGCTTTTTGCCAACTGATCTGAGTACCTTGCCTCTTGTTCTGTTTTCCCTGAGACTAGCCAGTTGTCCAGGTAGGGGAAAATGGGTCCATGTCAATCCCACAAAACCAATACAGTGCAGCCAAAACAGAGTAAGTTGAAACCGAGCCAGAAGAATACCCTCATGAATATTTGTTTTAAATGTGATTTACTGTTCTAACAACACACTGCCATGGACCACCACTCATGTGAAATGTGTTTACTTCATTTTTCTTTCTTTTCCGGTGGTATTCCCAGGTGCGGTTGTGACTTGCATGATTTTGGCCATGCTGTTTCCGATCTCTTTAGATTGCATGCCACGGACTTGATGTGCTACCGGGGGAGAACCACCACACCTTGTTTTCTCAGATGTGCTGCCACCACAGCCAGGCACTTTGTAAAAACCCTTGGAACTCAGGTGAGACCAAATGGGAGAGCTGTTAACATGTATTGGTATATCCCTAGCTTGAATCTGAGGTATTTTCTATGAGACTGTCTAACTAGGATATGAAAATAGGGGTCTTTCAGATCCAGGGATCCCAGCCAATGATCTTTCTGCAAAATTGATCTTAAGTTTTTTTTCAAATGCTTGTTCGAAAACCTGAGATCTAAAATAGATTGCCACTCCCCATTTTTCTTGTGGGTCAGGAAATATCTTGAGAATAGTCCCCTGCCCCACTGGGAGGGCGGGACTTATTCTGTAGCTTTTAAAATTAACAGTTTTTTTTTTGCTTCCAGTTCCAGCAGACTTCTTTTCTGTGGGAGAGTGAGGTGGAAAATATGCAGGTTTGGAAAGAATTTGAACTGCAGACATATCACCCGGCCCACTACTTCCAGTACCCATTTGTCCGTGGTAATGTTTACCCATTCCTTGAAATAGTGTGCTAGTTTCCCTCCTACTGACAATGGTTGGGCAATCTGTGTAAACTGGTTAGACGTTTTGTTTTGGGTGGGGCTTAGACACTGGAGCTGCAGCATTGTGACTGGAAGCCCTCCCCCCCCCCATAGTAACCACTTTGTGATTGGTACTCATAGGAGGCGTAAGAGACATAGGCTCGTGGGAAGTATCTTCTACCTCTGCCTCCCCTTCCTTATGACCTGTAGGAGGAAAAGGCCTTTTCCTTCTCACTGTTACTTTTGAAAGTGGTTTTCATGTAGGCCTCTGTTTTGTCACCAAATAATGAATCTTCTCCCTCAAAGGAGAAATCCAGGGCCTTGTTTTGAGTATCTTGGGAAAGGATGGTAGTCCTCAGCCAGGAAAACCTTCTTAAGGACACTGCATGAGCCACAACTCTGGCAGCTGTGTCATTGGTGTCCACCGCAGTGTGGAAATTATCTTTTGTGGCATCCTGGGCTTATCTTGCTGTAACAATTACATCCTCCAATAAACCACCATCTGCTCTTTCTGCCACTGCCAGAATTATGTTCCAAAGTGCTTTCCTGTACTGTGCTATACGTGCTGAACAAGCTACCTGCCTGATAAGCAGGAAGCTGTTGTATAAATCTTTGTTTGCTATAGTATCCAGTTTTTTAGAGTCCTTTTCAGGGGCTGCAAAGATACAGTGAGTTTTGCTCTCTCACAAGCAGCAGCCTGGACTACTCCATGATGATCAGTATGGGCATAAAGATATTTCACTCCCCGCTTGTCCACCTAATATTTTCTCTCTGTTTTTTTTGTTGATGGCTGCAGCTGAACTGGGTTCAGCCATGATTATTGCTCTGGCCTTTTTAAGTGGCTCATGTATGGAAAGTAACATCCTTCTTGGCATCCTACTCCTGGCATGCCCATAAAATCAGCATTCTCATCATCCTCCTCTGTTTCTGGTGGGGGGATGTTGAGGGTATCAACCATTTGTGTGATAAAAGAGTAAAAAGATGAGTACTCATCAATCTGCCTTGCAGGAGGTTTGAAATCTTGCTCAGGTGCGCCCTCTAACTCCAAAGGGTCACTATCCTCCATTATACAATGGCATAAAAGAAGCTTGTACTCTGATTGGTCCATCTGGAACTGAAGCCGTGATGTTATCCCAGTACAACATCATGGCTCTAGTCCCAGCACACAGACAACCGCATCAACCATTATAGGAATTACTCCACACAGCCTGCATTAGTGATCCCCGCTCTGCTTCCTGCTTCACCCGCTCACCACCTACATTACTTCTTCCCGGCTTCTTCATTTTTTAAAATTAAAAAAACTCGCTCCCAACACTCTACTCCCCCTGCAGGGATCATTCTCCCAAAGAAAAGCTTACTTTGCCTTTTACATATTTTTTTTCACGATGCTGTCGTAGCCCTGCTTTTCTTCTGGTCCCATAGCGTCACTCACACCAGACCACGAGCTAAGCCGTTCTTTCAGAGACCAACAGACAAAGACTTTCTCCAACAACTCGTTTAGAACATTTTAAAAATCTTTGTAGCACCCTCTCTCAACACGCGATGAAAACTGCCAAACTAACACAACCAAACAGTTGCTCCCTCCAGATGAGCCAAAATGACTTACTTACTGATCTGAAACTTCCCACATCTTATGCTTCCTTCCCATCATGGTTTCTGCTTAATTAAACTGGAGGTGCGGTGGTGCCATTACCGGAGGCAGGGGAGATATGAGTACACACAAAGAAAAATTGTTTCTCTGTGAGAAACGAGCAGGCAGACCAAGCACACAACAACAGAAAAACAGCTAAGAAGCACCACCTGCTGCCCATAATAGAAACTGTGGATTTTTTTAAAGAAGTATACCTCCACATACAAGAAAATCTATTAAAAACTTAAACAAACATTTTTTTTCCACAAATGAGCCATTATATAATAGCAATAATGCACTCCAGAGTGTGTGTTGTGCTGGGATAACATCACTTCTGGGGTGATTAGTGGCACTCAGCCTGCGGCCTCATGCCTAATCACCCCAGGCGTGACATTATCCAGCACAACTTCCTATCATCTTATTGCTAATTAGCACGTAATATTCTTCTTCATCTTCCTCTTCAGGCAGATAACTGGGAGCCTGAGTCTGGGGATGTGGGGGTGGCAGGTATCTTATTCAAATTTCCCATGGTTTGGACCGCCTGGAAAAATTGCCACATTTTTTATCTGTCCTTGGAGTATGGGATTTTATCTGTGCCATCTCTCTGCTTCTTCCTCCATGCAGAAGGAGTGGAAGTGACATTATTTTATTTCAGTTTCTTTTTGGCAGGCACCATTTCCAGTGCCTGCTTATTTTATTTTTATTTTTGCCACCACTGGATTCAGAGTTCCCTCTTTCAGACACCCTGATATCTGAACAATCTTTACCAGGCCTTTCTGATGGTTGTGCAGCTAAATCTTTTTCTCTTTTCTTATTACCGTTTACATTATTTAATGCTGAACATGAGGAGATGGATCCTTCTGATGTGTGCTTTCCACCATCGTTGGGAACACCCTCAGAATCATTTTTATTATTTTAGGTGACACAGAGGCAGACTGAGAAGGCATGCTTCTTTTTAAAATATTTACCCTTTTAAATGAAGTTTTCAAGCCAAAATTATGACAGGACATACAATTTATAAAGTTGTGCTGTTGGCCTAAACACTTTAATCAAAGTTCATGACAGTCTGCCCTTGCCAGGAGCTGGAAACAATTTGTACAGTTTTTGGATGGTCCACAAGGTCTCTCTAATGTACCAATTTCAGAGAACCTTGAAATAATAAAAACGATTCCGAAAAACTATGCAGTACAAGAGCCCAATAGCAAAAAATTGCTCTTTTACTGAGGAAACTGTGTCAAAGTTTAAATCGCAGCTCCTGTAACAGGAACCGATTAATTAAGATGAAAAGACACAGTCACAAACAAAAAGTGAAAATGCTCCATTCTTTGTAAACTGGATATTTAAAAATAGTAAATCGCTGGCTCTTTGGCACCAATCAAAGTGGCGCCTAGCATGCTGGTGACTCAGACGGCGGGCCCCATGCCTGGGTGCCAGGGAGAGCGGAGCACTGGCAGGAAGGGTTCCTATAAGCATCCATTGGATCCTTCCCTCCTGGGGGTTCTGCTTGGCAACCTGAGGAGCCAGATTGGCGGTGTGCTTGGGGGGATGTGCTGCCTTGACATGCCCCCATGCCCCGCCCAAGGACGCTCCCGAGCTCACGCAAGGCCAAGAACTACAGTGGGCAGAGTACAGAAAAACTGGAAAATGCTCCCAACTGACTGGATGATGAGCGCCCAGGTCCCTGCCACCCAAAGCCCCGGAGCCAGCTCAGATCCAGCCCCGCAGCACCTGAGGTGCACAGTTGGCAATTGAGGCTAATTACTCCTAGACGAGAGGGACCCTCCCAGCACAGGGATATGCTGGGCTACTCAGATAGGCTGCAATGGGGAGCTGGTGGAGATGGCAGGAGGTCAGAGGGTGGTGAGAGACAGCTCTGGCGCTCAAAAGGAGTGACTGGTTGGCGGTGTGGGAAGTGCAAAAAGTGTTGAAATAGAGGATGGAGGAGTACATAGTGGAAGTTGGGAATTTAAACTAGGAGCAGAGGGTAGCAAGTGAGCAAGAGACATGCAGAGACCACATATTAGGAAAGATAGCCTGTGATGTGAGTGACTGAATGTTGGCGACTGATCATAAGGGCGACTGCACAATGGTGCCGACAGTGTGGGCGACCATAGATTTCACTTCTTTCTCCGAGTTGCGCCCCTCCCGGAGTAGGAATCCTAATTAAGGGGGCTGTGGGGGGGGTGCGGGGGCAACGCCCCCTGCATTAAACAACATACTGTTTTTCAGTCACCCTTGTGGTTGTGTGCCCTTATGACCAGTCACTTACATTCAGTCGCCCTTGTCACACAGCACCGTTGAGAAACCATATGAGCTTATCCCCCCATAACAGTAACAAAGGACAAATGGCAAGTACTATTGGTGATGCTAGTAAAGGAGTGAAGGCCGGGAGGGGGGAAGGGTGGAAGGTGGTTACCCTTAATGCTAGGAGCCTTGGGAGGAAAACTGCTGAGTTACAGGTGCTCATGGCAGAGGAAGAGGTGGACATTGCAGCCATCACAGAAACATGGGCCACCCAATACAATGACTGGGACCTGTCTGTACCAGGGTACAGGTTATTTCATAGGGACAGGGTGATTGGGAAAGTCGGGGGGGGCACACTATATGTGAAGGAAGGACTGAAGTGTGTAATGGAGGAAGGGGAGGAGGGTAGTACGGAGTCACTTTGGATGCAAATCCAGGATTCCAAGAATAGGATTCTCAGAATGGGAGTGGTGTACAGGCCGCCCTCTTAGATGGAGGAGTTAGACAGGGAACTAGCAGGACAGATCAGGAGGACCTGCGAGAAGGGTAGTGTAGTGATTGTGGGGGACTTCAACATGCCAGGAGTGGACTGGAGAACCCGAACAACCAGGAATAGAAGGGAGCAGGTACTGCTGGATGCCTTTCAGGACAGCTTCCTGCTGCAAATGGTCCATGAACCAACCAGATTAGGGAATACCCTTGACCTTGTGCTGGCAAATGGGGAGTTTGTGAGAGAACTTATGATGGAAGAACCACTGTCAGGGAGTGACCACCACTCAATATGGCTCACATTGGATATGGGCAAGGAAAGAGTGGAATCTGGCACAAGAGTGCTGGACTTCAGAAGGGCCAACTTTGGGAGGATGGGGGAAGTGGTAAAAGGGTACCTGGCCAGAATTCGACCTAGTATGGGCACTAACCAGAGGTGGGAGCTCATAAAGCTGGTAATAGTGGAGGCAACCAAAACCTGCTGCAAGGCCCACAGCAAGAAGGCTAGGGCTAAGAAACCGAGCTGGTTGAGCAAGGAGGTCATGGAAAAGGTAAGGAGGAAAAGAGCTGCCTTTAGGAGGTACAAGAAAACAGGGAGGAGGAGGACGGGGAGGAGTACCAGATGGAATCGAAGGAGGTGACATGGGTAGGAAGGGGAGCCAAGGCATCTATGGAGCTCAGGCTGGCACAAGGCATTAAGAAGGGGGAGAAGAACTTCTTTAGGTACATCATGGATTAGGAAGGAGGGGGGTTGGGTGGAAGCAGGGTGCGATAAGGCAGAAGTGCTAAATGATTACTTCTGCTCAGTATTTACTAAGGAGAAGGGGGGGTGATAACCAAGGGGTCAGGAGTGGCAGAAACGGGGGGGAGGGGGTGACAGATGGGGAAATCATGGAGGGCAGAGTCTGGGAGGCTTTGAAGGCACTGAGGGTGGACATGGCACCAGGCCCAGATGGCATCCACCCCAGGGTACTGAAGGAACTGGCAGAGGTCCTTGCGGGACCTTTGGCAGACCTATTTAATGCCTCACTACACTCAGGGTGTGTACCTCAGGATTGGAGAATGGCTCTTGTGGTGCCTCTCCACAAGAGTGGCCCCAAGGATGAACCGGGGAACTACAGACCGGTGAGCCTCACATCCATCGTGGGTAAGCTGATGGAGACTATCCTGAAGGTAAGGCTGGTGGTCCTCCTGGAGGCCAAAGGACTACAGGACAGCAGACAGTATGGCTTCATACATGGCAGATCCTGCCAAACCAACCTGGTGGAGTTCTATGACTGGGTAACTAAGCAACTGGACAGGGGCGATGCAGTGGGTGTGCTGTATCTGGACTTCAGTAAGGCATTCAACTCAGTGCCACATAGGAGGCTGGGAAGTAAGTTAGAAGGTACAGGGGTGGGTGCAACTCTGGTGAGATGTGTAGGGAACTGGCTTCAGGGAAGGAAACAGAGAGTGGTGTTGGGTGGGAAGCTCTCACACACAAGGGGAGTGACGAGTGGTGTTCCACAGGGCTCAGTGTTGGAACCAGTGTTGTCTGGGATATTCATTGCAGACATATCATTGGACATCAAGAGCAAGATCAGTCTGTTTGCTGATGATACCAACATGGGAGCAGTGGTGGACAACCTAGGGGGATGGCAGGGGTTGCAGGATGATCTGGCAAAGCTTGAAACCTGTCAGACACCTGGCAACTGGGGTTTAATGCCCAAAAGAGCAGGGTGCTGCATTTTGGGGTGAAGAACCCAAGGAGGAGTTACCAGCTGGGGGAAGTGCAGATTGCCCAGATAGAAGAGGAGAAGGATCTGGGGGTGCTCATTACAGGGTAAATGAACAACTCAGCACAATGTAGGAAGGCAGCTGCAAAGGCCAACAAAATGCTGGGTTGCATTGCAATGGGTATATCCTCGAGGAGGGAGAAAGTGATTCTGCCACTGTATAGGTCATTAGTTAGACCACACCTGGAGTACTGCACGCAGTACTGGCTCCCGTATCTGAAGAGGGACATTAAGTTACTGGAGGGGTGCAGCGCAGGGTGACAAAGATGATCAAGGGCTGGGGACTTATCATCGAGATGAGGCTGAGGGAGTTGAACACGTACTTGCTGGAGGAGAGGAGGGACAGGGGGACATGATTGAAACCTTTAAGTACATGAAAGGAATGAACAAGACAGGTGCAGAGGGGCTGTTCAAAGTAATGGAGGGGCGGGACAACAGGGGCCATGATATGAGACTGGAGGGAGGAAGGTTCAGGAGGGAGATGAGGAGACAGTTTTTTACAGAGAGGGTGGTAGTTGGGTGGAATGTGTTACCTGCAAAAGTGGTATCCAGTAGAACAGTGGACTGCTTCAAAAGGGGATGGGACAGGACAAGGGGGAGGGTCAATGGAGGGGAAGGTGGAAGGAAGGGGTTGCTGCAGAATAAGGGGTGCTAGCTGCACATTCAAGCAGATTTGATGGACCTCTAGGCCTTTATCTGCTGCCAAATTTCATATGTTCGTAACCCACTGATAATAGCAAAAGAAGAATGTGGTTTAGTAGCCAAATAGACAAAAATAGAAATCGTAGCCAAGCAGGATATTCTCTGGTTGCTAGCAATCAAACAGAAACCAGAGAACCCCTAATTTACTGAAAACCATAGCTAAATGCAGAGTAATCGAAAAAATGACTAGAATACTCTGCCCTCACCACCACCCTTGGTGTGCTTTCCCTTTTATAGGATTTGGGACGTGCGGCTGAACCAATCAGCCCACTTCACCATTAGCAGCCTATATCCCTTTGCCACTAGAGGGCATTGAGCCAGCCTCAGCAAGTTCTTGCTTGTCCTTTGGTCCTCTGCATCTTATTGTATCTTACATCAGATTTCAACTTGCTTCTCTTAACCCTCTCTCTGTCTTCTCTGTTCCTCCCTGTACTGCACCCTACCTATGACTCTGACTGCCACTCACCTGCCTATCAGCTACCCACTATTGCGACTACGGACTTCCTCCCTACAATCACTTCTAATGTCCACCGCCCTAGTTGCACCACCATATGTGCTCACTACTACCACTATAAACATCACCACCAAATACACCTGCTACTGTCATCCCCCACACACACCTCAGACCCTTCTCCTGGCTACCCCCCTCATACTTAACATCCCCATTCCTACATTCTTAACCCCAAAAGAGCACCTTGCACACAAATCCCGCCAACTCAAAAAGTTGACCTGGCACTCTGTCCTCGGGTGCCTCCTCCTCCTTCTCATGTCTGGTAACATACACCCTCACCCTGGACCACTCGCACCCGCTACTCCAACACGCTCCCCTTCTGGCGGACTGTGCATTGCCTCCATTAATGTCTGCAGCCTATTAAAAAAGTGGGACTCTTTCCAGAGCTGGGTCCTGCAACATCAGCTCAATGTCATTGCTGTGGGTGAAACCTGGCTCTCTCCCATGATTCCAGACTCGTCAATAACCCTCCCTGACTACAACATTCACGGAGCAGACCGTAAGGTTAAACGCGGGGGTGGCCGTGCCATTTACACCAAGTTCACACTACACGAAGAGCTACTTCCACCACCTCAGTTGGAACCAGGACCCCGGGCCCTCACACTAAAATTCACCCTGGGACGCTCACAAACCCCCCTTCTCATCACTGCTGTATACATACCTCCCAGGGATCAGAAGGTGGCCTTCCACTCAGTACTGTCCTACCTGGCCACCCTCTCATCCCATATGGAAAAGATCATACTTGAGGACTTCAATATTAATTGGCAAGGTAAAATCGCCGCACCTTTCTTCGATGTGGCCACTGCCCATGATCTAATGCAAGTAGTCACATCCCCCACCCGACTGAACCAGAGCACAGGGTCTTCCTCGCTGCTGGACCTGGTTTTCACCAACCGACCTCACAAAGTCACTAGCACTTCCGTCCTCCCAAATGCCCTTAATGACCACTCCCCAGTGCGCTGCACCTGGTCCAGCAAAGCACCTAAATCTCCTCCCACAATAATACATCTTCGCCAACTAGGTCTGGGTAAGCTTGCCCTCCTTAAAGCGCATTTCAGTAATATGGACTGGTCCATCGTAATGAATACCCCTGACCCTGACAGAGCCCTCAATCACTTAATTTATTTCTTTAATACTATACTAACACCCAGCCGGCTCCTTATTCCTCCCCCTATCTGGGTGCTACATGCCACCCCCTCCTTATTTACCCTGACCACCCCCTCTCCTCCAATCCTATGCCTCTCCTCCTCCTGAGTATCCTTCTGTACCTTGCTAACTCCCCCCTCACTGCTCGCAACTGGTCCTTCTCCCCCATCTGCTAAACTAGCCTGGCTCGTCCTCCCTTCCTTGCTGTCTCCATTTAGTCCCTCCTTGCTTGTTGTGCTCCCCTGGCCTAAACCCTCATCTCCGTTTACTAAATCCTCCTTGTACTTCTGGTCCTTCTACTTTACCTTTCCTCCCAACAGGTCCTTCTCCTTGCGCTTTCCTCCCTCTTCCCCCTGCCCCTCCTGCTCTGATTCACTGCTCCCCCCATTTTCCTGCATTCCAGGTTCCCCCCTGTTCTTTCTGCTATCTGGCCCCTGCCTCCTGCCCCCCACTCCCTTTCCATCTCTAACCACCCCGTCATGGCTACATCACCCCCCCCATCCTCAAGCAGAAGAAGAGAATTGAAGCGGTTACTGAGTGTAAGATCTGATCCACCTCCCCATCTTGCTTCCTTCTGTCCAGCCCTGGCCATCTGCCTACTTCCCTGAGAATGTTGTCCCTCTGTCCCTTCTTTGTGAGGGTCCCCAGTTACCTGCCTGCTTCCTTGGTAGTGTCTTTTTGGACCCCCTCTGCCAGGGTCCCTATGTGACCCCTGAGTATTCTCCTGCACTCCTTTCCCTATGCCACTGCCCCCAGTGCTTGGTGCAACCCTGTGGGAGATCTCCTGCCCCCTTCCCCAACCATACCTCCCCCCTTCCCCCAGCTGTCTCCTAATCCCCACAACCTCCTCCCTAAGCTGTGCCAGCTGGTAGCACACTGGGCAACCACCAAACTTCCAAGCCCAGTCCAGTATCATGGCTGCTCCACACCCTGTGCACCCCACCACCCTCCCAAAGATGCCGGCCCTAATGCCATGTGGTTCTTCCCCTTCCAAGTAGGTTTCCTTGGGTGAGCCACCAGGTTCCCCCCAGTCCAAGATACACCCCTACTGCCTAATCAGGTCACCTACTAATCTTAGATACAGTCCCACAGTACACCGGTAACCCTGTTACTAGGTGCAGTACAACACAGTAAACTTATAAGGGAAATGAACAACTCCCTGAGCTCCTCTCTCCCGGCCTTTAAATCCAACCCCCGGTGGCTAGAACTACATGAGCTGCACCTGCAGCCTTTTCCTCCAATTGCAGAGCAGGTGTTCCCCTATAAATTAGCAGAACTCTGGGGAGGGAGGGGTGGGGAGGGTGGTCTTGGCAGAAACCCAACTCGAGAGAGAGTGTATCAGCCCTGTGTCTCCCCTCCAAGCCCAGCAGCCAAATAACCAGGCCCAAGCAAATCCCACCAAATAGGTTTTAAATCAGAAGAAATAGGCCTCCACCAGCGCAACCTGTTACACAGTGAAACATCCAACAAATGAGCCCACTTACAGCCACCAAACCAGTTTTCAAACTTCCAACAGCCCCCACAACAATACCCTGCTAGCCCCTTAGAAGTAAGAAAGCAAAGAAATAACCTTCTACCAAGTAAAATCCACAAGAACCCTGTAAAAACAACAAGAAGCAGCTACTGTCCTGGAACACAACTGATCCTGTCCCCTTCCAGTTCCTTCTGAGACTATATATGTGACAAGTTTGCCCCTCTCACTAAAAGGATGGTCAAAGGGAACCCTGCACCTTGGATCTTGAACTACCTCCTGGCACTGATGCAGACTAGAGATTCCCTCTGGCACCTCTCCAATGAATCCCACCTGTCGACCGACAGACAGAAGTACAGGGTGGCCCAAAATAAATGCACATGGGCTTTGCACAGAGCCAAAGCCGAGTATTTTAAATCCTCCCTTACCTCCACCTGGGGCTCAGGGCAGAATTTCTGGAACAACATTAAGAATATCTGTGGCAAAGTCCCTAACACTGTTCCCAACCAGATCTTAGTTGATGGATGTCTGACCACTGATCCTACACATATAGCTACAGCCTTCAACAACACTTTCACAAACCTCAGCAAGGTAATTCCTCCTAATTTCTTTGACCCAGCATCAACTATCCCCCCTTTCCACCTACTGAAGCCCCCCTTCCATCTGCGCTGCATTACTCCAAAGTCTGCAGAGCCATACCTCAGAAAAGCCCTCAGCCACTCCTGCTATAGCAGTGACTCCTTGGATCTGAAACTCCTATGACTCACCTTACAGGAGGTACTCAACCCCCTCACACATATTCTTAATCACTCTTTGTGTCAGGGTAAATTCCCCTCCCAGAGGAAATCTGCCTCCATTATACTGGTATTTAAAAGTGGGGACCGTACCAGCACCAACAACTATCGCCCCATCTCCATTCTACCTCCCCTCTCCAAGGCCCTAGAGCAGATTGTCTCTGATCAGCTCATCGACCACCTCAACAAATACAACCTTCTCTGCAAACAGCAACATGGCTTGAGCAAGGGGAACAGTACCACTACTGCCCTCCTGGTGTTCACTGCCCATATCCACTCCACCTTAGACAGGGGCCATATCACTGGTGCTGTCTTCATTGATCTCACTAATGTGTTTGACACCGTCAACCACTCTCTTTTACTAACCACTCTTTCCAACTTTGGTCTCTCCCAGGATGCCCTCTGCTGGCTCACTGACTACCTCTCAAACTGATTCCAGCAGGTCAAAATAGGTAACACCTTGTCCAGTAGACTGCCCATTCTCTCTGGCATTCCCCAGGGGTCCTTTCTCGGGCCACTGCTGTTTAGCCTCTTCCTTAACTCCCTCCCCATGTCCTGCACATACAACCTGCTACTTTACACGGATGATGCTGTCCTATACTCCTCCAATTCTGACCCCTTTCAACTCCATCACTCCCTTCAAACCTCCTTTAGTGATGCTGAAAACTGTTCCCCTCACAGCGCCTCATACTGAACTATAAGAAGATGAAAGTTATGATCTTCTCCCACCCACAGAACTCCCAGAGGGAGCACTGGCTCCCTCTACTAACTGTCAGTCATTCCCATCTTGAACTAGTGGACTCCTTTAAATACCAGGGAATTACCTTAGACCCAGCGCTAAGCTTCCATCAGCATACACACCTCCTATCCACCACCCTCAACATTCATCTTGGGATACTGCATCACTTCCAACACTGTCTTACTCAAGATGCCCTTAGGCTCACTGTCTCCTCTTCGGTCCTCTCCCTACTTGACTATGGCTCACTTATCTATAGCGCACCAAGCACCTCAGCCCTTTCCAGACTCCACCTTTCCCTTAATAAGGCCTGCCACCTTACCCTGGGTTGTGACCATCTCACCCACACTTGCTTGCTATACAATACCACCAACTGGCTCAACCTTGAAAACAGAATCAGGTACCACACCTGCCTCATGGCAAAAAAGGTCACCCTTGGCCTCGCCCCCCCCCGGGCTCACCCCTCTAATCGACTCAGCCCCAACACTTAAGCGCACCCAAAGTTCTGTTAAGGAGCTCCTCACAGTACTCCAATGCCGTACCTCCCAATTCCAATGGTCCTTTAGCTACAGAGCCCCATCTTGGATGAATGGCCTACCCACCTCTCTTGCTAACGAAAACCGAATTGGCACCTTTAAAACTCAGCTTAAGGTATACCTCCGGTCCTCTAACTACTGTGACTGCCACTGATCACCTTTCCTTCCCTGACTAGGCCTCTGGCCGACTTATTTCCCTCCCCTGTTGAGTTTCCAGCCTAAGTCTGTCAGGCTCAGCTTGTTTTCTAAGTAGCATTAATGTATTGTTTAAGAACTGTGATTATTATTCTTAGTACTAACTGTTAGCCTTTTCCCTGCTCTATGTTTATTGCTTGCGTTGGGCACTGGTGAAGGTGATTTGCCATGTAATGTTTGTTTTGTATCTGATTTCTGTGACGTGGAATCTTTGTAAAGGAGTCTATGACTCAAAGGTACTTTTCCAAAACCTCAATAAATAAAAAAAAAATAAAATAAATTGTAAAATAATTAAAAAAAAACTGGAGAGCTTGCCATTGTAGGAGTTCAATACAGGGCAACTTCTCTCTTCAGGCAGAGAAACAGATCTAAGCAACAGCCAAAGTGGAGCACGGATGCAGAGTTTGAACCTACATTCCAAATTCAAAAAATTGCATAGGTTCTTTCTCCAGGGCATCAGTCTCGGCCAAGATGACTGCATAAATTGTAAACAATTAAGGGAGGAATTCCTGGGGTTAGAAACACCAAAATCAAGGCAGCTATTTTGTACACTTCAAAATCTGGGGATTTTGCAAGGTGAAACCTTTAGGAATAATATTAAATAAATTATATAGATATCTGTGGGGTTTACCAAACTGTATACCAGATTACAGTCTCAGACTTGAGTTAGGCCAACTTTCATTAGAAACATTGATTCAATGTTTGTGGAATAGCAATAGGTAGAGATGGGGCATATAGTGCTTATGTAACTTGTAGTACTTTTGTGGCTTTACTCTATTCCCACCCTTGAGTAGTAGATATGTGGGTAGTAATTTGTAGGGAACAGAAGACCCATGAACAAGGGTGAAAAGAGTGCCAGAAAAGGAGGATGAAGGGATGGTGGTGGACAAAAAACACTCCCTAAGCAAGGGAGGTGTGTTAGAGGAGGGTTTAAATAGAGGTTGTGAGAGGAGCTATTCTCCACATTGAACCTCGGGCAAGCCCTCCCATTCAATGTTTGTGGAGCAGCAATAGGGAGAGATGGGGTATATAGTGCTTATGTAACTTATAGTATTTTTTGTAGCTTTATTCTGTTCCCACCCTTGAGTAGTAGATATGTAGGTACTAATTTGTAGGGAATAGAAGGCCCAAAAAGATACCTCCTCCAGCTCACAGAGAGTATGACTCCCCCGACACTCAGGAGAGGGAAACCCCCGAGGTGGAGGAAACCTCTGAGTACCCATGGACGGAGGTCTGCCCATTCTCTTGGCATACTAAATGGAGAAGGACTTAGGTTCTAGTAACCATAGCTTATTTGAGGTTGGTGAGCTGCTTGGAGAGATGATGATCCATCCTCGATCTATGAATGGTGGCGATTGTACAATGATCCTGAAGTTGAAGAGTAGGATTTTTCTGCATGAGTGATAGAATCTGAAGTATGAAGTTAATCCAGGTGAAGGAGGGCAAAGGAAGTCCAGTTTTCCAAGGTGATGAATGATGCTTGTGCCACAGAATTGCAAAGGTGTAATGAGAAGAGGGAGCATGACTGGATCGATAAGGTACTAAACTGGCAATGGTGGAAATGCAATGCTACAAGAAGTCATCGGTGAATGATCCAACTTGTAAAAGGTATGAATGTCAAGGTATGATCTGGAGACGAGGAATTCAGTAATGAACAAGGACTCGCTAAGGAAGCATCCACGAAGTAGAACAGAGTAGAAGAGAGTCTTTGGGTGCCTTGGAGATAATGGTTCATTCTTGATCTGAGGACAATACAGACTGAATGATGATCCTGAGGATGGAGTGTACATCTTTATCATAGAAATGATAGAATCCAATGTGCGGAGCAGATCCGATAAAGAAAGGCTAGTGTAGTCCATATTTCCAAGGTGATAAAAGATGCATGCCCAAAGGGACTGTAGGGGATTAATGAGTTGGGAAAGCATAACTTGATTGATAAAAACCAGACAGTACACTGTGGGATTTGCAATGATTTGTAAACTTATAGGTGATTGATCCGATTCGTGTAAGGTTTGATGTTCAAAGTAATCTGGTGGTAAGGAAGCATTTAGTGAGTGATAAGTTGCTAAGTAAGCATCCCAGAGTAAAATGAGTAGAGGAGATTGAGTGACTGATGAGAGCAATGCCATCAGTGATCAGTAAATAAGTAGAAGAAAAGTTGTGGAGCTGTCTAGATGGTAGCCTGATGTATGTCAGAACTGACTGGAAATTCAGTATGAGGGATGGATGGCTTCTTTGGTCATGAGATTCATGGCTTTGTAGGTAAATACTCTGCTGGTACGCTGCCTGAAGTAAGCAAGGTTATTTCTGTGGTGTGATCATCTAGAAGATGCCCTGTGGTGGCATAGGTTGGTTAAGTGTGTACAGGTAATCCTGATTTTATTTATTTTATTTATTTATTTCCTACAGTCAGTTTACAACCTTTGAGTCAGAGACTCATTTACAAAGGTACCTTGTCGCAGGGAGGGTGGACAAACAAAATGTGAGGTGATGCCATGATACTGACAGAAGTTTGGAGGCAGATGTAACAGAGAGTCTGTAAGCAGGAATGATAGTGATATTGATTAGTGCAGGATGTTATGGCCTCTTAGTGCTACAGCTAATTAATATTGAGTGGGAGGCAACGCTGAGGTGGTGAATTTGTCTTGACTGCTACAAACTGCCAGTTAGAATTTAGGAGAGCCAGTTCTTGGTAATGGTCTTTAGAGCAGTGGATAACAAAGGTATTTTGAAGAAGAGGCTGAAGAGTCCGCTAGAAGAGCAGTTAACCCGGCTTAAGGTACTAGGTGAAAAGGTGCTGATGAGTGAAGTACGGAATGGCAATGTCCAGGAGTGAAAGCGATGGTTTGGATGGCGTGGAGATAGTAAGCAACTAGGCAGTGAAGATCCCACGTTGAATGTTCTGGAAGATGTCTTTGAAATTTGAACACAAGCAATGTCTGTTAAGAAGTAAGAGTTAAGAAACATGATGAACAGTGACGATTTTGTAAATGAGGTTGAGAAGGAAAAATGGATAATGCCCTTAGTTGCAGGAGTTATCTTGCGATTCCCGGTATCTGTAGAAGCGATGCTGACTTTGATGTCAAAGCATAGCTGAAGGATTTAAGTCCTTTCCATGTATGAGAATGGTCAGATGGATGAGGCAGACCAGGAAATCATGGCAATTGAATGGACAGGATTCGGTTTCTACACCAATAGAGGCAGAGAAGATCTTCCTAATGTCTAGGCTAACAGGATTCATTGAATGATCATGAGGAGCTGATTGGGCAGTGTAAAACTCTGTGTAAGAGTCTATGCAGCATGTTAGCTAAGGGATGTTTGCTGACAGGAATATTTCTCAGGAGCAATGAACGAGTGATCCAATGAGTAGTTGAAGGGTACTGTTAGAATGACCAGAGTAGGAGTATGACATGTTTCATATGGAAGAGCAGATAACTGGGCAGGAGTACTGGTCGGAGATAGGGTACAAGGCCCAATGGAGCCCCAGAAAACAGTACAAAGTCCCGAGCCCACAAGATGAAAAGGAAGGCAGCCATCCAAAGGGGAAGGAACTGAATGAATAATCTGGGAAAAGCCACAGTCCAGGCGAAGCCGGATGACATCCAGAGCAGGAAGGTACAGGACTGGGCCAACTCCATGGTGAACAGCAGCGAAATGCAGGAAGGCGGAAGCAAGGCATCAGATGATGATCCACGGAAGGCCAAGGAGCCAAGCCAAGCACCATGAGCAATGGGAGCTCCACATCTGATGAAGGCTGGAAACAACTAGAGAAAATGATGGAAGGTGCTGGAGCGACGAAGGATGAGGTCCCAATTCCACAAAAGAAAACAAGGTCATACAGCAGCCGGATGGGGGACCTGCAGCAAATATGTCAATGAAGCAGTAGACCAGGAGGGAGAGAGGGACAGAATGAACCGGCAGGAGCCATATGATGAAGGAAAGGAGGCCAAAGGGGTGAGAGAATGAAGGTCCATGGAAGAGTAGGATGGTGAGTGGAGTCATCCAAAGCAGAAGAGTCCTGTGAATGAAAGGAAGTGACAAACTGGCAGGATGGAGGCAAACAAGTTAATGAGGTCCTGGTTCTGCAGTTGAAGTCACAGGCAGAGCTAAGAGGCAGAAGGTTGGAGGAGTGAAAAGGCCCTGGACCCAAATGGAAGCAGCAACCTGCATCAGATAGAGAAGCAGACAGTGGACACAGTGATGGGAGCTCGGGCTAAGGACCAGGCAAGATATTCTCTGTACTACATGTGTGGTGAGGCTGGAAGAATGGCTGTGGCAAGGAGAAATGGAGACTGCTAGCAGTAGGAGGTCCAGGTCCAGAAAGGTCGTGGCATCGGGTAGCAGGAGGAGAATAACACATGTGAAGCAGCAGAATGGAAGGACATGCATCCAGATGGGACGTTTGAGGCAAGATGATCCAGACTGGATCCGGTTAGAGAATGCAGGACAATGACAGAACTTGGTTGAAGTTCCGTTCCTGAATGGAAATGGCAATCTGCATCGGTGTAGATGCAATAGTGGAGACAGTGCATGTCGGAGTCAGGCTCCCGGCCATGGAAGTTGGCAGACAGGACAATGAGTCCAGGTTGCAGACAAGGTAAGATGGAGAAGCAAGTCGGGCAAAGTCCTGTTCCTGAAAGGAAGCGGCAGTCGGATATCAGGATGAGAATATATAAGATGAAGCAGTAGACTAGATTCAGGCAACTATCGGGGACAGCAAGGGTGAATGATAGTAACTTGGGGCAGCCAGGTCTTCTTAGAATGATGAGGGTACGTGGAGTGTAGGAGTTCTGTTCTTGAAGGGAAGCGGCAACTAGTATGAGGTACAGAAGGTACGGTAACAGTCTGTAGATTGCAGATGTGACTCCCATCTCTGATAGTCAGCGTGAGCTAACCTGTATTCGATGCTGCCAAGCAGAGTTAGGGATGGAGGATGTCAAGGTGGTAAGTAGGAGGAAGTTCCATTCCCGAAGGGAAGCAGCAACTGGTATGAGGTAGAGAAGGCATGGGATGACTCAGTAGATTGTAGACATGGCTCCCATCCCTGGTACACAGTGCAACCTAACCTTCAGTTGATGCTGTCCAGCAGAATTAGGAACAGAGAATGTCGGCAGGTAAGTAGCAGGGGGTGTGGTTGAAACAGAATCCCATCCCTGGTAGACAGGGGAAGCCTACCTTCGCTCAGTACCTCAGAAGGCATGAGTTAGGGATGGAGTCCGGAATACTGCTGGTATGTGCTAGCAGAGAGTGCAAAATACTGTTGGAAGGAAAGGTAGATTTAGAAATGAAACAGAGATAGGAGGATGAAGCAGTACTTGACATTGTATTAGAGACATAGAATGGGAGGAATGGTATACATGAATCAGAACAGAAAGCTTAGGGGAAAGGAGTTGGAGCAGGAGGATGTAGTAAAGATAATTCACAGAACCAGGAGGAATGAAGGAAGGCAATGGGAATTGCAGCAACAGCTGCTCAGTGGCACGAGCCCCCCCTCCATGACATGCATCGAGATGCATTGCAATATACTAAATAGTAGCTACAATGTCCATGGGAGAGGGAAGATCTCCAAACAGTGCCACCAGGTACAGTAGTGGTGAGCCTCCCCCTCTTGTCTGCAGAATGTTTCTGATCAGCTCAGATGACCTATTTGAACAGCTCAGAGGCACCAGCTCTGCATTCCCACAGCTAAGGAGAAGTGTTGGGTTGGGCACTCTGGGTGTCGGGGAGTGGGAACCAACTGGGTAATAAAGACGGGTGTCCAACAGCAGAAACAATCAAACGAGACATTGTTATAAGGTAGCCCCAATCAGCAGTGAATGCATAAGTACAAACATACAAATGAATGCTAGAAAAATAAAACCAGCAACGGAGGTGACTGTAGTGGCATCACATGCAATTGAGTAGCAGTAGCAGATGAAGAGGAGTTGGTTACCAAGGGAAAGCTGTGTTGTGTCGGCAGAGGACAATGCCAGCATGTGGTATTACACTGCTCAGCCAAGCTCAAGCTTTGTGACTCAGTCAGTGAATTCAAGGTATTTACATACTTACTGTGCAATGCTGTGAAATGGCTGCAGCCGAGACAGGGATAAGGTGGAGAAACATGATGCTACACATTGTAGTTCCTGGGTAGGTAAGCTGAGGGAGAGTATGTGAAAAGGATGGAGGACGAAACAGGGGAATGAGGGACGGAGCAGGAGAGCTTGGAAGCGCCATTGGTGGTAGTTGGGTTGAGCTGGGAGGCTTGGAGAGCCGGTGGTGGGAAAAGGAAGAGCCCAAAAAAGGGACAACAGAAAGGGAACCACAGGATGTCTGGGAAGAAGGGAGCAGGGAGGCAGTCAGTGTGGCCACGGGGAGGAGGAAGAAAACCACAGACAGGTAAGGGAAAATGAAACAGGCAATGAAGCACAGGAGAATGAGCAAAGAACAGGAATAAGCAAAGCCAAGCAAATGGGGGAACAAGGAGGAGATGGGTAACGAAAAGAAACAGAACAGCACAACAAGGGGAGACAAACCATAGCAGCAGCACAAGGCAGCACAGCACATGAGTCACACAGGGAGCCCAGACAAAAAACACTCCCTGAGCAAGGGAGGTGTATTAGAGGAGGGCTTAAATAGAGGTTGTGGGAGGAGCTATTCCCCACATTGAACCTTAGGCAAGCCCTCCCATAGGTGAGAGGACTACAATTTCCATTCTGGATTTACAGATTATGAGGGAAGATAGACTTCCTAGAATATGTGGAACAATAAACAGAATACTCTACAAGAGACTGTATTTACCCAAATGTAAAATTCAGTAAAAACAGGATATTCCCTGCTGGACTTGGTTCAATTTCTGCTGCTCTTTATAGATTACCTAGAAAAATCATATATTGCAATCTAAAACAAAGATATAGGGATCAAGCGGCTTGGAGGGATCTTTTCAAAAGTCACTCATCAAAGATTCTTACCACATACAAAATCATAAAGACAGATGGAAGGAGAGAGAAAAATATTTGACAATAATCATGGACATAAAAAAAGGAAAAAAGCTATTTACTGTACTAGATTCAGACTAGAAATGTTTAGATCAGAAATGGTGTTGTACAAACACTCAACAGAAAATATGCCCTCTCCGTTCTGTAACTGTGGTACAGGTGAGGTAGATGATTTGCTGCATATGATATTATTTTGTTCGATTTATTCCAAACAGTGAAAAAAATGTCTGAGGGAACTCTTAAATACTCCTAATGGCTTAACTATGGATGTCATATATTTGTTATTTACAACCCATGATCCAGGTAAATTGAATGTATTGCTGAACTTGATTCATTCACTACATTTGGCATACATTGTCACATTTTGTAATGCATGGATATAAACCTTTTGGTCTCAAGAAACAATGGCAGGTATATTATCTTTCATCTTGCCTTTATTCATATTTTTGTGTATTTAAGAAAAATGTGTTGCTATATCTTCTTAGACTGTTGTGATTATGCCAAGAATTTATGCAAGGTAGGGAATATGTTTCGGAAACCAATTTTGACCAAAATGTACAGGAAACCTAAGAAATAGAATCACTTTTCTAAGATCATATACATAATCAATCCATTTGGGACGTGGGATTACAGCTGACAATACACTAGACGGGAGCTGTAGGTAAACAGACCCGAACCCTGAGATGTCCTTTTACATTCTGGCATTTAACCCAAATTAACTAAAGTGAAAATATTTCCTCAGTGTTCTTTTTTGAGAATGTATAAGATATTACTGGCTCATTTCCAGGTTCTCAACAGATAAAACCTGCTAAACAAGAAATGTAACAATGTTAACTATTAGGTTGAAGAAGTTAACACGTGCAATATAGACTGTTTTTTCATCTATACAGGTATATACTGTATAATGTACTTTTTAATACACACTGTAAATATTTTTTTTTTGTCAAACTTTTTTTACTTGTACTAGGAACACAAGCGTAGCTTACACAATTAATGTTGATTAGCATGTCATCCTCCACCAATGCCTAGGTGCCTTTGACAGCATAGGTGGCCATGCACTGTTGAGCACTTCCCCTGGCCAGCTGCAAGCATGCTTGAGTCAGTGAGAGCACTCAGGGAGAAAGTGGCAAAAATGGTGCTGCACCAGTGACCAGATAATGGTATTCATAGACCCCCATGTCATTGGATCCCCTGGCACACCACACAAGACTCCTCCAGCTGACTACCACAAAATCAGCAGTGCTCCTTCTATAGGCTAAGGGAGGCCCCCAGCAAGAGGAATCAGCCAAGGAGGAAGTGAAAGAGGAAGACATTCTCCTCCACTAGGCCAGGGGAAGCCCTGGGCAGGTACAAGCCGACCCATGAAATGTCGGAGCACTGGTGATCTGTTAAGTTTCTGCAGTGGCACTGATGGGTGAGTTTGGGAGGCAGAAGGGGCTGTTGTGATGCCTGAAGGAAAGTGATGCTGGTGGGCAAGTGCAGGAGGTAAGAAAATGATGTAGCTTCAATGAAATGTTGCACTATCACTTTAACTATACATTGCCAGTACATACGCCTTAATTTTACCCCTTTAACAAAATGCAATCTTAATTGTTTCCAGTAGGCAATTTCTCAACAGGGTACCCATTTGGGACCCAGTCCACTCTCTTCTTTACCTGCTAGAAGCAACCTGCAACAATTCGGGACCCTTAATGGATATAAAACAAATCATACAAAATCAGAAACTATAATCTTCGTTTTTGTTCATATACATTTTTTCCTCTCGCATCTGGTGGGGTGACTCTTCAGCCCAGTCCCCAGCCCCCCATATCAGCTCCCTTACTACCCCAGCCACCTACCTGGTCTACTGGTTTCCCCACATGCTTCCCCCTTGTGGCAGGGCTGCGAAGGGAGTGCTGTCCCCCCCGTTCAGCATATCCATGGCTGACCAGTGTGGTGACCGGGCGGTTGTGCAGGCACAGAGCAGCCGTGCTGTGTTTCATAAGTCCCTCTGATGCAATTTTCTTGGTTTTTCTCCCACCCCACTTGTGCTGCATCGTACTTGTGCATGGAGGCATACCTGTTTGATGTGTCCCTGTAGTTCTCTCCCACACGTGTCTCCCTAGTGCTACTCTACCCTAGGCCTCCACCTAGGGGCAGCCTAGGTCGGGCCAACATGCCACCCCTCGCAGAGAGGAGAGCAGTCCCTCAGACACTCAATCCTCTCCCTCCCTGGCTGACTGCTGATGACTTGAGTCCATTCCTGAACCCGGGACACCAGTGTGAGAACAGGTTAAGGCTCTAGGCACCATAGCCCTCTTCACCACTGGGCCAGCTAGAAACCATGATCCTTAGTGGTTCCCCCCGAGGTTTCAGACAGACATATCCCTTCATCTGGGCCGTGCATAATACATTCAGATATGTAGGAATAAGATCTCTGCTGATATATCCACATTATGTATGATAACTGCCAGAGATTCTCGGAAGCATTCAAACAAGACCTGGCAAGATGGAAGCTGCTTCCACTTACTTTACAAGGCAGGGTCACAGTGATAAAAATGAACCTATTCACATGCATATTATTTCTCTTCCAAACTCTTCTCATACCAATATCAAATATATATTGGAACATCACAGCAAACAAATCCGCATGGTGCCAATGGCAAAAAACTCAACAGAACAGTGCAGAAGTCATGTACACACACTTACGCGAAGTCCAGTACAAAGGAAACTGCAACACTCAGAGAAAATCTGTTGCTCCCTTTTTAGAGGACAAAGCGTGAAGATGTGAAACATTGACGGTGTCTGTCTGGGTCGGCAGCCCACTTTTTCTTATGCCTGCTGTATTTGCTGATGAACACTCAAAAGGAGCAACAAATCAGTTTTCTCTGAGTCTATTGGAACATGTGGTTGAAAGAAGTCTCACAATGTATCTGAGTGTGAAAAAGGCCTAGGCTATCTCAGAACATACTTGTGCAACCTAGGGGAAGGGGTGCACTGGGTCTCCCATGCTTCAAAACAAACTGTGTGGCAGCAAAGGCAGCCATTTTAGTAGCTTGGGTGAAGCAGAGACATGACTCAGGGTGGTGTGGTATAGTATAGAAGGGACCAATTCCCCCGGTTTACCCTTATGGACCATCACAAGTCAGCAATAGCCAATTCACTTTCCCAGCACCCTAAAGAACCCTAGGTCGAGACATACGGCTAAGATTCTATGGGAGGTTAGAAAGATCATGGAGATGCCCAACTTTCTGGGCCTACTAACCTTGATTATATACCACAGCAACTTTCTCCCCCTCCTCAATTAGACCCTCGATTTGGCTACTGGGAGAGCAATGGTTTGATGTGATTTGAACAATGCTTGTTGGGAAATAGCTATACCTCATTTTAAGAGCTAAGGGAGAGATTCCATCTGAGGCAAGAAGAACATTTTAGATTTCTACATGTCAGACACTTTATGTTAGAAAAGAACAATCTGACCCAGATTAAAAGACCACAGTCTGACCTAGTAGACAGTTCTTCTACTTGCTAGTCGTCCTCAAGGCTAAATCAGACAAATATTAGAACTGTACAAGATGCTTACCAAATCACAATACTTCCACTACACCAGATTAGAATTAGTTGGAAAACAGAGAGTGATTTAACCATAGCAAGCAAGCAATGAGGAAAAAAACATTGCTTACAGGGTGGGTTGTACCTTTTTCTCCTACCTGGATGGAATTCAGCTGGAGGGTAATGATCAGATATTTTTGAACTTCCATAGTTACAAAATGATTCGGGGCTACAAACTCAAACGCATAATGGTGAAAATGCATGGGGAGGGTAGGGTTCACGCTATCACATATTTTGGGATTGCCCTCTGCTTAGACCATCTTGGGATGGGGTGCATTGAAAGCTGCAGGCACTAGGTCCTGACAGATGCCAAACACCTTTCATGATATGGTCTTGGGCCTTCCCACAGTCCTGAATGACCCCAGGGTTAATGGAAACTAGTTTAGATGCTGAGGGTGGCAACACTTAAATGCATTACCCTCAACTGGCTAACCCCTAACCCTCCTACAATGTCCCAGTGAAGGGTGAAAGTGGGAGAAATGGAGGTCATGGAATGCATCACGGCCTCACTTCAGCTTAAGCTTTCGAAGTATTTGGAGATTTGACAACCTTGGCAATACAGCCAGGCACAGACCCTGGCTGATCCAAGACAGGAGAACCCATAACACCCTCACTAAGGCTTTTTCTTTTGTTTTTTTTACAGACCTTACGAACAGAACTGAGTATGTAAATAAACACACCAGGACCGAAGGATTGGTAAACATAGTATTTTGTTGCCCCCCCCCATGCCCTACATGGAGATGCTTCTTGATCAGCTACATTTGGGTTTGAGCTCACAAACCTGGACGAAGAGTAAGGTCAACAGGGAAAACAACATAACAATAAACATTTTCCTATCACTGGCTATATAATATCATGTAGCAAGGACTATGACAACAACAACCTCCTGGCACTACAGACTGCATCAACTGTTTTAATTAGATATTTGGTTTTATGATTAACTTGTTTAATTTACTGTGTTAAATATTCATAGGAACATAAGAATGTGATGGCAGAAAAAGACTGCCAGGCCCACCTAGTCTGCCCAGTTTGCCTAGTTATCCAGTAGGCCTTTTCTGTAGTCCCCTCACCATGTCAACAGCCCTCTGTGCCTGTCCCATGCCCTCTTGAACCCTACCACCATACTCTCCCCCACCACTTCCCTCGGCAGCCCATTCCAGTTGTCCACCACCCTCTCAGTGAAGAAGTTCTTCCTAATGTTTCCTCTAATTTTCCTCCATGATCTGGAATTCATATCCCCTCATCCTAGGTCACTTCTTTAATTGAAAAAGGCTCCCCACACTGGCACTTTACTGATACCTTTAAGTATTTAAATGTCTCGATCATGTCACCCCTCTCCCTCCTCTGCGCCAGTGAGTACATGCTTAGGTTCTTCAGTCTCCCCTCGTATGGTAAGTGGTTGAGACCCCTTACCATCTTTGTCGCCCTCCTCTGAACTCTTTCCACCCTCTCCATGTTCTTCCTGAGGTATGGCCTCCAAAACTAGACCACATAAGCCAGGTGCGGCCTGACCAGCTGGGTGTACAAGAGAATTATGACCTCTCTCCTCTTGGTGGCGATACCCCTCCCTATGCAACCCAGCATCCTGCTGGCTCTTGCCACTGCCCTTCCTCACTGCTTTGCCACCTTCATGTCCTGTGAAATGATGATGCCAAAGTCCCTTTCCTTTTCTGTTACCTACAGGGACCTACCCCCATCCAGTACCCCGCTGCCTCATTTTTTCTGCCTAAGTGCATGATCCTACATTTTGCTGTATTGAATGACAGTTGCCACTCTCTGGACCATTCCTCCAACTTCCTCAGATCTCTACGCATCATCTCCACCCCCTCCTGCATGTCTGCTGTATTGTAGACCTTTGCGTTGTCTGCAAAAAGACTCACTGTCCCTTCCAGACCCTCTGCTATGTCCCCTATAAAGATATTGAACAGTAGTGGTCCTAACACTAACCCTTGGGGAACCCGGTTGAATACTGTGGTCTCCCTTGAGGGTACCCCACTGACCAATACCCTCTGTATTCTGCCCTCCAACCAGTTTTGCACCCACCTTTTTACCACCTCCCACAACCCCAGGCAACCCATTTCCTACACTAGCCTCCTGTGTGGCACCGAGTCGAATGCTTTCCTGAAATTAAGGTAGCCCACATCCACTGTCTCCTGTGGTCCACCACCTTGGTGACCCAGTCAAAGAACTCTAGCAAGTTCGTTTGATTTATCCATAAGTTTTATTCATACAGCTTATGGATAAATCATACAGATTGTGACCTCTGTGAGCTACAACATACCAAAACAAACTCTAGCCAGAGTCGATATGGCTGTGGTGAGCTTGCAATGTTCTGGAGAGCAAGTGCCATCGAGTGCCATCTGCAAGATGGCGGCAGTGACGCAACTGCGCATGCATGGCATTTGTGCATGCATAGTTGCAGTGAATGGCATTCTGCCATTCCCAAGACGGTGGTACCAGTGGAACTGCGCATGCACACCTTACGTGCATGTGCAGTTCTTGTACCAGAATGTGGACGTAACAGCCGAAATAGTGCTGCTGTTGCTCCAAAGCTGACCATGGTGGAGTGTTCCCAGTTCTGTTTGACTTTCGGAAGGATACTTCCAAAGATCCAATGGAAGCTTGCCATGGTCAGCTGTTTTCAAGCAACCAAAGGCAAAACAGCTGTAGACTCCACCCACAGCCGTAATAATGTACATATGAATGCTGAGATACCCACGTATGGTGACAGTTCTAAGGAACTGGTCTTTAATAAACTTGACTTTTTTTTAAAGGGTAGCCATTTGAGTATATGCTAGTTAGGTAGGTAGGTAGTCTTTAAACAAGCACAAGGCAAATAGACAGTCTTTTAATTCAGACACATGAAATACAGAATGTCTCTTTAAAATGATTACACACCACAGCACTGCTTACCTGGATTAAGTCCCTTCCCCTCTGATCTAGATGATTTTCCAAATTAATGTAACCCTGGTGTCACTATACCAAGGGCTACTACCCCTGCCTGCTTGCCTGACTGCAGGTTGAGGGGCCTGGGTTCGAATTATGGTGCCTCCACCCAGAGCAACAATTACATGGGAAAATTACCAAACTAGTACAGCCCTCTGGGAAGACATACCTAACCACAACCCCAGCTAGTGCCTCAACACACAGAGTGAAAATAAGCAATGTACTTTTCCAGCAATACCACATTTAAAGCCTAATGCTGATAATATGCTCACCAGCTTTACACTTACCAACAGGGCCTGAACTTCTGGGGTACACCCTGTGTCCCTTGCAAAAGAACAGTTTCAACAATAACACAGCACTTTTTACTGTACCCCTTGAATGACTCAGTAAGAGGACACTGGGTAATAATATGCTCACAGTCCAAATTAACGTCAAACAGTAAATCAGCAAATCTGGTTTATTAAGGGGAAGTTAACAAGGGATGAGCATAAATTTAGCAAGGAGAGAAGCAAGGGGAAACCAAGAAAGCAGCAGATGAAAACACAACTTGACCAGACTTGCCCACCCACAAAGTCTTTAAATTCTGACAGAGCCCACAAACTAGGAAGACAGGAGAGAAGCAAGAGAAACCAAGCGAGCAGCAGCTGAAAACAGGCAATTCCCAGACTTGCCCATCCACAAAGCCTTTAAATTCTGACAGAGCCAGCAAACTAGGAAGACGGGGGAGAAGCAAGGGAAACCTAGTGAGAAGCAACAGAAAACAGGACTTGCCCAGACTTGCCCACCCACAAAGCCTTTAAATTCTGACAGCGCCAACAAACTAGGAAGACAGGAGAGAAGCAAGGGGATCCAAGACAGCAGCAGCTGAAATTATTTTTTGCATGGCATAGTTTCTGTTAAATTGTTGTGCAGGTTGTCTTGTTGAAAGGAAGTAAAGTACTCACCAGGGTGATCGGTCACAGCTGCAGCTGATTGTTTCTGGAGGGCACAGGTTTGGAAAATCCCAGTCCCCCTCCTCACAAAACAGGGTAGTTAGCAAGGTAAACACCAAGGTAGAGAAGTCAACAGGGAGCAGGATGGAGTAAATGAAGAAAAGGGCATGGCAGTGAGGACAAGAAGGGGTCCAAAAGGGGTAAGGCCATCAAAAAATGGAGGGTGATGATTACCAATGCCCATAGTCTGGGTAACAAGCTCCCTGAAGTAGTGGCCTGGATGGAAGAGGGATGCCTGGATATTGTGGCAGTTACAGAAATATAGTACACAAGGAAAGCAAAGCAATGACACTAAAGGGTAAACAGGGAGGAAAGGAGGCACTGTGGGTCACCCTGGAGACAGGAAATGGTACCACAATCCACATGGGGGTTGTATACAGATCCCCATCTCAGAGGGAGGAAATGGACAAGAAAATTATAGAAGGCTTTCTTAGAATGGCAGAAAAAGGGGAGATATTGTTGATGGGGCACTTGAATATGACAGATGTTAACTGGAGCACCTTTGCTGCAGCCACATCCAAGAGCAGGGTCATTCTTGATGCCCTACAGGGGGCATGCATCAAACAGCTAGTGCTGGAACCTATTCGGGAGGGAGCAGTCTTAGACCTGGTACTGTCAAATGAGGACGGAGAGAGGATCTCAGATTTAGAAGTGGGTAGCCATCTGGGAACAAGCGACCACCAAACAGTGTGGTTCACGATAAACACAGCCATAGAGTCAAGCCATACAAAAGTGAGGGTATTGGACTTTGGGGGGCTAACTTAGGCAAAATGGGAGCGTACCTAAGCACTAGCAAATGGGCAAGAAGGAGGGGTGGAGGAACAATGGGGAAAAATCAAAACTGTCATCACAGAGTTAACAAGCCTTTATGTGAAGCAAATAAAACTAAACAAAGGAAAAAACCACTATGGTTCTCAAAAGAGATGGCGGGGAAGGTTAGGGAGAAAAAGACAGCATTCAGGAAGTATAAGGAAACACAAAAGGAACAGGACAGAGAACTCTACCAGTTAAAGCAGAAGGAAGCAGGGAAGGCAGTCTGCATAGTAAAGGCCCAAACCAAGGAAAAGACAGCCAACTCAGTTAAGAAGAGGGATAAAACCTTTTATAGGTACATTAGGGAGTGAAGGAAGACCAGGGAAGGGACAGTGAGGCTTAATAAAGGGGAGAGGGTGGCAGTGACAAAGCAGAGATACAGAACGAATACTTCTGCTCAGTATTCACAAAAGAAGGGGAGGGGAGGGGGAGGTGCTGAAACTGATGTAACCCCCCTCAGGGGTTTACCTTAATTGCCTCTATATCCTCTGGGGGTTCCCATTTCCTTCCGCTGTTGCTGGTGTCCCCCTGTGTCCTCTGCCACATGCAGGGATCACGTAGGTGCAAGTGGTACATTTGATCTGCCAACTGGCGATTCTGCCATCGGCAAGAGAGTGGTCTTGCAGTCCCGGCACCTCTCCTCAGTTATATGAGGGCCGGTGAGCAGAGCACTGCAGCTTAAATGCCACTTGGGCTAATTTTAAACCTTAAATAGAGAAGTTTGTCTTGGGGCTTGATGGGGCTCATTAATATGCATGAACCTCTCATAAATATTCATGAGCTTCTGTCTGCTGCCTGGGGTGCCTATAGAACTGCATCAGTGACAGTAAAACTACAGGGAGTAAAAATATAAATATGGGCTCATTTGAAAGGGCACAGCCTGGGCTACAAGTATGTGGGAAAATTGTAAAATAAAAGTATATTCCCTGGCTGCCGCAGAATTTAAAATAATTTTGGGAGTGCATCAGCCAATCACAAGCATGGATTTCAGCCAGAGACTCATGGGACAATACAAGAGACATGTGGGAGATAAATCAGGGACAAATCCCTGGCACTGAAGATCCAGCCAATTAAAAGGCTAAGACTGTGAGTAACAACTTGGGCAGCCAATCGGATTGCTGGAACTCTGCCCTTTGTTCAAGAGGGACTGTTTGAATCAAGTCAGTTGCTTCAGCTAAAGATTTCGAGGAGAGAGGAGCCTGTGTGACTCTGTGCTGCCTCTTCCCAGGAAAAGCCCTGTGAGTAATTCTCCAGTCCAAAAAGGGATTGGAACTTGGAGCTGTCTGCCAGCAGACCAGAAAGGGTTGCTCAGCAAGTCGGCTGGGTGTTCGGCACTGATACTAGGACCACATCAAACTCACTCAGACAGGGAGATCACACAAGACAGGGAGATCACACACAAGCAGCAGTTTTCTACGCACACTCTGACCTTGTGCAGTAAGGCAGAGAAGCAGGGGGACAGTGCTTTAAACTTTTTTTGAAGAGGTATGCCATCATTGCCTATGTGTCTGTTTCCTTTCCAGATAATCTTTTATTAAACTGCTGGTCGCTTGGTTCTTTTGGTGTCTGTTTTTGTCCCCTTCAGGGAGGAAGGCCCACTGATGGTGGAGTCTCCTATGAGATGGTGCAGTGTAGCAGGATCTGGTTGGGACAGAGCGCCTGTAGGAAGGGTTGGTGATACCCAGATACCAAGAGTTACATAAAAAAAAGGATACGGAGAAACAGAAAATGGCGAGTTGTTGGGACCGTGTATGCTGAAGTATGCCAAAGTGACATTTGAAGTTAAAAACCAGTCCCTTGAAAGAGAAGTTTTCTTCTAAAGTATTTATATCACAAAGACAGTTTTTAATTCATGATCTTAATTTTCTTTTTGTGTGTTTTATTTTACATTTGTGTCTCTTTTTTTCTTTCGGTTTGTTTGTTAATGCCATTTTCCTTCGCACTATTTGGTAATAGAGGGAATAGAGATTCAAGGATTTTCCCTAGGTCTTGGATCCTCTGATTATATAGCTGATTTTTTTTTTTTGTTATATGTGATATGCTTGATATATTGCTTTCAAAAGTTTTTTTACGCCATATGCAAATTTTTAACCACATGACATGCTGCTATAAGATGCAGCGGTGTTAACTCTAGTAGGTAGATCTCTGCTAAGCAGTGAATGGTAGTGTACAGCATGATTGGAGAAGGGAAGATCTAGTTTGACCGAGCCTGCTTTCTGTGGCTGCATGTGATATTTGCCTTATTGTTTTTCTACAGTCTGCCATTTTTTAGTTTTCAAGGCTTTTCAGTGTGCTCCGTTAACTGACAGAGCACCTGATCTTAAAGTGCTGGAATTTAATCATGTGCATTTGTTTGTTCCTCTCACTGAGACATTTTTGTTGCACTTCGCATCTCTGGCAACAGCCTTGGGCTGTGCAACGACAGCGCTTGATTGTATGTTGCTGTATTTGGAGGAAAAGCAGCAGAAAGTGAGTTAAAAAGCTTTTATTTAATTTATGTGTTCTTGTTGTTTATATTGGAAAAGTTTGACAGAGTGTAGAATGTAAAGTCTAGAGCGACTAGAAAAGGGCAAAATAGTATCCCGAAAATTCGGAGATTTTGAAGAAAATAAAGTGTAAATTACAGATTGAGTAGTACATGTGTGCTTGAGAAGTGATAAAGACTGCACTGCACTGCAAAGAATCCTGTTACTAAACTAGTACTTTCTTCTTTCTTTTTTTAGTGTGTCATATATACAAGGCAAGCCAGGTGTGGATCTGGCCCCTGAAATTGTATTTTGAATTGGCGCATGTAACCAACTGCTCATTTTATCTGGCTCAGAATCCTATATTCTTATATTTCTATATTGTTAAAATCTCTGTAGTTGAAAACGGATAGACCTGAACTCAGATAGACCTGAACTCTGACACTTTCTGGCTTATTGAACTGGCTTACAGGATTTTGGATTAACACGGTCCGTGTCTGTGGTCAAAAAGAGATGGAACAGCTGGGCAGTTAGGGCGAATTAGCTCTCTAAGACCATCAAAGCCCCTGCAGAAATTACATAGTTGCGAGGTGTGTTCCAATTTAGTTGGGAAAACCTTGTAAACTTCAGAGACCCTTGAGACTTTTGAGCTTGTTTGTGAATATTGTGGACATTAATATATATTTGCTGCATTTTGCAAATTTTTTTGTTGTTGTTCATCTAATGCCCAATGCTTAAAGTTTAGTAAGTATAGATGAAATTTTGTATAATATAGATAGTTTTTATCTCTGCCTGTGCTATAATCATATATATCTAGTTGCCTAGTGTTACTTACTTACTGTTATTTGCTGCTATTTATTGTTATTAGCTTGTTTTGTGTGATTTATTTATTTGCTTCTATTATTTGTTATTGTGTGCCTTTTAGGTGTTATAAGTCTTAATATAACAAATCCTATAAAAGTCTAAAAGGTCTTAAAAACCCATCTTTAGTGTAATACTATATTCTACTAGTTAATTTGTTACTTTTAACCTCCTCTGTGTAAACCATCTGGGTCCTATAGTCTTGCTTTTTCCCTCTCTGTTATAGATTTGATATAGCTGCAGGGTGGGATCTGTTAGGGAACGGTTAATACAAGACTTCAGAGACAGAAAGGTGGAAAAAGTTTACCGTTGCAAGAATTAATAAGTAAAAATGTGGAAAAAAGAAAAGATAAAAAAATGTTTAGCAAACAGACCAAAATTACTGATCATCTGCAACTTTGTGGGATTAATTCCTCAACTCCAAGGACGGATGCAGTATTTTGTGTTTCCTTGGAAATAGAACACATGGCAGATAGCTGTTTGGAGTCTGAAAATGTGCAAATGGCACAATCACATATATCAACTGAGTTGAATGACCTGTTAATGGAACATGGAAAGGAGATAGCAATACAAAATATAACAATGTCTACTGATTTAGAAAAGTCACCAGTGCTATTTTTCCATCTTCACAAAGCAGTTCTAGAGTATGTATGTCCAGTACCAGATCGGTGGATAGGGATTGCGAATCAGATAATCATAGTTTTGAGAGAATTATGACAGATTTACACAATACTATAGAAGGGCTGAAGCAACTGGAGAAACAATCATATCAGATAAGGAGAGGCTCGCATTTGGATATAGGAAATGAAGTAATTATAGGGAAACCAGTATACAAATCAGATATACTTAGTGAAGATCTGTTCAACTCCCTATCCTACCAATCAACAGCAAATGTGCTATTGATGGAACAACTGTTAATTAATAAAAACTTGATGGAATAAACAAGAGAAGATTTGGTTAAAATAGATATCAAAGTTGGGTATTTAAGTAGAAAACGTGAAGAACTCAGCAATCTAAATCAAATCTCTGGTGAAATACAGCAAAATGATGCTGTGATTGATAACCTGAGGCCTGACTTTAGTGTGATAATTATTCCAGACTCTCCTAATAAAAAAGAAGGTAAATCTAAAAAAAAAAAGAAAAAGGGAAGGAAAAGTTAAAAAGGAAGGAAAGACAAGAATAAACAATCAAAAAAAAGAAATATGTTTCTTAGAACACCAAATGCTGAATGTCTTCCATTTGGAGTTATAAGTCTTTCTGGTGAAGGGCTTTCGAGAAGCTTTGAGAATATCCAGAACCCCTTGGGAAAGATGCTGATCTGCAGACTCTAACTCTTCAAGAGCCATGCCTTGAGATTGAGAGACTGAAGATTGGGGTACCAAATCCTCCCCTGAGAGGATGTTAACAGGTTGTAATTCCTGGGAAGAAACAGGGGAAGATGGACTGCTAGAGACAGCAACAGGGGGTACCAGGGCTGTCTGTTCCAATTTAGAGCAATCAGAATCACTTTGCAAGGTTGAGACCTTATTTTGACTAAAACTTTGAACAGGAGTGGGAAAGGGGGGGGAAGGCATACAGAAACTTCCCTTCCCAATTCAGAACCAGGGCGTCCAGGGGGACTGAGCCCAAGACTGGAGGTCTGCAACAAAAAAGAGGGAGCTGGTGATTGTCTGGAGCTGCAAAGGGATCTATCTCTGGAGTGTCCCGCATTGAAAAAATCACTTTCAACACCTTAGGGTCCAGGGACCATTCGTGATGGCCCTGAGAGATCCTGCTCAGTGCATCTGCTAGCACATTGTCCTTCCCTGAAAGGTGAACTGCTACCAGAGAGGTTTGCAGGAAATAAGCCAGGGACCACAATTTCATGGCTTCCGAGCACAAGGCCATGGACCGAGTGCCTCCCTGCCTGTTGATGTACCACATGGTGGTGGTGTTATCTGTTCTGACCTGAATCACCTTGTTCTGTACTGACTGAGAGAAAGCTTTCAGGGCCAGAAAAACTGCCCTGAGCTCTAGGAGATTGATATGGAGAAGGGATTCTTTGGGGACCACAGCCCCTGGGCAGTGAGGGCCCCCAGATGGGCTCCCCAGCCCAGAAGAGAAGCATCCGTGGTAAGGACCACTGAACAAGGCTGAGTGGCAAAAGGAACACCTTGTCTTAAATTGTCTTGATCCTGCCACCATTGGAGGGCTTGGATCAAGGTCAGAGTCACTGGGATCAGTTTGGTAAGGGGATCTTTCCCCTGAGACCAAAAGGCTCTCAGATGGAACCGAATATCCCTCATCTGGAATCTTGTCCCTTGGACCACTGCTGTTGAAGCTGCCATGTGGCCCAAGAGCTGGAGGAAATGCCTTGCTGGTCAAGATACCTGAAGGCTGAAGGAAGAGGCTAGTTCCATAAGAACCCTTGTCCTTTCTAGAGGAAGAAAGGCTCTTGCTCTGAGTGTGTCCAGTTCTGCCCCTATAAAGGTAAGAAGCTGGACTGGTTCGAGAACTGACTTGGGAAGGTTGAGAAGAAATCCCAGAGAAGTGAGCACTTGCTGGGTCACTTGCAGGTGAGACTTGACTTGGTCTGAGGACTGGCCCATTATTAGTCAATCGTCCAGATATGGGAAAATGGAAATCTTTTGCCTTCTTAGAAAGGCAACTACTACAGCCAGGCACTTTGTGAAAACCCTTGGGGCTGAGGTTAGGCCAAAGGGCATTGCTCTGAACTGTTAGTGGCCTGAGGGCAACTTGAACCTGAGGTACTTTCTGTGGGAGCACCTGATGGGAATGTGAAAATAGGAATCTTTGAAGTCAGGGAGGCTAACCAGTCCCCTGGCCTTAGGGAAGGATTATTCCCCGATTTACCATCTTGAACTTTGGTTTTAAAAGATGTTTGTTTAGATATCTTAGGTCTAGGATGGGTCACCACTCCCCTCTCTTTTGTGGGGTCAGGAAGTACCTGGAGTAAAATCCTTTGCCCCAGTGTAGGGTAGGTACTCTCTCTATGGCTCTTAAGGCTAGAAGAAAAGAAATCTCTGCCTCTAGGGCAAGGGTTTTCAAGAGATTTGCAGGTGGAAAAGATCTGGCTCTCATCTTTGGAAATTTTTTGAAGCTGAGAACCAGTCCCTGGCTTACTACTTCCAGGACCCACTTGTCTGATGTAATAGATATCCAGTCCTGGACAAAGTAAGCCAGCCTGCCCCCTACTAGAATAGGAGAGTCGACCCGGTCAGGCCCATCAGGCTGTCTGCTTGGCAGGGGCTTTAGGCTGAGGAGTGGATGCAGCCCTGCTCATCCCCCTTCTGCCTCTCCCTCTGAAGAACCCCTCTGTGAAAAGGAAGAAGAGGCCTGTGCTTGGTAAAAAGGCCTTTGAAAAGGCCTGCCCCTGCCCCTAGACTGCTGCCTTTGAGGAGTTGCCTGCCTTTCCTTGGCCTGAGCACTCCTGTAGGTGGTTCTGTACTCATCCATTTTCTTCATGTAATTCTCTGTCTGATCCCCAAACAGAGAATTACCCACTACAGGAAAATCCATGGCCTTAGCCTGGGTATCCTGTGAGAGGCTAGTACATCTGAGCCAAGCCATTGTCTGAAGAGCCACAGATGTAGCCATGACTCTTGACGACACATCATTAGAGTCTACAGCAGCATGAAACTGAACTTTAGATGTCTCAATCCCATCTGCAGCCGCTGCCTCCAGCTACTTGGCTAGTTGGGGGGAGGCCTGTTTAGCCAGTGCCAGTACAGTGACCCACCTGGACTTCTGGTACCTAGCTGTATAGGCCATATAATTCGCCTATCTGAGTCCCAGGGAAGATGCCATGTACAGCTTTTTTGCCATGGCATCAACCTTCCTAGAGTCTTTGTCTGGGGGGTGTGAAGCCAAGGGAATGCTTGCCTTATCACAGGCAGCAGCCTGCACAACCCCAATGTGACTGCATTGGTGGTATAAAAACCCCGTTTCTGAGCCTGAGAGTGTATACCTCTTGTCCATTCTTCTGTCCACAGGAGGTATAGAATTGGGAGACTTCAGAATTTTTGTGTCTGTTTCCCAAAAGATTTGTGGAGGGAATAGACAGTCTCCTGGACTCTGGGATGTCTATCATTTCTACATAATCAGGCTTCTCCTGATCCTCCATTGCCTCTTCCATAGGAAGCTGGAGGGTCTCAGCCACCTTTCTGTAGAACATAAAGTGGGAAGGGGACTCAGAAAGCCTAGGAGGAGATACACCTGAAGGTCTGTCTGGGGAGATGTCTGGTTCCACAGGCACATCTAGACTTTCACCATCACCATCTTCAAACTCTCCTTCCTCCTCAAACTCCGGTTCATAAAATTCTTCCAAAGTATAGTCGTGAACCAGGGAAACCAACCGAACTAAGCCCCTGCCAAAAGGTGCTGGATCAGTCGGAATAGGGCGAAGCGATTCCACAATCTGAATCGCTCTGGCTATTTCTTCGGCGGTCGGAACATGGACTTCTGGATCCGAACTGGACGATTTTTTATGCTTTTGTCGAACCGACCTCGGATCAGCTCTTCTTTTCAAGAAGTATCGCCTGGTCAGAGGGCACTCCTTCTGGGTTCAGTTGGAACTGAACTGGGCTGGCCATCCGGGTCAGCAGACTTCTTGGCCTCCTTTTCCCTCAGTCTACCTAATCTGTTTTCCAGGGTAGATTTGGGAACATTTTTGCAAATTTGGCAGTCTGAATTGAGGTGGTCAATCCCCAGAGAATAAACACAGGTGGTGTGGGGATCAGCCTTAGCAAAGACCTTCCCACACTTACTGCAGTGTTGAAACCCAGTGGGCCTGGTTTTTTTCTTGGGTTTCTCAGCCATGGCCAACCTAACCAAACTTACCCTTTTTTCGGCAACAGCCAGGCAAAACTCCCTTATCGGTTCCTAACCATGTCATGGGTCTTGGAAAAAAACATTTCAAAAAAAGTTACACAAGAATTAAACAAATGATCGGTTCGGCTGAATGGATCCACACTTTTTACAAGTTCCACACAGAAATGCAGTACAAAACCTATCTAGTACTCAAGGTACCACAGACAGAGACTGAACCGACTATGCGGGAAATGTTTTCGGTTAGAAACCGACGAAAAAATGACACTTAAACCGACTTTCGAACCGAGCTGCAGGAGAAATCTCCAGAGCGACTGTTCAGTGAGGTGGAGTAAAGAATCTGACAGTTAGTTTTCAAAGGGAAACAGATAGAGACATCAACCGAGCTCAAGCTCAGCATTCTATGCTCTGCATAGAAGTGTTAACCCTTTGTTCTCCGGGGCAGTTTAAAGGCTGGGGCTAACTGCACTTGTCAGAATACAGCAAGACTTCAGGTTGTTTGAATGTCACAGTTTGCTGGTGCTAAATGGTTTAGCAAACTGGATGCTTCTTCTGGATTTTGGCAAATGAAGCTAGATAAGGCTAGTTCAAAGTTATGCATGTTTAATACTCCAGAAGGAAGATACAGATTTCTTTGTCTGCCGTATGGGATACTGTCTGCTCCAGAAGTTTACCATAAAATAATTCATATGTTTTTTGAGCACATTCCAGGTGTTGAAACCATGATGGATGACATCATTGTGCGGTGTTCTACAAAAGATGAACATGACTTCAGATTGAGACAATGCTGGATCTGACAAGAAAAGCAAATCTTAAACTCAACAAAGAAAAATGTGAGTTTTGTGTAAAAGCACTGACCTTTGTGGGTGATATTGTTACTGATCAGGGCATTAAACCTGACCCTAAGAAGACATCTGCGATAGTGAATATGCAAAAGCCCAGCTGCAAAGATGATGTCAGGAGGTTCTCAGGGATGATCAACTACCTAGGGAAGTTTATCCCTTAACTTTCAGCATGATCAGTCCCACTCAGATGGTTGTTGGAGCAGAAAAATGCATGGATGTGGTCACATGAACAGGAGCAAAGCTGGAAAAATCTAAAGAAGACTATTACAGAAGAAACAGTGTTAAGATTCTACGATCCTGCGAAAGAAACAAGAATATCAGCTGATGCTTCACAGTTTGGCTTGGGCTCAGTACTTCTGCAAAATTATGAAGGAATCTGGCAACCTGTAGCATACGGTTCCAGACCCTTGATGAGCGCCAAGACAAGGTATGCCCAAATAGAAAAAGAGTTACTAGTAATAACTTACACTTGTGAGCGATTTCATCAGTATGTGTATGGTCAAGCCTTTACAGTGGAAACAGACCACAAGCCTCTAGTAGCTATAATGGCCAAGTCTCAAATGACTGTCCAATGAGAATGCAGAGAATGCTAATTAGATTACAAAAGTATGACGTTCAGTTGATCTATAGTCCTGGAAAGTACATGTACACTGCAGACACACTTTCACGTGCTGTAGACAAAAGTGACAGCCCAGAAAGTCAAACAGACAGAGAAATAAAGGCATATGTTGACATGATCGTGACCTCTCTTCCTGTGTCCAATGAGAGACAAGAGCAGATCAGAAGAGAAACAGAGGCAGATGAAAATGAAACAATGAGAATCCTGAGAAATACCATATTAAAAGGTTGGCCGAAGGAGAAAAGTGCCTGTCCGTTGTCTATTCATGATTTTTGGATGTGTAGAAGTGACCTATCTGTTGTCAATGACATTATTTTCAAATGCAACAAATTTGTTATGCCAGGAAAACTTCACAAAGAAATGCTGCACAAAATACGTGAAGGGCACTTAGGAGAAGAAAAATGCAAGCAAAGAGCCAGAGAAGTAATGTATCAGCTGAGAATGAATCAAGATATTGCCCAGGTAACTGCAACCTGTGAATTGTGTCTCACGTATAGACCAAAGCAGCCAAGCCAGCCATTATGTCCTCATCCAGTGCTAGGCAGAACATATCAGAAAGTAGGTGCCGACTTGTTTCATTGTAATGGGAAAACCCAAATAGTTGTAACAGATTAGTACTCAAATTATCCAGAGGTAGCAACACAACTACCAGTAAAGCTGTAATCACCTGCATGAAGTCAATCTTTGCAAGACATGGTGTTCCAAATGAAGTGTTCACTGATAATGGTCCACAGTTTTCCAGTGCTGAGTTCAAACAGTTCGCCTATGAATGGGAATTCATACACAGTACTTCTAGTCCCAATTTTCCAAGATCAAATGGACTGGCAGAGAGCTCAGTAAAAACTGTGAAGTCTCATTAAGAAAACACATGATGGAAAGGAAGATTTTTACAAAAGCCTACTGATCTACAGAAGTGCACCATTATAGAATGGGCTTTCTTCAGCGCAAATGCTTATAGGAAGGAGGCTCAGCACACATCTGCCAATCCTTGAACAGCATCTGAAGACTCATGACTCAGTACAGGTGAAACAAAGCAAAGAAAACAAAAGAAAAAGCAAAAACAGTTACATGACAGGAGAGCAAGAAACTTATCTGATTTAAGGCCTGTAGATCAATTGCGCCTTAGAGACTACGACAAAGGAATGTGGCTGCAAAGGGGCACTGTACAAGCACAAATTGCACCAAGGTCATACCAGATTGAAACAGAAAGAGGAACGGAGGTGTGACAGAATTGTGTGGATTTAAGACTTCTGCCAAAGGTTGAAGATGCCAATTTGACTGAAGTTGACTTACCAACTCTCACAGCAGTCAGTCAAGACAACACCAAAGAGACTGATAGTAAGGACGATTCTGAGTAGTGTGCATCCACTGAAAAGTCACCAGAGAAGGAAGCAAGACCCAAAAGAGAAATTCGATGTCCAGAAAGACTGATTGAAACTTATTAGGTAAGTACAGTGGAGTGAGTGGTAAAGACTCACTAGAGAGTGAAGTACTAGTGACCTCTCCTCTCAAGATTAGGTTTAGTTTAATTACTGTATAACCTCAGTTTATAAGAAGTTAAAATAATAATAATAATAATAATAATTCAACCAAGTTACCGTAATCCAATAATTCAGTTTGAAAATAATATAGAACTTTTCTTTACGTGAGGAAGATGTGATGTTATAGGAATTTAACATACTTATTAGATGGTCCCTAATGTAAATGTAAGAAGCTGATTATTTGTAGACAGCCCCTAGAGTGTAGAGGGTTGTGGGAAGTTTGCTTGGCTGGGGCAGTATGTTTAAGATAGCTGCACAATAAAGATGAGCAAAAACTCATGCAGGTTTCGTGATTATTAACAAGCAAAACATGGGGGAGGTACTAACAACAATAAAAATGGAAAGGGACCTGGGGGTAGTCATATCAGATGACCTAAAGGTAGGCAAGCAATGTGAGAAGGTAGTAAGGAGGGCTGGGGGATACTGGGATGCATATGGAGAGGCATCAATAGTAGAAAACAAGAAGTTGTTATCCCTTTGTACAAACAGTTGGTGAGACCCCAGCTGGAGTACTGCGTGCAGTTTTGGAGACCCCATCTCTACAAGGACATAGATAGGATGGAGGCAGTTCAGAGGAGAGCAACTAAAAGTCATATGAGGAGAGACTAAAGGAGCTTAATAAGTATACCACTGAAAAAAAGGAGGGAGGGGGGGACATGATAGAAACTTTCAAATATCTCAAGGGAATCAACAAGGTCCAAGAGGGTAGCATCTTTCAGAGAAAGAGATGTGCAAGAACAAAGGGGCACAATTTGAAGATTGAGGGGGACAGTTCAGGGGCAGTGTGAGGAAATATTTTTTTCAGGGAGAGGGTGCTGAACGCATTGAACAACCTTCCTGAGGGGGTAGTGGGGTCAAAAACAGTGGGGAAATTCAAGAATGCATGGGACAGACATAGGGCAATTCTAGAGGGGGGTAGGAGTAAGTAGGCTGTTGGTTAACTAGGATCTGCAGTTTATCCAATTGGTAGGGAAATGGGCAGACTAGGTGGGCCAAGTGGTCCTTATCTGCTATCAAAGTCTACGTTTAATCATTGTTGTACTGTAGTCAAACAGACAGAAGTTACCATTTCCCCATTTAGTCTCTGAATTAATGGATTTAAGCAGCTGCTGGCTACCCAGATTAAAACAGGGAGCAGGCCTGTAGCATTGCCATGGGTTGGCCGGTGTTGCAGCTGGTTGGGGCTTGATGGAAAGAAGATTGTTAGTAAACAAATAAAAAGAAGCAGAATATCTGTAATCCCAGACTGGATGGTCTGTAGCCACAATCAAACCCATCAAGGAATTATAAGGCAAAATCAGATGACACAATACAGTTATTTGACTGTTGCAGGGGGCTACCCTGATTGTACTCACTGCAGCCAGATAGATTGAAGAATTGGTTGAAGACACCATGGATCGGCTGGCTTTCCAGGATGCTGATGGGGCCCGGGGCCGACACAACTCAACTCCATTTCATGGCCTTTCCCCGTAGGTGGCCACAACCTGTGATTGGCTTCTCTGCAGGGGCTGACTCCCCAAGGCTGGTCTCTCTCCAGGCAGATAATGAATCTGGTGCAGGAACAGTCTCTTCAGCTGCAGCTGGCACAGGCCCAGTACATGAAGTTCAGCTTTGGATACAGTTCGGAAAACTCACTCAGCTTGCAGGTTGCAGACTGGCTTAACTTTGTTCGGAAACAATTAGGAACAACTGGTAACAGGTCTCCCCCTTATGGAACGTGGCAGAAGGCAAACGCAACATTCACAGGCTCCAAATGGCAGCAGAGTCTGTTAAACGTGAAGTCCTCACTACAGTCCCTTAATTTAGCCACTTCTGGCAAAAGAACACTTATCTGCAAAGTGTCCTCTTTCTCTCAGCCTGGCAGCTGAACACACAATCCCTTTTCTGCTTTCATGCAGTATAGAGTTCAGCAGGGAGGCAAGAACAGGCCTTTCCACTGCAGGTCTGCAGATGAGTCACACAGGCTCCTTCTTGCTCGGTGGCTTGAGCGGGGCTCCCCTTCAAACAGTCCCTCCAAACAGAAGAACAAAAGATCCCTGTAATCCAGTCGGCTGCTTAAACTGCTTGTTACAGTTCTAGTTCTAACTGGTTAACATTTAGGTGCCAAGGATTTGTCCATGATTTTCTCCCAAAAGTCTTTAGCAATGTCATAAGAACCTCTGCTGGAAATTCTAGCTCTAAATTGGCTGCAAAGCTGTAAAGATGGCTGCTGTACATACTGTACAGTTTTTATAGCAGTTCATACATTGTCCCAGAAACAAAGCTCTACTTTTTATTGAATTTAAACCCCACAGCTCCATAGCCCCAACCGTGCCCTTTCAAATAAGCCCACTCTCTAATATTTATTTGCAATAGATTCCCTGTCGCTGCCACTGCAATACAGACCCCCCCAGGCGGCAGGCAGCAGCTAATTAATATTCATGAGGCTCATGAGCAGACCTCTAAAGCAGTAGGTAAGGCTAGAGGGATGTTGGGGTGTATTAGTAGGGGTAACACAAGTCAGAAGAGGGAGGTAATAATCCCTCTGTACAAGACATTGGTTAGGCCCCATCTGGAGTACTGTGTGCAGTACTGGAGGCCACACCTTCACAAGGACATTAACCAAATTGAGGCAGTCCAGAGAAGGGCAACCAAAATGGTGCAGGGACTGCATCAGAAGACATATGAGGACAGATTAACTGAACTCAATATTGTATACCCTAGCGCAAGGGAGGGAGAGAGGTGATATGATCGAAACATTCAAACACCTTAAGGGCATTAACAAGGTGAAAGAGTCTAACATGTTTAAATACAAGAAAAATAGCAGGACAAGAGGACACAGCATGAGATTAGAGGGAGGCCGATTAAGGGGGAATGTGAGGAAGTTATTTTTCACAGAAAGGGTGGTGGATGTATGGAATGACCTACCTCAGGAAGTGGTGGATATGAATACAGTGAAGGCCTTCAAACAGGCATGGGATAGACATAAGGGAGCAATAAAGATGAGCATGAATAGATAGGCCATTGACAGAGCAAAGGCCTATGGCACATTCATAAGGTAGAAAAAGAAATGGGCAGACTGGATGTGCCTTGCGATCCTTATCTGCCGACAACCTTCTATGTTTCTATATTTCATGCATATTTATGAGCCCTGATTTATACCCCGAGCCAAACTCTTTATTTATCACCCCCTGAGGCTTCTTACCAGCCTCCGCGAGGTCACCAGTCCCCATTTAGGTGAATAGGGGCACCGGACCACTGACACACTCCCTGCTCGACTTTGGTAACATCAAAGGTGCTTTCCGGTGCATGCGCGAGCACTGGTGGCACAAGGTGCCAATGGCTTGCGATTCATATTTTAAGCATGAACTGGGCTGAAACAAAGCATGTGGCTGTTCAGGAACTCGGGGAAACATAAAAACTCAGGCTGTGGTGGTGGAGCCAAACAGGGGTACCAGGGGACACCAGGAAGTAAGTGGGAGAGATAAGAGGAAGCGGGGCAATTAAGGTAAGCCCCTAAAGAGAGGTTACATTAACATTAATTTATTGAGATGAATCCCATCCCTTTACTCTTGGTACCAACTTGCAGCTATTTTTTTGTATTCTTTGGTAACTAGTTATGGCGCATTAGGCACAAGTGCCTATTTTCAGAGGAAACCTGGGAGCACTGGGGAGGTTAAGTAATTTGCTCAGAGTAACACAGTGTGCAAACAGAGGTTGTGGGAATCAAACCCAGGTCTGCTGGATATATTAAGCTCATTCATAACTTGTTACTCTAACCTCTAGTCTATACTGCCAGCTGCAGCTTCTGGGGGCTCCACCTCTCGGGCCAAGTTACCCATTTTGCTCCATCCCAAAAAGGTGGCCCTGCACCTCTTAATCATTTCCTGAGAGGGGAGAGGCCCCCACATAACTGGGCTGGCCTTAGTACTAGGGGCTGGCTTAACCCACATACTGCTGGAGTCGCTTTCTGTTGCTGCTAACTAGTGCAGAATGATTTAAAAAATACTATGAAGCAAAGTTTCTTTTCAGCAGTCAACAACAGATATCAGTGCCACCAGACAGTTACCACCACTACCTGGAAACACTGATGCTGAACTAGGGTTCTCTATAGAGCGGACTGCCTCCTGAAGACTGCTACTACTTCTACTAGAGGGGAAGTCAGTTCTCACACCACTGCTGCTGTTGCTACTGTAGGGAATGCAGCTATTAGACACCTGGTCTCACAGGAGCCAGTGCTGTGGCCAAATAGGAGAACCAGATGCTGACCAGATGAGATGTATACAGAAAAGGCAGCTGGACAGCTTCAACCAATGAGGTAAGCTCTCTTGCAGTCCTTGTCACTGTCTGTGCCCTACTGCCTCACTAGCCCCGACTGTTCTGCCTCCTATGGCAACATGTGGAACCCAAGCCAATTCTGGAAAACTGGCCATCTGTCAGCAAAAACTTGCAATGTAACAACTAGGAATTCATTTGTATTAGATACGAGGAAACAGTACATTAGCAGGGAGTCACTGCAGGGAGTCACTAAAGGAATATATAGAAATATAAAGTTATCCACTGGTGCAGCAGCAAGGCGTCCCTGCGGTTCCAACATCCCAGGTTCGGAGATGGACTCAGGAGTCAGAGGGCCATCCGGGGAGAGAAGGATTGAGAGTCCCCGGGACTGTTCTCCTAGTCTGGGGGGGGAGGGGGAAGAGTATCCGGTGCAGTGCGGACTTCTGAAGGATGCTGGGGGTACCACCATGGCTGGCACCACACGCTGGAGGGGTGGGACAGATGCTGGCATCATTGCACATCCCCGCCCCCGAGAAAAACAGCAAAAACATGCCGGCTCTTAATGGTCCCAGCCTCTGCCACCACTCCTGCCACAGTCAAAATATTATCTGCATAGAAATGACACCCAAATTAAACTGAGAGATATGATGAAGAAAAGTTACTAGATAAACTGAGAAGAGAACAGGACCAAGAATGGAACCCTAGGAGACATTACCCCTTAAAGCAGAGAATGTGAGAAGGATGAAAGCTCACCACTGAAGACAGTAACAAAATGATTGAAAAAGTAGGCCTACTGTAACCAGGCAAGGTAGGATCCTGAAACACGACAGGTAACCCCCCTGCAAATGGGGGTTCCCAAAAGACTTCCAGGAGCTTGCTTGAATGCTCCGAGCCTGAATGGTGTTTGGCGTTTAAGCCATTTTAACTGTGAGTGTTTTTAGAGCCTCTGGTACTGTCTCTTTAAGAGCTGTCTGCTTGCAGACATAGTTTGTATGGGGGGGGGACTGTGTGTTTCTCTGCTTGAGTCCCACTTGAGCTGCTACCAATTCACTCTGTTTTTGCAGTCGCTAGGAGTGCAAAGGGAACCTATCTGTAAGATGTAACTGTCTACCAGAAATCATTTAGAGTAATAATGAAAATACAGTTTGTCTAACCTGCTTTTCTTTGCAATCAGAACTGTGTTTGCCTAGTTCCCCATTCTAGTTTTGAACTGCTGAACTGAACCAATCAGTGTGGGCTAAGGGAGTTCTAAAATGGTGCCTGTGGACGAATCAGAACTTGGACTCGTAATCTGAGCCAGCCACAAGAGGATTGTATGGGCAGTGACTCTGGGAAATGTAGTTTGGACTTCTGCGCCTTTTTGCACCAACAGAGGGAGTCTATTGTGAGTGACAACCAATCCAGCCAAGAACTGGGAGGAACTAAAAGGAAGTGCCCGGTTTTGTCTACTGGAGTTTCAGTTTAGCTCTAGCAGTGAAGAGGGAAGGAACCCTGTGCTCCTTCGGTGCGCAGTTTTAGTCGGGAAACGCGTGTAAGGCCCAAGTTTCAGTCTGCAGTGTGTGCAAGTGCTTGTTCGGACTGAATCCGACCTGTGTAGAGAATCAAGGAGATCTGAAGAGTAGAAACCAGGCTCACCCTGTAGAAGACTGGAGAAATTGCTGAATTGCGCTCAGTGTGTCTGGAACTGAATCTGCTGTGTGTTCTCCTTGGTATTGTGCAGTAATTGCGATCGGGATAGAAAAGCAGCCTGCCTGGTATAGTACTTTTTTTTTCCATATAAATGCGTGTAGTGCTTGTGGGGACTCGCGTTCTAAATCCCCTGTACAGTGAATTGAGTGCATGAAGCTGCAAGTAAACCCCAGCTTAATCCAGACTACATCCATTTGCTCTGAACTGCCGTGGGGTCCAGTCACAAGGACCTTGTCCACATGGTCTGCTTCTCCTGGCAATCCAGGACAATCTGCCTTCCATTCAGTTTCAGCATTGAATTTGTGAGTACAAATCAGGGTAGCTCCCTGCTATCATCTAATTGCAAGTGTTCCATCTGACTACTTTTTCTTTCTTTCTCCACGAACTGAGCCTACCGGCTCCGGATTACAATTTGGATATTGTGAATGCATTTTCCATCTTCAGGGCCCCAACCAGCTGCACCAAATAGGCTAGCCTCTTATTGCCTGGGTACCCAGTAAGAGTGACATTAGGGACATTTGGGATTCTGAAATATGTGCACAGTACTGTGATTATTAATGCGTTTAAACTAATTAACCTGATTCCCCCTGTCCTTGTTATATCCCCTTAAATAAATCAGATCTGTTTGTTTTAGCAAAGTTACACTGCCTGAAGTATTCGTCTATGTTAAAGTATTGTACTGTGGTTTTTGCACTGTATCATCTTGTTTTACAGGGAGACCCCGGAGTCACGCTGACCGAACCAGTCCTGGGGGTAAGTATATACTGTGAAGGTAATTCTGATATATTGTGTGGCCACTATTGGGAAGAAAGAGGGGTCGAAGTGTCCCAGAGGGCTGTGACCAAGTTAGTTTAACTATTGCAATCCCTGATCTCTGGGTGGAGGCACCCGCCGTTGAATCCAGGCCCCTCAACCTGTTAGTGGCAAATCAGGCAGGGGTAGTAGCCCTTGGGATAGCGCCACCTAGGGGTTACATCTTGGAGGCTCTCTGCTGGGATTGTGTTCCTCTAGTGGCCATATTTACGAACCACTGTTAAGAAAAAATAAATAAATGGGTACCCCGACAGAAGTGGCTGTGCACCGGCTGGTGGAGTGGTGTACTGGGGAGGAGATCGACCCCCAAAATGCTATGCTTATCCTGACATCCCCCTGGGCATCAATATGGACACTGTACAGGAGTACTTTCCAAGGTGGAAGGTTTACAAAACCCTGTGGTGGTGGTGGGTCGGCATGCTAATCTGCTCACCCACACTTTCCTGGCCCTAGTAGAGTTTAAGGATCCCATAGATAGCTCCAAAGTGCCAGAGACTATTACCCCAGAGGGAGCCCTCACTGCCTGAAGAGTGATAACTAATGACAGTAAAGACCCGGGGAAGGGGGGAATGAGCCCCCATCACTATCTGAAACTTTTGATGAGAAATTTGCTAAATGGTTGCTGGGGGAAGGGAAAACTGTGGAGGACTTGAAGAAACTATTCTTGCCACCAGGGGGTGTTCCTCCCCCAACACCCTCTCCTGCTCCAGTACCCGTTATGGTGGCTGAACCAATGCAGGCCAATATTCCTGCACCTGCCATTAGTCACGACTCTAACTGAAGGTTGAGGGTCTTCTCTGGCACCCTCCCCACCCCACAGGGGGAGGATGATTAGGACACCTGGATAGATTGTGTTGCCCCCCTGATACCTGAATGGCAGTGTGTGGAGGCTGAGAAGCAGAAAAGAATTATAGAAAGTCTAAGGGGTCCTGCCTTAGAGGCCATTACATTTTTGAGGTCCACGAATCCTGATGCATCTGCCCAGAAGTACCTATCTGTACTTGAAGGCAATTTTGGAAGCATTGAGTCAGGAGAGAGCTTGATGTGGAAATTTCAAGGTACGAAACAGTGGCCAGGGGAAAGTCTTTTTGCATATGTTACTCATCTGGAGAGAGCTCTGCAGAAGGCTTACCGAAAAGGTGGGGTAGCTGCCAGTGACTTAAACTGTGTGAGGTTGGAGCACCTACTACAGCATGCAAAGCATTCTAAATTGCAACTTCTTCAGTTAAGGCTCCCAGACAGAAGGGGTAACCCACCAGACTATTGTGACTTAATAAAAGAACTTCGGGAGGTTGAAGATGAAGAGGGGGAGTCTAATTTTGGGGTGAGCACAGCCCAAGTGATCACAGCAACGGAAGGTCCTTGTGAAGTGGGGACCAATGAGGGAGTGCCACCCTATGGTGAACTGCTGAGAGAGATCCGGGAATTCAAAAACAGTCCCTTTATGAAGGCCGCACCTGCAAGTACGGGCCCCGACCTGTATCCGACTGCATCTGCTATGGGGGTGGGGGTACCCACCCATGTATCTCCTGCTGATAACAGCTCCAAACTCAATTCCTTGACCATGGAAGTGGCGAAACTGATGAGATGTCTCCAAATGCTTATCACACCGCAGACAGAGATGACACCAAGGTTTCCAGTTAGTAGTGCCCCCGCCCTGGCTCCCAGTGTGGCGCCTCGGCCAGCTCATACTCTAGAAAGTATGTTTTGCTATAATTGTGGGAAGGATGGGCACATGAAGAGAGAATGCTGGTCCCCAAAAGACACAGATAAAGTTGCATATAGGCTACAAGGAGAGCTTCGGAGAACAAATCAGTGGTTAAGAGGTGCACAAAATGATCCCAGTGAGGGCCCTAAAAATGCTAACCCACGTCCTTTCGTGGCAAGGTCAGTTGCCCAGGCCCCCGCTACTGCCTCTCCAGACTGGTCTAGAATAGTGGGTTCCTCCATGGAGACCACTGTAAAGGTGAATGGAGTGTCTACAAGAGCTGTATTAGACAGTGGCTCCCAAGTGACAATTATGTTCCAGGATTGGTATCAGAAGCTTGTCAGACATACCCTTACAACCATTAGAAGGACTGCATGTATGGGGGTTAAGTGAGAAGGCCTACCCCTATTCCGGGTATATCCGAATTTGGCTGTCTTTCCCCACTTCCATGGCTGGAGTGGCCGAACAAGTAGAGACCCTAGCCTTAGTGTGTCCCCCCCACTGGACTGTATGATGGTGTTCCTTTGTTGATTGGAACAAATGCTCATATGTTTGGATGGCTGGCACAGTTGTGTTATGAAAAACAGGGGTCAAGGACTAGTACAGCTTTAAGAATTCCGACTTTAATTAAGAAGGCCTATGAGGCACAGAGAGATGCTGAAAAAGTAGAACCAGAGGAACCGGTCGGAATTGTCTGGAAGAAGTATCCTGAGTCTCTGATCCTGGCACCAAATGCCTAGTGTACCTTACAGGGAGAGGTCCGTATCAGAAAGGATGTTAAGAATAAAATATTAATGTTGGATGCACCAGACGATGGAAAATTGCTGGAGGGACTGCTGGTCAAGCCTAGTATTTTGCCCACTAGAGCCCATGCTCATGCCAGAAGGGTAATGGTTCAAGTTCATAAATGTGTCTGACAGAGAGATTCGAGTAAATAGACTGCAGTGCTACCCAGCAGCAAGAGTTCGGGGAAGAATGACAGAGTAACGCCTGACTTGTTTGATTTCAGTGACTCTCTGTTGCCAGTTGAATGGAAAGTGAGGATCAGTGAGAAGCTTGCTCAGAGAGACCTGGTGTTTTCTTTAAAGGAATGGGATGTAGGATGCGTGCAAGGAGCTGAGCACCATATCTGGCTGCATGATGAAAGACCATTTCGTGAGAGGTCTCGACGCCTGGCACCTGCTGACATAGATGATGTGAGACGGATTCTGCAAGAGATGTTAGCTGCTGGTGTAATACAAGAATCCAGAAGCCTCTATGCTTCCCCCATTGTGGTAGTGAGGAAAAAGAATGGGACAGTAAGGATTTGCGTGGATTATCGATCTAAACCGCGGACTATCCTCGATCAGTACACAATGCCCCACATTCAGGATGCTTTGGACTGCCTAAACGGGAGCAAGTGGTTCTCTGTGCTGGATCTCCGCAGTGGGTACTACCAGATCCCGATGGCCCAGAGGACCGTGAGAAGACAGCCTTTATCTGTCCACTTGGCTTCTATGAATTCATGAGGATGCCTCAAGAGATTTCAGGTGCCCCAGCCACTTTTCAATGACTGATGGAGCGTGCAGTGGGGGACATGAACTTACTAGAGTGCCTGGTATACCTAGATGATGTTATTGCGTTTGGCAGCTCACTGGAGGAACATGAGAGCAGATTATTTAAGGTATTGGATCGACTGGAAGACTTTGACCTTAAACTGTCCATTGATAAGTGTCAATTCTTTCAAACATCAGTAAAGTATGTGGGACACATAGTATCCACCGAGGGAATAGAGACCGACCCAAGTAAAGTTGAAGCCTTGACCACCTAGCCACAGCCAAAAAACTAAAAGAACTGCAAAGATTCCTGGGATTCTGTGGTTATTATCGGCATTTCATCAAGGACTATTCAAGAGTGATCTGCCCTTTACTTAACCTTACACAAGGGTATCCCCCAACCCACAAAAATACAAAGTCAGCATTCCTCAAGACTGAAAGAGTGTATTTCGTGAGTGAAGTATTTGGGGCCCGCTGGACTCCTGATTGTGAGACTGCTTTTCATGAGATCATATATCAACTTACCCACGCCCAGTGCTGGCCTATGCCGTATCCAAGAAAACCTTTGTCCTGTACACTGATGCTAGCTTGCAAGGGTTGGGGCTGTGTTGTACCAAGAGCACGAGAATGGCCTGAGACCAGTGGCCTTGCCAGTAGAAGCCTGGCCCCATCTGAAAAGAACTATTCTGTACATAAGCTAGAGTTCCTAGCTTTGAAGTGGCTATTGTTGACCAATTCCATGAGTACTTGTAGGGGCTAAATACTAGTAAAACTGACAATAATCCTTTGACCTATGTGCAGACCTCAGCTAAGTTGGATGCCACTGGCCATAGGTGGCTTTCTGCATTATCTACATCGACTATGTTGTTGAATACCAAGCAGGCCTGAACCACATAGATGCTTGATGCTCTCTCCTGAGGCCTGTTTCAGAATGACTGGGTCAGATTGTCAGAACCTGATATTTGGGCACTCTGCCAGAAGTTTGACAGGGAGGAAAATGTCCACGGACGAGTGGACTGCATGGTGGATTGCTTTGGACCCTCTGAGAATTGCATACCTGCTGCTTATTGCCACTTTTCTGCAATAGACATTGGTGCACTGCCTCAGCTGGACAATGACAGTATTCGGCGGGCTCAATCCCATGATCAAATCAGCTTTAAAAGCCCTCTATGCAGGAAAAGATGTGTCCAAATTATGCTCCACTGATCTGAGAACTGCACTGTTATACAAAGAAGGTCCTAAGTTGAAACTGATCAATAAACTGTTATACAGAGAAACAGTAGACAGAGGGTACAAGTAGACAAACAACAACTAGTGCTGCCCACTGCCTTCGAGACTCAGTACTGAGGTCCTTGCACAACCACATGGGGCACCTTGGTAGACAGAACACTTGACTTGGTCAGATCTAGATTCTGTTGGCCTAAGATGGGGCTGATGTGGAGCAACACTTTGAACTTGTAGTCATTGCTTACAGAGGAATGTTTGCCCCAGAGGGCTGCCTCTGCTTAACATCATCACCAGTGCACCCATGGAGCTGGTCTGTATTGATTTTCTGAGTCTGGAGTCAGATCAAAATAATATCAGTAATGTGCTGGTGGACACTGACCATTTCACAAGATATGCCCAAGCTTTCCCCACTAAGGACCAGAAGGCATCCACTGTGGCAAAAGTACTTGTAGAAAACTTTTTTGTTCACTATGGGGCTCCATAAAGAATCCATTCTGATCAAGGGAGAGACTTTGAGAGTAGTCTGATCAAAGAGATGCTTTCTTTGTGGGGAGTGCAAAAGTCCAGAACCACTCCTTACCACCCCCAGGTGGACCCACAGCCTGAACGTTTCAACCACACTTTGCTAGATATGCTAGGCACCCTACACCCAAAGGACAAGCCTAGATGGAGCCAACAAATTAGCACCCTGGTACATGCTTATAACTGCAACAAAAGTGATGCCACTGGGTTCTCCCCCTACCACCTGATGTTTGGAAGAGAAGCTCGACTGCCAGTAGATGTGTGTTTTGGGGTCTCTCCTGATGGGGTTCAAGCTGACAACTATTTATAGTATGTGCAAAAGTTAAAGGCCCAGCTAACTCATGCGTACCAACTAGCTCAAACCATGGCTGCCAAAAGAAATCTGGGCAACAAAGAAAGGTATGATAAAAAGGTAAAAGCACAGGAACTCCAGGAGGGAGATCGGGTATTGCTAAGAAATCTGGGACTGCATGGCAAACACAAGATTGCTGACAGATGGCACCATCTCCCTCACATTGTAGTGGGCAAACTAGATGATCTGACAGTGTACAAAGTAAGGCCTGAGAATAATTCAAAAAATGTAAAAACAATGCATAGAAATCATTTACTGCCCATTGGACAAATCTTGATTAAGTCTGAGCCCCCAGAAGATGCCCCCTCTGGACCAGTGACCAGAGCTGCTGCTAAGGAAAGATCAAGAAAGTCTGCACCTACAGAAGCAGAGTTAAAGTGTTCCCCTCCACAAGTCCCAGTTGAGTATGACTGACAGTCCATATCAGAAGAAAGTGAGTGTGACTTTGAATACTACCCTTCTTACGAACTGAGTCAATTGTTTCGGGGCAATCCCCTAGTCAATACTGGAGACAACACTGGGCCTTCTGGACTGTCTAAGCCCCCAGCTTCGTCCCTGGAGCCAATGCTCCCAGAAAGTGAAGTGCAAAGCATCAGGTCGGATGAAATGGAATCATTGTGTATGGTTGAACTGTTTGAGCTTTCAGGGGAGGAAAATGATGGACTGACACAGACTGGTGATACACTAGAACAAGAAGAGTATTTTGAGTGCCCTGATGGTCCACTGCCGGTGTCCCAAAGCTCTCCATGTGAGCCAAATGTTGTGGACTCAGAGACTGTAACTCCTGGAGCTGAAAGTGCCCCAAGTTCTAGCCTCTCTACCCCATGGAGACTCCCCTGACAAGTGAGGACAATGCTGAAAATTGAGGCTCAGAGTCCAGAGACTGTAACAGTTCCCCCTAGAAAGACTGGTCAAGCTGTAAAGCCTGTGGTGAACCTCAGTTATGATTCTCTTGGGAGGCCTGTGGACTTGCCTCTCAGTGTTGTCCATAAAGGAGTGTATGTGTCCCCGAGCTCATTGCCCAAACTGAGTGTCAGTGCTAACTCCAAGTTACTTGTGTTGCCCTCTAGGTATGGTGCCCTTGCCCCGTCCATCCCCAAGGTAACTGATAGGGACAGACCCCCTCTCTTCAGGTTTCATGTACAAGAGGTAATAACCTGAGTTATGGTACAATGTGTGTGTAATACTGCGTAAAGAGTGACGTACTGCAACGTTTCATAAATGTGTTCCTGGCAAAGTGATATATTGACTGATGATTACATGTGTGAGCCTAATGCAAATGTATGTGGTTGCAACTGAAACTTATGGGGCTACTTGCTTGATGCGGACGTCAAGCTTTCCCAGGCCAGGAAGGGTGTAACCCCTCCTGCAAATAGGGGTTCCCAAAAGACTTCCAGGAGCTTGCTTGAATGCTCCGAGCCTAAATGGTGTTTGGGGTTTAAGCCATTTATCTGTGAGTGTTTTTAGAGCCTCTGGTATTGTCTCTTTAAGAACTGTCTGCTTGCAGACATAATTAGTTTGTATGGGGGGGGACTGTGTGTTTCTCTGCTTGAGTTCCACTCGAGCTGCTGCCAACTCACTCCGTTTTTGCAGTCGCTAGGAGTGCAAAGGGAACCTATCTGAAAGATGTAACTGTTTGCCAGAAATCATTTAGAGTAATAATGAAAATACAGTTTGTCTAACCTGCTTTTCTTTGCAATCAGAACTGTGTTTGCCTAGTTCCCCATTCTAGTTTTGAACTGCTGAACTGGACCAATCAGTGTGGGTTAAGGGAGTTCTAAAGTGGTGCCTGTGGACGAATCAGAACTTGGACTCTTAATCTGAGCCAGCCACAAGAGGATTGTATGGGCAGTGACTCTGGGAAATGTAGTTTGGACTTTGGCGCCTTTTTGCACCAACAGGGGGAGTCTACTGTGAGTGACAACCAATCCAGCCAAAAACTGGGAGGAACTAAAAGGAAGTGCCCGATTTTGTCTACTGGAGTTTCAGTTTAGCTCTTGCAGTGAAGAGGGAAGGAGCCCTGTGCTCCTTCGGTGTGCAGTTTTAGTCGGGAAACGTGTGTAAGGCCCCAAGTTTCAGTCTGCAGTATGTGCAAGTGCTTGTTCGGACTGAATCCGACCTGTGTAGAGAATCAAGGAGATCTGAAGAGTAGAAACCAGGCTCACCCTATAGAAGACTGGAGAAATTGCTGAATCACGCTCGGTGTGTCTGGAACTGAATCTGCTGTGTGTTCTCCCGGGTATTGTGCAGTAATCGCGATCGGGATAGAGAAGCAGCCTGCCTGGTGTAGTACCTTTTTTTTTTCCATATACATGCGTGTAGTGCTTGTGGGGACTCGCGTTTTAAATTCCCTGTACAGTGAATTGAGTGCATGAAGCTGCAAGTAAACCCCAGCTTAATCCAGACTACATCCATTTGCTCTGAACTGCCGTGGGGTCCAGTCACAAGGACTTTGTCCACATGGTCTGCTCCTCCTGGAAATCCAGGGCAATCTGCCTTCCATTCAGTGTCAGCATTGAATTTATGAGTACAAATCAGGGTAGCTCCCTGCTATCATCTAATTGCAAGTGTTCCATCTGATTACTGTTCCTTTCTTTCTCCACGTACTGAGCCTGCCGGCTCCGGATTACAATTTGGGTATTGTGAATGCATTTTCCATCTTCAGGGCCCCAACCAGCTGCACCAAATAGGCTAGCCTCTTATTGCCTGGGTACCCAGTAAGAGTGACATTAGGGACATTTGGGATTCTGAAATATGTGCACAGTATTGTGATTATTAATGTGTTTAAACTAATTAACCTGATTTCCCCCTGTCCTTGTTATATCCCCTAAATAAATCAGATCTGTTTGTTTCAGCAAAGTTACACTGCCTACGTGTATGTCCTATGTTAAAGTATTGTACTGTGGTTTTGCACTGTATCATCTTGTTTTACAGGGAGTCCCCGGAGTCATGCTGACTGAACCAGTCCTGGGGGTAAGTATATACTGTGAAGGTAATTCTGATATATTGTGTGGGCCACTAGTGGGAAGAAAGGGGGGTTGCAGTGACCCAGAGGGCTGTGACCAAGTTAGTTTAACTATTGCAAACCCTGACCTCTGGGTGGAGGCACCCGCCATTGAATCCAGGCCCCTCAACCTGTTAGTGGCAAATCAGGCAGGAGTAGTAGCCCTTGGGATAGCGCCGCCTAGGGGTTACACAACATATTGCTCAAGTCGGAAAAGAAGAATAGAGTGGTCAGCAGTATCAAAGTATTGAGGTCAAGTAAAACAAGTTAGAAAAAACTATCAGAGGAAAGGATAATACTGTCTACAACAAGTAGAAGAACAATTTCTGTGCAATGACCAGGACAGAAACCAGACCAAAATGGATAAAGCATGTTATTAGCAATGAGATGAGACCTAAGATGAAATACATATATGAATAAGATGTGGAGGGTGGTGGGCGTATCTTCTATAAATCTCCCTTAACCTCTCTCTCTTTCCTTGATTACACTGTCTTTCATAAGTCTTCTTTTGAGCTAATGCAATCTGTACTCCAACTGGGAATTGTAAGAAGCTCCATCCTGTGTGTGTATATAAACCCCCTTGTAGCAGGCTGTCTGGTTTATCCATACTGCCTAAGCAACTGTCATTTGTCAGTGCAAAAAAAGAATGGCTTGTAATGGGGGACCTGAATATCGTTTGGTCCAGTTGCAAAAACAAAGATATACAATTCTCTCATTAGCAAAAAGAGCCTTACTCAGCTTAATCTCCCTACCCCTACAGATTATCCTCTGTAAATTCTCGTTGTATGTTACTTGATTGGTGTCTCACTAATAGCAGAACAGGACTGTGTGTGCTGGTACCTTTCCTGATTCTATTAGTAGCCACTCTCACATTTTCTGTGTCTGGGAGCCTGCCCTTTACAAAATCCCTCAGAGAATTCTCTTTTTTTTTAAACTTCTTTATTTCATGTCTAAAATAAACAATCTTATCCAGTATACTTAAAAAAGGTAACATAAACACCAATATGCCGTTATTGCTGCGGTAGTAGCAGTGCCATTCAGTACGCGGATGATGCAGTCATTTACAGAGCCTCCCATAATTTACCCGAGTTGCAGACAGCCCTCCAAGAAGACATCCACCTGATGGAGGACTGGCTATCTCTGAACAAAATGGTTCTAAACACTAGCAAAATGAAGGTAATGCTCTTTGGCCCTAGATCCCTGGGAACAGAGAGGTCACACCACCTACAACTCCAGTCCAGGGGGGGTGCAAAACTTGAGGTGGTCTCCTCTACCAAATACCTTGGCCTTACCCTGGACCAAGGTTTTACTCTAAAGAATCATGTAGATCAAATCACAAAAGCCATCCATGCGAAATTAGGCATCCTTTATAGACTAAAGGACCAAATCATTCCTGAAGCCAGGGCAGCCATTGCCACAAGCGTACTCCTCCCAAAGCTCACATTTGGGGCCCCGATCCTCCAGGGCGTGGCCACGATGGAATTAGGAAGGCTGCAGACTCTGTACAAAAAGATAGTCCGCTTTGCCACCTTGTCTCACCCTATGACTCACCACTGTGAGGCCAATCCAGGCTCAGGTGGCCGCTGATGCTTGTCTAGCCTACCCTTCCTCTGCCTTACATACAAGATACTTGGTCCCTCTCCTCCCCTAGCCTGGTTGGGCCTGTCAGGGCAAAACCAACCCACGGTGCCTGTGCTCATCAGGCCAATCTCTCCTCGAGGTCCCAAAGATGAGGACCAAAGCCGGTCTAGGTCCTTTAGTGACACCGCCTCTTCCACCTGGAACAACCTCCCTTGGAGGTCCGGAGGCGGATACTGTTTCTAGCTTCCGGACGCTGCTGAAGGGACACCTGCTCAATAGGAGCATATGTCTATGCCACAGTACCTGACCTAGCTCAGCCTCTTGAGCAGCTCATTTGTCCTCAACAGCCATCTAGGCAGGACATTTGGTCCTCTTCTCTTTGAAGGGGTGCACTTAGGTCCCTAACTTATCCCCCTTCCAACCCTGTGTACTTATCAGCTAACCCTAGGTCTACAGACGCTGCTCACTATTTCCTGTGGACCTGGTATCTAATCTACTAGTAAGGTTGCTTAAAGTTTAACATGCTCATTATTTGTTACCTTCACGTCCATACAGCCTACATGTTTTCCATTCTTTGGCGTCTGCAAAGATATGTACTCCTATTTTTAAAATACTATTCCTCTCTCCAGACTGTACTGAACTGTTACCTGTAGGTTGTTGTTGCACCCGGGTCGCCCCTGAAAAAGGGACCTCTACGGGCCCAGTGGGCCTACCCGGTCATCAAAATTCAATAAATAAATAAATAAATTGTTAAGGAAAAGTCCCAGTCAATATCTGAAGCTCATAAAGCTGTTAGCCTAACTAGAGATCATAATGTCTATCCCACTTCCATCTTTATAGCATCATAAACGTGTTTGTAAGAGAGGGTTTGAACTGTTAACCCCTGATTTGTAAAGACATTTGAGTGACAACATGCATTACAGCTATAGTAATGCCCTGAGTAATATTAGGAAATAAGGGTTATATTGATCAAAAACAGTATTAACAATAAAACAGAAAGAAATGGTGGCATTCATTCTAAACAAAACCTCTATGTTCTTAAGCAGTTGGTGAGGGCTCACCAGGACTACCAAAAATAATCTCCAGTATTTTTCTGCCTACTGAGATAGGATTGGCTTATTTTCTAAATCTTCAAAAAGATGCACAAAAGGCAACTAGACCACTGGGAATCTTTCTGATTGCAAACGCAGAGCTGCTATCATTTTTTCCAAGGTGATAAATGCCCTTAATTACTGCAACCCAATCCTCCAGCTTCAGACACAGCTTGAAAAGCCATTGTCTCATAATGGCCTTGCCAGTGGCTGTCAGTAAGATGTCCAAAAAAGCTTTTTGATGGTTGAAGTGCTTGTCCAGGGGCCAGATGCCCAACATCAGGGTTTTAAAGTCCAAAGATCTGTCAGTACGTGCCATCATACTGAGTCTGGGACCCAGTGCCTACTAAAAAGGTTGAATGATAGGGCACTCCCAGAATATATGGAAGGGTGTGCTGACTGTCCCACATCCAGTTTCAATTTCAGTTCAGTTTCAGTTTATTGGCAGGAAAATACTCCCTTGAGCAGGCTCATTTACAATACAAGAGGTCCTGAGCAGAAAAGTCATATACATAAGAAAATGTAAAGAAGAAAAAATTACTCTCCTTAGTAATGTTGTTTCTTCTAATGGAGTCTTGCTGTATTCTGACATATGCAGTTAGGTCCTGCATTTCAACTGCCCCGGAGAACAAAGAGTTAAACTTTTCATGGCCAGCATGGAATGTTCACCACGAGCTTGGCTGAAGCCCCTGTCTGTTGTTGTTTAAACTGCAACCGTCAGATCTTTACGAGCAAAGACTCGCTAGATGTTCTGTGTGGAAACTGTAAAAGTTTTACTAGCCAACTGGCAAATATATCTATATAAAAGTTTTTTTTGGTTTCAAAAAGACGACTCAAGTCAGGAAACCCAAAAACAAAACACATCCAAAGCACAAACTCTCACCCAAACCAAAAAAGGGATGAAAAAAGGACACCCCCTAGGGTGCCAACACTGCTCCTGCCCACCCACATCCCAAAATCTAGGTTCTGAGAGGGGAGGCGGGGGGGGGAGAGGTCAGAATACAGCAAGACTCCATTAGAAGAAACAACATTACTAAGGTGAGTAATTTTTTCTTCAAACAACATGAAGTTTTGCTGTATTCTGACATATGCAGACTACCAAGCAGTACCTCCATGGAGGAGGGACAGAACCTACTTTGGAAACAGACTCTGTAGTACTGCTGTGCCAAACAGAGCATCACTCCTAGCCTGGATATCCAGAGAGTAATGCTTGGTGAAAGTATGGACTGTTTTCTAGGTGGCTGCTTGACAAATTTCTAAGAGAGGAATATCCCTGGCAGCAGCCAGGGAAGCATAGAAACATAGACTTTGATGGCAGATAAGGACCACTTGGCCCACCTAGTCTGCCCATTTCCCTACCTACTGGTTAAGCTGCAGATTCTAGTTAACCAACAGCCTACTTCCTGCAACCCCCAACTATAATTGCCTTGTGTCTGTCCTATGTATGTTTGAATTACTCCACTGTTTTAGACCCAACGACCTCCTCAGGAAGGCTGTTCCATGTATCCACCACTCTCTGTGAAAAAAATGTCCTCACATTACCCCTGAGCGTCCCCTCTATCTTTAAATTGTGCCCTTGTTCTTACACATCTCTTTTTCTGAAAATGCTACCTCCTGGACTTTGTTGATTCCCTTGAGGTACTTGAACGTTTCTATCATGTCCCCCGTGTCCCTCCTTTCATCAAGAGTATACATATTAAGCTCTCTCAGTCTCTCTTCATATGGCGTCTGCTGCAGACCCTGCAATATTTTAGTTGCCCTCCTCTGGACTGCTTCCATCCTGTCTATGTCCTTGCGCAGATGAGGTCTCCAAAACTGCACGCAGTACTCCAGATGGGGTCTCACCAACTGTCTGTACAGAGGGATAACATTTTCCCTTATTCTACTTGTGATGCCCCTTCCTATGCATCCCAGTATCCCCCTGGCTCTCCTTACCGACTTTTCACATTGCTTACCCACCTTTAGGTCATCTGATATGACTACCCCCAGGTCCCTTTCCATTTTTGTTGTTGTTAGTACCTCCCCTGCTATTGTGTACTCTTCTCCTGGGTTTTTGTTTCCCAGGTGCATTACTTTGCACTTCTTTGTATTGAATCTAAGTTGCCACATGTCTGACCATTCCTCCAACCTTCCCAAGTCCCTTCTCATCTTTTCTACCCCCTTGTGTATCAACTCTGTTACAGATCTTTATGTCATCTGCAAAGAGGCATACCTTTCCCTCCAGACCCTCTGCCATGTCACCTATAAAGATGTTAAAGAGGACTGGACCCAGTACTGAGCCCTGAGGTACTCCACTAGTAACCCCCCTTTCCTCATAATGTGTTCCATTCACTATTACCTTCTGTGTCCTGTTGTGAAGCCAGTTTGCTACCCAGGCTACCATGCTGGGACCCACTCCCAGGCTGGCTAACTTGATTATTAATCTTTTGTGCGGGACTGTGTCAAATGCCTTGCTAAAGTCTAGGTAGGCCATATCCACAGCCCCTCCCTGGTCTATTACTTTGGTCACCCAGTCGAAGAAATCAATTAGATTCATCTGACATGACCTTCCAGCTGTAAATCCATGCTGCTTTGGGTCCTGTGCCCTGCTGGCCTCTAGGTACTCAACAATTCTTGCTTTCAGAAGTGATTCCATCATTTTCCCTACCACTGAGGTCAAACTTACAGGTCTGTAGTTCCCCGCTTCTGCCTTGCTCCCACTTTTGTGAAGGGGAATCACATCTGCCCTCCTCCAGTCCTCAGGTACCACTCCATCCTGCCATGATCTGTTAAAAAGCGTGGTCAGTGGTGTCACTAGGTCCTCCCTTAGTTTTTTTAGGATTCTGGGGTGAATCCCGTCAGGCCCCATTGCTTTGTACACTTTGAGTTTTAGGAGTTCTTTCAGGACTCTTTCTTCTGTGAATGGACTGGTGTCAACCCTCCTACCCAGAGTGCTTCTATTGTCTGGTTTAGGTAACTCCTCCTCATCTTCTTTTGTGAATACTGAGCAAAAGTATTCATTAAGAATCTCTGCCTTTTCACTGTCCCCCTCTGCCCACCTCCCCTCTCCTTTATTAATCTTCACTATCCCTTCCTTAACCTTTCTATGCTCCCTAATGTACCTATAAAAGGTTTTATCCCCTTCTAACCGAGTTGGCTATTTTTTCTTGGGTTTGGACCTTTGCTAGTCTGACTGCCTTCCCCACTTCTTTCTGCTTTAATTGATACAGTTCCCTGTCATGCTCCTTCTGTGATTCCTTATACTTTATGAATGCAGCCTTTTTCTCCTTAACCTTCCCTGCCACCTCATTTGAAAACCATAGTGGTTTTTTACTCCGCTTTGTTTTCTTTATTTGCTTCACACAAAGGCTTGTTGCCTATATGATGGAAGTTTTGATTTTTCTTCATTGTTCTTCCACCCCTCCTTTTTGGTCATTTGCTAGTGCATTTTTCAGGTATTCACCCATTTTGACAAAGTCAGCTCTTCTAAAGTCCAGTATCCTTGTTTTTGTATGGCTTATCTCCATGGTTGTGCTTATTGTGAAGCACACTGTGCAGTGGTCGCTTGTTCCCAGATGTCTACTGACTTCTAAATTTGTGATCCTCTCTCCATTTGAGAGTACCAGGTCTAAATTGCTCCCTCCGAGTGGGTTCCAACACAAGCTGTCTAAGGCCTGCCCCCTGCAGGGCATCGAGAATGACCCTGCTCTTGGACGTGGCTGCAGTACCTGTTATCCAGTTAACATCTGGCATATTCAGGTCCCCCATCAACAGTATCTCCCCTTTTTCAGCCATTTTGAGAATGTCCTCTATCATTTTGTTGTCCATTTCCTCCCCTTGAGATGGGGGTCTGTATACAACCCCTGTGCAGATTGTGATGCCATTCCCTGTCTCCAAGGTGACCCAGAGTGCCTCTTGTCCTCCCCCCTTACTTTTTAGTTCTGTAGCTTTGATCCCTTCCCTTATGTATAGAGCTACTCCACCTCCTCTTTTACCTTCCCTGTCCCTTCTGTAGATTGTGTACCCTGGCATGTTGACATCCCAGTCATGGTTCTTGGTGTACCATGTTTCCGTGACTACCACAATATCCAACTGTTCATCTTCCATCAGGGCCACTAGCTCAGGAAGCTTGTTTCCCAGACTACGGGTATTGGTACTCATTGCCCTCCATTTAATGTTGGCTTTATCCTTTTCCCCCCCATCCCTGCTCTTACTGTCCTTGTCTATTTTTCTATTTACCACTGTCCTGCCCTGTGTTGAGCTTTGTACCTCAATGTTTACCTTACAACCTGCCATGTTTTGTGGGGGGAGGCTTGAAATTTCCTGCCTTTTATCAGCGCCTCCCCCCTTGGCTAGTTTAAAAGCTTGCCAAGGAAGCATTTAAACCTATCACCTAGGAGCTTGGTTCCCTTTGTGGGCAGATGCAGACTATCATGCCAGAATAGACCTTTATCTCTCCAGGTGGCTCCCCAGTCCCCAATGAAGCCAAAGCCCTGTGCTCTGCACCAGTTTTGCAACCATTCATTAAACTGCATGGTGTGCAGTACCCTAGCCTCACTCCTGCCATGGACTGGTAGCACCTCTGAGAAGGGTACCGTGCTTGCTACCCATCTGAGGCCCTTCCCCAACTCCACAAATTCCTTCTGCACTGCACTGATCCCATGCCTAGCTAGGTCATTTGTCCCAAGGTGGACTATGATATCTAGTTCCCTCTCCTGCGATGTTCCTTCTGCAATCCTGAGGATTCGCTTCCTGTCCCTCCAAGCCATGGCACCAGGCAGGCACCTTACTTCCTTCTCCTCTCCTTTCCAAGGTTTACCCCTAACAATAGAGTCCCCTATCAGAAGCTGTTTCCTTCCCTGTGGTGTCCCTTGCCACCCTTTGTGGGTCTCCTTGTGGATGTCCTCAGCTTTCTTCGTCTCAACTGAGGGTGCCAATACAGAGTAACCTTGCTCTGCCAGAATGGCATATGATTTGTGAGAGGTACAACTAGGGGGCTTCCACTTCGGTCCACCACCCACACCCTCCCAGAACCCACTGTGCTCCAACTGCTCTTCATACTTGGCAACCTCTGAGGCAGTGGTTGTGGCAGTGGTGTTTTGGAAGGGGAGGCCTCCTTAGTCCTTGCTAGTTCAGCCTGGAGGTGGGCAACCTCCTCCCTCAGAGCTGACAGTTGCCTGCAAATAGGACAGCAACGCAGTTTCCAGAATGTCTCCCGGAAAACTGCTGCCCCACAGCCAGTGCATTGCACCACTCCCCACATGTCCCTCTCCCTTATAATATACTATATATATATATATATATATATATATATATTTTTTATTATTATTTGTGGTGTGTACCTACCCTTTTTGCACTGTGCTGGGTTATTAAGGATATGACAGTTCTGCCCCAAGACCTGTTGAGGAAGTGATGTCAGAACTGTGGCTATAAAGGAAATGCCATGCCTGGGGTGTGGGTGTGGGTAGGGTGGGTGGGTAGTTCACAGCCACTGGTGACTGATCGAAACAATCAAATACACAACTGCTCCACCACCCTGGTGAATACTGCCCTTTATAGTACTTCAACTAACACCACAATTTATTAGACCACTTCTCCTGCACAAATCACTCTACTGAGTCCAGGGATAAAAATTAACTCACTCCTCAGCCAGCAGGACACTTTTAAAATGTTGCAGAAATATCCTTCCAAATCCTAGGTCTCAACACCAACAATCAAGCAAATTCAGTTGTATCTCACTCCATCTGGTTATAAAATTACTACACTTTTAATGGAATCCTACAATTCTCTGCTTAATGCCAATAAGGAAAAAAAATGAAACTTTTTGTAGAAAGCGTGGCTCCCTTTCTGTACAAGTAATTATGCCTCACCAGGTTTCCAGGTCCTAAATGGAGTTATAGTTTGTTCTTTGCAGTGTAGCAAGGTTTTCAGCTTCCACAGACAACTCAAAAATCAGACTGACTGACTTCTAACTGTGAAGGATGCCTAAGACAGCAGTGATGAAACCCCACCCAGAGCCAATTGATTGACTAGTGACACTCTGTGATGTAAGCAGGCTCTTTCAATGTAGGAAGTCTGCTATGTCTGATTTCAATACACAAAATCTTTCAGTGAAACCAGGGATGAAAACTTAACTTCTCAGCCAGCAGGTCACTTTTAAAATGTTGCAAAAATATCCTTCCAAATACTAGGTCTCAGCACCAACAATCAAGCAAATTCAGTTGTATCTCACTCCCTCTGGTTATAAAATTACTACACTTTTAATGGAATCCTGCAATTCTCTGCTTAATGCCAATAAGGAAAAAAAATGAAACTTTTTTGTAGAAAGTGTAGCTCCCTTTCTGTACAAGTAATTATGCCTCACCAGGTTTCCAGGTCCTAAATGGAGCTCTCAGGCTTGAGGGTGGAGTTCTACCCAGTTTTTCATAGCAGAATTGTATGCAAGAAACAATCTACCTGGCAACAGATCTTTTAAGGGCAGGTTTTCCCTTACCAACTTCTTCATACATAAGGAACAACTGGAGGGATTAAAACCTGTGACCCTTGGTACACTCTGTGTAGTAGCTAAGGGCTCTTTTAACATCCAAGCTGTGTAGCCTCCTCTCTCCTGAGGAGAAATGGACAGTGAAGAAAAAAGGGAGAGATTTAGACTGGTTGAGGTGGAAATCTGAAACCACTTTAGGTAAGAACTTTCTGTTAGTTCTAAGGACCACTTTATCTCTATGGAAAAGATGAAATCAGATTCCATTGATAGGGCTTGCAATTCACTGATATGCCTGGCAGAAGTAATGGCTACCAAAAATACAGTTTTCCAAGTCAAGTACTTAAGCTCTGCTGAGGACAAAGGCTCAAAGGGGGTTGCATAAGCTGAGCAATGCAGACACTAAGGTCCCAAGCAGGAGCAGGATCCCGAAAGGGGGGGATTGGTGTGAAGTAATCCCTTGAAAAACTTACAGAATACAGGATGGGATGATAGATAGGAAGGCTTGCCTCCTGACAAGAAAGCAGAAACAGTTGCCAAGTGTACTTTAAGGGTAGCTGGTCTGAGGCCTAGGCCATTAAGATGGATCATATAGTCCAGAACCGTAGGCAATTCAGCAGAGTCTGGAGAAATATTCTTCTTAGAACACCAAATGCTGAATCTTTTCCATTTGGAGTTGTAAGTCTTCCTGGTAGAAGGCTTTTGAGAAGCCTTAAGGATATCCAGAACCCTTTGGAAAAGATGCAGATCTGCAAACTCTTAACTCTTCAAGAGCCATGCCTTGAGATTGAAAGACTGGAGATACGTTTACCAAATCCTCGCCTGAGAGGATGTCAACAGGTCGTAATTCCTAGGAAGAGCCAGGGGAAGGTGGGCTGCTAGGGACAGCAACAGGGGGTACCAGGGCTGTCTGGCCCAGTCTTGGGCAATCAGAATCACTTTGCATGGTTGTGACCTTATCTTGACTAACACTTTGAACAGGAGAGGGAAGGGGGGAAAAGCATACAGAAATTTCCCTTCCCAGTTCAGAATCAGAGCATCCAGGGGAACTGAGCCCAAGACTGGGTGTCTGCAACAAAAGAGAGGAAGTTGGTGATTGTCTGGGGCTGCAAAAAGATCTATCTCTGGTGTGCCCCATCTTGAGAAAATCACTTTCAAAACTAGAGGATCTAGGGCCCATTCGTGATGGCCCTGGGATATTCTGCTCAGTGCATCTGCTAGGGCATTGTCCTTCCCTGAGAGGTGAACTGCTATCAGAGAGGTTTGCAGGAAATAGGCCAGGGACCACAACTTCATTGCTTCTGTGCACAAGGCTGTAGACTGAGTGCCTCCTTGCTTGCTGATGTACCACATGGTGGTGGTATTGTCTGTTCTGACCTGAACCACCTTGTTCTGTACAAATTTGGAAAAAGCCTGCAGTGCCAGAAACACTGCTCTGAGTTCCAAGAGATTGATGTGAAGCAGAGATTCCTAAGGTGACCACAGTCCTTGGGTGGCAAGACCCCCCAAATGAGTTCCCCAGCCCAGCAGGGAAGCATCTGTGGTAAGTATCACTGAACGAGACTGAGTCTTGATCCTGCCAACATTGCAAGGATTGGATTAAGGTTCGAGTCACTGGAACTAGTTTGGTAAGGGAATCCTTTCTTTGGGACCAGAAGTCTCTTAAGTGGAACTGAATGTCCCCCATCTGGAATCTTGCCCCTTGGATCACTGCTGTGGAAGCTGCCATGTGGCCCAGAAGCTGAAGGAAATGCCTTGCTGGTCAAGACACCTGAAGGATGAATGAAGAGGCCAGTTCCATAAGGTTCCTTGCCCTTTCCAGGGGAAGGTAGGCTCTTGCCTTTACTGTATCCAGTTCTGCACCTATGAAAGTGAGGAGCTATACTGGTTTGAAAACTGTCTTTGGAAAGTTGAGAAGGAATTCTAAGAAAGTGAGCACTTGCTGGGTCACTTGCAGATGTGACTTGACTTGGTCTGGAGACTGGCCTACTATGAGCCAGTCATCCAAGTATGGGAAGATGGAGATCTTTTTTCTTCTTAGGAAAGCAACAACTACTGCCAGGCACTTTGTGAAAACCCTTGGGGTTGATGTTAGACCAAAGGGCATTGCTCTGAACTGATAGTGGCCTGAAGGCAACTCGAACCTGAGGTACTTTCTGTGGGAGCACCTGATGAGAATGTGAAAGTAGGCAGCTTTGAGGTCCAGGGAGGCTAGCCAGTCCCTTGGCCTTAGAGAGGGAAGGATAATTCCCAGAGTTACCATTTTGAACTTTGGCTTTAAAAGGTGCTTGTTCAGATATCTTAGGTCCAGGATGAGCTGCCATTCTCCTGTCTTTTTGAGGGTTAGGAAGTACCTGGAGTACAATCCTTTGCCCTTGTGTAGGGCGGGAACCCTCTCTATAGCTCTGAGAGCTAGAAGAAAAGAAACCTCTGCCTCTAGGGCAAGGGTGTCTGAGAGGTTTGCAGGTGGAAAGGATCTGGTTCTCATCTTGGGAATTTTGTTTAAGCTGAGAACCAGTCCCTGGCTTACTACTTCCAGGACACACTTGCCTGATGTAAGAGACTTCCAGTCCTGGACAAAGTAAGCCAGCCTACCCACTACTGGTATGGGAGAATCAGCCCGGGCAGACCCATCAGGGTGTCTGGTTGGCAGGGGTTTTAGGCTGAGGGGTGGATGCTGGCCTGCTTATCCCCCTCCTGCCTGTCCCTCTATAGAACGCCCTCTGTGAAAATGAAGAAGAGGAGACCTGAGCTTGGTAAAAAGGCCTTTGGAAAGGCCTGTCCCTGCCCCTGGACTGCTGCCTTTGAAGAGTTACTTGCCTTTCATTGGCCTGAGCACTCCTGTAAGTGGTCCTGTACTCATCCATCTTTTTCATGTAGTTTTCTGTCTGCTTCCCAAACAGAGAATTACCAATTACAGGAAAATCCATGGCCTTAGCCTGGGTATCCTGTGAGAGGCTAGTACATCTGAGCCAAGCCATCCTCCGAAGAGCCACAGATGTAACCATGACTCCTGATGAAACATCACTGGAGTCCACAGCAGCATGAAACTGTACTTTCGATGCCTCAATCCCATCTGCAGCCACCTACTCCAGTTCCTTGGCAAGCTGGTCAGGGGCCTGTTTAGCCAGAGCCAGCACAGTGTCCCACCTGTACTTCTGGTATCTAGCTGTATAGGCCATATAGTTAGCCTGCCTGAGTCCAAAAGACGCTACCATGTATTGTTTCTTTGCCATGGCATCAATCTTCCTGGAGTCCTTGTCTGGGGGGGTGTGATGCCAAGGGAATATTTGCCTTATCACAGACAGCAGCCTGCATGACCCCAACATGGCTGCATTGCTGGATAAGGAACTCCGTGTCTGAGCCTGAGAGAGTGTACCTCTTGTTCATTCGTCTGTCCACAGGAGGTATGGAATTAGGAGACTTAAGAATTTTATGTGTCTGTTTCCCAAAGGGTTTGTGGAGGGGAATAGACAGTCTCCTGGACCCTGAGATGTCCATCATCTCAACATAATCAGGCTCTTCTTGATCCTCTACTGCTTCCTCCACAGGAAGCTGAAGGGTCTCAGCCACTTTTTTGTAAAATATATGGTGAGAAGGGGACTCAGAAAGCCTAGGAGGAGAAACACCTGAAGGTCTGTCTAGGGAGACGTCTGGGTCAACAGGCACATCCAGACTTTCATAATCACCATAATCATCCTCATACTCTCCCTCCTCCTCCTCCGGTTCATAAAATTCCTCCAAAGTATAATCCAGAACCGGGGGAACCGACCAAACCGAGTCCCTGCCAGATGGTGCCAGTTCAGTTGGAACCGAACTTAGCGATTCCACAATCCTTATCACCTTGGCTATCTCATCGGTGGTTGGTGTACGAATTTCTGGGTCCGAACCAGACAATTTATCTTTTCTCTTTCTTTTCACCGGAACTGACTCCTCAGAATTGGCTCTCCTTTTGCCCGAAGAAGTATCGCCCTGGTCTGAGGGCACTCCTTCTGGTTCAGTCGGAAGCGAACTGGGCTGGCCATCTGAGTCAGCGGACTTCTTGGCCTTCCTTTCCCTCAGTCTACCTAATCTCTGTTCCAGGGTAGATATGGGAAAATTCTTGCAAATTTGGCAATCTGAATAGAGGTGGTCAAACCCCAGACAATAAACACAGGTGGTGTGGGGATCAGCCTTGGCAAAGACTTCCCCACACACACTGCAGTGTTGAAACCCAGTGGGCCCGTATTTTTTCTTGGGTTTCTCAGACATGGCCAATTCTATCCAAAAAGTTACCCTTTTTTCGGCAATCCACCAGGCAACAACTCCCCTATCAGTTCCTGACCGTGTCACGGGTCTTGGAAAAAAACATAATTAAATCAGTGTTTTTAGAACCGAGCTGGAGGATTGTGGGAAAAGGCCGACTGGTAAAGTGTAGACCAGGGGAAAACAGAATCCCCATGGGAACATGAGCAGGGGAAATGGAAGTATAGGGAAAGGGTGGAAGGTAGTCCTACTAAATGCCAGGAGCTTGGAAATAAAATGCCGAGCTCAGACAATGCTTAACTGAGAGAGCAGTGGATGTGGCAGCGGTCACTGAGACCTGGGGCCACTGCAGGACATGACTGGGACCTGAACCTGGAGGGTTACACTATGTTCAGGAAGGACGGGGGAGGAAGGGGAGGAGGGTAGCAATGATGATCAAAAACTACATTGGCTTAGGGGAGTAGAGGAGGCAGAGGGAACCGTGGAAGCAATTTGGGTCACCTTGATAACAAGGGGGGGCAAGAGAGTAAAAATAGGAGTGGTGTATAGACACCCTGCCCTGGCAGAGGAGCTGGAGGAGAGTCTGGTGGCAGATGTTGGGAGACACTGCAGACTGGGCAGAGAAATGGTGGTGGTGTTGGGGGACTTAAACATGCCAGGAACAGACTGGGAGACTATGACATCTTCTGTGACCAGGGAACAGAGGTTGTTGGATGTCTTTCAAGATGCGTTCCTAACTCAGCAGGTGAGGGAACCGACCAGAGAGGCGTGGGTACTGGATGTGGTCCTGGCAGACAGTGACCAGATTAGGGGCCTGGAGGTAAGGGACCCGTTGGTGGGGAGTGACCATGCCACGGTCTGGTTCTGCCTGGACCTAGGAGGGCTAGAGGCTGCACAAAGGCGGAGGTAACCGACTTCAGGGAAATGGGAAGGATCCTTAAGGAGCATTTGGATGTGATTGGGTCAGACATGGACTGATAGTAGGTGGGAAATCATCAGGAGAGGGTGCAAGATGCTACCAGCACCTGTGCAAGAGTAGTAATCTGGTGGGGCCAAAGCCTGCTGGTGGACCAGGAGGTCCAGGAGGTGGTGCGGGGAAAGAAGGCAGCCTATAGGCAATTCAAGTGCTCAAGGAGTGAAAGGGATCAAGGGGAGTATGAGCTAATGGCTAGAAGGGCCACTAGGATGGTGAGGGCAGCTAAGGCAAGGAAGGAGCAGAACCTGGCCAGGGAAATTAGGAGAGGGAACAAGGGGTTCTTTAGATACATTGGGGAAAAATGAAGGGTGAAGAGGCAGATTAGCAGGATTAAATCAGGGGAAAGATGGGCACAAGACCCGGGGGAGCAGGCTGAGGTACTAAATGAGTACTTCACCTCAGTTTCACCAAGAAAATGGGGTTGCTGCATCATACATGGGAGAAGACAGAGATACTGAGAGGGGGACCCCTTACCGATCGGCGGGTCTGGGGAGAGGGGAGGCATCACTGGCAGGAGGGGAGGGCTAAGCAGGAGAAAGAGGTACTGGAGGTGGAAATCACAGCAGAGAGAGTGAGGGAAGCCCTCAGCTCCCTTAAGACAGAGAAAGCACCGGGGCCGGATAAATTACATCCCAGAGTGCTGAAGGAACTTGCGGATGTCCTGGCGAAACCCCTGGCGGCGCTTTTCACCATCTCTCTGAGGACAGGGTGGGTGCTCCAGGACTGGAAGGTGGCGCATATAGTGCCTATCCACAAGGGGGGATCAAGGGAGGTGGCAGGGAACTACAGGCCTGTCAGCTTGACATCGGTGGTGGGCAAGGTGATGGAGGGCCTTGTCAAGGAGAGGCTAGGGGGGGACCTGGAAAAGTCAGGGTGCCTTGATGATAGACAGCATGGATTCGTCCCGGGGAAATCATGTCAGACAAACCTTGTGGAGTTCTATGACTGGGTGAGAGTGCCTTGGATCTGGGTAGACCAGTGGACGTCCTCTTTCTAGACTTCAGCAAGGCATTTGACTCTGTTCCTCACATAGGCCTGTTGGATAAGCTGGGAGAAATGGGGGTGGAGAACCAGATGATCAGATGGATAGGCAACTGGCTCCAGGACCAGACGTAGTTGGTGGGATAGTCTCATTCCCAAAGAGGGTCATTAGTGGGGTCCCACAGGGATCAGTCCTTGGGCCCCTCCTGTTCAACGCCTACGTCTCTGACATAAGGACAGGAATCAGGAGTGAGATGAGTCTCTTTGCAGATGACTCAAAACTGGGCGGTGGTAGATGGGAGGAGGGAGGTTGGCCCTACAGGGACCTGGAGGCTCTGGAAAGATGGTCTAGAAAGTGGAGGCTGAGGTTCAATGCAGGAAATGCAAGGTACTCCACCTGGGGGCCAGAAACCCGGGCCAAGTGTACACCCTGGGGGAATGCTAGTCTAATATGGCTGAGAGGGACCTGGGGTGGTGGTGGATGTCAAGATGAACAACCTCGAGACTTGTAGGAGGCGCAGCCAAGGCCAACAAGATGCTGGGATGCATCGCTAGAGGATCACCTCAGAAGGAGGGAAGTGATACTCCCTCTGTATAACTGCTTGGTGAGCCACACCTTGAGTACTGCATGCAGGTTTGGAGCCACACTTAAAGAGGGACATTAAACTCCTGGAGAGGGTCCAGAGGAGGGCAACAAAATGATTTGGGGCTTGGGGGACAGGACCTATGAGGAGGCTCAAAAGAGCTAAATATGTACACATTGGAAGAGAGAAGGGACCGGGAAATGATAGAGGTCTTCAAGTACATGAAGAGGGTAAATAGGGAGGAACAGTCAGGGTGCTGCGAAGGAAGGAGGAAGGGGCCACTAGAGGGCATGGGTGGAAGCTGGAGGGGGGAAGATTCAGGGGAGAAAGGAGGAGGTGCTACTTCACTGAGAGGGTGGTGGAGCCATGGAATGCACTGCCTAGGGGGCTGGTGGAGGCAGAGACAATGGAGGGGTTCAAGACGGGCTGGGACAGGTACAGGGGAAAGGTTCTGGAAGCAAAATCCAATGCAGCAAGAATATCCGGAACTGAGATGGGAGAAACCAGAGAAGGTGAGGGGGGCAGCAAGGTCAGCACCCAGGGTGGGGGCTGACCAATCGAGCAGACTCGAAAGATCGTTAGGCCTATTCTGCTGGCATTTTAGTATGTTAGTATGATACGGACCAGTTACCACACTCTAAATTAAGCACAAACTTTTTTTTACCTCAAACTGATCGGTTCAGCCAAACCGAGCCACAATTTACAAGTTCCACACAGAAACAAAACAAAAAACCTATCTACTACTCATGGTACCACAGACAGAGACTTGAACCGACTAAGCGGTAACAGCAATTCGGTAGAAACCGACTGAAAACCAACACTTCAACCGACTTTTTGAACCGACGAGCAGCAGGAGAAATCTCCGGAGCGACTGTTCAGTGAGGCGGAGTAAAGAATCTGACGGTTGCGGTTTAAACAACAGCAGACAGGGGCTTCAACCGAGCTCGTGGTGTACATTCCATGCTGGCCATGGAAAGTTTAACTCTTTGTTCTCCGGGGCAGTTGAAAGTCAGGACCTAACTGCATATGTCAGAATACAGCAAGACTTCATGTTGTTTGAAGGCATATACTGTACATAGTAAATATAGGTAACATTATACAGAATATAAGAAGAGACACTCAGCGTTGTTCATGTATATATAGTTAACTTTATATACAAGTGAACTTCCATGCAGTAGAACTAAGCAGTAATTTATGGTCGAACACAAGGCAGTCACAAAACCGGGTTGCAGAATATAGCAAGAGCCAACTGTAAATAGAGAGGTAGTAGACAGAGTAGGGCAATGAGGTAGAAAGCAGGTAAGAAGGGAGACAGGAAGAAAATAGAATGCAGAGAATGGAGATTGCGAAGGAGGATGGGTGAAGGTTGGAAGGTGAGGGTGATGCAGGTCAGAAATAGAAAGAGGTATAAGGTTTAGAGTAACTGGGTCTTAATCAGTGACAAGCGCCTGTGTCAGACAAACTGCTGGTAGCTAATTTTTTGAAACTATTTAGGGTAATTAGATGTTGAAGCTTGAGTTTAACATGGGCTTTGTTCCAGGCAGCCGGTAGCACATGACTTAGGGCCATATCTCCAAAACAAGAGCGAGAGCTTTGTACATCTAGCATAATCTATGAATTACTGCGTAGGGCATATAAGCAGGCAGACCACCAATAGAGATTAGAGATGTATGGGGCAGTTTACATAGAAGAGCTTTGTAGAGCCAGGTTAGGGAATGGATAAGACGTCTGGTTGCTAAAGAGGTCCAACCTAAGGAGGCATACAGATCACAGTGATGAGTATGCTAGTGGGCATTAGAAATGAATCAAATTGCTCTATGGTAAAGTGTATCTAATTGGTGTAGCAGAGATTCATGGCAGCGAGCGTGTAGTATATCAGAATAGTCCAAGAGTGGGATGAAAGTGGTTTGGACCAGTCGTTTCCTGGCTTCAGTAGGGAAGAGGGATTTGTTTCTGTAGAAGAAGCTGTCTTTGGTGCAGTTTTTTTGCAAGAGAGGCAATGTGAGCTGAGAACGTTAGATGTTGATCAAGGTCACAGCCCAGGTATTTAAAAGTATTGGCTATTTTGAGGTCGTTATTAAGAAGAATCTTTATGGGAGGTAGGGATTCCAGAGCTTTCATGATGGAGGACATATGGTTGGAGTGGAAATACATAACTTTAGTTTTTGTAGCATTTAAGAGGAGTTTGGACTGCACCAGGCTGAGCTGTAGAAGGTCCAATTCAGATTGGAGTTCTGCACGTGCTTCTGTCACTGAGGGTTTGGATGTATATACAACTGTTTCATCTGCGAACAGGTGTAATTTTGCTTGGCTGATGTTGTTCTCGATAGTATTAATGTAAATCATGAAAAGGAGAGGTTGAAGAATTGAGCCTTGTGGGACTCCTCTCTTGAGTGGGAGGAGCTGGGAAAGGGATCCATCTGCTTTTACCTGTTGTAGCCTATTTGTCAGGTAGCTGTTGAACATCCCTTCCAGCACTTGTCATTTTGACCTGTTGTATAATGTGTGGTGCATAAGGGGGTGAGGAAGAAATGACCAACCATCTTCCTACTTAAGCTCCTTCTAATTATTGGATGAGGATGTGCTGAACACCCCCTCCCAAACTAACTTCCATTCCTTATTGGTTAATGTGCCTCCTGTCTCAGTTTCTCAGGTGACCTGGCAAGAGGGTAGGGGGACCCCTCACTTTGAATATAACCTTAAACTAAGTGAGAAATTTATTTTGTTTGGATTTGGCCCTCCACCCATTTTTTTTTTTTTTTTTAAGCTTACTTTTTCTCCCCTAGCCCCCCTGGTAGATTTCTTCTTCCTGGACTCTTTGCATCTGGCTGCCATCCGTCCCCGCACCCATTCTCCAAGCAAACCATCACCTTGCTGCCTCCACAGCTTACCCCCCCATGGTGGGGTAGTGAGAGCCCCCTAACACACCCACCAGGATCGGATCCAGTACATGTGATGCCCTCTGGAGATGGTACGTTGTGTCAGACTGCCATCAAGCTGCTCAACCTGGGCTGCCATTTTCCATGTTTTCTTTTCAGTGGTGGAGTATTCAATGCTGACAGTGGGTATGCCATGTGTGCATCCACACGCAGTGCGCCCGCCGGTTGCTACACCTCCATGCCCCACTGTACTGGGCCAGACGTGCCAACACCCAGCCTTTGCTGGGTGTCAGGCAAATGATGGCCTGTATTCCCCACTCTCCCCGGTATCCCGTGATAATAGCGCTAGCATATGGGTGACTGTCAAAACAGTGACCCATATGAAGGCACTATTATCATGAGTTACCTCCCAGAATACCCAGGACTGTGATTGCAAGGGGAGGGATAGGCGAGTGGAAAGGGAATATAGCAAGGGGAAGGACAGGGAAGAGAGTTATTATTACTAGTGTGTCTGATCCACCGAGCCAATCGTGTGGTGTGGTGGGTAGGGAGGCTGGCTCAAATAGAGCAGGTTCCGGGGTTGGGGCCAGGAAAATTTTGCTTGTTCCCACAGCTGCAGGATTTAAATTTTTTTTAAACAGGGCTGTGCCCCCTCCCCAAAATGCACCCCCCTGGAGTTGAGAATCCATAATTGGGGGGGGGGGCACAGCTCCCTACATACACACTGCCAGTACTGTGTATACCTGGTCACCTGCAAGTGGATATCATCAAATTGTTTTTCAGCAAAAACTGAAACTTGCCGTAATAACGATCACCATTCGGCAATCACTGTTATCACATGGAACTCCCTCCCTGGGAGAGGAGAGCTGTCCTCTGGATGCTCGATCCTCTCCCACCCTGGCCAGCCCACGATGACCCACTCACACCATGAACATGGGTTCCTGGAGTTGCAGAAGGTAAGGCATCACTGCCTCAACCCTCAATGCCACTGGGCTGGCCCTCCACCACTTTTTTGATAAGTTCTATCAAAGGGTGGGGCACTCTCAAAAGAGCTTGCCATCTATCCCCTTCCCTAAGAAAAGAAGTAACCTGTAGGTAGCAGTAAAAATCCAAACACCATAGGGTAATCTCTGTCTGGATCTGAGCAAATGATGTGATAGTTCCATTTTTCACAAACTGGGAGAATTTAAACAGACCAAGCCTCCTCCACCTTGTAAAGGTAGCATTGATCCTGGGTGGGGGGAAGGAGTAATCTGTCATATATAAATTGTTAAGGGGTGGGTGATAGGAAGCCCTCATTGCACTGTTTGCCAGTTTAAGTACAACTGTCTAAGTCAGGAATTTGAAGCTGAGTGGGCAGTGAGATTATCAAGAGGGGCATCAAACACCTCCCTTGGGGAATGTCCCACGTTGTCGTACTCTCCATTATCGTCCACACCCCTTCTCCCTCACTCTTTTTGTGTGAGAATTCTCTCCTTTAAAGAGTTCTCCAAGATTAATATCAAAACATTTTTTATGATCTATCAATTATTGATCTGTCTTATTTAAATCTAACAATCTATGCAACCCCTACCCTAGCTTACTGCACTGATAATTTCTCATCTCTCCAAAATAAGCATGTTCCTGTGACTAGGCAGTGATTACAAGACTCTGACACCAACTGACTGGCCAGTGATCTTATGAGTCAGTTAAAGCAAAAGAGTAAGTGCTAGTATAACCTTAAAAAACTAACCTTCCCCTGCACACTTTATTTCCAGATACTATCAAACTCTTTCTGACCTCCCTTCCACTTTGATAGACGTCGTTCAAACAAACTGGGAAGCAGAATTTTCTATTGCACTATCCCTAGAAAACTGGTGGCAAATTTGGTGCAGACAACATCAAATAACAGGCACCTATATTTGGCGGAAGTATGGTTGAAAGGTGGTGTCTCGCTTTTTCCATACTCCACAAATTATCGGCAAATTCCATACTTGACGGGACTACTCATGTTGAAGACATTGTGGCTGAGACATGTCAACCCACACTTACGTTTTTGGTCATGTCCCACCATAGCCACATATTGGCAAGTAGTAGGACAGCTGTAGGAAAGATATTCCTGACTTGGGATCCCTGACAGCAGAAATGGTGAGTCTCCTACATTTCCCTCCACACTTTAAACAGCGGCATAATCTCTACTTTCTTAGTACAGTACTCTTCTTACAATATGCTAAAGAAGTACTGACTAGACTGTGGCTCCAACCCACATCCCCCCCGACAATAAAACAATGGGAAGATATCATATACAACATTTGTCATATGGAAAGCATGACGGCTTGACTGCAGATCACCCCTTATAATGTACAGATGGATAACTTGGTTCATGTATGTTGCCAATCATAGGCCAAATATAATCCCTTAATAAAAATGAGGACCTATTGGAGCTGAGACCAGGTCAAGTTGGTCCATTCTAGATAGAATTTATAGACATATTATAAGATTGAGGGTAACCCACTTTCCCCATGTGTTTTCTTTAAAAACATGGTCCCGCTGGCCCATTGGCACAGTGGTTCGATTTCCACTTGTGATGCCGGTGACCCGGGTTCAGGAACTGACTCAGGGTGCTGGACGGCCAGCTGGCGGAGAAGACTTGAGCATGTGACGACTGCTCGCCTTCTCTCGGTGGGAGGGTAGGGTGATGACCTGGCGTTTGCTGACTCCTAGTGGAGGCCGGGGGCATGGCAACATGTTGGGTCCCACTGACTAATGGGGCGTGGTGAATGTTGGCGTATGCCTTAACGTTAGTGGCATGCCACACCCCCAGATAGCAAAAACAGGAAAAACAGTGCTTCTTGGTTGACCGGATGACGGTTGTTGGCTCCCGCTGCCACAGAAGCCCTTAGGGACAGACCAGGGCCACCTCAATAGCACCTGGGCCAAGATAATGAGTGTGTTGGCCGAGCCCCATCAGTGCCTATCTCCCTCGGAAGAGGGGGACCCATCTGGTGAAGGGTTATGCTGGGTTACCCGAGGCTGCTGCGATGTGGGGTGGTGGTGGCTGGTCTTGGGGGGGCTGGATGCCAGTGGGGTCTAGGTGGCCCAAAGAAGTGGCCAGCCAGGAGCTGGAGAGATGCAAAAATAAACATGGTCCTCAAGAGCTCCTTATCCCCTACCCTGACATTTTAAGATGGCTTTTATACGAACAATATTTGTGTACTCTACTTATACGCATGAAGAAGTCATGCTTGATTGGACAATGTGATTAACTGTATGTACCACTACAATACTTAATAAAAATTACAGTTTCAAAAAAAGCTAACCTTTACTCCAGCTGAACTGAATATCATAAATGGAGGAACATTTACAACCATTTTATCACAGTCACAAAAGTGATTTCTGTAGGAATCTGCTAAATTTAGCCACTGGTGACCCTCACAGATTTTGGGACAACATAAAATGCTTTATGGGCTTGAATCATAGCCATTGCTTGAATGTTGCTGATATTGATTATGTCAATTGCAGCATTTCCTCCATAGTTACAAATGCCTTCATTTTGAAGTTGTCCGACCTGTCTGCATATACCTGTAAAACTGCTTTCCCCTCTTGTACTCCTCCCCATGCCCACCACACATAACATAGGTCATAGGTTTAGAGCCCTCCTACTTCTAGACTATCTGACCAGCTGATGTCTTTATGTTATCTAACTGTGGGAGCCATGCGATATGCTCAGTCTGAGTGGAAGTTCTCCTGTCAGCTTCTGAACCACATCTATACTAAGCGTGGCTAAATTCAGTTCTTTAATGAAAAACTGTACTGTCAACCTGTATTGATTGATTTCTAAACTCATTGGGTATGCAGTTGATGAAAACTTGCACAGAATGTTTGCAGAGGAAAGTCAAACTATGGACTTACCTGGTGCACTGGAGGTGTTGCCGATAATACCGCACTACCAACCCCGCAAGAGACTGAAACAGAATGCACTACTGGAATAATCACTTGCAACTACGGGCCAAGACAGCACATTGAAAAAACTGGATCTTTTCTTCATTGAGCTAACATCCATAAAATTATCTATGCTCGATATGGCTCAGGACTTCAGATTGATAAACCCGGCTCTAGAGGCACTGACACAGCAAGCCTCTAATACAGAAGCTAGGATCAGCTCAGTAGAAGACAAGCAATCGAGAGATGACAAACAGTTGGCTGAATTATGAAAAATGTGGCAAAACTTAAGGACCATGTCAAAAGTTGGGAAGGATGAAGTCAAAGGAATAATCTGGTCTTCATGAAAATCCTCAAAACATCAAAGGAATCTAACATGGAAACATACAATAGAAACATAGAAGTTGTCAGCAAATAAGGACCACTTGGCCCACCTAGTCTGCCTTATAAACATGCTGCGCTTCAGTCAGAAACTGCTTCAAGAAACTGTGGGACCCCCAGAAAATGGCACAGAGTATCTCATCAAACAAGCACATCACATGTTGAAATCACAGCTTCCTCCAGGTGACAAACTCCAGGCTATAATCTTCCAATGTTTGAACTTTCAGGACAAGATCTATATCCAAGCCCAAGCTCAGAAACAAGTGACTTTCACCTGGGAAGGCAACAGACTTTACATTTGTAGTGATGTGGCCCCAGCACTTTATGATAGCGCCTATACTGGCGTGATGGTCTGCATCTGTCCAGGAGGGGAACCAGGATCCTAGGTGATTTAAATGCTTCATTGGCAAGCATTTAAACTAGCCAAGGGGGGAGGCACTGAAAAGGAGCAGGGAAATCCCAGCCCCCCCAAAAAAACAGGGTAGTTAGTGAGGTAAACACCCCAAGATAGAGAAGTCGATAAAGAGAAGGGCAGGGGTAAATGGAGAAATAGGCAAAGGCAATAAGGACAGGGATGGGGCTAAAAGGGGTAAGGCCATCAAAGAATGGAGGGCTAAAAGGGGTAAGGCCATTAAAAAATAGAGGGCAATGAGTACAAGCTCCATGAACTAGTGGCCTTGATAGAAGAGGGATGCCTGGATATCGTGGCAGTCACAGAAACATGGTACACAGAGAACCATGATCTGGATATCAACATACCAGGTTACACAGTCTACAGGAGGGACAGGGAGAGTAGAAGAGGAGAAGGAGTAGCTCTCTATGTAAGAGAAGAAATCAAAGCAACAGAAATAAAGGGTAAACAGGGAGGAAGGGAGGCACTGTGGGTCACCCTGGAGACAGGAAATGGCACCACAATCTGCACGTGTGTTGTATACAGATCCCCTTCTCAGGGGGAGGAAATGGACAAGGAAATGATAGAAGGTATGCTTAAAATGGCAGAAAAAGGGGAGATATTGTTGATGGGGGACCTGAATATGCCAGAAGTTAACTGGAGTACCTTTGCTGCAGCCACATCCAAGAGCTGAGTCATTCTCAGTGCCCTACAGGGGGCATGCCTGAGACAGCTAGTCTTGGAACCCACTTGGGAGGGAGCAATCTTAGACCTGGTACTCTCAAATGGGGATGGAGAAAGAATCTCAAATTTAGAAGTGGGTAGCCATCTGGGAACAACTGACCACCAAACAGTGTGGTTCACGATAAACACAGCCATAGAGTCATGGCATACAAAAGTGAGGTACTGGCCTTTAGGAGGGCTGACTTTGTCAAAATGGAAGAGTATCTCAGAAAAGCACTAGCAAATGGGCAAGAAGGAGAGGTGGAGGAACAATGGGGAAACATCAAAACTGCCAACACAGAGGCAACAAGCCTTTGTGTGAAGCAAATAAATCAAAAAGAAGGAAAAAAACCACAATGGTTCTCAAAAGATGTGGCGGGGAAGGTTAGGGAGAAAAAGACAACATTCAGAAAGTAGAAGGAAACACAGAAGGAACAGAACAGAGAACTGTACCAGTTAAAACAGAAGGAAGTGGGGAAGGTAATCAGAATAACAAAGGCCCCAACCGAGGAAAAGATAGCCAACTCGGTTAAGAAGGGGGATAAAACCTTTTATAGGTACATTAGGGAGCGAAGAAAGACCAAGGGAGGGACAGTGAGGCTTAACAAAGAGGAGGGTGGGTGGGCAGAGAATGAAAGTGAAACAGCAGGGATACTGAACGAATACTTCTGTTCAGTATTCACAAAAGAAGAGGAGGGAGAGGTATCTAATCCACTCAATAGAAGCACTCCGGATAGTGGGGTCTATACCAGTCCATTCACAGAAGAAAGGGTTCTAAAAGAACTCCTAAAACTGAAGGTGAACAAAGCAATGGGCTCTGATGGGATTTACCCCAGAATTCTAAAAGAACTAAGGGGAGAACTAGTGGCACCATTGACTACCCTTTTTAACAAATTATGGGAGGGTGGTGTGGTACCTAAGTACTGGAGGAGGGTGGATGTGATTCCCCTTCACAAATGGGGGAGCAAAGCAGAGACCAGAAACTGCAGACCTGCCAGTTTGACCTCAGTGGTAGGGAAAATTATGCATTCACTTCTGAAAGAAAGAAATGTTGAGTACCTAGAGGCCAGCAGGGCACAGGACCCAAGACAGCCTGGATTCACAGCAGGAAGGTCATGTCAGATGAATCTAATAGATTTCTTTGACTGGGTGACCAAATTGGTAGACTAGAGAGGGGCTGTGGATATGGCCTACCTAGACTTTAGCAAGGCATTTGATACAGTCCCACACAGTAGATTAATAAATAAATTAGCCAGCCTGGGAGTGGGCCCCAGGGTGGTAGCCTGGGTAAAAAATTGGCTGGACATCAGGACACAGAGGGTAATAGTAAACGGAGTCCATTCCGAAGAAAGAGAGTTACTAGCGGGGTACCGCATGGTTCAGTACTGGGTCCTGTCCTTTTTAATGTCATTATAAGTGACATTGCAGAGAGACTGGAAGGAAAAGCATGCCTCTTTGCAGACGGCACAAAGATCTACAACAGGGCTGATACACAAGGGGGGTGGAAAGGATGAGAAGGGACTTGGCAAGGTTGGAGGGATGGTCAAAAGTATGGCAGCTTAGATTCAATGCAAATAAGTGCAAAGTAATGCACCTGGGAAACAAAAAAACAGGGAAAGAGTACACAATGAGGGAGGAGGTATTAACAACAATAAAAATGGAAAGGGACCTGGGGGTAGTCATATCAGATGACCTAAACGTGGGCAAGCAATGTGAGAAGGCAGTAATGAGGGCTGAGGGGGGATACTGGGATGCTTAGGGAGAGGCATCGTCAGTAGATAACAAGAAGTTGTTATCCCTCTGTACAGACAGTTGGTGAGACTCCATCTGGAGTACTGCATGCAGTTCTGGAGACCCCATCTCCGCAAGGACATAGGATGGAGACAGTCTAGAGGAGGGCAACTAAAATGGCGTAGGGTCTGCACCAGAAGCCATACAAAGAGAGACTAAAGGAGCTTAATATGTGTACCCTCGAGGGAAAGGAGGCAGGGGTACATGATAGAAACTTTCAAGTACCTCAAAGTCAACAAAGTCCACATCTTTCAGAAAAAGAGATGTGCAAGAACAAGGGGACACAATTTGAAGATAGAAGGGGGACAGTTCAAGGGCAACATGAGGAAGTATTTTTTCATGGAGAAGGTGGTGGATGCACAGGACGTCCTTCCTGAGGAGGTCATGGGGTCAAAAACAGTGGGGGAATTCAACAATGCATGGGACAGACATAAGGCAATTCTGGTGGGGGTAGGAAGAAGTAGGCTGTTGGTTAACTAGGATCTGCAGCTTATAAAATAGTTAGGAAAATGGGCAGATTTTTGTGGTCCAAGTGGTCCGTATCTGCCGTTGAAGTCTATATTTCTGTTTCTATGATAAATAGCTTGCTTACAAAAATATCCAAAAGGCATTCCACGATGCCCACATCAAGTTTTGGATACTGCACCCAGCAAGACTAATAGTCACCACAGAAAATGGGCAAAAAGAATTCCCAAGTGAAGAAGTAGCATGACTGGAACTCCAGAAGCTGCTTCCAAAGATTTTCACTCAGTTGCCCAACCTGCATCACCCTAGTGAGAGCAATCAGACCCACCAGAAAGTCAAGCAAGCCTCCTCTAATTAAGCTTTCCTACTCTCATTCAATGAACTGTATGTAGCCAATTTTATCCCTCCCACTGGATAAAGCCCTTTGTCTAAAAGAAGGCTTGCTGTTTGGACTGTGTGAGAGAATGTAATCTGTGCTTAATACATGAGCCATTGAAATGGGGGACAACCAGGAATGGTATCACATGGCTACCAAACAAAATGGCCCTGGCTACTCATTCTCTACTCCTTCCCAACACAGCAATCAAGTAGCCTTTCAGCAGAGACTCTTTCCCCCTCACTTTTTCTTGCCTGCAGTTTCCCGCCTTCCTCAGCTGTACAGTTCAAATCACACACAGCTCCTGTCAAATTTTAACAGACACATCTGTACTGGCATGGGCTTCATACACCGCCTGATTTTATTGGCTGCTCCACCAGAGGAGGGACTGTTACACTGAGACCTCAAATGGACATGCACCAAGTCACAGGATTAAGAGGTAAAACATTGGCAGAATGATATAGTAAACAAATCTCCCTCTCAACCATCTTACCCAACTTCTTGCTGCCATGGAGGTGTTAGCTACTTATAAAGTGACTCAACGGGACCATCAGACTATCAGAGGGAAGCTTGGTATACCAATCCCTCACAGCGGACCATCAGATGATGAGGGACACAGAAACAATCTCCCAGTGCTGTGGGGACTTGGCAGTTTGGGCATCAGTAATGCCCTCAGGGACTTTGAACACAGATTATCAGTTGTGCACAAGGACATGTCATTTTATTTTATACTCATTACAGACCACCTCTCTACAACTGATCAAGGTAGTAAGGCTGGCTGTATGACGGAGTTTGGTTTAAAAGGAGAGCCCTACGCTCCCATCTATCCATACGCGTAGAGACATTGTAATGAACACTCATCTCCCAGTACTGCACAATGGAGGGCCCTGCACTCCCATTATTGCATAGTGGTATCCATATGTGGGAGCGTACCTAAAGGTGTATTAAGCTGCATTTAGCAAAACATCTGTATCTCAAACCGTTTTCGAGACATAGGCGCCAAAATGTACTGTGGCTGCCACAATGTTATCCTATGGGACATTTCTAAACTTCTGAATGTTATAGCTATGGAACCGATGTAAATTTTATCATCAAACCAGCAAAAGGCACATCTGTGGGACAGTCCCTTTCTACCCTGCAAATTTTAGCCCAAAAGTCCTAGCCATTGTTTTTGCTATGGAGTGCCAAAAAAACAACTTTTTTTTTGCACTTCCGGAAATTTGAGAAAGTTTTATAACAGTTTGTGAAAGTTTGTGAGCAGCTTTCACAAATTTGATAGACATCTCATGAAACTTTTGCAAACTGCAAAATTTTGCAAAACTACTTTCTACAAATTTGTGACACTCCAATGAAAATTTTCAAAAACATATTTCCAAGCATTATTTTTAAAAATAGTATCAGGAACATGTTTCTCATGCCCCAATTAGATAAACACAACTATTGGTGTTTACTAAGGGGCAGTATGTTTTGAATTACAGCATTTTTTAACCATTGCTAACTGAAAACAATATGGCAACCATGCGAAAGTGCAAAACCCATTTGTGGCAGTCAAAAGTGCTTTCGCGAAAGCAAAAAGTGCTTTTGAGGCAGATGTATATTTTTTCCCGTAGTCTAGAATGGGAAACCTTAAATTTTAATAACTTTTGAACGGATTAGTATTTTTTCACCAGACCTTCAAAAGGCACATCAGTGTCCCAGACCCCATATACCCTGACAGTTTCAGACCAGACCCCCAAACCATTTTGGCCATAGCTCTTGAGCAAAGAATTTGCATAAAAGTGGTGTTTTTCTCATATATGTTGGCACTCTGCAGCTCGTCAACCCCACATCCAACCAGAACGAAACTTACCAGATTCAGAGATCTATAGTACCAGACAGTGCATGCAAAATTTCAGGCAAATTAGATGAATGGTTGCAAAGTTATTAAGGTGAAAAATGGTGTGTTTAACACAGAAGTGGCCATGAAACCCTAACTATACTGCACTATAATGCAGGTATAATAACTATATATGTATATATATATATATATTCATTGCAAAAAAAACTCTGTTAATGCATCAATTAAGGTTGATAGCATAGCGACAAAAGTATGGAAATGTGATGTTAGGGTTACACCCCTACCACTCCACCCCCAACCCACACCTTCCACTCACCAAAAGACATCAGGGTCTGCCATGGGGTCGCATGCCCAACCCCCAACCCATTCCATTTGTAAACAAGCTGACATGCTACAGAATAGGAGAATGGGGTGAGACTTAGGCCTGATGACCCCATGGCAGACCCCGACATCTGTTGGTGAGTGGAGGGTGGAGAGGGTGGGGGTGGCAGGGGTGTAACCCTAACATCACATTTCCATACTTTTACTGCTGTGCTATCAACCCTAACTGATGCATTAATGGAGTTTTTTGCAATTAATTTCCCTTCTTTTTGAGAAAGTGTAATGTAACTGGTATGTGTTAGTGGAAGCGCGGGCCATGTAGGCCTGTGTTCCCATCACATTGCCCATTTTCTATGTAATGGTATGTGTATGTGGGAGTGTAGGCTCTCCAGGCCCTGTGCTCCTACTTACAGATAAGTACAGAGCCATACAGCAGTGCCATAGTACTCCAAAGGAACCCCTGTAACAACGTTTTTGGGAATATCTCCGTAACTGTAACAAGTAGGAAAAAAATTCCACTGTAAGTGTAATCTATGTGTGACAGGACACAGGCTTCGTGGACAGAAATAGGTAGCGTGACTCAATATTTAATGTTCTTTGTAGTCCAAAATTTATTTCAGAACTGGTTTTCTTCATAAGCAGGACACTTTACATACAGTGTACATCACCCAATTCATAACACTGGAGCACTGCCTCAGTTCATATCTTTCTTGCAATTAACATCACTCTCTGGAGTTCCCTCCAGACCTTAATCCTTTCCGCTTACTCTCTGGATCACATCTAACATCTGTGGCTATTCTCTGCCCTTTTATACAGCTCAATGCTCATGTGACATGAAAACTCCACCCACCTGAACATTTCAAATATAATATTTTTAAATACAATGGCCCAGATATTCAAACTGCGCCCAAAAAGTGCGCAACAGCAGAAGCAAGTGCAAGTCCATTGTGCCCATGCGCAAGAGGCACAATATTCAAAACCTGCACTGGCTAAGATGCACCTACAGCCAATGACTGAATATCACACCACCTGCACCATAGCACAACTAGGGAATTGAAGCTGAGCATATCTGATGCGCCATAGTGCAACAAGGATGTTCAGCTGAGAAGTCCAGATGCACCATAGCGCAACCGGAGACGCCCCCCAGCAGCAGGGCAGCAATGCAACAGCACAACCAGGGATGCAGGGGCCCACCACCCATGCCACAGATGGGCAGAGGAACACACAGCAGAACAGACATCGTCCCCCCACACCCCATGCACTGCACAACTGGAGGAGGGCTGGAATAACCACTGGCCCATGGAGACCAGCAACCAACCTACAGCTGGGCATGGTGCCCCATCACACCCCCTGGCAAGCTGTGACCGGCACACAAGGAGGGCCGACCACCCCATGCCACACCATCCCACCAATGCAGAACACACCCTGCACCATGACCCCCAGACACCCTACCCAGGAGCAGCATCCACCAGTGCAGGATACCCCATGCATGCCATCACCCCCGCTGTGACAATGCAACCCTGTGCACCACAGAACCATGCAAGGCAGCCCCACCATGAGCACCCATCAGCGGGTGGCAGCACACAGAGATGCAAGGACTGCATACACAGTGCCACCACGCACAGCCCCCCCGAGGCACAGCTGAGAGACAGACCATGCGTCGGCACATGAGGTACCCCACACGTGACAGGGCATGCCCCAGACCCCACCACTAGTGGTACAGCACCCTGCTCACCCTCCCAAGGACACACCCTGATCAGCACTGGCCACAACAGCCAGTGCAGACACCCACAGTGGTGCATGGAAGCATGCACCAAACCAGATGCAACACAGTGCACGGACAAACACCCACCCATACCCAAGGGCGCACCAACACAGGGACACAGTAGCGGGGCAACCAAGCCCCCAGTGTGTGGCCATGGAAACCATGTACACACAGCCAGCACTCCTCCATGGCACAGGAGTGCCAGCTACCCTGCGCAGGCACTGTGGAGCTGTACGCCACCAGCATTTGCCTGGAGCACAAGTGACAGACAGTGGTGCACATCCCCTGCAACACACACAAGCCACAGCATGGAGGTGGGACAACAACAGCGGAGGCCACAGTGCCACCCGAGGCAGACATGCACCACACCAGTGACAGGAGGTAACCCAGCATTGTGACGGGTACAGTGGCTGTACTGCATGGACAGCCACCACTGACATGCCAGCGGACTGTGCAGGTCACAGACATGCAAGGATGTCAGCTGCACAGGCCATGGACAGGCTGACAGGTGCGCCATGGACACAGAGCATGCACCATGGACCACTGCATACAGTCATCCAGTGCACAGGGAACAACACACACACCACAGACAGTGACTGATAGCTACTCCCACACCATAGTCACTTCCCCACGGACACACACACATGCCCATGACTGCACCACCCCTGACGCCATGCACACTACTGCAGCTGAGCACCTATAGCCACTGCAAATCAGAGACCACCACAGTAGGCATATCAAAAGAAATGAATTTAAAAACATCAAACAAAACTATGTACAAATATTTACAAAAGTTTGGGGGGAGGGCCACAAACAAGGTGGGGGTGGGTAAGGGGCAGGGGTGAACAAATGGTAGCGGGAAGGAGGGGTGTGAAGGTGGGTCCAGGGGGATAGGGGAAATCAGGGGCATTGGTAAGCTCAGCAGGAGCCCCGCTCCCCGCTCCAGCTGCTCCTCTTGCCATGACGCCATCTGACACCCAGCCTGTCGATCATTTGCAGGATTTCCAGTGACGCCCTGGCAACATGTAGTATCTCCCGCAGTGCCTCCCTGATTGCCTGCAGCTGCCGTCCACCTAGGACAAGGGAACAGAGTCAGTAGGCATGAATGCACAGCCCCATACAGCCCACCCACTGTGCATGGCATATGGCCATGGGACATGCCTCTGTGATGGTGTGTGACCACCCACAGTGATCGCGTCCACAAGACTTGCCCACCCAGGCGCACACAGCCATGCGGACCACTGCACACACCCATCGGCCAAGTCCTGCACAGCACTACCATGGCTGTTTAGTGACATGGCTATGTGGTGTGAAGGCAGTGGCGCAGCCATGTACCCGGTGCATGCATGGACCACCATTGACGCACTCCCAGACATGCAGTGCCACTGGACAGTGCTGACTGTAACAAGCTGTGTGCATGGCAGTGGTGTCCATGGATGGTGGCCATGCCCCACTGCCTGCCCTGTTACACAGCATGCAATAGTAATCATGGATGTAAGGCACTCACCATCATCAGGCTGGTCCCTCTGCCTCTGTGGACCTTTGCCCCTTCTGGGGTGACGGTCTTCCTGCTGGTGCCTCCTCTCCCTCGCCAGCCGTCGCTTGTCTGGGCCTAAGGTGCAAACATGGAGAGAGGAACATCAGTACAATCCTGTAGCAAAGTCCCCCACCCCCATGTGTGTGCAATCCCACTCAGCCAGATCCACCTACCTCACACCCTGATAACACCACCACAGCCAACACTGGATGGTCCCCCCCATGTTCCGGACACATGCAACCATGATACCCATATGGAAGATAAAAGTGTATGGATGTTACACCTACCTGGCAGTGGCACTGTGCCCCTCCTGGCATGTGCCCACAGATGGGCAAGCAGGTCCAGGTCCCTCTGTCTCAGGTCCCCATATCTATGGTGGCACTGCTCCGCCATCCGTCCCATTCCTGTGGCCTCCTTCAGGGCGTCGGTCACCTCCTGCCACATCTGACTCCTGGACCTGTCCAGGGGTGCCTCACCAAACAGTGGGCCAACAAGTGACCCCACAATGGCAACCAAGTTTGCCATTTCTATCTGGCTCCACTGGGCAGCTCTCCTCTGTGCCATCTCTATTGCTCGGTAGGGTCAAAATGGCGCTCTGCAGCGCGGTTCCACCACATGCAGATGCTGTGTGGTACAGCACTACCATTCCCTATCACACTGTCACTGAACAGCGCGATAGTGGTGCACCCATGCCTTATGCATGGTGCCTAGGGGGCAATGGTCGGGCACAGGGTCAAGGGTCTCTGGTGCACGAACAGCCACAGCACGATTGGAACCCAATGCGTGTAGCGCAATTGAGTGCCTGTGTGCCACCTCCAGTAGTGGCCTACTGTGCTGTTGCCCTAGTGCACCTACGATGCCCCAGTGCCACAGCGCCATATAGGTGAACAGCGTTGTAGCACCACTGGCACAATGGTGGCCGTGCCCTGCATTGTCTCCCATGCACAGCACGTCAGCAGTGCGGCAGGTGCCTGCATCATTAACCCGGGCATGCGCAGTTAGGTGTGAACTGCGCATGTCACAGAACTGTGCCCTTGGTTCAGCACACTCAACATAATTGCGCAAAGCACAAAAGCGCAATATTCAGCCGTCATATACAAATCAGCTAATCAGCCATTCAATGGCGCAGTCACTGCAATTTGCATCCACTTAAAGTTGCGCCTTCCCTCATTTGCATGGGTTGCGCTATAAAAGTGCGACATTGGGCTGCACTGGCCATAGTCGGTCACTGCAGTCTATTGGTGAGTTGCATGCTGTTTGAGAGTGTGGACTGTGGATTCTGGGACATGCGTGGGACTGCACAGTCACAGGTAACACCTGTCATTGTCACAGGCTGAATCATGACCGAGCAAGTTGTGGAGGAAGAGGAACAGAGTTGTGGGAGGAGGTGGAGGGGGAGGCCAAATTTCACAAAGGCTGAGATGGATGCCCTGTTCGAGGACTACCTGGACCAGGAGTCACTTCTCAGCGGATGCCAGGGAACACCACAGGCCCGTGCTGCTGCATGGGAGGAAGTGGCGCATGCTGTGAACCTGCATGGCAGCCACCAGCGCTCCATGCAGGAGTGCAAGAAGAAGATGGGCACAGACAGGAGGAGGAGGATTAAGGAGAAGGTGGCTACCATCAGGGCAGCACGATCTGTGACAGGTGGGGGGCAGCTGGAGGTGCTACGCCTGACCCCACAGGAAGAGAGGGTTGCTGGCAGCATGCAGCGTTGTGCCATTGAGGGTGTTCCGGGTGGTGGATTACAGATGGGTGGTAGACCGTCACAGCATGGTAGGTCATGGTCTGTCTATTGGAGGGGGGCAGGGTAGGTCACATGCAGTCAAGCGACTTTGTTTTCCCTTACAGCTCCTGAGCATCTGCATGGGTCAGCGGTAATGGGCCTCTCCACTGAGGCCAGTCAGATGGAGATGGAGATGGAGGAGGACCCATCCACCTCTACAGGAATACACGGCTCAGTGCGATAGTGGGCCCGCCTGGATGTCCAGACTGATGTTGTTGGAACAGGTGCGGAGGAGGCCCTGCCAGTGTCCCACTGTGCCAGTGTCCATGGATGCCAGCATGCTGTGACTCGGGCTGGTGCCAGGTCCGACACCAATGATGATGTTGCTAACATCATGGGCAGTGACACGTGTGTGCCACAGGATGGTCACACAGCAGGTAACATCGCGGACATGGCTGTGGGTGGTGCCGCCGTGGAGGCCTGTGTGTCATCACAGTCCTAGCCTGTGCCTGTCAGCACTGGTGGGGCAGCACTGGTGTGTGTGTACAGTACAGTGGGACTGTTGCAGCCACTGCGGTGGCACCAGTGAGCTCTGAGGAGTGGCAGCCGGAGGGGCAGCATCAGCAGTCGGCCAATGGGCTTGGGGGTACAGTGTCAGGGGCGGCGTCAGTGCACTGCCTGCGGATATGCCCAGGCCTGGTCCTGGTGTGCAGCGCCCACCCTCAAGGGGTGCTGAGCATCAGGGCCATGCACACCCTGAGGGACAGAATGCCGATCAGGCAGATGACCTCTTGGATGAGCACACCCGCATACTGCAAGCATCAGTCAATCAGCAGATGCGGCTTATGACAGTGGTGGATGCACTGAGTGCGGCTCTGAAGCAGGCAGAGGAGTGTCACAGCAGAGAAACCACTCTGCTCCTGGCAGGGGTGGACCGGATGTGGGAGAATGTGACCGCTGCCATTGACAGGCTGTCACATACAGTCACAGCTGCCATGGCCACAGGGGGCACACAGTTATTTGCACATGCGACGCAGACGCCGTGCAATGCAATGTCCACCCACATTCCCAGTAATGTCGTGGCGACACCCTCCTTGTTGACACACGTTCAGCACAGGCATCCTGAGCAGCATGCCTAGTGCAGGCATATTCGGTGTGCCGCAACCCTGCGAAAACGCAATGCGTGTGTTCACGCAGTGGAACCCCTGGGGGATCATTGGTGCTACCCCATGAGGCCAGTGGTCGGCTTGTCAGTGCTGGCGGGTCTCGCCGGGGCCACCCATGCATCCATGGTAGCTAGGGCACTGTGGCACATGACTGGCTTGTCTCCCAATGTGGCTGCTGTCTGATGCTGCCCTGTGTGCATTGTGTCATTCAGCGGGCATGCACAGGTGGGTACCCAGCCCTGCACACAGACACACAGTCCATCTGGACACCCTCCAGGCTGCTATCCACAGTTGCGTGTGCCTGATGATGCCTGCATTGCACTGTACACCAATGTGCAATGGTGCCCAGCATCTGACACACACACAATGACAAGCAGTGGGCGTAGTGGTCTGTGGACATGTGTGTGGCTAGGGGTGGCATTCTGGGTCGGTGTGCCTCCTGTCCTTTGTGCATGTCTGGTGCGCTTTGTGTGTGAGTGTGTGTGTGTGTGTGTGTGTGTGTGTGTGTGAGTGTGTGTCTGTCCACGTGCCATGTTAGACCTCACCCATCCCTGGTGGCGTGTGTGGTTCCATGCCTGGCCACTTCCCTTGATGGCATGCACCCCTGGTGTGTGTCCATGCGTGTTTGTGGGTTGTGCCTTAGCCACTGGTAGTTTCACATGGCCCCATGACTTACCTGGGTTGGCTGATGCTCCTCCCGTGATGGTGTCTTGGTGCAGCTGCTGCCAGCCGTAGCAGTCGGGGTCCCATCGCCCAAGGGGCTGCCCATCACCATTGTCACCGGTGTCCTCATCGTCTCCATCGCTGTCCCCCTCTTTGACCTGTACGGCTATCCCACATTCGTTGGCCATGTTGCGCAGGATGCAACAGGCCAGGAATAGCCCGCAGGCTTTTGAGGGGCTGTACTGTAGGGCACCGCCAGAGGTGTCCAGGCAACGGAAACATGCCTTCAGCATCCCGAACACCCATTCAATGACTTTACGTGTGGTGATGTGTGCCTCATTGTAGCGTTGCTGCGATGGGGTTGCGGGCTGCCGGTATGGTGTGAGCAGCCAGGGACAGAGTGGGTATCCACTGTCACCTCTGTGTAGAGGGTGGTGGTTCATTTGGTGATCAGCATCGCCCTGCTCCGGGCCATGTAGGCCACTACCCATGTCACCTCTGACCATGTCCCTCCCAAGCCCTATGTTTGTCTGTGTGGTTTGCATACTCATCCACTAGGTGGCCAGTGGGGATGCCCCCACTCTCGAATCTGTGACACAGTGCCGAACTGGTGCCAGATGAAGGCATCGTGTGCTCCCCCAAGGTGCATGGCACAGACATTGATTATGCGCCCCCTGGCATCACACACCACCTGGCAGTTGATGCTAGCATAGCCCTTGCGATTCATGTATGCAGCCCCCTTGGGGCCAGGTGGTGTGCGGATGACCACATGGGTGCAGTCTATTGCCCCTAGCACACCAGGCATACATGCTACCCTGTGGAACTCCTGTATGCTTGCTGTGTGCTCTGCTGGTGTGCTGGGGAAATGGATGTACTCCGCAGCATGTGGCAGCAGTACGCTGAGGAATTGGGTGAGGTGGCATGATGCGGCTGACTGGGTTATGCCTGTGGTGTCCCCTGTTGGTCTCTGGAAGGTGCCCGTGGCGAGCAAGCACATGCAAGCTGTCACTTTAGTCTCCACTGACAGAGCATGGCTCCATCGTGTGGGTGCCTGCATCACATCACTGCACAGCTCAGAGCTGCCTCAGAATTGCCCGATTCAGTTCTCACACCTCTCAATGCCGACTATCTCAAATGAACATAAAGCCGCTCTTATCACTCCCATTACTTCTGAAGTGATAGTTAGAGTCATTAAGGATCTACCGACAGACAAAACACCAGGTCCTGACGGTTTCTCGGCAAACTTTTATAAAGTGTTTGCTCCACAGTTGGTCCCATCCCTTCTGGCCTTATTTCGTCATATTCTTCCAGGACAAGATTTGGATAAGTCTTTATTTGAGGCTTTAATTACTTTAATACAGAAAGAGGGTAAACCCTCTGATAGAACGTAGCTATAGACCGATTTCCCTGTTGAACCAGGACCTTAAGATTCTCACTGAACTCCTGGCAGATCAGTTAGGCCTGCTGTTGTCGGATATTATAGGTCCAGAACAGGTGGGATTTATGAAGGCCAGATCCTCGGTAGACCATCTCAGGACGCTGTCGCATGACTTTTCGGCCACCAGGGATGCTGACTATCCAGCTGTACTTGTTTCCCTGGGTGCCAAGAAGGCATTCGACAGGGTTGATTGGAATTTTTTATGTAACCCCCCTGCAAATGGGGGTTCCCAAAAGACTTCCAGGAGCTTGCTTGAATGCTCCAAGCCTGAATGGTGTTTGGCATTTAAGCCATTTATCAGTGAGTGTTTTTAGAGCCTCTGGTACTGTCTCTTTAAGAGCTGTCTGCTTGCAGACATAATTAGTTTATATGGGGGACGTGTGTTTCTCTGTTTGAGTACCACTCGAACTGCTGCCAATTCACTCCATTTTGCAGTCACTAGAAGTGCAAAGGAACCTATCTGAAAGATGTAACTGTTTGCCAGAAATTATTTAGAGTGATAATGAAATTACAGTTTGTCTAACCTGCTTTCTTTTGCAGTCAGAACAGTGTCTGTCTAGTTCCCCATTCTGGTTTGAACTGCTGAACTGGACCAATCAGTGTGGAGTAAGCTAGCTCTAAAATGGTGCCTTGGGCGAATCAGAACTTGGACTCATAATCTGAGCCAGCCACAAGAGGATTATGGGCAGTGACTCTGGGAGATGTAGTTTAGACTTCAGTGCCTTTTGGACCAACAGCAGCAGTCTATTGTGGTGACAGCCAATCCAGTCAAGAACTGGGAGGAACTCAAAGGAAGTGCCAGTTTTTGTCGGTTGGAGTTTCAGTTGAGCTTTGGCAGTGAAGAAGGAAGGAGCCCTGTGCTTTTCAGTGTGCAGTTTTAGTCAAAAACGTGTGTAAGGCCCAGAGTTCGGTCTGCAGCTAGTGTAACAGCTTGTTAGGACTGAATCCGTCCTGTGAAAGAATCAAAGGATCTCTGAAGAGTAGAAACCAGGCTCACCCTGTAGAAGACTGGAGGAATTGCTGAAAATTACACTTGGTCTGTCAGGAACTGAATCTGCTGTGTGTCTCCCGGGTATTGTGCAGTAATTGCGATCGGGATACAGATGCAGCCTGCCTGGTATAGTGCTTTCTTTTATATGGATGTGTGAAGAGGTTTGTGTACCTCAAGTGAGCCCTGCTGACATTGAAGGACCCTATCTTATTTGGAGTCGTGAGTACTAATTCAGGAGTCGCTCCTGTTGAATGCCACATTAAATCCAAATGAAATTACTGTACTGCTGACTGTTTAATTCTCCTTTTCTCTGTGAAAGGCCCTACCAGCTGCACGGTTTGGACTAGCCACTAGGGCTTGGGTACCCAGGACAGTAACTGATAGGGATAGGCCTGTACACAGAGCCATGAATAGATTATTAGAGTGATAAGCTAATTAACCTGATTCCCCCTGTGCTATTATATCCCCTAAATAAATCAGAGCTGCTTGTTTCAGTAAGTTATACTGCCTGAGGTATTTGTCTATGTTAAAGTACTGTACTGTGATTGTTGCACTTAACTCATCTCATTTCACAGGAGGTCCCAGTGCGGAACCAGACCTGGGGTAGATGTATACTGTGAAGGTAATTCTGATATATTTGTGGGCCACTAGTGGGAAGAAAGGGGTTGCAGTGTCCCAGAGGGCTGTGACAAGTTAGTTTAACTATTGCAAACCCTGACCTCTGGGTGGAGGCACCCGCCATTGGATCCAGGCCCCTCAACCTGTTGGTGGCAAATCAGGCAGGGTAGTAGCCCCTGGGATAGCGCCATCTAGGGGTTACATCTTGGAGGCTCACCGCTGGGATTGTGTGTCCTCTAGTGGCCATATTACTGAACCACTGTTAAGAAAAAATGTGTACCCGACAGAAGTGGCTGTGCACCGGCTAGTGGGTGGTGTACTGGGGAGAGATCGACCCCCAAATGCTATGCTTATCCTGGACATCCCCTAGGTATTAACACGGACACTGTGCAGGAGTACTTTCCAAGGTGGAAGGTTTACAAAACCCTGTGGTGGTGGGTCGGCATGCTAATCTGCTCACCCACACTTTCCTGGCCCTAGTAGAGTTTAAGGATCCCATAGATAGCTCCAAAGTGCCACAGACCATTACCCCAGAGGGCCCTCACTGCTTGGAGAGTGATAACTAGGACAGTAAAGACCGGGGAATCAGCCCCACCACTATCTGAAACTTTTGAGGAGAAATTTGCTGAATGGTTGCTGGGAGAGGGGAAAACTGTGGAGGACTTGAAGAAACTATTCTTGCCACCTGAGGTGTTCCTCCCCAACACCCTCTTCTGCTCCAGTGCCCGTAATGGTGGCTGAACCAATGCAGACTCCTATTTCTGCACCTGCCATTAATCACGACTCTTACGAAGGTTGAGGATCTTCTCTGGCACCTCCCACCCCCAAGGGGATGACTGGGAAGACCTGGATAGACTATATTGCCCCAAGTGCTAGAATGGCAGTACTGGGCAGCGAAGAGGGTTGATGAGCCTCCGAGGTCCTACCCGGCTACCATCCGTGCTAAGCAGGCCAGTAACCCTGAAGCGACTGCACAGGCCTATCTTGAGGCCTTGGAGAATGTGTATGGAGCCCAGATTCTGATGAGGACCTATGGTGGAGAGTAGAAATGCACAACAGTACCAAGGGAGTTGTTGTCTGTGTATGTCTCTCGGCTGGAAAAATTGTTGCAAGAATGCCTCAGAAAGGGTGGTTTGCCAGCGATTGAACTGGACCGAACCAGACTGGACAGAATCATAAGTCTGCCCCTTCTCAGAACTGCTGTTGCTTCAATTACGCCTGGCAAATCGACTGGAATCCCACCCTCCTATGATGAGTTAATGAGAGAAATTCGAGGAGTTGAGAAAAGGCGACCTGGAGGTACCTGCACCAACAGCTGTGGCTCCGACCCGAGTGACTGAGGTGACCCATCAAGTGAAGTTCAGGGGCAGAGGTTGACAGTCAATGAGTGCTCTGACAAGGAAAAAGATATGCCACAATGGGGCGAACTGTTGAGAGAGATCCGGGAATTCAAAAACAGTCCCTTTATGAAGGCCACGCCTGCAAGTACGGGCCCTGACCTATATCCGACTGCATCTGCTATGGGGGTGGGGGTACCCACCCATGTATCTCCTGCTGATAACAGCTCCAAACTCAATTCCTTGACCATGGAGTGGAGAAACTGACGAGATGTCTCCAAATGCTTATCACGCCCGCCAGACAGGAGATGGCACCCAGGTTTCAGTTAGTATGCCCCGCTCTGGCTCCCAGTGTGGCCTGGCCAGCTCAAACTCCAGAAAGTATGTTTTGCTATAATTGTGGGAAAGATGGGCACATGAAAGGGAATGCCAGTCCCAAAGACACTGACAAAGTTGCATATAGGCTACAAGGAGGCTTGGAGAAGAAATCAGTGGTTAAGAGGTGCCACGACATGATCCCAGTGAGGGCACCAAAATGCTAATTCACATCCTTTTGTGGCAAGGTCAGTTGCCCAGGCCCCCACTACCGCCTCCAGACTGGTCCAGAATAGTGGGTCCCTCCATGGAGACCACTGTAAAGGTGAATGGAGTGTCTACAAGAGCTGTATTAGACAGTGGCTCCCAAGTGACAATTATGTTCCAGGATTGGTATCAGAAGCATTTGTCAGACGTGCCCTTACAACCATTGGAAGGACTGCATGTATGGGGGTTAAGTGAGAAGGCCTACCCTATTCCGGGTATATCCGAATTTGGCTGTCTTTTCCCCCACCTCCGTGGCTGGAGTGGCGGAACAAGTAGAGACCCTAGCCTTAGTGTGTCCCCCCACTGGACTGTATGATGGTGTCCTTTGTTGATTGGAACAAATGCTCCATATGTTGGAAGGCTGGCACAGTTGTGTTATGAAAACAGGGTCAAAGACTAGTAGAGCTTTAAGAGTTCCGGCTTTAATTAAGAAGGCCTATGAGGCACAGAGATGCTGAAAAACAGAACCAGAGGAACCGGTGGAATTGTAGGAAGAAGGATCCTGAGTCTCTGATCCTGGCGCCAAATGCCAGTGTACCTTACAGGGAGAAGTCCCGTATCAGAAAGGTGTTAAGAATAAAATATTAATCTTGGATGCACCAAGCGATGGAAAATTGCCAGAGGGACTGCTGGTCAAGCCTAGTATTTTGCCCGCTAGAGCCCATACTTATACCAGAAGGGTAATGGTCCAAGTTCATAATGTGTCTGAAAGAGACATTCAGTAAACAGAGGTTGCATCCTGGCTAATGTGCATTGTGCAGACACTGCAGTGCTACCCAGCAGCAAGAGTTCAAGGAAGAATGACAGAGTAACGCTGACTTGTTTGATTTCGCGACTCCCGCTGCCAGCTGAATGGAAAGTGAGGATCAGTGAGAAGCTTGCCCAGGAGACCAGGTGTTTTCTTTAAAGGAATGGGATGTAGGATGTGTGCAAGGAGCTGAGCACAATATCCGGCTGCATAATGAAAACCATTTCGTGAGAGGTCTCGGCGCCCTGGCACCTGCTGACATAGATGATGTGGGCAGCATCTGCAAGAGATGTTAGCTGCTGGTGTAATAAGAATCCAGAAGCCCTTATGCTTCCCCATTGTTGTAGTGAGGAAAAGAATGGAACAGTAAGGATGTGTGTGGATTATAGCACCTTAAACGTGGGACTATCCTGATCAGTACACAATACACATTCAGGATGCTTTGGACTGCCTAAGCAGGGGAGCAAGTAGGTTCTCTGTGCTGGATCTCCGCAGTGGGTACTACCAGATCCCGATGGCCCCAGAGGACCGTGGAGAAGACGGCCTTTATCTGTCCGCTTGGCTTATGAATTCAAGAGAGGATGCCTCAAGGATTTCCAGGTGCCCCAGCCACTTTTCAACGATTGATGGAGCGTGCAGTGGGGGACATGAACTTACTAGAGTGCCTGGTATACCTAGATGATGTCATTGTGTTTGGCAGCTCACTGGAGGAACATGAGCAGATTATTTAAGGTATTGGACCGACTGGAGGACTTTGGCCTTAAACTGTCCATTGATAAGTGTCAATTCTTTCAAACATCAGTAAAATATGTGGGACACATAGTATCCACCGAGGGAATGAGACCGACCCAAGTAAAGTTGAGGAGCCTTGACCACCTGGCCACAGCCCAAAATCTAAAAAGAACTGCAAAGATTCCATGGGATTCTGTGGTTATTATCGGCGCTTCATCAAGGACTATTCAAGAGTGATCACCCTTTACTTAACCTTACTCAAGGTACCCCAACCACAAAAAATACCAAAAGTCAAGCGTCCTCAAGACTGAAGAGTGTATTTTCATCCGAGTGAAGTATTTGGGGCCCGCTGGACTCCTGATTGTGAGACTGCTTTTCATGAGATCATATATCAACTTACCCATGCTCCAGTGCTGGCCTATACGATCCAGAAAACCTACGTCCTGCACACTGATGCTAGCTTGCAAGGGTTGGGGGCTGTGTTGACCAAGAGCACGAGAATGGCCTGAGACCAGTGGCCTTTGCCAGTAGAAGCCTGACCCCATCCGAAAAGAACTATCCTGTACATAAGTTAGAGTTCCTAGCTTTGAAGTAGGCTATTGTTGACCAATTCCATGAGGTACTTGTATGGGGCTAAAATACTAGTAAAACACTGACAATAATCCTTTGACCTATGTGCAGACCTCAGCTAAGTTGGATGCCACTAGCCATAGGTAGCTTTCTGCATTATCTACATATGACTATGCTCTCGAATACCGAGCAGGTCTGAACCACATAGATGCTGATGCTCTCTCCCGGAGCCTGTTCCCAGAATGATTGGGTCCGATTGGCAGAACCTGACATTCGGGCACTCTGCCCGAAGTTTGACAGGAGGAACAAATGTCCACGGACCTAGTGGACTGCATGGTGGATTGCTTGGGAGCCTCTGAGAATTGCATACCTGCTGCTTATTGCCACTTTTCTGCAATAGACATTGGTGCACTGCCTCAGCTGGACAATGACAGTATTCAGCGGGCTCAATCCGCGATCCCATGATCAAAGCAGCTTTTAGAAGCCCTCTATGCAGGGAAAAGATGTGTTCCAAATTACGCTCCACTGATTTGAGAACTGCACTGTTATACAAAGAAGGTCCTAAGTTGAAACTGATCAATAAACTGTTATACAGAGAAACAGTAGACAGAGGGACAAGTAGACAAACAACAACTAGTGCTGCCCACTGCCTTCTGAGACTCAGTACTGAGGGTCCTTGCACAACCACATGGGGCACCTTGGTATAGACAGAACACTTGACTTGGTGAGATCCAGATTCTATTGGCCTAAGATGGGGGCTGATGTGGAGCAACACATTCGAACTTGTAGTCGCTGCTATACAGAGGAAAGCTTTTACCCCAGAGGCTGCCCCTTGTTAACATCACCACCAGTGCACCCATGGAGCTGGTCTGTATTGATTTTCTGAGTTTGGAGTCAGATCAAAGAAATATCAGTAATGTGCTGGTGGTCACTGACCATTTCACGAGATATACCCAAGCTTTCCCCACCAAAGACCAAAGCATCCACTGTGGCCAAAGTACTTGTAGAAAACTTTTGTTCACATAGGGGCTCCCACAAAGAATCCATTCTGATCAAGGGAGAACTTTGAGAGTCGTCTGATCAAAGAGATGCTTTCTCTGTGGGAGTCTGAAAGTCCAGAACCACTCCTTACACACCCCAGGGGACCCACAGCCTGAACGCTTCAACGCACACTTTGCTAGATATGCTAGGAACCCTGCACCCAAAGGACAAGCCTAGATGGAGCCAACAAATTAGCACACCCTAGTACATACTTATAACTGCACCAAAAGTAATGCCACTGGATTCTCCCCCCTACACGCCTGATGTTTGGAAGAAAGCTCGAAGCTACCAGTAAATGTGTGTTTGGGGTCTCTCTCTGATAGGGTTCAAGCTGACAACTATTTACAGTATGTACGCAAAGTTAAAGGCCCAGCTAACTCATGCGTGCCAACTGGCTCAAACCAATGGCTGCCAAAAGAAACTCAGGCCAACAAAGAAAGGTATAGATAAAAGGTGAAAGCACAGGAACTCCAGGAGGGAGATCGGGTATTGCTAAGAAATCTGGGACTGCATGGCAAGCACAAGATTGCTGACAGATGGCACCATCTCCCTCACATTGTAGTGGGCAAACTAGATGATCTGCCAGTGTACAAAGTAAGGCCTGAGAATAATTCAAAAGATGTAAAAACAATGCATAGAAATCATTTACTGCCCATTGGACAAATCCTGATTGAGTCTGAGCCCCCAGAAGATGCCCCCTCTGGACCAGTGACTAGAGCTGCTGCTAAAAAAGATCAAAAGTCTGCACCTACAAGCAGAGTTAAAGTATTCCCCTACACAAGTCCCAGTTGAGCATGACTGTCCAGTCCATATCGGAAGAAGTGAAGTGACTTTGAATACTATCCTTCTTACGAACTGAGTCAATTGTTTGAGGGCAATCCCTAGTCAATACTGGAGATGAAGCTGGGCCTTCTGGACTGCCTAAGCCCCAGCTTCATCCCTGAGCCAATGCTCCCAGTAAGTGAAGTGCAAAGCATCAGATCAGATGAAATGGAATCATTGTGCATGGTTGAACTGTTTGAGCTTTCAGGAGGAAAATGATAGATTGAGGGCAGACTGGTGATACACCCAAACAAGAAGAGTATTTTAGTGCCCTGACAGTCCACTGCCAGTCCGAAAGCTCTCCCTGCTTGAGCCAAATGTTGTGGACTCCAGAAACTGTAACTCCTGGGCTGAAAATGCCCCAAGTTCTAGCCTCTCTACCCCATGGAGACTCCACTGACAAGTGAGGACAATGCTGAAAATGAGGCTCAGAGTGCAGAGACTATAACAGTTCCCCCTAGAAAGACTGGTCGAGCTGTAAAGCCTGTGGTGCACCTCAGTTATGATTCACTTGGGAGGCCTGTGGTTGCCTCTCAATGTTGTCCATAAAGGGTATATGTGTCCCAGGCTCATGCCCAAACTGAGCTCAGTGCTAACTCAAGTTACTTTGTGTTGCCCTCTAAGTATGGTGCCCTTGCCCCATCCAGCCCCAAGGTAACTGATAGGGAAGGGCCCCCTCTCTTCAGGTTTCATGTACAAGAGGTAATAACGAGTTATGGTACAATGTGTATGTAATACTGTGTAAAAGTGGCGTACTGCAATGTTTCGAAATGTTCTTGGTAAAATGATATATTGACTGATGATTACATGTGCGAGCCTAATACAAATGTATATGGTTGCAGTTGAAACTTATGAAGTGCCTTGGCCGAGACGTCAAGCTTTCCCAAACCAGGAAGGGTGTAACCCCCTGCAAATGGGGGTTCCCAAAAGACTTCCAGGAGCTTGTGATGCTCAAACCTGAATGGTGTTTGGCATTTAAGCCATTTATCAGTGAGTGTTTTAGAGCCTCTGGTACTGTCTCTTTAAGAGCTGTCTGCTTGCAGACATAATTAATTTATATGGGGGACTGTGTGTTCTCTGTTTGAGTACCACTCGAACTGCCGCCAATTCACTCCATTTTGCAGTCACTAAGTGCAAAGGAACCTATCTGAAAGATGTAACTGTTTGCCAGAAATTGATTTGAGTGATAATGAATTACAGTTTGTCTAACCTGCTTTCTTTTGCAGTCAGAACAGTGTCTGTCTAGTTCCCCATTCTGGTTTTGAACTGCTGAACTAGACCAATCAGTGTAGGGTAAGCTAGCTCTAAAATGGTGCCTTAGACGAATCAGAACTTGGACTCTAGTCTGGGCCAGCCACAAGAGGATTGTAAGGGGGCAGTGACTCTGGGAGATGTAGTTTAGACTTCAGTGCCTTTTGGACCAACAGCAGCAGTCTATTGTGAGTGACAGCCAATCAGTCAAGAACTGGGAGGAACTCAAAGGAAGTGCCGGTTTTTGTCGGTTGGAGTTTCAGTTGAGCTTTGGCTGGCAGAAGAAGGAAGGACCCTGTGCTTTTCAGTGTGCAGTTTTAGTCAAAAACGTGTGTAAGGCCAAAAGTTCCGGTCTGCAGCTTGTGTAACAGCTTGTTAGGACTGAATCAATATCCTGTGAAAGAATCAAAGGATCTCTGAAGAGTAGAAACCAGCTCACCCTGTGAAGACTGGAGGAATTGCTGAAAATTACACTTGGTCTGTCAGGAACTGAATCTGCTGTGTGTTCTCCGGGTATTGTGCAGTAATTGCGATCGGGATACAGATGCAGCCTGCCTGGTATAGTGCTTTCTTTTATATGGATGTGAAGAGGTTTGTGTACCTCAAGTGAGCCCCACTGACATTGAAGGACCCTATCTTATTTGGAGTCGTGAGTACTAATTCAGGAATCGCTCCTGTTGAATGCCACATTAAATCCAAATGAAATTACTGTACTGCTGACTGTTTAATTCTCCTTTTCTCTGTGGAAAGGGCTACCAACTGCCACGGTTTGGACTAGCCACTAGGGCTTGGTACCCAGGGACAGTAACTGATAAGGGATAGGCCTGTCACACAGAACCATAAATGAATTATTAGAGTGAAGCTAATTAACTAATTTCCCCTGTCCTTGTTATATCCCCCTAAATAAATCAGAGCTGCTTGTTTCAGCAAGAAGTTATACTGCCTGAGGTATTTGTCTATGTTAAAGTACTGTACTGTGATTGTTACTGTATCTCATTTCACAGGAGGTCCCAGTGCGGAACCAGACATGGGGTAAGTGTATACTGTGAAGGTAATTCTGATATATTGTGGGCCACTGGTAGGAAGAAAGGGGGGTTGCAGTGTCCCAGAGGGCTGTGACCAAGTTAGTTTAACTATTGCAAACCCTGACCTCTGGGTGGAGGCACCCGCCATTGGATCCAGGCCCCTCAACCTGTTGGTGGCAAATCAGGCAGGGGTAGTAGCCCCTGGGATAGCGCCATCTAGGGGTTACATTTATTATATTTGCTTCAGGCCTTTGGATTTCCCCCCTTGTTTTTAAAGTGGATTAATGCGTTATACAAATCTCCAACTGCACGAGTGGTCTGTAATGGGGCTATGTCCGACCCTTTCACACTTTATGCCGGAACTAGATAGGGTTGCCCATTATCCCCTTTATTGTTTAATATCTATTTAGAACCTCTCATTCGCAGGATTACAACAGACCCAGATATACAGGGTATAGTGGTTCAACATCAGACTGTCAAAGTTTTGGCTTATGCGGATGACTTACTCCTACAATTGTCCCACCCCAGGATGTCAATACCTGCCCTGATCACAATCTTGGAAGAATTTAGTTCTATGTCTAATTATAAATTAAACAAGGACAAGACTGTGGTCTTCCCTTTAAATTACAGAGCGATAAAGATAGATGCTTCAGCAGTAGGTTTCTCATGGCAGACTAAATCCTTGAAATACCTGGGAGTAAACTTGTCAAGAGATCCCGGTAGATTTATAAATCTAAACTTAGATCCCCTAGTTGCTGTCATTAGGCAAGACCTTAAAAGATGGGCCTTGCTCCCCCTTTCTCTTTGGGGGAAAATTAATATAGTTAAAATGAACATTTTTCCTTGGTTATTTTACCTAATTAATCTTTCAAATGTCTGGATCCCCCTAGTGTGGTTTAAAAGGATGCATAAGATGATTACAGACTTCATTTGGACAGCTAGGAAGCCCCGAATAAGTTAAAACAAGCTTTCCGCCCCAAGGAGAAAGGAGGATTCCGTCTTCCGCACATCGGGCTATATTACTGGGCTAGTCACGCAAGCAAGTACTTGAGATGGCCCATACCTGAACCCCCCCTCAATTTCAAATTCTTATACTCCTATATGGCTCAAAATTGAGCGTATCCTAATAAAGGTTAATGGGCTATCTCCCAGGGTGCTTTTACATACCCTATTAAAATCCCTACCCCCCTTCATTAAAAGCAGCCCCATAGCAGTATCTATAAGAGTTCACTCACAGTTATGTTCCTTCTTGAAATACGAGAATACATTAGATCTCTCTCAACCTTAGTGGGGGAACCCCAACCTCACTGTTGAGGGCAAACCCCTCCAATTGAAGTGGATCTCCCAGCTGGGAGACCATCCACTTAGCTTTTTACATACTAACATACTAACATACTATTTGCCAGCAGATTAGGCCTTATGGTCTATCAAGTCTGCTCGAACCTAGATACTTAGTTGGGTGCAGAGACCCTCCCATCCCTTGTGCTCCAGAAACCCCTATCATCCATCCCCACCCCCCCGGGACAGGCCATCATCTGATACATCCACTTTCTGTGTCTGTCCCACCCTCTTAAAGCCCTCCCACTGTGATCTCTGAACCAGCTCACCAGGCAGAGCATTCCAAGGGTCCACCACCCTCTCAGTGAAAACCTCCTCCTCTTTTCCCCTCACCCTTCCACCTTCCAACTTCAAACCATGCCTCTGGTGATGCCTCCCTGCTTTAGTCTAAGATCCCTCCATGTTTACCCTATTTATTCCTTGAGGTACTTGAAGACCTCAATCATGCTCCCCTGTCTCTCCCTCTCCTCCAATGAAAACAGGCAGAGGCTCCTCAAGTCTGTCCTCGTAAGTCAAATCCCTAGCCCTCGTGTCATCTTTGTTGCCCTCCCTCTGTACCCTCTCCAGGAGCTGTATGTCCCTCTTCAGAGTGTGGTCTCAGTACTGTACACAATGTACTCAAGGTGTGGTCTAACCAGTCCATTGTACAGCGGCAGAATCACTTCCTTGCTCCTTGAGGTGATCCCCCTTGCGATGCATCCCAACATCCTGTTTGCCTTGCTAGCTGCTCTCCTGCACTGCTCAGAGTTATTCATACATGTATCCACCATGACCCCTAGGTCTTTTTCCCCTGTTGAGGCTTCCAGCACCTCCCCTCCCAGGGTGTACCTGTGTTTAGGGTTTCCCCGACCAAGATGCAACACCTTGCACTTGGTGATATTGAAATTTAATTTCCATGTGTGAGCCCAGCTTTCCAGGGTGTCCAGGTCCCCTTGCAGGGCCAGCCTCCCCTCTTCTCCCTCAACTACTGCTCCCATCTTGGAGTCATCCATGAAGAGACTCATTTCACACCCTATACCATCCCTGATGTCTGATATGTATGCATTAAACAGGATTGGACCCAGGACCGAGCCCTGTGGTACCCCACTACCAACCTCTGTAGGGTTCGAGAGCTCCCCACAGACCACTACTCTCTGAGTGCGTCCAGCTATCCAGTTTTCAATCCATCTGACCATCAAAGGGCCTACTTAACCCCATCAGTTTCTCCACCAGACCATTGTGGGGACAGAGTCAAACGCCTTGCTGAAGTCCAAGAATAATACATCCACAGGCTTACCCCTGTCCAGTTCTGATGTTACCCATTCATAGAACTCCACAAGGTTGGTTTGACATGATCTACCTGGCACAAACCCATGCTGCCGACTATCCAGACCTCCCACCTCCCCAAGTAAACCCCAATCGTTCCTTTAGTATACTCTCCATTAATTTTCCCACCACCGAGGTTAAACTGATGGGTCTATAGTTTCCTGGTAGCTTCCTTCGACCTTGTGGATTGGTGCCACATGTGTCCTCTGCCAATCCCTAGGTACCCTCCCTGTCTCAAGTGACCTGTTGAATAGCTCCGCCAGGGGTGCAGCCAGTATGTCCGCCAATTCCCATAGTACTCTCGGATGAATGCCATCCGGCCCAGGAGATTTGTCTTTCTTTAGGGCCTTGAGGGCAAACCACACCCTTTTGGTGGGGATGGCATCATCCGTCCCCTCCACCTTACTGGTCTTTTTATCCTTATCCAGATGTGACACCCCTGGGGTACCTTTCCCTCCCTTTGCTCCATTTCTGTTGCTCCCTGATCCCACTCCCTGCCGCTTCTATCCCTTTGTGCCTTGCTTTGTAGATATCCCATCCCCTCCTAGTGAACACAGAGGCAAAGTGCATCGGTTAATACCTCTGCCTGGTCCCTGGCCTCTTCCACCCACCCTTCTTCTGATCTCAATCTGCTGAGATGGCCCTTAGTTTTCTCCACTCCCCAATGTACGGAAGAACCCCTTTTCCTCCATGTATCCCTGTGCCAGCCTTTGCTCTTTACTGGACTTTGCTCCCTCACCATACGGGTGACTTTTCTAGATGCAAGCTGGTACATTTCCTTATCCTATCCCTCTTGTTGTTTTATATTTTTGTAACCGCCTTCTTTCTCTGACTGCTACCTGGACCTCACTGGACCACCAGCATGGTTTATGTGACCTTGCTCCTTACGTTTCAACTTAGCGCAGATCCTGACTGCCTCATGAAGTCCCCGGTTTATGACCTCCCATCTCCTTTCCACACTTGTCATTGAGGTAATCCCCTTCAAGTGATCCTTGAGAATATTTCCCATGCCCATAAAGTCTGCCCCCCTGAAGTCCACTGCCAGTGTCCTAGATCTCACCCCCCTCCCCCAATGCTTATTTGAAACCAGACAGTATTGTGGTCACTCCCAGTCAGGGGATCCTCTACAACCAGGTCCCTTACCAGATCCCCATCTGCTGGAACCACATCCAGGACATGCCCCTCCCTTGTGGGCTCCATCACATGCTGTGTTAAGAACACATCCTGGAAGCCATCAAGCAGCCTCTGCTCCTTCGCCACCTTAGAGGACATGGTTCCCCAGTTTGTACCTGGCATATTAAGGTCCCCATCAACACCACTCCCTTCCCCTTTTGGACCACCACTGGCAATGATGTTGTCCAGCAAACCATCCTTAGAACATCACTCATCCCGGGGGCCTATATGCTACTCCCAGCTTGACCTTATCTCCTGCTGGGGATCGTGAGTACTCCAAGGCCTCCCACGTTTCCCTCTGCCTCTTCTACCACAGCAATTTCTATGTCATCTCTAATGAACATAGCCACTCCACCCCTCTGCCTCCTTCTATCCTTCCTAAGCATAGTGTACCCGCATATTTAGGTCCCGTCATGGTTTTTGTTGGCCCACGCTTCCGTGACTGCCCCACATCCACCCCCGAACAGCATGGCCTGGAACTCTGGCAACTTGTTTCCCAAGCTCCTGGCATTTACTATCACTAACCCCCACCCCTTATCCCTGATCCTTTTGTCAACCCCACCAGATTCCTTATACTTCCATCCTCCCTGCTCCTCCTGAAACCTCCACCTCCAGTCTGTTTCCCTCCCCCTCTTGGGCTTGAAGGCTACTTCCCTCATCTGGAGGGAGGGCTTCTGGTCAGCCCTCCTTATCCCTTCCCCTTACAAGTTTAAACCCCACCTTTCTTGTATGTAGTCAGCCATCCCTGTTTAAGGACTTCTTCCCTAATGGGGCAAGATGAAACCTGTCCTTGGCATATAGTCCCTTATCCTCCCAAACTCCATTCCAGTTCCTAACACCCCAACCCATTCTTCTCACCCCACTTCCTGAGCCATTTATTAACCTCTGTGAGCTTCATTTTTTCTCCACTGAGGCCTTTGGTACTGGCAATATCTCCGAAAAGGAAATGTTGCATCCATTATCCCGACAGACTCTGGCAAGTTCTTGGAACCTTGTTGGATTTCATAATGCTATTTCCTCTAGATCATTAGTTCCCAAATGCACCAGAAATCCGTTTCCCTCCACAATCCCTAACCATTTCATACACCATGATCTTTGCTCGTGCACTGTCAGCCCAGAGATACTCACTACCTTCACCTGGCTATGGCATCCATCCCTGTCCTCCCAATGGATGCCCTTAATCATCGAAGTCTCCCAGTAACAGAACCTTAACACACGCCATCATCCTTATGGTTACCTCCACTATGCCCTCTCAGCCCCCTCCCCCACTTTATTCATGATCGCAATTTCATGGGAGTCTTCCTGCCTTATTAGAGACCCCCTTGTCACCCTCCCCTTTCTGCCTCCCTTGCTATTTTGCGCACTTAACTCAAACCCCCTCTGAATAGGTGTCCCCTTTAACCCTCTCTTATCTGAACCATTTATCCTGGCCCTGATGGTTTCCCCTTCCCCGCACCCCCATCCCCCCTTGTAATAGTACCTCTGTCTCCAGAGCTCTCTGTGGGTCCCCTTTAGCTAGGCCCCATCCTTGGTACTGACCTTCCTGCTGAAGGGGTCCTTCTCCCACCTCCTTGTCTCCCAGGTTTCCTCTCAATCCTTGCTCTCCTCCCTCATGTCTGGAATATGTTGCATCTCCCCATTTGCTTAACATATATGTTTCCCTTCTCCTCTGGGACTATGTCTATCCTTTCCATAGCTGTTCTGTGATGCCCTATGGTATCTGACTCCCTCCCGGCCTCTGTATAGGTTTCCTCATTTCCACCAACCCCTTCCTCCCTCTAGGATGCTTAGTATCTCAAATTTATTGTGACACTCTATGTCAGCCTCCATCAAGTAACCCGAAGTTTCCCTGACTGCATCTCTAAACTGACCCTCTTCTTCCTCTCTTGCACTGTTCACCTTAGGAGCTCCTTCCCACAGTCTGCTGTTTAGGCTTCCACAACAGCCCCTCCTGACTCTTTCCCTCCAGTCTCCCTTGAATTCAGAATTTTCACCCTGTACGCTTTCCCCTTAGCATCAACTTCCCTATCTAAGGGTCCTCTGTACCTAATATCCCCCCTTCTGCTTGCTGTAGCATAATGTCCTGTAATTTCAGAGCGTTGCCCCAGCCTCCCCTCAGCCCCACCCTTCTGCTGCCCATATCCACACCCCTTATCCTTGGACACCCCCCCCCAGCTCCCACAGCTTACTCCTTAACCAATATACCTCACTCCTGATACAAGATAGCTGTCTACAGAGTGGGCAGCCTCCCTCTCCAGGCCCAATTTAGAATTATTGCCATCCCACAGCCTGTGCAGCCTACAACCCCTTCCGAAGATGCCTGCCATGGTGGAATATGGCCACCCTGATTATCCCCTCTGTTTATAATAGCACACCCCTTTCTCAGTCCCTTTCCCTGGAGTTTCTCTCTATACTGACTGTAGTTATTTACAAACCAATTTCAATCCCACCAACAAAGTTCCCAGTCTCACAAACACATACAGTCAGTATGTGTTCAGTCCCACTAAGTGTGTGTGGCAGACACCAGGTACCGTATGATGTCACAGGCCACCAACTCCTGTTGCTTCAAATTTCAGTCCCAAACAGAAATACTCAGCCCTTCAATCCCAACCCCCAGTGGCTTTTCAGTATTTAAGAAAGCCTACAAAACAGCGTGGGTGGGAGGGCTCTTACCAAACACCAGGCAAACAACACATTTAAATTACCTTCTAATTTTCCCTGCCAAACATCTATCCCCAAACCTACAATATCACAGCCCAAGTATCAGTTCAAATTCAAGGTAATAATTTTTAACACATAGAACTAATTTCACTTACAACTATTCAAATATTTCAGTTTAAAACAAAATATAACTCCTGGCCTCTTTTCTACCAACCTGTTGCTTAAGCTCCCAAGTGAACTTGGGAAGGTGTCTCATGGTTAACCTCTTCTGAGATAATTCATAAAGCCCATATCCCGAATTCTGCCATTTTCAAAATATCCTGATTACGGCACCTGATGGTGAAATCTCTTGGTTCCGTCCCTCCGGCACCATCAAGTTTGTCCCACTGGACAGAACTGATTCCTATAGCAGGCCTACCTCATGCTGTATCTAAGATGTACGGAACATTATATAACTGGAAATGGCCGGATTGTTTTGACCCGACTCAATTTTGGGCCTCCCTTTTCCCCCAACAGGAAATTAACTGGCCTTCTTTGTGGGTGAATTGTCATAAATACGTTAGACACGATAAGCTCCGGTTAATGCAGTTCAAAACCCTGCATAATTACTATTATTCATCCCAGAAATTGGCCAAGTTGGGACTCTTGTTATCCAATACCTGTACTCATTGCCAACAGGAAGAGGGGAATCTATTACACATATTCTGGAAGTGTCCCAAAGTAGCTCCCCTTTGGCGTGAGATTCGACAGAGGGCTGATCCTTTACTAGGATTAAATTATCTTTTCACCCCCGAAATTTGCATTTTGGGAGATTTCTCCTCTGTCACAGTTAACAGTCGAAAATTTCACATAACTCTTATAGCCATGTCGGTTAAAAATCTGGTTTTGCATCATTGGAAAGACACTACCAACATTCCTTATAGTGAATGGTTACAAGAGTTGTTGGCTAATCTGCGTTTGGAAAACATGATTGCTAACTTACATGATCAATTCCAGAAATTTCAGAAGCTCTGGGGCCCTTTGCTGACATTGTACTCACTACAATCATCATAGAGGTTTACCCTCCTTTTATCTTTCCTCCTGATGTATTATCTTGTGTGAAGAAATGGGGGAGGGGGGAGGAGGGAGGGAGGGGGAAGAGTTGCTCTAACTCCTGTTCTTTGATCCTGTACCATTTGTATCTACGTTAAATAGATCTTTTCTTTGTAAATGCATGGAAATGAATAAAGTTTGAATGGGGAAAAAAAAAAAGAATTGCCCGATTCAGGCAGTACCGGCCCATGATCTCTGTATCACTATAGAGCTCGAAGGCGGTGCGTGCTCAGTACTGCCTGTTGGGGGCATACCACCGACAGACCCTTCCCGCAGCTCGCCCCTGCTGCCCGCCTTCTCACCCCTCATTACTGCCTCCATCTGGATGGTGGCACTGGCCATGTCCCTGGCTTGTGTTCACCCCCGGCAGCTGTTTCTGTGTTCCCCCCGCTGTCCAGGCTGCTACTTCCCCTGCACCGTGAACACCTGACTGTGCTGGCCTCACTGCTGTGTGGCACTTCCCCCTTCTGCACTGTGGCTCCCCACACCTTCCCCTGAGCCTGTGGGTTCCAGGTGCCCTTTCACTGTCCTGCCCATGTGTGTGTGTGTTGCCTGTGTGGCTGGCTATAGTTTAGCATTTTGTGGCTTTCCTGTAGCGTTCTTGTGCCTCTCCCTTGTTCCTTTTTATTTTGGCTCATTTCCGCTATGGCGCAACTTCCGCTTGCTCCCCTATTGTGCATGGCGCATGTTGTTGAATATCGCACTGCGCCATTTATGCATGGTTCCTCCCCCTTCAGTTGCACATACATTCATTATCATTGTGCTGTTGCTCAGCGTGATTTGGGGGGAACTGCTTCCCCGCAATATCATAGAATGGCGATTGACTCTGGCGCTTGGTGCAACCTTATTGCGATGGCACATCTCTTTGAATATCTGGGCCAAAGTGTTTTATTCATTTCTAAGTTCCCAAGCACTCTAGTCACAATTTTATTTAATACTGGGACTTTCATACAATCCCTACAATGGTTTTATATGTTTGTAAATGTTTCAAAAATCTCCCAGCATCAGGTAGCCCCACCCACCCACCCACCTACCTACCTACCTCCTACCTACCTACCTACCTCTGACTGCAGGATTAAAGTAGTCTAAAAGATAGTCTGCCAGCTCTAAAGGGAACTGTGGCATGATAGAGTGAAGAAGGAACAGGACCACTCCCCAAACATTTCCAGACACAGGCATTACAACAGGTACTTTAACAAAACCCATATAACCTTGTATCATCAAGGAATCACTTTATAAATTTCCTAAAACCTGGTTTTATTCAAAATATACATTTATTTGTTTATTTTACTACAGAGCCTAACACCATCTGTGACTGTAACCTTTTAACCTTAAAGATAACAAGCATTCAGTCCAACAAGAACAGGGCTGCCATTTGTGTTTCCTTTTTCCTTTCTTGACTACTGCATTTTACCTTCTAAACTTAAAAGTGACAAACATTCAGGAGCACAAATGCTGCTTTTATAATTAGGAGCTTCTTCCTGTTACTTTTACCTTTAATGACATAATCCCCCTTATTTGCAAACCTTTACATACCTATGTTCCCATTTTAAAATAAACAAACCAAACTAGGGGGTTTGAAATGATTGAAAGCCTTCATATGCTACATCTGAAATTCAACAATTTTAACATACAGCCGGTAGCTCATTTGTGTCTTTCTTCTCTACAGCAACCCCCAAATCTGTATATGAAAATGGACTCCTTCAGGCAGCACCACACATGCACAAAGGAATCACCTTTTGTTTTTATTTCCTTTTCCTTCTCGGGGTGAGGGCTGATAGTTAAACTTTATCAAAAGCAGTTCATACGAATTCAGCATTTTCACTACTGCTTCTAAAGAGCTAGGCACGGCAGTTAAATTAACAAAACCCACAGTTCAGCTGCCGACTCCCTAATTAGGCATTTTAATTGTTCTGTTAGGCTACAACTACTGCAGGGTGTAATTAACTACAGGACATAACCCCAGTTCAGCTGCCCTTTCAGTTAATAGGCACCTCATAATAGCAGGACTACACTAATACAGGCATTTCACCAAATGCCTAAACCACAAAGTAAAAGTAGAGAAGCCACCATAAAGCAAACACATTTAGTGTTGCTTTCTTTTCTCCATGTGGGTCATTCATATTTTGTTTCTTGGCCCTTTCTCACCTTACTGAACTGTGTGACACTGCGCACCATCGCAGCTCCTTAAAGCAGCAGCTAGCAGGGCACTCATAATTACCTGGGGGGGGGAGAACACTGAAGAACTTATTCTAACTTCAGCCCCCTCCTTTTATTACCTCACTGCTCTCCACTACTCTTTCATTTACCAAAAAGGGCTGTAAATAAAGAACCTAGCCAAAACTTCCAAGGCTCCTAATCCTTCACAGAGCCACTCTGTGACACTATGACTTCGAAACTTCCTCGTTAGCTTAGTCCACAAAAAGGTGGACTAAGCTGTGGGGTAGTGAAAAATCCATATCTCACACCGTTTCCGAGATATGGGTGCTGAAATTTGCCATGGGCGCCACAATGTTAGCCTATGGGAAATTTCTCAACTTTGGAGCACTGTAACTTTGTTATCCTTTTAAATTTTTTTACCAAACCACCAAAAGGCACATTTGTAGGACCAGGGCTTGCCACCCTGCAAATTTCAGCCACAAAGCCCCAACCATTTAGGTGCAGCGGTGTGGCAGAGAAATGATATTTTTTAGTACAGTAGTGTCGCAAATTGTGACAGTACAGGTGCAACAGTGTCGTGATTTGCAAAAGTGTCGCAAATGTACTGTCGTGATTTGCGACACTATGGAGGACCCAATTTTAAAAAAAGGTATTTCTGAGGGTCCTAGAAAAAACTGTGTTCCTCAGGCCCCATGTAGGTAAACACAACTATCAATGTTTACCTAGGGGCACTAGAATTTAAACTACAGACATTTTTCTTCACCACTGACTGAAACAAGATGGTGGCAGCACAACAGTAAAAAGTGCACTTGCAACAGTAAAAAGTAGCTTTGCAACAGTTTCAAGAGGAGCATGTATTTTTTCCCCTTTGACTTCAATGTTAAAACTTAAACATTTTGTAAAACTTTTGAATGGTTTAATATTTTTTCATCAAATCTTCAAAATGCACGAGTGACCCAGACTGCATCTTCCCTGAAGATGTCAGACCAAACGGACACATTGTGTGGTCTGTAGCCTCGAGCAAAGAAACGCTTAAAAAAACAGTTTTAGCACATTTTTTGGTGCTCTGCAGCTCTGCAACTGCTCATCTGACCATAACGCAACTTGCCAGATCCAGAGATCTATGGTACCAGACTGTGCATGCAAAATGTCAGGCAACTCCCTCATATAGTGCCAAAGTTATTAAACTGCAACATTTGGGGTTTAACATAGAAGTGACTGTGCAACCCTAACTATACTGGCACTACCATGCCAGAATACTATATGTATGTGTATATGTATGTGTTTAGAATAATATATGTATGTGTATGTGTATATGTATGTGTGTGTATATATATATATATATATATATATATATATATATATACAGTATATGTATACACATATATTATATTGGCACGGTCGCGCCAGTATAGTTAGGCAGTTTAATGTTAATCCCCACATTTTGCACCTTAATAACTTTGCAACCATTCAACAGATTTGCACGAAGCTTGGAATGCGTGGTCTCATATGGTAGATCTCTTGATTTGCCAAGTTGCGTTTCAATCAGACTTGGGGTTGTCGTGCAGCAAAGCGCCAAAAATGTGTTTTTCTCTTTTTTTTTTGCACTTTTTTGCTGATTTTTGCCCATCATGCTGCGGCTGCACCATTTGGTATTTTGGTCTGAAATATTTAGGCAGCAAAATCCTTGATCACGACTCAGGGACCAGATGGCCCTATCTTGCGAATAAGGATTGGCTCGCGAAAGGGGATTTTGTCAGCTCACGAAAGTGGATCAGCTCGCGAAAAGGGATTTTGCCAGCTCACGAAAGGGGGATTGTTTTTTTGAGAGTTAGGTCTGACAACCTCATGGCACACCCCGATGCCTGTTGTTGTGTGGAGGCTGGAGGGGGTGGGGTGGTAGGGGTGGTAACCCTTACATCACATTTCCATACTTTTGTCACTGTGCTATCAACCCTAACTGACGCATTAACAAAGTCTTTTGCAATGAATTTCCCTTCTTTTTGAGAAAGTGTAATGTAACAGGTACAGGTTCCAGAAGGTTGGTGTGCAAACTGCAGAGCAATAGGGTCAATGCTTGCTCGAAAAGAGACGGCCAGTCCCTAGAGTAAATCAGTATCCAAAAGAGACAGCGGCACTCAGGATCTCCATGCAAATTCAATTTATTCAGTGTACATTGAAAATTATCTATTTTTTTTTTATTTTATTTAGTTTTTGTTTACCGGGTAAGTACACTAGCCAACACAATGACTATTTTCAGGTACGACCCGGGAGAGTACAACATAAATAAAACAGGTACAAGAACATTTTCATTTTTAACATGGAGAGAAGCAAACAGAAATTTGTGCAAATGTACACAATGTAAAAACCTTGAAAGAACTTATTCAACATAACAGAGGTAGTAGGTAGCATTACAGGTTCTCACGTGGTGAGAAACAGATTTAACATGGTACAACAGGAGGGAAACAGAAAGTACAACTGTAAGCCATGGTGGGCAAGACAAGTAGCAATTGTTGAGGGGATAAACAAAGGATAAGTCAAGCAAAATACAGTTTGCAGAGAATCATGTATCAGGTCTAACTCTAAAAAATAAGGTCTATTTGATTAGAGTGGAGGAGAAGGGCAGGAGGAGACAGTAGAATAATATAATGAGAAGAGGCTTAGGGAAGGAAGACAGAGTAGCCAGGGTAAGGGTGAGAAGGTGGATCATCAGGCAAGAGAGAGACAGGACAGAGGGATCATAGCAGGGAGCAGGAGTAGGGAGGGACATGTATTGCAGGGAGGTGAGAAAGTAGAGGACAAGGCAAGAACGAGACAAGGCAGAGGGATCATAGCATGAAGGAGTTAGAGTGGGGATACAGGAGGGAGATAGAGATTTGAGATAGGAGAAACAACATGGGCAGGCAAGTCTATAGGACTAAGGGAAACAAGGTCCGGACATAAACAAAGAGGAATAGAAGAGGAAAGAGAGAGCATTTGGGGCATGCGATATAATCAGGACCATCAGGTGGGATCAAAGCAGGTGCAGGGGCCAGTACGCGATAGATAACAATGAAGTTAATTTTTAAAGCACCGATGAGTTCCAGCCGATCTGAGTTCAGGGGGAAGAGTATTCCAGAACTGGGGAGCTGCGCACTTGAAAGCCCCAGTGCCTTTTGTGGTAGAGCATCTTGGAACTTGGAGTAGAAAGTTGTCAGCAGACCTCAGACCGTGAGGGATTGAGTTGGGAACTGGAAGCTCTGCCAGAGATTTTGGGGATTCGAGCCTTACAACAGAGTCAGTAAGGGAACCAAGATAATATAGTCTTGTTGCCAAGGGGTAGAGCCATCCTAGGTCATTGTAAAGCTGACAGCGGTGCTTTTGTCTTGAGGAGGAGGAGGAGGAGGATGCATATCGACATATGTTATTGTAGGTGACATCCCATTTCTGAAGGGCAGTTTTGTGAGCACTAGAGAGGATGGGGGCACTGTAGGTTAGGGAAGCTAGCAGTACACTCCTGGCAATGGCTTTTTTAGCAGATGGCGTTAGCAAGTAACCCGATTTGTATGCAGCACCAAGTCTGCAATTTACAGCCTTGCAGATGGATTGAATGTGCAGGCTCAGATCAAGGGATTGGTCAAGCAGGACACCAAGATAGTTAAAGGATGAGACAGTTTCTAGTTTTGTATCACCTAAGTCATGGACTGTAAAGGAGGAGGGGCACCTTCGAAGTTTAGGGGCAGAGCCAAAAAGCATGGCCTTGGTTTTCTTCATGTTTAGGACCAGCTTGTGTTCGCAAAGCCAGTTTTGTATATTTATGAAATAAGTTGAGAGTGCTGAGTTTAGATTCTCCACTTTGTTATCACTGGTATAAATGACAAGATCATCTGCGTGCAAGAGAGGTGAGCAACTCTTCAGTGCACAGGAGACATTATTAATAAAGAGAGAGAAGAGGAGAGGACCCAGGATGGAGCCTTGAGGAACCCCCACGTTTACTGAGGCAGACTCGGAAATGGCTGAGTTAAATTTCACTGCTTGTGACCTACTGTATAGATAGCTGCTAAACCAGCGTACAACTGGAGAGGAGAAGCCCAGGTTATGCAAGCAGGATAGGAGTAGGGGGTGGTCCACAAGGTCAAAGGCCTTGGTAAGGTCTATAAATACAGCACCAGTGAGTCTACCTGAGTCCATGTTTGAGAGTATATCTGAGGTAAGTTTCAATAGCGCAGTAGATGTGCTATGGTTTTTTCGGAAACCATGTTGGGCATCAGATAGGATACACCACTTTGCGAGAAAGTCACGTGTTTGGATAGTGACAGCCTTTTCAAGTAGTTTGGACAAAACAGAGAGAATAGCAATAGGTCTGTAATTGTTAATATCTTTTTTGTCCCCTTTTTTAAATACAGGAGTTATTCGAGCAAATTTCCACAGGACTGGGACAGTGCCAATGATCAGGGATAGTGTATATATTTTCGCCAATGGTGAGGCTATGTAGGCAGCAGCAAGTCTGAGTAAATGGGGTTCGAGGATGTCAGACCCGACACTAGTGTTGCCAGATATGGATAAGAGAAGTTTAAAGACCTCGGGCCAGATATTCAAACTGCACTATTTTGTGGAGCAAGCCCTTGCGCTGCACAAAATAGTTGCGCAGGGGTGTGGCCAGAGCGATATTCAAAGGAGTTGTGCCCTTGAGCAACTCCTTTGAATATCACCCTTCGGCCACAGCCACTGTGCATGGTGCAGTGGAACTTGCGCCACCGCAAGTGGTCAGAGTGGTGCAGTCAACTTGCGGTGGCGCAAGTACCATTGCGCCATGCAAATTTCCGATATTCAAAAGGTGACATGCAAATGGGGCCATAATTCATGCAAGGTGCAGGGGGCCATTTGCATCTGATTATGGCCCCATTTGCATGCCATTAGCATGCAGGTGCGCGATCCCGAGGACTTAGCCTGGCACCTGCCAGGCAGCAGCTGTCGGACCGGCGCCCTGCAACCCGATCGCGGGCAAAATGCATATCCCCCCACCCCCCACGGCCCGATCGCGGCAAAGTACCTCCCGAACTATGCCTGGTGGTCAGTGGACCCTCTAAGCCTGATGGTGGGCAGGAGTAATAATCACCCCTCCCGAATATATCCCTGGTGGTCAGTGGACCGCTAAGCCCGATCGCGGGCAGGAGTAGCAAATCACACCCCCTCCTCCCGAATATATCCCTGGTGGTCCAGTGGACTGATAAGCCCGATCGTGGGCAGGAGTAGTAAATCACACACACCCCTCCTCCCGGTCATGCTCCTGGTGGTCAGTGGACCGATAAAGCCCGATCGTGGGCTGGGTAGTAAATCACACACACCCCAGAACATATTCCTGGTGACCTATGTACCCCCCCCCACCAAGCCTCTGCACCGCTCCCCCCGCGGCCGGTGGCAGCATCCACCGCCTGCTGGCCGCCCGCCCGGCCGACTGACTGCCGGTAGGGCCTACACGCCCGTGGTGCAGAGCAGGAGACAATGGCGCCCAGCCCTATCCCATATGACACAGTCAGTTTGTGAATAATACATTCATTCACAAATCAGACTGTCCTGAGCTATGGGCTGCCGCCCGTGAAACTGCCACCCCGGGCATCGGCGGAGGCAGCGACGGCGGGTGGTGCACCAGCGACTGCGAAGGGCGAAGATGATGAACAGAGGTGAGTGGTGGGGACACACATTCACCGAAGATGCCGATGTGCTCAGCCCGCGATCGCTCGCGTCACTGAACCACCAGAGTGTTAGGGGTGTGTTACTACTCGGCCCGCGACCAGCACTCACTGAACCTGAGACATGTTCAGAGGGAATGGCCTGCTCAGCCCCGCATTCAGGCAACTCGATCACTGGACCACCGGTATGTTGAGGGTGTGATTTACTGCTCCAGCCCGCGATCGCTTAATCAGTCCACTGGACCACCAGGGATATGTTCGGGGTGTGGTTTACTACCCAGCCCGCGATCAGGCTTATCGGTCAACTGGACCACCAGGGATATATTCGAGAGGAGGGGTGTGTGATTTACTACTCCAGCCTCTGATCGGGCTTAGCGGTCCACTGGACCACCAGGGATGTGTTGGGGAGACACATTGCTGCCCGCGATCGGGCTGGTGGGGGGGGAATTAAAGCTATGCCTGCGATCGGGCCAGTGGGGGTGGTGGTGGGGATTTTACACTCTTTTGCCCATGATCGGGCTGCAGGGGGCACAGGGAGTGGGTTGAGGGCCAGCCACAGGTGGCAGCTGCTGTGTTGCGCCCTGCAATGCGGCAGCTCACCTGTGGGTGGCCCTCGACTTGATCCTTTTTTTTGGCTCAACCTTGTGCAGGCGCAGGTTGGGGGTTGCGCTGCACAACTCTGCACAGCCTGGCTGAATATCGGGCTGTGCAGTTTATGCATGGTTCCTCCCCCTCCAGTTCAGCATGCATTCATTTGCATTGCGCTGTTGCTCAGCATGTTTTCAGTGGTGCAACAGCCTCCTGCTGAATATCGTAGAATGGAGCAATTCAGACTTAGCAGGTGCAACCTCAGATAAGCATGTGCAAAAACCTTGAATATCTGGCCCTCTTGTGCAGCAATCTCCTTAAAGTAAAAGGAGGAGTATGCTGAGATATCTGGGGAGCTGTAAAGGAGCCTAGTGTTCTTAGGGGCTCACTGACCTGGAGGGAGAGGGTCTGTGGTGAGAAAGCAGAGGTATACAGAGACTGATCCGAGAATTTCTGGTTTAGAGCATTTGCAATGGTCTTTGGATCATTACAGTGCACCCCATTTAGTGTCATATCCTTGGGGGTCTTGGGGGTATGGGACTGGGAGGATCCCAAGAAGGTTTTGATATGGGCCCAAAATTTCCTAGAGTCTGATGCTGAGCTCACGAGCAGGTCCTGACAGTATTTACTTTTGGCTAATCTTATTTTCTTTTTACAGAGATTTCTACTGGCCTATAGGAGTTAAAATCATCCATACACCTGGTTTGTTTGAAACACTTCCATAGCTTATCCCTCTACATCGTAGTTCAGACAGGAGGTCCTTGTGTAGCCACTTGGTTTGCTTGCCTTTTACTCTCCTGGTGATCTTGGGGGCATGCCTTGATTGGATAGCAGTGAATTTATTGAGAAAAATGTGCAGAGCCTCTTCAAAACTGTTTGTGCAGTAGATATCAGACCAATCTACACAAAAAATGTCCTGAGGGAATGCCTTTTCATCGAGCTGTCCAAAATTTGTGAAGGTAACATAACGAGGTGGAGGAGGTGGTGGGGCTCCTGAGGCCCACATGCAGAAAATCGGAGTATGGCCTGTGATAGCGTCCGCAAGGATCCCTGTAGAGATCATATGCTCAGGCCGTGTTGCAAGTAACCAGTTTATGAGGGTTCCATTTTTAGTAGGATTTGGGGCCCTGGTTGGTTCAGTAATCATCTGATGTAGGTTATAGGTGCTGGTAACTGATACCAAGGAACTATGAGCAGGACCCAGCCAATTTAGGTTAATATCCCCAAGAATTATAGCCTCATTTTGGTTTATATTTGAAAAAGTATTTTTGAGTAAATCTTGTAATCCATTAAGGCCACCAGAGGGAGGATTATAGGCACAGATGATATGGAGTTCTTTGCTCCTAATGTAACAGTGACATGTAGATGTTCACATAGCTCAACAAAGGCCGGGTCAATGACAGTATTTAGGCTGAGGTGAGATCTGTGATAGATGGCCACACCACCCCGTGCTTGGTTTTTAACCTATCACTCGTATCAAGGAGTAGTTGGCAATTTGCAGAGAGTGTCAGATATACTGGGTTTTAGCCACGTTTCAGAGAGGCAGAGGATGTCAGGTTGTAACCTTTATCCATACCTCAGTTCAACCTCAGGCATGTTAGACTCCTGCTGTTCATGTGGGCAATAAGGAGTCCTTTCTGGAAGACCAGATCGGGCTTCAGCAGTAAGGTGAGTGAGAGGGCCAGGATTGGCCTCAATGTCACCTGCTAGAAGGAGTAAAAGCAGTGCCAAGAGGCAGGGCCTTACCGATGTGAAAGATTTGCATATGAACAAACCTCCTACACCACTTTTGACAGCCGAGGAGCATATAATAGGTACAGCCCTTAGGGTAAAGGATAAAAAGCCAAGCAGCTACCGGCCTAAGTTTAGTAATAATTGAGTTGGAGAAGCTAAAATCCTGGGTATCGGACTCCATACTAAGATGATCACTGGGAATAAGGAGTGACACTATGTTCACACTATTAAAGGCATATCCATACAGAGCATACAGACAACAAGCAACGTTGCCCCAGCGCTTCAACTTAAAGATAAGTCTTCCTCAGGGGGTGTGGCTTAAGGGAAAGGACCCCATTTAAATGCTCATTACATATAGGATAAAGTCTAGGGTGCAGTGGTTACCAAAATTTAACACACACCCAAGTGGTTGGATGGCACATAAACTCCAAGGGCGAAGCTGAGGTTATGGTATGCCATAGCAACAACAAGGGTGTGTTAAATTGAGTATACACTGTACCCATATTTTGTTTTATATAATTTAAGTGGTTGCATTTTTTCGCTAACTCCTATCTGCCTCTGCGTATGCTCTGCAGTGCAGAAATTAAAAGTTTTTGTTTATTTTGATTCAGGCGGTCAGCATCTGGCCAATGGTGCTACCGCCTACTCACCACCCCGGCCTGAGGTGAAGTTAGAGGAGGAGGAGGAGGAGGAGGAGGCAAGAGATGCTAGCTGGTGAGGGGCACTGGAGACAAGCAGTAGGAGAGATGACTTGGGGGCTTTGCTGCTCTCGATGCTCCTGTCTCAGCCAGCCTGACGGAGAATGTGAGATTGAGTGTGTGGCTTCCCTTGTGGGTGCCACCGCTGAGGGACCAAAGCTATTTTAAAAATAATAACAAGCATTTGTCAAATGCCGAATGTTGTCTTGCTGGCATTGGCATTGGTAGTGCCAGAGTTAAAGATGCATTATAGGAATGGCAGTGAAGTATTGAAGTGATGCCACCACCACCCTGTAGAGACTGACAGGCATTGGGGTGTGCCTTTGGGTCGTCAGCTATAACACTCATGGCATTGTACCTCACCCTACCCTTTAGACACTGACAAGTGTCATGGTGTGCTTTTGGGTCTTTGGGTGTTATACTTACCCCATTCTATAAGAAAATACACTGAGGTGGGTGCAGTATAGGAGAATGAGGTGAACTTTGTGGCTGAACAGTGCAAGGCACACCATGATGCCTGTCACTGGCTGCAGGGTGGGGGTGGAATGGCGTTAGCATTACAGCTGATGATCCCAAGTCACACCCCTGACACCTGTCAGTCTCTATAGGGTGGGGTGCTACAGTTAGAACTCTAACATCGTGGCGTGTGTTGGTATTTTCACTCCAAATTTTCAACATGAACTTTTGTGAGCCCACCTCATGAAAAGCAGCACCATTAGTTTGTTAGCTGAAAGGTGGTTTTGCACAGTGGCTATGCCATTTGGTGACACAGGGATGAAAACACATTTTGGGCAGAATGTGGAAAATGACAACTGTATTGTTCATAAGGAGATGTAAAAAAATGGCAACGCTGAAAATCTGGAGTGAAAATCTGAAAAATTGGTGAAGGTATGAGCATGCATAGAAACTGTGCAACACACGTCAGTAACCCAATTATTTTGGGGATTTTTTTAACCACATCTTTAACATGGGCATTTTGGGACCTCCCCTCATGAACAGTGGCCGTGTGATTCTGTTAATGTGTCCGAAGCGTTGATTTTGCACAGTGACCACGCCATTGTGCGCCACAGGTGCGGAAACACATTTAGGACAGGATGTAAAAAATGATAGCTGTACTGTTCATAAGGAGGTGTAAAAAAAATGCCAGTGCTGAAAATCTAGCATGAAAATAGTGCAAATTTACGAAGTTACAAGTGTGCATGGAAACTGCGCAACACACGCTTGTAACACAGTCATTTTATGGAATTTTGTCACCAAATTTTCAACATAGGCATTTTAGGACTTCTGCTCATGAACAGTGTCACCATCATTTCCTCAAACTGTCCCAAAACCTGATTTTGCACAGTGAGTGCGCTATTCTGCGCCCGGATGTGCAAAACACATTCGACCAGAATATATAAAATGACAGCTGTGCTATTTGTAAGGAGGTGTGGAAAAATGCCAATTTTGAAAATCTGGGTGAAAATATTACAAATTCATGGAGATTACAGTGGCGTGGAAACTGCATAGCACTCTCGTAAAACAGTCATTTGGGGATTTTTCCACCAAATTTGCAACATAGGCTTTTGAGAGCCCACCACATGAACACTGGCACTGTTGTTTAGTTAATTGGTCCCGAAAGGTGATCAGCGCCAGTGACAGCAAAATCACAATTTTGGGGCGAGTAACATCATGACAGTGCAGAATTCATGAGGAGGGTCCCAAAACCCCAAGTTGAAAATTTGGTGACAAAATTCAAAAAATGCCTGAGATATGCATCAAAGTTGAAAAAACCCTATTTATTCCATTATACAGCTTACCGGCATTTCCTCAGTTCGCGGTCAGCTTTGAAGAGTGCAGACGTGTTCCTGGTCCACCGAAGATCATCACGCCTGACTCTGGAGGTTAGTATGGGGTGAGGGGGGGTGTGTGGAGGCAGGCAGGAGGCACAGTGGGTGGGTGCGGGTTGCGGGAGGGGGACAGGGAGATGGCGAGGGACTGTTTTCTTTTTTCACAGGGTTTAAAAAGAAAAAAAAACCTTGTGGAACGGTTTTTAATTTTCAGGGCAATTTGGCATGCTGGGGTGGGCTCCTAGCATGCCACCTATGTTTTAGGGGAGGGGATGCTGTAGCCAACAGGATTGGCACCTGTCGGCACACAATGAAAGAGGGCAAGAGCCGAGGGATTGGGCACCCCCCTCGGCATACTCAATTGGGGATGTGTTATGCCGATGGGAGTGGGCTCCCCATTGGCACATTTGGGCAGGAGCATGCCGGCCGGGGATTGGGCACCCCGAAACGGCATCATGGCTTACAGTGTGGCCGCTTTGTTATTGTTTTTATCTCACCAGGAAAAGCACATCAGGAGGTTCGCTGCGTATGACAAGCTTTGCTCGCATTGCAGCAGACCTTTCTTTAGATGTGCTTGCACCATTATGTATGCATGGTGTGGCGCTGGCATGCAGGCTGATTGGGGAATGAGGGACGAACCTCCTGATGCATGCCCTGCATTCGCCCAACAGTAACCACACCTCCAATTGTTGCCTAGCGCACTTACCCGGTTACCAAAAGCTAATAAATAAATAAATATATCTGCTGTTACCCTAATATGTTGGGTGTACATGCGTGAACCAACATAAAAAATGGGCCAACCTTCGCACACAGCAGGGATCTGGATCACTCGGTCTTCTCAGGTACTACCGACAGTCTGATAGAAACAGCTGTATATTAAGTGCTGTAACACACAGATGTGTATTACAGCATTTAATACACAGCTTTTTCAATGGTAAAAAATGCAACCCATTAATTATGTTCTTAATATTAATGAGATCTGGACAGACACTCACCAATCACAACTATAAACAATAAGTCATTAACAAAATAAATCCATTACAAATTCCAACATGATTCCAAATGCCTCAAAACAAAGTTCAAATTCTTCCATGACTTTGAAATTTATAAGACTAATGTCAGAAAGGGCAAAGCAGCCTTGTGATGGCACTAAGTCAAAAGAATTGTATGAAGGTATTTAGAAAAGATTAGCTAAGAATTAAAAGGAATTGACCTGGTCCCCTATAATATTTCAAACTAGGCATCTCAGTTGGGGACCCCACTGTAAATAAGAACTGCAAATCCAGTATGGTTTATCCATCATGGCTTCTGGATAAAAGGTAGAAGAAAAGTCCTAAAAGAGGGCAAGAGAGATAAAATTACTACAGTAATAATGGCAGCTAATACATTACATTATAAATAGAATAATAGATAGAGGACTGTGTATTATAAGGCAGTAAGACCATCAAGAGGTTTTGAGGACTTGGAACCTCGAGAGCGAAGCTCGAGAGGTTCCCAAAGTCCCCAAAACCTCGAGATGGTCTGACTGCCTTATAATACATAGTCCTTTATTTGTTATTTTTTGTAATATATGGACCCCATTGCGAACATTCCTTTTTCTCATGTGCTTTTTGTGAAACGGGCTGGCCGGCCGCCGCACTCAGCTCGCGCTGTCTCTGAGCTGCCCGTAGCACTAACGAGTGTCCCATTGCTCGTTTCAAATAAAATTTTGTTTCTGTTAATTTAGTAGGCAGTCCTACCTTTCAGCTTTTTTGTCATTCGGCAAATGCAGGATGAGTGACATAGTCCATTATTTGTTCAAAAAAATGAAACGACGAACTGAACAGATTCCTCTCGCTAAGCGAGATGAAAAAGATGCCATGTTTTTCATGCTGTTGTGCCTGCCTACTAGAGAAAAGCTGCCAATGGAGATGCACACCGTCAGTTCGGTTGTGCAGGAAGGGACATGTGACCATGGCAACTGGGTTTGTTGGCAGGAAGATCTGGACATGTGCGCCGGGATTGTAGTGATAACACTATCGTTGAGAGCTGAAACTATAGTATTATCAGCTCTGAACGATAGTATTATCAGGAAGAAACAAGGGTATACATAGATACATAGACAGTGTCGGCAGATAAGGGCCTATGGCCCACCCAGTCTGCCCATTTGAGCTTGTAAGTTCAGTTTATGTTTTCCTAGAAGTCTGTTGCCCCTTACACCTGACCTCCAGAATTCCTTTATGTCTATCCCATGCATTCTTAAATCCCATGATTGTTTCAGCCCCCACCACTTCCTCTGGCAGGGTGTTCCACTTGTCCACCACCCGTTCTGTGAAGAATTATTCCTCATGTTTCCTCTGAATCGTCCTCCCTTCAACTTCATCCCATGCCCTCTAGTCCTGGAACATCTTTTTCGCTTAAAAATAGTGTATTCCTGCATCCTGTTCCTCCCTGTAAGATACTTATTATCACTTTGGACAGTGTTGTATTACAGGGATTTTTTTGTATGGGACTGGATAGTATTATTTGACCATGTCCATATATTACAATACACTATATTACAATACAAACATCCAGTACAGAAGAGAAGCACTCAGCAAACAAGGAACTACGGGCACCAAAGATGCAGTCACTAGACAAAGATTTTAAGTTTGCTTTTTGAGAAAAGGTTTCAAATCCCATTGATTGTTAAGCCTTTTTGGTTTGACAATTTGAAGTTTATAGATCCATTTACATTCTTGCTGTAAAAAGAGATCTGGTCTATCCCCACCCATTGTTAAAGGGGGTATACATTCAGGACCCAAGAGTCTTAAACCATCCTCCTGTGATAAATGTTGTGAAGCAAAGTGGGCTCCTACTGGTGTATTGTGTTTCCATTTATTATGGAATGAACATGTTCTTGTATTCTTTGTGAGTGGGCAAACTGCTTTGCCCATAGAAGATCACAACACCACCAAAGTCCATAAACCATGACAGGTATCACATGTGATTAGTTGTTCCACATTTACCCTGACGTTCAATAATTTAGGATGTTGGAAGTATTTGGCTGGTGCTGCATGCTTGCAGATGTTGCATCGCTACATTTATAAAAGCCTGATGACCTAATGGGAAGCCATGTCCTGTTTCTTTCTGGTCCCATTTTATCCTTCTGTGCCAGGTTATCCTTCAGGCTGTTAGCCTTACAAAATATTACACGTGGTTTGGCTCCAACTGCCATATTCAATTCCACAGTGCTTGCAAGATGGCCCAATTTCTGTGAACTATGTTCCCAATCTTGCCAACAAGATAATTGTACTCAGTTATGAATGTACAGGGAAAGGTTCTGAATTCTCACGATTTGATTTTAATAAGCTCACTTTTAGTTGCCCTCCTCTGGACTGCCTCCATTCTGTCTATGTCTCTGCAGAGAGGGGGTCTCCAGAACTGCGCAGTCTGTACAGAGGGATAACAACTTCCTGTTTTCTACTGGTGATGCCTCTCCCTATGCATCCCAGTATCCCCCGCCCTCCTTACTGCCTTCTCACATTGCTTGCCTACCGTTAGGTCCTCTGATATGACTACTCAAAGGTCCATTTCCATGTTTGTTGTCGTTAATTCCTCCCCCCTTCCCCATTGTGTACTCTTCCCTTGGGTTTTTGTTTCCCAGGTGCATTACTTTGCATTTATTTGCATTGCATCTAAGCTGCCATACTTTTGACCATTCCTCCAACCTTGTCAAGTCCCTTCTCATCCTTTCCACCCCCTCTTATGTATCAACCCTGCTGCAGATCTTTGTGTTGTCTACAAAGAGGCATACCTTTCCTTCCAGTCCCTCCTCAATGTCACCTATAAAAACATTAAAGAGGACCAGTCCCAGTACTGAACCCTGCAGAACCCCACTAGTAACCCCCATTTCTTTGGAGTGGACTCTGTTTACTATCACCCTCTGTCTTCTGTTGTCCAACCAATCTTTTACCCAGGCTACCACCCTGGGACCCGCTTCTAGGCTGGCTAACTTGTTTATTAATCTTTTGTGTGGGACTGTGTCAAATGCCTTGCTAAAGTCTAGGTAGGCCATGTCCTGAGCCCCTCCCTAGTCTACTACTTTGGTCACCCAAAGAAATCTATTAGATTCACCTGACATGATCTTCCTGTTGTGAATTCATGCTGTCTTGGGTCCTGTGCCCACTGGCCTCTAGGTACTCAACAATTCTTTCTTTCAGAAGTAATTCCATCATTTTCCCTACCACTGAGGTCTAACTAACAGGTCTATTGTTTCCTGCATCTGCCTTGCTCCCACTTTTGTGAACTGGAATCTACAAATGCCCTCCTCCAGTCCTATGGTACCACACCATCTTTCCATGATTTGTTAAAGAGGTAGTCAGTGATGCCACTAGTTCTCCCCTTAGTTCTTTTAGAATTCTGGGATGAATCCCATCATGCCCCATTGCTTTGTCCACCTTCAGTTTTAGGAGTTCTTTTAGAACCCTTTCTTCTGTGAATGGACTGGTATAGACTCTCCTATCCAGAGTGCTTCTATTTAGTGGATTAGATATCTCCCCCTCCTCTTCTTTTGTGAATATTGAGCCAAAGTGTTCATTCTGTAGCTCTGCTTTGTCACTGTCACCTTCTGCTCACCCTTTCCTTTATTAAGCCTCACTATCCCTGCCCTGGTTTTCTTCACTCCTAATGTTTTTTTTTAAACTTAGTTTTATTAAGTTTTCCCAGGTATTAGTAAATACATCCAAATAGATTTTATCACTTATACATTTCAGATATTAAAACATTGTTAATCTATTAGGATGTCAGTGGGTACAATACATAATACTTAAGTTCAGCATACAAGTAGTATTTACATTTGATTTATGGGGGATGGAGAGGATCTAAGTCAAGCAAATTCCTTACTGAAACTAATCTTTAAGTGTTAGATTTTAATGGACCGACCAGAGATGCAAGAAAATCTTTAGTCAGGAGGGGACCAGATCTCACTAATTCCAGAGTCTTCTAAGGAACCAGGTCGGCTACGCCCATGATCACCATCCACTGGCTGTCCAGCAGCTCATGACTTGTGTATTTCTCCTCTGTACTTTAGCAGTCATATGTTCCATTAAGCAATTTCACAATTAAATTTTCCCACCCCTTATTGTTGGGGTGGGGACTAAGCCAATTTCTAGTAATAACTTTGCTGCTATGATTAATACTGAGGCCAAGTATAATTTAGATTTATGTTTAAACTTGGGAGGGAAGTGCTGAAGTATTACTATTGCGAGCGTTAATGGATTAAGCTCTGGGCATATGTCCGACAATATTTGTTCCACCTCCTGCCAGAATTGTCTAAGAATGGGGCAACCCCAAAATATATGGGTATGATTAGCCTCCCTAGAACCACAATTTCTCCAGCAGGAGGCATCATGTGTGGATAGGAAATACAGGTTACTCACCTGTAACAGGAGTTCTAGGAATGGTATATGTTGTTCATCCACACTTATTGACAGGTTCCTTGCCGCTTTAAATCTTGCGGAAGGTCTTCAAACTGGCTCCTCCCACCCACCCACCCAGGTGGTAAAACTCTTGGCTCTGCTCCATGATGCCAGATCTAGCCAGCTGGAAGCCAGGCTGCGTGTCAAAAGCCGGATAGGTCAGGTGGGTTGTGTGGATGAACAACATATACCATTCCTAGAACTCCTTTTACAGGTGAGTAACCTGTATTTCTAGGGACATGGATATGTTGTTCAATCCACACTTACTGGCAGACTCCTAGCAGTTCTCTGGGAGGAGGGAGGCAAGGTGCGGATCCCCTACTTGGGAAATAAGGACTGGAGAACTAAGGTTCCAAAACCAGCATCCCGGCATGACTCAAGGCCGATGTGGTAGTGGGTAATGAAGGTGTGTGCAGACTTCCAGGTAGCAGCCCTGCAGATTTCCTGGATAGGGATGTCCCTGGAAGCAGCCACCAAAGCAGCAGTATGGTGGGTAGAATGAGCTCTTATCCCTCTGGGAGGCTCCATCCCCGCCAACCTATAGCAGATATCTATGCAGGAGGTGACCCACCTGCCTATCGTCTGCTTGGCTGCAGGTCTGCCAGGTGCGGCTTCAGCGTAGGTGACAAACAGCTGCTGAACTTCTCCCCAAAATTCAGCCAACTGCTCCTTATAATAAGAGAGCGCTTTTCTATGGTCCAAAGTATGGAGCCTATATTTGGCATCCGAGGTGTGATTGGGGTAGAACACCGGCAGAGTCAACACCTGGTTAAGATGAAACTCCGACACCACCTTCGGAAGGAATTTCGAGTGGAGGCACAGGACAGCCTTGTCCCTGTGGAAGACCAGATAAAGAGACTCAATGGAAAGTGCCCGGAGCTCTCCCATCGTTCTGCCTGACGTAATAGCCACCAAGAAGGCGTTTTTTCATGACAGGTGGGAGATATCACACCTGTGCATTGGTTCAAATGGCTTACCCATGAGCTTAGCCAATACCAGCAGTAGATCCCATGGAGGTGGAGGTTCTCACACCGGAGGGGATATGTGATCAAGGCCTTTGAAAAAGCACCCGACCACCTTTTCCTGCGCCACCGACTGCTTACTGGCCCGCGCCCGGTAAGCAGAGATGGCTGCCAGGTGCACCTTACTGGTCATCGACCGAAGCCCTAGCTGAGAAAGGGACCATAGGTAGTCCAGAATGCTGTCCAAGGAACAGGAGGAAGGGTCCAACCCCTTATCCTGACACCAAATCGAGAATCTCTTCCATTTGAAGGCATAGCATTTTCTGGTCGACTCCTTACGGGATGCCTCAACAACGTTGAGGACCTCGTCGGAAAGACCCAAGGCCTGGAACTCTAGCCATTCATGAACCAGGCTGTCAGGTGCAGGGATTGAAGGTTCAGGTGGAATACCTTCCCCTGGTTGACTGAGATCAGGTCCGGGCGGGCTGGAAGCTGCCTTGGGAACCTGGAGCTGAGGCTGAGGAGATCTGGATACCAAAACTGGCGGGGCCAGTCTGGGGCTAACAGAATCACCTGCACCTTGTCCCTCCTCACCTTGAGAAGCACCTTGTGGATCAAGGGAAATGGGGGAAAGGCATAGAAGAGGCCCGGGGTCCATGGCCTTGAGAAGGCATCCCCCTGCAGCGAGCTCTGCTGAGAGGGGTGGGCATGAAACAGCCTCAGCTTCGTATTCTCCCTGGAGGCAAACAGGTCCACCTGAGGTGTGCCCCAGTGGGAGAACAGATCATGTACTACCTCTGGCAGGAGAGACCACTAGTGAGATGCAGCACCTATCCGGCTTAGGGCATTGGCCAGAGTGTTGGAGGCTCCTGCCACATTGATGGCTAGGAGATCCGCCTCCAGTCTGCTCATGAGAGACCAAGTGTGGCGAGCCTCCTTGCACAGAGGCAAGGAGTGCATCCTGCCCTGGCGGTTTAGGTAGTACATGGTCGTGGTGTTGTCCGTCTGGACCTGGACCACTTGACCCTGTACAAATGGAGTGAAGGCGGTGAGGGCTAGTCGGACCACTCGAAGCTCCAGCAGGTTGATGTGGCATCAAGACTCCTGAGGGGACCAGAGGCCATGCACTCTGAACTCCCCCAGATGTTCACCCAAACCCATCAGAGAGGTGTCGGTCATTAGAGTGACCATCGGCCCTGGGCAGACAAATGGGATACCCTCCTGCAGATGAGCTGGAATGATCCACCACTGGAGAGTGTTCCCCATCTCCTGGGTCACTATTACTGGCTGGTCCAGAGGACTGGAGTGCTGTGACCATTGGCAGGCCAGCCCCCATTGCAGGGGACACATATGCCAGCGGGCCCAATGGACAACGCTGGTGCAGGCTGCCATGAGGCTCAGGAGGCACAGGAAGTCCCGGGCAGGGTGCAATTGCCCAAACAGAAATGATTGGGCAAAGGAGGAAAGAACCTCGGCCCTGTCCACCAGGAGCCGTGCTCTGGCTCGAAGAGAGTCAAGCTCTGCCCCTATGAACTGAATCACCTGTATTGGCATGAGTTCCTATTTGGCCTCGTTGATGAGGAGGCCAATCTGAGAGCAAACCTGGAGGGCCAGATCCCTGGACCGCTCCGCCTCCAGCCTGGAGGGGGCTACAATCAGCCAGTTGTCCAGGTAAGGGTACACCTGGACCCTTTGGTGCTGCAGGAATGCTGTCACCACTGCCATGCATTTGGTGAAGACCCTGGGAGCTGGAGAAAGGCCGAAGGGCATGGCCAGGAACTCGTAAAGGGAACCCTCTGCCCTAAAGGAAGGAATTGCTGGTGAGACGGATGGATTGGGACGTGAAAGAACGCGTCCTGAAGGTTCAGCGAGCAGAACCACATGCCTCATTCCAAGGATGGAATGATCTGAGCCAGAGTGACCATCCTGAAGGTACGAGACCTTAGGAACTTGTTCAGGTTGTGTAGGTCTAGAATGGGGCGCCAGCCCCCCATCCATTTTGGGACAAGGAAGTACCTGGACACAAACCCCGGGTCTATTGGAGGATCCACCACCTCCCTGATCACCTCCTTCTGGAGGAGCAGGGCAATGTTGGGTTGGCAGGCCAGCAGAGGCTGCAGACTCCATAGCCCCCCGTGGGGCGATGGCTCGATGGGGTGGGGACTTCTTGAATTCCAGAGGCAAACCCTTTCCTACCACTTCCAGCACCCAGCGGTCCGTAGTGATATCGGACCAGGTGGAAAGGAAGTGGCGGAGCTGCCCCCCCCATGGGGGGAACCCGGGGAGGAGTGATGAGGTTGGGGCAACACCCCTCAACCCGTCACTGGGCCGGCTTGGAGGAAGGGCTGGCCGAGGGGCCTCCTGGACCTTTCCCTCCAAGCTTCCTGCTGGAGGAAGCTGCAGACTTGGCTTTGGGATGCCAAGTGTGAGTCTTCTGGCCCTGATGCTGGTGTTGCTGGGCCGGCCATGCTGCAGGGCCTGAAGGCCGAAAGGGCTTACACTGCTGCTGGTGGCCTTTGTCCTTCTGGGCAGACATGACCGAGTCCAAGGTGGCATTGGACTTCTTTTTTTTTTAAATTCAAGTTTATTGACAACAAACAGGTACATCATGTTATACATTTCATTAACATCCATACCTTTCTCAAGTTATAAAGCAGTTTCTTTGTTTTTTTTTCCAATTCATCTCGTCTTGTCTGAGCAGTTCCATATATATTATGTTATTGTTTCCTCTAACAACTATAGACTCATTTTTTTTTTTTTAAATTCTAGGAAGTTGACCAGCGCCCCCTTCATCCCAAGCCAGAACAAAGCCGTTCCCTATTCTCGGATCTCCAATCTCAATCCCTAAGCCCCACCTGCTAGTAGATCTCCTCCTCCTCCTCCGCCCAGGCCAGGAACTGATCTATCATCCACTGTTTCATTTGTAGAACACCAGTTCTCCCATCTTGTCCACCTTCTCAGGTAGGTGGGATTCGATTATTAATTTTAAAAGTGAGTTCTTCCAATTCCGCTATCATACCTACTATCTTTATCCAGTCTTGTGTAGTGGGGAGTAGAGGACCGCCATTTTTTCGTGATAGCCTTATGTGCTGCTGTTATTAATATGGACCAGAGATACACTGTGTCCATATCTTTTATTTCTTCGGGGGGGAAGCCCCAGAATCATTCTAGGCCAATCTAACGGAGTCTGTACCAGGGATATGTTCTTAAGTGCCTCCATTATTTCATCCCAGAAAGTTCGCAGGCCTGGACAGGACCAGAAAATGTGCAAGTGGTTTGCTTCGACCGACCCACACCCCCTCCAGCATTGTGCCATGCAATTTGGATCTCTTTTACTTATTATGTAGGGGGTCAAGAAATATTGGACCTTAATTCGCCAGGAAAATTCCTGCCAATATGGTGATTGGGTTGTTTTTTTAGTTAAGGAAAAAATTCGGTCCCAATTAAGTTCTTCCAGGTCCTGTGGAGCTTCCTCCCACTATTTTGTTTTGATTTTGTTAAGTGGATCCCCTTTCAGCAACGAAAGAGCTTTGTAGAGAAAGGAGATCAACCTTCTTTGTTTACTAGCCCTACAACTTTCCTGGATAGTCTTGAGAATCTGTTCGGCCCTGTCGGAGTCTGGATCTTTTTCTTTAGTGCTGTGATATAATTTCTAGCCTGCAAGTATCTGAAGTGATCTGTGTTTTGCAGTCTGAATTTATTCTTGAGGGATTCAAAGTCTAAGAAAGTATCTCCCTGCCAAAATTGTGCAAGGCATCTAAGACCTTTCTCCTCCCACATCTGGAATCTTCTGTCTATCGTCCCGGTTGAAAATCTGGGTCCCACGCTAGCCTTTTTAAGGGCCAGATGGAATTTCTGAGTTTATATTTCTGCCATATTCTGTGGACCGATTTTAGTGTATCTCTAGTCGTGGTTAATCGGGGGTGCAGACATCTATTTATATTGGAGACCCATAATCTGGTTTCCAGGGGCTGTAACCCCGTCCCTCTCTCCTCTTCTTTTTCCATAAGTTGCCAGCCTATTGCGGCATTGGGATTGGACCACATAATGGCATTTTTAGCTGAGCGGCCAAAAAATAGTCCTCGAGATCTGAGAGGGATTTCCACCCTTTTCTCGATGTGTTTGAATGATTCTTAGGTTTATTCTGGGCTTCTTAGAGCTCCAGATGAATTTAGATACCATTTTGTTCCATGTTTGAAAGAATGATTTATGTATGTATAGTGGAATGCATTGAAACGAGTACAGAAACCTGGGAAGCACGTTCATTCGCAACGTGTGTATCTTAGCATATGCTGGGAGATTCAGTAGGGACCATTTCTCAAAGTCCTTTTGCAGGGTTTCCACTAGGGGGGCATAGTTTGCAGCAAACAGTCGAGAATACTGCTTTGTTAGATATGTGCCTAGGTATTTCATTTTAACTGCCTTCCAATTTACTGGAAAGAGATTGCACAGTTCTGTATTAGGTTTGTAAAAAAAAGTGAGCACCTCTGTTTTGTTTTTATTCAGTGAGTATCCTGAGTGTTTGCCAAACTCAGAGAGAATAGTCAAACTTGTTTTATAGATTGTTGGGGTTGTGTGAGGCTCAGAGCACATCATTACATAAGCGATATTTTTTATGCAGACCTCCCACCATCACCCCCTTCACTCCCTCCGCTCTGCGGACCGACTCCGCAAGTGGCTCAATATATAGAGCGAAGAGCAATGGGGACAAGGGACATCCTTGGCGTGTTCCTCTGCCCAAACCAAATCTCTCTGATACTCTACCATTCACCCGAACATATGCCTTCGGGGCGGAGTAGAGCATTTGGATCACATTAATGAATGATTGGGGGAAACCTCTGGCTCTAATGCTGCAAATAAGAAACTCCAGGAGACTTTATCAAAGGCCTTCTCGGCATCTAGGCTCATCAGGCATGCCAGTGTACCAGATCTCTGAACAGTATCTATCAGGTTTATCGCTGATCTGACACTGTCGGGGGCCTGCTGGACAGTGATAAAGCCCGTTTGATCCAAGTGTATGAGCCTAGTTAATATCGGGTTTAGCCTGGAGGCCATTATTGCTGTAACGATTTTGTAATCCATGTTTAATAGTGAAATGGACCGATAGGATTCACATAGTGTTGGGTCTTTCCTCTCCTTATGAATAACTGAGATGGTAGCATATCTCCAAGAGGGGGGCATAGGGTCATTCTCCGTCCATACCGCCGTAAAGACCTCCAACAGAGTGGGAGAGATCTCTGTCTCAAAGGTTTTATAGAATTCTGCACTGAAGCCATCTGGCCCTGGACATTTTGTTGTTTTCAGGTTTTTTATTACATTTTTGATCTCTTGTTGAGTAATGGGTCAAGTGAGGCTCTGTGCTTCAACCCAGGACAAGGGAGGGAAAGGGAGAGAGTCTAGGTATTTCTTTTTTTCTGGTGGGGAAGTTTCCTTTTGGGAAGAGTATTGCTTTGAATAGTAAGCCACAAAGGTCTTTGCTATCTGGGCGGTTTGGGTAGTTTTCTGATTATTGTCTGGGGAGGTTATCTTGGTAATTGTCGCCCGAGCTATGTTTTGTCTAAGTCGAGATAGGCTAGTATTCTGGTCCCTCTAGGTCCCCCTTCATAATATCTTTGCTTTAAATAGAATAAAGTCCTCTCTATTTCTAGTTTTTGTATTTTTTGCAACTGGTTTCTGGCTTCAAGTAATTTCTTTTCTGCACATAATTTCAATGGCATATGGCTCCGTGTGCCTGTTGCCTCTCGGCCAGACAGCCGCGCCTCCAGCCCTTGGGTTCCACAGTTTCGGTTCCCCCCCTTCCCATATCATGGACTAATATACTCAGAGCTTCCTGTCACAAGAGTTTTCTCCAGGTCTTCCCGTCTGGATTTTTAAAACAATGACTTTAGTCTCAGCTTCACGTTAAATAACTTGTACAGTCTGTTACCAGTTCTCGTCCATTTTCTCAGGGGAAATGCACTACGGGTGCAACCTCTCCAGGAGCAGTTGTACAGTCGGTCCGGACCCAGGGCTGTCTTCCAAGATTCGTTCCATTTTTATTTTTTCACCCCCCCTCAATCTCTCTGCCTCCCTCCCCCCTTTCCGTGATCAAGTTATGTTGTCTGGGACTGATAATCAGAGTTTCCGGGCAGGCTATACTAATCGGTGAGGCCTCTTGGATCCCAGGCGTCTCAGTTCCGAATGTACTTACTTCTGAATGAAGATAGGACAATTTGTTCAAGAGCTAATTGTCGTGAGGCTAGGCATAGCGTAAGTTGAAGATGGCCGAGAGTCGAGACCAGAGTTCGGATGCAGGGTCAGTCAGGGGTGATTCAGGATCAAATCCAGGATCCAGGGATCCGTCAAGGGGGCCATTCGTGTGGAAAGCAGGTAAATTCAAGAGGTTGCCAGGATTTTCTGTATGTGCACAGCTCATTTAGGGCTCTGTTGTTCCTCTGTAGGTATTTATTCTGCTTGGGGGGAGTCCTCTTCCTCGTCCTCGTCCGATCGCTGTAGGCATTGGACTTCTTGATCCTTTGCAGATGACCCTCCATCCCGGGGCCGAACAAGTCAGTACCCAAGAAGGGAATGTCTGCCAGCTTGTGCTGGGTATCCACTGTAAAAGTGGAGATCCGCAGCCAAGCTCTGCGGCGCATGGCCACTGCAGCCGCTACTGACTGGGCACATGAGTCAGCTATGTCCAAGGAAGTTTGGAATTGCTGTTTGGCCACCGCCCTTCCCTGATCCCACACCTGCTTGACCATTGTCTGGGGGTCAGCTGGGAAATGAGGAAATATCTCATCCAGGGAGCCCAAAAGGGTGTGCGAAAAGTGCGCCATCAGAACAGTCAAGCTGGCCTGATGAAGGCCTAGGGAGGAAGCAGCATAGACTTTCTGCCCGGAGTAGTCTAGTTTCTTGGACTCTTCATCGGGTGGCTTGTCCAAATGCTGAGCATTTCTGGAGTGCCAGAAAACGCTGTCTGTCACTAGCCCCTCCGCGGAAGGGTGCTCCAAGAAACCAGAGAGTGAACCTGTGGGAACGGCATACTTTCGAGCCATCCTGGCCGAAGGTGCTGGACAAGAAGCTGGCCCGCTGCCACAGCTCCAGGGCTGGGCCAACAATGGCTTCAGCCACCGGGAAGGCCTCTGTGGGGGAATCCCCTTGGTCCAGTATCTCTGTGAGGGGATACTTGGTCCACTTTGAGACGGGTTCGAGCTTCATCCCAGTGGACTCTGAGATGAGCGAAGCATTCTGAGGAATGAGGATAGGCTGACTGACCCCAGTGGACTCCAGGTCGAGGGGCCTGGAGAACAGGGAAGAGTCATCCTTAGACTCGAGGAGTCTGCAAACAGCTACCGAGGGCCTGAGCCACCTTCCACCTGCCGAGGCCAATTGGGAGTGAGGGTGACCGACAACTGATGGGGCAAGTCCTGACCTCACCAGAATCCTTGTCGGGGCCCCAAATTTGGGTTGTGGGCGGGGTTCCACCACAATAGGTGCGCCAGCCGGTTTAACCGAACAACTGGTGCTGGCCGGCTCCTCGATTAAATGAGGGGTTGTTTTGGCCACTCTGGTGACAGCAACTAATGGCCAGGGAAGATGATAGAGTCAGCTTATTCCTGGTTAAAAGGAGCTGCCACATCAGATCCTCATAGCGTCCGATGCAATTGCGCCCGGACCCTATCCTCGAAGGGGCGAAGACAAGGATGGTAGCGCCGTAGCTTTCCGCAGTGCGAGACCGAGACTGCCGATGTCGGTGGGATCAGCTGGACCAGGAAAAGGTCCAAGACCAAGACCAAGACCTTCGTGTTTCCAGGTGGGTCTGAGAACGGTGGGAAAACCCGCTCCTCCCTCAGTTCAGGGACCTTAACCGGGACTCCAGCACAGGAAGCACAGGTGAGTCCTTGGTTTCCACCAGGAAACCAGTGAAGGAGGGTTGTCGGCTTCTCCAGTCGACAGCCCATCCGACGGGTCAAGAAAAATCTCAACTGTGTCAACGGGGGTCTCGGCCGGCTGACCTGACGGGGACACCGTGAAGTCAGCAGCCATAGCCACAACCTAGACCGAAGTAGAGTGTTGACTATCTTCTGACCTCTCCTGCGAATGTTGACTGTGGGACTTACCCTTAGAGTCCTTCTTTTTGGACCGAGAGGAATGTCCCGAAGGTCCCTCTCCCTTGGTGGAGAGGGATTGACAAAGCTCCTTGAACTAAGCCATGTAGGAGGATCCCAAAGAGAGTGGAATAAATGCCGCGACCGAAGAAGATGATGATGTGGCCTCAGCCACTTCCTCCTCAAGGGTGATCAGTTGTTCGAGCTGTTCAGCCGAGCCCGCCGCCGCGGACACCGCCCAATGGGCCTCCTTTGACTTGACTGGAGGATAACGTTTCTCAGGGCACCCAAGTTGCAGTCTGGCAGTGTGATCCTCTAAGACTGTGGCCAAAAAGGACTTGCACAAGTCGCAGGCCTGCGAAATCGTGCTCAAGCCAAGGCAGTACTGCGCACATGGGTGTGGATCAGTCTGGGACATCTTCTGCCCACAGAGGACCGATCGAAATCCAGGAGTCGATTTGTCCATCGCAGCCACAAGGGAAGATAAAGACCAAGTCTTGTAAATTTTAAAATTAGTTTTGGGTAAACCAAAGAGTTTGAATCCAGGCCTAAGCGCAGGCGCAAAGGAGGGAACCTGAGCTTCCAAGTGGTAAGGAAGATCTGATGTCATGGGGCGAGCCAAGAGTTTTACCACCGGTGGGTGGGAGGAGCCAGCTTGAAGACCTTCCAGCAAGATTTAAAGTGGCAAGAACCTGCCAGTTAAGTGTGGATTGAACAACATATCCATGTCCCTAGAACTTAGCTGTTATTTGTGGTGTGCGGAAGAATCCAGCTACTACCTGCCAACCAAATTCACACCAGCTATATGAACTTGTAGTTCTATGCTGGTGTCTTCATATCCACAACTATTCCTTCTCCGTAAACTGTAGTCCCATCTCCTCCTCCCAAATCTTGTGAACTTTCACCCAAGTAGAGCTTTCTATTAGTCTATCTTCTAGATAAAACCTAGATATTAAATGTCTAGGATTCTGTTCCTTGAAACTGCCGTCAGAGGTCAATCAGGGGCAGAACCCTCTCCAGATCCACCTCCAATCCTATGGTTGTCTCGTAAAAGTGGCGGATCTGGAAATATCTAAGCCAGTCTCGACTAGGATAGAAAACTCCTCCTGGAGCCTTAAAATGTTTTAAATTGGCCATTTCAATAAAACTGGTATGTACAGTATGTCTTAGGCCAAAATCTTGCACCTCCCAAACCCCTATCCAAGCTAGCAGGGAGAAAAGCCGGATTCTGCCAGGGTATCCCCATCCAGCGGGCACCAAATTCGTTGTCAGAATGATTTAAATATTTTATCCAACCCCTAAGGTAACTACGAGTATATATAGAGTATTGCAAACCCAAAGAGTGCAGGGGTGGTGGCTGAAAAATCACAAACCCATCTAACAAGCTAGTCGAGAGTGATTGCTCTATCTTCACCCACTGGGGACTATTTCCCTCTGGGGTTAACCATTCTTTAGTGTGTATAAGTAAAGCTGCTAGTGCATACCCAGACCAACTGGGTAAAGCCAGACCACCCCTCACCTTAGGGGCCTGCAATCTGTTCAACGATATTCTCGGTCTATTTCCGTGCCAAACATAGTTGGATATAAGCCTATTCCATCTCCTTTCCTCTCCCTTTGTAAACATTTGTGGACTTGACTGCATTAGATATAACAGGTGAGGTAATATGTTCATTTGGACTGCCTGTATTCTATTAATTAGAGGTACCGAGAGGTGGGTCCATGTACAGAGGTCCCGTTTAACCTGGTTATACAGGGTATCATAATTAAGTGAAAATATCTGCTGAGGATTCCTTGTTATGTTAATTCCTAGATATCTAATTACTTTACAATTCCAATTAAAATGATGTTTATGTTGAATTGCCTGTGAAATACGTGTACCAATATTTAGTGTCTCATTTTTTTGAGTGTTAATCTTGTAATCTGAAATTCTTTCTATCAATGTCATGGCCTGTTCTAAAGTCTAGAGTGAGTTCTCCAGGTCCGTGACATATAATAAAAGATCACCAGCGTATAGGGTTACCCTATGTTCCCTATCTCCCATATGGTAGCCCTTTAGTCCTTCTAATTGTCTAATGTACTGCGCCAAAGGTTCAGCATATAAAGCAAATAAGTAAGGGGAAAGGGGACAGCCCTGTCTCTTGCCACGAGTAAGAGGGAATCTAATGGAACATGAGCCATTGACCTTCACCACTGCCTGCGTGGTCAAGTAAATACCCATATATTATTAATAAACCCAGAAGGAAAGCCTAATTTAATAAGAGTTTTTTCAAGAAATGTCCAGAGACCCTGTCAAATGCTTTCTGAGCATCGATTCCTAATATGAGTAAAGGGGTCTGAGAGTTATTTGCATGTTCAATTAAAAAGAGGGTTCTTTTTATATTGTCCGAAGTCTGTCGTGTAGGAATAAAACCGGCCTGGTCCAAGTGCACCAACGAGGGCATCATATCATCAAGCTGATGTGCCAGAATACTAGCGTATCTTTTATAATCTTGGTTTAGGACCGAGATTGGTCAGTAAGAGTCACACAGATGGGAGGGTTTCCATGGTTTTAAAATTACAGATATCATTGCCTGTGACCAGGAAAGGGGGTATATCACTTTTATGTGGCTCTCCCTCAAGGTTTCTGTCAGTGGGTCTGTAATCCACTCCCAGGCCATTTTATAAAACTCAGCCCAATAACCATTTGGGCCAGGGCTCTAACCATTCTTAAGATTGAAAATTACTATTTTCACTCCCTAATGTACCTATTAAAGGTTTCATCCCCCTTCTTAACTGAGTTGGCTATCTTTTCCTCAGTTTGGGCCTTTGTATTCTGACTGCCTTCCCCACTTCCTTCTGCTGTAAATGATACAGTTCTCTGTCCTGCTCCTTCTGTGTTTCCTTATATTTCCTGAATGCTATCTTTTTCTCCCTAACCTTCCCCGCCACTTCTTTTGAGAACCATAGTGGGGTTTTCCTTCGTTTTATTTGCTTCACACAAAGGCTTGTTGCCTCTGCAATGGCAGCTTTGATTTTCCCCATTATTCCTCCACCCCAGCTTCTTGCCTATTTGCTAGTGCTTTTCTGAGGCACTCCCCATTTTGCGAAGTCAGTCCTCCCAAAATCCAACACTCTCACCTTTGTGTCACTTGATTCTTCAGCTGTGTTTATCATGAACCACACTGTTTGGTGGTTGCTTGTTCCCAGTTGGCTACCCACTTCTAAATCCAAGATCCTCTCTCCATCCCCGTTTGAGAGTACCAGGTCCAAGATTACTCCCTCCTGACTGGGTTCCAACACTAGCTGTCTGAGGTATGCCCCCTGTAGGGCATCGAGAATTACTCTGCTCTTGGATGTGGAAGCAACAAAGGTTCTTCAGTTAACTTCTGGCATATTCGGGTTCCCCATCAACAATATCTCCCCTTTGCTGCCATTCTAAGGATGCCTTCTATCATTGGTGGTGGTCGTGATGGGGTTGGCCTCATCTAGCCCAAAGCCTCTAACCTGTGGTGTTCCGCAGGGTTCAGTCTTGTCGCCCTTATTGTTCACTGTGTATATGCTGCCATTGGGAGACATTATCAGGTGGTATGGACTGGGTTTTCACTGCTTTGCAGATGATACCCACTATACTTGTCCTGTGTACCAAGTAGCCAGATGGCAAACTCTGTATTTAACAACTGCCTATCTGAGATCCAGACTTGGATGTTCTGTAACTGGTTGGGATTCAATCCAGACCAGATGGAGGTGCTGGTGGTGGATCCAGGTCATCGTGGGGGGGGGGATGGGGGTCTGTGAAAACCCTCTAGTCTAGTACTGGAGGGCTGCCACTGACCCCATCTGAACCAGGGAAGAATCTGGGTATGATCCTCAACAATGGCTTGACATTTTATGCTCAGATGTCAGCCGTTGTTAAGAGTGGATTCTATCATCTGAGGAACATTGCCCAGATTGAACCTGTTACCTGCTGAGACCTAGCCTCACTATGCGTGCTTTGTAACGTTCAGACTGGATTACTGCAATGCCCTGTGCCTAGGGCTATCTGAGGTAACCTCTGCTGACTGCAGCTGGTGCAGACAGAGAACACCAAGAGGAAGGGGCTGCTGTTATAACTATACTTCTCTACTGGGACTAAAGAACTAGAACTCTACTACTGGGACCTTCAATTTAGGGTAAAACAAAACAACAATAAAAGAGTTAGTGTGTTTGTCTGAGTTGACTGAAGTGGAATGTTATATGTGCAGTTATCTAGGTGTTTGTCTCAGGTGGCTGAAGGGTTGTTATCTGTGCAATTAACTAAGTGTTTAAAGAGCTATAAAGTAGGGGAGTGGCTTAGCTAGAAGGAAGCCAAGTTAAAGCCAGATTTAAAAACTGCCCTAGACAGCTTCTGCCAGAAAACAGGCAGAGAACACCAAGAGGAAGGAGCTGCTGTTATAACTACTGTATACCTCTCTACTGGGTCAATATTGCCCTCCTTCCCTCCCTCCACCCTAAGCCAGTTCTACTTTTATAGGCACAGGATTTGACTAACAATAGGAACTTCCTACTTGGGAGCAGGAAGTAAGTGATCACAGATCCACAAAAGACTCACCATCCTAGAAGGAAAAGAGTAGCTCTCTGCCCCCCCCCCCGCTGCTGGAGGTCTGACTCTGAGCAAGTAAGGAGCCTACTGAGAAATATAGGAACTTCTTGTCTCAGAACAGAAAGATCAGGAGCTTAAAGGGCACTGAGGCAGTAAGTAGGGAAAAAATAAATAAACAAACACAGGAAAGAGTAAGTATTCCAAACAACAGTTAAGGGACCAGAAATAAGACATGATGGGAGTGGTGCAGTGCAGTGGCTGTGGAGCAGCAGTCTTTCGGGAGATGTTCTGAAGAGTGCGGTGTTGTCCCATCTGCAGGCACCTCTCTGGGCTGAGGGAGGAGGTTGCTCATCTCCAGGCTGAGTTGGTCAGGACTTGGGGGACCTCCTCTCCCACCCAGGGACCACCAGGGCCACTGCCTTTGCTTCAGAGGTTGCCAAGAAAGAGGAGCAGTTGGACCACAGTGGGCTCAGGGAGGGTGAGGGTGGTGGAACAGAAGTGCATCCCTCCAGTTGTACCTCTCCACAATTCATATGCCTGGCAAAGTGTGGTTCCTCTATTGAGGCACCCGCAGTGGAGACCAAGGAGGATGCTGGGAACCTCCACAAAGGAGACCCACAGGAGGGTGGCATGGGACCCCACATGGGAAGGAAACAACTCCTGGTGGCTGACTCCATTGTTAGAAGGATATAACTGGGGAGGAAGGGAGAGGGTGGTAAGGGCTGCCTGGCGCCATGGCTTGAGGACAGGAGTGAATCATAAAAACATAGAAACATAGAAGTTGATGGCAGATAAGGACCCAAGGCCCATCCAGTCTGCCCATTTCTTTTCTACCTTATAAATGTGCCATCGGCCTTTGCTCTGTCAATGGCCTATCTATTCATACTCAGCCATATTGCTCCCTTATGTCTATCTCATGTGCTTGATTGAAGCCCTGCACTGTACTCATATCCACCACTTTCTGATGTAGGCTGTTCCATGCATCCACCACCCTTTCTGTGAAAAAGAACTTCCTCACATTACCCCTTAATCGGCTTCCCTCTAATCTCATGTTGTGTCCTCTTATCCTGCTATTTTTCTTATATTGAAACATGTTAGACTCTTTCACCTTGTTAATGCCCTTAAGCTGTTTGAATGTTTCAGTTATATCACCTCTCTCTCCCTCCTTTGCTCTAGGGTATACATATTGAGCTCCATTAATCTGTCCTCATATCTTTTCTGATGCAGTCCCTGAACCATTTTGGTTGCCCTTCTCTGGACTGCCTCAATATGGTTAATGCCCTTGTGAAGGTGTGGCCTCCAGTACTGCATGCAGTACTCCAGATGGTGCCTAACCAATGTCTTGTAAAGAGGGATTATTACCTCCCTCTTCCGACTTGTGATACCCCTACTAATACACCCCAACATTCCCCTAGCCTTACCTACTGCTTTAGTGGTCTGCTTGGATGATTTCAAGTCATCGGTGATGATGATGCCCAAGTCTCTTTCTTCCTTTGTGACTGCCAGCAACTCCCCTCGCAGCCTATAGGTAGCTTCAGGTTTCTCTTCCCTATCTGCATGATTTTGCACTTCTTTGCATTAAACCCTAGTTGCCACTCTTCTGACCATTTTGCTAGTTTATCCAGATCGCTTCACATTCTGCCCACCCCATCTGGATCATCTACTCCATTGCAGATCTTGGTGTCATCTGCAAACAGACAAACCTTACCCTCCAGTCCATCTGCAATGTCACTGATGAAGATATTGAAGAGGACTGGCCCCAGGACTGATCCTGGGGTACCCACTTGTGACTTGCATCTCTTCTGACTGTATACCGCTTACTACCACTCTCTGTTTTCTGCCCGTCAACCAGTTTGCCACCCAGTTGACCAACTTCTGACCCACCCTGAGCCTACCCAGCTTATTAATCAATCTTCTATGTGTAACATTAACGAACCATCACCACTCTCTGTAAAAAAGTGCTTCTTGCTGGCCGGTGGCACTGAGAGTTGAGGCACTGGCGCCACACCTTGCGCCATGCCGGCAACCCAGGTTCAGGAACGAGCCTGGGATGTCAGGGGTCGGCAGGAGGGAGAGGATCACTGGAGCACCTGCATGGGGAGGGAGCTGGATGTCATTGTCCACCTAGGGACAAATGACCTGGCTGAAAAGGATCAAAGCAGTGCAGGAAGAGTTTGTGGAGTTGGGGAGGGGCCTTAGACAAGTAGCACGCACGGTAACCTTCTCAGAGGTGCTGCCTGTCTATGGCATGGGTGAGGCTAGGGTGCTCCACACCATGGGATTCAATCAGTGGTCGAAAAACTGGTGCAGAGCTCAGGGATTTGGCTTCATTTGGGGACTGGGGTCCACCTGGAGTGATGCAGGCCTATACTGGCATGATGGTCTGCATCTGTCCAGGAGGGGAACCAGGATCCTAGGTGATAGGTTTAAATGCTTCATTGGCAAGCATTTAAACTAGCCAAGGGGGAGGCACTGAAAGGAGCAGGGAAATCCTAGCCCCCCCCAAAAAAAATCAGGGTAGTAAGTGAGGTAAACACCAAGATAGAGATGTCGAAAGGGAGAAGGGCAGGGGTAAATGGAGAAAATGACAAAGGCAATAAGGACAGGGATGGGGAGAAAAGGGGTAAGCCCATCAAAAAAAGGAGGGTAATGAGTACCAATTCCCACAGTCTGGGCAACAAGCTCCCTGAACTGGTGGCTTTGATGGAAGAGGGATGCCTGGATATCATAGCAGTCGTAGAAACATGGTACACAGAGAACCACGACTGGGATGTTAACATACCAGGGTACACAACCTAGGAGACAGGGAGGGTAGAAGAGGTGGAGGAGTAGCTCTCTATGTGAGAGGAAGGATAAAAGCAATGGAACAAAAGCATAAACAGGGAGGAGAGGAGGCACTTGGGTCACCTTAGAGACTGGAAATGGCACCACAATCTGCACAGGGGTTGTACACAGACACCCATCTCAGGGGAGGGAATGGACAAGGATGAGATAGAAGGCATCCTTAGGATTCAATTCAATTCAATTCAGCTTTATTTTTAAAAGGCGTTTTCTTAAAACCAAAGCACCTGTACATTTCAAACAGTAAATACAGTAAAATTAAAACTACTATAAATCATTAAAAGCTAAGCTAAAGGGTGGGTCTTCAAAGCTCCTTCAAAACTAAAAGCAGTCGAGACAATTTCACACCTGGATGGCAGAGAAAGGGAGATACTGTTGATGGGAGACCTGAATATGCCAGATGTTAACTGAGCACCTTTGCTGTAGCCACATCCAAGAGCAGGGCCATTCTCGATGCTCTACAGGTGGCATGCCTCAGACAGCTAGTTTTGGAACCCACTCGTGAGGGAGCAATCTTAGACCTCATACTCTGAAATGGGGACAGTGACAGGATCTCAGATCTAGAAGTGGGTAGCCATCTGAGAACAAGTGACCACCAAACAGTGTGGTTCATGATAAACTCAGCTACAGAGTCAAGCCATACAAAAGCGAGGGTACTGGAGTTCAGGAGCGCTGACTTTGGCAAGATGGAAGCATGCCTTAGAAAAGCACTAGCAAACAGGCTAGAAGGAGGGGTGGAGCAACAATAGGGAAACATCAAAACTGCCATCACAGAGGCAACAAGCCTTTGTGTAAAGCAAATAAACAAATCAAAATGAAAGAAAAAGCCACTATGGTTCTCAAAACAGATGGAGAGGAAGGTTAGGGAGAAAAAGACAGCATGTAGGAAGTATAAGGAAACACAGAAGGAACAGGACAGGGAACTGTACCAGTTTAGGCAGAAGGAAGCAGGGAGGGAAGTCAGAATAGTAAAGCCCAAACTGAGGAAAAGACAGTGAACTCAGTTAATAAGGAGGATAAAACCTTTTATAGGTACATCAGGGAGCGTTGAAAGACAAAGGGAGGGATAGTGAAGCTGAATAGAATGGACGGTGGGTGGGCAAAGAGGGACAGTGAAAAAGCAGGGATACTGAATGAATACTTCTGCTCAGTATTCACTAAAGAGGAGGAGGGGGAGGTGCCTAATCCAATTAACAGAAGCACTCTGGATAGATTGGGTCAATCTCAGTCCTTTCACAGAAGAAAGGTTCTGAAAGAACTCCTAAAACTGAAGGTGGACAAAGCAATGGGGCCTGACGGAATTCACCCCAGAATTCTAAAATAATTTAGGGGAGAACTAGTGACACCACTGACTACCCTTTTTAACAAATCATGGGAGGACGGTGTGGTACCTGAGGACTGGAGGAAGGCAGATGTGATTCCCCTTCACAAAAGTACGACAGAGGCAGGAAACCACAGACCTGTCAATTTGACCTCTGTGGTAGGGAAAGTGATGGAATCACTTCTGAAGGAAAGAACTGTTGAGTGCCTAGAGGCCAGTGGGGCACAGGACCCAAGGCAGCATGGATTCACAGAGGAAGGTCATGTCAGACAAATCTAATTGATTTCTTTGACTGGGTGACCAAAGTAGTAGACCAGGGAGGGCTGTGGACATGGCCTACGCAGACTTTAGCAAGGCGTTTGACAGAGTCCCACACCAAAGATTAATAACCAAACTAATCAGCCTGGGAGTGGGTCCCAGGGTGGTAGCCTGGGTTAAACATTGACAGGACAACACGACACAGAAGATAATTGTAAATGAAGTCCACTCTGAAGAAAGGTGGTTACTAGTGGGGTACTGCAGGGTTCAGTACTGGGTCAAGTCCTTTTTAATGTCTTTATAAGTGACATTGCAGAGGGACTGGATGGAAAAATATGCCTCTTTGCGGATGGCACAAAGATCTGTAACAGGGTTAATACACAAGGAGGTGTGGAAAGGATGAGAAGGGCCTTGGCAAGGTTGGAGGAATGGTTAGAAGTATGGCAGCTTGGATTCAATGCAAATAAGTGCAAAATAATGCACCTGGGAAACAAAAACCCAGGGAAAGATTACACATTGGGGGGGTAGTAACAACAACAAAAATGGAAAGGAACCTGGGGGTAATCATATCAGGTGGCCGTAAGGTTGGCAAGCAATGTGAGAAGGCAGTAGGGAGGGAGGGCTGGAGGGATATTGGGATGTATAGGGAGAGGCATCACCAGCTGAAAACAGTTGGCGAGACCCCATCTGGAGTACTGTGTCCAGTTCTGGAGACCCCATCTCCACAAGGGCATAGACTGGATGTAGGTAGTCCAGGGAGGGCAACTAAAATGGTGCAGGGTCTGCAAGAGAAGCCATACGAGGAGAGACTAAAGGAGCTTAATATGTATACCCCTGAGGAAAGGAGGGAGACAGGGACATGATAGAAACTTTTAAGTACCTCAGTGGAATCAACAAAGTCCAAGAGGGTAGCATCTTTCAGAAAAAGACATGTGCAAGAACAAGGGGACACAATTTGAAGATAGAGGGGACGGCTCAGGGGCAATGTGAGGAAGTATTTTTCACAGAGAGGTGGTGGGCGCATGGAACAGCCTTCCTGAGGAGGTTGTGGGGTCTAAAACTGTGGGAGAATTCAAGAATGCATGGGACAAACATAAGGCAAGTCTTGTTGGGGTAGAAAGATATGGCTGTTGTTGGTTACCTAGGATCTGCAGCTTATCCTGTAGGTAAGGAAATGGGCAGACTAGGTGGGCCAAGCAGTCTTTATCTGCACATCAAAGTCTAGGTCTGTGTTTCTATTTTTAAAATTACTGATGGGTGCTTGTAGGTATGATCATATTACGCCTGTCCTCTGCGAACTGCACTGGCTGCCGGTTAGGTGGAGGATTGCCTTCAAGGTTCGATTACTAACCTGTAAAGCCCTACACAAAGGGGGACCAGTCTACCTGCAAGATCTTGTGCTTTACCATCCACCCCAGGCTCTCTGTTCCACTGAGGGTTGTCTCCTTAGTGTTCTTAGGGTTAGGTTGCATCACTCTGGTAATAGAGCATTTTCGGTGGCTGCACCTACTCTATGGAACTCTTTAACTAAACAGCTGCGGGTGGCACCCTCGGTGGATACCTTCAAAAAAGGACTAAAAACTTATTTATTTAGCCAGGCTTTTAATTTATAGATAGTGTGAATTAGATTTTAATTAATTGAATAGATAGTTTTACATATATTGTGTTGCTTAGATATTACTGCTTGCTCCAATTTTGTACTTTTATGAATATTTTAAAATTGTTGTATTGTGTTTTAAATTGTGAAGCACTCCGAGTCTCTGGAAAGGGACACTATAGAAATAAAGTATGCATCTATCTATCTATCTATCTATCTATCTATCTACCTACCTACCTACCTACCTACCTACCTACCTATCTATCTATCTATCTATCTATCTATCTATCTATCTATCTATCTATCTATCTATCTATCTATTTCCTTGTCCATTTCCTCCCCCTGAGATGGGGGTCTGTATACAACCCCCGTGCGGATTGTGGTGCCATTTTCTGTCTCCAGGTGACCCACAGTGCCTCCTCTTCTCCCTGTTTACCCTTTATTTCCATTGCTTTGGTTCCTTCCCTTACGTAGAGAGCTCCTCCACCTCTTTTACCCTCCCTCTCCCTCCTGTAGATTGTGTACTCTGGTATGCCGATATCCCAGTCATGGTTCTCTGTGTACCATGTTTCTGTGACTGCCACGATATCCTGGCATCCCTCTTCCATCAAGGAATGTCAAAGGAGGGCACCCACACTTGAGGGAACACACATTCACCTTGGCCATGCACCACTCCTCTTCCAGGCTGGATTGTCACCTCCTCAGCACAGAACCCCTGAGGGGAATAATCACTTGTGAAGTCCTCCCAAGAGTGGTCTCAGACCACCCACTGGTCCTCCCCAGCATCCAGATAGAGGACAATGTAAACAAAGACAGGGCCTGGAAATTAAATAATAATCACCTTAAGGATCCTGAATGTCTTCTCAAACTACAGCATTGTGTTACCCAGTTCTTTAAGGAGAATGCACAATCTGTTATAAACAAAACACACCATGGAGAGCCTTTAAGTGTTCCAAACCAGACGACAGTGTGCACATACACAAGAAATTCACAGAAGCAGTTTGATATCCAAATTTCCTTTAGTTAGCGGGACACTTCAAGAATAAATTGCTTATATTTGCAATCTTGAAAGACTTATCTCAGTAAAGGCAGTCCCCTAGTGCCTCGACTCTCGGGAGTCATCCGAGTATTCTTGAAGCATCCAGCTAACTAAAGGAATTTTAGATATCAAACTGCTTCTGTGAATTTCTTATGTGTGTGCAAACCGTCATCTGGTTTGGAACATTTGTATTTGTGGAGGTAAGCTGCCTTCATTGTTGCAGTGCTGCACCGATCCGATTGCTGTATTGCATTTGTTTTCATGGGACTAGAAACATAGAAACATAGACTTTTGACGAGATCAGGACTGCTTGGCCCATCTAATCTACCCATTTCCTACCTACAGGATAGGCCGTAGATCCTAGTTAACCAACAGCCTGTTTCTTCCTACCCCCACAAGAATTGCCTTATGTCTGTCCCATGCATTCTTGAATTCTCCCACAGTTTTAGACCCACAACCTCCTCAGGAAGGCTGTTCCATGCATCCACTACCTCTCTGTGAAATAATACTTCCTCACATTGCCCTGAACCGCCCTCCTCTATCTTTAAATTGTGTCCCCTTGTTCTTGCAAGTCTCTTTTTCTGAAAGATGCTACCCTCTTGGACTTTGTTGATTCCACTGAGGTACTTAAAGTTTCTATCATGTCCCCCTCTCCTTCTTTCCTCAAGGGTATGCATATTAAGCTCCTTAGTCTCTCCTCATACGGCTTCTCCTGCAGACCCTGCACCATTTTAGTTGCCCTCCTCTGGACTACCTCTATCCTGTCTATGTCCTTGCAGATGGGGTCTCAGAACTGGACACAGTACTCCAGATGGGGTCTCACCAACTGTCTGTACAGAGGGATAACAACTTCCTGTTTTCTGCTGCTGATGCCTCTCCCTATACATCCCAGTATACCCCCAGCCCTCCCTACTGCCTTCTCACATTGCTTGCTAACCTTAAGGTCATCTGATATGATTTCTCCCAGGTCCCTTTCCTTTTTTGTTGTTGTTACTACCTCCCCACCCATTGTGTATTCTTCCCCTGGGTTCTTGTTTCCCAGGTGCATTATTTTGCACTTCTTTGCATTGAATCCTAGCTGCCATACTTCTGACCATTCCTCCAACCTTGCCAAGTCCCTTTTCATCCTTTCCACTCCTCCTTGTGTATCAACCCTGTTGCAGATCTTTGTGCCATCTGCAAAAAGGCATACTTTTCCTTCCAGTCCCTCTGCAATGTCACTGATGAAGACATTAAAAGGACTGGACCCAATCTGAACCCTGCGGTCCCCACTAGTAACCTCTCTTTCTTCAGAGTGGACTCCATTTACAATTACCTTCTGTGTCCTGTTGTGCAGCCAATGTTTTACCCAGGCTACCACCCTGGGACCCAATCCCAGGCTGGTTAATTTGACTATTAATCTTTTGTGTGGGACTGTGTCAAATGCCTTGCTAAAGTCTAGGTAGGCCATGTCCACAGCCCCTCCCTGGTCTACTACTTTGGTCACCCAGTCAAAGAAATCTATTAGATTCGTCTGACATGACCTTCCGCTGTGAATCCATGCTGCCTTGGGTCCTGTGCTCCACTGGCCTCTGGGTACTCAACTATTCTTTCCTTCAGAGTGACTCCATCACTTTCCCTACCACAGAGGTCAGACTGACAGGTCTATAGTTTCCTGACTCAGTCCCACCGGCAAGTCAAGTCGGCGGCGCGCGGGGCGGCAGGCGGGTGAGATGCTGCCACCAGCCGGCCGCGAGGGGAGCGGGTGGTGGGGCTTCAGAGAGGGTGGGGTGGGGGACACTAGGTCACCAGGGATATGTTCGGGGGTGTGATTTACTCGCTCCAGCCCACGATCAGGCTTATCGTCCACTGGACCACCAGGATAATGTTCGGGGTGTGATTTACTACCCAGCCCGCGATCGGGCTTATCGTCCACTGGACCACCAAGGATATGTTCAGAGGGGGGTGTGATTTACTGCTCCAGCCCACGATCGGGCTTATCGGTCCACTGGACCACGAGGGATATGTTCGGGGGGGTGTGATTTACTGCTCCAGCCCGCGATCGGGCTTATCAGTCCACTGGACCACCAGGGATATGTTCGGGGGGGTGTGGTTTACTACTCCAGCCCGCGATCAGGCTTATCGGTCAACTGGACCACCAGGGATATATTCGAGAGGAGGGGGGTGTGTGTGATTTACTACTCCAGCCTGTGATCGGGCTTAGCGGTCCACTGGACCACCAGGGATGTGTTGGGGAGACACATTGCGCCCACGATCGGGCTGGTGGTGGGGGAATTAAAGCTATGCCTGCGATCGGGCAAGTGGGGGTGGTGGTGGGGTTTTACTCTTTGCCCATGATCGGGCTGCAGGGGGCACAGGAGTGGGTTGAGGGCCAGCCATAGGTGGAAGCTGCTGTGTTGCGCCCTGCAATGCGGCAGCTCACCTGTGGGTGGCCCTCGACTTGATCCTTTTTTTTGGCTCAACCTTGTGCAGGCGCAGGTTGGGGTTGCGCCTGCACAACTCTGCACAGCCTGACTGAATATCGGGCTGTGCAGTTTATGCATGGTTCCTCCCCCTCCAGTTCAGCATGCATTCATTTGCATTGCGCTGTTGCTCAGCATGTTTTCAGTGGTGCAACAGCCTCCTGCTGAATATCGCAGAATGGAGCAATTTCGAACTTGCGCAGGTGCAACCGTATTGCGCATGGTGCAACCCTTTTGAATATCTGGCCCCTCTTGTGCAGCAATCTCCTTAAAGTAAAAGGGAGGAGTATGCTGAGATATCTGGGGAGCTGTAAAGGAGCCTAGTGTTCTTAGGGGCTCACTGACCTGGAGGGGAGAGGTCTGTGGTGAGAAAGCAGAGGTATACAGAGACTGATCCGAGAATTTCTGGTTTAGAGCATTTGCAATGGTCTTTGGATCATTACAGTGCACCCCATTTAGTGTCATATCCTTGGGGGTCTTGGGGGTATGGGACTGGGAGGATCCCAAGAAGGTTTTGATATGGGCCCAAAATTTCCTAGAGTCTGATGCTGAGCTCACGAGCAGGTCCTGACAGTATTTACTTTTGGCTAATCTTATTTTCTTTTTACAGAGATTTCTACTGGCCCTATAGGAGTTAAAATCATCCATACACCTGGTTTGTTTGAAACACTTCCATAGCTTATCCCTACGACGTAGTTCAGACAGGAGGTCCTTGTGTAGCCACTTGGTTTGCTTGCCTTTTACTCTCCTGGTGATCTTGGGGGCATGCCTTGATTGGATAGCAGTGAATTTATTGAGAAAAATGTGCAGAGCCTCTTCAAAACTGTTTGTGCAGTAGATATCAGACCAATCTACACAAAAAATGTCCTGAGGGAATGCCTTTTCATCGAGCTGTCCAAAATTTGTGAAGGTAACATAACGAGGTGGAGGAGGTGGTGGGGCTCCTGAGGCCCATGCAGAAAATCGGAGTATGGCCTGTGATAGCGTCCATAGGATCCCTGTAGAGATCATATGCTCAGGCCGTGTTGCAAGTAACCAGTTTATGAGGGTTCCATTTTTAGTAGGATTTGGGGCCCTGGTTGGTTCAGTAATCATCTGATGTAGGTTATAGGTGCTGGTAACTGATACCAAGGAACTATGAGCAGGACCCAGCCAATTTAGGTTAATATCCCCAAGAATTATAGCCTCATTTTGGTTTATATTTGAAAAAGTATTTTTGAGTAAATCTTGTAATCCATTAAGGCCACCAGAGGGAGGATTATAGGCACAGATGATATGGAGTTCTTTGCTCCTAATGTAACAGTGACATGTAGATGTTCACATAGCTCAACAAAGGCCGGGTCAATGACAGTATTTAGGCTGAGGTGAGATCTGTGATAGATGGCCACACCACCGCCGTGCTTGGTTTTTAACCTATCACTTCGTATCAAGGAGTAGTTGGCAATTTTGCAGAGAGTGTCAGATATACTGGGTTTTAGCCACGTTTCAGAGAGGCAGAGGATGTCAGGGTTGTAACCTTTTATCCATACCTCCAGTTCAACCTTATGGCATGTTAGACTCCTGCTGTTCATGTGGGCAATAAGGAGTCCTTTCTTTGGAAGACCAGATCGGGCTTCAGCAGTAAGGTGAGTGAGAGGGCCAGGATTGGCCTCAATGTCACCTGCTAGAAGGAGTAAAAGCAGTGCCAAGAGGCAGGGCCTTACCGGGTGAAAGATTTGCATATGAACAAACCTCCTACACCACTTTTGACAGCCGAGGAGCATATAATAGGTACAGCCCTTAGGGTAAAGGATAAAAAGCCAAGCAGCTACCGGCCTAAGTTTAGTAATAATTGAGTTGGAGAAGCTAAAATCCTGGGTATCGGACTCCATACTAAGATGATCACTGGGAATAAGGAGTGACACTATGTTCACACTATTAAAGCATATCCATACAGAGCATACAGACAACAACAACGTTGCCCCAGCTCAACTTAAAGATAAGTCTTCCTCAGGGGTGTGGCTTAAGGAAAGGACCCCATTTAAATGCTCATTACATATAGGATAAAGTCTAGGGTGCAGTGGTTACGAAAATTTAACACACACCCAAGTCGTTGGATGGCACATAAACTCCAAGGGCGAAGCTCGAGGGATTTATGTTAGCCATGCAACAACAAGGGTGTGTGTTAAATTATATACACTGTACCCTCTATTTTGTTTTATATAATTTAAGTGGTTGCATTTTTCGCAACTCCTATCTGCCTCTTGCATGCTCTGCAGTGCAGAAATTAAAAGTTTTTGTTTATTTTGATTCAGGCGTCAGCATCTGGCCAATGGTGCTACCGCCACTCACCACCCGCCTGAGGTGAAGTTAGAGGAGGAGGAGGAGGAGGAGGAGGCAGAGATGCTAGCTGGTGAGGGGCACTGGAGACAAGCAGTAGGAGAGATGACTTGGGGCTTTGCTGCTCTCGATGCTCTGTCTCAGCCAGCCTGACGGAGAATGTGAGATTGAGTGTGTGGCTTCCCTTGTGGGTGCCACCGCTGAGGGACCAAAGCTATTTTAAAATAATAACAAGCATTTGTCAAATGCCGAATGTTGTCTTGCTGGCATTGGCATTGGTAGTGCCAGAGTTAAAGATGCATTATAGGAATGGCAGTGAAGTATTGAAGTGATGCCACCACCACCCTGTAGAGACTGACAGGCATTGGGGTGTGCCTTTGGGTCGTCAGCTATAACACTCATGGCATTGTACCTCACCCTACCCTTTAGACACTGACAAGTGTCATGGTGTGCTTTTGGGTCTTTGGGTGTTATACTTACCCCATTCTATAAGAAAATACACTGAGGTGGGTGCAGTATAGGAGAATGAGGTGAACTTTGTGGCTGAACAGTGCAAGGCACACCATGATGCCTGTCACTGGCTGCAGGGTGGGGGTGGAATGGCGTTAGCATTACAGCTGATGATCCCAAGTCACACCCCTGACACCTGTCAGTCTCTATAGGGTGGGGTGCTACAGTTGGGAACTCTAACATCGTAGGCGTGTGTTGGTATTTTCACTCCAAATTTTCAACATGAACTTTTTGTGAGCCCACCTCATGAAAAGCAGCACCATTAGTTTGTTAGCTGAAAGGTGGTTTTGCACAGTGGCTATGCCATTTGGTGACACAGGGATGAAAACACATTTTGGGCAGAATGTGGAAAATGACAACTGTATTGTTCATAAGGAGATGTAAAAAAATGGCAACGCTGAAAATCTGGAGTGAAAATCTGAAAAATTGGTGAAGGTATGAGCATGCATAGAAACTGTGCAACACACGTCAGTAACCCAATTATTTTGGGGATTTTTTTAACCACATCTTTAACATGGGCATTTTGGGACCTCCCCTCATGAACAGTGGCCGTGTGATTCTGTTAATGTGTCCGAAACGTTGATTTTGCACAGTGACCACGCCATTGTGCGCCACAGGTTCGGAAACACATTTAGGACAGGATGTAAAAATGATAGCTGTACTGTTCATAAGGAGGTGTAAAAAAATGCCAGTGCTGAAAATCTAGCATGAAAATAGTGCAAATTTACGAAGTTACAAGTGTGCATGGAAACTGCGCAACACACGCTTGTAACACAGTCATTTTATGGAATTTTGTCACCAAATTTTCAACATAGGCATTTTAGGACTTCTGCTCATGAACAGTGTCACCATCATTTCCTCAAACTGTCCCAAAACCTGATTTTGCACAGTGAGTGCGCTATTCTGCGCCGGATGTGCAAAAACACATTCCGGCCAGAATATATAAAATGACAGCTGTGCTATTTGTAAGGAGGTGTGGAAAAATGCCAATTTTGAAAATCTGGAGTGAAAATATTACAAATTCATGAAGTTACGAGTGGGCGTGGAAACTGCGCAACGCACTCTCGTAAAACAGTCATTTTGGGGATTTTTTCCACCAAATTTGCAACATAGGCTTTTTGAGAGCCCACCACATGAACACTGGCACTGTTGTTTCGTTAATTGGTCCCGAAAGGTGATCAGCGCAGTGACAGCAAAATCACCTTTTGGGGCCGAGTAACATCATGACAGTGCAGAATTCATGAGGAGGGGTCCCAAAAACCCCAAGTTGAAAATTTGGTGACAAAATTCAAAAAAATGCCTGAGATATGCATCAAAGTTGAAAAAACCCTATTTATTCCATTATACAGCTTACCGGCATTTCCTCAGTTCGCGGTCAGCTTTGAAGAGTGCAGACGTGTTCCTGGTCCACCGAAGATCATCACGCCTGACTCTGGAGGTTAGTATGGGGTGAGGGGGGGTGTGTGGAGGCAGGCAGGAGGCACAGTGGGTGGGTGCGGGTTGCGGGAGGGGACAGGGAGATGGCGAGGGACTGTTTCTTTTCACAGGGTTTAAAAGAAAAAAAAAAACCTTGTGGAGCGGTTTTATTTTCAGGGCAATTTGGCATGCTGGGGTGGGCTCCAGCATGCCACCTATGTTTTAGGGGAGGGATTCTGTAGCCAACAGGGATTGGGCACCTGTCGGCACACAATGAAAGGGGGCAAGAGCCGAGGGATTGGGCACCCCCCTCGGCATATTACGAATTGGGGGATGTGTTATGCCGATAGGGAGTGGGCTCCCCCATTGGCACATTCATTGGGGCAGGGCATGCCGACGGGGGGATTGGGCACCCCCGAAGTCGGCATCATGGCTTGCAGTGTGCCGCCATGTTATTGTTTTTATCTCACCAGGAAAAGCACATCAGGAGGTTCGCTGCGTATGACAAGCTTTGCTCGCATTGCAGCAGACCTTTCTTTAGATGTGCTTGCACCATTATGTATGCATGGTGTGGCGCTGGCATGCAGGCTGATTGGGGAATGAGGGACGAACCTCCTGATGCATGCCCTGCATTCGCCCAACAGTAACCACACCTCCAATTGTTGCCTAGCGCACTTACCCGGTTACCAAAAGCTAATAAATAAATAAATATATCTGCTGTTACCCTAATATGTTGGGTGTACATACGTGAACCAACATAAAAAATGGGCCAACCTTCGCACACAGCAGGGATCTGGATCACTCGGTCTTCTCAGGTACTACCGACAGTCTGATAGAAACAGCTGTATATTAAGTGCTGTAACACACAGATGTGTATTACAGCATTTAATACACAGCTTTTTCAATGGTAAAAAATGCAACCCATTAATTATGTTCTTAATATTAATGAGATCTGGACAGACACTCACCAATCACAACTATAAACAATAAGTCATTAACAAAATAAATCCATTACAAATTCCAACATGATTCCAAATGCCTCAAAACAAAGTTCAAATTCTTCCATGACTTTGAAATTTATAAGACTAATGTCAGAAAGGGCAAAGCAGCCTTGTGATGGCACTAAGTCAAAAGAATTGTATGAAGGTATTTAGAAAAGATTAGCTAAGAATTAAAAGGAATTGACCTGGTCCCCTATAATATTTCAAACTAGGCATCTCAGTTGGGGACCCCACTGTAAATAAGAACTGCAAATCAGTATGGTTTATCCATCATGGCTTCTGGATAAAAGGTAGAAGAAAAGTCCTAAAGAGGGCAAGAGAGATAAAATTACTACAGTAATAATGGCAGCTAATACATTACTGTATTATAAATAGAATAATAGATAGAGGACTGTGTATTATAAGGCAGTAAGACCATCAAGAGGTTTTGAGGACTTGGAACCTCGAGAGCGAAGCTCGAGAGGTTCCCAAAGTCCCCAAAACCTCGAGATGGTCTGACTGCCTTATAATACATAGTCCTTTATTTGTTATTTTTTTTGTAATATATGGACCCCATTGCGAACATTCCTTTTTCTCATGTGCTTTTTGTGAAATGGGCTGGCCAGCGGCTGCACTCAGCACGCGCTGTCTCTGAGCTGCCCGCAGCACTAACGAGTGTCCCATTGTTCATTTCAAATAAAATTGTGTTTCTGTTAATTTAGTAGGCAGTCCTACCTTTCGGCTTTTTTGTCATTCGGCAAATGCAGGATGAGTGACATAGTCCATTATTTGTTCAAAAAAATGAAATGACGAACTGAACAGATTCCTCTCGCTAAGCGAGATGAAAAAGATGCCATGTTTTTCATGCTGTTGTGCCTGCCTACTAGAGAAAAGCTGCCAATGGAGATGCACACCGTCAGTACGGTTGTGCAGGAAGGGACATGTGACCATGGCAACTGGGTTTGTTGGCAGGAAGATCTGGACATGTGCGCCGGGATTGTAGTGATAACACTATCGTTGAGAGCTGAAACTATAGTATTATCAGCTCTGAACGATAGTATTATCAGGAAGAAACAAGGGTATACATAGATACATAGACAGTGTCGGCAGATAAGGGCCTATGGCCCACCCAGTCTGCCCATTTGAGCTTGTAAGTTCAGTTTATGTTTTCCTAGAAGTCTGTTGCCCCTTACACCTGACCTCCAGAATTCCTTTATGTCTATCCCATGCATTCTTAAATCCCATGATTGTTTCAGCCCCCCACCACTTCCTCTGGCAGGGTGTTCCACTTGTCCACCACCCGTTCTGTGAAGAATTATTCCTCATGTTTCCTCTGAATCGTCCTCCCTCCAACTTCATCCCATGCCCTCTAGTCCTGGAACATCTTTTTCGCTTAAAAATAGTGTATTCCTGCATCCTGTTCCTCCCTGTAAGATACTTATTATCACTTTGGACAGTGTTGTATTACAGGGATTTTTTTGTATGGGACTGGATAGTATTATTTGACCATGTCCATATATTACAATACACTATATTACAATACAAACATCCAGTACAGAAGAGAAGCACTCAGCAAACAAGGAACTACGGGCACCAAAGATGCAGTCACTAGACAAAGATTTTAAGTTTGCTTTTTGAGAAAAGGTTTCAAATCCCATTGATTGTTAAGCCTTTTTGGTTTGACAATTTGAAGTTTATAGATCCATTTACATTCTTGCTGTAAAAAGAGATCTGGTCTATCCCCACCCATTGTTAAAGGGGGTATACATTCAGGACCCAAGAGTCTTAAACCATCCTCCTGTGATAAATGTTGTGAAGCAAAGTGGGCTCCTACTGGTGTACTTGTGTTTCCATTTATTATGGAATGAACATGTTCTTGTATTCTTTGCTTGAGTGGGCAAACTGCTTTGCCCACATAGAGAAGATCACAACACCACCAAAGTCCATAAACCACATGACAGGTATCACATGTGATTAGTTGTTCCACATTTACCCTGACGTTCAATAATTTAGGATGTTGGAAGTATTTGGCTGGTGCTGCATGCTTGCAGATGTTGCATCGGCTACATTTATAAAAGCCTGATGACCTAATGGGAAGCCATGTCCTGTTTCTTTCTGGTCCCATTTTTATCCTTCTGTGCACCAGTTTATCCTTCAGGCTGTTAGCCTTACAAAATGTTACACGTGGTTTGGCTCCAACTGCCATATTCAATTCCACAGTGCTATGCAAGATGGCCCAATTTCTGTGAACTATGTTCCCAATCTTGCCAGCAAGATAATTGTACTCAGTTATGAATGTACAGGGGAAAGGTTCTGAATTCTCACGATTTCGATTTTAATAAGCTCACTTTTAGTTGCCCTCCTCTGGACTGCCTCCATTCTGTCTATGTCTCTGCAGAGAGGGGGTCTCCAGAACTGCGCAGTCTGTACAGAGGGATAACAACTTCCTGTTTTCTACTGGTGATGCCTCTCCCTATGCATCCCAGTATCCCCCCCCTCCTTACTGCCTTCTCACATTGCTTGCCTACCGTTAGGTCCTCTGATATGACTACTCAAAGGTCCATTTCCATGTTTGTTGTCGTTAATTCCTCCCTCCCCATTGTGTACTCTTCCTTGGGTTTTGTTTCCCAGGTGCATTATTTGCATTTATTTGCATTGCATCTAAGCTGCCATACTTTTGACCATTCCTCCAACCTTGTCAAGTCCTTCTCATCCTTTCCACCCCCTCTTATGTATCAACCCTGCTGCAGATCTTTGTGTTGTCTACAAAGAGGCATACCTTTCCTTCCAGTCCCTCCTCAATGTCACCTATAAAAACATTAAAGAGGACCAGTCCCAGTACTGAACCCTGCAGAACCCCACTAGTAACCCCCATTTCTTTGGAGTGGACTCTGTTTACTATCACCCTCTGTCTTCTGTTGTCCAACCAACTTTTTACCCAGGCTACCACCCTGGGACCCGCTTCTAGGCTGGCTAACTTGTTTATTAATCTTTTGTGTGGGACTGTGTCAAATGCCTTGCTAAAGTCTAGGTAGGCCATGTCCTGAGCCCCTCCCTAGTCTACTACTTTGGTCACCCAAAGAAATCTATTAGATTCACCTGACATGATCTTCCTGTTGTGAATTCATGCTGTCTTGGGTCCTGTGCCCCACTGGCCTCTAGGTACTCAACAATTCTTTCTTTCAGAAGTAATTCCATCATTTTCCCTACCACTGAGGTCTAACTAACAGGTCTATTGTTTCCTGCATCTGCCTTGCTCCCACTTTTGTGAACTGGAATCACAAATGCCCTCCTCCAGTCCTATGGTACCACACCATCTTTCCATGATTTGTTAAAGAGAGTAGTCAGTGATGCCACTAGTTCTCCCCTTAGTTCTTTTAGAATTCTGGGATGAATCCCATCATGCCCCATTGCTTTGTCCACCTTCAGTTTTAGGAGTTCTTTTAGAACCCTTTCTTCTGTGAATGGACTGGTATAGACTCTCCTATCCAGAGTGCTTCTATTTAGTGGATTAGATATCTCCCCCTCCTCTTCTTTTGTGAATATTGAGCCAAAGTGTTCATTCTGTAGCTCTGCTTTGTCACTGTCACCTTCTGCTCACCCCTTTCCCTTTATTAAGCCTCACTATCCCTGCCCTGGTTTTTCTTCACTCCCTAATGTTTTTTTTTTAAACTTAGTTTTTATTAAGTTTTCCCAGGTATTAGTAAATACATCCAAATAGATTTTATCACTTATACATTTCAGATATTAAAACATTGTTAATCTATTAGGATGTCAGTGGGTACAATACATAATACTTAAGTTCAGCATACAAGTAGTATTTACATTTGATTTATGGGGGATGGAGAGGATCTAAGTCAAGCAAATTCCTTACTGAAACTAATCTTTAAGTGTTAGATTTTAATGGACCGGCCAGAGATGCAAGAAAAATCTTTAGTCCAGGAGGGGGACCAGATCTCACTAATTCCAGAGTCTTCTAAGGAACCAGGTCGGGTCTACGCCCCATGATCACCATCCACTGGGCTGTCCAGCAGCTCATGACTTGTGTATTTCTCCTCTGTACTTTAGCAGTCATATGTTCCATTAAGTAAATTTCACAAATTAAATTTTCCCACTCCCTTATTGTTGGGGGTGTGGGACTAAGCCAATTTCTAGTAATAACTTTCTTTGCTGCTATGATTAATACTGAGGCCAAGTATAATTTAGATTTATGTTTAAACTTGGGAGGGAAGTGCTGAAGTATTACTATTGCGAGCGTTAATGGATTAAGCTCTGGGCATATGTCCGACAATATTTGTTCCACCTCCTGCCAGAATTGTCTAAGAATGGGGCAACCCCAAAATATATGGGTATGATTAGCCTCCCTAGAACCACAATTTCTCCAGCAGGAGGCATCATGTGTGGATAGGAAATACAGGTTACTCACCTGTAACAGGAGTTCTAGGAATGGTATATGTTGTTCATCCACACTTATTGACAGGTTCCTTGCCGCTTTAAATCTTGCCGGAAGGTCTTCAAACTGGCTCTCCCACCCACCCACCCAGGTGGTAAAACTCTTGGCTCTGCTCCATGATGCCAGATCTAGCCAGCTGGAAGCCAGGCTGCGTGTCAAAAGCCGGATAGGTCAGGTGGGTTGTGTGGATGAACAATATATACCATTCCTAGAACTCCTGTTACAGGTGAGTAACCTGTATTTCTAGGGACATGGATATGTTGTTCAATCCACACTTACTGGCAGACTCCTAGCAGTTCTCTGGGAGGAGGGAGGCAAGGTGCGGATCCCCTACTTGGGAAATAAGGACTGGAGAACTAAGGTTCCAAAACCAGCATCCCGGCATGACTCAAGGCCGATGTGGTAGTGGGTAATGAAGGTGTGTGCAGACTTCCAGGTAGCAGCCCTGCAGATTTCCTGGATAGGGATGTCCCTGGAAGCAGCCACCAAAGCAGCAGTATGGTGGGTAGAATGAGCTCTTATCCCTCTGGGAGGCTCCATCCCGCCAACCTATAGCAGATATCTATGCAGGAGGTGACCCACCTGCCTATCGTCTGCTTGGCTGCAGGTCTGCCAGGTGCGGCTTCAGCGTGAGGTGACAAACAGCTGCTGAACTTCTCCCGTAATTCAGCCAACTGCTCCTTATAATAAGAGAGCTTTTCATGGTCCAAAGTATGGAGCCTATATTTGGCATCCGAGGTGTGATTGGTGTAGAACACCGCAGAGTCAACACCTGGTTAAGATGAAACTCCGCCACCACCTTCGGAAGGAATTTCGAGTGGAGGCACAGGACAGCCTTGTCCCTGTGGAAGACCAGATAAAGAGACTCAATGGAAAGTGCCCGGAGCTCTCCCATCGTTCTGCCTGACGTAATAGCCACCAAGAAGCCGTTTTTTCATGACAGGTGGGAGATATCACACCTGTGCATTGGTTCAAATGGCTTACCCATGAGCTTAGCCAATACCAGCAGTAGATCCCATGGAGGTGGAGGTTCTCACACCGGAGGGATATGTGATCAAAGGCCTTTGAAAAAGCGCCGACCACCTTTTCCTGCGCCACCGACTGCTTACTCGGCCCGCTCGTAAGCAGAGATGGCTGCTAGGTGCACCTTATGGTCACTTCCACCAAGCCCTAGCTGAGAAAGGGACCATAGGTAGTCCAGAATGCTGTCCAAGGAACAGGAGGAAGGTCCAACCTCTATCCTGACACCAAATCGAGAATCTCTTCCATTTGAAGGCATAGCATTTTCTGGTCGACTACGGGATGCCTCAACAACGTTGAGGACCTCGCCGGAAAGACCCAAGGCCTGGAACTCTAGCCATTCATGAACCAGGCTGTCAGGTGCAGGGATTGAAGGTTCAGGTGGAATACCTTCCCCTGGTTGACTGAGATCAGGTCCGGGCGGGCTGGAAGCTGCCTTGGGAACCTGGAGCTGAGGCTGAGGAGATCTGGATACCAAAACTGGCGGGGCCAGTCTGGGGCTAACAGAATCACCTGCACCTTGTCCCTCCTCACCTTGAGAAGCACCTTGTGGATCAAGGGAAATGGGGGAAAGGCATAGAAGAGGCCCGGGGTCCATGGCCTTGAGAAGGCATCCCCCTGCAGCGAGCTCTGCTGAGAGGGGTGGGCATGAAACAGCCTCAGCTTCGTATTCTCCCTGGAGGCAAACAGGTCCACCTGAGGTGTGCCCCAGTGGGAGAACAGATCATGTACTACCTCTGGCAGGAGAGACCACTAGTGAGATGCAGCACCTATCCGGCTTAGGGCATTGGCCAGAGTGTTGGAGGCTCCTGCCACATTGATGGCTAGGAATCCGCCTCCAGTCTGCTCATGAGAGACCAAGGTGTGGCGACCTCCTTGCACAGAGGCAAGGAGTGCATCCTGCCCTGAGCGGTTTAGGTAGTACATGGTCGTGGTGTTGTCCGTCTGGACCTGGACCACTTGACCCTGTACAAATGGAGTGAAGGCGTGTGAGGGCTAGTCGACCACTCAAGCTCCAGCAGGTTGATGTGGCATCAAGACTCCTGAGGGGACCAGAGGCCATGCACTCTGAACTCCCCCAGATGTTCACCCAAACCCATCAGAGAGGTGTCGGTCATTAGAGTGACCATCGGCCCTGGGCAGACAAATGGGATACCCTCCTGCAGATGAGCTGGAATGATCCACCACTGGAGAGTGTTCCCCATCTCCTGGGTCACTATTACTGGCTGGTCCAGAGGACTGGAGTGCTGTGACCATTGGCAGGCCAGCCCCCATTGCAGGGGACACATATGCCAGCGGGCCCAATGGACAACGCTGGTGCAGGCTGCCATGAGGCTCAGGAGGCACAGGAAGTCCCGGGAAGGGTGCAATTGCCCAAACAGAAATGATTGGGCAAAGGAGGAAAGAACCTCGGCCCTGTCCACCAGGAGCCGTGCTCTGGCTCGAAGAGAGTCAAGCTCTGCCCTATGAACTGAATCACCTGTATTGGCATGAGTTCCTATTTGGCCTCGTTGATGAGGAGGCCAATCTGAGAGCAACCTGAGGGCCAGATCCCTGACCGCCTCCGCCTCCAGCCTGGAGGGGGCACAATCAGCCAGTTGTCCAGGTAAGGGTACACCTGGACCCTTTGGTGCTGCAGGAATGCTGTCACCACTGCCATGCATTTGGTGAAGACCCTGGGAGCTGGAGAAAGGCCGAAGGGCATGGCCAGGAACTCGTAAAGGGAACCCTCTGCCCTAAAGGAAGGAATTGCTGGTGAGACGGATGGATTGGGACGTGAAAGAACGCGTCCTGAAGGTTCAGCGAGCAGAACCACATGCCTCATTCCAAGGATGGAATGATCTGAGCCAGAGTGACCATCCTGAAGGTACGAGACCTTAGGAACTTGTTCAGGTTGTGTAGGTCTAGAATGGGGCGCCAGCCCCCCATCCATTTTGGGACAAGGAAGTACCTGGACACAAACCCCGGGTCTATTGGAGGATCCACCACCTCCCTGATCACCTCCTTCTGGAGGAGCAGGGCAATGTTGGGTTGACGAGCCAACAGAGAGGCTGCAGACTCCATAGCCCCCCGTGGGGCGATGGCTCGATGGGGTGGGGACTTCTTGAATTCCAGAGGCAAACCCTTTCCTACCACTTCAGCACCCAGCGTCCGTGAGTGATATCGGACCAGGTGGAAAGGAAGTAGGAGCTGCTTCCATGGGGAACCGGGAGGAGTGATGAGGTTAGCAACACCCCTCAACCCGGCCACTGGGCCGGCTTGGAGGAAGGGGCTGGCCAGGGGCCTCCTGGACCTTTCCTCCAAGCTTCCTGCTGGAGGAAGCTGCAGACTTGGCTTTGGGATGCCAATGTGAGTCTTCTGGCCCTGATGTTGGAGTTAATGGGCGGCATGCTGCAGGGCCTGAAGGCCGAAAGGGCTTACACTGCTGCTGGTGGCCTTTGTCCTTCTGGGCAGATATGACCGAGTCCAAGGTGGCATTGGACTTTTTTTTTAAATTCAAGTTTATTGACAACAAACAGGTACATCATGTTATACATTTCATTAACATCCATACCTTTCTCAAGTTATAAAGCAGTTTCTTTGTTTTTTTTTCCAATTCATCTCGTCTTGTCTGAGCAGTTCCATATATATTATGTTATTGTTTCCTCTAACAACTATAGACTCATTTTTTTTTTTTTAAATTCTAGGAAGTTGACCAGCGCTCCCCTTCATCCCAAGCCAGAACAAAGCCCGTTCCCTATTCTCGGATCTCCAATCTCAATCCCCTAAGCCCCACCTGCTAGTAGCGGATCTCTCCTCCTCCTCCTCCGCCCCAGGCCAGGAACTGATCTATCATCCACTGTTTCATTTGTAGAACACCAGTTCTCCCATCTTGTCCACCTTCTCAGGTAGGTGGGGATTCGATTATTAATTTTAAAAGTGAGTTCTTCCAATTCCGCTATCATACCTACTATCTTTATCCAGTCTTGTGTAGTGGGGGGAGTAGAGGACCGCCATTTTTTCGTGATAGCCTTATGTGCTGCTGTTATTAATATGGACCAGAGATACACTGTGTCCATATCTTTTATTTCTTCGGGGGGGAAGCCCCAGAATCATTCTAGGCCAATCTAACGGAGTCTGTACCAGGGATATGTTCTTAAGTGCCTCCATTATTTCATCCCAGAAAGTTAGCAGGCCTGGACAGGACCAGAAAAGTATGCAAGTGGTTTGCTTAGGCCGACCCACACCCCTCCAGCATTGTGCCATGCAATTTGGATCTCTTTTACTTATTATGTGGGGGTCAAGAAATATTGACCTTAATTCGCCAGGAAAATTCCTGCCAATATGGTGATTGGGTTGTTTTTTAGTTATGGAAAAAATTCGGTCCCAATTAAGTTCTTCCAGGTCCTGTGGAGCTTCTTCCCACTATTTTGTTTTGATTTTGTTAAGTGGATCCCCTTTCAGCAACGAAAGAGCTTTGTAGAGAAAGGAGATCAACCTTCTTTGTTTACTAGCCCTACAACTTTCCTGGATAGTCTTGAGAATCTGTTCGGCCCTGTCGGAGTCTGGATCTTTTTTCTTTAGTGCTGTGATATAATTTCTAGCCTGCAAGTATCTGAAGTGATCTGTGTTTTGCAGTCTGAATTTATTCTTGAGGGATTCAAAGTCTAAGAAAGTATCTCCCTGCCAAAATTGTGCAAGGCATCTAAGACCTTTCTCCTCCCACATCTGGAATCTTCTGTCTATCGTCCCGGTTGAAAATCTGGGTCCCACGCTAGCCTTTTTAAGGGCCAGATGGAATTTCTGAGTTTATATTTCTGCCATATTCTGTGGACCGATTTTAGTGTATCTCTATTATTGGTTAATCGGGGTGCAGACATCTATTTATATTGGAGACCCATAATCTGGTTTCCAGGGCTGTAACCCGTCCCTCTCTCTCCTCTTCTTTTTCCATAAGTTGCCAGCCTATTGCGGCATTGGGATTGACCACATAATGGCATTTTTAGCTGAGCTGCCAAAAATAGTCCTCGAGATCTGAGAGGATTTCCACCCTTTCTCGATGTGTTTGAATGATTCTTAGGTTTATTCTGGGCTTTTAGAGCTCCAGATGAATTTAGATACCATTTTGTTCCATGTTTGAAAGAATGATTTATGTATGTATAGTGGAATGCATTGAAGCAGTACAGAAACTGGGAAGCACGTTCATTACATAGCGTGTGTATCTTAGCATGTGCTGGGAGATTCAGGGGACCATTTCTCAAAGTCCTTTTGCAGGGTTTCCACTAGGGGGGCATAGTTTGCAGCAAACAGTCGAGAATACTGCTTTGTTAGATATGTGCCTAGGTATTTCATTTTAACTGCCTTCCAATTTACTGGAAAGAGATTGCACAGTTCTGTATTAGGTTTGTAAAAAAAAGTGAGCACCTCTGTTTTGTTTTTATTCAGTGAGTATCCTGAGTGTTTGCCAAACTCAGAGAGAATAGTCCAAACTTGTTTTATAGATTGTTGGGGTTGTGTGAGGCTCAAGAGCACATCATTCGCATAAAGCGATATTTTTTTATGCAGACCTCCCACCATCACCCCCTTCACTCCCTCCGCTCTGCGGACCGACTCCGCAAGTGGCTCAATATATAGAGCGAAGAGCAATGGGGACAAGGACATCCTTGGCGTGTTCCTCTGCCCAAACCAAATCTCTCTGATACTCTACCATTCACCCGAACATATGATCATGGCGGAGTAGAGCATTTGGATCACATTAATGAATGATTGGGGAAACCTCTGTGTTCTAATGCTGCAAATAAGAAACTCCAGGAGACTTTATCAAAGGCCTTTTCGGCATCTAGGCTCATCAGGCATGCCAGTGTACCAGATCTCTGAACAGTATCTATCAGGTTTATCGCTGATCTGACACTGTCGGGGGCCTGCTGGACAGTGATAAAGCCCGTTTGATCCAAGTGTATGAGCCTAGTTAATATCGGGTTTAGCCTGGAGGCCATTATTGCTGTAACGATTTTGTAATCCATGTTTAATAGTGAAATGGACCGATAGGATTCACATAGTGTTGGGTCTTTCCTCTCCTTATGAATAACTGAGATGGTAGCATATCTCCAAGAGGGGGGCATAGGGTCATTCTCCGTCCATACCGCCGTAAAGACCTCCAACAGAGTGGGAGAGATCTCTGTCTCAAAGGTTTTATAGAATTCTGCACTGAAGCCATCTGGCCCTGGACATTTTGTTGTTTTCAGGTTTTTATTACATTTTTGATCTCTTGTTGAGTAATGGGTCAAGTAGGCTCTGTGCTTCAACCCAGGACAAGGGAGGGAAAGGAGAGAGTCTAGGTATTTTTTTCTGGTGGGGAAGTTTCCTTTTGGGAAGAGTATTGCTTTGAATAGTAAGCCACAAAGGTCTTTGCTATCTGGTCGGTTTGGGTAGTTTTCTGATTATTGTCTGGGGAGGTTATCTTGGTAATTGTCGCCCGAGCTATGTTTTGTCTAAGTCGGTAGGCTAGTATTCTGGTCCCTCTAGGTCCCCCTTCATAATATCTTTGCTTTAAATAGAATAAAGTCCTCTCTATTTCTAGTTTTTGTATTTTTTGCAACTGGTTTCTGGCTTCAAGTAATTTCTTTTCTGCACATAATTTCAATGGCATATGGCTGTGCCTGTTGCCTCTCGGCCAGACAGCCGCCTCCAGCCCTTGGTTCCACAGTTTCGTCTCTCCCATATCATGGACTAATATACTCAGAGCTTCCTGTCACAAGAGTTTTCTCCAGGTCTTCCTGCCTGGATTTTTAAAACAATGACTTTAGTCTCAGCTTCACGTTAAATAACTTGTACAGTCTGTTACCAGTTCTCGTCCATTTTCTCAGGGGAAATGCACTACGGTGCAACCTCTCCAGGAGCAGTTGTACAGTCGGTCCGGACCCAGGGCTGTCTTCCAAGATTCGCTCCATTTTATTTTTTCACCCCTCAATCTTCTGCCTCCCTCCCCCTTTCCGTGATCAGTTATGTTGTCTGGGACTGATAATCAGAGTTTCCGGGCAGGCTATACTAATCGGTGAGGCCTCTTGGATCCCAGGCGTCTCAGTTCCCGAATGTACTTACTTCTGAATGAAGATAGGACAATTTGTTCAAGAGCTAATTGTCGTGAGGCTAGGCATAGCGTAAGTTGAAGATGGCCGAGAGTCGAGACCAGAGTTCGGATGCAGGGTCAGTCAGGGGTGATTCAGGATCAAATCCAGGATCCAGGGATCCGTCAAGGGGGCCATTCGTGTGGAAAGCAGGTAAATTCAAGAGGTTGCCAGGATTTTCTGTATGTGCACAGCTCATTTAGGGCTCTGTTGTTCCTCTGTAGGTATTTATTCTGCTTGGGGGGAGTCCTCTTCCTCGTCCTCGTCCGATCTCGGTAGGCATTGGACTTCTTGATCCTTTGCAGATGACCCTCCATCCCGGGGCCGAACAAGTCAGTACCCAAGAAGGGAATGTCTGCCAGCTTGTGCTGGGTATCCACTGTAAAAGTGGAGATCCGCAGCCAAGCTCTACGTACGCATGGCCACTGCAGCATACTGACTGGGCACATGAGTCAGCTATGTCCAAGAAGTTTGAATTGCTGTTTGGCCACCGCCCTTCCCTGATCCCACACCTGCTTGACCATTGTCTGGGGGTCAGCTGGGAAATGAGGAAATATCTCATCCAGGGAGCCCAAAAGGGTGTGCGAAAAGTGCGCCATCAGAACAGTCAAGCTGGCCTGATGAAGGCCTAGGGAGGAAGCAGCATAGACTTTCTGCCCGGAGTAGTCTAGTTTCTTGGACTCTTCATCGGGTGGCTTGTCCAAATGCTGAGCATTTCTGGAGTGCCAGAAAACGCTGTCTGTCACTAGCCCTCCGCGGAAGGGTGCTCCAAGAAACCAGAGAGGAACCTGTGGAACGGCATATTTCTGGGAGCCATCCTGGTCGAAGGTGCTGGACAAGAAGCTGGCCCGCTGCCACAGCTCCAGGGCTGGGCCAACAATGGCTTCAGCCACCGGGAAGGCCTCTGTGGGGGAATCCCCTTGGTCCAGTATCTCTGTGAGGGGATACTTGGTCCACTTTGAGACGGGTTCGAGCTTCATCCCAGTGGACTCTGAGATGAGCCGAAGCATTCTGAGGAATGAGGATAGGCTGTCATTCACTGACTGACCCCAGTGGACTCCAGGTCGAGGGGCCTGGAGAACAGGGAAGAGTCATCCTTAGACTCCGAGGAGTCTGCAAACAGCTACCGAGGGCCTGAGCCACCTTCCACCTGCCGAGGCCAATTGGGAGTGAGGGTGACCGACAACTGATGGGGCAAGTCCTGACCTCACCGAGAATCCTTGGTCGGGGCCCCAAATTTAGGTTGTGGAGGCGGGGGTTCCACCACAATAGGTGGCGCAGCCGGTTTCGGCCGAACAACTGGTGCTGGCTTCGGCTCCTCGATTAAATGAGGGGTTGTTTTGGCCACTCTGGTGACAGCAACTTAATGGCCAGGGAAGATGATAGAGTCAGCTTATTCCTGGTTAAAAGGAGCTGCTGCCACATCAGATCCTCATAGCGTCGATGCAATTTGCGCCGGACCCTATCCTCCGAAGAGGACGAAGACAAGGATGAGCGGCGCCGTCGCTTTCCACGGTGCCGAGACCGAGACTGCCGATGTCGGTGGGATCAGCTGGACCAGGAAAAGGTCCAAGACCAAGACCAAGACCTTCGGTGTTTCCGAGGGTGGGTCTGAGAACGGGTGGGGAAAACCCGCTCCTCCCTCAGTTCAGGGACCTTAACCGGGGACTCCAGCACAGGAAGCACAGGTGAGTCCTTGGTTTCCACCAGGGAAACCAGTGAAGGAGGGTTGTCGGCTTCTCCAGTCGACAGCCCATCCGACGGGTCAAGAAAAATCTCAACTGTGTCAACGGGGGTCTCGGCCGGCTGACCTGACGGGGACACCCTGAAGTCAGCAGCCATAGCCACAACCTAGACCGAAGTAGAGTGTTGACTATCTTCTGACCTCTCCTGCGAATGTTGACTGTGGGACTTACCCTTAGAGTCCTTCTTTTGGACCGAGAGAATGTCCAGGTCCCTCTCCTTGGTGGAGAGGATTGACAAAGCTCCTTGAACTAAGCCATGTAGGAGGATCCCAAAAGAGTGGAATAATGCATGACCAAGAAGATGATGATGTGGCCTCAGCCACTTCCTCCTCAAGGGTGATCAGTTGTTCGAGCTGTTCAGCCGAGCCCGCCGCCGCGGACACCGCCCAATGGGCCTCCTTTGACTTGACTGGAGGATAACGTTTCTCAGGGCACCCAAGTTGCAGTCTGGCAGTGTGATCCTCTAAGACTGTGGCCAAAAAGGACTTGCACAAGTCGCAGGCCTGCGAATCGTGCTCAAGCCCAAGGCAGTACACGCACATGGAGTGTGGATCAGTCTGGGACATCTTCTGCCCACAGGGGAACCGACGAAATCCAGGAGTCGATTTGTCCATCGCAGCCACAAGGGAAGATAAAGACCGAAGTCTTGTAAATTTTAAAATTAGTTTTGGGTAAACCAAAGAGTTTGAATCCAGGCCTAAACGCAGAGCGCAAAGGAGGGAACCTGAGCTTCCAAGTGGTAAGGAAGATCTGATGTCATGGGGCGGAGCCAAGAGTTTTACCACCCGAGTGGGTGGGAGGAGCCAGCTTGAAGACCTTCCAGCAAGATTTAAAGTGGCAAGGAACCTGCCAGTTAAGTGTGGATTGAACAACATATCCATGTCCCTAGAACTTAGCTGTTATTTGTGGTGTACGGAAGAATCCAGCTACTACCTGCCAACCAAATTCACACCAGCTATATGAACTTGTAGTTCTATGCTGGTGTCTTCATATCCACAACTATTCCTTCTCCGTAAACTGTAGTCCCATCTCCTCCTCCCAAATCTTGTGAACTTTCACCCAAGTAGAGCTTTCTATTAGTCTATCTTCTAGATAAAACCTAGATATTAAATGTCTAGGATTCTGTTCCTTGAAACTGCCGTCAGAGGTCAATCAGGGGCAGAACCCTCTCCAGATCCACCTCCAATCCTATGGTTGTCTCGTAAAAGTGGCGGATCTGGAAATATCTAAGCCAGTCTCGACTAGGGATAGAAAACTCCTCCTGGAGCCTTAAAAATGTTTTAAATTGGCCATTTCAATAAAACTGGTATGTACAGTATGTCTTAGGCCAAAATCTTGCCACCTCCCAAACCCCCTATCCAAGCTAGCAGGGAGAAAAGCCGGATTCTGCCAGGGTATCCCCATCCAGCGGGCACCAAATTCGTTGTCAGAATGATTTAAATATTTTATCCAACCCCTAAGGTAACTACGAGTATATATAGAGTATTGCAAACCCAAAGAGTGCAGGGGTGGTGGCTGAAAAATCACAAACCCATCTAACAAGCTAGTCGAGAGTGATTGCTCTATCTTCACCCACTGGGGACTATTTCCTCTGGGGTTAACCATTCTTTAGTGTGTATAAGTAAAGCTGCTAGTGCATACCCAGACCAACTGGGTAAAGCCAGACCACCCCTCACCTTAGGGGCCTGCAATCTGTTCAACGATATTCTCGGTCTATTTCCGTGCCAAACATAGTTGGATATAAGCCTATTCCATCTCCTTTCCTCTCCCTTTGTAAACATTTGTGGACTTGACTGCATTAGATATAACAGGTGAGGTAATATGTTCATTTGGACTGCCTGTATTCTATTAATTAGAGGTACCGAGAGGTGGGTCCATGTACAGAGGTCCCGTTTAACCTGGTTATACAGGGTATCATAATTAAGTGAAAATATCTGCTGAGGATTCCTTGTTATGTTAATTCCTAGATATCTAATTACTTTACAATTCCAATTAAATGATGTTTATGTTGAATTGCCTGTGAAATACGTGTACCAATATTTAGTGTCCTCTTTTTTGAGTGTTAATCTTGTAATCTGAAATTCTTTCTATCAATGTCATGGCCTGTTCTAAAGTCTAGAGTGAGTTCTCCAGGTCCGTGACATATAATAAAAAGATCATCAGCGTATAGGGTTACCCTATGTTCCCTATCTCCCATATGGTAGCCCTTTAGTCCTTCTAATTGTCTAATGTACTGCGCCAAAGGTTCAGCATATAAAGCAAATAAGTAAGGGGAAAGGGGACAGCCCTGTCTCTTGCCACGAGTAAGAGGGAATCTAATGGAACATGAGCCATTGACCTTCACCACTGCCTGCGTGGTCAAGTAAATACCCATTATATTATTAATAAACCCAGAAGGAAAGCCTAATTTAATAAGAGTTTTTTCAAGAAATGTCCGAGAGACCCTGTCAAATGCTTTCTGAGCATCGATTCCTAATATGAGTAAAGGGGTCTGAGAGTTATTTGCATGTTCAATTAAAAAGAGGGTTCTTTTTATATTGTCCAAGTCTGTCGTAGGAATAAAACCGCCTGGTCCAAGTGCACCAACGAGGGCATCATATCATCAAGCTGATGTGCCAGAATACTAGCGTATCTTTTATAATCTTGGTTTAGGACCGAGATTGGTTAAGAGTCACACAGATGGGAGGGTTTCCATGGTTTTAAAATTACAGATATCATTGCCTGTGACCAGGAAAGGGGGTATATCACTTTTATGTGGCTCTCCCTCAAGGTTTCTGTCAGTGGGTCTGTAATCCACTCCCAGGCCATTTTATAAAACTCAGCCCAATAACCATTTGGGCCAGGGCTCTAACCATTCTTAAGATTGAAAATTACTATTTTCACTCCTAATGTACCTATTAAAGGTTTCATCCCTTCTTAACTGAGTTGGCTATCTTTCCTCAGTTTGGGCCTTTGTATTCTGACTGCCTTCCCCACTTCCTTCTGCTGTAAATGATACAGTTCTCTGTCCTGCTCCTTCTGTGTTTCCTTATATTTCCTGAATGCTATCTTTTTCTCCCTAACCTTCCCCGCCACTTCTTTTGAGAACCATAGTGGGGTTTTCCTTCGTTTTATTTGCTTCACACAAAGGCTTGTTGCCTCTGCAATGGCAGCTTTGATTTTTCCCCATTATTCCTCCACCCCAGCTTCTTGCCTATTTGCTAGTGCTTTTCTGAGGCACTCCCCCATTTTGCCGAAGTCAGTCCTCCCAAAATCCAACACTCTCACCTTTGTGTCACTTGATTCTTCAGCTGTGTTTATCATGAACCACACTGTTTGGTGGTTGCTTGTTCCCAGTTGGCTACCCACTTCTAAATCCAAGATCCTCTCTCCATCCCCGTTTGAGAGTACCAGGTCCAAGATTACTCCCTCCTGACTGGGTTCCAACACTAGCTGTCTGAGGTATGCCCCTGTAGGGCATCGAATTACTCTGCTCTTGGATGTGGAAGCAACAAAGGTTCTTCAGTTAACTTCTGGCATATTCGGTTCCCCCATCAACAATATCTCCCCTTTGCTGCCATTCTAAGGATGCCTTCTATCATTGGTGGTGGTCGTGATGGGGTTGGCCTCATCTAGCCCAAAGCCTCTAACCTGTGGTGTTCCGCAGGGTTCAGTCTTGTCGCCCTTATTGTTCACTGTGTATATGCTGCCATTGGGAGACATTATCAGGTGGTATGGACTGGGTTTTCACTGCTTTGCAGATGATACCCAGCTATACTTGTCCTGTGTACCAAGTAGCCAGATGGCAAACTCTGTATTTAACAACTGCCTATCTGAGATCCAGACTTGGATGTTCTGTAACTGGTTGGGATTCAATCCAGACCAGATGGAGGTGCTGGTGGTGGATCCAGGTCATCGTGGGGATGGGGTCTGTGAAAACCTCTAGTCTAGTACTGGAGGGCTGCCACTGACCCCATCTGAACCAGGGAAGAATCTGGGTATGATCCTCAACAATGGCTTGACATTTTATGCTCAGATGTCAGCCGTTGTTAAGAGTGGATTCTATCATCTGAGGAACATTGCCCAGATTCGGAACCTGTTACCTGCTGAGGACCTAGCCTCACTAGTACGTGCTTTTGTAACGTTCAGACTGGATTACTGCAATGCCCTGTGCCTAGGGCTATCTGGAGGTAACCTCTGCTGACTGCAGCTGGTGCAGACAGAGAACACCAAGAGGAAGGGGCTGCTGTTATAACTATACTTCTCTACTGGGACTAAAGAACTAGAACTCTACTACTGGGACCTTCAATTTAGGGTAAAAACAAAACAACAATAAAAAAAGAGTTAGTGTGTTTGTCTGAGTTGACTGAAGTGAATTGTTATATGTGCAGTTATCTAGGTGTTTGTCTCAGGTGGCTGAAGGGAATTGTTATCTGTGCAATTAACTAAGTGTTTAAAGAGCTATAAAGTAGGGGGAGTGGCTTAGCTAGAAGGAAGCCAAGTTAAAGCCAGATTTAAAAACTGCCCTAGACAGCTTCTGCCAGAAAACAGGCAGAGAACACCAAGAGGAAGGAGCTGCTGTTATAACTACTGTATACCTCTCTACTGGGTCAATATTGCCCTCCTTCCCTCCCTCCACCCTAAGCCAGTTCTACTTTTATAGGCACAGGATTTGACTAACAATAGGAACTTCCTACTTGGGAGCAGGAAGTAAGTGATCACAGATCCACAAAAGACTCACCATCCTAGAAGGAAAAGAGTAGCTCTCTGCCCCCCCCCACCCCGCTGCTGGAGGTCTGACTCTGAGCAAGTAAGGAGCCTACTGAGAAATATAGGAACTTCTTGTCTCAGAACAGAAAGATCAGGAGCTTAAAGAGACACTGAGGCAGTAAGTAGGAAAAAATAAATAAACAAACACAGGAAAGAGTAAGTATTCAAACAACAGTTAAGGGACCAGAAATAAGACATGATGGGAGTGGTGCAGTGCAGTGGCTGTGGGCAGCAGTCTTTGGGAGATGTTCTGAAGAGTGCGGTGTTGTCCCATCTGCAGGCACCTCTCTGGGCTGAGGGAGAGTTGCTCATCTCAGGCTGAGTTGGTCAGGACTTGGGGACCTCCTCTCCCACCCAGGGACCACCAGGGCCACTGCCTTTGCTTCAGAGGTTGCCAAGAAAGAGGAGCAGTTGGACCACAGTGGGCTCCAGGGAGGGTGAGGTGGTGGAACAGAAGTGCATCCCTCAGTTGTACCTCTCCACAATTCATATGCCTGGCAAAGTGTGGTTCCTCTATTGAGGCACCCGCAGTGGAGACCAAGGAGGATGCTGGGAACCTCCACAAAGGAGACCCACAGGAGGGTGGCATGGGACCCCACATGGGAAGGAAACAACTCCTGGTGGCTGACTCCATTGTTAGAAGGATATAACTGGGGGAGGAAGGGGAGAGGGTGGTAAGGTGCCTGCCTGGCGCCATGGCTTGGAGGGACAGGGAGTGAATCATAAAAACATAGAAACATAGAAGTTGACGGCAGATAAGGACCGCAAGGCCCATCCAGTCTGCCCATTTCTTTTTCTACCTTATAAATGTGCCATCGGCCTTTGCTCTGTCAATGGCCTATCTATTCATACTCAGCCATATTGCTCCCTTATGTCTATCTCATGCTTGATTGAAGCCCTGCACTGTACTCATATCCACCACTTTCTGATGTAGGCTGTTCCATGCATCCACCACCCTTTCTGTGAAAAAGAACTTCCTCACATTACCCCTTAATCGGCTTCCCTCTAATCTCATGTTGTGTCCTCTTATCCTGCTATTTTTCTTATATTGAAACATGTTAGACTCTTTCACCTTGTTAATGCCCTTAAGCTGTTTGAATGTTTCAGTTATATCACCTCTCTCTCCCTCCTTTGCTCTAGGGTATACATATTGAGCTCCATTAATCTGTCCTCATATCTTTTCTGATGCAGTCCCTGAACCATTTTGGTTGCCCTTCTCTGGACTGCCTCAATATGGTTAATGCCCTTGTGAAGGTGTGGCCTCCAGTACTGCATGCAGTACTCCAGATGGTGCCTAACCAATGTCTTGTAAAGAGGGATTATTACCTCCCTCTTCCGACTTGTGATACCCCTACTAATACACCCCAACATTCCCCTAGCCTTACCTACTGCTTTAGTGGTCTGCTTGGATGATTTCAAGTCATCGGTGATGATGATGCCCAAGTCTCTTTCTTCCTTTGTGACTGCCAGCAACTCCCCTCGCAGCCTATAGGTAGCTTCAGGTTTCTCTTCCCTATCTGCATGATTTTGCACTTCTTTGCATTAAACCCTAGTTGCCACTCTTCTGACCATTTTGCTAGTTTATCCAGATCGCTTCACATTCTGCCCACCCCATCTGGATCATCTACTCCATTGCAGATCTTGGTGTCATCTGCAAACAGACAAACCTTACCCTCCAGTCCATCTGCAATGTCACTGATGAAGATATTGAAGAGGACTGGCCCCAGGACTGATCCCTGGGGTACCCCACTTGTGACTTGCATCTCTTCTGACTGTATACCGTTTACTACCACTCTCTGTTTTCTGCCCGTCAACCAGTTTGCCACCCAGTTGACCAACTTCTGACCCACCCTGAGCCTACCCAGCTTATTAATCAATCTTCTATGTGTAACATTAACGAAAGCCATCACCACTCTCTGTAAAAAAAGTGCTTCTTGCTGGCCCGGTGGCACTGAGAGTTGAGGCACTGGACGCCACACCTTGCGCCATGCCGGCAACCCAGGTTCAGGAACGAGCCTAGGATGTCAGGGGTCGGCAGGGGAGGGAGAGGATCACTGGAGCACCTGCATGGGGAGGGAGCTGGATGTCATTGTCCACCTAGGGACAAATGACCTGGCTGAGAAAAGGATCAGAGCAGTGCAGGAAGAGTTTGTGGAGTTGGGGAGGGGCCTTAGACAAGTAGCATGCACGGTAACCTTCACGGAGGTGCTGCCTGTCTATGGCATGGGTGAGGCTAGGGTGCTCCACACCATGGGATTGAATCAGTGGTCGAAAAACTGGTGCAGAGCTCAGGGATTTGGCTTCATTTGGGGACTGGGGGTCCACCTGGAGTGATGCAGGCCTATACTGGCATGATGGTCTGCATCTGTCCAGGAGGACAACTAGGATCCTAGGTGATAGGTTTAAATGCTTCATTGACAAGCATTTAAACTAGCCAAGGGGGGAGGCACTGAAAGGAGCAGGGAAATCCTAGCCCCCCCCAAAAAAAATCAGGGTAGTAAGTGAGGTAAACACCAAGATAGAGATGTCGAAAGGGAGAAGGGCAGGGGTAAATGGAGAAAATGACAAAGGCAATAAGGACAGGGATGGGGAGAAAAGGGGTAAGCCCATCAAAAAAAGGAGGGTAATGAGTACCAATTCCCACAGTCTGGGCAACAAGCTCCCTGAACTGGTGGCTTTGATGGAAGAGGGATGCCTGGATATCATAGCAGTCGCAGAAACATGGTACACAGAGAACCACGACTGGGATGTTAACATACCAGGGTACACAACCTACAGGAGAGACAGGGAGGGTAGAAGAGGTGGAGGAGTAGCTCTCTATGTAAGGGAAGGGATAAAAGCAATGGAACAAAAGCATAAACAGGGAGGAGAGGAGGCACTTGGGTCACCTTAGAGACTGGAAATGGCACCACAATCTGCACAGGGGTTGTACACAGACACCCATCTCAGGGGGAGGGAATGGACAAGGATGAGATAGAAGGCATCCTTAGGATTCAATTCAATTCAATTCAGCTTTATTTTTAAAAGGCGTTTTTCTTAAAACCAAAGCACCTGTACATTTCAAACAGTAAATACAGTAAAATTAAAACTACTATAAATCATTAAAAGCTAAGCTAAAAAGGTGGGTCTTCAAAGCTCCTTCAAAACTAAAGACGGTCGGGCAATTTCACACCTGGATGGCAGAGAAAGGGGAGATACTGTTGATGGGAGACCTGAATATGCCAGATGTTAACTGGAGCACCTTTGCTGTAGCCACATCCAAGAGCAGGGCCATTCTCGATGCTCTACAGGTGGCATGCCTCAGACAGCTAGTTTTGGAACCCACTCGTGAGGGAGCAATCTTAGACCTCATACTCTGAAATGGGGACAGTGACAGGATCTCAGATCTAGAAGTGGGTAGCCATCTGAGAACAAGTGACCACCAAACAGTGTGGTTCATGATAAACTCAGCTACAGAGTCAAGCCATACAAAAGCGTAGGGTACTGGAGTTCAGGAGCTTGACTTTGGCAAGATGGAAGCATGCCTTAGAAAAGCACTAGCAAACAGGCTAGAAGGAGGGGTGGAGCAACAATAGGGAAACATCAAAACTGCCATCACAGAGGCAACAAGCCTTTGTGTAAAGCAAATAAACAAATCAAAATGAAAGAAAAAGCCACTATGGTTCTCAAAACAGATGGAGAGGAAGGTTAGGGAGAAAAAGACAGCATGTAGGAAGTATAAGGAAACACAGAAGGAACAGGACAGGGAACTGTACCAGTTTAGGCAGAAGGAAGCAGGGAGGGAAGTCAGAATAGTAAAGGCCCAAACTGAGGAAAAGACAGTGAACTCAGTTAATAAGGAGGATAAAACCTTTTATAGGTACATCAGGGAGCGTTGAAAGACAAAGGGAGGGATAGTGAAGCTGAATAGAATGGACGGTGGGTGGGCAAAGAGGGACAGTGAAAAAGCAGGGATACTGAATGAATACTTCTGCTCAGTATTCACTAAAGAGGAGGAGGGGGAGGTGCCTAATCCAATTAACAGAAGCACTCTGGATAGATTGGGTCAATCTCAGTCCTTTCACAGAAGAAAGGTTCTGAAAGAACTCCTAAAACTGAAGGTGGACAAAGCAATGGGGCCTGACGGAATTCACCCCAGAATTCTAAAATAATTTAGGGGAGAACTAGTGACACCACTGACTACCCTTTTTAACAAATCATGGGAGGACGGTGTGGTACCTGAGGACTGGAGGAAGGCAGATGTGATTCCCCTTCACAAAAGTACGACAGAGGCAGGAAACCACAGACCTGTCAATTTGACCTCTGTGGTAGGGAAAGTGATGGAATCACTTCTGAAGGAAAGAACTGTTGAGTGCCTAGAGGCCAGTGGGGCACAGGACCCAAGGCAGCATGGATTCACAGAGGGAAGGTCATGTCAGACAAATCTAATTGATTTCTTTGACTGGGTGACCAAAGTAGTAGACCAGGGAGGGGCTGTGGACATGGCCTACCCAGACTTTAGCAAGGCGTTTGACAGAGTCCCACACCAAAGATTAATAACCAAACTAATCAGCCTGGGAGTGGGTCCCAGGGTGGTAGCCTGGGTTAAACATTGACAGGACAACACGACACAGAAGATAATTGTAAATGAAGTCCACTCTGAAGAAAGGTGGTTACTAGTGGGGTACTGCAGGGTTCAGTACTGGGTCAAGTCCTTTTTAATGTCTTTATAAGTGACATTGCAGAGGGACTGGATGGAAAAATATGCCTCTTTGCGGATGGCACAAAGATCTGTAACAGGGTTAATACACAAGGAGGTGTGGAAAGGATGAGAAGGGCCTTGGCAAGGTTGGAGGAATGGTTAGAAGTATGGCAGCTTGGATTCAATGCAAATAAGTGCAAAATAATGCACCTGGGAAACAAAAACCCAGGAAAGATTACATTGGGGGTAGTAACAACAACAAAAATGGAAAGGAACCTGGGGTAATCATATCAGGTGGCGTAAGGTTGGCAAGCAATGTGAGAAGGCAGTAGGGAGGGAGGGCTGGAGGGATATTGGGATGTATAGGAGAGGCATCACCAGCTGAAAACAGTTGGCGAGACCCCATCTGGAGTACTGTGTCCAGTTCTGGAGACCCCATCTCCACAAGGGCATAGACTGGATGTAGGTAGTCCAGAGGAGGGCAACTAAAATGGTGCAGGGTCTGCAAGAGAAGCCATACGAGGAGAGACTAAAGGAGCTTAATATGTATACCCTCGAGGAAAGGAGGGAGACAGGGACATGATAGAAACTTTTAAGTACCTTAGTGGAATCAACAAAGTCCAAGAGGGTAGCATCTTTCAGAAAAAGACATGTGCAAGAACAAGGGGACACAATTTGAAGATAGAGGGGGGACGGCTCAGGGGCAATGTGAGGAAGTATTTTTTCACAGAGAGGGTGGTGGACGCATGGAACAGCCTTCCTGAGGAGGTTGTGGGGTCTAAAACTGTGGGAGAATTCAAGAATGCATGGGACAAACATAAGGCAAGTCTTGTTGGGGGTAGAAAGATATGGCTGTTGGTTACCTAGGATCTGCAGCTTATCCTGTAGGTAGGGAAATGGGCAGACTAGGTGGGCCAAGCAGTCTTTATCTGCCGTCAAAGTCTAGGTCTGTGTTTCTATTTTTAAAATTACTGATGGGTGCTTGTAGGTATGATCATATTACGCCTGTCCTCTGCGAACTGCACTGGCTGCCGGTTAGGTGGAGGATTGCCTTCAAGGTTCGATTACTAACCTGTAAAGCCCTACACAAAGGGGGACCAGTCTACCTGCAAGATCTTGTGCTTTACCATCCACCCCAGGCTCTCTGTTCCACTGAGGGTTGTCTCCTTAGTGTTCTTAGGGTTAGGTTGCATCACTCTGGTAATAGAGCATTTTGGTGGCTGCACCTACTCTATGGAACTCTTTAACTAAACAGCTTGGGTGGCACCCTCGGTGGATACCTTCAAAAAGGACTAAAAACTTATTTATTTAGCCAGGCTTTTAATTTATAGATAGTGTGAATTAGATTTTAATTAATTGAATAGATAGTTTTACATATATTGTGTTGCTTAGATATTACTGCTTGCTCCAATTTTGTACTTTTATGAATATTTTAAAATTGTTGTATTGTGTTTTAAATTGTGAAGCACCGAGTCTCTGGAAAGGGACACTATAGAAATAAAGTATGCATCTATTCATCTATCTATCTATCTATCTCATCTATCTACTCACCTACCTACCTACCTACCTACCTATCTATCTATCTATCTATCTATCTATCTATCTATCTATCTATCTATCTATCTATCTATCTATTTCCTTGTCCATTTCTCCCCTGAGATGGGGGTCTGTATACAACCCCATGGGATTGTGGTGCCATTTTCTGTCTCCAGGTGACCCACAGTGCCTCCTCTTCTCCTGTTTACCCTTTATTTCCATTGCTTTGGTTCCTTCCCTTACGTAGAGAGCTCCTCCACCTCTTTTACCCTCCCTCTCCCTCCTGTAGATTGTGTACTCTGGTATGCCGATATCCCAGTCATGGTTCTCTGTGTACCATGTTTCTGTGACTGCCACGATATCCTGGCATCCCTCTTCCATCAAGGAATGTCAAAGGAGGGCACCCACACTTGAGGGAACACACATTCACCTTGGCCATGCACCACTCCTCTTCCAGGCTGGATTGTCACCTCCTCAGCACAGAACCCCTGAGGGGAATAATCACTTGTGAAGTCCTCCCAAGAGTGGTCTCAGACCACCCACTGGTCCTCCCCAGCATCCAGATAGAGGACAATGTAAACAAAGACAGGGCCTGGAAATTAAATAATAATCACCTTAAGGATCCTGAATGTCTTCTCAAACTACAGCATTGTGTTACCCAGTTCTTTAAGGAGAATGCACAATCTGTTATAAACAAGGCACACCCATGGAGAGCCTTTAAGTGTTCCAAACCAGACGACAGTGTGCACATACACAAGAAATTCACAGAAGCAGTTTGATATCCAAATTTCCTTTAGTTAGCGGGACACTTCAAGAATAAATTGCTTATATTTGCAATCTTGAAAGACTTATCTCAGTAAAGGCAGTCCCCTAGTGCCTCGACTCTCGGGAGTCATCACGAGTATTCTTGAAGCATCCAGCTAACTAAAGGAATTTTAGATATCAAACTGCTTCTGTGAATTTCTTATGTGTGTGCAAACTGTCATCTGGTTTGGAACATTTGTATTTGTGGAGGTAAGCTGCCTTCATTGTTGCAGTGCTGCACCGATCCGATTCTGCTGTATTGCATTTGTTTTCATGGGACTAGAAACATAGAAACATAGACTTTGACGGCAGATCAGGACTGCTTGGCCCATCTAATCTACCCATTTCCCTACCTACAGGATAGGCCGTAGATCCTAGTTAACCAACAGCCTGTTTCTTCCTACCCCCCACAAGAATTGCCTTATGTCTGTCCCATGCATTCTTGAATTCTCCCACAGTTTTAGACCCCACAACCTCCTCAGGAAGGCTGTTCCATGCATCCACTACCCTCTCTGTGAAATAATACTTCCTCACATTGCCCCTGAACCGCCCTCTCTATCTTTAAATTGTGTCCCCTTGTTCTTGCAAGTCTCTTTTTCTGAAAGATGCTACCCTCTTGGACTTTGTTGATTCCACTGAGGTACTTAAAAGTTTCTATCATGTCCCCTCTCTCCCTTCTTTCCTCAAGGGTATGCATATTAAGCTCCCTTAGTCTCTCCTCATACGGCTTCTCCTGCAGACCCTGCACCATTTTAGTTGCCCTCCTCTGGACTACCTCTATCCTGTCTATGTCCTTGCGGAGATGGGGTCTCCAGAACTGGACACAGTACTCCAGATGGGGTCTCACCAACTGTCTGTACAGAGGGATAACAACTTCCTGTTTTCTGCTGCTGATGCCTCTCCCTATACATCCCAGCATACCCCCAGCCCTCCCTACTGCCTTCTCACATTGCTTGCTAACCTTAAGGTCATCTGATATGATTTCTCCCAGGTCCCTTTCCTTTTTGTTGTTGTTACTACCTCCCACCCATTGTGTATTCTTCCCTGGGTTCTTGTTTCCCAGGTGCATTATTTTGCACTTCTTTTGCATTGAATCCTAGCTGCCATACTTCTGACCATTCCTCCAACCTTGCCAAGTCCCTTTTCATCCTTTCCACCTCCTTGTGTATCAACCCTGTTGCAGATCTTTGTGCCATCTGCAAAAGGCATACTTTTCCTTCCAGTCCCTCTGCAATGTCACTGATGAAGACATTAAAAGGACTGGACCCAATACTGAACCCTGGTTGTACCCCACTAGTAACCCTCTTTCTTCAGAGTGGACTCATTTACAATTACCTTCTGTGTCCTGTTGTGCAGCCAATGTTTTACCTAGGCTACCACCCTGGGACCCAATCCCAGGCTGGTTAATTTGACTATTAATCTTTTGTGTGGGACTGTGTCAAATGCCTTGCTAAAGTCTAGGTAGGCCATGTCCACAGCCCCTCCCTGGTCTACTACTTTGGTCACCCAGTCAAAGAAATCTATTAGATTCGTCTGACATGACCTTCCCGCTGTGAATCCATGCTGCCTTGGGTCCTGTGCTCCACTGGCCTCTAGGTACTCAACTATTCTTTCCTTCAGAAGTGACTCCATCACTTTCCCTACCACAGAGGTCAGACTGACAGGTCTATAGTTTCCTGACTCTGTCTTGGTCCCACTTTTGTGAAGGGGAATCACATCCGCCTTCCTCCAGTCCTCGGGTACCACACCATCCTCCCATGATTTATTAAAAAGAGCAGCCAGTGGTTTCACTAGTTCCTCCCTTAATTCTTTTAGAATTCTGGGGTGAATTCCATCAGGACCCATTGCTTTGTCCACCTTCAGTTTTAGGAGTTCTTGCAGAACCCTTTCTTCTGTGAAAGGACTGGGATCGACCCCCCTATCAAGAGTGCTTCTGTTAATTGGATTAGGCACTTCCCCCTCCTCTTTTGTGAATACTGAGCAGAAATATTCATTCAGTATCCTGCTTTTTCACTGTCCCCTCTGCCCACCCACCATCATTCATTCTATTCAGCCTCACTATCCCTCCCTTTGTCTTTCTACGCCGCTGATGTACCTATAAAAGGTTTTATCCTCCTTCTTAACTGAGTTGGCTATCTTTCCTCAGTTTGGGCCTTTGCTATTCTGACTTCCCTCCTGTTTCCTTCTGCCTTAACTGGTACAGCTTTCTGTCCTGCTCCTTCTGTGTTTCCTTATACTCCGGAATGCTATCTTTTCTTCCTGACTTTCACAGCCACCTCTTTTGGAGGACCATAGTGGCTTTTTCTTTCATTTTGATTTGTTTATTTGCTTCACACAAAGGCTTGTTGACTCTGTGATGGCAGTTTTGATGATTCCCCATTGTTGCTCCACACCTCCTTCTAGCCTGTTTGCTAGTGCTTTTCTGAGGCACTCTCCCTTCTTGCCAAAGTCAGCTCTCCTAAAGTCCAGTACCCTCACTTTTGTATGGCTTGACTCTGTAGCTGAGTTTAACGTGAACCACACTGTTTGATGGTCACTTGTCCCCAGATGGCAACCCACTTCTAGATCTGAGATCCTCTCACTGTCCCAATTTGAGAGTACGAGGTCTAAGATTGCTCCCTCACGAGTGGGTTCTGAAACTAGCTGTCTAATGCCTGCCACCTGTAGGGCATCAAGAATGGCCCTGCTCTTGGATGTGGCTGCAGCAAATGTGCTCCAGTTAACATCTGGCATATTCAGGTCTCCCATCAATAGTATCTCCCTTTCTCTGCCATTCTAAGAATGCCTTCTATCACATCCTTGTCCATTCCCTCCCCTGACATGGGGTCTGTACACAACCCCCTAGGATTGTGGTGCCCTTTCCAGTCTCCAAGGTGACCCACAGTGCCTCCTCTCTCCCTGTTTACTCTTTTGTTCAGTTGCTTTTATCCCTTCCTTTACATAGAGAGCTACTCCTCCCCCTCTTCTCCCCTGCCTGTCTCTCCTGTAGGTTATGTACCCTGGTATGTTAACATCCCAGTCATGGTTCTCTGTGTACCATGTTTCTGTGACTGCTACAATATCCAGGCATCCCTCTTCCATCAAGGCCACTAGAGCCTTTAAGTGCACAGTGCAAGGGGAACTAATTAGAACAGCAGTCAGAAGAAAATGTAAAAGAAAAGCATAAAAATAAAACATTGCTGGCAGACATTAGTGAGCTAGAAAAAGTATCCCCCCAAACTCCAAAGAGAAGGACTGGCACATATTAAATGTACTTAGGGCAAGGTCTGGTGAAATTGTGAAACAGCAAGAAGAAAATGTTATATTCAAACCCCAAATGTCATATCTTGACCAGGGAGAGAAAGCAGGCAGACTGCTGGCTCTTCGACTGAGGCAACAAGAAGCTGCCAGGCTGATTAAAGGAGTGAGGTCACTGCCAAATAATGCTCTCCTTACCAAACTCAGAGATATACAGTAGTAGATGCCTCTGGAGTGCACTGTCAGTGCCTATACACTTTGGCACCCTCAGCTCCTATGGCTGCTATCTAGGCATTCTTAAACACAGCCCACCTACCCCAAATTTCTGCTGAACAAGCACCTATCTTTCAGGGGGAAATCACAACCACATAAATATTTTTTTCTATAGAACTTTCCACCGCTCAGGTTGTTGACTGTTCTGTCTCCACTTCCCTCAGATCGGCTTCCACCTCCCATAGACTTACCTCTGTGCAGGTTCTCCATGGATTTCCCTTCATGGTGGGGCCAGAGGCGGGAAGGGCTATCCCACCAAGTGAACACATCCAGAATGTGCCGTGGTGCCGAGGTAGTGGTGCAGGCCCAGAGAGGTGTGTGGTGTGCCAGCTAACCCTCAAGTCCTGTTTTCTGTTTTCTGCCCTGTGTGAGCTGAAGCAGCATGAGTTGCATATTTGCATGGAGGCACACATGTGCCCCAGAACCTGTAGCTCTCCCCCCACCCCATGATACAAATATGTCTACTGCTCAGGCATTCAGTGCTGCCACCAGAGCTCCATCTAGTGGCTGCCAAGAGCTAAATTAGCAAGCTTCCCCAATCCAGGAGAAGAGAGCTGCCTAGCAGCTGTTACATCCACTCCTGGCCCAACCCCCTCTGCTGACCCCTGGCAACCTGAGCTTGTTCCAAACTTGGGTTGCCGGCGTTGAATGAGGTAAGGTGCTCATCAATGCCTCAGTGTCATAAGGGCAGCTACATTCACATAAATTTTAACAGCCATTAAAGAGCTCACAGCTGACAACACTCTTAGTCCAGATGGCTTCTCCCCAAACTTCTGTAAGGTTTTCAGGGAGGATATAGCACCAAAGCCTTATTCAATGAGGCAATCCCCAAAAAGCAGCTGGACCCTCTCCTGCAAGAAGCCCACATCACCCTAATCCACAAGCCAGGGAGAGATCCATAGCATGTAACCAACTACAGATCTATCTCCCTACTTAACCTAGACTTTAAAATATTAGCAAAAGTGCTAATAACCAGAGTGGCAAGGGTCTGATCCTCTCTTATTGGTCCTGAGTAAGTATGATTTATGCAGGGCAGATTATCCACCAACCACCTCAGAAAGGTTGCTCATATCCTCTCTGCATCCAGGAGTGCTGCCTGCCCAGCAGTTCTGGCATCCTTGGATGCAGAAAAGGCCTTTGATAGGGTTTATTGGATGTTACTCCAGCATACATTGGAGGCATTTGGATTCCTGTCAACCTATCTGACACGGATCAAGCTGCTATATTCTCATCCATCTGCCAGAATTACTTGCAGTGGTGTTCGATTCCAAAGCTTTCCGCTAGGGAAAGGGATGAGACAAGAAAGCCCCCTTTCTCCTTACTTGTTCAACATATTTTTGGAACCCTTGACTAGGACCCTCCTTGCCAGTAATAATATTGTTGGAGTTAAAGTGGGAAAACAGTGATTTAAGATCTTGACTTATGCCGACATACTACTGCACTTAGAAAACCCAAACCAGTCCCTCTCCACAGCCCTAGGCATCCTGAAGGAATTTGGAACATTAGCTGGGTACAAGTTCAACTCCAACAGACAGTAATCATGCCCCTTAATCATCATACCTACACTGTACAGAGCAGAGGCTATGCAGTGAAGGGAAATGGTCACCATGGACTAAGGTATCTGAGCATCATAGTGGCAAAGAGCATCAACGTTATGTATCCAGAATAAAACAAGACCGTGAATGCTGGGAATCTCTTCCCTTGTTGCTGTGGGCTAGAATCAATGTAATCAAAATAAATATCTTGCTCTGCATTTTATACCCTATGAGTATGGTGTCTCAAAGCATACCTTTTAAATGTTGTTCAGCAAACTTCAGACACTGGTGTAAAACTTATTATGGCTAGACAAACTTCCAAGAAAGGCATACAGCAAAATCACACCACTGAAACAGCTTGGAGGCTTACAACTCCCGACTATCAGGATCTACTACCTTGCCACCAGGACAAGTCAATTATTATGGTGGCACAGAGCTGAAAATCCAAGTCTTCACAATATGTATTTCCCCATAGGTAAATTATGTAAAGAGAGCTGTGCGAACAGGAAGGTATCCTACTCATAGCACTACCTAACACAACATATGCCAAATTACCCCAAACCCTTAAAGTAACCCCAACTGGTGACTCTGTGCTGGCAGCATGACAGCTCCACAAGCTCATGGGCACAAAACCAGTCTTTGACCCAGCCCAAACTCTCAGAGGAAACCCAAACTTCTATATAGAAAAAAAATGCTCCCAAGACCTTATGGGCTAGAAATTAGTTTTAAAAAGTGGTGTGCCGCACAGATTACCAGTTCCCCAGATTTGGTATTCTGTCCCAGAGAGTGATATGCCACCCCCTTTTTTTTGTATACCTGCTAGAAAATGTCACCAACCATCAGTACATTCTTGTTTGACTAAATAAAAGGTAATAAAAGGCAAAAAACAAGTTCTAAAAATTCTCCATTCATTTATTTTTCTGTATTTTTTTTCTTTTCTCTTTACCTTGTAGGTAAGGTGTTGAACTTCCACTTTATTCTGTGCGTGTACAGAAAGAGTGATGCACAGAATGAAAAATATAGCACAGCCAGGCGTTACATACATTTTTTCAAAGTGCTTTTGCAGCACTGACTGGCAGCAAATCTCATCACAGTAATTTCACAAGCAGCGAAAAACAGAAAGTCTGTCTGAAATCCATGACAGACTAGAGTAGACACTCACACTGCAATTTAACCTAAAATGCAGCACAAAACCCTGGACAGTCATTTTGCTTTCAGTGATGACAGTGAGCTTAAGCACAGTGAAATGTTCAAGCAGCAATTGACATTCATTGATGATTGGGTATCTTTTTGTCTTGTTTTTTGTCTACCCTATCAAGACGAGTCACTACGAAAAAATGAATCTGGCCAGTGTAAACAGAAACTTTTGATTCAGTTAATCCAGCATGATTTGTTACAGTACCGTGACAGTACGTGATAGTTTTATTACTGTGACATGACCAATTGGCCAGATTTTACAAATTTAAAACACCCCACTCCTAGATTTGTGATAGATTTTTGTAATTTTTACATGAAATCCAATTTGCCCAGAATGTCACTGTACCGTTCCCGTTATATGATATTTTGCTGTGCTAGAGTGGTCCTCAAGCCACATCTCATGTTGGTGCGACGGGCTCCATGATTATTTTATTGTAGGGAGTCAGGGCTACTAAGAAGGGAAGAAAAATTATGAAGAGTGAAAGATACTCTGTTCACATACCCCAATCTGAACTACTTGGTGCTCAGCTGTCTCCCTCAGATAAATTCCGGGCACATTTAATTGTAAGATAAAACAGTACCTGATTGGTGCATTATTTTCAGCTCCTGCCCACCGACTTGTACTTGACTGATGGACTGTGCTAGGCTGGCTATCTGCTGCTTGACAAGTTAGCATTAGTCTACTACGCAGCCATGTCTGTTATAACAAAACTGAAATTAGTAGAACAAGGACTGAGAGAGCTCACCGAATGAGATTTGACAAATTAGACTGTACTGATCAACCTACCTGTGACTTGTAAATCTGGCACTGTGACCAGGCAAAATTATTTTTGCCACCAAAAATCTGGAGTGACACTAGTGGAATGCAAATTTAGCAATATTAACTGTTTTGTAGGAAAAATGAAGACAGTCTGAGCAGGACTCAACTGTTGGGTGGCAAAGAAAGGCCAAACCTTAAATGTGGAGGACATGATCGCAGCAGACTCATGTCATCATCACCAGAGTACTCAGTGATGCAAGAATCCCCTCTCTCCCCCAGTTAACAGTTTCCTGTGAACTAGTAATACTAGGGCACAACACTAACATGGGAGTACATTCAAGTTCTTCATCAGATATAACATGAGAATCATCATCAGACAAAAGTTTTTCAGAATAAGTTTCAGATGTGAAAGATTCATCTAAATCTACTTCTGAGTCTGAGCTGTCTGCCTCTTCTTCCTCCTGCTCATTGCTTTGTTTTTTGTTCCATGGACCACACGGCTGCAAAAAAGGCCTTTTTTTCTGTCTACCACTTTTTAACCAGTACTCAACGACTGGAACTGGATCAAATTCCTGTTCACGTGTATGTAATGAGATCCTTTTTAAGTCTATGAGACTGTCCTTTCCGAATGAACTTCGCCAGTCGGATTTTATTCCTTTCATTAGACTAAACCCACGTTCACAAACAGCTGTACTTGCTGGTAGAGTATGAATTAAGGTTACTAGTCACAAAATGTTGTGGCATTTGTCTTGGCAAACTTGATGAATATCTGGCAACTTTGCTTCTACAGCATTGGTGTACCTTTGGGGGGGGGGGACAAACATGTAATACCCTGATCTGATTTGCAGCCTGACATTATTGAGAATGTGCTGATTGTTAGTGGTAGAAGAAGAAATTCACCTTCTCTTTATGTGATTTTTTAATTTGGTCCACTCTGTTACACATATATCTGGATCTATGTTCTGTTCTATGAGGACTGGACTGAACTCTTCTATAACACCAGCTACTGCATCCTCTGCATAATCTGAAACAAATTGGAAAAAACTGTCTCACCTCCACCTCACTAAGCTAAAGATGATTCTCCCAGGCTTGTTGGCCATTGTTTAAAGTTCACAATGTGGTTCATGGCCACCATAATGGAGTCCGGCTGGTGCACGTCTTCAAACCTGTTTGTGACATTTAGGATCATGGCTGTCAGTAGTGTCTCTCTGTCAACAGAAAACTGGTCTGCTTCGTCAACAGACAGAGTGTGTCCATTGAATTCAGGTCCCTCCAAGGCATCCAGATTTTGCAAGTGCTTTCCAGGTCTAGAAAACAAGAACAAAAGGAAAAACACAGACTTATCCCCCCTGGCCTGACCTAACTTGTCCTAACAGAGATAAAGTTTTTTTTTTCTGGCAAGGGTGGAGGGAAAATACTATAGTCTAGCTAAAACCAATCTGGAAAACAAAAATTACTTTGTTTCAGCTTTACAAGGCAGTCCTTCAGGTCCTGAAGTGATTCAAACACCTCTCTCACTGAAGTATCATTTGCTTGAAGAAGCAGGCTGACTTTTGTGAACTCTTCCAGGATGTCTGCCATCAGGTAAATGTAGCATAGACATCTCCAGGTCTGCATGGTCTTCAGTTAGCCCTTGGTCTTCTCTGCTTGGTCCCCTTGGGATCCACCGAGTTGCATCTCAGAAGACAAAAAATGGCACAAGTTGTTGCTCTAGTAGTTCCAACTTTAAAACAAATCTACTAGACTGTGCTTAAAATGGAGTCTGGGACAATACATACCTGTTGGAAGTGTAACAGGATCCCGGGGTAGTCTGTGATGAGCACTTTCAGTGCTGTTAATGTGTGTTGTGTCCATTTGGTTCCTCCCACTCTAGTTGGAATAAGGCATCTTACTCCCGCTGCCTGACAGGACTCTCTCAGATGTTTACGGTTTAGAGTTGAAAAATGATAAAACAGCTAGATCCCCAGCCATAATAGGTATATTTATTTATGATACGTGATGTTTTTTAAGACATTCCTCCAGCCTATGTGCATTGCAGTGGATTGTGACTAGATGAGGACAATCCTTTTTCAGTAGTGCAGCCACCCACCTCTTCTACCAGTCATCACTGCTGCCCCATCGGTGGTAAGCCCTACTAATTTGTTTTTCCATTCTGCTGACTTCATCTGTGACAGCATGGCCTGATCGATGCATGCCGTGATTGATGCTGCATCAGCTTTGTGTGGATTTTCCAGAGACACAAAAAAAAAAACCTGGCACCCCTTGTTTACTGTTGTTATGTAAAATATTTCCTGTTTTATACTGGAATCTGTAGCACCACCTATCATTACGGATATAAAGTCCGCATTCGTCACCATATCCACCAGCTTATTACGTTCCATCTCAGCAGTATTACTAATGAACATGTGGCATGATTTGTCATTGTGATAGGTTTCCCCAATATCAACCCCTTTACATTTGTCAAAGTGACACATCTAGTGGAAGTCTCTATTTGGCCTAGTGTGTTTGGCCAAGGCATGTGCATTTTAAATTAAGATCTGCATATGACATGTCACATTGGAACTGAGCATTTCGTTTGCTCTGTCAGCAGCAGATGCCTGCTGAGATTCGGCTACAAATCTGGCATCAGTGAGGGAGTGCTTCTTAGACTTGGCATGTTTTTGTAAAGACTGCTCAGTGAAATTATTGCAGACCCCTTCATAATATGCTGATGTTATGTCTACAATGTCTGGGAATTTCCTACATGCTTTACAAAACATTACGTTTTTTTCAGGGTCAAGCTCAACCCAAGCGTACTTTGTTACCCAGTGTTCTTGAAAAGTATGCACTCGTTTAGAAACATAGAAACATAGGAACATAGAATTTGACGGCAGATAAGGACTGCTTGGCCCACCTAGTCTGCCCATTTTCCTATCTAACAGATAAGCTGCAGATCCTAGTTAACCAACAGCTTACTTCCTCCTACCCCCACTAGGACTGCCTTATGTCTGTCCCATGCATTCTTGAATTCCCCCACTGTTCTTGACTCCACGACCCTTCAGGGAGGCTGTTCCATGCATTCACAACCCTCTCTGTGAAAAAATACTTCCTCACATGACCTCTGAGCCATCCCCCCTCTATCTTCAAATTGTGCCCCCTTGTTCTTGCACATCTTTTTTTCTGAAAGATGCCACCCTCTTGGAATTTGTTAATTCCCTTGAGGTACTTGAAAGTTTCTATCATGTCCCCTCTCTCCCTCCTTTCCTCAAGGGTATACATATTAAGCTCCTTTAGTCTTTCTTTGTATGGCTTCTGGTCCAGAGCCTGCACCATTTTGGTTGTCCTCCTCTGGATAGCCTCCACTCTGTCTATGTCTTTGCGGAGATGGGGTCTCCAGAACTGCACACAGTACTCCAGATGGGGTCTCACCAACTGTCTGTACAGAGGGATAACAACTTCCTGTTTTCTACTATTGATGCCTCTCCCTATGCATCCCAGTATCCCCCCAGCCTTCCTTACTGCCTTCTCACATTGCTTGCCCACCTTTAGGTCATCTGATATAATTACCCCCAGGTCCCTTTCCATTTTTACTGTTGTCAGTATCTCAACCCCATTGTGTACTCTTCCCCTGGGTTTTTGTTTCCCAGGTGCATTACCTTGCACTTCTGCGCATTGAATCTGAGCTGCCATACATTTGACCATTCCTCCAACCTTGCCAAGTCCCTTCTTATCCTTTCCACCCCATCTGGTGTATCAACCCTGTTGCAGATCTTTGTATTGTCTGCAAAGAGACATACTTTTCCTTCCAGTTCCTCTGCAATGTCACTTATAAAGACATTAAAAAGGACCAGTCCCAGTACTGAACCCTGCGGTACCCTGCTAGTAACCCTCCTTTCTTCACTGTGGACTCCATTTACTACTACCCTTTGCGTCCTGTTGTCTAGCCAATTTTTTATCCAGGCTACCACCTTGGGACCCTCCAAAGCTGGCTAACTTGTATTAATCTTTTGTGTGGGACTGTATCAAATGCCTTGCTAAAATGTAGGTAAGTCATGTCACAGCCCTCCTGGTTTACTACTTTGGTCACCAGTCAAAGAAATCTATTAGATTCTCTGACACCTTCCCATCATGAACCATGCTGCCTTGGGTCCTGTGCCCCACTGGCCCTTAGGTACTCAACAATTCTTTCCTTCAGAAGTGATTCCATCATTTTCCCTACCACTGAAGTCAAACTAACTGGTCTGTAGTTTCCTGCCTCTGTCCTGCTCCCACTTTTGTGAAGAGGAATCACATCTGCCCTCCTCCAGTCTTCAGGTACCACCCCATCCTCCCATGATTTGTTAAAGAGAGTAGCCAGCAGTGTCATTAGTTCTACCCTTAGTCCTTTTAGAATTCTTGGGTGAATCCCATCAGGCCCCATTGCTTTGTCCACCTTCAATTTTATTAGTTCTTTCAGAACCCTTTCTTATGTAAATGGACTGGTATCGACCTCGCCTTCAAAGTGTTCTCTTGTTTGGTTTAGGTACCTCCTCCTCTTCCTTGTGAATACTGAGCAGAAATATTCGTTCAGTATCCCTGCTTTTTCACTGTCACCCTCTACCCACATTCCCTCCCTTTATTAAGCCTCAGTATCCCTCCTTTGGTCTTTCTTCCGCTCCTAATGTACCTATAAAGGTCTTATCCCTTCTTAACAGAGTTGGCTGTCCTTTCCTCAGTTTGGGCCTTTGCTGTTCTGACTGCCTTCCCAGCCTCTTTCTGCTTTAACTGATAAAGTTCTCTGTCCTGCTTCTTCTGTGTTTCCTTATATTTACTGAATGCTATCCTTTTCTCCTTAACCTTTCCTGCCACCTCTTTTGAGAACCATGGCGTTTTTTTCCTTCATTGTGTTTTGTTAATTTGCTTTACACAAAGGCTTGTTGCCTCAATGATGGCTGTTTTGATTACTCCCCATTGTTCCTCCACCCCTCCTTCTTGCCTGTTTGCTAGTGCTTTTCTGAGGCACTCTCTCATTTTCCCAAAGTCAGCCCTCCTAAAGTCCAATACTCTTGCTTTTGTATGGCTTGACTGTATGGCTGTGTTTATCGTGAACCACACTGTTTGGTGGTCGCTTGTTCCCAGATGGCTACCCATTTCTAAGTCTGAGATTCTTTCTCCGTCCCCATTTGAGAGTACCAGGTCTAAGATTGCTCCCTTCCGAGTGGGTTCCAGTTCTAGCTGCCTGAGGCATGCTCCCTGTAGGGCGTCAAGAATGACCCTGCTCTTGGATGTGCCTGCAGCAAAGGTGCTCCGGTTAACATCTGGCATATTCGGGTCCCCATCAACAATATCTCCCCTTTTTCTGCCATTCTAAGGAAGCCTTTTATCATTTCCTTGTCCATTCCCTCTCCCTGAGATGGGGGTCTATATACAACCCCTATGCGGATTGTGGTGCCATTTCCTGTCTCCAGGGTGACCCAGAGTGTCTCATCTGCTCCCTGTTTACTCTTTAGTTATGTTACTTTGATCCCTTCCTTTACATAGAGAGCTACTCCTCCTCCTCCTCTTTTACCCTCCCTGTCCCTCCTGTAGATTGTGTGTCCTGGTATGTTGACATCCCAGGCATGGTTCTCTGTGTACCATGTTTCTGTGACTGCTCCAATATCCAGGCAACCCCCTTCCATCAAGGCCACTAGTTCTGGGAGCTTGTTACACAGACTATGGGCATTGGTACTCATCACCCTCCACTTTTTGATGGCCTTACCCCTTTTAGTCCCATTTCTGTCCTTACTGCCTTTGCCTTTTTTACATTTACCTCTGTCTTGCCCCAATGACTCTCTACCTTGGTGTTTACCTCGTTAATCACTATGTTTTGTGGGGAGGCTGGGATTTCCTGCCCTTTTCAGTGCTCTCCTCATTAGTTTAAATGCTTTCCAATGAAGCGATTTAAACCTCTCACCTAGGATTCTGGTTCCCCCGACAGATGCAGACCATTGCACCAGTATAGGTCTGCATCCTCCAGGAGGCTCCCCAGTCCCCAATGAAGCTAAAACCCTGAGCTCCACACCAGTTTTTCAACCATTCATTGAATTCCCTGGTGAGGAGTACCCTAGCATCACCCTTTGCAATAGACAGGCAGCACCTCCGAGAAGGTTACTGTATGCGCTACTTGTCTAAGGCCCTTCCCCAACTCTACAAACTCCTCTTGCACTGCTCTGATCCCATTCATAGCCAGATCATTTGTCCCTAGGTGGACAATGACATTCAGCTCTCTCCCTCGTGCAGCTGCTCCCACAATCCTGAGGATTCACTTCCTGTCCCTTCAAGCCATGGCGCCAGGCAGGCACCTTACCTCCCTCTCCCCTTCCTCCCCCATTTATACCTCCTAATATTTGAGTCCCCCACCAGGAGTTGTTTCCTTCCCCTGTGGGGCCTCATGCCACCCTCCTGTGGGTCTCCTTTGTGAAGGTTCCCAGCGTCCTCCTTGGTCTCCACTGCGGGTGCCTCCATAGAGGAACCACTATCCACCAGAAGAGCGAATGAATTGTGGAGAGGTACAGCTGGAGGATGCAGCTCTGTTCCACCACCTCTCCTCCCTGAGCCCACTCTGGTCCAGCTCTCCTCTTTCTTGGCAACCTCTGAAGTAGTGGCATTGGCCCTGGTGGTCCCTGGGTGGGGGAGGAGGTTTCATGAATCCTAGCCAGGTCAGCCTGGAGACGGGCAACCTCCTCCCTCAGACCAGAGAGGTGCCTACAAATAGGGCAGCATCGCAGCCTCCAGAATGTCTCCCAGAACACTGCCGCCCCACAGACATTGCACTGCACCACTCCTATCATGTCTTATTTTGTGTCTTCTCTCCTGTTTCTCTGTATGCTTACTCCCACCTCTCCTTACAACTCTTACCCTCCCTGTTCTGGGACAGCAACTTCCTATATTCTTCAGTAGCCTCCTTCTTCCTTGCTCAGTGTCAGACCACCAGCAGCTGGGTGGGGGGGAGAGTGAGCTACTTTTTTTTCCGTTAGGGTTGACAAAACCAATGTTTCCCTATGATCCTTCCCTTCCTACTGCCAAACAGGAAGTTCCTGTTGTCAGTCAAATCCAGTGGCTATAAAAGAAGAACTGTCTTAGGGTGGGTGGAGGGTTGGGATTGAGGGCAATTAGTAAGAAAAAAGGCTAGCAACAGGAAGTTGTAATTTGAGTCACCTGCTTTTATAGTGTCTAAGCCACACCCCCAATTAAGCTCTCCTTCCTCCTACTGGTTTAGCAAAGTAAACTGATACAGCACCCTTCCCAGCACAGAACACACACTTTTGTCATAAGCAACATCTCTCTCCTTTTTTCTAAGAGTATCCTTCTCTGCTGCAATTGTCTTAGGGTTCTTTACTCCATTCCAAAAAATTCTGGCAATGTCTTATAATTTGCCAGCAAAGAAGCATGCTCTGACCAAACAGGCAAGGGCCAGTGGATGCAGAACTAACTGGGCTAAATCCGCCCCAATCAAGATAATTTTCTATGCAAGGTGAATGTCAAGCAGACTTATGATCACAATTTATGTTTAGCCCTGGGGGGCCTCGCTAAAATGTTTTTGCTGTGTTGTAGATTCAACCGCAGGGGGGAGTGAGTGTCAAGGTTTTGTTATTCGTCCTCAAACCAGGTAAGAACATTTATTCTTGGCCAATTGCAAATTTGTTAACTGCCCAGAATCTAATCCCCCCCCCACAGGGCAAAGTCTGCCCAGAAAAGAAAATGAGCTGCATAAAATAAAGCTGCTTCATTGAAATGTTACAGCCTAATGTGTTTTTTTTTCAATAAAAAATGTAAAATAAATGTCTGGTTTTTTTGGGGGGGTACCAAAACAAGGGAAAAGATCAACCTTTTTTGCCTCTCCAAATCAGGGAGATTAGGGCATGATTGCCTGTTTTTTTGTGGCACAGTGCCCCTCCCTGGGTGAAACTGGGCAATTAATTTATTGGGCTGGAACATACTGTGAGGCAAAGTTGGTTTTCCATTGTTCTGTGCCGGGGCATCTGTGCCCAAAAAGGCTAAATTTTGTTTTTTTCAGGCTTGTTGTTGCCTTTGTTTTTTTATGGCAGTGCCCTCCTTGTAAAAATCTTCCCTTGTTGGCCTTTTTCATTTTATTTCTCCTTTTTTAGGCAGTCTGCCTAGTTTTTGAAAACTGGTTAGTCTGCAAAATACAGCAAAATGGCACATTTGCCCTCCGTTATTCCAGACCCCCCCGACTGTTTCCTAAGCTCACTGACACTCATTCAGTTGCAGAAAATCAGAGTCTCCCAACATATCCACCCTCCCTCCCAATATCCTGACTGTACTGTTCGTTCCCTGCACCCTCCCATTTCAGTCAGCCCCCTCCCCCACTTTACCAGACCATTCAGAGCAGCAGTGATGTCCAGAGAGAGGAGCCTAGAGCAAGAGAGTCCTGTTGACATGCTTGCTGCCCCGGGAGTGATGGAAAGCAAGTGCACAATGGCTCAGCCCAAGACCGAAATCTCACCAGTGAACGCGAGATTTAGATTGGTTTTGGGCTGGGCAGACAAAATGTGGCATTCCAGTTGGCTGGAGCATCTTAGAAGGCGCCAAACAGTCTCTGGAGCCAAAAACTATTTTCATAAATAAAATCACATATTTAGTAAATTCTCTTTTATATCAGTTGCAAGCTTATAAAAGGGATACAGCAGGTGGCCTCAATGGGTCTCATGCCAACTATATAAGGGACACCACTCAATAGGTTTTCTGGCACAGAACCGTACCTCAATTATTCCAACCCTTCCCACAGTATCTGCACATTGCCAGGGGACTGGGAGGAAAGAAAGGGCTCCCATGCTCGAAACAAATTGCTCTTCTTTTCCTTTTACCATATGGGAAAGTCTTTTTTTAGCAACAAGGCCTGAATGTCCAGGTAATGCCATTGGGATACCATTGGCACCACCCCTGAGACCCATGTGTTCAAGATGCAATGGCATGCTAAAAACACAAACGCCCTGGACCGTCTCGGGAGAAAGCACCAGCCCTCCATTCCTAGATCTTCAATACTGAACAAAAATAATAATGGGACCATCGGTAACTGGCGCTCCAATAGTTTCCCCACCTCCACTGCTATAGCATCCCAAAAGGTCTGGAGAGTTGGTCAAGACCAAAAACAATGATAGTAGGAACCTACAGCAATGCTACACCTGCTGCAGATAGGGCATACTGCCAGGTTTAACATATGTACCACTTGGGGTGGACAATAGAGGTGGTGAACAAACTTATAGTAGGATTCCTTGTATATATTACATATTAGAACCCCCATATGGAACGTTTGCATTCATAATGGTTATATTAAATGCACGCTGTAAATAGAAAACAGAGTTAAAAATCTATGTTTCAACCTTAGGTCTTCTTCAGGAAATATTTAAAAGAGGAAAAAACAAAGTTAGCATTCATTTCCAGTTATCCTCCCCAATTAACAGGCCAAGTCCTGCTCCCACAAAGCCCTAGTTTTTTGTGTAAGATCCAGGAAAAATTGCTTACCCAGCTGGGCTGCCTTGTGAATAAGATCTCTAGTGTCTTTTCTAGCATTAACAACCAGCTGCTACACCTGTCCCACAGGGGAAATCATTGCCTGGCCCCACCCCAGACCCCGAGCATATGCCCTAAATTGTAAATACCTAAAGAAATGAGGCCTACCCAAGCCCAAACCATGCTGCATGTCCTCAGAGGAGCATAGACCCTCTTTATTGTGCAGGTCTGCTATACACTTCACTCCTTTTGTCTCCTACTCTCTAAACCCTGAGTCTTCCATCCCCGGAACAAAGAAATGGTTCCCAGCCACCGGGAGCAATAATGTCTCCTCTTCTGTTACTCCTCTAGTTCAGGTAATCTGCTTCCAGTCATCTAAGACCACCAGCACTAGGGGATTGACACCCTCAAGACTCGCATATACTTTACACCCCTACTTAAATAAATAAGAAGGTAGTCTGCCTGGGCAGCTCCTCCTCTCCAGGTCTACCCAGCTCGCCACCTGCGGTCGGTTAACCCAATCCTGGATGTAACGATGCTGGATCGCCATGAAGTAATTACAAAGATACGAAAAATTCAGGTCTCCCCTGTCCATGCCAGCTTTAAGGTTCTGCAGGCACACTCTTGGATGCTTGCCTTGCCAAATAAAGGCTGCAAAGGCTCCCTCCACCCTTTTAATGTCCGCACTGGTGAGGCCGACATACAGCATCTGTATCACATGTAAAATCCTAGGCAGTATATTCATTTTTATTAAATTGATTCTGCCTAACTAGGAGTTTCGTAAGGGACTCCATCTATGCAGGTCTGCTGCTATTGTTTTTATAATGGGGGTATAATTTAGCTTGTACAAGGAACCAAGATTCTTCCCTACCCAGATCCCCAAATACTTAAAAGATCCATGAACCTCTTCCAGCCACCAGGACTTCCCCCCCATCTCGGGTCCCCCTCTCCTCCCAAATACATTATCTCTGATTTCCCTAAATTAACTTTATATCCTGAAAACTGTGCAAAACTATCCATACGCGGAAGCAAGGGTGTTATTGATTCCTGTGGCTTCTCAATAAACAACAGCATATCATCAGTAGACAGGGTAATTTTATGCATGCAGCCCAAATGCCCCCTAACCCCCACTACATCCTGACTTTCCCGGATGCACACCGCCAATGGCTCCAGTGTGAGCGCAAATAATAAAGGGGAAAGGGGGCACCCCTGCCGCGTTCCCCAATGACAGGAAAACCTATCTGACAAGGATCCATTTACTAGAATCTGCGCCCTGGGAGACCTATACATTACCCGGACCATCCCCACAAAACCATCCCCCAGGCCAAACCAGGTCAACACCTCGAACAGGTAGTCCCAGTCTATGCAGTCAAATGCCTTCTCAGCATCCATGGAGAGCACACAAGTACCTCCACATCCCCAAGAGGCCCCCCACATGACATACAGCAACCTCCTTACATTGCGATAAGAAAGGCGTCCTTTTACGAACCCGGTCTGGTCTGGGTGGATTAACTCTGGCAGCACCTGGTCCAACCGACCCACCAAAACCTTCACCAAAATCTTAAGATCACAGTTCAAGAGGGAGATGGGGCAATAAGACGCACACTCCTCAGGGTCATTTACAGGTTTAGGAATAACACATTCCTGCATCATAGCAAGCTGCTGGGAGTGCCCCATCTCCCCCTCCAACCTCCTCAAACAAGCCCCTCAGTGGCTCCACTACATGGTCCAGCATGCTCTTGTAATATTCAGCTGGGTATCCATCTGGCCCACTAGCCTTTCCAGCCCTTAGTACCTTAATTACACTGCAGATTTCATCTTTGGTGATGTTAGAGCTTAACCTTTCCCTCTGTGGTTCTGATAGCTTAGGCAGCTTGAGCAGATCTAGGAACTCGCTGGCGAGTTCCTGTGTTCCCCACATTCCACTCTATAAAATTATTGGTAGAACTGCCAGAATCTTTCCCTGATCTACTTCCTATCCTTTATCATCCCCCCTGGGCATTTTTGATACCCAAGACCAGGGTAGGAGCCCGACCCTCTGTTATCAGTCTGACCAACATAGGTATAGGCTTGTTGCCCCACTCAAAAAACAGTTTTTTTTAGCAAACAGCCAAGAATTCTGGGCCTTCCCTAACAATAAAGCATTTAAGGCCTCCCTGATTGTCCTTAACAGTTGAGGTGCTTCCCCCATCTCACCCGATGCCACCTTCCTCTTCAAATCTTTAAGACGGCGCTCCAGATCCACTCTCTTTTCCTTTTTTAATTTTTTTATGCTGGACCATGAAACTAATGCTCGCCCCTCTCATAAATGCCTTCCCAGCATCCCATCATCCCCCTTATAAATGCCTTACCAGTATCCTATATCGTAGCCTTGTTAAGCGTCATACCTCCCTCCCTCTATCAGGAACTCCTCTTTTTACCTAGTCTGCAAGAATCTACTTTGCCTCATTCCACCACCACCACCCCATCTATGTCAAAACTGAACCACTTCTGCTCCCCTCTACTTACTATTTTGACTCCTGCCTCCTTTAAGCACTTAGTATAAAATATATCAGTTGTGACGTACATACTGTTGTACATCTCCTCTCATATTGTCTCTTGTGGTGTTTTACTTCTTCTCAATTGCCTATTGAATTGTTGCCTGCACTGCTACACTACTTGTTACAAATTCATGCTGTATTATTGTTTATACTCTCTCACTCATGTTTGAAACCCCTTCCCCCTTCCCACCAGGTCACACCTGGAAATGAGCCTTGGCTTAGTGTGCCTTTCCTGGTTACCAAATGTTTAAATAAATAAATAAAATAAATGTATTACCCAATATAATTTCCACTATTCAACCTAATATTTTTTTAAATCCTGGTTTCCTAAAAGATAGTTTGGAAATTTCCAGGGGGGTGGTCCATCTTAAGGCTCATTTACCAACATATTTAGGATGACCATCACATGATCTGTGATATGGATGGGGCCATGTTTAACATTGAGTAACTACAAAAAACAGCTCCGGGGAATCTAGATATAATCAATTTGGGACCATGTCTTATGCAGATTGGAGTAGAAAGTATACTCCCTTGCCCCCAGGTTTGCCGTGCGCCAACAGTCTGTTAGATCTAAATCACTCATACAAACCTGCCATCTACACAGGGCACCCCTACTCCCTCCCCTGCTCTCCGATTGATCCAGAACAGGATCCATGGTGCTGTTTAATTCTACTCGCAATACCAACCACTGGAACTGCTCCCTTATCATAATATTCAACATTTGTTGGTAATAAACAGGATCAAACATCGCCGGGGCATATATGCTTCCAAATGCGATCATTTCCACATATAATTCCCCCTCCATGAAAACACAGAAACCCTCCTGTGGGTCTGCCACTACATATGTCACCCACAGAGGAAGGTTTTTATGCAAGAGGATTGCCGCATCCCACTTATGGGAAGTGTAGGAGGCTACGTAACATGTTCCCACCCAACCCCTCTCTAGTTTGGCATGTTCGATAACCGTCAGGTGGGTTTCTTGCAGGGTAGCCACTTGTACCCCTTGTCTCTTCAAAACTGCAAGCAGGCTACTCCATTTAACTGGGGAGGAGACACCCCAAAGCAGGGCAAGAGCGGGTTAGTCGTGTGGGCCTTGTATAATCATAAAGAAGTAAGGGACACACTATTTCTCAAGGCAACACCAGCCACCTGCTCTTTTTCCCAATGTTACTGTAATCACTCTTAGGGTGAGGGTAGAGGTGGCGTGGACCAAAAAAACATGCGCATCACCCCATCCCCCACCACCACCAGCAGACCTTCAGGCCGGCAGCATCTTCTCCAAGGGCCAGGATGTGAGCCCATCCTGCAGAGATCACACAATATTACAATCTTCACCATGTCCATCCATCAGCAGACATGATGTTAAATCTTAGCTATCCACTGACCACACCAAAATTTCAGCATTTCAGAGGTAAACAAGAGTCTAAACAGAACAGGGGTTACTTTCCTTCAGCAAGAGTCTGCTGGGCCATTCTATTGTCAACAGGGGTACAAAATCCTTGGGGTAAGCCAAGAGAGCTGCTGGTCAGCTCACAGTTAAGGGAAGTCCATTGGGAGCCCCAGGCCGCGAGTCTGAACCCCAAACAGGGGTGAAAATGGATGAATCCTCAGTTTGATGTTCTTCACCCCAATTTTCTCTTTGGCTCTTTTTATTTATTTATTTATTTATTTATTGAGATTTCAGAATTTAGACCTTTGAGTCAGAGACTCTTTTATAAAGGCTCCATGTCAGAGTACAGTACAATAATTGGCAAAATACAATAAGTATACATATAGAGGAGTGATACAAATGGGTAAAAACAGGCAAGTGCATTGAGAGAAGTTTAGTACATAGCTCTGCAACAAAAGAGGTTGCTTTATCCACTTCCCAAAACGAGTATGTGGTGCCCTCATTCTTGATTTTTAAGATGGCTGGGTAAGTCATGAAATGTTCGACTTTTAGCTCCCATAGTTGCACCATTATGGAATTAAACTGCCGGCGCCTTTTCAACTGTCAGGCCGAATAATCCTGGGAGAAGAACAGGTGAAGCCCTTTATATTTCAAACTGCCGGCCACTTCTTGGTCCTGGAAATTGTGGAACCTCATAATGATTTGCCTTGGAGGCTGATCCGGTAGATGTTTGGGCACAACTGCACGTTGCGCCCTCTTAAGTTTGTACCGGCCATTCTTTGGTTGCAGCCCCAGCTGCTCTGGAATTTTGGCCACACAGAATCCAACCATGTCAGACCTTTCCCTGCCTTCTGGTAAGCCTCTTACATGTAAATTCAGCCATCTGTGATAATTCTCTTGGTAGTCGAAGAGATCTTTAAAATCCTCTAGCTCTTTCTGCAGGGTGGCCATCTTCTCAGGAATTGGGCACACGGTATCCTCCAGTTGAGATATGTGCCCCTCTGCTTCTGCCAGTTGGGTCACTTGGGTTGTTTGCAGGTTCAACAGCTCTTGCAATTTATTGTCAAACTTCTTTTCTAGTTGCTCCAAATGTGGTGCTAGGGCCATCAGAACTTGGCCCGTTACATCCTGACCCAAAGTACTCATTTCGGCCGCAGAGAGCGATATTGGGCTCGCCCTTTCCACTTGGGCCACAGGAGGTTGTCTCTTGGTATTTTTAGCAGCTGCATAGCAGTTCTTTGTCACATATTGCATTAGATATTCATCCATCCTGTTAATGTTGCTGTAGATATTCGTTTTATGCAGAATTATGTTAGGATGCCATGTACAGTATTTTTATCAGATTTTCTGTCTTAGGAGTGGAGCTAGGAAAAAACACATCCTCACACTACAGTGCTCATCAGCATGTGTTGTTATGAAAATCTTTCAATAAGGAACACTAATTTAAAAAAAAGTTATCCAACTGCAATTCTGACTTAGTTCAAACACTCATGGTCTAGAGTGTAAGCCTGCTAGAACTAGCTGCTCCTTGTATTGCTGGCCCTCTAGCCACGATCTTAAATCATTCCCTTACTTCTGGTGTTGTTTCTGACAGCTGGTTGGTTGCAGATATTGCCCCAGTAATCAAATTTAGTGACCCATAAAGTCGAGACAATTGTCATCCCATTGCCACCCTTCCTCTTCTCAGTAAAATCCTACAAAAACATTGAATATTCTCAACTCAGTGACCGCCTCATAAAATATAATCTCCAGTCTAATTTCCAGCATGGTTTCAGGAAGGATCATGGAACTGTCACAGCCTTACTTAAACTTTTCAGTGATATTAGCTTTGCAATGGATGAGGGTCTGAGCAATGGTTTAGCATTTATAGACCAAACAAAAGCATTTGCTCTTGTTAGAAACACAGAAACATAGACAATGATGGCAGTTCGATCTGCCTGTATTACCCTCTCTTTCCCTGAGACCTGTTGTCTATACTATCTTACCCCAGCACTGTTGTCTATATGTGAATTTTGTCTGCACCACCCACCCCCACATTCCCTGCCTTCCTGCTGCCCTCTGAGTAACTGCTACGCCCTTTACTCTGTCCTAGTCTCGCTTGAAACCATAAAGTGTTTTTGCAACTACCACCTCAGTCAGCAGACTGGTCCATGGTTTAACCACTCTCTCTGTAAAACAAAACTTCCTCACATCCCTCCTGAATCTCCTCACCAACACCACCAGCTTCCACACGTCACCCTTGTTCTAGATTCACTATTCTTGTTGTATAGTTCCTCACTGTTTAGCGTGTTCATTCCTTTCAGGAACTTTTTATTTGTAAACTTTCTTTGCTCCCATCACCAGTTGCTAGGGCCTCCCTAAGGCGAGACTCACTCGAATGGCACTACCATCCAGCCTGAATCCCACCTGGCTGAGGAATCGGGGACAGAGTCCTTTCTACTGCTGCCCTGAGAGGAGAGGACCCAGGAGAGTTGACCAGGTACAGATCAGCAGTAGATGTGTGTGCCATCCCCTGGGGACTGCCATCGTCCTCTTAGCGGCCAGGGTTTTCCACCATCTTGTTTTTGTTTCCCCCAAGGTGGTGGCTTGCAATGACGTCAGTGCATGGAGGACGCATACCCACCCCCTCCCACAGACATCCGCTGCCACCTCCCCCTTCTACATCCCTGCTTGAATGTAGTGCTCCCTGTCTCCACCGGGAGCTGCTACAAAGCAAGGAAGCCCCAGATCCCACTCCAGGAGAGGAGAGCAGTCCTACAGATGCTCGATCCTCTCCTCCCCCTGCCAATCCCCAATAGCCCGAGTCCGCTCCTGAACTTGGGTTGCCAGCATGACGTGAGGTGTGGTGTCCAGTGCCTCAACCCTCAGCACCACTGGGCCAGCTATCCTTTCAGGAATTTAAAAGTCTCAATCATATCGCCCCCCCTGTCTTATCTGACCTCCAGCGAGTACATGTACAGTGCCCTAAGCTGATCCTCATAGGATCTTCCCTACTGGCCCAAAATAATGTTGGGTACCCTATGTTGTACCTGTCTTTGTCTTTCCTTAGGTGAGGACTCCAGAATGGAGCACAGTACTCTGGGTGTTTCCTCACCAGTGACTTATAGAGAGGTAGTAATACCACTTTCCTCCTGCTATTAAAATCCCTACCAATACACCACAATATCCTGCTTGCCTTACTGTAGGCCTTGTTACACTGGCTAAATTGTACAAGAAAGTTACTTATGATGATTCCTAGTTCCTTATGTTTTGTCACAGCTTGTCCACACCCAGGATTCAGTCTGCAGCAGATTGCAAAGCTTCTTAACCTTCAACACCTGTAAGGATACTTCAGTAGCTGCCACCACTCAGAAGTGATTCTCTTACTTGGACTTTCTTGTTCCAAATCCCACAAGAGTTACTCCTCACACAGTACAGTACTCTTTTGACTAAGGGCAAATGGACTTCCCCTGTCACTCACTCCTGAGAAACACTTTCTTTCTTTGAATATGGTAACTGTAGCTTCTCTCTTTCTCTCTCTCTCCCTCCCTCCCTCTCTCAGACGTAGTGTGGATTTGTCAATACCAGCAGTTAATTATTCCCCCAAAAGCTTCAGTTACAGAGACATGAAGTATGTAAAAATAATATTTACTACTTCACAATATTTACACATCTACAGGATATTACACATATACAAGACTAAGGGAATTACAGGGTTACTACAGAAATTAAAAAAGTGCTTTGCACACAGCAAAAGAAACAAATAGAAAAAAAAGTCATATGGCTTCTTAAATTTAACAGAATAGAAAGACTCTTACCATTCAGGATCTGTAAGTGAGCTGCAGGAGACACAAACTCTTAGATGTTGTAAGTCTACAGTTCCAAGACCAATGGAGTTGCTAGGGCCTGGCACAGACCTCAACAGCCTTCAGCTGCTCTCCCCCATGCTGCATCATTATATATGTCACTGTGATATCATGGATTTGACACTTTCTTTGTCTTCTTACCACCTCTATAGAAAGCTGGCTTACAATGGAATTTTGGATTATGTGGACTTAGGGACCTTTTCTTTTGTTCTCAGCCATGTCTGAAGGGGTGGCTACATGGCCAGGACAGTGTTCTGACATTAAAGAACGTGGGCTCTTTGAAGATATCTTATTAACTGACCAGGGGATCCTCTCGTTACAGGGCAAAGGGACTGAAATTACCCACCAGGGCCAGCTAGTCTGCTTCTGGCAATAATTTTTATCTAATTTCCCCAACCTATCTCTGTCCTCTTAGCTGATTTGATTGTAGTGTTATCAGTGCAATTAAAAAAGTACAAAATTAAATAGCAAATTGTTACATCCCCCCCCCAAGAAATGAAAAAACATTCCTTTAGCACTCCTAAAGGATTTTTTTTGTTCATGTGAGCCAACTGGCTCCCCTTGCTATACCCTCAGTACAATCTCTGTTGTTTCCATGCTGTGACCCACTGTGGTCCGTAAGGTTCAGATTATTGGATTGCAGCATCAGACTCCACCTTATCAATTTGGGGCTTTGCCCACTGGACCTATGCAGCCATGTGAGGGGGTTATGGTCAGTGACCAGGGTAAACTCACTCCCATATAGATAAGGTTGCAGCTTCTGCAAAGCCTGAACAATACCTAGACACTCCTTTTTGATTGTCGCATAGGCCTCCTCTCTTAGTAGCAGCTTCCTGCTCAGGTACTTGACTGGGTGCTCCTCTCTCAACTGTGTAACTTGACTCAGAACTACACTGAGTCTATGATCAGATGTGTGATCTACGTGCACAATGAACCATAGAGAACAGTCCAGGTTGGTGAGCACAAGTACCTGACATGGTGCTTCCTTCAGCTGATAGAACACAGCATCGCAGGTTTCGATCCACTGAACCTTGTCTGACATTTTCTTCCTGAGATCGGACAGGGATTTGGCCATATTGCTGAAATTTGCTACAAACTTACAGTAGTGCCCTGTTGTCCCTAGGAAGGCCCATACCTTTCTCTTAGTCATGGGTGTGGCCCATCCCAGATGGTCTCAATATTCACTGACTCAGACCAGATGTACCTACTCCCCACCCTGTGCCCAAGGTATGATGCCTCCTCCATTCTCATCTGGCACTTCTCTACCTTAACTGTCAGCCCAACAGCCTGCAGTCAAAAGAATACCTCGGCCATGTGCCTGATGTGATCCTCCCAGGTCTGGCTATAGATGGCAATGTCATCCATGTATTCCAGTGCAAACATTCCTGTCCCATTCAGAATATGGTCTGTTAGCTGTTGAAAGGTGGCTGGTGCATCCTTCATTCCAAATGGCATTACTCTGCACTCGAATAACCTAAATAGGGTGACCAAGGCTGACCTGTGTCTAGCTTCAGGGGGAAAAGGCAACTTCCAATAGCCCTTTGGCAGGTCTATGGTGGTCAGGTACATTGCAACCCTCAATTACTGTAAGACCTCATCTGTACTGGGCATGAGGTATGTATCCAATTCCTTACAGCTATTGAGCTTGTGGCAGTTGAATCAGGACCTCGTGGTACCATCCTTTTTGGGGATCAGTACCAGTGGGGAGGCCCAAGGACTATTGAACTCCTGGATCACCCGACAAGCCAGCATCTCCTTGATCTTCCTCTTCATGGCATGTTTTAGACCCTCAGGGACTCGGTAGGGTAGCTGACTTGGGGGGGCCTGAGACCATGTATCCATGTGGTGCACTGCCAGCATGGTATTCGTCTTCCCCAGGAACATCCCCTTGAATAGTCGCAGCACTCTATAGATTTCAGTAGCTTGGTCCAGTGTTTATAGATTTCAGTAGCTTGGTCCAGTGTCAGCCTCTCAGAGGAAGTGATGGCATCCACTGAGGACTCTCCTTTAACCTCTCTCAAGAGATCCACCAGTAGGTCAGTCTCTGCTGTCTCCTCTGGGTAGCTGCACAGAGCCTGGACCATGCCACCTCGGTTATCAAAGGGCTTCAACATGTTCACATAATAGATCCATTGCTTGAGCCTCCTGTCGGGCAGCTCCACCACCTTATTCACCCTCCTGACTGTCGTTGAGGCATTGGTCAGGAAGCATAGGGAAACCAGGAGCAGTTATAAAATTTGCAAGCAGCGTTTTTATTATTCTCAATAACAATAGAATAAAAATTACAAAAAATATATACAGATTGTTTTTGTAAACATAGGAAGTTCAAATAAAACAAAGTCCTTCCTCTGAGGGCATCCCTAATTCGAAATTTCAGTCTCTCTCTCTCCGTCTCTCTCTCTGTGGCTAAAACACTGCTGCTCTTTTTATAAGAAGTCATTGCCTGGCAATTAATTTCTTCATATTGAGTTCATTAAGGGATATCCTGTTTTTCTCAAACTGTATCAGAACTTTTGTCAATTTCTTTGCAGGTACAGCAAAACAGAACATGGTGCCCCAGAACTAATTTGTTGACAACTCTGCAGAAAAGTTCCTGGAAGTCAAACTACATCTCAGTGTTAACTCCCTGAGTTCCAAATATATTGTTGAAATGATTGCAAAAAAGCTAACTATATACAGTTTCAAACAACAGGATCCCAGTATCACATACAGAGTCACATATATTTTTACTACCACAGATACTCAATTGGTTAGAAAAGACTGAAAAGCAATAAACAGCAAGTGAAGACAGGGAGACAGAGGAGGCGGAGAATCATGAGACCATAAGAGTGATCAGTTCCTAGGTCTCACAGGAAAATCTGACTGTGCAAACCAAAAGACAAGAGACAAAAAAGGAGAGGACAGAACAGATCCTTGTTTTTAACTCTTTCTGTGTAACAAATGGGACAGGGCCTTATTCAACCCTGTCATATTGACCACCGAGTGTGGACTCTACTAAGCCACCTGCAGTTTATTCCACCAGATAGGGATGAGCACAATCACCTGTTGCCCAACTTCATACTCCTGCATTCTGATTCTATGGTTGTACCATATATTCTGCCTCTGTTACACAAAGGCTAGGAACTCCAGGGTGAGTCCCATGAGCTCTTTGAGTCTAAACATGAAATTTAGGACAAACTCCACAACAGATTCTCTTTAGAAGGCAATCTCCCCTTCAATTGATCCATTACCATATCAAAGGAGCTCCTTGCCCTATGGCCAAATAAGAGTTCAAAGGATAAGAGCCCTGAGGACTCCTTGGGGACTTCCCTGTATGCAATTAAGAAATGGGGTAAGTACTTGCTCCACTCTCTTGCATCCTGGTCAGCAAATGCTCTCAATCTGATCTTAAGAGACACATTAACTCACTGGACCAGATCATTAGTCTGAGGATGGTATGGGAAGGACCTGAGCTGACTCATTCCATACTTCTCCTTAAGCCTAGTTATCAAATCGGACATGAAGGTGGTGCCTTGGTCTGACAAAGTCTTCTGGGGAAACCCACCTGGCTAAATATCCCCAGCAGTTTTTCAGTCACTTTCTCAGGCTTGTGGCATAACCTACAACCACCAAAATGCCAAAGTGACTTGGGGTGCTAAGTGGTCCCACAATGTCCATGGCAACTTGCCTACATGGCTCTTCAATAACAGGCAGGGCAATCAAAGCCACCTTTTCCTTATCCCCAACCTTTCCCACCCTCTGGCTCTGTGGACTAGTCCAGCAGTACTTTGCCATGTCTTTAAAAATACTGGGCCAGTAAAAATTATTAGTCAGCTGCCTTTTTGTACAGCTGACCTCTAAGTGTTCAGAAAAGGGTATGTCATGAGCTAAGGTACAAAACTGTTTCCTGTACTTCCTAGGAACCACGTCTACCACAGTACCCCTTCTGCTGGTTCTTCCTTAGGAACCTACTCATGATACTGGGCCCCAGTACGCTTTCTTTTTTTCAGAACCCGGAGAGTCACCTTCCACATTGGTGACAAACTCCCTTCATCTGTGGAGGGATGGATCAGCTTGCTGAGCTCTCCCCAGCTCTGCACACCTGATCTTCCCCAGAACATACTCTCCTGTGGGAGAGTCACCCATGGCTGGGCTCTCCTCTATCTATAGCTGTGCCTCGGAACTGCTTTTCCCAACACATCCTTCACCTACAATTTGCCCTGCTATTGTGGTAGGGGTTTCTTCCTCTTGCACTACCCCTCTGCATCCTCAGGAACTTGTTTGAATACCTGCTATGGATAGTGACCCGCACACAATATTGGTCCTGCTGTTGAAGTCGCTCCCCATAATCACATCCACAGGCAGATCTGGTACACTAGCTACCTTCCATATGACCTGACCATCTTGCCAGCTTAGGAAGATCTGGGTCATTGGCAGTGTGACCACTGGATCTGTCACCCCTCTAATCTGAGAGAACTGGCCAGACAGGATCTGTCCCTCATGAATCAAATCCTGCTTCACCATAGAAATCAATGCCACAGTGTCCCTCAATCCCTGGGTTACAAATCCATTTACCACCACTGGGTGCATATGTACAGTTGAGTTAGAGGCACTGCACTCTGTGTACAGGCCACTATCTGCTGGAAGCTTCCCAAGCCACCCCTCCCACTGCACTAGTCCCTTTTGTTACATTTAGACAATCATATGACAAATGTGCTAGTTTCTGACAAATGTAACACCTGGTTTCCACTGGTTCTTTGTCTCTAAAGCTACTTGGCTTTCCTTTCAGGTCAGGCACATGCTGGCTTCCTTTAGGTTGCCTCCCCCCAAAGAGTTCCCTTAAAACCACCTGCTGGCCATCCCCTATTGCCTTTGCAATGATAGGATGGTCAGCTGGATATGAACTGATCAGCCCTCTCGGCTACCTCCTTCATGGAGCTCAGCGTTCTATCCAACAACTACATTCTCTGTGCCTCAGGTACAGTTTTTAGTAACTGGTCCTGAAGAAATAAAACTTTTGTTTCCTCTACAGAGCAAGCTTTTGCACCCTCTATGCAGCGTTCTAACAAATTGATTAGCTGTACACACATTTCAGCATAGTTGTCTCCCAGTGCCTTTCTTAACCCTCTAAATTTTTGCCTATAGGCCTTGGGAGTTAATTCAAAATGCTTTAGCAAAGCATTATTCACTTTACCATAGTTCATGCAGTCCTCATTATCTTTTCTAGCAAAAGATTCTAACACCTTGCCTGTAAGCAGTGGCAAAAGGTGAGTTGCCCAGGTCTCCCTGCCCAATTCAAATTGTCCACAGATTCTCTCAAAAGAGCTTAACAACAAATCAAGATCACCCCCTGCTGATATCTGGGAAACATTTTAAAATTAATTTTGACTCCTGGGTTAAACCCCTCATGCCGTTGCTCATCGTTTGTGGTGTTGTCCTCTAGTGCAGAATCTCCATTTCTCTCTCGTACTCACACTCTTTTGGCTGGATCTTGTGCTGGCACTCTTTCTCTTGCTCCTCAGCCTTCTGCTTCTTCACATCAGCCTTTCATTCTCCTCCTTTTCTCACTGCTCTGCTTCCAGCTGCATTAACTGCAACTCTGCATCAGCCTTTGCCTTAACCAGGGCAAGTTCCAGCTGTAACCTCTGCACCTCCATAGCTGCCATGTGTCACAGATCTAGCTCACTTTCATGCTCTCCCACTTCTGTCTCGTGACATTGGCTAGCAGTGGCCACTTTGGCACTGGTTCCCTAGTTGCTTTCCTAGAGTATGTTTATGAGTTCTGCCCTTGATTGTCTTTCCTTATAACCCACTCCTTTCCTTTTGCACAACACTTCAAAGTTTAGCAAAGTGCACTTTTCATACAGTCAAGACATAATGTAATCTCTCTAACTCCTCTTGCATAATACAAAAATAACAATAGTTGTGTACACTGTATTCTCTTATGTAATACCCTATTCTTTAACTGTACAGTCAACTAGATTATTGACAATCCTTTTCAAATCCACACTGCTGGCACCAGTCTGTCACAACCTGTCCACACATAGGATTCAGTCTGTGACAAGTTACCAAGTTTCTCAGCCCTCAACACCTGTAAGTGCACTTCAGTAGCTACCACCACTCAGAAGTAATTCTCTTACCTGGGGACTTTCTTTGTCTGAATCCCACCAGATCAACTGCCCACACAGTACAGCACTTCTTTGGCTAAAGGCAAATTACCTTCCTCTGTTACTCACGCCCAAGAAACACTTTACTTCTTAGAATATTGTAACTGCAGCCTTCTTCTCTGTCTTGGAGTCAGAGCACAGATTTGTCAATACCAACAGTTAACTATTCTCCCAAAAGAGTCAGCCACAGAGACATGAAGTATATAAAAATAACATTTAGAACATCACAATATGTACGCATCTACAGTATATAACACATATATAAGACAATGGAAATTACAGGAGTATTACAGAAATTAGAAAGAAATGGTTTGCACACAGCTGAAGAAACAAATAGAAAAAAAACTTCCTATAGCTTCTGAAATCTAACAGAAGAGAAATATTCTTACCACAGAGGATATATTAGTGAGCTGTGGCAGACTCCAACTCTTAGATGGTGTACGTCTAGAGTCCCAACACAGACTGCGTTGCTAGGGCCTAGCACAGACCTCCAAATTCTTCAGCTGCCAGCCCTCCATGCTGTACCATCAAATATGTCACTCTGACATCATGAATTGGACACTTTCTTTGTGTTCTGAGGGTGCCACCTCTCTAGAAAGCTGGCCTAAACTGGAACCTTAGATTTTGGGGTCTCAGTGACCCTTTCTTTTGTTCTGAGCCTTGTGTGCTTCTGCAGGGGGTAGCTACATGATCAGGAGAGTTTCCTTAAAAGTAGACAAGGCAATGGGACCTGATGGGGTGAAACATAGAAACATAGAAGTTGACAGCAGATAAGGACTGCAAGGCTCATCCAGTCTGTCCATTTCTTTTTCTGCCTTATGAATGTGCCATCGGCCTTTGCTCTGTCAATGGCGTATCTATTCATACTCATCTGTATTGCTCCCTTATGCCTATCCCATGCCTGTTTGAAGCCCTGCACTGCATTCATATCCACTACTTCCTGAGGTAGGCCATTCTATGCATCCACCACCCTTTCTGTGAAAAAAGAACTTCCTCACATTACCCCTTAATTGGCCTTCCTCTAATCTCATGCTGTGTCCTCTTGTCCTGCTATTTTTCTTATACTGACACATGTTAGACTCTTTCACCTTGTTAATGCCCTTAAGGTGTTTGAATGTTTCAGTCATATCACCTCTCTCTCCCTCCTTTGCTCTAGGGTATACATATTGATCTCCGTTAATCTGTCCTCATATGTCTTCTGATGCAGTCCCTGCACCATTTTGGTTGACCTTCTCCGGACTGCCTCAATTTGGTTAATGTCCTTGTGAAGGTGTGGCCGCCAGTACTGCACACAGTACTCGAGATGGAGCGTAACCAGTGTCTTGTAAAGAGGGATTATTACCTCCCTCTTCTGACTTGTGATACCCCTACTAATACACCCCAACATCCCCCTAGCCTTACTTACTGCTTTAGTGGTCTGCTTGGATGATTTCAGGTCATAGGTGATGATGATGCCCAAGTCTCTTTCTTCCTTTGTGACTGCCAGCAACTCCCCTCCCAACCTATAGGTATCTTCAGGGTTTCTCTTCCCTATGTGCATGATCTTGCACTTCTTTGCATTAAACCCCAGTTGCCACTCTTCCAACCATTTTGCTAGTTTATCCAGATCTCTTCTCATTCTGCCCACCCCATTTGGATCATCTACTCTGTTGCAGATATTGGTGTCATCTGCAAACAGACAAACCTTACCTTCCAGTCCATCTACAATGTCACTGATGAAGATATTGAAGAGGACTGGCCCCAGGACTGATCCCTGAGGTACCTCACTTGTGACTTGCATCTCTTCTGCCTGTATACTGTTTACCACCACTCTCTGTGGTCTGCCCATCAGCCAGTTTGCCACCCAGTTGACTAACCTCTGACCCACCCCGAGCCTACCCAGCTTATTAATCAATCTTCTATGTGGAACAGAATCGAAAGCTTTGCTGAAGTCAAGGTAGGTGACATCAACTGCTCCTCCTTGGTCCACCATTCTGGTTACCCAGTCAAAGAAATCTATGAGATTAGTTTGACAGGACCTTCCTTTTGTAAACCCATGCTGTCTTGGATCCTGTGCTCCTATGGATTCCAGGTGTTGCACTATCCTTTCCTTAAGGAGTGCCTCCACAATCTTGCCCACTACTGAGGTACGACTGACTGGTCTCTAGTTCCCTGCTACCACTCTTATGGAGCGGGATAACATGAGCCCTTCTCCAGTCTTCTGGGACCTCTCCTGTGCTCAGAGACTTACTAAACAGTTCTGATAATGGTTCTGCTAGTTCCACCCTTAGCTCCTTTAGTATCCTGGGATGTATGCCATCAAGTCCCATTGCCTTGTCCACCCTGAGCTTATCAAGCTCTTGTAGGACCCTTTGTTTTGTGAAGGGACTAGTGCACACTTCCTTCCCCCCGTGTCCATGGTGCTGAGCTGTGGGCCCTGCCCTACCTTCTCTTCAGTAAATACTGAGCAGAAGTATATATTTAGGATAGATGCTTTTACATGGTCCTCCTCCTCCTCCTCACATGCCCCCTTATTCCCTTTGTTCTTAGCAATACCCATTCTGGACTTTCTCCTTTCACTAATGTATCTATAGAAAGTCTTGTCACCTTCTTTTACTGTTCATGCTAGTGTTTCCTCGGGTTGGGCCTTTGCCTGCCTTTACTGCATTCTCTGCTTCCCTTAGGAAAGTTTGGTATGTCTCCCTATCTTCATCCTGTTGCGTTCCCTTTTATTTCCTGAAGGCCAGCCTTTTGGCTCTGACCTTTCTGCTACTGATTTTGAGAACCAAAGTGGTTTCCTTCTTCTTCTTTTGCACTTCCTTTTCTCTCTAACACAATGGGATGTTGCTTCAAGTATTGCATCTTTAATGCTTGCCCACTTTGCCTGTACCCCCTCACCTGTATTTCTTTTTGCCAGGGCTAGCTTAACTCTGTTGGCCATCTTATCAAAGTCAGCTCCTCTGAAGTCCAATATTTTTGCCTTGAAATGGGATGATTTCGTTCTAGTGGCCAAATTGAACCATACCATGTGATGGTCACTGGCCCTCAGGTGACCTTCTACCTGGAGATCTGTGATCCTTTCCCTGTTAGTCAGTACTAGATCTAGGATAGCCCTGTCTGTTGTGGGTTGTTGTACCAGTTGTTTGAGGCCCTCCCCCTGCAGGGAATCCACCATATGTCTAGCTCTGGCAGATGTTCCCGCTGGTATTGACCAATCTGTATCTGGCATATTGAAGTCTCCCATTATCAGAACCTCCCCTTTAGCTGTCATGTTTTGTATATCTTCTAACAGTAATGTGTCTATGTCCTCCCCCTGGTCTGGAGACTTGTACATAACCCCAGTTTGTATGGCTGTCCCATTTCCTGTTTCCAGGGTGACCCACAATTCTTCTGGCTCCTTATGTGTATTCTGAATTTCTGTAGCTTTGATATTTTCATTGACATAAAGGGCCACTCCACCCCCCCCCTTTTTTGTGCCTCGGTCTCTTCTGAACAGTACATAGCCAGGTACTGAAGTTTCCCAAGTGTGGGTACTGGTAAACCATGTCTTGCTAATGGCTGCTGTGTCCAGTTTAGCCTCTGTCATTATTGCCTGCAGGTCTGGGATCTTGTTTCCCAGACTGCGAGCATTTGTGTACATGATTTTCCATTGGCCAGATTTCAGTGTGTTGGTTGTTGGGTGAGGTCTGACGTTTCCCCTGTGTGTTGTATGGGGACCTGGACCTTTTTCCTTGCCTGGTGATGCAAATGAACTACAAACATGCTGAACTCCTGTTCAACCACTAGCTGAGGGGGGAGGGGTGTTGTCCCCATTCGACGTATGGGGTGCTGCACCCATTTTCCCATTTACTAGTTTAAATATTCTGCAAAGAAATCAAACTTGTGCCCCAATGCACAGACTCCCTCCTTAGTCAGATACAGTCCATCAAATTTAAAGAACTTTTGCTCCCAAAACTGTTGTCAGTTCCCTACAGATTTGTGTCCTTTTTCCTGGCACTAGCCCTTGAGCCACATGTTTAGCTCCCCTATCTCCCCTTCTCTGACCTTCCGTCCATCTGCCCCCCTCTCCCAGACCGGCAGGATCTCAGAGAAGGAGATGCCGGATGAAATGGATGATAGTTTGTCACCCAGCCTGGTCAGGTGTTCCTTGGTCTCCACAACTGACCAGCTGGCGAGATCGTTAGTCCCTATGTGTACCAGGATGTCAATGTTTTCTCCTGCTTCCTGAACAGTTTTAGCAATGCAGTCAGTGTCTCTCCATGCTGATGTACTTGGGAGACATCTGACCATTACCCCTGGCTGGAAATAGGTATCAACTCCCCAAATCATGGAGTCTCCTATGATCAGAAGTTTTTTGTGGATTTCCTTTTTGCTTTTTTTGTTTTGGTTCCTGTTTTGGGTGAGTTTTGTTGTGCTAGTTCCTGTGCTGCAGTGTCCTGCTCTGCAGTATCCTCTGCCCCTTTGTTTGATTTCGGAGATAGAGTCAGATACCTGTTTGTAGTTTTCATATGGTCCGTGGAGGTGATATGTTGGAGAGCACCGAGTGGTGGGGCACCCAATTTGCTCCTCCTAATCACCTGCCAACCTCCTGGACCAACTACCTTCTGCGGTCGAGGTGCTTCTGTTCAATGTTGGGGAAATGGCAGGCGGATACTGATAGAGATCAAAGAGGTGCTTGCTGCACCTCTGACAACTCTGTTCAACTAATCACAGGGGGAGGTTCTGAGGGACTAGAGGAGAACAGATGTGGTCCCACTTTACAAAAGTGGGAACAGGGAGGAGGCAGGAAATTACAGACCTGTCAGCCTGACTTCAGTAGTGGGCAAAGTAATGGAAACACTACTGGCAAAAGGATAGTGGAATGCCTTGTAACCAGTGGATAACAGGATCCAAGGCAACATGGTTTCACAGGGGAGAGGTCTTGCCAGACAAACCTGATTGAGTTCTTTGACTGGGTGACCAGGGTAGTGGATCAGGGAGGAGTGGTAGATGTGGCCTACCTGGATTTCAGTATGGCTTTCTACGCCGTTCCACATAGAAGACTGGTGAACAAGCTGGCCTGTCTGGGAGTGTGTCAAAAAGTTATAAACTGGGTAAGAAGTTGGTTTAGCAACAGGAGTCAGAGGGTGGTGGTAAATGGTGTCCACTCTGGAGAAGGCAAAGTGATCAGTGGGGTGCCTTAAGGCTCAGTACTGGGCCCCGGCCTTTTCAATGTCTTTATTAGTGACATTGTGGAAGGGCTAGAAGGGAAAGTATGCCTGCTTGTGGATGACACAAAAGTGTGCAACAGAGTAGACACAACAGGGGGTGAAAAATGATTTGAAAAGGTTGGAAGAATGGTCAGGGGTTTGGCAGCTGGGATTCAATGCAAAAAAGTGAAAATATCATGCACTTGGGGCTCAGAAACCCAGGGGCTATGTACCAATTGGGAGGGGAAGTACTGGCAACCACAAAACATGAAAAGGACCTGGGGGTAATCATTTCTGATGACCCAAAGGTAGTCAAGCAGTGCGACAAGGCAGAGGGGAAGGCTAGCAGGGTGCTCGGGTACACAGAAAGGGGTATCACTAGTAGGAAGAAGGAGATAATATTACCCCTGTACAAATCGCTAGTAAAACTCCACCTCAAGTACTTTGTCCAGCTCTGGAAGCCCCATCTCTGGAAGGACATTGATAAGGTGGAGGCGGTACAAAATGGTGCAGGGCCCTACAAGGAGAGACTCAAGGGACTGAATATGTACTTTCTGGAGGAGAAGAGGGAAAGGGGGGATATGATAGAAACATTCAAATACTTAACAAGTATTAATAAGGTATAGGAAGGTGGCATTTCCCACAGAAAAAGAAGCTCGAGGACAAGGGGTCACGCTATGAAGTTGGAGGAGAGGATGCTCAGAGGAAATATGAGGAAATACTTCTTCACGGAGAGGGTGGTGGACATCTGGAACAGCCTTTCAGCGGAGGTGGTAGGTGCCAAAACGGTGACGGGATTCAAGTATACATGGGACAGATACAAGGGGGACCTTGGCAGTAAGGCAAGGAGAGGAGAGGAGATGACCGGAGAATGAGTGGGGTCTGCAGTGGCACACTAGGCAGAAAAAACTGGGCAGACTAGGTGGGCCAAGAGGTCCTTATCTGCTGACAACTGCAATGCTTTTATGTAATACCAGGAGTATGACTATGAACGCCTTTGAATTAAGCAATAATGATAGAACAGCCAGTCATTTCTGGCTATTAATGACTGGCTGGGGGTGGAAGGCTGGCCCAAAGTGTAGCCAACGGCCAACCCCACTCAGCTGATCATTAAAGGGGACAGGAAATTTTTGCTAATTGGCAGCAGTTTATAAATTTCTTATTCTTAGAAATGATATGCATTCCCCTAAATTATCCATATTTAACTGTACCTGAATAAAATGTAATATGAAAGACTGTATTTTGCATTGTTTTATTTTTATGGGCAGCATTCTGTTACAGTTCTCTTCATGGAACCAGTAATTTGAAGTTTTTTATTATGTCATGGTTTGTGTACAGAATGCTAATTATGAGCTGCTGGCCTATCAGAACTATACTTAAGAGTTCTGTGCACAAACCATGACATAGCTAAAACTTCAAATTAAGGGTTCCATGAAAAGAACTGTAACAGAATGCTGCCCATAAGAACAAAACAATGCAACATAAAGTTTTTCATATCACTTTTTATTCAGGAACAGACAAATATGGATAATGTAGGGTAATGCATATCATTTCTGAGAATGAAAACTTTATAAACAACCGCCAATTAAAAATGATTTCCTGTCCTCTTTAATCAAAAGGAAATGACCAGCTGTGAGGTCATTATTCCAATTATAAGTCTAATCACAATAATGACAGTTTTTTAGAGAGTTTTGTATTTATGTTTTTTTTCAGTGGCATTACGCGCTGAGACTGCTATGTGCTGAGACTGGTTCCTTTCATTCCATGTTGGAGCAATGATGACAAGCTGGCATGATGGAGTGATGGTGACCTGCTGTGGCTTAAACTGATGTGTTATCCGACATTTTTTTCTGCAGTTTACTGAAGTTTTTGTGCTGTGCTGTGCTGATCGTTACTACAATGCCTCCCTTACTGATACTGTACGCTTAAAGCAGCACTGAAAACAGTTCTTATTTTGGTGTCGCTGCTGTCAACGGACATCGGGTGATCAGCTGAGTGTCACTGCTGTGCTGGGCATTTCTATGAAATTTCAGATCGCCATGGTAGCAAATTGGTGAGCTAGTTTAGCTCATGAATAATTACTTACCTTATAAACACCATTTCGGAGAACAACACTGGGAAAATGCTGCTTTGCTGTAAGGGCATCAATGTAAATGAACAAATGGCCCAAATCCCTGATAAATCTCCCAAAAACTGCCAACTTTAAAAAAGCTCTGAAAATTGAACTCACTCTAAGTTCCAATGTCCCTGCTTCAGTTAATCTGTACACCCAAACCACACTGTAACACTTCTAGTGTCATTGTAATAGCTAAACTATGTTCCTGTATCAAACTGTATCCTACTGTTTGTTTGCTGACTACACTCCTCCAGAGTTGCCTTTTCTCTGTAAGGATTAAGCCAAGAGAAAGGATGGGTCTACTGTGGAATTAATCCATGGTTGGGGGGGGTTGGATCACGAGGCCGTAGGCCGAGGGGGTCCAACCAACCAACCATGGATTAATTCCACTGTAGACTCATCCTTTTGAGTGTCTTAATCCACTTGTAACATGGCTGGCACTTTAGTAGGTAACTGTTTCTGATTACTATGAGACAACAATATTATGAATAAGACACTGTGGTCAAAATATCACTTTTCTATGTCACGCTACTCTGTCTCTAACATCGTATGCAGTTCAATGCATGCGCGTGCATGTTGCAGAACTGTGATCTATTACTATGCTGATGTGCTTTTCAGTATCTATAGATCGAGTGGCTATCATCTGTGGCATGCACAAACACACTGCTCCTTGTATGCAATTTCCTTTCTCTCTCTCTCTCTCTCTCTCTCTATTTTCGTCTGTTTCGGCTCCGTTGTCTAGTACTTGTGCAGTTCTGTCCTGGTGCACTGTGGGTATGTCAGCCCGATTTGCATAGTGCCATGGACACCGCGCTACTGCTCCGACTACAGCCACTTCTGTTGAGCATGATAGCATTTCTACGCTTGGAGACCCCTCACACTATGGAACTGTACATTGCTGTACTTATTGCCTGCTATTGCTACCGGTCTTCTACTAACAGCAATTCCTGTCACTGGTCACATTGCTGTCTTGCAGCCATGGTCATCTCTTACTCTGTGAAGATTTCTGCTCCTCTTCCCCTTTCCTAGACTATCTGTGCCAGTCCCTGAGCTGTCTCACCTTGCTTGCTGTGTTCTGACGAGGACGCGGGGCGCGTAGCCGCTTCTGATGGTCCGCTCTGTAGACAGTGCTCCCTGCTCGGCAACGCTGTGCAGAAACCGTTGTCTAATACTTTTCGCACGCGCCCGCTGCCTACTGTGATCTACCATTGTATTAGACCATGGTTTGTACTGTACCGCATGGTGTGTTTGGACCTATGTAAGTGCTTGCTTTGCATGTTCTTTTTTATGCCATGTTACAATACTGTTTGAATGTAACCTTATATCTTTACTCAGATGCGGAACCTTTGTAAAAGAGAATTGTATTCAAAGGTACTTCACTGAATTAAATAAAGAACTACATAAATAAATAAATAAATAAAATAAACTCATCAGTGTTTTCCCTTCCTTACCTGCGGGTAGACCAAAGAGTAGGAGGTTGTTTCTTTATGAGTAGTTCTCGAGAAGTCGGGATTGTCTACCCTTTCCTCCATCTTCTTTATATTCCTCGAGTCTTTGACCCTGTCCTCTCTTTCTCTTTCATATGCTCTCTCCAGGCTAGAGATCCTTGCTTCTGAGTCATTCATTCTTGTTTTGTGGCTTACTATTTTTGTTTCAATATCTTTAATCTCAGCAATTGCATCCGTAACAGTATTTCTCAGGGCCACTTTGTCATTTAGAGTCTTCAACAGTTGCTCTGCTGTTATACCGATTCCCTTGCTGTTGCTTCCTGCCACCGTATCATTTCTGGGCTGTTTTGCTTCTTGTTTACAGAACTGAGGCTACTGAAACCTTAACTTTCGGAATCCATCTTTAGGTTCAGTTGTCTTTCCACTTGACGTGCCAATGTTTTGGAGTATTAAACTTATGCAGCAAAGTGTTATTTTATTATTTATAAGGGTGGTAGGAGCATTGGCAGTAAACTTCCACTCACTCAGGCAGCATCACATGACTCCCCCCCGGCCAGCTGTTATTTGCATGTGACGTTCTGACTTGGTCTAAGGATCCTAGCTAATAAGGTAGGCATTAGTTTGAGGTAGTTTACAGTTTACCAGGGGCCTTTTGGGACTGATACCCAGTGAGCTGTGGGACATCTTTCATGCTGTAAGGTATTTCAAAATTAACAGCAATAATATAAATTTGTGTGACATGCATCATTGGAGGAGGTGGAAGGGAACAAGAACAGCTATGTTTGAAATAAATGTGGCTGTATATTAGAACTCGAGAAGGAAATTGGGGACCTGAAAATTAGAAAAAATAGGATGGACCAAATACAAGAGCTGGAATGATTTATAGATAATGTTCAAACTCTGCTGAGGGAGGTAGAGGAATCATCCACTGGTGGGGGAAGCATGGGTACAGAGGGATGGCGTCCGGCTGCTGCATCATTTTGTGAGGCCACACTTACAGTTTGTTGTCAGAGGATCCAGCACACCTTATTGGATGTGAAAAGCAGAAAAGGGATGTAGTCTTTGAGGCATTGGGGGGACCTAGAAAATCAGGGTGATGAATAGACGGCTGTTAAAGGGGCAAAGCAGCTGGAAAAAGGGAGAATAGCTGATAGTCATCTTACACCCATTTCAAATAAATTTGTGAGTCCAAGTCCTGAAAATGAAATTGTGCCAGAGATAAGAGACTGTCATCAGGGGCCAGTGCTGCCATTCCTCCTGAAACAGTAGCCTCAGGAGGGGGTACTGAAAGGATTGAAGTACAACCCCCCCAAAAAAATTGTTGTCCTAGGGGAGTCTGTCCAAAGATCTGCTGATATTGTACTGCTACATGTAGAGATAGGAAGGAAAAGGCAGCAGTGAGCTGTCTGCCAGGTGCCCAAGTATCAAACATAAGGGGGAACCTGTAGGGACTCTCGTAGAACTCTGGTGGGAAGTCAATAGTGGTGCTGCATGTAGGTACCAATGACATGGGAAACAGGGTGAATGAAAGCATACATAGGGACTTTCAAGTTATAGGTGACATGCTCAAAGACAAAGGCTGCTACTGTGATGAGCTCAGTAATTCTGACAGTGCCGGCATGCCAGTGCAGTGGCAAGGCGTCCTCTAGAGAAGGCAACATCCTGGGGTCAGGGACATACTCAGGAGTCAGAGGGCAGGCTGAGGTGAAGGATTGAACATCTTGGGGATGGCTCTCCTTCTCTGGGGTGAGGGGGGAAGAGTGTCCAGTGCTCTACGGACCTCTGGTGGAGGTTGGGGGTTCCACCACGGCCAGCACCATCAATTATCGGGGACAGGGCAAATGTAGCACATCATTGCACTCCTGCCCCCAGGGAACAGCATCTGAAAAAATGGCTGGAGCTGGCTCAGTGGCATTGAGGGTTGAGGCACTGGATGCCACACCTTGTGCCATGCCGGCGACCTGGGTTTGGGAACGACCTTGGGTCATCAGGGTGCTGGCATGGGGGGAGAGGTGGAGCAGGATCGAGCACCTAATGGCAGCTCTCCTCTTCTAGGGTGGTTGTTGCCCCCCACCATAGTTCTGTTTCCACTGGGTGGAGGCCCAGTGGCAGCACAGGCAGGCTAGGGTAGCATGTCGGGAGGGCGTCTTGGAATGCAGCGTGGACGTGCCTTCACACATGCATGTGTGTGTCCAGGACTGGGGGAGGGTGAAAACAGGAAAAAACACATAAAATACATAGTGAAAAAAAAATTGCCTCACTCTGTGAATGATGCCCACCACTGATCTCGCTACCTCTCGCGGCACCTCCTGGTCATGGCCAAGACAAATGTTCTGTCACTCAACTCACCCCCACAGCTCCACCTGGGGGGATAAGCCCAGGAAGCTCTGCCAGCGGCGGTGATACCACTGGTAATCTGGACAAAAGTCAGCGGGGGGGAACATCTTGGCGGCTCCCCCTTGTGGGGGGAAAGCCAGTGTGGTCGGCGGCTGTGGAGGTTGTGGTGGGAGGGTGAGATCCGATAGGGCAGGGCTGGATGCAATGGGGTTGCCAGCCACACACACAAAAAAAAAGAAAGAAATTCTTCCAGTACCTAGGGCTGGGAGAGGATGGATCTATGTGATAAACGCGGTACATCTCTTTTAAGCATTTGGGGATGTAGCATGTCCAGGTCCATGGACTTATCCACTTTTAGTGCACTAAAACTCCAGTAATCTTTTTACTGGAATGAGATCCATATTGACCCCTCCTCCCACCCTGCATGCGCCCCTTTTCTTCCAGTGTGAACACAAGCATTAGCTAGATAGATAGATAGATAGATAGATAGATAGATAGATAGATAGATAGATAGATAGATACTTTATTTTTATAGTGCCCCATTCTGGAGACTCAGAGCACTTCACAATTACAATATAAAAAGACACTAAAACAGATTAAACAATCGATTCACCAATAATCCAGTTGGAGCAGACAGCAATTAGTAGCTTTTTAGGATTTCCACCTTTTTATCCTCTTCTTTCCACTCCTCTCCCTCTCCCTCTTTCAGTCAAACTTTCCCTAGTCTTCCTCTTCTGCCTTACATCTTAGTTGGTGTCCAAGCATTGACAGGGTAGGAGACACACCATGAACCAGGCTCAGCATATGGGTCGATGCATTGGTGAGTGTGTCTTCTCAGGGGAGGTGGGCTGGGACTTCATAAGAACAACAGAAAATGCTGGTCTGGTGCGCCAGATACTAGCTGCCACACCCCCATTATCTACTGGGGCCTCTCACAATCTAGATCCTCCCCCAGGCACCATCAGGTTCACACATCCTGCACTTCCCCAGGTGGCATCTAGAAGAAGCCCTTTAATTGGACAGATCAGAAGCCTGATGACACCTGGGAGTTTCTGGAGGGGGACAGCAGGGTGTCTCCGTGGGAGAGGCCTGCAGACTGCAGTTATAGAAGGCCATGGGAGCAAAAATGAGCCTGTTTTTTATCTGTGGATATTTGATGATTGGCCTAGGACCTGCTTCAGTTTATGTATTCACTGGACCACCCCAATGGCCCAGTAAAACAGTGCGTTGTTCTTGCATGCTGGCAACCTGATCTTGGGAGTGGATTCGGAATATCACGTTGTGGGGGGCAGGCCAGGCTGAGGTAGGTTCACTCAGCAGTGCACCTTGGTCGGGGGTTGGCAGTGAGTTTTGGCACCACAGTGACCTCTGGTGGATGGGCCAGGGATGTTGCCTCTCACTGTAGGGACACCATGACATCTGAGAATGATGTAGGCACCACTAATACCAAGGGGTGGAGGGAAGAAAACCAGAGACAAAAAGACTGCACTGAGTTGTAAATATGACAGCTGGTACCCTCTGTTCCCTCTGGCAGCTGATGTGGCTGAGGAGTCACCAACAGCAGTACAGCAAGACCCAACAGGAGGAGTAGGTGGCGGCTCAGGGGCAATAAAAAAATTAGAAAAAAAGTATTCACTGTGGTGCTTTAAAGGAAATGTGCCGATATACAGGAGACCTCTGCCGCTGATAATTGTCCGCCTCATGAACTTGTCGAGGCCATAAAATCATTTTTTCCAGTACTTTAACATGTTGTTTTATTTACTAATAGTTTGCCTTGACTTCTGTTTGACAAGGCTTTCCACAGCTGTCTCATAGGCAGCTGCATGTGTCCTCTGCTCGTTGTGTGCTAATGTGCTCTGCCAATTCAGCAATTGGTCCCAATGGCATAGTCAAGTGACTGAAGCATGTGTCTTCCCACAAGTCGGCTGTTGGCAGCCTTACCAAAGAGAAGGTGGGGCCTCAACAAGCTCATCTGGGGATTAGCTTCAGTGGGGGAGGGCTGTTACATATCAGCAGCTTTCCTTTAACCGTTAGGCCTTTTCAAGAGAAGCTGTTAGAAGCAGCAGGCACCTTCGCTGTGATTCAAGAGCCAGCAGTAATTTCACAGGATGATGATGCAGCCATCCTTCCCGGAGGAAAGTGCTTAGGTAGTGAAGATAATTTGCTTTGTTGGCAATGCAGATGCTGCACTTAGTAACTGACCTCCAACTGGCTTATGTAATTCTATATATATACCGTATACAGTATAAATGAGAGCTGCTGACACAGCTGCTGACAGCTGTAAACTGAGGGAAAGACAGAGAGATCTACGACGGAACTCCTGGAGAAAGTCTAGGTACTATGTGCCAGACACAGAAGCAGACACATCATTCTCATAACTGAGAACAGAGAGCAGGTGAGACAGTTCTAGTAGGAAAACGGAAACTGGGAGTCATAAGGTTCACATTACTGTAAGCAAGAAAAGGGCCAGCATGCTGGAATAAAGAGGGCTCCAGAGTAACTTCTGATTCAGGAGATAGAAATCTTTCTTTGGGTTTACATTAAGCATTTTAAGTAGGACTGTATATTTGTAACAGAAGTTATAGATTACATAATGTTTCCCATATTTAAGAAATCTCCATGATTTGTTTACCATTTTTCATAAACAATACCATGACGTTTAGCATTTTCTGTGAAAAATACCATAGTTTTTGGTGTTTGCAAACGACAGACCCATAATGTTGTGCCTCACCACTTCAGTGTGCTTGGTTCCCAGTTGGCCCGAGGGCAGTCTTTTGCAAACCCCAGTCCCCCCTCCAAAGGCTGCACAATGTGCTGCCTCCAACTACTAAGCCAACATAACTATGAATTATTCAAAACACTTCAATCTTTTCTGATGTGCTTGTATACAGATATGTCAAAACAGAGCTAATTAGTTTAACCCACAATGGATCCATGACTTGTACTACTATGTCCATGATTTCTGCCATATTGACCATTCCAATTCCATGATTTTCTCCAATATTTTCCATGACAGAAGTACAGCATAGTCAGCATTAAACTTTAAAAGCAATGCCATTAATATTTAGTTGGCAACCAGGTGTCTTTAACTAGCAATGAGTTTAGAGCATGAAGTTCAAAGATTTTATAGCTCAGTAATATTGACAATGAATGTATTGTCACTCATTTTGCACAACATTCTTTTGTTCAAACTTTACACATTTAAAGTTTTATACATTATAAATCCAGCCCTTAAAATGCCTAATTTTAAACAAAACAGCCAAAGGACAACTCATTAAAGAATGAGCTATGAACTCACTGCAATTAAAGTTTAATGTGGACTGTACAGCCTTAATCATAAGCAAATTGGACCTTGCTTACAGCATACTAATTTGCACAAATCAATTTTGTTTGCTACAAAGTGGTGTTCTTTTTACCAACAGTGCATTCAGGTTCTTGTGGAAATGGAAAGCTAGTCACACTATGATTTTGTTTTAACGCACTTTAATGACTACAAGTTTTCCAGGTCAACAAAAAGCTATAATGTTAAAAAAGTACTGAGGAAAAGTTTGTTAGCATCATAGTTCTTACCGCTTCATGTGATCATGATGCAGAACTTCAGATAACTTTTTGGGGATAGCAGAGATTCTCCAAGAGCATTCTGTAGTGTACCCTTCCCATGTAGGAGAGAGCCACCAGCCCCACTGGGAAGTGTGCCCCCTCTCCACCAGGACACCAGGGCCCAGATATTCAAAGCAGTTGTGCATGGCGCAACTGAGTTGCACCGGCGCAACTGCAGACTTACGCCAAGGAGCCATATTCAGCAGGAGCCAGTGCACAGCACAAATGTCATTGCACCAATGCGCAACTAAAATGAATGCAAGCACAAGTGCAGGGTGCATTCCCATGAATATCCAGCGCAGTGGGGTATTCAACCGTGAAACCATGGAGCAAGTGCGGAGTAAATCAAAGATGAGCTGAGCAGACTTGTTCCTATAAATACGGGGCACAAGCACACACAGAGCAGGTGCACCTGGCAAGAAGGAGTGAGGGAGAGAGAGAGGGAAAGGAAGGAAGGAAGGAAGGAAGGAAGGAAGGAAGGAAGGAAGGAAGGAAGGAAGGAAGGAAGGGCCAGCCGTTGGATTTACACTCACAATGCCAGTGACCCGGGTTCGGGAATGGTCCTGGGGAGCTGGAGGGCCGGCCGGGGGATGAAAGGTGAAGCATCCTATGGACTGCTCTCCTTCTCCAGGGGGGAGGGCTGAGGTAGTGCCCGGTGATCAAGAGACCCATAGCAGAGGCTGGAGGACTCATGAATCAACTGGTGCTCAACATGTTGAGGGGCGGGGTGGACGCTGGACGTCATTGCACGTCCCCGTCCCTGGAGCCTAATAAGAAAATCAGCCTGCCCACTGCCTTGGTGATGCCCGTCCCACCCTATCCCGTTGACCATGGCACCCTTCAAGGAGTTCCGGTGCCACGGCCCCACCCTGGGGGGCAAGCCAGGGGGTCCCGGGAGGATGGCCAATATGGGGAAGCTACAGCATGGGGTCTGTGACCGGGTGGATGGACGGCAGTGGCACAGTGTAAAAAGAATAAATAAGAAAAAAAAGAAAGACAGACAGAGAGAGAGACAGACAGACAGACCAAGGCAGACACAGAGAGAGAGGGGGACAGAGGTGGCATTGAAGAGGGAGAGAGGGGCAGAGAGAGAGTGAGAGAGAGAGAGAGACAGACAGACACACTGTCAGGCAGTGCACCAGGGTGGCACTCAGCCAGCAGCAGCCAACCACCCAGGGGGATATTGGACAGCAAGGGCCATGGACAGTTCGCTCTTCATGATGGAGGCCATAATGAGGGGTGTGAGGGGGCAGAAGGAACAGCGACGTGGCCGTGGAAGGGCCCGTCGGCGGTATGCTCGACACAGCACCTGCATCACCTTCGAGCAGTACAGCGACACAGAGATTATGGGTCGGTACTGCCTGAACAGGGCCATTCTGAGGCAGCTCTGTGAGCTGTGCAGTGAGGAGATGCAGGCACCCACCAGACAGAGCCACGCCATGTCCGTGGAGACAAAGGTGACAGCTGTCATGTGCCTGCTCACCACTGGCACCTTCTAGAGACCAACAGGGGGCAACACAGGCATAACCCAGTCAACCACATCCCACCTCCTCACACAGTTCCTCAATGCTCTGCTGCCACGTGCGTCGGAATTCATCCATTTCCCCAGCACACAGGCAGAGCATACAGCAACCGTGCAGGACTTCCACAGGGTAGCACATATGCCTGGCATGACTGGGGCCATTGACTTCACTCATGAGGGCATCCGCATGCCACCTGGCCCCCAAGGGTGTGGCATACATCAACAGGAAGGGAAGCGCGAGTGTTAACTGCCAGGTGGTGTGTGATGCCACGGGGCATATTACCAGTGTCTGTGCCACACACCCTGGGAGTGCACATGATGCATTCATCTGGCACAGCTCTGCACTGTGCCACAGGGTTGAACATGGGGACATCCCCACGGGCCACCTATTGGGCTAGTATGGCATGGGCAAGGGGCGATGGGCACAGCGGAGCAGACCGTAGGATAGGGGAGGGCAGGGTGTGCATGGTGGCGTGGGTGCTAGGGACAGACAAGGGGCACAGCACAAAACAGCAGAGGGCTAACCATGTTATTATCCACACAGGGGACAGTGTCTATCCACTGCGGCCCTGGCTGTTCACCCCCTACCAGTGCCCGTCGTCCCCAGCAGAGGAACACTACAACGAGGCACACGCCAGCATGCGCAATATCATCGAACATGTCTTTTGCATGCTGAAAACACATTTCCATTGCCTAGACAGGTCAGGCAGTGCACTACAGTACAGCCCCCTCGAAAGCCTGTGGTCTATTCCTGGCCTGCTGCATACTGCACAACATGGCCACTGACCATGAGATAGCTGTCAAGGCTGATGAGGGCGACAGTAGTGGGGACAATGGGGGCAATGGGCTGGAGGGAGGTGGACAGCCACCCCCTGGGCAGAGGGATCCCCGGCTGTAGCAACAGGTGAGATGACACCGGGACACCATTGCACGGGAGCACTATGGTGCACAGAGGTAGGTGGTGTGATACACATGCATAAGCCACACAAACAGGTACAGCACACAAGCAGGGAAGTGCATGGCAATGGGCATGCACACACTGAGGTGTGAGGCAGGGGAGATGGGGCACACAACCACACACAGCACCTCTCACAACCCCCACACACACACACATGCACCCACACACACAGGCGTAGGGCTGTGGCATGGATCAGATGCATCACACCAGTGCACATGCACAACCGGTGCAAGACTGCCATCATCATGCCCACACCACATGGCCCAGTGGCCAGGCAAGCACGCACACAGGCAGCATCTGGCGCGACACACAGGTGCCACCCCAGTGGGAGGCACACAAACGCCACCCATGTGCAAAGTGGGCAGCAGCTGCAGACCGCAGGCAGGGCGGCCCACACATCAGGTCCACTGCATGGCACCATGGCCATGGCGGTGGCTGCGCCTGGGCCAATCGGCAGCCACAGGCTGCACATCAGCCATGGGGGTGTGTGCAGCAGCCCCCTCAGGGGTTGAACAGCAGGACCATGAAGGTGTCCATGCGGGGGTGTCAAGGTGCCGAAACAGGCCAACCCTGGGCGTGCCTGGGATGCCAACATCAGAGCCCGGCATCGACTGCGTTGGGGTCGCCTGATGCTGGGTCCGCGAAGTGGACAGCGCACTGCTGGGGGGGTCATCTGTGCCCGGCCACGCCCTGTGGTAGCCAGCAGCGCAAAGCCATCCGAGATCGCAGTGGCAATGCGATCCAGGGATGCAGTCATGGCCTCCTGCATGCACTGCATCCCTGCCAGGATCTGCGCAGTGCCCCTCTCCTGCTGCTCAGCTAACTGGCACACCTCTGCATGCAGTGCATGCACCCCAGTGGCAAGCAGCACCTGTTGCTGAACGGACGCCCGTAGCAAATGGGTGTGCTCAGCCAGTGGGTCGGCATCCTGGGGCTCCTGGGCCGGACACGGATCCCCATGTGGTGACCGGCCAAGCTGCACATCCCACCTCTCTGGTGGATGCTGCACAGTGGGGTCTGCAGGGGGATTGGGCATGGCAGGCGCACTGGCGGTGGACCCTGTGTCCAGCTGCCCGGTGGCACCTGCAGCCTGCTGCTGTCACCCGTCCAGCTGCTGCACACCACCCAGCACTTGTGCAGCCACACCACCTCCACCGCAGGGCACAGCCAGGGCAGCACACACCACTGCACCCGACACAGGGTAGCACATATGCCTGGCATGATTGGGGTCATTGACTGCACTCATGTGGGCATCCGCATGCCACCTGACCCCGAGGGTGTGGCCACGGGCAGCTGTTCCACCACTGGCAGAGCACTGGGCGTACTGCTTGTGATGGTGGCCAGCAGGGGCATCTCGTCCACAATGGTGGCCATGCTGTCCAGGATAAGCATGACGTCTTCATCGGTGTCGGACCCTGCCCCGATCTGTATCTCTGCACAGAGGACACCAAGGCTGGTGTCCTGCAGGAACACATCCATGGCCTCGTCCAACCCCAGGTTCAGGACATCCTCCTGCACAGTGGTGGTGAGCTGCAGCCTGTCGGGCCTCTGGATGCCAGTGGAGGTGGATGGCTGGTCCTCCGGGGCCGTATCAGCATCCACGGCCGCTGCTGGTGCCCCATCATCTGCACGGAGGCATGCTGGTGCTGCAAGAGAAAGAGAGGCATGTTAGTGATGCATTGCCCACATATGCCCCCCCCACAATGCCACTGCATGTGTCCTGCAGCATGGCATGTGTGTGGGTGCGCACACATGCACATGACATGCATGCAGGCTGCATGCACGCCAGCATGCCTGTGTCCGTACCCTCTGTGCCACCAGCTGTGCATGGCTGACATACTTACCATGCAGTAATGGGCTGCCACCCATCTGGAACCCACTGTTAGGCACACTGTTCACCATGCTGCGGCACATGATGGCTGCCACCAACTCCTCCTGCGCCGTGAGCAGTGGCGCATCCACAGGCTCCCCTCCGGTGGCATTCCGGAACGCATGGACGGCCACCACCTTCTTCTCCCCCCTCCTCCTCACAGCCCCCATCTCTTCGGGAGTCACCTATGGCCTTTTCAGCCCTCGCTCACCTACCTGGTGACCAGTGCAGTCCATCCCCCATGAAGCCATGGTTATACCCCCCAGGCAGGGTACGGGTTGGGGGCCCATACACCCCGATGTGTCTATCTTTCGTCGGGATGCTGTCTCTGGGCAGGTAGGGGCATTGAGGGTCGGGGCCTGGTGCTCCGCCTACTGGGAGGCGCGAGGTGATTTTCCGGTGTTCTGTGGCGTACTCTGTCCCCTGACGCCAAGGCGCCAAGCGCCGATTGCCTGGGCAAATCGCCCCTTGTTAAACATCGGGCTTGTTGTACCTCGGGTCTCCACCCGGGATCAGACAAGAGCCGAGCTCTGGTTCCCCCCTCCCCCAGGGAGGACGAGCAGTCCCTGGGATGCTCAAGCCCTCTCCCCCCAGCCTGTCCTCCAGTTCCCGGGCTCGTTCCCAAACCCAGGTCGTTAGCGTCACAAGCGGAAATCCAACCACTGTGCCAGCGGACCAGCTTGCCACCTTCTCCTTGATTCGACTCTTGTCCATGCCCACCTTCTTCTGGCACTCCTGTGCCGTCCACTGGTGGCTGCCATGCTGGTTGACGTATGCCACCACCTTCTCCCATGCCCCACCCCTGGCCTGTGGTGTGCCCGTGGCACCACTCAACAGGGGCTCCCTGCTGAGGTATGCCTCAAACAGGGCTTCTGTCTCCACTTTAGTGAAATTGGGCCTGTGCCTGTGAGCGGGCCCACACTCCTCACCCTCCTCATGTTCCGACATTTTGCTACCTGTGGACATGTACAGCACAGTGTGTCAGTGGCAGCATCACCCTGTTCCATTCCACCCTGCTGTGCTGTCTGCTCCCAGTGAGCTGCAGCGGCATGCGCAACTTACCTTGAAAGGATGCAATACTGGTCCATGGCCTGTGCTGTTCCGTGGCACTTATATGGCGCAACGCATGTAAATGAGGTTTAGCCCAATGGTAATGACATGCTAATGCACCCAGTGTGCCACGCACTGGCTGATGAGCTCATCTGCATGTGGCATCTGAATATCGTGATTTTGCTCCATGTGCAATGAGACTGCTCCGGAGCAAGTCACAGTGCAATGCGCATGGCTGGGCAAGGCACAGGCCCACAGTGCACATGTGCCAAATGGTATCACGGTGTCAATCACGCACTGTGCACCGACAGCACAATGCAGAGGCATAGACCATGATGTGCCAGGCCTGCTATCGCGCAAGTGCATATTGAGCAGAGGAGAGCAACCCCTGATGTGACCCCTGACCCCTGGGTCACTCCCCACACCTGGTGACCCCACCTAGCCATGCCCATGATGCACATCTCTGGGACTGCGATGTTCCCTCGCATCGCGCATCTGGCACATGCCATGGACATGTGCGCTTACTGTCACCATTTTGGACACCATGTTCGCTGTACAGCATGGTGCAGAGATGAGCCCTGAGAGCCCAGAAATGGACACAGGTTGAGCTAGTCAACCTGGTGGCCTGTGTCCAGTCCCATGCCCCCCAACTATTTGGCCAGGTGCCCCTGCAGCAGCCAAGGGTCGCGGTGTGGCAGGGGATTGCTGCCACACTGCAGCAAAGGACCGGGGTTGCCATGACTGGGGATCAATGCTGTCACCAGTATAGTGACCTAATGAGGAGGGACCCAGAGCACCTGAGGAGGCTTGAGGTGCATGTCAGGCGTAGGGCTGTGCCACAGCCAAGTAAGTCAGCCCATATTGCATGTGTACCCTGGTGCTGTACTGTGGTGTTGGCTAGGTTGCCTGGCATGCCCTGCAGAGTGGTACACTGTCATCATGCACACTGTGGAGTGGCATTGCCAGCCACCGCTTGCACTGTAATGCAGCCGCTCGGGACGTGTCAGGCAGGGGCTCACCCTGTGCACTGGGGTGGGGGCGGTGGGCAGCTGATGCGGCTGGTTTCTGATGTGTACCTGTCTTTGTTCCCATTCCCAGGACTTGAGAATCACCAGTGTGCACAGGCCACAACAGCAGCGGCAGGACAGCAGGCCGCAGCAGGCCATGGCGGTGGAGCAAGAGTGGCACCCACACCAGCACCAGCGGGGCCGCAGAGGGCAGATAGGCACTGTCATGGTCCTTCACACATTACATGGGCGGGGGCGTGGATGTGGGCATGGCTGCCTGTGCCATGTGCCGTGGCAGCTGTGTGTGTCACACTGTGCATGGTGCTTGCCACTGTGGTGCATCCATTGGACACGTGCCAGCTGTTGGTGGGGTGGGTGTGTGTGTGCCCGGCTACCACTGACATTGCTATGGTGCTGCCAGTGCACTGTGCCATGTGACTGTCATTTTGCAGTTGGGTGGCTACTGTGCGGCAGGGACTGCCTCTGTGTGCTGTCGTGGTGTGCCGGTTGCTGGATACTGGCCTGCGGGTGACCGGGTACCGGCTCCCTCCGGTGTGTGTTCCCACTGCCCATTGCGTGCTGTAGGTGGGCATGGTTCCTTGGGACATTGCACTGATCACCTGCCCTGTCCCTTGTCATAGGTGTCCAGTGACGACGTCGGATGCCCATTTACTGCAGGCTGCTCCGGCAGCTAATCCTAATAACATCCACCACAATGGAGGCTGTTCTGCAGGTTCGCCACCTGCTGCTGAAGGAACAGAGATGGCGAGGACACCAAGGGGCAGCAGGCTGTGGCTGCCAGTAGTTTGGTCCCAGCATTCCCCTCTTTCCCCTGCTGTACCTCCCCCTACAGTCCCCCATCCTACTGTATAGTCCCTGTTCCCTGTCCCCTTCCCTCACTTTCCTACCCTTTCCCACCCCCTTGTTGCTGTATATAGTTTTGTTTGGAATAATATGTTTTTTGACTTACCTGCCTGTGTCAGTATCTGCTTTGCAGGTGGCGTGAGGAGCCATGCTGCAGTGGCCCAGTGTCTGTCCGTGTGGTGTGCATGTGTCGGGGCATGTGTTGTGCTTCTGTGGTTCACTGCTGTGTGCTATGGTGTGTCCCACTGTGGTGGTGTCCCTCCCCTCAGTCGGTGGCTGTGCCTTGGGGTGCCCATGGGGCGGCTGTCAGGGGTGTGTGGTGGGTGTGTGCATGGTGGTGGCACACGGCCAAGGTCTTTGGTCGGGTACTGGCCGCATGCTGTGTTGGGGCCCCTGCTTGGTGTTGTGCAGCCTGTCCCATGTGATTTGCCATGCTATGTGCTTCCCAGTGTGTTCCGCGCCTACTGTGTGGGCCACCTGTGTGCCTGTGTGGTGTGCATGTGTGCTTGGCTGCATGGTCCTGGGTGTGACCTGCTCTGGTCTGGGTGGGGGGGCACGGCCTGTAGCCTGTGGAGAGGGGCTCCCTTGGTGGCCCTCCCTTGACCATTGGCACCTCCTGTTGCCTACTATCTGTGCCACTGTTGTGTCCTGGGGGGGTGTCTGGGTGCCTGTGTGTGCCCTGTGGTGCTTTGCTGGTGGTGGCCTCCTGTGGCCTGTCACTGCGCTTTCCTGGCTCTGTCCCTGGGTCTCTTCTCTGTGCCATGTCCCCCTCTGTTGCTTTGCTGCTCTGCTCTGACAGTTGCACTGGAGCATCTCTTTAAGCCTGGTTGCACCATGGCACAACTTTGCCATATTCAGCTGGGTTGTACTGGTGCAGTGTGGCTGGTGCAACCTCTGAATATGGCTCCTGTCGCACCACAGCGCATCAGATTTGTGCTGCGCCGGACTTGCGCAGCCTTTTGCACATTTCTGAATATCTAGGCCCCAGTGTGAGGTTGTCTAGTGATTCCAAGTGGGTGGGGTTTGTGCAGAGGAACAAAGAGCCTGTAGGGGGTCAGGAGTGACAATAGGTCAGGCCACCATGAAGAGGACTAGGACTGCCTTCTCAGCAGGTTCACCTGAAAGAGGTCAAAACCCCATGCCAGGTGTAGCTCTGACCTCTTGCTTAAGTAGACTGGACCACCCTCTGTAGATCATAGGTTCCTCTTGGAAGTATACTAGTCAATAAAGTGCTGCTACAAGGAGAAACATAGAAACATAGACTTTGACGGCAGATAAGGACCGCTTGGCCCACCTAGTCTGCCCATTTCCCTACCTACAGGATAGGCCGCAGATCCTAGTTAACCAACAGCCTATTTCTTCCTACCCCCCACAAGAATTGCCTTATGTCTGTCCCATGCATTCTTGAATTCTCCCACAGTTTTAGAGACCCCACAACCTCCTCAGGACCTGCTGTTCCATGCATCCACTACCTCTCTGTGAAATAATACTTCCTCACATTGCCCTCAGCCGCACCCTCTATCTTTAAATTGTGTCCCTTGTTCTTGCACGCTCTTTTCTTGAAAGATGCTACCTCTTGGACTTTGTTGATTCCACTGAGGTACTTAAACATTTCTATCATGTCCCCTCCCTTCTTTCCCTCAAGGGGAATACATATTAAGCTCCTTTAGTCTCTCCTCATGGCTTCTCTTGCAGGCCCTGCACCATTTTAGTTGCCTCCTCTGACTGCCTCTATCCTGTTTATGTCCTTGCAGAGATGGGGTCTCCAGAACTGGACACAGTACTCAGATGGGTCTCACCAACTGTCTGTACAGAGGATAACAACTTCCTGTTTTCTGCTGCTGCTGCCTCTCCTAGCATCCTAGTATACCCAGCCCTCCCTACTGCCTTCTCCATTGCTTGCTAACTAAGGTCATCTGATATGATTACCCCAGGTCTGTTTCCTTTTTGTTGTTGTTACTACCTCCCCTCCTATTGTGTATTCTTCCCCTGGGTTCTTTGTTTCCCAGGTGCATTATTTTGCACTTCTTTGCATTGAATCCTAGCTGCCATACTTCTGACCATTCCTCCAACCTTTCCAAGTCCCTTCTCATCCTTTCCACGCCTCCTTGTGTATCAACCCTGTTGCAGACCTTTGTGTCATCTGCAAAGAGGCATACTTTTCCTTCCAGTCCCTCTGCAATGTCACTTATGAAGACATTAAAAAAGACTGGACCCAATAATGAACCCTGTGGTACCCCACTCTTTCTTCAGAGTGGACTCCATTTACAATTACCTTCTGTGTCCTGTTGTCCAGCCAATGTTTTACCCAGGCTACCACCCTGGGACCCACTCCCAGGCTGGTTAATTTGACTATTAATCTTTGTGTGGACTCTGTCAAATGCCTTGCTAAAGTCTAGGTAGGCCATGTCCACAGCCCTCCCTGGTCTACTACTTTGGTCACCCAGTCAAAGAAATCTATTAGATCTGTCTGACATGACCTTCCCACTGTGAATCCATGCTGCCTTGGGTCCTGGCCCCACTGGCTTCTAGGTACTCAACTATTCATTCCTTCAGAAGTGACTCCATCACTTTCCCTACCACAGAGGTCAGACTGACAGGTCTGTAGTTTCCTGCCTCTGTCTTGGTCCCACTTTGTGAAGGGAATCACATCCGCCTTTCCTCCAGTCCTCGGGTACCACACCATCCTCCCATGATTTATTAAAAGAGTTGCCAGTGGTTTCACTAGTTCCCCTTAATTATTTTAGAATTCTGGGGTGAATTCCATCAGGCCCCATTGCTTTGTCCACCTTCAGTTTTAGGAGTTCTTGCAGAACCCTTTCTTCTGTGAAAGGACTGGGATCAACCCCTATCAAGAGTGCTTCTGTTAATTGGATTAGGCACCTACCCTCCTCTTTGTGAATACTGAGCAGAAATATTCATTCAGTATCCCTGCTTTTCACTGTCCCCTCTGCCCACCCACTGTTCATTCTATTCAGCCTCACTATCCCTCCCTTTGTCTTTCTTCTACGCTGATGTACCTATAAAAGGTTTTATCCCCCTTCTTAACTGAGTTGGCTATCTTTTCCTCAGTTTGGGCCTTTGCTATTCTGACTTCCTCCTGCTTCCTTCTGCCTTAACTGGTACAGCTGTCTGTCCTGCTCTTTCTGTGTTTCCTTATACTTCCGGAATGCTATATTTTCTTCCTGCTTCTCACAGCCACCTCTTTTGAGAACCATAGTGGCTTTTCTTTCGTTTGATTTGTTTATTTGTTTCACACAAAGGCTTGTTGCCTCTGTGATGGCAGTTTTGATGATTCCCCATTGTTGCTCCCACTTCCTTCTAGCCTGTTTGCTATTGCTTTTCTGAAGCATTCTCCCATCTTGCCAAAGTCAGCCCTCCTGAAGTCCAGTACCCTCACTTTTGTATGGCTTGACTCTGTAGCTGAGTTTAACGTGAACCACACTGTTTGATGGTCACTTGTTCCCAGATGGCAACCCACTTCTAGATCTGAGATCCTCTCACTGCCCCCATTTGAGAGTACGAGGTCTAAGATTGCTCCCTCACGAGTGGGTTCTGAAACTAGCTGTCTGAGGCCTGCCACCTGTAGGGCATCAAGAATGGCCCTGCTCTTGGATGTGGCTGCAGCAAATGTGCTCCAGTTAACATCTGGCATATTCAGGTCTCCCATCAACAGTATCTCCTCTTTCTCTGCCATTCTAAGAATGCCTTCTATCATATCCTTGTCCATTCCTTCCCCCTGACATGGGGGTCTGTACACAACCCCTGTGCGGATTGTGGTGCCCTTTCCAGTCTCCAAGGTGACCCACAGTGCCTCCTCTCCTCCCTGTTTACTCTTTTGTTCAGTTGTTTTTATCCCTTCCTTTACATAGAGAGCTACTCCTCCCCCTCTTCTCCCCTGCCTGTCTCTCCTGTAGGTTATGTACCCTGGTATGTTAACATCCCAGTCATGGTTCTCTGTGTACCATGTTTCTGTGACTGCTACGATATCCAGGCAACTCTCTTCCATCAAGGCCACCAGCTCAGGGAGCTTGTTGCCCAGACTACGGGCATTGGTACTCATTACCCTCCATTTCCTGATGGCCTTACTCCTTTTTGCCCAACCCCTGTCCTTCTTGCCTTTGTCACTTTCTCCATTTACCCCTGCCCTTCTCCCTATTGACACCTCTATGTTGGTGTTTACCGCACTTACTACCGTGATTTTTTTGGGGGGGGCTAGGATTTCCCTGCTTCTTTCCAGTGCCTCCCCCCTTGGCTAGTTTCAATGCTTGCCAATGAAGCATTTAAACCTATCACCTAGGATCCTGGTTCCCTCCTGGACAGATGCAACCCATCATGCCAGTATAGGCTTGCATCACTCCAGGTGGACCTCCAGTCCCCAATGAAGCTAAACCTGAGCTCCACACCAGTTTTTCAACCACTGATTGAATCCATGGTGCGGAACACCCTATCCTCTCTTACGCCATAGATGGGCAGTACCTCCGAGAAGGTTACCGTGCATGCTACTTGTCTAAGGCCCCTCCCCAATTCCACAAACTCTTCCTGCACTTCTCTAATCCCTTTCTTAGCCAGATCATTTGTCCCTAGGTGAACAATGACATCCAGCTCCCTCCCCTGTGCAGCTGCTCCGGCAATCCTGAGGATTCACTCCCTGTCCCTCCAAGCCATGGCACCAGGCAGGCACCTTACCTCCCTCTCCCCTTCCTCCCCCAGTTCTACCTTCCTAACAATGGAGTCCCCAACCAGGAGTTGTTTCCTTCCCCTCTCACCCTCCTTTGGGTCTTCTTTGTGGAGGTTCCCAGCATCCTCCTTGGTCTCCACTGCGGGTGCCTCCATAGAGGAACCACACTTTGCCAGAATGGCATAGGAATCGTGGAGAGGTACAGCTGAAGGGATGCACCTCTGTTCCACCACCCTCACCCTCCCTGAGCCCACTGTGGTCCAACCGCTCCTCTTTCTTGGCAACCTCTGAGGCAACGGCAGTGGCACTGGTGGTCCCTTGGATGGAAGAGGAGGTCCCACAAATCCTGGCCAACTCAGCCTGAGATGAGCAACCTCCTCCCTCAGCCCAGAGAGGTGCCTGCAGATGGGACAACACTGCATCCTCCAGAACGTCTCCCGGAAGACTGCTGCTCCACCGCCACTGCACTGCACCACTCCCATCGTGTTTTATTTCTGGCCCCTTAACTGTTTGCAATCCTTACTCTTTCCTCTGTTTTTTTTTTCTTTCTCTCCTTACTTTCTGCCTGTGTGCCCTTTAAGCTCCTGATTATCCTGTTCTGAGACAAGAATATCCTATATTTCTCAGTAGACCCCTTACTTGCTCAGAGGCAGACCTCCAGCAGCTAGAGGGGGCCGGAGAGCTACTCTTGCCCTTCTAGGATGGTGGGTCTTTGGTGGCTCTGTGATCACTCACTTCCTGCTCCCAAACAGGAAGTTCCTGTTGTCAGTCAAATTCTGTGCCTATAAAAGTAGAACTAGCTTTGGAGAGGAGGGAAGGAGGGCAATATAGTCCCAGTAGAGAAGTTCAGTCACACAGCAGTCCTTTCTCCTGGTGTCTTCTACCAACTCAAATGCAAAAAGGATTGAATGTATTGCAACAATAGAGAGAACTATTTAAATAAGGCAGCAAATGGTTCAAAAATAGCTAGAAAAAAATGGCCTTAACACTCTAAGTAAAACTGATTCATAATGCAAACTGAGCTGAAGTACTCTCAATCACCTGTTATACTGCTGATTCTGTAAATCATATACTGCACATATATTATCAGCCAGCAGTCATAAATTATATTGTTACTAGATGAGCAACTTATTTTGTACTTAGGTTCTAGTCCCTCCACTTCTGCACAAATAATTTTGTGTAGTGCAACTTGCCCACTGCTCGCTTCTGAAGGATTGGATGACTGACTTTTACCCACACAGTCAGACCTAGGGTGCTGTATCACATGGTGCTGGCCCTGAGGTACTGGCTCATTGGGTGCTGAATCACTTGGTACTGGAGCTTGGCGGGTGCTCTGGAAAACTCAGGACACACAGACCTGATGAGCTTCCAGCAAGCAGGCAATGCAGGTCCAAAGAAGTGAGCCACTAAAGCACATAATGATCGCATGCACATGGCATAAAGTAAAAGCAAACACTAAAGTCATAAACTGTGTCTCAAATGAACTCTCATTTATTTGGGACAAACAAGTGTGGCACATACAAGTCCTAGTGCTTCAGGCCAGATCATGCCCCTTTGTCAGGGAGTGAAGGGTCACGATCTGACCTGAGCTTTTATGTGCGATACTTGTTTGCTCCAAATAAATGGGAGTTTGTTTGATGCATAGTTTATGACGTTAATGTTTTCTTTTACCTTATGTAAAAGAAACCTTATGTTATGCAAGTGCGGTCATTCTGTGTTCTGTAAAACTCAGTCCCAGACCTTGGGTGCTGAATCTCTTCATACTGGACCTTAGGTGTTAGATATTGGAAAGTTATAATGAGTGCTAAAGGATGTTTGCCTACTGTACCTGGGTTTGGCACCCGAGCGCTAACATAACCCCAGGCTATGCAAATGAGATCTCCTCCTGCATATAGGCAAAGCAGCAAATCAAAGGCTTGTGTTGATGGTAAATGGCTCCCAAAGCAGTGCTATTTACTGCCTCTGGAAACCTAGTCTTAACTGGGCACAATGTCCGTGCCCTACCCCACCAATGGCGGGATGGCTGTACTGCAGCCACTCACCCCCCCTTGCCATTCCATGACAAGCAGAAGGCTCCCTGGTGTCTAGTGGCATTTCCACCCTCTGATCCCCCATACTGGTCCTCCAACAGTTATCCCCTGGTGTCTAGTGGCACCTCCACTCTCTGGTCCCCTGTCCTGGTTCTGTTAACCGATGCCCTGGTGTCCAGTGGCACCACCCACCCTCCAATCCCCCATCCCAGTTCCTTTAACTGATTCCCTGGTGTCTAGTTGCACCCCCCACCCTCCAAGCACCTGTCCCACAACACACACCCACCACAGGTGGCTAGTGACACCCTTCACCCCCCAAAACACTGTCCTGTAGCTACTGAGATATTCCCTGGTGTCTAGAGGCCCCGCTGCACCTCCAGTCCCTTGAAGGTAATATTTACCCTGGATTCTAGTGGCACCCCCGAACATGCATCCCACTGACTGCAATGTAGTCCCTGGTGTCCAGTGGCACCCCCCCCGAACACCTGTCTTGTTGATTGTGATATAGTCCCTTGTGCCTAGAGGCGCCGCCCAAACACTTGTTCCATTGATTGCAATGTAGTCCCTGATGTCCATTGGCACACCCCACCCTCCAGTCACCCATCCAGATGAGTATCTCCATATGCCTGGTGTCTGGTGGCACCCCCAATCCCTGGTGTCCAGTGGTACCCCTCCCTCACCCCTGAATGCCAGGTGTCAAAGGCAATGGCACATATTGCTGCTCCAGTAGCCCCCCACCTGCTCCACTCGTACCCAGCACAGCACCCAGCTCACCCCCCCATCATGCAAGACAGGGATGTGTGGTGCATACCTCTACAGTGACTGGCACAGTGCGCTCACAGTAGCTCATATGGTGGATGGCCGAGGAGGTGTGAGGATGGCTGTACTGGTCACCATAGAGGTATGCACTGCACATTACCATCTTGCACAATAAAGCAGGGGGGTGGGTGCTATGCTGAGAGCAGGTGGAGTGGGTGGGGCTGCTGGACTGGCAATGTGCACTGGTGTGTTTGTCACCTGGAATTTTGGGGGTGGAGGCATGGCTACCCATTGCACGCCAGGTATTGTATGGGAGACATGGGCTGGCTGACCGGGGGGAGGGAGTGCCACTAGGGATATGAAGATACTCACTGGATGGGTGATTGGGGTGGAGGGTGACACTGGACACCAGGGACTCTATTGCAGTCAAGAAGTACCTCAGGAGTCGGCCCGGTGGCGCTGAGGGTTGAGGCGCTGAGTGCCATACCTTACGCCACACCAGCAACCCGGGTTTGGGAATGGACTTGGGTTGTCGGGGGTCAGCAGGGGAAGGAGGGATCAAGCATCTGGAGGACTGCTCTCCCCTCTCAGGGTGGATATCAGGGCATGCCTTGCCTCCCAGCGGCCCCTGATGGAGATCGGGGATCCTACAGGGAGCGATGCCAAAAAGATATGGAGGTGGAGTGGCAGCGGATGTCTGCACTTAGGTGTGCTAATGTCATTGCACGTCTGCACTCCAAAGGGGAAACAACAAAGCAGGAAAAACCCTGGAGGACCAGGAAGGAGATGGTGACCCCAGGAACTGGCACCCACATCCCACTGCCAGACCAGCCCTGAGCCAGGACCACTCCTCTAATTACAGAAAGGCCACCAGGTAGGTGGGGCGGACCCTCCCCAGGTGGGAGAGGGTGTGATCCGAGGGGGAGGGACTGAGCAAGTCCGTGGGTTTGGGATGGGGAATTCTGGGAAGGGAGGTTTCAGGCTGGGAGTAGAGGCGTCAGTTGAGTGGGTACTCCGAGAGATACCCTGGTTCACTGGAGCCAGATGAATAGTTAAACAAAAAAAAAGTACCTCAGGGATCAGTGCTGGGTCCAGTTCTCTTCAATACTTTATAAGTGACATAGCAGAAGAAATGGAAGGGAAGGCCTGTCTGTTTGCGGATGACACCAAGATCTGCAACATAGTGGACACTTCCGGGAGGGGGGATGGAAAGAATAGGCAGGGATCTGAAAAGACAGGAGAAGTGGTCAAGAGTATGACAGCTGGGTTTTAATGCAAAAAGTGAAAAATAATGTACCTTGGCCATAGAAACCCGGGAGTGGTGTGCAAATTGGGTGGAGAGATACTGACAAAGACCAAGCAGGAAAGAGGCCTGGGGTAATCATATTGGATGACCTAAACATGGCCAAGCAGTGTGACAAGGCAGTCAGAAGGGCTCATGGGCTTCTGGGGTTCATAGGAAGGGGTATCATCAGCAGGAAGGGGGAGATAGTGCTTCCCCTTTATAGATCACTGGGAAGACCCCCACCTTGAGTACTGTGTCCAGTTCTGGAGACCACATCTCAAGAAGGTCACAGACAGAGTGGAGGTCGTCCAGAAGAGGGCAACTAAAATGGTGCAGGGTCTGCATCAGGCGTCCTACAAGGAGAGGATAAACAAACTAAATATGTACACTCGGGAGGAGAGTATGGAGAGGGAGTATGATAGAGACTGTTAAATACCTCATGGGGGTTAATAAGGTACAGTCAGGGGTTATTTTTTTCAGAGAAAAACATGCTCTAAAACAAGAGGATATGCTATGAGGCTAGAGGGGGTAAATTCAGGAAGGATGTGAGGAAGTTCTTCTTCACAGGAAAGGTGGTGAATACCTGAAAGAGCCTTCCAGCAGAGGTGGGTGGGGGGTGGAAACAGTGATGGGTTCAAAAATGCCTGGGACAGGCACAAGGGAATCATAAGGGTAAGCAAGGGGGAGAAAGAGATTGAGCCATAATCAAGCAGGGTCTGCAGAAAAGAAATTATGAAGGTTAAAAAAAAGGCAGACTGGGTGAACTTAGTGGCCCTTATCTGTCATTACACACACATTCTATGTGTTCGGGGGGGGGTGCCACCAGGGACTATATTGTAATCAATGGGACTGGTGTTTCAGGGGTGTCACTAGATACCAGGGGCTATATTGCAATCAACAGGGCAGGTGTTTAGGAGGTGAGGGGTGCCATTAGCCACCAGTGATTGGTGCATGTTTTGGGACAGGTGCTCAGAGGGTGAGGGTTGCCACTAGATGTCAGGGCAGGTGCAAGACATATGCGTGACAGGTGTTTGAGAGGTGGAGGGTGCTGCTCGCTGGCAGAAATAACAACAGGTCAGGTGCAACTAGGCCGGCACTTCCCATGCAAATGGGCCTATATTGAGCATGCAAATGACCCCTTAGCACCATGCATGCCCCATGGGCTCATCTGCATGGTCCAGTTGAATATCGCACCATGGCCTCCTGCACTATCTGGTTTGGGGCTACAATTCCCTATGGGCTGGCTGCAACACAGGTCCCTGTCAGGGGAGTGCACATTTTTTTTTTATTCTTTGTTAACCGGGTAAGGCCTACTAGGCACAAGTGACTGTTTTCAGGGGCAACCCGGGAGCTTTGTGGTGGTTAAGTGACTTGCTCAGAGTCTCACACAGCATGCAGGTGGAGCTTGTGGGAATCAAACCCAGATCTGCTGGATCTACCAAGCTCATTTATACCTTTCTACTCTAACATGTAGGCTATACTGCCAGCCCCATTGACCAAGCGCTGCACTGACATGGGCCAACACTCAGTTGGATAGTGCTGGTCCACTATCTGACTGAATATAATAACCTCCAGGCCAGGTGCAAGCACAATGCAAACCTTTGTGCTCCCATTTTACAGTTTTTTGACTATCTAGCTCCAGGTGTTATGTCATCTGGTGTGGGACCTCAAAAAGAAAATTCACTGAAGAGGATGGCTAACAAGTGAGACATCCCCTCTCAGACCCCTTCCTCTTCACACTTCCTTAAGTATTGTATGTCTTTTCCTCTTCAGCTGTCAGACAGGATTAATCTTACAACCAATCAACCTGGGAGTCTTTTACTTTAGGTTCCTTAGTGGCTTCCTTTTTAACTTTATTTTTATTCGCCTTATGTAGAACAAATCACATGTTCCAGAAGCACAGGATCACATAATACAGACGCTGAGTACCATAGTACAGTTACAACAGAATTGTTAGTTGTTGTTTTTTCAGTTATGCTGTTGAGGGTATCCTGTTCCCATTATTGATGAATAGGAACCTTCAGGCTAACTATAACACAAGTACCAACTGCATCAATGGAGCCAGGGCCTTTAACAAGGAATATGCATAGTATAGAAAACAACCCTTTGGTCACGCTGGCTTTAGTAGATGGTATATTTATAAATCTGTAAAGATTTTAACCTGCCACCTACAAATACATGATCAATAGAATGTAAGCCTAAGGAATGGCAGTTACAAATAACCTGAATCCATTACACACTAACAAATGATTAGCACTATAGAAAACACCCTGCAATATTTTAGCTCAAGACATTGAAATGGTCTGAAGTGTGCCAATGAAGGCTGTAAGAAGTGAATTTGCCCTTACTAGGAAAGCAGCTCCGAAATGGAGCATGTCATGTGGAGAGACAGGACACCTTCTCTCTCCTCCTTGGCAGGAATCGCTGACATTTTAACATAATCCACTTGTGACGCTGTGCCTTTCCAACACATGAACTCTAAGTTAGAATTTAGTAATTATGAATGTAATTAGCAAGTGTGAACTAATCATAATATGTCAAAAACTGTCACTGCATACTGTAGTAAAAATCAATAGAACTGACCTGAAATAGATTCAAAGCAACAGCCTTGAGAAATGTAAGAAACGGTTACAAGTCTATAGTGTAGAAAAAGTCAATCGGAGTCTATAATGTTCAATTCTAGGTTTCTACAGAGTTCTACTCACTATACTAGAGTCATAAACATGTATCAACATTAACGGGTAACAGAACATTGTTGAAACGCATAGTACAGTTACCTCCCTTGGCACAAAGTCCCAAGTCCCAGCGTTGTTAGTAAAATGGCAATTTTTTAGTCATTCTCTCTGACTCTGAGTGTTGCTGATACTCCCTAGGTTGAGCAGCCCATATTCTGTCTATCAATTAAGCACATCCTTTGGGTCAGTATAAATATACATGTAGTCTTCATGCTGAACTTATAGCTTCATGGGCTACATGGTGCTGAAGGGTACCTCCAAGTCCTGAAGATGGCATCTGGGATCAGAGAAACTTTCCTGGTGCTGCCTTGTTGTGAAGCTTAGATCTGGGAAAAAAAAAATACGAGCCCAGTTCTACTTAACTATCCTTTCCCTTTTTACCACTCTCAGAACTGAGTCTTGTATGCCAACATGCCAATTTTTAGCAACAAAGTCCAGGACCTCGTGTCCATTCTTGTACATGGAAACATAGAAGTTGACATCAGATAAGGACTGCAAGGCCCATCCAGTCTGCCCATTTCTTTTTCTACCTTATAAATGTGCCATCGGCCTTTGCTCTGTCAATGGCCTATCTATTCATACTCATCTGTATTGCTCTCTTATGCCTATCCCATAACTATTTGAAGCTCTGCACTGTATTCATATCCACCACTTCCTGAGGTAGGCCACTCCATGCATCCACCACCCTTTCTGTGAAAAAGAACTTCCTCACATTACCCCTTAATCGACCCCCCTCTAATCTCATGCTGTGTCCTCTTGTCCTGCTATTTTTCTTATATTTAAACATGTTCAACTCTTTCACCTTGTTAATGCCCTTAAGGTGTTTGAATGTTTCGATCATATTATCACTCTCCCTCATTTGCTCTAGGGTATACATATTGAGCGCCGTTAATCTGTCCTCATATGTTTTTTGATGCAGTGCCTGCACCAGTTTGGTTGCCCTTCTCTGGACTGCCTCAATTTGGTTAATGTCCTTGTGAAGGTGTGGTCTCCAGTACTGCATGTAGTACTCCAGATGGGGCCTAACCAATGTCTTATAAAGAGGAATTATTACCTCCCTCTTCCGACTTGTGATACCCCTACTAATACACCCTAACATCCCCCTAGCCTTACCTACTGCTTTAGTGGTCTGCTTGGATGATTTCAGGTCATTGGTGGTGATGATGATGCCCAAGTCTCTTTCTTCCCTTGTGACTGCCAGCAACTCCCCTCCTAGCCTGTAAGTGGCTTCAGGGTTTCTCTTTCCTATGTGCATGATCTTGCACTTCTTTGCATTAAACCCCAGTTGCCACTCTTCTGACCGCTTTTGCTAGTTTATCCAGATCTCTTTCTCATTCTGCCCCCATCTGGATCATCTACTTTGTTGCAGATCTTGGTGTCATCTGCAAACAGACAAACCTTACCCTCCAGTCCATCTGCAATGTCACTGATGAAGATATCGAAGAGGACTGGCCCCAGGACTGATCCCTGAGGTACCCCACTTGTGACCTGCATCTCTTCTGACTGTATACCATTTACCACCACTCTCTGTTTTCTGCCCGTCAACCAGCTTGCCACCCAGCTGACCAACTTCTGACCCACCCTGAGCCTACCCAGCTTATTAATCAATCTTCTATGTGGAACAGTATCGAAAGCTTTGCTGAAGCCAAGGTAGCCGACATCAACTACTCCCCTTGGTCCACCACTCTGGTTACCCAGCCAAAGAAGTCTATGAGATTAGTTTGCCACTACCTTCCTTTTGTAAACCCATGCTGTCTTGGATCCTGTGTTCCTATGGATTTCAGGTGTTGCACTATCCTTTCCTTAAGGAGTGCCTCTATAATCTTGCCCATTACTGAGGTAAGACTGACTAGTCTGTAGTTCCCTGCCTCCTCCCTGCTACCATTCTTGTGCAGCAGGATCACATGAGCCCTTCTCCAGTCTTCTGGGACCTCTCCTGTGCTCAGAGACTCACTAAACAGTTCTGATAATGGCTCTGCTAGTTCCACCCTTAGCTCCTTTAGTACCCTGGAATGTATGCCATCAGGTCCCATTGCCTTGTCCACCCTGAGCTTATTGAGCTCTTATAGGACCCTTTCTTTTGTGAAGGGACTAGTGCTCACCTCCTTCCCCTCCTGTGTCCATGGTTCTGAGCTGTGGGCCCTGCCCTACCTTCGCTTCAGTAAATACTGAGCAGAAGTATCTATTTAGGATAAATGCTTTTACATGGTCCTCCTCCTCACACGTCCCCTTATCTCCTTTGATCTTAGCAATACCCCCTCTGGACTTTCTCCTTTCACTAATGTATCTATAGCACAAACAGTAAAAGAAGGTGACAAGACTTTCTAGTGTTTCCTCGGTTTGGGCCTTTGCCTGCCTTACTGCCTTCCCTACTTCCCTTACGGAAGTTTGGTATGCCTTCCTATCTTCATCCCACTACGTTCCCTTATATTTCCTGAAGGCCAGCCTTTTGGCTCTGACCTTTTCTGCTACTGTTTTTGAGAACCAAAGTGGTTTCCTTCTTCTTTTGCACTTCCTTTTCTCTCTAACACAATGGGATGTTGCTTCAAGTATTGCATCCTTAATGCTTGCCCACTTTGTCTGTACCCCCCTCACCTGTATTATTTTTTGCCAGGGCTAGCTTAACTCTGTTGGCCATCTTATCAAAGTCAGCTCCTCTGAAGTCCCATATTTTTGCCTTGGAATGGGATGATTTAGTTGTAGTGGCCAAACTGAACCATACCATGTGATGGTCACTGGCCCCAGGTGACCTTCTACCTGGAGATCTGTGATCCTTTCCCTGTTAGTCAGAACTAGATTTAGGATAGCCCTGTCTCTTGTGGGTTGTTGTACTAGATGTTTGAGGCCCTCCCCCTGCAGGGAATCCACCATGTGTCTAGTTCTGGCAGATATTCCTGCTGGTATTGACCAATCAGTATCTGACATGTTGAAGTCTCCCATTATCAGAACCTCCCCTTTAGCTGTCATGTTTTGTATATCTTCTAACAGTAATGTGTCTATTGCCTCCCCCTGGTCTGGGGGCCTGTAGACAAGCCCAGTTCTTATGGCTGTCCCATTTCCTGTTTCCAGGGTGACCCACAGTTCTTATGGCTTCTTACGTGTATTCTGAATTTCTGTAGCTTTGATATTTTCATTGACATACAGGGCCACTCCACCCCCCCCTTTTTGCAACTCGGTCTCTTCTGAACAGTACATAGCCAGGTACTGAAGTCTCCCAAGTGTTGTTACTGGTAAACCACGTCTCGCTAATTGCTACTATGTCCAGTTTAGCCTCTGTCATTATTGCCTGCAGGTCTGGGATCTTGTTTCCCGGACTGTGAGCATTTGTGTACATGATTTTTCATTGGCCAGCTGTCAGTGTGTTAGTTGTTGGGTGAGGTCTAGCGTTTCCCCTGTGCATCGTATGGGGACCTGGACCTTTTTCCTTACCTGGTGATGCAAATGAACTGCAAACATGCTGAACTCCTGTTTGACCACTAGCTGAGGGGGGAGGGGTGTTCCTCCCATTCGATGTATGGGGTGCTGCACCCCTCTCCCCATTTGCTAGTTTAAATATTCTGCAAAGACATCAAACTTCTGCCCCAATGCACTGACTCCCTCCTTAGTCAGATGCAGTCCATCAAATTTAAAGAACTTTTGCTCCCAAAACTGTTGCCAGTTCCTCACAAATGTGTGCCTTTTCCTGGCACCAGCCCTTGAGCCACATGTTTAGCTCCCCTATCTCCTTCTCTGACCTTCCATCCATCTGCCTCCCCAGACTGGCAGGATCTCAGAGAAGGAGATGCGGATGAAATGGATGATAGTTTGTCACCCAGCCTGGTCAGGTGTTCCTTGGTCTCCACAACTGACCGGCTGGTGGGACTCGATAATCCCCTATGTACCAGGACGCAATGTTTTCCCTGCTTCCTGAACAATTTTAGCAATCACAGTCAGTGTCTCTCACGCTGATGTACCTGGGAGACATCTAACCATTACCCCTCGCTGGAAATAGGTATTAACTCCCCAAATCATGGAGTCTCCTATGAGCAGAAGTTTTTTGGATTTCCTTTTTGCTTTTTTTGTTTTGGTTCCTGTTTTGGGCAAGTTTTGTTGTGCTAGCTCCTGTGCTGCAGTGTCCTGCTCTGCAGTGTCCTCTGCCCCTTTGTTTGATTTCGAAGATAGAGGCAGATACCTGTTTGTAGGTTTCATATGGTTTATGGAGGTAATATGTTGGAGAGCACCGAGTGATGGGGCACCCGATTTGCCCCTCCTAATCACCTGCCAACCTCCCGGACCAACTACCCTCTGTAGTCGAGGTGCTTCTGTTGGATGTTGGGGATATGGGTGGTTCTTATAATATATTTCCTCTTGAATATGAAATTTGAGGCATGCAGTCTCTGCCCATGCTGCCTGGAGCTGAGCCCTAAGATCTCCAATGGCCCAGCATGTAGGACAGTGTCCTAAATCCTGTAAAACTGCCCTTCTGAAAAGTGTTCTGCAGTACATGCAGTTAATGATATCCATTCCAGATAAACTGCTGGGTATATAACCTGGTCAGAGTAATTAGAAGGAAGAAAACGAAAGCAAAAGTTTGATTTTGTGTATTGTTTGCTTGTTTTTGTATAACTTGTTATAACAAGTTAAATTACCAGTGCCCCTGTAAATGAGGTCACCATGTGGATATCCCACTGATCCGCCCCTTCCTGCTTTGCCACAGGAATTGTCACGACTGTGCTACCCTATAAAAGGAGTGTAGTGTGGGGTAGTTGAGGATGGGGGTGGGTGGCTGGGCCCCTCCCCTGCTGAAAAAGAAGAATCACGGATGAAAGAAACAAGGAGGTAAGAGCAGAAACAATCAGTCAGCAACAAAAGCAGTAACCCTGAAAGCTTTTCCTAATGATAGATAAAACTGCAAAACCTGTAAAGTACCACCTGTAATAATTTCACAGAAGATATACCCTGTAAGAAACACTTGCTACAGAGAAAAATAAAGCAGTAACAGAAGATATACCTTGCAAAAGACAATTTGAATCAGAAGATTTCAGCAGTAATCTGTTAGCACACACCTGTAGTCACACCTTGTAATAATGCAGCAGAAGGTATACCCAGCAACAACAATTTAAATCAGAGAAAAATAAAGCAATAAAATGGTAGCAACAAACAGTAACAATCCCTGTGAGTACAAAATAAAAATATCAACACACAGTAAATCTGCCTAGCCAAAAGAAGTCTTAATCCTTTCCCTTGCTCTGGTAAGGTTCTTTCTCTGTCCTTTCAAGCAACCTAGAAGAAAAGAGCTCAGGTGAAGCTAGGTGCCTTGGCCAGCAAACCTAGTCTTCCTAGGAAGGTGTAATGCAGTAAATCTGATCCATGACCAAGTTTGTTGTGACCAGCCTCAGAGTTTTGTGGAGCCATGCAGAGTTAGTCAGCAGGGTGGTTTGTCTCTTCAAAGCCCTCTGGGAGTTGACCGATATGTTAGTTTGCCTTAGTTGATTTTCTGCATGCTCTAGTCTGTTTTCTTTTATATGATCTGCTGTGCCATGTAGGTTCATGGGCTATATAGTGCTGAAGGGTACCTCCAAGTCCTTAAAATGGCATTTGGGCCCATTGGTGCTTTTCTGGTGCTGCCTTGTTATGAAGTTTAGATCCGGGGAAAAAAGGAATACAAGCCCTGTTCACCTCAGCTGCCCATGCCTTTTTTTGCTGCTGTCAGAAATGATTCTGTGTCTACCAGGGTGCCCATTTTTAGCAACAAGATCCAGGACCCTGAGTCCATTCTCCTGTGAGGTGCTATGCAGTAAATCCAACCCACGAGCCAGTTCATTAAGTCCAGCCCCAGAACTTTGTGGAGCCATGCTAAGATAGTGTCAGTCGGATGGTCCATCCCTTCAAAGCCCTCCGGGAGTCAACTGATACATTTGTTAGTTTGTCTTAGTTGATTTTCTGTGTGCTCTAGCCTGAGTTTTAGAAGACTGTTTTCTTTGATAAGATCTGCCGTGCCAAGAGCGCCCTACTAGCTGAGTTTGATGCTTCCATGGTGTCCACTCGACCGGTCTTCACCTTCGTCTCCATGGTTTGCAAGTGAGAGGTTAATGCTTCAAATTTTCCAATCATCAATTGCAAGGATACATTCATATGACTCATAGTAGCATGTAGAGTTTGTAGTGTTATTTCAGCAGTCCCTGAGGAGGTCGGATCTGTGTCTGTTTGGCTTTCCATGGCACCCTGGTTGGGCTTGTAGAAATCCTGCGGCACACTGACTGTGACTCTAAGCTCACTTTTCTTCTTGTAGAGTGGATTGCCACAAATGAAAATTAGTCAGAATAAGCAGAGTTGATAAGTTTACCAATCTAGTTGGGTACTAAGATGGTATGTCAGCTTAAAATGTATTTATTTTTTTACCGAAATGTTTCACCAGGAGGGCACACTGAACAACAGGTTGCTCGTCTCATGATGCGACCTAGGGGAAGGGGGTTACATAGGGTTGTAGAGAATGATCAATTACAATAGTATGTGGGTAGTACAAACAATACAACATTGTAAGATTATGCAACAGTTGGAAAGTACAGTTACGTAAGAGCTTACCGTAACAGTTGATCTTTGAGATAGGCTCTTGCAGTAGGTAATTACATATAGGACTGACGCCAGCAGGTGGCAGGACCCCAAGGAAAAATTTCTAGCTAGCAGTCCCTGGCGAGGGACCGCCCCCACGTCAGGTGACCGGCGTCAGGAGACGTCAGTATAAAGGGGCGGTCCCGGACGCCCGCCTTCCAGTTCTTTCCTGCCACAGGCCAGAGAAGGCCAGATGAGAGAGGAGCGGATATTTTCCCCAATGGAAAAGGAGCTGAAAAAGCCTAGGGATGGAGGGCAGGAAGGTATTTCCTACTGCAAGAGCCTCTCTCGAAGATCTACTGTTACGGTAAGTTCTTACGTAACTGTACTATATTACTTCAAGAGGGCTCTTGCAGTAGGTAATTACATATAGGACTGAGTCCCAAGCAGTCTGGAACAAAGAGAAGCACGGGAGGAGAAAAACTAATCCCAAAAGGTAGTTCTGGTTGTGCAAGTCTCAAGATAGGAGACCTTGCAAAATAGCTCAGCCAAAGCCTGCTCTGAGCAGAGGCCACATCAAACTGTAGTGTTTCGTGAAGGTATGGACGGAAGTCCAGGTGGCGGCAGTGCAGATGTCTGCCGCAGGACACATTCTTGAAACAAGCTGCAGAGACAGCTACTCCTTTTGTGGAGTGTCCTCTGACTTGACCCGGAGGTCTTGTTGTATTTGTCATAACAGAAAGTGATGCAATGAGCCAACCACTTAGACAGGCATTGCTTGGAAACAGCTTTGCCTTCCCTTTTGTGAGCAAAAGAGACGAACAATTGATCAGTCTTTCTGAGATCCTTCGTCCTGTTGTAGTATCTCAGAATCCGGTGAACATCCATAGTATGGAGTAAATACTCCCCTTGATTAGAGTACTGCGTAAAAAAGGCAGGTAACTCAATGGACTGATTTAAGGTACACTCTGCTACTACTTTAGGTAGAAACTTAGGGTTTGTGTGAAGAGCAACTCATTCCTTATGAAAAATCAAGTAGGGAATTTTACACATCAGGGCCAGGAGCTCAGAGATTCTTCGAGCCGAAGTAATGGCCACCAGGAAGAGCGTCTTCCACGAAAGGAACTTCAAATCTGCAGAAGCTGCAGGTTCAAAGAGAGGAAGAGTAAGTTTCTTGAGAACAAAGTTCAAGTCCCAAGGGGAGCAGAGGAATGCGGATGGGGCCCCAGGATGGAGACCCCTCTGAAAAAAGTCTTAGAGACCTCCAGTTGAGCAAGACTTGTCTGCAAAGGGAACATGATAGGCTGAAATGGCCACCATGGCGAACCTTCAGAGAGAGATAAGTTGAGACCCAGGTCAAACAGATGATGTAGATACTCCAGCAAGCCCCGCAGTGAACAGGAGAAAGGTTCCATGTTCTTGGAAGTGGCCCAAATAAGTGAATCTTTTCCACTTCATGGCATAAGTGGATCTGGTGGAGGTTTTCAGCACTCACTAGAATCTCAGCCACTTTGGGGAGACACTCCAAAACAGGATTAGGCTGGGTCTGCAGGAGCCATGCATACCAGATGAAGGGATTTGAGGCCTCGATGGACCAGGGTCACTGATCCTGGGTCAGCAAACCTCGAGATAGAGGAAGAGGAAGAGGAGGATCCTCTGAGTACTGTTGTAGAAGAGAGAACCAAACTTGCCTGGGCCAGAAAGGAGCGATCAGAATCATTCTGCTCCTTCTGAAGCTAGTTTCTGCAAGACTCGTGGGATAAGTGGAATTGGGGGAAAGGCATAGACGAATCTGTCCTTCCAGTCTAGAGACAGAGCGTCGCTCCAAAAAGTGCCTCGCTCTGGAACGAGTGAGCAGAAGATGGGAAGTTTTGCGTTTAGGGGGGATGCGAACAGGTCGACCTGTGGTGTTCCCCAAAGTTGGAAGATATTGTCTAGGACCCCTTGGTCCAGTTCCCACTCGTGAGTCAGAGCAGAAGAGCGACTTAGCTTGTCTGCCAGGGTGTTGTCGACTCCCGGAACGTGAATTGCCGTGAGGTGAAAGGTCGTGGTTGTGTTGCCCAATCCCAAACCTTCATTGCCTCCCTGCATAGGGGGTAGGACCGAGTCCCTCCCTGCTTGTTGATATACCACACCACACACATGTAGGTGGCCGGGAAGGATGTATTGGTGAAGGGCTTGAAGAGCGTACAACACTACCCAAAGCTCAAGCACACTGATGTGGAGAGCTTATTCCAGCTTGGACCAGGAGCCCTGGGTCTGATGAGGGCCTAGATGGGCTCCCCAACCTTTGCCAGAGGCATCTGTGGTTAGTCTGGGAAGGGGGGATGAAAGAAAGGAACTCCCTTAAAAAGGTTCTTTCGAACCATCCACCATTGCAAGTCTTGCATCATTGACAAGGACATCAGAACTGAGTGATCTAAGTCATCCACTAGCTGATCCCACTGAGAGCGTAGAGTCCACTGAGAGAGCCTCATGTGGAGTCGAGAGCGAGGGACCATCAGGATAGCAGCCGCCATGAGCCCGAGAAGGCGAAGGACCGACATCGCAGAGACCATCCTGTGGTCGGACAACAGACTTATTTGGGTCTGAAGGGTAGCCGCCCTGTCCGGAGGCAGGAAGGCCCTGTCAATGGTCATATCGAGGATCACCCCAATAAACTGTAGCCTCTGGGATGGGTCCAGATGAGACTTGGAATGGGTGATGGTAATGCCCAGGCAGGCAAAAACCTGCTGGGTAAGGGAGAGGAAACGCAGGAGTTCGTCCCTGGATGGGGCCACCAGGAGCCAGTCATCCAGGTAAGGGAAAACCTGCACTCCCTTGGTACGCAGGTGGGCGGCCATCACTGCCAGGCATTTGGTAAATACTCGGGAGGCCAAGGATACACCAAATGGGAGCGCCTTGAACTGGTAGTGGTCCCTCTGGAACGCAAAACAAAGGTATTTGCGATGAGATGGGTGAATGGGAATGTGCAGATAAGCATCCTGCATATCCAGGGCACAAAGCCATTGACCCAGCCGGAGGAAGAGGCAGGAGGCTCTGCAAAGAGAAGCATCCTGAGCCTTTTGTACTCGTAGAGATTCAGGGAACTGAGATCTAAATTGGTCACAGAACCATCCTGTCTTTGGGGACCAGGAAGAAATAGAATAACCCATCCCTATGAGATGAAGGGGGACAGGCTGTCGCTTGCTTCAGCAGAAGAGCCGAGAGATTTCCTCCTGGACCAAAGAAGATACTCCCGTGAATACAACAACTCTCAGAGGGGGTGGCAGGAAGTGGTTTCTGCAAGAAACTCTGTGGTAGTCCTCCCGCTATAAGCTTGAGCACCAAGAATCTGTGGTTATCCTCTCCATCCCAGAAGGTGGAGGAAAACCTCCCTCCTACCGGTTTCTCCGGGAGTCCAGAAGGCAGTGGGAGGAAGGTCAGGTGATGTGGGGCACAGCTGAAACACCACTGCTTTTTAGGTGGGGAGCTTAGCAGCTGTGGGGCCCGGCGTTTTGTGGCCTGCCTTCCCTGGGGTTTCGCCTTTGGCAGATTCCGTCTGTGAAAGGGATGGCGCTGCTGATGATGGGGATGGTACATGGAATCAACTGACTTCAGTGCCGTCCCCTTCTCTTGCAAGTCAGTGATGATGTCCTTGACATCATCCCCGAAAAGCACCGACCCTCGGAAGGGTGCTTCCTCGATAGCGGATTGCACTTCCGGGACCAAGCCTGACATGCGGAGCCGAGCATGACACCGTAGGCCTACAGTGAAAGCTGAGCTCCACCCAGCAGTGTTCACTGCATCGTATGTCACACGTAGCATGTCTCGACTGGCCGAATGAGCAGAGCAGATGAGATCAGCCAACTCCTGCTTGACTTCGGAGTCAGGCAAGGAGTCCAGTTTGGCTTCCGCCTGAGTCAGGAGGGCCTTCTGGTAGTCCCCCATGTGGCCGACATAGTTCAGGGCCCTGATTCTCAGTGTGGAGGAAGCGTAAATCTTTCTCCCATACTGGTCCAGAAGGCGAGATTCCTTATCATGGAGGTGACTGAGCTAAGATGTTTAGGGTTCGCTGACCGGCCGTGGTGGCACTAAGCACAACGAGTTAGCACAAGGGTGAAATCCAGGAGACTCAACACCCTCTGGAGCCTACAGTATAGCTGGTTCGACTTCCCTGGAAGTGAGGCTAAGAGCCAGCGTTGTTTCCATATTGTGGTAACAAGGTGGGCGTGAGGCTCTATCCAGGGTGGCACCAAGGTAGAAGCTGTCACGGGGCAGATCCAGATGTTCAGTGAGTTTCAGGCGGCTGAGGGATCTGGTTCCAGGGGTGCCACTGATGAATCTCCTGGATTTTCCTAAGCAACTCCGTAAAGAAGGATCCTCCGGAGGAGACTTCGGAGGAGTCTTGGCCTGGGCTTCGGCGGAGATCGAGGCTAAAGTAGTCTCTCTCGGAGCAGCCGTCGGAAGAGTCCGAGGTCTGAGGAGGCGAAAAGGAGGATAAAGAGAGAAGAGACTCCCTTTCCCGACCCGGGAGGAACAGACCTCGATGTCCCCGGGGAAGCGTGTCCTGCCCTTCTCTGGATCCAGATGGAAGAACCCTGGAGACCGGAGGTGGTGACGGAGTGTGCCGCCTTGGGCGTACGGGAACCTGGGATGGCACCATTGCCGGAAGGTGGCTCTCGACCTCTTTGGTGAGCTGAGCCTTGGCCTCAGCCCACCAGGAGGCCAGAGTCTCCTGCAGGTCCACCGGCGGCCACGAGGGCGGTGGAGGAGGAGGAGGTGGGGGATAAGGATATGGGTTATAACCGTATGGAGCGTATCCAAAACCTGGCTGCAGGTAGCCTGGCGTCGGGTATTGTGGCATCAAGCATGGCGGCATCAGGAAGCCCGGCATCGGGTACTGTGGTGCCGGATACTGTGTTCCTGGGTACAGTGGCATCGAATAAGATGGAGGATAGCCGGGAGCTGGGGGGGCTGCCGGAGCAGACGGCCCGGCCCGAGGCCTCACGGGCGGGTCTACAGTGGAGGGCCCGGAGGGCCCGATGGGAGCAGAATATCTCCCGGAGTCGGTAAGGCCGACGTCAGGGCCGACATTGGAGGCCCTGGCGCCAGAGGTACTGATGTCGGAGGGGCCGGTGTCAGAGCCGGTGTCCGGGGAGCCGACGTCAGGTCCGGTGCTCCAGGTGGAGGAAGGACTGACAGAGGCAAAAAATCCCCAGCTTCGCCCGGGGACGGAGGGGAAAAGTCCCTGGGATCAGGTTGGGGAGACTCTGGTTCCCCAGATGGCAGCAAAGGCTGTGGGGAACCAGGAACGACGGACGTTGGGAGGTCCGTCATCGGTTCCTTCGCCAGCCGGACGTCGGATGAGCCGACGTGAGGTTTAGTGGCGAGCTCTTGGCAGGCGCCGGAGGAGCAGGCATCCGACTTATGAGAGCCATCACCAGAGGCAGGCTGAGTAGAGTGATCAGCCTGGTCCTGTGGAAGGGAGGCCACGCGTCGCCCCGGAGGGTCGGACGTCTTACCTGCCCTCTCCAGGGAGACGTCAGAGGAGCCGACATCTGGCTTACCGGAGTCACCCACAGTGGTAGGCCACGAACTTGCAGCCGAACCAGGGGCGGAGGCCTCCAACTGCCCGGAGGCACCCGTGAGGCCCGAGCACAAGCCAGATGGGCGGGCTGATGCCCCCTCAGAAACCTCTGAGGCAGCCATCGAGGAGCGATCCCACGGAGGGGATGTTACCTGCATCCCGGTGACTCCCGAGGGAGATGTGGTGGAGGAGTCTTTGTCCCGGTGCCTCGCCTTCTCCTTCTTCTTCCGATGCCCTTTGGGGGAAGTGGACACCTGCCTCAGTTTTTTGAGCTCTTTCTCCACAGAACTCATCTTCTTTTTTAGAATATGGGCTTCCAGGGATTGCTGCCGCCTTTTCCGGGTAGCCACATTGAAACTGAGGCAGTGCTGGCACTTCTCGACCAGGTGATCGGGGCCTAAGGCAGAACAGGCACAGGGGTGGCCGTCCTTGTCTGGGCAGTTGGTACGCCCATGCGAATACGCACTTATTCTTGTGCTTGGAGGTGTGGGGACAACATACACGAGGCTTAGTATTAGCGTTAATCGAAATAAAGAGTTTTTCAAGTAGCGACAAAGGTAAGGAGCTGATGAAGCACAAACTTTTCTATGCAGGCACTGCACGAGCTAATGGTGGGAAAGAACTGGAAGGGCAATCCTGGGACCGCCCTTCATACCGACGTCTCCTGGACACTGGTCACCTGATGTGGGAGCGGTCCCTCGCCAGGACTGCTAGCTGGGGAAATTTTTCCTGGTCCTGCCGCCGGCATCAGTCCTATATGTAATTACCTACTGCAAGAGCCCTCTTGAAGTAAGATCACAAGGTATTTGTACACTAAACAGTAGTGGAACATTGGGTAAATTACAATACATGTCCAAGATCATACAAAAGAACATATAAACATACAAAACAGTAATAATGCAACAGAACCATTATAGTGCATGAGTGTACCAGGAGAAGGCTCGAGGTAGTACTCAAGTGCTGTTGGAGTAAACAGGATGGGTTTAGTTGTGCACATGGGTGCCCCAGAAGTGCAGGTGGAGAAGTGAGGGGGAGAGGCAAGAACTGAATATGAGGAGAAGGGGTAGCCATTTCCTGATTCCCCCTTCAGGATGTTGAGAACCCTGCCAGGGGGCTCAGGGTAGGAAGGCAGAAACTGAGGACAGGTATTTAAGGAGGGTTAAAGCAGGAACAGCTGAGGGAGAGGTAATTGTGTAGGGCAAAGGTAAGGGGGTAGTTGGAGAGGGTGTCATATTTCAGGGGGAGAATTCAGATTTTAGGAAGCAATGGGCGGCCGCCAGTCTGACCATGAGGAGGTGGAGCAGCGGACTATCTGCGTGTGGTTGTCATGCTGATCCAAAGAGGTTGGGGGAAGAGGAGGAGTGAGAGGATTGAGATAGGAGGAAGTATCAACCAGAATTTGGAGGTTAGTTTGGCACAGTGTGAGATGCATCTGTGAGATAGTGGAAGGAAGGTTAGAGAGCAATAGAGTTCACAGTGGTAGGAGCAGGAAGGGGAGTCGAGAGCAAAGTGGCAGAAGGAGTTAAAGAGAGTGTCCAACTTGGTCAGGGAAGATTTGGGAGCAGCACCATAGACTACGTCACAGTAGTCAAAGATGGGGAGTATCATCTTCTGGACAATTTCATGCCTCGCAGTCAGTGGGATGCAACTATGATTCCTGTACAGAGCACCAAGCTTGGGGTGCAGTTTCTTCAGGGTAGCATCAATATGCACAGAGAAGTTGAGGTGCTGGTCCAGCCAAACCCCCAGATATCTAAATGAGGAGGTGTCCTTTAGGATGGTCCCATCAAGGGTGTGGAAGGTAGGTAGGGCCGGGAGCCTACAGAGTCTCTGCCTGGTGCCAAAGGTCATTGAGACTGTCTTCTTGGTGTTTAGAAAAAGCTGGTGAGAAACAAACCAGAGCTGAACTTGGTTGAAGTCATGCTGTAAGCTGGTTTCCACAGCAGCAGGATTTTTGCCAGAACTGTATAAAACACTATCATCAGCGTACATGTGAATAGATGAGGATAAGCAGGCTTTGGGAATATCATTAAGGGAAATGGAGAAGAATAGGGGACCAAGCACTGAGCCCTGAGGGACACCAGTATTGATGGGGAGTGGAGGGGAGATGGAATCAAGGATTCTCACCGATTGGGTCCTGTCAGTGAGGTAGGATTTACACCAGTTGGTGGCTGATGGAGCAAGGCCAGCTGAGGAGAGGGAATCAAGAAGCAGGGGATGGGAAACAGTGTCAAAAGCTTTGGCTAGGTTGACAAAGATGGCTGAGGTGATCAGGCCACCATCCATCCCTGAAAGGATGGAGTCAGTAAGCCTGAGGAAGGAGGTGATTGTTGAGTGGTTCTTCCAGAAACCAGATTGGAAGGGGGTGAAAAAGGAGGAATCAGAGAGGAAGGATGATAGTTGAGAGAGAACTAAATGTTCTTGAAGTTTGGCAAGGGTAGGAAGGAGGGAAATGGGGCGATAGTTGCCAGGAGTGGATGTGTGACTACCCTTGGGGAGAAGAAGGACTACAGTGTGTTTCCAGGATAAGGGTACTTGGGCAGAAATAAAGAAGAGGTTAAGGATTAGGGAGATGGGATAAGCAATTGCAGGAGCAGAAAGGTAGAGAAGTTTAGGATTACGCTCATCTGGTAAGGAGCCTTTAGAGGGGTTGAGTGATTGGAGGGCACTAACAGTTTCATCAGAGGAGATAGTAGAAAAGGAAAAAGGGGGAGGGGGAGGCATTGGCTGAAGGCTACGACAGTTAGTAGAAGACTAGGGAGAGTGAATTTGAAGAGGCATTAAACTACTGACCAAGGAGCCAGGGTTGGAAACTAGGGAGTTATTTATTTTGAGAACTGGAGGGGGAGGGGGAGGGGGGAGAGAATAGGGCATGAACTACCCTCCAGAATTTAGATGAAGAGTAAGTGTTAGTCAGGAATGAGGAGTTGAAATAATCAGACTTAGCCAGTTTGGTAGCTTTAGTACATGCATTGCGTAGCATTCTGTACCTGGCATAGTCGTTTGGATGTTTAGTAGATTTGTGTTTTCTCCAGGCCCGGTCATGCTTCCTGAAACAGGCCAGTAGTTTGGGGGTGATCCAGGGGAGGTGAAGCACATGGACTCTGGTCCTTCTGAAAGGAGCAAAGGCATTCCAGGTGGTAATGAATTGATCCTTAAAATAGTCAGGGGCTTGGTCGACAGAAATGGCAGTGGAGAGGGGGGCCCAGTCGGTGAAAACAAGTGCAGAGCTGAGTGGGGTAAGGTCTAAGGATTTAAGGGACTGGCGCTGTATGATTTTAGGGGGAGGTTTGGGGCGATGGACCTTACATACAATGAAAATGGGGTTGTGATCACTAAGGGCATCAAGGAGGAGACCAGATTTAATGATGCGGTGTGGGTGGGCTGTGGGTGCCCAGTCTAGCAGGGTGTGGTTTTGTGTTTTGGGATTAGGGCGCGTGGGCTTGAGTATAAGTTGAGTGAGGTTTAGAGCAGTGATGTCATTGCATAGCTTGTTTAACTTGGGAGACAACCAATTTAGATTCATGTCACCCATTATGAACAGTTCACCAGACTGTGAGAGGGAGGTGATGTTGGCTAAGAGTTCAGCTGTGACTGAGGGTTGAATGCTTGGGGGGGGCAACAGATGCCAGCCACAAAGATTGGGATTGAGAAAGGAAAGGTAATGCAGGTGACAAGGGCTTCGTAGGTAGCTGAGATGGAGGTAGATAGGGTGGTAGTAAACTGCAGTGAGGACAGGATATACATGGCCACTCCCCCTCGGCGACCCGATCAATCTTGTCTGGAGAGGGAATACCCTGGGATAGCAATGACAGTGTCAGGGATGCTTTTTTTGAGCCATGTCTCGGTAATAATTCAGATGTCAGGGGTGTGTGAAATCATAAGAGTTTGTAGGAGGTCAGTTTTAGGTAGCAGGCTACAGATGTTCAGGTGGAGGAGCTTCAACCCATTAGGAAGGGTTGTAGTGGAAGTGGGGTTGAGACATGTTGTTTGGGTAAGGAGCCAGGGTAGGAGAAGGAGAATATGGCTAGGGTTAGGTGGATGTTCCCTGATGAAAGAAGGAGGAGGGTAAGGATGAAATAGGGAAGTTTAGGACTTTTGTTGTTAGAGTAGGAAATACAGGAGGAAGGGGAAGAGGGAGGGAGTGGTGAGGAGGAGATAAGGAAACAAAGGCAAAGTGACTAGGAAGAGAAAACAGGACTGGGGGTAGTAGGGAAAGTGGTGTCTGTTTACAAGAGGAACTATGGGGGTGATTGACAGGATGAAGGAGGTATCTGGAAGGGAAGCGGACAGAGAGAAGTGGCAAAAGGTGCAGAGGGGGAGACTGGGCTAAGGGTAAGAACCAGGAAGGGTGTGAGCAGCAGGGAGATGGAAACCATTCTGGGTAGGGTAGTAGAGGCTTTGTACAGACTTACAGATTCAGATCACACTACTTAATGTTAGGATGTAGATAATTTGCTTTAGGTATGAATGACCCAGGACTAGAAGTGTTAGGGGAGAGCAGTGGGAAGAGGAATGCGACCTACACGTCTTGTTGCCCTCTAGTGGCTTTACTGTATAATCTGCAAATGAAAAACAAAAACAGGTAAAATTACACTTTAAACTGAAGAAATTTAGCACTGAATATTAAAACAGTTCAGAAATCAGAGGCAATACTGGATTAGGGTTAAAAAAGGTTAAACTGGCCGATGGTAGTGACATAGTCCAGTCAGGAGGAATTTGAAAATGCCTGGCAGGATGAGAACAAAACAAGGAACTCGTGGTCCATGGGCGACCAATAAGAGCTCTCCCAAGAGAAAGGCAATTGTCCTTAGAAAATTTACAAAGACAGCCATGCAGCCTTGAGTTCCTGGAACACTGTCCAGGCCGTACCTGCAAGCAAGGGCTCGGAGAGCCCTTTTTAATGAAGATGCCTGCTCGGTGGCAGGAACTGCAGAAAGTATCAATCAATCAATCAATAGTTTATTTCTTGAAAGTGCAATTCAAATAATTATCAAAGCACTTGTACAAATATAAAACCCAATAAAATACATCATATATAAAATTAAGTATTTGTGGTCCATGGTTTGTAATGGACTAATTTACCCAAAAAACAAACCGCATCCATTGATACATCTGGTCCAATTGGAAATAGATCCATTATATACATTTAAGTTAAGGAATTCATCTGTAAAAGTATCTATGAATAGAATTACGAATAAGATTGGGGATATGACACTCCATAACAGTCTGGCTATAAAATGGAATAAATTACCTCTCGAAGTAACTGAAATTGCTGATTTGCACCAATTTAAACTCAAGTTGCACAATTTTTTGAAGAATGCGATCGTAAATGTTTTAGATAATGGCCCCGAATATTCAAACTGCCCAAAAAGTCTTAATAGTGAGAACAGCGCCAAGTCTATTGCGCCCATGTGCAGAGGCGATGATGCAAAAAGCGGAGACGCCAAGCACCGCCTACAACCGGCGACTGAATATCGCAGACCACCCGCACCATAGCCAACTAGGGAGAGGAAGCTGAGATCTGATGCGCCATAGCGCAACAAGGGATGTTCAGCTGAGCAGTCCAGAGACGCCACACAGAACCAGGATGCCCCCAGCAGCAGAGCAATGCAACTGCACAACCAGGAGGTAGGGCCCAGCACCCATGCCACAGATGGGCACAGGAACAGACAGCAGAACAACATCGTCCCCACACCCCATGCACTGCACAACTGGGGAGGCTGGAATAACCACTGGCCCATGGAGACAAGCAAACAACCCACAGCTGGGCCATGGTGCCCCATCACACCTACTGGCAAGCTGTGACTGGCACACAAGGAGGCTGACCACCCTGTGCCACACCATCCCCTCAATGCAGAGACACCCTGCACGTGACCCAGACAGCCCCCATGAGCAGTGACCACCACTGCAGGAAACCCCTGCATGCCACCACCCCCATTGTGACACTGCAACCCTGTGCACCACAGAACCATGCAAGCCAGCCCCAACACGAGCACCCATCAGTGGGTGGCAGCACACAGCAATGCAAAAACAGCAGACACAGTGCCACCACGCACAGTTCCCCCCGAGGTACTGCTGAGAGACCAACCATGCGTCGGCACATGAGGTACCCAACACGGGACAGGGTGTGCCCCGGACACCACCACCAGTGGTACAGCACCCTGCACAGTATTCCAATGACACACCCCAACCCACCACTGGCCACAACAGCCAGCACAGACACCCACAGTGGTGCGTGGAAGCATGCACCACACCGGATGCCACACAGTGTATGGACAGACACCCACCCATACCCAAGGGCACAACAGCATAGGGATGCAGTGGAGGGGCAACCAAGCCCCCAATGTGGGCCCAGGTAAACTGTGTACACACATCTCACAGTCCTCCATGGCACTGGAGTGCCAGCCACCCTGCGCAGGCACTGTGGACCCGTACACCACCATCATTTTCCCGGAGCACAAGTCACAGACAGTGGGGCACATCCCCTGCAACACACACAAGGCACAGCATGGAGGTGAGACAACAACTGTGGTGCCCACAGTGCCACCCGAGGCAGACATGCACCACACCAGTGACAGGAGGCAACCCAGCAATGTGACAGGTACAGTGGCTGCCCTGCAGGGACTGCCACCACTGACATGCCAGTGGACTGTGCAGGTCACAGACATGTATGTGTGTCAGCTGCACAGGCCATGGTCGGGCCGATGGGTGTGCCATGGACACAGAGCACGCACCATGGACCACTGCACCCGGTCATTCATTGCACAGGGCACAACACACACACACCACAGACACTGACTGATAGCTACCCCCACACCACAGTCACCTCCACATGGACACACACACATACCCATGACCGCACCACCCCTGACGCCATGCACACCACTGCAGCTGAGCACCTATAGCCTGCTGCAAATCAGAGACCACCACAGTATTCATATCAAAATTAAATGTATTGAACAAACATATAAAATTCAACTATTTACAATATTACGTACAAACTATATACAAGGTTGGGGGCCACAAACAAGGGTAGGTAGGGGCAGGGGTGAACAAATGGGATGGGAAAGGAGGGTGTGAGGGTGGGTCCAGGGGTGAGGGAATACAGGACTGATTGATCCCTCAGCGGGGCGCCTCCCGCTCTGATTCCTCCGAGCTCTGTGCCTCCGCAGGACCCCGGTCTCGTCTATCCATCTGAGGATGTCCAGTGACGCCCTCACCACCAGGAGTATCTCCCGCAGCACCTCCCTGATTTCCCATAGATGGCAGGTACCTAGGACAAGGGAGCACAGTCAATAGGTGTGAATGCAAAACCCCATACAGCCCGCCCACTGTGCATGGCATACAGCTGTGGGACATACCTCTGTGATGGTGTGTGACCACCCGCAGTGATCACATCCACATGACCTGCCCACCCAGGCGCATACAGCCATGCGGAACGCTGCACACACCCACTGGCCAAGTCACGCACAGCACCGCCGTGGCCGTTTAGTGACACGGCTATGTGGTGCAAAGGCAGTGGCACAACCATGTACCTGGTGCACGCATGGACCACCATTGACACACTCCCAGACATGCATTGCCACTGGACAGTGTTGACTGTAACAAGTTGCGTGCATGGCAGTGGCGTCGATGGATGGTGGCCATGCCCCGCTGCCCACCCTGTCACACAGCATGCAATAGTAATCATGGATGTATGCCACTCACCTTCATCGGGCCGGTCCAGTGGGCGGTGAGGGCCCTCGCCCCGCCTTGCTGCACCCTGCTCTTCCTGCCACTGCTCTTCATGGGGACAGCGGCGTTCCTCTGGGCCTGTGGGGCAAACATGGAGAGAGGAACATCAGTACAATCCTGTAGCAAAGTCCCCCTGCCCCCAGGTGTGTGCCTCCCACCCAGTCAGACCCACCCACCCCACACCCTGTGAACACCACCACAGCCAACCCCAGACGGTCCCTCCCCCATGTGCTGGACACATACAACACTGTTACCCATATGGAAGATAAAAGTGTGTTGATGTAACCCCTATCTGGCCGTGGCACTGTGCCCCTCCTGGCACGTGCCCGCAGGCATGCCAGTAGCTCCGGCTCCCTCTGCCGCAGGTCCTCGCACCGGTGGTGGCACTGCTCGGCACTCCTCCCCCATTCTGTGGCCTCCTCGAGCGCAGTGGCCACCTCCGCCCACACCTGGGTCCTGGACCTGTCCAGGGGCACCTCCCCGAACAGTGGCCCATGGTGTGGCTCCACAATGGCCACTAGGTTGGCCAGCTCAATTGCAGACCACTGGGCTGCCCTCCTGCGTGCCATTTTCACTGCTCAATATGGAAATATGGCGCTCTGCAGCGCGGCTCCCCCCATGCAGATGCTCGTGGTACAGCGTTACCATTTCCTATCGCGCTGTCACCGAACAGCGATGGGGTGCACCTATCCTATTTATGGCACCTACAGGGGGCAAAAGGTGGCACAGCATCAGGGTCTCCGGCATGGACATGTACAGGCGCCATTAGAACCCAATGCATGTAGCGTGATTGGCTGCCTGTATGCCACCTGCCACTTGATCGAGCCCGCCAAGAGTTGGCCCAGTGGCGCCATGATACCAGTGCCACAGCGCCATGTAGTGACCATCTCTATAACACCACTGGCACAATGGTGGCCATGCCCTGCATTGCCTACCGCACACAGCACGTCATCAGCATGGCAGACGCCTGCGTCAGCAACCCGGGCATGCGCAGTGAGGTGTGTACTACGTATGTCACAGAACTGCACCAATGGCTCAGCACGTTCAATACAATTGCGCAAAGCGCAACAGCGTGATATTCAGCCGTCATATGCAAATCATCTAATCAGCCATTCAATGGCACAGCACTGCAATTTGCATCTACTTAAAGTTGCGCCTCGCCTCATTTGCATGGGTTGCGCTATAAAAGTGCAACACTGGGCTGCAGTGGCCATAGTCGGTTACTGCAGCCTATTGGTGAGTTGCATGCTGTTTGGGAGTGTGGACTGTGGATTTAGGGACATGCATGGGACTGCATAGTCACAGGTAACAACTGCCATTCTTACAGGCTACATAATGACCGAACAAGTTGTTGGAGAGGAGGAACACAGTGGTGGGAGGAGGAGGAGTTTACCAATGCCTGGGCCAAACCAACCCCTGTTGAGGCCTACCTGATCAGGAGCCACTTCTCAGTGGACAGCGGGGAACACCTGAAGCCCGTGCTGCTGCATGGGAGGAGGTGGCACATGCTGTGAACCTGCATGGCAGCCACCAGCGCTCCGTGCAGGAGTGTAAGAAAAAGATGGGCATGGACAGGAGGAGGATAAAGGAGAAGGTGTCTGCCATCAGGGCAGCATGAGCTGCAACAGGTGGGGGACAGCCGGAGGTGGTACAGCTGATCCCACAGGAGGAGAGGCTTGTTGGAAGCATGCAGCGCAGTGCCATTGAGGGTGTTCTGGGTGGTGGCTTCCAGACGGGTGGTGGCCCATCACTGCATGGTAAGTTATGGTCTGTCTATGGGAGGGGCAGGGTAGGTCACATGCAGTAACGCGACTTTGCTTTCCCTTACAGATCCTGAGTATCTGCATGGGTCAGCAGTGGTGGGCCTGTCCACTGAGGACAGTCAGCTGGAGATGGAGGAGGGCCCATCCACCTCCACATGTATACGTGGATCATTGTGACAGTGGGGCCGACTGGCTGTCCACACTGATGTCGTTGTAACAGGTGTGGAGGAAGCCCTGTCTGTGTCCCAGCGTGCCAGCGTCCACGGATGCCAGCATGCTGTGACTGGGACCGGTGCAGAGTCCGTCACAGATGATGATGATGATGACACTAACATCATGAGCAGTAACATGTGTGTGCGACGGGATGGCCACACAGCAGGGCACTTCACGCCCATGGCTGTGGGTGGTGCTGCCATGGAGGCCTGCATGTCAGCACAGTCCCAGCCTGTGCCTGTCAGCACCAGTGGGGCAGCACTGGTGTCTGTTCAGGACAGTGGGACTGTTGCAGCCACTGCGGCAGCACCAATGAGCCCTGGGGAGCGGCAGCCAGAGGGGCAGCATCAGCAGTCGGCCAATGGGCTTGGGGGTACAGGGTTCAGCAGCGGCATCTGTGCACCACCTGTGGACATGCCCAGACCTGGTCCTGGTGTGCAGTACCCACCCTCAAGGGGTGCTGATCATCAGGGCCATGCACACCCTGACAGGATGCCGAGGAGGCAGATGACCTCTTGGACGAGCACACCCGCCTACTGCAAGCATCAGTCCAGCAGCAGATGTGGCTTGCGACGTCAGTGGATGCACTGCATGTGGCTCTGGAGTGGGCAGAGGAGTGTCACAGCAGGGACACCGCTCTGATCCTGGCAGGGATGGACCGTTTGCGGGAGGATGTGACCGCTGCCATTGACAGGCATGCACAGGCATTCACTGCTGTCATGGCCACAATGGGCACACAGTCAGGTGCCCATGCATCGCGGACACCACGCAGTGCACTGTCCACCCTCTGTTCCTGGTGTCATGTGACTCCCACCCTGTCGACACCAGGTTCAGCTCTGGGCATCCCGAGCACTTCTGGCACAGGCATGTTCAGTGTGCTGCAGACCCCTGCGCGAGCATAGTCACGTTCACGCAGTGGAACCCCTGGGGACCATCGGTGCACCCATGAGGCCAGTGGTCAGCCCGTCCAGTGCTGGTGGGTCTCGGCGGGGCCGCCCAGCCATCCATGGCAGCCGGGCACTGTCGGCGTGACTGACCTGTCTCCCCAGCGCAGCTACTGTCTGTACTGCCCTGTGTGCATTGTGTGTTTCAGTGGGCAGTGCACGGGTGGGTACCCGGCCCTGCTCGCGGACACACAGTCCACCTGCACACCCTCCCAGCTGCTGTCCACAGTTGCGTGTGCATGATGATGCCTGCATTGCACTGTACACCAATGTGCAATGGTGCTCAGCATCTGACACACGCACATGGTCAGGCAGTGGGCGTGGTGGCCTGTGAACATGTGGGTTGCTAGGGTTGGCATTCTGGGTCAGTGTGCCTCCTGCTCTCTGTGCACATTTGGTGCATTGTATGTGTGCGTGTGTGTGTATGTTCACGTGGCATGTTAATCCTCACCCATCCCTGGTTGTGTGTGTGCTTCTGTGCCCTGCCACTTCCCTTGATGGCATGCACCCCTGGTGTGTGTCCATGCATGTTTGTGGGTTGTGCCTTAGCCACTGGTGGTTGCACATGGCCCCATGACTTACCTGGGTTGGCTGAAGTGCTCCTCCGTGATGGTGTCCTGGTGCAGCTGTGCCAGCCAGATCAGTCGGGGTCCCGTCAGCCAAGGAGGGCTGCCCATCACCATCATCACCGAAGTCCTCATCGTCCCCATTGCTGTCCCCCTCTTTAACCTGTACGGCTATCCCACATTCATTGGCCATGTTGTGCAGGATGCAACAGGCCAGGAATAGCCCACAGGCCTTTGAGGGGCTGTACTATAGGGCACCGCCGGAGGTGTCCAGGCAATGGAAACGTGCCTTCAGCATCCTGAACACCCACTCGATGACATTACATGTCGTGGTGTGTGCCTCATTGTAGTGTTGCTGCGATGGGGTCGCGGGCCGCTGGTAGGATGTAAGCAGCCAGGGATGGAGTGGGTATCCACTGTCACCTGTGTGTAGAGGGTGGAGGTTAGTTTGGTGATCAGCATCCCTGCCCCAGGCCATGTAGGCCACTACCCATGTCACCTCTGGCCATGCCCCCAGGCCGATGATTGTCCATGTGGTTTGCATACTCACCCATTAGGTGTCCAGTGGGATGTCCCACTCCGAATCTGTGGCATAGTGCCGACTGGTGCCAGATGAAAGCATCGTGTGCTCCCCCAGGGTGCATGGCACAGACATTGATTATGCGCCCCCTGGCATCGCACACCACCTGGCAGTTGATGCTGGCATAGCCCTTGCGATTGATGTATGCAGCCTCCTCGGGGACAGCTTGTGTGCATATGGCCACATGGGTGCAGTCTATTGCCCCTAGCACGCCAGGCATACGTGCCCCCTTGGAACTCCTGTATGTTTACTCAGCGCCCACCAGTGTGCTGGGAAATGGATGTACTCACAGCATGTGGCAGCAGTGCGCTGAGGAATTGAGTGAGGTGGCGTGACGTGGCTGACTGGGTTATGCCTGTGGTGTCCCCAGTTGGTCTCTGGAAGGTATCCGTGGTGCGCAAGCACATGCAGGCTGTTACTTTAGTCTCCACTGACAGGGCATGGCTTCGTCGTGTGGGTGCCTGCATCACATCACTGCACAGCTCACAGAGCTGCCTCAGAATTGCCCTATTCAGGCGGTACCGGCCCACAATCTCAGTATCGCTGTACAGCTCGAAGCTGGTGCGGGCTCGGTACTGCCTGTTGGGGCATACCGCCGGCTGGCCCTTCCACACATGCCCCCACTGCCCGGCTTCTCACCCCCTCTCATAATGGCCTCCATCTGGAAGGTGGCACTGGCCATGTCCCTGGCTTGTGTTCACCCCCTGGCAGCTGTTACTGTATTCCCCCGCTGTCCTCCCTGCTACTTCCCAGCACTGGGAACACCTGCCTGTGGTGGCCTCTGTGCTGTGTGGCACTTCCCCTTCTGCACTGGCTGTGGCTCCCACCTTCCCTGTGCCTGTGTGTTCAGGGGTGCCCTTTCCTGGCCTGCCCTGTGTGTCCTCCTGCCCTGTCTGTCTGCCTAGAGTTCTGCCTCATGTGGCTTCCTGTAGTTCTTTGCACCTCTCCCTTGCTCCTTTTATTTTGGCTCATTTCGCTATGGCGCAACTTCCGCTTGTTTCTATTGCGCATGGCGCAAGTCACTGAATATCGCACTGCGCCATTTATGCATGGTTCCTCCCCCTTTGGTTGCACATGCCTTCATTATCATTGCGCTGTTGCTCAGCATGATTTTGGGGGAGCAACTGCCTCCTGCTGAATATCGCAGAATGGCGCAATTTCAGACTTGCGAAGGCGCAACCCTTTTGCACATGGCTCAACTCTTTTGAATATCTGGGCCAATTTGTTTTGTTTTTAGATTTTATTATTATGTCTGTTCTATATAATATTTACGTATTTTTTATTTTAATTTTTTTATTTTCTTTCATGATTTTTTATTGTCTCGTTATAGAAGTTGCAACCTTTTTAGGAAATTCACAGGAATTTGTTTTAAATGGAGTTCCTTTTCCTCAACAAATCAACGTGTATAAAAATAAAGTTTTTATCAATCAATCAATAAATAAATAAGCAGGCAGCAGAAATTTCAAGTTTCAGAAAATGCTGAATTAAATAGATAGGTCTTTAAGGCAGATTTAAAGGCTTCAGTGGTCAGGCACTCTCTAATCCGATGAGGTAGAGAGTTCCACAGGGTCGGGGCTGCAAAAGCAAAGGATCTTGCTCCCAACATTTTCAAATTGACCCTGGGAACCTCTAGCAATCCCTCATCAGCAGAGCAGAGTGGGCAGAGAGGGCGTTGGGGCAGAGGAGATCTTGCAAATACTGCAGTCCCTGTCTGTGTAGGGCCTTATAGGTCAGTAATCCGACCTTGAAGGTGATCCTCCACTGAACTGGCAGCCAATGCAGGCCATGGAGCACAGGTGTGACATGGCAAGATCTTGGTAAGCCAGTCAACAACCTGGAAGCTGCATTCTGCACCAGCTGGAGGCAGTGGCGATCCACCCCTAGTAGCCCTAGGTATAGAGCATTGCAATAATTGATTAAATGTCTGCATGCTCCAGATGCTGGGTCCACCCCAGTGACTTAATTAAATAACTGTTAGTCCTCCCCCATAACCTCTTTCATGTCCTGGGGGTTATCTACTGCTTTCAGAGCTCTCTAGCCTCTAACAAGCTTCCACAGCAGCTGCCTTATTTTTTGGCCCTTTGGCTCACAGCCTCCTGTCAGAGCTTCTTGGACTCTGTTGACTTTTAGAGGGCCAACTGGTGGGAGGTAGGTTGAGCATCCCATGGACAGCTCACCTCCTCTGGGGGGGGTCATAGGCACCCAGCCCTGCAGTAACATGTAGCAGAGACTGGGAGAACACAGGCTGGGACCTCACAGAAAGGAAAAGGGTTATGATGGATGTCTGAGGAGCATGCTTTGGAGCACACATGCTTGCACACTGATGTTAGTGTACATCCATGTTCCCAGAGGGAAACAAAAAAGCCTGATAATCCATGTGACAGAAGCAGGATGATGCCAGCAGCCTAGCAAGCACCACCACAGGATTCCAGACTCTGGATTAGCATCTCAGTCCTCTCCCATTAGCCCTGGAAGGGGAGGGTGCCACCATGAGGGGCAAGCCACAGTCTCCCAGACTTCTTCAATTTCAGGCAGGCCACAAGTCAGGTGCATAAAAAATGTGTGGTTGCATTTATCATTTTATTGTTATCAAGTAAACTATACAGAAAGCAAAATGATAAGTCAGACAACTGCTTAGCTTCAACAGTTTCTAAGGTGTTTCTTCAGCCTAACAGTGTGAAAGCACACACAAGCAGGAGGTCTTTCACCTTCCTCAGTCAGTATTCAACTGACCGCCCTATCCATCCTCTCTCTGCACTGAGGTAGGGCTTTTTATAAGCTCACTAGAAGTTGCAAAAGCAATTTCCCCTGCCTTTCAATTAACAACAGACATAACATAAAACTAGCCATTAGGGGCCACTGTTGCACCACAGAGAGCAGTTCTTTGGCACCTGGAGAACATTACATAACTGGTTTACAACATTGTTAAAGGTCAGAGCTGAGGTCAGAACATTCTGTGCTCTCTTAAACTCTCCTCAAGTGTCCTATTACCTCATGCTGTCTGCTGTAAAATATATCTTAAAAGGGGGCTGCTATCATCTAGAAAAAACAGACACAAATGTTTGTTATTTTCGATGAAATGTACCCTCTTAATTTTGTAACTGCACTCTTAGTTTTGTTATACCCAGCCAAGCAGCATGTTGGACATTATAGAAAACATATAAACTGCTTGGGGAAGGGGTTTCAGTTTATCCCAGGGGTGTCCACTATTACAGGGGTCACCCTGTCACACATCCCCCCCGCATAAGAGGGCAACCGTCCTATGGTTGTCCATATCTCAGCAAACACCCTGCAAGGGTGTGGAGCTTCTGCCCACTCTCTTCATGAAGTTCCATCTCAGGGCCATTTTATAAAAACATTTGTAAAGTATCCTATTCATAATAATACAAATACATTGAGACATTTTACAAGTTTACTACATAAGTAAACTACACAATATTACATATTCCAGGAGAAAGAACTATCAACAGTAGCTTTATACCATCTTCTGACTTTCCCTGACCAGATACATTTGAACATTTAAACAGTTAGACCATCCAGCACCCAGCAGAACTGCCTTCAGGGGAAGAACTACCTTGCTCTGTCCCCACTTACAAATCTAAAGGTATGCTAGTAACATACCATGCTGTATGCCTAACAGTCTGTTCCTAACCTCTGATTTTACATATCAAATCTTATACATTACTAGTGATGTTGGCCACCACCTTGCCCTTCTGTTCCACGTGGGAGTATACCCCTTTTCCAAGGGTGCCATTTCTTGCCCTCCACCCTTTGGATCACTCCTCCCACACTCCTTCCAGGTACCTCTACCTGTTTGCCCTTACAACAGGTCTTATGGTATGCTGCCACCTACCTATACATGCCTGGCCAATAGAAATATGGGGTTAGTATAGCCAATACCTTCCCATGGCTCACATGCCTCGAGTTACTGGAGTGAGCATCCTCCATCACCTTTTTTCTATATGCCATAGTCACTATCACCTGGGCATCCACTTGCTTTGTATGGGGATTGGGCCTCATATGATAGACAGCTTCCTTCCTAAGTTCAAACCACCATAACCTGTCCCCCACACCACCATTAACCTGTCTCCCATCCCTGATTTTTGCATACTCCCTTAACTGGGTCACTTCGGGATTCCCTACCTGCAATTTTCCCCAGTCAACATCAGGAGAACAATCACCTTTCATGGGAGGAAGTTCAAAACATGCAAAAGTCCCTTCAGGTAAAATGGCTTCTTCCATCTTGATTGAAGTCTTCTCCCCCTGTAATACATTATCAGTCAAAGTCTTACCTGGGGTCTCTTCTTCTCGTTTGCCATCCTCTATCAAGTAACAGCCTGGAAAAATAGGCAGCAATGGAATCTCCGACAAAGTCATCTGTAAATGCTCCATCGGGGGTCTCATCTGAAACCTTGCTCCCTGGACCACTGCTGTGGATGCAGCCATGTGACCCAGCAACTGTAGAAAGTGACTGGCTGGATGAGAAACTAGAGGATGAAAACAGGATGCCAGAGTGACACGGGACTGAACCCTTGAGAGAGTGAGAAATGCTCTTGCCTGAATAGTGTCTAGTTCCACCCCTATGAAAGTGAGGAGCAGGGCTGGTTCCAGAACAGACTTTTCTGGGTTCAGAATGAAACCAAAGGAGTCTAGGAGTTTTTGAGTGACCTCTAGGGCTGACTTGACTTGGTCTGAGGACTGAACCACAATGAGCCAATCGTCTAGGTATGGGAACAGAAGGATGCCCTGTCTCCTGAGGAATGCCACCACTACTGCAAGACACTTGATGAACACCCTTGGAGCAGATGTAAGGCCGAAAGGCATAGCTCTGAATTGGTAATGGCCTGAGGGCAACTCGAACATGAGGTACTTTCTGTGGGACTGTCCTATAGGTATGTGGAAGTAGGCATCCATTACATCTAGAGAGGCTACCCAGTCTCCTGGTCTCAGAGAGGGAAGAATTACTCCCAGAGTCACCATTTTGAATTTTGGTTTTGTTAAGTGTTTGTTCAGGTACCTTAAATCAAGGATGGGTCTCCACTCCCCTGTCTTTTTTGGGGTAAGAAAGTATCTGGAGTGCAGTCCTTTTCCCCTGTGACAATGAGGTACCTTCTCTACTGCTTGCAGAAGCAGAAGAGAGGAGACTTCTGCCTCTAAGGCCTTTGTCTCCATGGGAGAGGGAGGACTGAAGGACCTTGCTCTCATATTTGAGAACCTTTTGAAACTGAGGGCAAGTCCCTGGCTCACTACTTCCAGGACCCATTTGTCTGAAGTAATAGACTCCCAGGCAAGGTCTGGGAGTAGTGAGCCAACCTGCCCCTACTGGAACTGGGGAGGTGACCCTGACAGACACCTCAGGGTGTCTGTTTGGCAGGGGGCTTAGACTGCATGGATGATGGGGTCCTGGTCATCCCACGCCTGTCTCTTCCCCTAAAGAATGCCCTCTGCTGGAAAGAAGAGGAGGGGGCCTGAGTTTGATAGAAAAACCTGTGAAAAGGCCTGCCCCTGCCAGTACTGAATTGCTGCTTCTGAGGAGTGGCCTGCTTCTCCTTGGCTGCAGCACTCCTATAGGTGGTCCTATATTTGTCCATCTTCTTCGTGTAGTTCTCTGTTTGCTCCCCAGAGAATTGCCAGTTGCAGGGAAATCGATGGCCTTAGTCTGGGTATCCTGCAAAAGGCTGGTACATCTAAGCCAAGCAAGCCTCCTCATGGAAATAGATGTAGCCATGATTCTAGAATGCAGATCATTCGAGTCCATGGCAGCATGAAATTGCACTTAGGATGCCTCTATACCATCTACAGCTACCTGCTCCAGCTCCTCAGTTGCTGGGGGAAGGTAATTCTTAGCCAGCTCTGGAACCATATCCCACATAGACTTCTGGTATCTGGCTGTATATGCCATGTAATTTGATTGCCTGAGCCCCAAAGAGGATGCCAAGTACTGCTTCTTAGCCATGACATCCACTTTCCTGGAATCCTTATCTAGGGGGTGAGATACCAGGGGAATACTAGCCTTGTCACAGGCTGCAGCGTGCACTACCCCAACATGGCTGCAATGTGTTGAAAGGAATTCCGTGCCAGGGCCTGATAAAGCATACCTCCTGTCCATTATTTTATCCACAGGAGGAATGGATGTGGGAAATTACATGATTTTCTGTATCTGTTTTTCCCAGGGATTTGTGCAAAGGGCTAGACACTCTCTTTGACTCTGGAACATCCATCATTTCCACATAATCAGGCTCCTCCTGATCCCGATCAGCCTCTTCCATAGGAAACTGAAGAGTCTCAGCCACCTTCTTGTAGAACAAGAAGTGGAAGGGGGACTCAAAAAGCCTGGGAGGGGAAACATTGGAAGGCTTGTCTGGGGAGATGTCAGGTACTACTGGCTCAGCTAGGCCTTCAAACTCTCCTTCTTCATCCTCTTCCTCCTCCTCCTCCTCCCAATCGCCCTCATAGTATACATATGGATCAATATCTGAGGCAAAAACTTCAGACCGAACTGATCGCCTTTAAACCGATGTCGGTTCGGTCAGAACCGGGCAAAGCGATTGCACTATAGCGATCACTTTCGCTATTTCCTCAGCGGTCAGAACATGAGTTGTTGGATCTGAACCAGCTGATTTTTCTCTTTCTCTTTCTCTTTGACGGAACCGACTCCGCAGAGTCGGCTCTCCTTTTGCCCAAAGAGGTATCGTCCAGGTCAGTAGGCACCTCTTCAGGTTCGGTAGCAACTGAACTGGGCTGGCCATCTGAATCAATGGACTTCTCGGCCTCCCTTTCCTTCAGCCTACTCAAGTGTTTTTCAAGAGCGGCCTTAGGAAAGTTCTTACAAATTTGGCAGTCTACCTTGAGGTGGTCAAACCTCAGACAAGAAACACATACGAGATGGGGATCAGCCTTAGCAAAGGTCTCCCCACACTCGGTACAGTGCTGAAACCCAGTGGGACTGGTTTTCTTTTTGGGTTTCTCAGACATGCGAAAAATCAGAAAAAGTCACCCTTCTCAGCTTTCAAGCCAGGTAACTAAAACCTATCGGTTCCAACCGTGTCATGGGTTGCTTAAAAACATCCTACAAAATCCATATTTTTTTAGAAACTGATAAGTACTGGAAACCACAAATATTTTACAGTAGAACAGAAAAAAACCAATAGGTTTCAGTTTTGAACCGGACCGACCAGTAAAGAACCAAAGACAAAACAATTTCTAAGAATTTCACAAAATACCACTACCTACCATTACCACTTACTGTTACCGAGACAGAGGTAAGAATACCAAAGAATTTACGAACTGCAGTTGAAAAAAATGACCGATTCAAACTTTTACTGAACCGAAGCGCAGGAGGGATCTCTGGAGCAATTTCATAGTTAGGCGGAGTAAGAAATCTGACAGTTACCCTTCAGAGTTCCACAGACAGAGGTTTGAAAATGAGCTCAAGCTCAACATTCTATGCCGTGGCATAGTTAACCCCTTACTCTCCAGAGCAGTTCAAGTGCTGGGGCTAACTGCATATAGTCAGAATACAGCAAGACTTCATGTTGTTTGAACATCCAATTATGTATATCAGTATGAAATTGAGAGAGAGAGAAAAAGTACTCCATTATTGAAAAAGAATGACTTGCTACAAAATGGGAAATGGAGTCCCTTAAGTTTTATTTGTTAAGAGCGGACTTTGTACTTATAACAGATCCAATCCTCTTTGTTGGCTTAATCAAATAAAGAATAGAAATCCCTGAATCACAAAGTAATGCACAAATCTGGATAAGAGAATGTCAATGCTGATTTTCTGTCAAAATAAGGTTCAGGAACTGAGAATTCAGAAGGTTGAAAAAATGTGTGTGCTTAACTGAAATGTTTGCTGTAACAGGTGTAATGAAAAACGGATACCACATATGCAAAGAACTGTAAATGTTATAAGGTAATATTAACAGAAAAATAAAAGAAGGTTTTGGAAACCTGATTTAAAAAGAGAAAAAAAACGGTTCCCTCTTAAAGAGGGGGGTATTTATTTATTTAGTTTTTGTTTACTGGGTAGGTGCACTATACAAGAGCATTGCCTATTTTAGGCTCAGCCTGGGAGAGTTACAGACAATATGAATAGTGTTAAACAGGTGATACAGTACTTCAAAACATCAACAGTGGTCTACCATAATACAGAGGTACCCTAAAACCTTGAACTATATGAGCATTGCCTAATTTCTGGCCTGACCCAGAAGAGTTTTAGACAACATGAGCAGTAGTAACAGGTGAATACAGCACAGATGGATATTTATTTATTTCAAACGTTTCACCAAGAGAGACATGAGCCATAAACAACTAGTTTCCAGGAGCGTCCTGGGGAAGAGGGTAGAGGGAGAAATACATATCCATACAGTGTAAAAATGTTTACAGAAACTGTACACTCATATTATGGCACACTTTTGTATAATATATCATACATTAAACATCGAGTACAGTAATATACATTGAATGTACAAGAGCGTATACATAGGAATTATTTACAGAAAGTGCAGCATCAGCAGTAAGTAACATTTGCCTACATGATTAGGGGATGAACCAGGTAAGTGCGGGTGGCTAAGGGTAGTCTAGCAAAGGGTGAAGAGTACAGAGGGGGAGAAAGGAGAAGGTAAAGCATAGGAAGGAGACAAGGGTGGTCCAGAATTAGGGTGAGTACGTAGATGAGGTAGAGAAATGGGGTGAGGGAGGAGAGGGAGATCTATAGTATGAGAGTCAGGGATGTGGGGGAGAGAAGAGGGTGGAGAGCAAGGAATAGGAAGTTAAAGGGGCAACAATAGGGGCGAGTTAGTGGCAGTTACAGGAGGGGCGGAGTAATTGTATATAAGACTGGAGAAGGAGCGGATGGAGGTATCAGAATGAATAGGGCAAGAGAGGGAGTTTCAGAGTTTGGGAAGGCAGAAAGTGAAAGCAGCTTGCCCAGCTGAGGTCTGCCTGGATGGGAGAGTTACAGAACGGGGGTTAGAGCTATGAAGAGAGTAGGAGGGGTTTGAAGGAGAGGAGAGAAGAGAAGAGAAGAGAAGAGACATAAGGTAGGATGGTAGGGAGCCCGGCCAGTACTTAGCAATAAGGGAGGAGCAATGAATAAGCCATTTGGCTTCAAGGGAGAGAAACGAGAGACAGGTGTAGAGGTGGCAGTGGTGGGTCTGGGGGGGGGGGACAATCCAGGGCAAACCTACAGAAGGAGTGGAAAAGTGGATCCAGTCTAGCCAGGGTAGACTTGGGAACACTAGCATAGATAGTGTCATCGTAGTCAAAGAGGGGAAGAATCATTCTCTGCACAATGGCTCTGCAAGTCGGCAGAGGGATGCACCCTAGGTTCCTATACAGCGCACCAAGTTTAGGGTAAAGCTTTTTGTGTAAGGAGTCCACATGAGCAAAGACGTCTAGGTGACTGTCGAGCCACACTCCTAAGTACTTGAAAGTTGTGACGTTTTCAAGGCTAATCCCATCCAGAGTGTGGACAGAGGGCATGACTGGCAGTTTAAAGAGTTTTTGTCTAATACCAAAAGTCATAGAGACAGTTTTTTTAGCATTTAAGGAAAGCTGATTTGACTGGAACCAGTGCTGGATATTGGCAAAAGCCAGTTGGAGTCTGCATGTCAGGTTTGTTAGGGAGGAGCCGGAGGCAAACATGACAGTGTCATCAGCATACATGGGTATGGATGCAGAGGGTTGGGAATTTAAGAAAGATGGAGAAGAGGATGGGTCCGAGCACTGAGCCTTGGAGGATGCCAGTGTGGATAGGGATATAACATAATATGGAATTACCCAAAACACTGTACCATAAGAGTTGATCAGAAATGCCGACCCGGTGGCGCTGAGGGTTGAGGTGCTGGACATCACACCTCAGGCTACACCAGCAACCCGGGTTTGGGAGTGGACTCTGGGTGCCGGATAGTCAGCTGGGGGAGGAGAGGATCAAGCATCCAGAGGACTGCTCTCCTCTTCTGGGGTGGATTGCAAGGGAATCCCCACTTGGTAGTGGCTCCTGGTGAAGACCAAGAGCACTACACCTAAGCAGGCTGTGAATGGGGTGAGGCTGTGGTAGATGTCTGCAGGAGGGGTGGATACATGCCCTTCATGCACTGACATCATTGCCCATCCATGCCTCAGGGGAAACCTAGGAGGAAAAGCCCCGGCTGTCAGAGGGGCAATGGTGGACCCGAGTGACCGGTCCACATGCCCATCGCCGGTCCCAACCCGATTTGACTTTCCACGATCCCCTCCCCTGTATGGGCCCATGGTTGGGAGGGGATCCTGCACTTACTTCGTCGGTCAGGAAGAGATTCAGGCCAGTGGTAGAAGGCAATTCGAGTGGATCTTGCCCGAGAGTGTCCCTGGTGAGCGATGACCAGAGCAAAAAAGAATTGACAAAAAAAAATAAGAGTTGATCTGAGACAAATCATACTAAGTGCAAATAGCCTGGAGGGGAAAAAATGAAGTCAGGTTAGTTAGGAGTAAACCAGGTCAAAATACATGAGCATTTATCTGTGCCCATGAGGAATTTATGAAGGTCATTCTTAAAAACCTGGAGAGACAAAGTGTGCCTTAAGGTCATGGGAAGGGAGTTCCATAGCTTGGGTGCAAATGCAAAGGACGCATGCTCACCCATCTTTGTCACACATTTAGGAATGTCAAGAAGAGACTTATCTGCAGACTTCAGGGGGTAAGCATGTGGGGTGTGTTTAACATGCTGGTTAGTGTAGCTGGTGTGGCCACTCTTAAAATGCTATCAACTGTACAGCCTGTGGCATAAAGATGGTAGGATGATAGGAAGGGACAGCCAAGACTACAGTATAAGACACAGTGATGGGTACGCCAAGACACAGATAGGGCAAAGCAGTAGATACTGTTGTAGCATGTATTTCATTTGTTGAGGATCCCTTTGTTGACTTCCAGGTAGGTGATCAAACCATAGGTGAGACTCGGCTGCAGGACACCCTGTACAATAGCCAGTCTAGCAATAGGGGTGAGGGTATGACTGATTTTATAGGTGAGCCCCAGCTTAGTATTTACACACTTGCAGATATTTGCTAGATGGAGGTTGAAATCCAGAGCAGGGTCGAGGGTGACTACAAGATATTTAAAAGACCCTACCACATTGAGTGGTGATCCATTTGGGCCGAGGATTGTAAGTAAGGAAGAACAGGCTTTGATTCTAGACACAGAGCCAAACAGCATAGTGACCATCTTCTTAGAGTTTAAGTGGAGTCTATTTTGCCTTAGCCAGGACTGTGTATGGTCAAAAACTTCAGTCAGGGTTGAGTTTATCTTGGTATGTCCACAGCACTAGTGTACAGCACCATATCATCAGCACAGAATAAGGTTAAGTAAGGGCCAGCCACTAGGAGCAGCCTATTGATAAACGGGGAGAACAGTAAGGGACCTAGAATGGATCCTTGAGGGACGCCAACACTAGTAGTGGAGAGCTCCTACTTGACTTTATCAATCTGAATGAATTGTCATGCGGTAAGGTAACTTGTAAACCAGGAGGTAATAGAAGGCAAGAAACCCAGGGTAGTAAGTTAAGATAATAACAGAGGGTGATCCACAAGATTAAACGCCTTTGTGAGGTCGATAAAGACTGCCCCTGTTAGCATGCCGTTATCCATGGCTATCTTTATGTCATTTGTAAACTGGACGTGGGCTGTGGATGTGCTGTGTGCCTTCCTGAAACCATGTTAAGCCACCGATTGTAAGTTATTTTGGTGAAGGGGTTCAGTTACCTAGGTGGCCATGACCTTCTCTAGTAACTTATCCAGAACTGATAGAATGGCTATATTGTGGTAGTTCTTCATATTCTTGGTATCACTCTTTTTGTGGACAGGCACCACATGTGCGATCTTCCAGAGCATAGGAACAGACCCTGCAGCCAGGGATATGTTGAAAGGCCTATTGACTGGAGCAGCTATTAGAGGGGCCACAGTTTTTATAAATCTGGGTAGTGACCCAGCTGATCTGCAAGCAGGGATGGATTTTAGGAGATGAAGAACCTCAGTATATGAGAGTCCTGAGACTGAAAGGTGGGGAGGCTGATTCTGCAGAGCTAGATATTGTGGAAGAGACCTATCCAGTCAGCTTAGTATAATCCGAGAGGTCAGAGGAATGGGAGTTAAGGGCACTTGCTATCGTGCCAGTGTTGTTGCAATTTACCCCATCTAGAGTCATGTCGGATACTGATGCACTGTTACCCTGACCCACGAAAGATTTCATGTGGCTCAAAAACCAAGAGCGTCGCTTACAGATGCTTGGAGAAGCTGCCTGCAATAAGTGCTTTTTGCTGATTGTATAGCTTGTTTGCATTCTTTCCTCAGTCTTCTATACACCACCCAGTCTGCAGGAGACTTAGAAAGTCTGGCTTTGGCCTAAGATTTATCCCTCCTTCTTTTCTTTTATATTATATTTTTATTAAGTTTTCATACAGAGATACAGTATCCTTTTATGTTAAAATCAATTCTTAAGTATTTTGTCCTATTACATTTATATCATTCTCATTTCACTGTATGGCATCAAATAAATTAATAAATTCAGTTCGGTATACTTCTGCAGTTATCAACATCTTCTTCAGATTCATTAAGTCTGAGACCTAAAAGAAAGGGATACTCTCAAAACTTAATAAAGAAAAACTATTAATTAGGGGTACTCCTTATGGGACAAATGTTGGATCTTCTCTTGAAATGTAAAAAACCCAGAGATGCAATTTCAATTCAAAGGCTGGAATGCGATTTATCAAGTGGGCAATTATTCGTTCCAAATAGTATATCTCAATTATAATGGCTCGCCACTGATTGATCGTGGGTATTTTTTGAGACTGACACAGGCGAGTTATCACCTTTGTGGCAGCAGCCAGATATACATAAAGCATGCTCCTAGCCGCTGGGACTGTCTCATCTGGATATATATATTTATAAAAGAATTAATGATGCTGACAAAGGCCAGTTCAGGTCCAATATCTGGTTTATTGTCAATTTTATATCCTGCCAGTACTTTAGAAGTTTCGGGCAACCCCAAAATATATGGGAGAGATTGGCACAGGGCTCCACACAGCCCCTCCAACATTAACTATACCGGGGAGGGGGACAAAAATTTCATTAATAGCTCCAGAGAGTGAAAAAAATGAATACAGCAGTTCCACTGGAATTCCTTCCAGTATGGAGCCTGAGATGCTTTCATCATTGATGTTATTGGCTGTATCCATTTCTCATATGGAATCCTGAGACCAGGTTCCATATTCCATGCGTGTAGCACGGATCTTGTACTTTCTGGCCATAACTCTCTAAGTGCCTTGTATGTCAGGCCTATTAGATGTGGATAAAGTAGGCCCAGAGTAGCATCAGTTAAAAGTTTAACTATATTAGGTAGTGGGGTAGAAAGTTTGGAACAAGTAGAGTTCTTTTGTTGCAAATATGTTCTAACTTGCCAATAATACATATGGTCTGAGCTGGGAAGCTGAAAGGAATTCTGTAACTGCGCAAATGGTACCACTCCATTATTATGCAAGAACTGGTATATGAAAGATAGGCCTGATCACCTCCACCTTTGAAATGCCAGGAACATTTGAGCTGGAATAAATTCTGTATCTAGATACAGTATTTTTAGATAATAGGGTTCTAGTATATGGGAGGACTTTATCTTATACCAGGTCATGAGAGTATCTCTTATACATGTCATAAATGCATTAAAGTCTGGAGGCGATGTTAATGGAGCAAATATCCAGCATATTATATCAAACATATCATTAAGTACAAATTCTATATATTTCCATAATCCTTCATTTTGAGGGTTTAGCCACATCATTATCATTTTAATATTACTGCTCTGTGATACTCCACTAGATTAGGGACATTTAAACCTCCATTTGCCACAGAAAGCCTTAACAAGGACCATCTCAACCTTGGTTTTTTGCCAGCCCATATATATCTTGATAAATCTCTAGTCCATGAGTTGAAATAAAATAATGCTGGTGTTATTGGGAGGGTCTGGAATAAATATAACAGCTTTGGCAGCATTATCATTCGCACTATTTCTATCCTAGCATGCAATGACAATAGAAGGTGTGATCATCTGCTTAACTCTTCTTCAATTTTTTGTGTCAGGGGTTCATAGTTAATTAGTTCTAAATGTAGAAGGTTCTTAGGCAGATGAAGCCCTAAGAAATTAATTCTTGAATATCCCCATCTAGCGGGGAATATACATTTCAGTGCTAATGGGGGGGAATTAAGAGAGAGTATTTCTGTTTTGTCGACATTCACATGATAACCCGATAACTCAGAGAAGGTTTGTAGAATCTTATGGAGGATTGAAAAGGACTGTTCTGGATTTAACAGGGTTAAAAGAACATTAACCGTGTAAAGGGATCATTTAAAGTGTCGTCCCCCCAAAGGAATTCTCTCTATAGTAGGGGTTTCACGAATTAGTGCTGCCAGAGATTCAATATATATAGAGAAAAGCAGGGGGAGAGGGGGCACCCCTGTCTCGTACCCCTTGTTAAGGGTATGGGAGTAGATAAATGACCGTTTATTCATACAAAGGCTTTCGGAGTACTGTAGATGGACTTCAACCAGGTAGTAAAGGCTTCTGGGAAATCAAATACCTCTAGGGTTTTCCACAGATAAGCCCAAGAGACACGGTCAAAAGCCTTGTCAGCATCCAGACTTACCATCGCCACTGGGATCTGCCTTTGATTTACATAATCCAATAAATGAATCATGCATCTAATATTATCTGTCGTTTGACATGATCAAATGAAGCCGGATTGGTCAGAATGTATTATGGTAGGGAGAGCAGTTTCTAGTTGATGGGCCCAAATTGACATGTAAAATTTACAATCCATATTGAGAATAGATATGTGTCTGTATGAGGAGGCAAGAGTAGGATTTCTGCCCGGTTTCAGTATGGAGATAATGTGGCATAAGCCCAGGAAGGAGGAGGAGGGACTTCTTCCCCCTGCGTCTCCCTGAACACATTTAAAAGCACCAGTGCAAGAAGCTTGTTGAATGCCCTATACCACTCCAACAGAAGCCAACTGGGCCTGGGCACTTCTGTGTTTAACCTTACTTAATAACCTCTTTTACTTCTGCCATCACAGTCGGTCTAAGCAAGGCATTCTTTTGAGATTGGGACAGTGTTGGAAGAGAGAGCTTAGAGAAGAATTGGTTAAATTGTTGTTTCTCTCGGGCATCCGTAGCCACATACAAACCAGAGTAATATTTTTGAAAAATAGCTAAAATTTCAGGAAGTCTGGACGTCAGCCGTGATCTCCCCTCTGCATGAATCTGGGATATTATAGCAGCTGTGTTTTGCTATCTCAGTCTTCAGGCTAAATTTCTGGCTCCCTGGGGTCCCCCTTCGTATCTGTAGGTCTTTAAATAAAATAATGCCTGCTGAACTTTCTCATCTAATATTTTCTGTATTTCCGTCTTTAATTGTCTAATTCAAGGCTGCACTGGTTTAGTTACCACATTTGGAGTGTGCTGAAGAAGATCTTACTCCTCTTGCAGTTTTATATAAGAGGCCTCCCTTGTTGTTCTTTTTATGAGATAAATATGCTATTATCTCACCTCTGATTACCACTTTCAGCGTGTCCCAGATAATTGCAAAGGAGACCTTTGACGAATCATTATCTCTCAAAATCTGAAGAATTTTTGCCTATATTAACTTCTTAAAGTCTGAGTCTCTAAGAAGTGCCAAATTCAAACACCACTGATATAGTTTTCTGGGACACTGTAAATCCAACTTCCATAATAAACAGGAATGATCTGACAAAAAACAGGGAAAGGCCGAATTGTCTGTAATGATTCCTTTGTGCTCCTTAGTGATAAAGAAATAATCTAATCTGGATTCAGTTTGAAAACGTGGGGAAAACAATGTATATAATCTAGCTGTTGGATATAAAAATCTCCATATGTCTGTCAATCCCAGTACTTCCAGCTGTCTTCAAAATAACCTTTGGGAAGGTGTCGCTTGATGTAGTTTGTTAACTGAAACATCTAATTGCTGATTCAGGGTTAAGTTTATATCCCCACCCATTATTAATATGCCTTGCTGTAGATCCATTAATTTGTTGAAAAGGGTAATATATTTCTTAGGGGGAGAAAGGGGTGGAAAATAAACATTAGCTAGTGTCACCAGATTCCCATATAATGTCCCTGTAAGTATAACAAAGCATCCCATATGGTCTATATATTCCTTATGCAAAATAAAGGCTGTCGATGTAGGGATGAAGTTTGCTACACCTCTGCATTTTCCATGCTTATATGAGGAAGCATGTATCTGATATTTGCCTCCCCATGATAGTTTTGAGTGCTCTTCGGCGGAAAGATGGGTCTCTTGCATGTATATAATATCTGGGGTCCGTTTCTGGACATACTGCATCACCCTTGATCTTTTAATTCGGTTATTTAATCCATTAATATTAGTGGATAATATTCTGGTCGGGTTTACTGCCATGATAATTCAATGAAAGAGTGAAGTAACCATATTAGTATTAAACCAATATATCTTTCCCCCTCCCATTGTTGCTTAGAGATATCACCTTTATTATAAAAGTTTACTAGAAAGGGTTCCTGGAGAGCCACTCTGGCAGCAAAATCCTGAGGAATACCCATCTCCCACCTATAAGGAGCATCGAGTTGCCCTCCCTTCAATCAAGAATGTATGTTACTGCAGACATCAAAATTAAATAACTTTCTGGACATTGCTTAAGTCTGAAAATAGCAGCTGAACTCTGTACGAATTTTCCAATAATAAAAACTAACAACTCTATATTAATTATTACTATTTTAAGTAGTAAAACCATAAACTCGAACTGTGTAACCACATACAGGACAAAGACTTTATAACTATTTAAAATTTGCCTTATTCCATTATTTTCTGGCACTCAGTCAGGTTCCACAGCTTCTGTTTTAGGGCTGCAGTATGTTTAGGTAATGTGATTTCCAATGTTGGGGATGCCTGTTGTGGCTTCCCTATTAACATAGCTAAGATGAAACAGCTATGTTGAGGAGGTAGTTCAGGAAGTATCCTAACCTGAACCTCTGGGGCATATGATTCCCTTTAAAGTGAAAACAAAATAGACTGTTGCTGCTGCACTCCAAATGAGTACTTCATCAAAATAAACAATAAAACTAAAATGCAGTGGATCATAAGGAAGAGTTGCTTCACTCTCCCTAATATCTCATTATACAATCAAAAGTCTGATAGTGAATCACTGTGCTTACTTAAATTGTTAAGAGCATATGTAAAGTCATTTCTAAATCCCTTTTCTGACAAAGACAAGATCTAAAAGAAGGTATTCTTGAAAAAAGGAAGACAAAATTGAAGTCTGTCAGAGTGAAATCTAGGAAGAATGCATTCGGAACCAAGATCTGGTCCACTACATCATTTTTGTAAGGAGAAGCTAATAACTTGACCTCCTGAGTATTACAATTATAAATTTACAGGTAAGTTATACAGTACAAAATTATTATCCTGCTGTGAGCCAGAGGAAAGAGATATACTTCGGAGCCCTATAGTTGGGCTTTAACAGATTAAACAAAGTTATTATACTCATCAGAAAAGCCAAGGTTTCCCTCTTGCCAATCTCCTGAATAGGGCTAGCATAGTTGCTGGAGACAAGTTTCCACGATCCTGGGCCTTTATGGATGTCTTGTTCTCCAATGCCATCTGCCAGTGTGGGGGTTGAGGTATGTATTGCTGACGAGCTTGCTGATGTGATGTTATTTGTAGGCCCTTCTTAGTAAGCTTTGTGTGGGCCTCTTCTGCATTTTCAAATTCTCTGCACCCCTCTGGAAGTTGCACCACAAGACGAGCTGGATAAGGGGTAAAGAATTTATATCCTCTCTCTTTTAATGCTGGTAGAATGTCCGCATATGCTCTGCAATGGCGTAGAGTTTCAGGCACATAATCATTGTCTAGGTATACCGTAGTCTGTCCATAATAGACCTTCTGCTTCCTCCAGGCTGTAAGAAGCACCTTTTCTTTCATGGCATAGCTGAGGAAACGAGCTATGATCGATCTCAGACGGGCCTCCGAGGAGGTAGGTTTAGGCCTCAATGCTCAATTAATTCACTCCATATCCATGGGCAGTGCAGTCAGGAGATCCAGTGCTGTATGCAGTAGAGTAACTGTAAAATCTGCAATGCCGTTTCCCTCTACTTCCTTGGGGACGCAATATATTCTGATATTTTTGCATTGGGCACGGTTCTCTGAGTCCTCCTGTTGTGAATGAAGCCTTTCATGTTGCTCCTGTAAATTATGGAGTTTCTCTTCCATGCTATCGACATGGTTTTCCACCGCCGTTATTTGCCTCTCAGACATATCTGTGCATTGTTCCAGAACAACTACATCCCTTCGTTGTTTGGAATATAGCTGTTTAACTTCCATACGAAAGGATAATATTTCTTTATATATCATTTCCAGCTTAACTTTTTTGGCTTTCAGCATTTTTTTATGGAGTGCGGATGCAGATTCCAGAAAGCCCCTGGCATCAGTTGAGGCCTGCGACTGCTCCGAATCTGACATATCAGCCGGTGAGAGCGGAGGATCTTCTTTCATTTTAAACTGCTCGCTTGTTGTTTTGTCTGGCACAGTGATTCTGTCTGGTTATTCCCCTTTGAGAATTTGCTTTATATTCTGGTATTTAGATGTAAATTTGAATGTTTTAGGGGATTTTCACCAAGGTGGGAGAGGAGCTCTGAAACTATGCTGCCATCTAGGTCACACTGCAACCGGAAGTCCAACTTATCCCTCCTTCTAATGATTGTTAGATGGTCACTGTGCAACCATTTGGTAACTGAACCTCTGATTCTTCATTTCTTGTGAAACATATGTAAAAGGTTTGGGTAAGACCCTGTCCTGTTTGCTATGCAGAAACAGTTAAAAGCAAGGATCTATTCTGTCTTCTATTCTGTCAGTTGTATATCTCTTATCTGTCTGATTGTGCAATCACATTTTCCTTATGGCACCTAGGGATTGGCCACTCCGATGGTCACGCAATTTCCCCCAGTTTTCTCCCTTCTTTCACTTGCCATTTATAGTCTTTCTTTATTCCCTTCCTTCTCTGTGGTTAAAAAATATATATGAATCTGTATATGAAACTGGGATCTCTTGGTTTGCAAATGTATATTATTATACTGTTGAAACAAATGCAGAAAACTATTTGGGTTTATTTTAAAACTGGCAATCTGTAACACACAGGAGTTAACCTTGAGGTGTATTTTGACTTCCACAAGCTTGTTTGCAGAATTATCAGCCCCAGGACAGGATGTCTTAATTGGCTGCACCCATTAAGAAGACAAATGTAGTCTTCAGAATGCTCACAGGAAAGAAATTGACAAAGTCTTAATACATTCTGTGGAACACAGGTGGAGTAATTTACAATTTATTTATTTATTTAGATTTTGGTAACCGGGTAAGCCCACTGAGACCAGAGATCCCTTTTTCAGGGGCGACCCGGAGTTAGTTACAGTAAATACATACAGAGGTATCAATATACAGTAATTATAGCTGATACACATTGGGAAGTTGATATCAAATGTTTAGCACAGAGACACAGACATCACAAGGCTCACAAGTGTTAAAACAGGTGCACAGTACATTTAACAGTTTTTCCATAAGAGATTCATAGGGTAAGTAGGCATGGTTAAGCTGGAGTTAGGGTGACAATCGGTGACAAGAACAGGATGCAGAATTTAATTGCCAGGGAAAACCATTTTATAAAAAGAGAGAAATGCTTTGTTTAGAGATACAGAGAGCTGGAGAGTTTAAACAGAGTTTCAGATGAAGAACTTCTGTTCGTTTGAACTGCCTGTATCAAGAGGTATCCAGCACAATTTTGTTTTTCATTTTATTGTTACTGATAATAAAATGCTACTTGTGAATTTTACAACTTGTGAATTTTACAACTTCTCCTGGTTTGCCTATGCTTCCTGACCTAGGCCTTGATTACATCTGGGTTGACCAACAGGCCCAAGTTGCTACAGGCCTGAATGGTCAGATCAGTGGACCTCTCGATGGACTCCTTGGATGACCCTGCTGAAAGCCAGTTGTCCAGGTAGGGATGCAACCTGACACCCTTACACCACAGGTAAGCTGCCCCCACTGCCATGCACTTGGTGAATAACTTAGGCATGGATGAGAGATCAAAGGGCATGACCTGGAACTGGTCCAGTACCCCTTCCACCCAGAACTGGAGGTACTGGCAGTAGGATGGACTGGGATATGGAAGAACATGTTCTGGAGGTCCAGGGGGCAGACCCACATGCTCTGTTCCACTGAAGGATTGATCTGATTTACAGTGATCATCTGGAATTAGTGCTTCTGCAAGAACTGGTTCAGATAGTACAGATCCAGTATGGGGTGCCAGCCCCACGTCCATTTTTTTAATTCCTTGGTAACCAGATAACGCCCATTAGGCACAAGTGCCTGTTTTCAGGGGTGACCTGGGAGCACCAGGGCGATTAAGTGACTTGCTCAGAGTCACACAGTATGCAAGTGGAGGTTGTGGGAATCAAACCCATGTCTTGAGGATGTACCAAGCTCATTATCTAACCTCTAGGCTATACTCTCAGACCATTTAAGTACATGGCTGCAAAATCCTGACTGGATAAGTCATCCAGGATATGGGTTAAAGCTCCTTTCACAGGGAGCTGAGCAGTATCTTCCCAAACGGTGGATAGCATGTCCTGCAACACCTTGGAGTCCCAAGGAATATGGAATCAATAAGGTGTTACAGCCACAAAATCCAGAGGCAGCCCTCTGCCAATCACTTCTAGCATCCACTTGTCCATTGCAATAGTAGACCAATGTGGTAAGAAGTAGCGCTGCCGCCCCCGAACTGTAAGCGCAGACAGGGACAGGATGGTTTGAAGGATGACACACTCCAACGCATCACTGTGCAGTCTTTGTGGAAGCACTGGCAGCTGGACCTGGAGAGGTAGCACCACAATCATTGCCCCCACCTCACTTGGGGTTCTGACCACAGAACTTGGGTTTCAGGTGTCAGGCCTGATATTACCCATGCTGGGGCTGCTGTCAAGGAGGCTGTGGCTGAAAGCACCAAAACTAGAAAGCCTTTTTCTTAGGCTTCTGCTTCTTCTGGGAGGAAGGCATAGTCAAGGGTGATGTTAGACTTCTAAATATGCTTGAGATGTCCTTCCAACCCTAGGACAAAGAGGTCTGTGCCCAGAAAAGGGACACTGGCCAACTTGTGCTAGGTATCTGCCATAAAAGTGGACAACAGATGGGCAGTTGTGGGATACCTTGGGCTTGGAATTTAGGGATATTATGTATATTATGTATAACACATGCACATACACCCTTCAGTTAAAGGTACAATTTTGTCATACTTTACAACAGCAAAAATGGCTCAAACAATGAGTGGTATCCTTTTGGAATTCATTGCCAGAGGTCGTTGTGGGTAGTACTACCATAAATAAGTTCAAGAGGAAGCTAGATTATAATATTGTCAACAAAATGGGCTGTTAGAATATCATTGAACAATGAGGGCGAGCAAAAAAGTCTTCTAAGCTCTGAAGAGACCTATGATACCTATGAAGTGCAGACAGGTCCTGCAATGCATGGAGATGGTGCCTCCATGGCATGGGCACAGGAATTGCACAAGTCCAATGGGAGCTGGTGCTTGACTAGCAACTGACCTTGGTCTTGGACCAATTTTACTGGCAACTGCTGGTCAGCTGGGAGGTGAGGGAGGATCCCATCAAGGACTCCCAACAGGGAGTACTCAAAGTTGGCCCTCATGACAGAGTAATTCACCTGACAGAGATCCAAGAATGCTGCAACATACACCTTTTTTTTTGTTTAATATGTTTATTGAATTTTCTTGAGGTATGCACAGTACAGTACAACAACACGTGGTACAACTTGGGATAAAAGCAGAGCAAATAAAGTCAACAGACATAATTTTACAAGAAACACTAAACCAGTCTTTGCTATTGCATTCATCTTTGGCATTCATGAGTTGTTAGACTGAAATTATAAGAAAAGGAAAATGTATCTTAAATTGTTCTAGACATACAGTTTACATAAAGCACAATAGAAACAAAGTTCACTCCTTTCTGTTTTACATCTGTCAGGTTCTATAGTTCATTTCAGTTTCTTGAGTGTGGTATCTCTCTACTGGTGTGCCACCTTACCTGGATATTACGTCCCCTTTTGGGACTGTATCACTCCCTTTTGAAAAAGCATGGCTTAGGCTACCGGCAGTGAGGCTAGAAACTTGCCCTAGCTGCAGAGGAAGAGTTCCTCCCTATCTTTCAGCACATAACTCAGTCATTCTAGGGCCATGTTTTGCAGTGTGAGGTCCTTAGAAACATAGAATTTGACAACAGATAAGGACCGCTTGACCCACCTAGTCTGCCCATTTCCCTACCTAACAGATAAGCTGCAAATCCTAGTTAACCAACAGCCTACTTCCTCCCACTCCCCACCAGAATTGCCTTATGTCTGTCCCATGCATTCTTGAATTCCCCCACTGTTTTTGACTCTACGACCTCCTCAGGAAGGCTGTTCCATGCATCCATAACCCTCTCTGTGAAGAAATACTTCCTCACATTACCTCTGAGCCGTCTCCCCTCTATCTTCAAATTGTGCCCCCTTGTTTTTGCACATCTCTTTTTCTGAAAGATGCTACCCTCTTGGACTTTGTTGATTCCCTTGAGATATTTGAAAGTTTCTATCATGTCCCCCTTTCTCTCCTTTCCTCGAGGCTATACATCTTTAGTTCCTTTAGTCTTTCTTCATATGTCTTCAGATGCAGACCCTGCATCATTTTGGTTACCCTCCTCTGAACAGCCTCCACCCTGTCTATGTCTTTGCAGAGCCGGGGTCTCCAGAATTGTACACAGTACTCCAGATGTGGTCTTACCAACTGTCTGTGCAGAGGGCCAACAACTTCCTGTTTTCTACTGGTGATGCCTCTCCCTATGCATCCCAGTATCCCCCAGCCCTTCTTACTGCCTTCTCACATTCCTGGACCACCTTTAGGTCATCTGATATGACTACCCCCAGGTCCCTTTCCATTTTTGTAGTTGTCAGGAACTCATCCCCCATTGTGTACTCTTCCCTTTGGTTTTTGTTTCCCAGGTGCATTACTTTGCACTTCTTTGCATTGAATGTAAGCTGCCATACATTTGACCATTCCTCCAACCTTGCCAAGACCCTTTTCACCCTTTCCACCCCACCTTGTGTATCAACCCTGTTGCAGATCTTTGTGTCATCTGCAAAGAGACATACTTTCCCTTCTAGTCCCTCTGCAATGTCACTTATAAAGACATTAAAAAGGACAGGCCCCAGTACTGAACCCTGCGGTACCCCACTAGTAACCCTCCTTTCTTCACTGTGGACTCCATTTACTATTACCTGCTGTGTCCTGTTGTCCAACCAGTGTTTTACCCAGGCTACCACCCTAGGACCCACTCCCAGGCTGGCTATTTTGTTTATTAATCTTTTGTGTGGGACTGTGTCAAATGCCTTGCTAAAGTCTAGGTAGGCCATGTCCACAGCTCCTCCCTGGTCTACTGCTTTGGTCACCCAGTCAAAGAAATCAATTAGATTTGTCTGACACGACCTTCCTGCTGTGAATCCATGCTGCCTTGGGCCATGTGCCCCACTGGCCTCTAGGTACTCAACAATTCTTTCCTTCAGAAGTGATTCCATCATTTTCCCTACCACTGAGGTCAAACTGACAGGTCTGTAGTTTCCTTCCTCTGTCTTGCTCCCACTTTTGTGAAGGGGAATCACATCCACTCTCCTCCAGTCCTCAGGTACCACTCCATCCTCCCATGATTTATTAAAAAGGGTAGTCAGTGGTGTTACTAGTTATTCCCTTAGTTCTTTTAAAATTCTGGTGTGAATCCCATCAGGCCCCATTGCTTTATCCACCTTCAGTTTTAAGAGTTCTTTCAGAATCCTTTCTTCTGTGAAAGGACTAATATCAACCCCCCTATCCAGAGTGCTTCTATTGACTGGATTAGGTATTTCCCCCTGCTTTTCCATTGTGAGTACTGAGCAGAAGCATTTGTTCAGTATCCCTGCTTTTTCACTGTCACTCTCCGCCCAACCACCTTCTTCTTTGTTCAGCCTCAGTATCCCTTCCTTAGTCTTTCTTTGTTCCCTAACGTACCTATAAAAGATTTTATCCTCCTTCTTAACCGAGTTGGCTATCTTTTCCCTGGTTTGGACCTTTGCTATTCTGACTGCCTTACCGCTTTCTTCTGCTTTAACTGGTACAGTTCTCTGTCCTGCTCCTTCTGTGTTTCATATGCTTCCTGAATGCTATCTTTTTTCCCTTACCTTCCCTGCACTTCTTTTGAGAACCACAGTGTTTTTTCTTTCATTTTGATTTGTTTATTTGCTTCACAGAAAGACTCGTTGCCTCTGTGATGGTGGTTTTGATGTTTCCCCATTGTTGCTCCACCCCACCTTCTTGCCTGTTTGCTAGTGCTTTTCTGAGACACTCTCCCATTTTGACAAAATCAGCCCTCCTGAAGTCTAGTACCTTCACTTTTGTGTGGCTTGACTCTACAGCTAAGTTTATCATGAACCACACTGTTTGGTGGTCGCTTGTTCCCAGATGGCTACCCACTTCAAGATCAGAGATCTTCTCTCCATCCCCATTTGAGTGCAGGTCTAATGGCTCCTCCTATGTGGTTCAAATTAGGTTCGACATGCCTCAGAGAATTCAGTGGCCTGCTCTGGTGTGCCTGCAAGGTGCTCCAGTCCGGTTGTCTGGCATATTTCAGGTCCCCATCAGTCATTGTTCCACTGTTAGTGATGGAAACTCTGGTATTTTGTATACACTGGTGAGCTAGCATCAGCAGCAGTCTCACCCTCCTTGGATATGGTTCCCAACACTCCTCCCCAAGGTCCCACATGCCAAACAGCAGTGGTAATGGAGTGTGTGCCATTTCCTTGGAAAAGATTCTGGTGACTTCTTGTGCCACCTCTCTTCATAATACCTGCAGTTCTGAGCATTCCCAAAAATAGTGCAAATAAGTGCCTCTAGCAATATAAAACCTCCCACACAACAGGGATATCATAGGGTTGAGTCTGTGTACTGTTTCTGGTGGGCAGTATAATCTATGAATAAATTTGCACTGGGACACTTTTTACTTTTTGTGTATGAGTAGCCCCTTGTTTATCTGCAGCATTATTTTCCAGTTCTCTTCTGAAATGCCACTGCCTAGGTCTGTGGCCAACTAGCCCCTCACACTGTCTGAGAGATTTGGAAAACAGGTTCTGTTCTGCTTAGCCATCCTCGCTATGAGGCCCTTTGGAGATTTCTTTGCCCCCAGAGCTACCTGTTTCAGTAAGTAAAGTGGAGAAACCCTGATTGGTCCTCTTCTGAGACTTCTTCCATAAGCCCTGACCTGCATGTGCCTACAAGTGTCCTGGCATCACTTGGTATTGTTTCTGTAGTTCTGCCATACTTTTGATTCCTTCACGTGTATATAAATCTCCTACATGTAGCACCTCATGGTCCTCTCATTCCTCAAAACCAGCATCCTTCAAGCTCAAGAAGAATGCTGGATTTCTGGCCAGAGGCACTAGCAGGGTCTGATTCCCCCAATCCTCTCCTCTTCATTACTTCCTCCCATGCTTCCAGTGTATATCTCACTAAGGGGTTGTTACCCCTTGCCATTCCATATGCCATCTAGCCCTCTGGCCCCAAATGTACCAATAGCCTACCTGGTATTGACTCTTCTTCTAGCTCCACCAAACTTGCAGCTTCCCCCTTGTCCATCCAGTCCTGGATGTACCTGTGCTGTACTGATAAGAAATATCCCCATAGATCCAGGAAGTTTAGCCCTCCCTGCTTCGTGCCTCCTTTCAAAGGTGTTAGGTTCATACATGTCCTCCTGTTCTGCTATATAAATTGAGTAAATCCCTTCTCTACCTTCTTGATGTCCTCCCTGGTAGGTTCCATGGCAGCATCTGTATGATGTATAGGAGCTTGTGCAGCACATTAATTTTGAGAAGATTAATTCTCCCTAACCAGGATATGGGCAATGCCCTCCACCTCTCTAACTCTGCTAAAATCCCTTGGAATGCTGGTTACATTTTATTTTAAGCATCGGTTTCAATGTAACTAATCATTAATTGCATGCAACAGGGTAATTATGCCCAAGAAGGTAAATGCTATGTGCACCCTTTTCAAATCCCAAGTGGATCTTTGCCCACCCCCCTGGCCCGCTCCCAGCCACAATAGCTCTAACTTGGCCAGATTCAAACTGTACTTCAAAAACTGGAAAAATCCTCTATTAATCTTAGTAAGGTGGGCACCATGTTCTGCAGGTCTGTTATAAACAATAGCAGATCACCTGTGTACAACGTAAGTCTGTGTTGTCTCGCTACCCTAGATGGAACCCCCTTAATCTTTTCCTCCCTTCTGATTCTGTTTGCTAGTGGTTCTATGGTAAGAGCAAACAACACTGATGAAATGGTGCACCCCTGCCTCATGCCACTCCCCACAGATATGTCATCTGACAGCACCCCATTCACCAATATTTGTGCATCTGGAGTATTGTACATCAATTGCACCATCTGTATGTATGTGTCCTCAGCCCAAATCTCCCCATTACCTCAAACAAGTAATTCTATTCTATGTGGTCGAAGGTTTTCTTGCCTTCCGTGGATAGCATCGCTCCTCCCCCTACCACGACAATGGCCTCTGGCTGGCTTATCCTTCCCATCCCCCCCTTTTTTCCTCTTACCACCAATTTTCGAACATCTCAGTATAAATTCCCACATGCTCATCTGGTCTAAGATTGTCTGATACTGATTGTGAGCCTTTATCTGTATTGTAATGACATTATTACTGTGTAACAAGCTTGTTCTGTTTCCTGCATTGTATTTACCTTATTACAGTTTGTCCCATTAATGTGACATGGAACCTTTGTAAATGAGTCTCTGACTCAAAGGTATTTGCCGAATTCTGAATAAATAAATAAATAAATAAATAAATAAATAAAATAAAAATGTTACAACAAAGATCGCTTCACTGCCAGCATGCTCCGTAAACCCATATGAGAATGAAGAATAGCACAAATGGCACCAACCAGATAACAATGTTGCCTAAATCATACATTTAATAGTAAAATGCGAGGCAACTTACATTCTGGGTAAGAAGATCAGTGCAGACGCTGAAGTGCTCACAAAGTACCCCAACCAGTTTCATGCATGCGCACTTCCTCAGGGAAGCTGGTCACTTGTACAATCATGATATTTATGTGAAATGCTTAAACTGAGAGTGCAGAAGTGAATATCATATAAATACAAGCTAACCAGTATATGAATAAGTTAAAATACTACAAAATACAGCTCCTGTCAAATAAACTATTTCATGCAGTATCTCATACGATTAAATAATGCTTAATATTAATTCATTTTAAATAGTAATTCAGTAAACACTGCTTGAATTCAAGGGAGTTCTTTTTTGCTGGAGAACTGGTTTTTAAGTCTAGAGAAAACAAAAGAAATGGCAAATAAGTAGAAATACAGGTCACAATATCTCCTTGTCCCCTACCATCTGCCCCAGGCACTCTGTTCTATTGGGGAAGGCCTCCTTAGAGTTCCCAGGGCGAGGTAGCGGCATTCAGGTGACAGGGTGTTTTCGGTGGCTGCGCCTACCCTGTGGAACTCATTTCCTGCTTATGTGAGGGAGGCTCCCTCGGTAGAAGCCTTTAAACAGAGGTTAAAAAGCTACCTATTTCCACAGGCTTTTATTAGTTGACTAGTATTCTATTAATGATAGATTAATTTTAATGTCACTCCCGGTTGAACTGTTAAGTACATAGTTGTATATTATTGTATATTATTATGTTGTTGGTGGTTTTATTGTGCAGCACCCAGAGTCCTCAGAAATGGGTGCTTTTATAAATAAAATATCTATCTATCTTAAACTATGCTTTAAATGGGCTTCAATGTTTAGTGAATAGAGTATAGTGCTTGTGTTTACTTAACTTTGAGCTTTCTCTGTTTCCACCCTCAGCAGAGGAGCCAGGCAGCATTTAGGCAAATAGAAGGCCCAAAAAGAGATAATGTACTCCAAGTCATGGAGAGTGTGGGCTATATAATGCAGTAGAGGAAGATCCCTATGGAGGAAACTTCTGAGGATCCATGGCTACTGAAATGCTCATGCTTTGGACAAGCTAAGAGGAGATGACCCTAATGCTTGTCTGATTTCTTCTTCTAGATGTTTCATGATGGTTCTTCCAATTCTTGAAGATAGGTGCAGGATGCTGATGATGTTGCTTCAATCCAAAGCAAGCCCTGGGAAGCAGGAGAACTCAGACTGGGTTGCTGTAGGAGAGTTCGCAGATGCTTCATGAACTATGTGGTAAATGTTGCTACATGACTGTTGGAAGTCAGAAGAAGTTAAAAAGACTCAAAGCAAACATAGTGAGCATCAGTTGCTCAAAACACCTGCTGGGCACTAGTTCTTAAGAACTGGGAATATGAATCTTGACTCCTTTGAGATGGCTGACAGTGACTGAAGCGGAAAGTAACAAGATGTAACAATCTGCTTGTTTCTCAAGTGGTGACTGTAAGAATTTTGGCAGAAGAGGCTGATGTAATGAAGTAACCCATGAATCTACATCAGGCAGACTGAAGTCACTGACTAGTAGTAGCTCACCTTTGTCGCCATCATTGAGATGGCTTCTAGGAGTTCTTGGTCAATGTCTGCTTCCTGGGATGAGGTCTGTATATAACCCCCACTTGGATGGGGTCCTTTTTTCCCAGCTCCCAGGGTGATCCACAGGGCCTCTGTGTTTTAGTTTTCCCTGGATCTCTGTTGCACTGATCCCTTCCCTTACATACAGAGCTACCACCACCACCTCCCACTCTTTTTTCCCCTTGCAATCTCTTCTGAAGAGTGTCTAACCTTGTATGGCCACATCCCAAGTGTGGTTTGTTTCCATGACTGCAACCCAGTCTAGTTTTGTCTCTGTTGGAAGTGACAAAGATGGAAAGGGACCTGGGTGTACGCATCACCAATGACTTCAAAATCACAAAACAGTGTGAAAAAGCTGTGGCATCCTTGGATGTATAGGTAGGGGCATTACAAGCAGAAAGCAAGAGGTAATCATGCCACTGTACAGATACTTGGTAAGGTGACACCTGGAGTACTGTGTCCAGTTCTGGAGGCCACATCTGAAAGAGGACATAGACAGATTAGAGAGAGTGCAGAGAAGAGCTACTAACATGGTGCAAGGGCTGCAGCATGAGACATATAAAACTAGACTCAAGGTACTAAAACTGTACTCAATGGAACAGAAAAGAAATAGAGGAGATATGACAGAAATGTTCAAATACATCAAGGGGATAAACAAGATGGAGCATCTCTTCCAAGCAAACAAAGGAACTCTGACACGGGGGCACAACTTGCGTCTGATGGGAGGCAAGTTCAGGAGCAACTATAGAAAGTACTTCACAGAGAGGGTGATAGACCCATGGAACAGCCTGCCAGCACAGGTGGTGGCAGCTAAGACAGTAAGAGAATTAAAACTAGCATTGGACAGACAGTGTGGATAGCTTGGCTTGAACAATTAAAGGGGAGGGGATAGCTACCTTGGGCAGACTAGAAAGATCAAATGGTCTCCATCTGCCGACACCATTCTTATGTTCTTGTGTCTTTATGCAATGGTGAATTCCATGGGATGAAGAAAGGTAGGTGAAATGGCTGATTAGACCAAATGTTAAAGTAGGAATAAATGATAGATTCTGCAGCTGGTTAGCATTCTGTGTACTAAGTCAATACGGAATTGTTTAGGAGTTTGCGGATGAAGTTCTATGGATTCCAGGCAGGAAGAGTTTAACTGAGGCAAGAGATAAAACTGAGACAGGGATGCATTTGACTAAGAAAAGACTTGGAGTCTGGATAAATATGCTTTGTGGTCCCAAGTGAACATTTAAGATTTGATGACAATAGGTTATGAATGAATGATGGAGGAGGATTTCCTCTGGATTGATAGGATGGTACAAAGTAAGAAAGACTTCTGATCAGTGATATTAGTTGTTTAGGAGCAGGTGCTACAGCAGACCACATAAAAGCTTCAGCTTGCTTTGAGGTTTGCTAACAGTGGTTGTAAGTGCAATTACATGATAATATAGGAGGAACTCCTATTGATTGGTTGGATGGCATGAAACAAGGAAGACTTCTTCGAAACTGTGATGTAAGTGCATGATAGTATAGAAGGGACTCCTATGGATTGGCTGGATGGCACAAAACAAAGAAGACTTCTTTGAGGAGGTGATCTAGATTGCTTAGGAGCAGGCACTAAGGTGGAGAACATGAGACGTCAGCTTGCTGATGATCATATACTACATCAGGATGAGACTGGTGAATCAAGGAGAAGAAGTCATGATAGAGTCTGTTGGTGTGACAAAAGTCCTGGAATTAGCATCGAAATAAAGAATCAGCTGCTTCATCTGTGTAGCTGGGACTAGGAACGCATTTCAGGTAAATTATGTTATGGAGATGACATATCAGCCTCCTCATAGACACCATGATGGAATGAGATGAAGACTTGCCCTTGCAGATAATGTCCACCGCTGGCTGCTTGAGTAAAAGGAATGAGATGGTCACAGACTGGTGATATCCCCATACTACGTAGTCACTTTCATAGAGAGGAATTCAAGGAGAGGAGATGATTTATTTATTTATTTGAAAAGGTTTCACCAAGAAAGACAACATGAGCTGTAAACAGCTTATTTCCAGAAGCATCCTGGGGGGAGGAGTTACCTAAAGTGTGGAGAAGTAAAAAAAGCACATATCAAGGCCATTTACAATATGTACAGGCTAAAAATGATGTTGAAGTCTTGAAGCATGAAGCTATCAGTAAGCCAGGGAGCAAGGTTCAGAATGCTCAAGGTAGCTGTAGATTCATAAGTTGGAGGCATGTTAGTATAAGGTCTGAGTGTAAGATCGGAGATGGATCTTACAAAACATAAAACATCCAATTTGGTAGACAGGATTATGAGACAAACTGACTGTACTTGACTAGGATGGGACACTTGTGAATAATGGTTTGAGCGTGGTTGGTACCTCAATTGCAAATATGAAGAAAAGGAAGCCGAGACCAGGCAGCCTTCGACAGTAGAGATATTACAAATCAGTTTGCTTTCTGCAGATGAATGAGTAAGCCTCATGTATCCAAGACAGGGCAGTAGGAGGTGTTGGAAGCGCAATCATAAAAGCTCCAGCTTATCTATCACTCTCAGCTGAAATGGTAGGTGGAGAGACAGCAAATGAGGGAAGCAAAATGGGCAATGAGGCCGCATAACGGACAGGAGTATGATTGCTGCCTGGTGCAGTGATAAAAGGCTGCTCGCTATCAAAGATAGCCCAAACCAGATTGTAAGAAAGTAGCTTGTGCAACACCAGCTGTAGAGAAGGACCGGTGATAATCAGAGAATTGCGACCCTCCCCATCAATGCCTAGGTTGACCAAAGATAGGAACAGGGGTCAAGATCCACATATCGAGCCTGAAATATGAAGTACAACCAATGCTCCAGATAATGTTGGCAGGAAGCAGTAATTTACTCACCAGTTTTAAAGCGTAATGAGTAAAACAAAATTGGGATGCTTACGAGTGCTGTAAATCTGGAAAAAAGTGCTCCAGTTGAATCACCAGTTATGTGATGAAGCACTATTCTATGGAGTGTGGAGTATTTACAAATGTTGGGCAAGTATTTACTCATTAAAAAAAATTCTGAATAGCATTTCCTGAAATGAGGTATGTAAAATAGGTCAGTACTCACCTTATCTGGAGCCCTGATTACAACACATCACAATATAAGCATAAAATGAGAACAAGTCATGTACAGTGTCTTCACTAGTCGGGAATTGTCGACTTTGAATGGACAAATGCTCTACAGGGTAGTCATCTGAATTCAATGGTATTATGGAACAAGGTGAGAAGATATATCAGGATACTTCCTTTCTGTCTATGATGTCCCTGTGGAGAAAACTTGGGATATGTTGCATGGGACAGACAACCTGAGGAGAACAGGCTGCGGGGGTTAAAGTACTTGAATGCTGTTGAATCCACTGGTCTGGCATGGAATGGCAAGTACTGGTAGAGCATAATGGCTGGTGATGGAAAAACAGTACAAATTGCAAAACTGGAGGCTGGAATAGATTGCTAGGAAAGGCAAGCTTTGAGAGAAGCGACGTGATTGTAATTCTGATACAAATTTCAGTATCGAAGCCATACATTTATGACTGCAGATAAAGCACCAGGGACTGGCAGGAAATAAATAAGCTAGGTACAGGATTCCTGGCAAACTGAGATGAGTAGCGTCTAACTAAGTAGGACTTTTTCAGCGTCTAAGATGGAGCTGGAGGTGGCATGTGGCAGTTTTCAATTCAGACAGAAGGCACAGAACAGTCCAGTCCTTTAAAGGGTAACTAAACAAGCAGTTTTTTAAACTGCAAACTCCAAAATCTGGCTTCATAGTGAGGTAAAGGACAGGCTGCTGTTTACATTTATGCTAAAACTGCATTTATGTAAATAACATAAATGTAATTTCATAGCTTTTGAAAAATGTAAACATCAGCCATTCAGTTTAAAAAAACAGCCTTGCCTGCTCCCTAAAATGTCTGCTAAAAGTATTACATGATGACTTCACTGGAGCCAGAGGCAGAGACCCACATGGCTCCCTATAGTGCTAACTAGTTCTTTTTTCCCCCTTTGTTTTGAATTGTTTCACCAGAATGATCAACACCATGTGTTAACACGTGGATTATGTTGATCAGTACACGTTAGGCTATGGTTTTGTTCATTTTATTTACTTTAACTTGCTGAAAATGTTTTGTAATCCAGCTGACTTTCTCTTTGGCAAACCACGATACAGAACAACACTTCAAATACCTGGTGATCTAGTGGTTATGTGATGTCCAGAAATTTGTAGTGAAGTACTGGTCTGGTCCAATTCCAAAGTTCATGCTTTCTTGGTAATCCGCAAATAAGCTTCTCTTATAGTCTTTTTCCACGTGAACCCCCTACGCCCAGTCTGCCTTCTGCTGAACACCCTATCATCCACACTCTGTCCTTAGTACTGCCTGGGGCTGCATATGAGCTTTCGATCTCATGAAGAGAATTATCACACCTCAGATTGTAATCTTGTACCTCAGAGAGTAGTGCACACCTATACTGATATGCTTCATCAGCTGGCACTGTTAAAAAATGCCTCCCAAATCACTCTCCAGTCCTCGTTCTCAATGTTTGACTTCTTTTCCCATGGTAAAAATTGAGCGGATCACCACCCTTCTGCACAGTGAAGGCAGTATGTTCAAGTTCCCCTCTTGTGTTATTTTCCACCTCATTAACCAACAACTAGGCTTTCTTGGAGGGCCAAGCAATAAGCATCAGAACACAATAGAAAAACTGCTATTCATACCCTCATAAGGGCTGCACTTACTATGGATAACAATACTGGACCCTATGCATGATGCCAACATGCCATGTAAATGGGGCGGGTTGGCATTAATATGCCTGAATGCTGTGGAGCAGGGTCTCATAGACCCTGCATAGCATTCAAGAAGGGGGCACAAGTCAGGAACATGGACATTCCCCCACATGCACAGACTGCAACATGCCTGGGGCATTCTGGGGGTGTGCCAGCACTACGCAGTATTCACTACACCACGTAGTGCCAGCCGCATGGGTGCAGAGGGGATGCAGTGTATGCCAGGGTAGACCCTGCCGTAACCCACTGCTCACCCCCACGGACACCTCCTTCCGGGCGCAGCGGGACATTTACACAAACCCCCCCACCATGCTGCCATGGCCCACTGGGTAGTAAGGGGATGGCTGGGACCACGGATCGGGCGATTGCCCAGCACTGACCAACGGGTACGGGCGACGAGGGGGAAACAGTGGCAGTGCCAGGGGGAAGGGAGAACACAGCCCACAATTGGGGGCACAGGTCCAGGTGCCTGCTGTAGGTATGCAGTACCTCAGACCCGCACCTCACTATGCAAAGGGATCCACTTTGGGACTATGGAGGGGCATCCCACTGGATGCCTGTCCAGGACCTCGACTCCCCCCTTGGCCACCTTGGGGAGTTCTGCGCACCGGGAGGGGGGGGGAGCTGTGGGCAGGTGGTCGGCATTAGTGAATGTCAGTATGGGTGCACCAGTTCATGGGTGCACAGCTACACAGGTGGGGTACGTGCTGATGTCACGTACCTGTGCCTGCTTCATGCATAGTGCCCATTATCAGCAGGAGAGGCATACTAATGCCTTGAGCGAATCCACCAGACTTCTAGTGTCGGTCTAATCCCTTACCTGTGATCTGCAGAACCTTACAGGACAGTCCTTGACAATTCTTCTGTAGTACTTTTCTGTGCCCTACTCCACAATGCAAGCTGGATGACTACCACTCTTCCTAATCTTGAATGATTTACACACGGCACCCTCAATACTGTCCCAACAAACCTCAACAACCCCCCCCCGAGGGTAAACTCCCTACACTGAATTCAAGTAACAATTTAGGCGCAACCCTGCCACTCTGAGTATTTGTCATTGCTTGCTGCTCTCATCCACAGTCAGGTAGTGATCACGGTGCTGGCAGTCCCACATCTCAGATCTCACAATGATCTGCTCAGCTTCCCCCATCCTATCTTCCCCTACCCGGAATATAACTTTACCCTGTTGGAATGAGCTGTTCAGTCCTTCTCTGGCATTCATTCTTCTCACCTGCTCCCCACACCCAAAACTGGTGAGCTCACCACCCTTCTGCATCATGAATGCAGTTAATACAGTCTCCCATGTTTTTTCTTTTTAACATATTAATAATAAACATGATCTTCTGGTAAGCCAGGCTGATAGCAGCACAGCACATGGGGGAAAATAGGCTTTCCTACCCATATAAGGTCTAAGGCCCTGTTCACACTACACCTCTCCGACTCGGTAACGGATACAAACCATTACAGCCCGGGAGCGATACAGTGTGTCCACACTGCAGCAATGTCCGATATGGGACCTGTACCATCGGTCCACACTGCGGGAGCCGGGGGACCTTTACTGCGGAACCTGATCCCACAATGCAGCACGCACTGTGCTACGGGAACTGCAGGGACCGCTCTTACGTGTCCATACTACAGCCGGTAATGGTACAGCAGCAGATCCCATTCCATAACCGTTGTTGAAACCACCTCACAAGTGGTTTCGACAACGGTTATGGAAACGCCTCCTGTAACATTACAGGTGTAAATGCAAACCATTGCGGTAATGGTTTGGACCCCCTGTAATGTTACATAGCGGTGGATCTGGTGTAGTGTGGACAGGGCCTAAGCTACCTATGATTAGGCAGTATTAAATGATGTGCACACCCGTCATTTACTTGTGCCTAATCAAAGGTAGCCCAGATCTTTTAAGAATAGGAAAGCCTATCTTTCCCCTTGTGCCCTGCTGCTATCAGCTTGACTTACTGAAAAGATTTATTTTTGATATGTCAAAAAACCCGGGGGACTGTACTAACTGCATTCATGATGCAGAAGGGTGATGCGCTCACATGTTTTTGATGTGGGGACAAGGAGTGAAGAATGAATACCAGAGGGAGAATGTGAAGTCAGTTCCTGCAGGGTACTGCTATATTCAGGGAAGGGGGAAGATAGAAGGGGGAGAAAGATGTGCAGATCACTGTGAGATATAAGATGTGGGTCTGCCAGCACCATGATCACTACCTGATCCTGGTGTCCTGGCCAATATTCCCCTTCCCATAAAACCAGTTCATGCAATTGTCCAAGGCTGTGTGTGGGTATAAATGTGTGAAATGGCTGCCACTAGATGTTCAGTCACTTCACTACCAATCTAGCATGGCTTGTAAATCACTTTGAGATACAATGTATATGAAAAGCACTATATAAATGTTGATTATTATTATTTCCCATGGAAAAGAAGAAAAGAATGTTTTTGATTTCTAAGGAAATATGAACTCTAGCATTGGACTACACAAGAACTTTGCTACAAACAAGTGGTGGATGAAGGGGCTGGTGAAGGGTTGAAGGCCCCCCCCCATTGTAACTTACTTGCTTGCTGCTGCTGCGTTTCACTTTGTTGAAGAACTATGATTTGATTGTACAAATGTTTACATTTAAAACTATGGATTACATTTATAGGTTCTGTCAAAAAGTACTAAAAAAGAAAGAATAATAGCAGACAATATAAAGGTTTAATGAAAATGTTAAAAAGTGCATATCAAGTATGCACACCAACCCAGCACCCCCATTATAAGTTAACATCCTGGATCCACCATAACCACTAGACCACCAGGTATTTGAAGATTTGTCCTGCACTGTGGTTTGCCAATGAGAAAGTCAATTGGATTAAAACACAATTTCAGCATGTTAAACAAAATGAACAGAACCATAGCCTAACATGTGTATTGATCAAAATAATACACATGGTTTTGACCATTTTGGTGAAACACTTCTAAACAAAGGGGAAAAAAAGAACTAATTAGTACTATAGAGAGCCATATAGTTCTCTGACTCTGGCTCCAATGATGTCATCACTTAACACATTTGGCAGCCATTTTAGGAAGCAGGCAATGTATTTTTTTTTTAATTGGAAGGCTGACTTTACATTTGTCAAATGCTTTGGAACCTTATTTATGTAAATTATATAAATGTAGTTTCAGCGTTGATATATACAGCAGCCTTTCCTTTATTCCCCTATGAAGTCAGATTTTTGAATAGTTTGTTGGCAATATGTTGTTTAGGTATCCTTTAAGGAGAATGGATTTGAAGGTCTTTAGCATGTTGGAAGAATTCCAAGGGGAACCCTGCAGATTTTCCTTGGATCTGAAGGTGTAGAACCAATAGGAGTGGTAGAGGCTCCATGGAGTATGGATGTTCAGGTCTTTGCTGACTGATGCATTTCTGAGAAAATCTGATGTAATCCCTGAGGATCATTACTGTGACACTTGAACAGCTAGTTCTGATTGCTCTATAATTTTGTAATATAAAAATGTGTTATTAAGTGTCTCTCATGAGACATCCTGTGCTCCTGGGATGACCCCCCCCCCCAGGTTCAAAGGACAGGATATGTTAAACAGCAGATCTCTGTAATGTGATTATTCTTTAAGTCACATTTTGTAGCCTTGTTTAGGATCTGTGTTGCTTGAGGCCAGGAACTAAAATATCCATTTTATGACGTCCTCAGGAAGGGCAGTTGATTTCAACTGGTGCTAAAAAACTATATTTCAGCTAGGTGAGAAAACTGCAGAGTTGTAAAACTTCTGTGATGTCTTTGAAAAGCAGGAAAAGATTCAAGATCAAAGGGTCATATGGGGAAACAAATTTTTGCTGATGTCACCTTATTTAATATACCCCCTGAGTAATGGGACATCCTGTGTGTATTAATTTTTATATTTTTACAGGGAGGAGCTAGGTGACATCATGGAAGGGGCAGGTTTAGAGACAGTTTAAACTGTATTCTGTATTTTTCTCTGAGACACATTCCTGTTGGACTCTGAAGAAACAACTCCTAACTTTAGTACTGTAAGAGGTATACATTAGATAGAACGTCTAACTGTATGTTGGTAGGAATTTGTACTTTTACTTGTTTTCTTTTAAGTGATTGTATGCTTTGTGATATATTGTTCTGTGTTTACATTTTACCTATTTTTTCCATTTTCTAAATAAACCTCTTATATTTAAAGAGACTGCCTGGTGCCTTCGAAGGTCTTTCTTTTGCATGTGAATTACAGACGGTTAAGGCTGATTAAACTGTTCAAAGCTTGATGGTATACCAAACTGGGAAAAGGTAAGGAATTATCTAAGGTCTTTCATAAGTTTTTAAGGGTTCATTTTGTATACCTGGTTAGGTGCCTGTAGGTGAAAGATATCTGCCATTCCCCGAAGAGCAGAATTATCTGAGCCTGTACAGTTGGGTACACTAGCAAGAGGTTCACAGTTTGAATCCCTCCAGAACTTGAGACCAAAGGTGATTCGGACCCACAAAACAGACAGGAGGGTTGCCCTTTTCCGTTACCCTGTTCACAATACTGCGTTCAGAGGTTGGCACTATGGAAGCAGAGGGCCTGACCTGCTGAGTGGGGTTGTGACAGATTGATTGGCAGTGGTGTGCATAAGTTTGGTAATACAAGCTTTTATTGTTCAGTGTGTCAGCTTAATACTGTCAGCTCACTTGCAAAACAAGGTAGTGATTTATTTTTTTAAAAAAGGACACAGAACTATATCACTTGGCTTATAGTCAAATTCCTACCTGTTTTATTTTTTTTTAAAGTGCAAGTTAGAGTAGCCATAGTTAGGGAAGAAGATGACTTCCAACTACAGTGGGCACACTGTAGACTATTCAAAACAGTTGTGCAGGGACAGATGAGTCCTGTATGAGGTGAAAGCCACCAAGCAGAACCTTGTGGATGCCCTGATGGTAGCAGATGCCCGGAGCATCGAGTCACAGACAGTGACTGTAAGGGACCGAACCTTGAGTGTGGAAGGGCTAGCGGCCAGTGCAGTGTCCAGATCCGATGAGGAGGGCAGCAGGGCCAGTGCCAGCAAAGGGCCACAGCAGCAGGGAAAGGTCACTAGTATTCTGGAGCCAGAAGTACTCAGGCTGCAGATTGAGTTGCACAGAATGGAGCTGGAGTTCCATGAGAAAAGAGAGCAGGAGCAGCGAGAGGCCGACCGTGAGGAGCGTGAGCCCCAGCAAGTTGCAGAGGAGAAGAGAGACCATGAACAGTGAGATGCAGACCCTGAGAAGCGTGAGCACCAGAGGCGACGTGAACTGGAGATGCTACGACTCCAACCACCAGCACCAGAGCAGGTAAGTGGCTTGGGTTTAACTGGAACTCCAGGACTGGGTTACAAATTGAATTCCAAATCGATAGCTGAATTTAAAGAGGGGGAGGATACGGATGCCTTTTTAAATTCTTTTGAAAAAATTTGTATTCAAGCTAAAATTCCTAGAGAGTCCTGGAGCTTCCAGCTATCCCCGCTACTTACCGGGAAAACTCGGGATGCATTGGGTCAAATGGACAATGAGGACAGTAATGATTATGGCAAATTTAAAGATGCATTGTTAAAAAAACTTGAATTAACTGCTGAAGCATACAGAGCTAAATTCTGTAAGCTCAGGAGAAGCCCTGATATGAGCTATGAGGAGCTAGCCACGAAACAACGTCAGTTTTTAAAATGTTGGTGGGAAGGAATTGAAGCAAACTCTGTAGATAAAATTGAAAATGCAATTTTATTAGAACAGTTTTTTTTGGTCGTGCCCAGCAGAGCTGAAAATCTGGCTGGAGGACCAAGATCCCAAAACAGTGCAAGAGGCTGCTGAACTCTCGGACCGCAATGCCAAGAGCAGACCTGCTCTGAGAGCAAATGGGGTGGGCGTGGCAGCGCAGAAAGGGAAAAGCGAGCCTTCAGGGTAGCTAAAACCTTCACTTCCTCCACCAAAACCAGTTAGCCCCAGGTTTCAGAGAAAAGATTTCTCTGAGAAAAGAAATGAATGTTGGTTGTGTAAAGAAACTGGGCATATGGTCGGACAGTGTCCTAAAAGGGTGAGCAATACACAAGCGGGGACTAGGAAAGAAGTGGGTTGTTTGTGTGTCCCTGGAAGCATGCCTGTGAACATGCGGGAACACATGCACCCAGTCATGGTGAATGGTGTACAGACGCAAGGCTTAAGGGACACAGGAGCATCCCTGACATTGGTAAAAGGGGATCTGGTACAGCCTGGTCAGCTTATAACCAATAAATATGTCACTGTACAAGACTTTACTGGTGGGGAGAAAACATTTCCCCTCGCTAGTGTTCTTCTAGACTGGGGTGAAACAGGGGGAACTGTGCAACCAATGGCTGTAGCCAAAACTTTAGCAGTGGACGTCATCCTTGGCAACAATCTCCAACAGGGGATGGTGTGTGCAGTTAGCTGTAGCCAAGCAGCAAGGGAACATTGTAGTTCTCTGAACCCCACAGAAGCCATTGTGGAAACCACTGGGAGGCTGGTTCCCCAGCCTGTGTCTCCTCATATGGAGATTAATGAAAAGGGGGTAGAAATTTCCCCAGTAGCAGTTAACCACACAGCTACAGAGGGTTACTCAGAAGAGGGAGGGGTGACCCATTCTCAGAGGGTTAGAAATGACAGTGATCCTGAGTGCCCTGATGCTAGTGCTAGGGACTCTAGTTTAGAGACTGAAGGGGACCTGTCCCATACCTTGGGAAAGTGTAAGGAGTTTGCAGCTGTTCAGAAAAGTGACACTAGTCTGGAGAAGCTAAGGGCTTGAGCAGACTCTGATGGAGCACAAGGAGGTGATGGTAAACATAAGGTTTATTGGGAAAATGGACTGATGTATACTCAGACTGTGCAGACAGAGGGAGGGGTGCTAGGCAGGCAGCTTGTCATTCCCAAGGGGTATTGTGAGCAGTTGCTCAAGATTGCAGATGATGTTCCCTTGTCTGGTCATCTGGGAATCATGCGCACTATGCAGCGGTTGGCCCAGAATTTCTATTGGCCCAACTTCACCCAGCAAGTGAGGGAGTATTGCAGGTCTTATTACCGGTGCCAAGAAATAGGGAAGGCGAGCAAGAAAACCCAAGCCACGCTAATTCCATTGCCCATAGTGGAGGAGTCATTCCAGAGGGTGGGAATGGATATTGTGGGGCCTTTAAATACTCCTAGCTCCTCAGGGAAGATATTCATCCTGACTGTGTTGAATTATACCACCCAGTACCCAGAGGCAGTCGGCCTATCCTCACTGAGGACAGACAAAGTGGCAGATGCCTTATTTGAGATTTTCTCCCGTGTTGGGTTTCCGCAGGAGGTTATCACCGATCAAGGGGGTTCCTTCATGTCAGACCTGATGAAATGTTTGTGGGAGAAGTGTGGGGTGGTGCAGAGATGCACAACACCATATCACCCACAGGCCAATGGGTTTGTGGAAAGATTTAATGGTACCCTGAAGTCAATGCTCCGGGTGTTTGCTGAACAGCATGGGAGGGACTGGGAGAAATACCTTCCCCACCTGTTGTTTGCATACAGGGAGGTGCCCCAAGAGTCGACAGGATTTTCACCCTTTGAACTCTTATATGGATGTTGGGTACGTGGGCCCCTAGACTTGATCTGGGAGGACAGAGAAGGCAAGCACACCACCCAGGTAACTCCCATTGTGGATTACATCCTTAGGTTTAGGGAAAGGCTGAAGGAGCTTATGGGGACAGCCCAGAGCAACCTGGCAGCTGCCCAACAGAAACAAAAAGTGTGGCATGACTGCAGGGCCAGAGCTCGCTCGTACATGGTGGGTCAGGAAGTCATGGTCCATTCTGGAAAGACAAGCTGCAGGCTGAGTGGGCAGGACCGTACAAAGTAGTTAGGAAGGTAAATGACATGAACCTATTTTAGAGTTACCTGACAGAAGACAAACAGAAAGGATGTACCATGTCAACATGATGGAGTCATATGCTAATAGGGCTGACATGGTGTTTGCAGCGTGTAGTCCTGGGGAGGGGACGGACAAAGGAGACCCCCTTCTGGACTCACTTGAAGAAAGCAAGTGGGAGTCCTCTGTGGAGGCAGTAAAATTGTCTCCCCAGCTGGTCCTGGACAAGATTCAGGAAGTAAGGGAGGTTTCAGCAGACTTTGCACCCCCTGTTTAGTGCCAAGCCTGGACTAACCCCCTTAGCGATGCACTATGTGGAGACAGGGACACAGACGCCCATACGGCGGACACCATATCGGGTGTCAGAGGCTGTCCAAAAGGACATTAGGAGGGGAGTGAAGGAGATGTTGGATTTAGGGGTAATCCAGAGATCCCACAGCCCCTGGGCCTCACTAGTAGTCCTTGTGCCCAAGCCAGATGGCTTTACTCTTTCTGTGTAGACTATCATGGACTGAATGCAGTCATGAAGTCAGATGCCCACCCGATGCCCCGGACGGACAAACTCCTGGACAAGTTGGGAGGGGTGACCTACCTTACAACTATTGACCTGACTAAGGGATATTGTCAGGTACAGTTAACAGACAGAGCTGTGGAGAGGTTGGCCTTCATCATTCCGATAGGCTTATTTGAATTTAAAGTAATGCCTTTTGGAATGAAGAATGCCTTGACCACTTTCCAAAGGTTGGTGAACCAGGTATTAAATGGTGCTGAGGAGTACGCCGTGGCGTACCTGGATGACATTGCCATCTTTAGTGCCAGCTAGGAGGAACACCTGTCCCACCTTAGGGAAGTGCTGGGCAGGATACAGAGGGCCGGGCTCACTGTCAAAGTTGAGAAGTGCCGAGTGGCCACGGGAGAAGTGGCATACCTCGGGCATGTGGTAGGCCGGGGACAGCTCCATCCTAACCAAATAAAAATAGAGGTAATCCAGGCGTGGCCCAGAACAGAAATGCAGAAGCAGGTCAGGAGTTTTCTAGGGACAGTAGGGTACTATAGGAAATTTGTACCCAATTACAGTGCCCTGGCTGCTCCCCTATCTGACCTGGTAAAGAAAAGGATGCCAAAGAAAATTACCTGGGGACCAGCCTGTGAGGAGGCCTTTACCAGGCTGAAGAAGACCCTGTGCAGTGCTCCTGTTTTGACAAGTCCTGACTATAGCAAACCCTTTATAGTTCAGACTGATGCCTCAGATGTGGGTATTGGGGCAGTACTGAGTCAGACATCCAACCAAGGGAAAGATCACCCAGTAGTGTACCTGAGTAAAATGTTACTTCCCAGGGAGCAGGCATACTCTACTGTGGAAAAGGAGTGTCCTTCGATAGTGTGGGCCCTAAAGAAGCTAGAGCTATACTTACGTGGGCAGCATTTTGTGGTACAAACTGACCACAACCCCCTGGTTTGGCTGATGCAAATGGGAAAAACTAATGGTAGATTGTTAAGATGGAGTCTTGCTTTGCAAGGGTATGACATGACAATCTTACATAGGGCTGTAGAGACCAATCAGAACTCAGATGGCTTGTCTCATGTCTATGAGAAGTGAACTGATTTGGGAAGCTCATCCCATGCAGGGGATAGAGCCCCCAAATTCAGTCTAGGTGGGGAGGATTGTGACACTTGGACAGCTGGTTCTGATTGCTCTATGATTTTGTTATATAAAAATGTGTTATTGAGTGTCTCTCATGAGACATCCTGTGCTCCTGGGATGACCCCCCCGGGTTTCAGTTCAAAGGACAGGATATGTTAAACAGCAGATCTCTGTAATGTGATTAACTTCCAAGTCGCATTTTATAGCCTTGTTTAGGATCAATCAATCGATCAATCAATCAAATTCTTTATTTATCCAGGCGAACACCATTGTGCAAGCTCATTTACAAGGTGGACCTGCATAGGATCTGTGTTGCTTGAGGCCAGGAACTAAAATATCCATTTTATGATGTCCTCAGGAAGGGCAGTTAATTTCAGCTGGTGCTAAAAAACTATATTGCAGCTAGGTGAGAAAACTGCAGAGTTGTAAAACTTCTGTGATGTCTTTGAAAAGCAGGAAAAGATTCAAGATCAAAGGGTCATATGGGGAAACGAGTTTTTGCTGATGTCACCTTATTTAATGTACCCCTTGAGTGATGGGACATCCTGGGTGGGATATTCAAAAGGGTTGTGCCATGCGCAACCCACCAATATGCCCAGGCACGATATTCAAAGGGACATGTTGCACAGCTCAACTCCCGATGCGCCGGGGTGCATTGGTAATGTATGCAGCACAAGTGCAGGGGGGCATGCCCATGCCTATGTGGCTCATCCCGATATTCAGCCCGGGATGTGCGGCACATATGCTAGTACAACCCTGTCTTGTGCTGCTCAGGGGGGCACAAATATGTGCCTGGTAAATCCAGGAACAACTCCTAGCCACCCACAAGTGAGCTGCCATATTGCAAGGTGCAACATGGCAGCCACCTGCTGTGGGAGGCCACCCGCCCACCCAGGACACAGTCCACATGCCCCCTGCCCAGGGAGCATTGTGCCCCCCCTCGTCCGTTCATGAGCATATGTGAGTGTAAGCCCTGGTGTTCCAATGGACCGATCCCCATCGCCTGATCACGGGCGTAAAATAAAACTCTCTGGGGGTCCAGTGGAACCCCACCCCACACGCCTGATCACAGGCAGAATGAACAAAGGACACCCTGGTGGTCCAGTGGTACCCCCCTCCCCACCTGCCCACTGAGTTCCCCATCACCCCGTGCCCCCCAGTCAGCGGCGGGTGGCAGCACCCTGCCTGCAAGCCACCGCCCAACTGACAGCGTACAGTAGGGTCTGTGCGCCTGTTGGTCCACTAAGTGGTCAATGGGCGTGCAGACCATATTGTACTACACAGTCCTGAAATGTGAATGGTTCATTCACATTTCAGGCCTGTCAATACAGTATGGTCTGCATGCCCATTGACCCGATGGACCAATAAGTGATAGACCCTCACCATACTGTCAGTCAACGGGTGGCCGGGTGGCTTGCAGGTGGGGAGCTGCTGCCTGCCACTGACTAAGGGATGCAGGGTGGTGGGGGACTCAGTGGGCGGGTGGGGAAGGGGGTACCACTGGACCACCAGGGTGTCCTTTGTACATTCCACCCACGATCAGGTGCTGGGGGTGTTCCACTGGACCAGCAGGACATTTATCAACCCATGTCCAAGATCGGGCACTGGATAGCGGTCCACTGGACCACCAGGGATTGATTTTACACATGCCTGTGATTGGGGCAAATGGAAGCAGAGCCCGCCGAGAGGCAGCAGGGTGTCGGTCCCCGATGCCTGCAGCCTGGCAGGGTGCCAGGCGCAAGTCATGGGGATCAGTGCACTGCATGCAAATGGGGCCATAATGACATGCAAATGGCCCCATTTGCGCCTTGCATGCATAACTGCCTCATTTGCTCCTACACTGGCTTACCGTCCCGTTGCCTCCTGTACAAACTGAGTATGTATTTTAGACTGTGGACTAATGTACCCTACTGACAATGCATGTTCTCTGACTCTGTTACTTACTGTATGCTCTCTGTCTCTGCCTTACTGTTACCTAGCCTCCTGTACAAACTGTGTATGTATTTTTAAGCTGCATACTGTACCTAATGTAAAGTAGTTGATGTACTCATCCCGGGTCGCCCCTGAAAAAGGGACCTGTGGTCTCAGTGGGTTTTACCTGGTTAACAAAATCTAAATAAATAAATAAATGTGCATGCCCACAGCTGAATATCGCAGTTGCTGTGCCTAGCACAACCGCACATGCACTGGCGCAGCCCCCTAACCCCTTCTGCCAGTTGTACTGGTGCAGTGCCACTGCACCGTGTGCAGTGCATGTGCCCTCAGTGACATATTCAACAGTGCTGAGCCATGGTGCAGCACTGTTGAATATCGCCTGGTCCATGCCCTGGCTCAGCCCAATTGCGCTGCGCCCAGGCTTGTGCCCCTGCCTGGTGCAGTCTGAATATCCCACCCCCTGTGTGTATTAATTTTTATATTTTTACAAGGAGGAGCTAGGTGACATCATGGAAGGGGCAGGTTTAGAGACGGTTTATACCGTATTCTGTATTTTTCACTGAGACACATTCCTGTTGGACTCTGAAGAAACAACAACTCCTAACTTAAGCACTGTAAGAGGTATACATTAGATAGAAAGTCTAACTTTATGTTGGTAGGAATTTGTACTTTTACTTGTTTTCTTTTAAGTGATTGTATGCTTTGTGATATATTGTTCTGTGTTTACATGTTACCTATTTTTTCCATTTTCTAAGTAAACCTCTTATATTTAAAGAGAATGCCTGGTGCCTTCAAAGTTCTTTTTTTTGCATGTGAATTATAGATGGTTAAGGCTGATTAAACTGTTCAAAGCTTGATGGTATACCAAACTGGGAAAAGGTAAGAATTTATCTAAGGTCTTTCATAAAGTTTTTAAGGTTCATTTTGTATACCTGGTTAGGTGCCTGTAGGTGAAAGATATCTGCCATTCCCCGAAGAGCAGAATTATCTGAGCCTGTACAGTTGGGTACTCTAGCAAGAGGTTCACAGTTTGAATCCCTCCAGAACTTGAGACCAAAGGTAATTCGGACCCACAAAACAGACGGGAGGGTTACCCTGTTCTGTTACCCTGTTCACAATACTGCGCTCAGAGGTTGGCACTGTGGGAGCAGAGGTCCTGATCTGCTGAGTGAGGTTGTGACAGTAGAGGCTCCATGGAGTATGGATGTTCAGGTCTTTCCTGACTGATGCATGTCTGAGAAAGTGTGATGTAATCCCTGAGGATCATTTTCAGAATCTAAAGATGTAAAACGAATAAGAGCAAAGACATCTAAGAGCCAATACGCCACTTTGTATTGCACTTCAGAGGAATGAACCAGGCAGAGGAACTCAAGCCTTTTGGGAACCTTGGAAGAATGGGGAACAACATACTCCCTCACAAGTTCATGGGGAAACATTTACCACTGGCAGCACCAAGAAGAAGAACAACCCCCAGGCAGCTGAGGGCTGGTTACTGGATACTGACATGTACGAAACAGTTCCAGTAGCGCTGCATTCATTTCAAGCTTGTAGGTTGCAGAATCAAACCTCTGGCAGACAACATTGAGCCCTTAATCTCATATCAGTGAATCTCATATCAGTTAAAGAACTGTCAGGATGAGAAAGAGATGTGAGTACTGATGATCTGAAGGTTACAGACTCCCATCTCTGGTGGAAAAAGTTGGACCCTGCATATGCTTGTAGACTTCCTGAAGTTACAACTTAGGGAGACAGAGTCCTGTAGTGCTGCTGTTGAGGGCTGTGCAAGAGCAGGAGGAAGAGCAGACTGGCTGCTTTCAGTAGAGATGAGAGAGAGAGAGAGAGAGAGAGAGAGAGAGACAGAGAGAGACAGAGAGAGAGACAGAGACAGAGAGAGCCAGAGAGAGACAGAGACAGAGAGAGAGAGAGAGAGAGACAGAGACAGAGAGAGAGAGAGAGAGAGAGAGACAGAGACAGAGAGACAGAGACAGAGAGAGAGAGAGAGAGAGAGAGAGAAGGAATAGGGAGGTGCGAGGACCAGGCTAGAAGCAGAAGCAAGACTAAGCAGCAAACTGAATGAAGAGTGGAATGGTAGAAGAAAATAAATGCTATAGGAAGCAGAGCAGTAATGTAGGTAGTGTGGTATCTGTCACCCCCATTGGTAGGTGAATTGTATGGAGAAGTCATGGGGCCCATGCTACGGATGTTTCCCAGCATGTGTTAACTGGTTAGATGATGAAGTGCAAGATATAGACAGCTTGCATACTCATGCGAGCCTGAGCCAGTGTACTGTAGGAAACACTCCTGCTATTGAAACAGCAGGTTATGTTTGGCAGAAAAAGCTATGCACTCAGCTCAGGAATTAAAGGGAACCTGCTTATATGAATACACAGAGGAGAGCAGGTGTCTATGTTTCTATGCAGAAAAGAAAAATATTGTACAGGATAATACCTCTACGTACCCCTCTACCTACTGATTTAGTTCACTTAGCGGTTAAGCTGGTGTGAGCCCACAGATGCTTCAATGCTGGGATGAACAGCCAGCTTGAAATCGGGATAGCCATTGCTGTGGAAGGTGTTTACACATCACTGCTTTTAGAAGGTTGGAGTTGCATCTGATGGCAGATCAAGACTGCAGCAAAAGTGAGAGAAAATCTGGTACAATTGGGAAGCAGTGAGGTTAGGTGTACAGCAGTTGTGTAGGATTTTCACAGCTGTAAGCTGATCAAGGAACTGCAGTGGGAAGTGGCATCTTGCAGGAGTCTCTCCTTGCTGACTTGACCCTTGTAGTTAGAAAGAAAATAGCTGAGGTGTCTTCTCTGTGAAGTGGCTGCCCCGAAATCCATAAAACAAAGAAATGTAATGGTGGAGCGAAAAAATGGGCGGTGTTGTCAGCAGCGTTACTACCTGGAAGATGGGCCATGACTCCACAGTTGGAGGAATGGATGGAACTCCCCAAAAAAGAAAAGACAATGGCAAGCACCAACAGGGTGCAGACTAGAGCAAACAAGGGAAATCGGAGGAAGAAAGAGGTACAGAGGAATGCCAAGCGAAACAACCGCAGTGGCAGTGAAAAGCAGAGACCTGGGGGGAAGAGCAGGCAACAGAAATATGGCACAAAACAGAAAAGAAGGGAAGGCAGGAAAGTGGCACAGAACTGCTGAGGAGTGGCCGCAGTAGTGACAGGAGAAGCAGAAAAGTGAGAATGGGGAGGCAAAATGAAAACGAGCAAGAAGGAAGGAAAACAGCCACACAGACTATGTAGCAGCACAGCAGCATGGATGCTTGAAACACACTGAGCACAGGCAGCTGGAAGAAGCTGGCTAATGTTTGATTTGTGGGCGGAGTTATTCCCCCACATTGAACCTCAAGCTAAGCCCTCTCCGGAAAATGGTGGCTAGTAATAAGAACACTCATTAATGTTAATGTCAAGAAAATGGGGGAAGGGGGGCTAGAAATTGCTAAGCAAAAAACTACAAGTAGCTAGTAAAATAACATCTTAACTTACTAGCCTACTAACACTTGCAACCATGGCCTGGTATCAGTGTTGAAATCATTTCACTCAGATCATAGTTAAGTTTAAAGCATATTTCAGGAAAGGTAAATCTTAAGGCACTTAATTAAAAAAAAAAACTGTTTCTGTAAAATCTGTGTCCACACCACCTCCCCTTTCTCCATTCTGACTTTCTATTCCTACAGATTTAAACTCATGTCTTGAACCATCATGAGTTTCCAAAGTATGTTTTGATAAAGCATTATTTCTGTCCTCATTATGGATGGAATTGAGATCCTCCCCCACTCTTACTTTTAAAGCCCTGCTTGTCTTGCCTGCATAGAAGGCATTGTAGACACACTTTGCCACATATACAACCCCTGTAGTTGAACAGTTTATAAACTGTCTAATCTCATCTCCTTGGGGGTTCTGATAATCACGGTGTTATCTTAGGTAAAGGCTGTATGCAATGGAACAGCCTGTCAGCCAAATTGGGCCCTCTTTTGTATACTATTCATGGACAATTATCCACTATACCCTCCAATAACGATTCTGTTGAAAAAATGCCTCAATGTTTACTTATAATTTCCCTAATGGCTCCTGATTGCACTGCAAGATGTTATAAAATGTAGCTGGTTATCATCAGTAATACCCCTATTCCTGCACTGGAGCAATTCGCCCCTATCTTTTTGTGTGGCACATTCTCTAGAGTAGACAATAGTATCTTCACCGTAGCCACGAATTCTAGGACCTGCCCAGGGCACCAAGCCGCCCCAATGAGCTACATTCAGCAGTCTCCACATATCATGGTATGACAACCTTCCTCTCACAATGCAGATTTGGTTTGCATGTACTAACCTCGAGAACATCCCCTTCAAGTTGTAAGCCAAAACCTTGACCATGATCTTGAGGTCACAGTTGAGGAGAAAGGTGGGCAGGTAAGGTGCACACTCAGTCAGATCTTTTTCCAGTTTTGGTAATACACAGAGGGGTCACTCTGTAGCATGAGGCTGGAAGCACTCCCCCACCTCCTCCAGCATGTCTGCCTTAGGTCCCACCAATTCCTCCCCTAGTGTTTTATAATACTCTGCCACTAGTCCATCTGGACCTCCTGCCCTCCCTCTCCTTAGTGATCCTACTGCCCCCCCCCAAACTCTTCCTTAGTAATAGTGGCCCTCAACTGCTCCTGCTGCTCTTCAGTCAGGATTAGGATCTGTAGCCCATCTAGAAATTCTTTGGCCCTCAGTAGTGTACTCGTACATTCTCCTGTAAAAAGCTTCTTGTAAAATTCCTGAAATTGGACTTGAATCTCCCTCCCTTGATTCACCAGCTATCCTGTGGGCTTCTTTATGACATGTACTATCGCTGCCATCCTTCTACCACTCAACAACCTGGCCAGCATTTCTCCCAGCTTATTGCCCCACTCGGACATTTGTTGTCTTGCGAAGAATAAGGATGTTCAAGCCTCCCGTTAGTAGCAGATTGAGGGCTTCCCTTACTACTCTAGTTCTTTTTTTTTTTTTTTGAAATATTTATTTATTCATCAGACTACAGTACAGAAAACAAGTATAACAATGTAACAGTCAGTCAATGGCATTAATAAGGAAATCATAAACAGAGGGCTGATCAAGGCAGCATCAGATCATTATCACTAATCTGGATACATTGCAGGGTGTACTATCTGGCAAGTTACTATAGCAAAGCAATGTCAAATAAAATGAACCCCTGATAGGGATATGAGGGCCAGGCTGCTCCCACCTCCATAATTCGAGATGTTTCATTCACGGTAGTAGAGCTTCCCTGAATGTAGTCACACTAGGGGGTTCAAGGCATAAAACTGGGATCTTCCCAGGAAATATAAAATACCCATCTATGCCATTTAAGTTCAAACTGTGATTCCTGATTTACCATAGATGCTGTTAAATGCTCCATTCTATATATCATATTGACAATGTCATGCCACATTGATATAGTGGGGGGATTTGACCTGCACCAAAGACAAGTTATAGCTTTTTTGCAGCTAATATATACAAATAAGTCAAAGACTGGGTGGAAAGTCGATGACCCTGGGGGGAACAGCAAGGAGGATCATTTCTGCAGTTAGTGGGCAGCTCATGTCTGATAGTTGGTTTATCCTCTGATCTGCTGCTGGAAAGGAGCCAGGATGGGGCATGACCAAAAAATATGAGTATGAGTGGCAAGCGAGGTGCCACACTACCTCCAGCAATGTCCTAGGTGAGGTGAAAACATTTTTAAAAAGTCAAAGGTGTATAGAAGTATCTATTTCAGCACTTCCAGGAAAACTCTCACCAATACGGTGCCCAGGACACTTTAATAGATAGGATAGTATACCTCAACCACCTCTCATAAGGAATACTGGACTTAAGTTCATTATTCCAAGCCTTTAGTTTGGATTCTATGGGGTCCCCAAGAAATTCTTGTAACCCTTTATATGCCCTACCAATCAAGTGAGTACCCATGGTTCCCTTAAAAGAATCAAAAACCAATTTGAGCAGGGAGGGGAGAGGTTCTGGAAGGCAACTCCTATGAGCTCCCTTATGGAACAAAAAGGTGCGAACTTGCAACTACTCTGGGTTCTCCTGGCACCCCTTCTGATCTATCCTCCACAGCCTTTTTTTTTCAAATCTCTCAGGGCCATCTCCAGCTTCTCCTGCCTCTCTCTCTCTCTCTCTCTTCTTTGTCTTTTAAAATTATCCATATACAGTAACTAGTGATAGCCCCCCTTATAAAGGCCTGACCTCCCAGAATATGGCCTTAGATGATGCTGTGGCCAAGTTAGTCTGTGTGTAAAGGTGTCACTGCTCTTTTTTTACATTCCTCCTTAGTCAGTAGTTATGCGGGCAATCTCCAGCCTCCCTTCCCTTTCTGTTACCCCCAACCTTGCATACTCAGTATCAGCATTACATGGTTAGACACATATATGGGGCTGTGAGATACCTCTCTCACCAAACTATATTGCTCCCTGGTGAGGTAAATGTAATCCAGCCTGGACCACATTTTGTGCGGGTTTGAGAAAAATGTATACTCCCTTGCTCCAGGGTTGACTGTGCTCAGGCATCTAGCATATCCAGGTCCACTACACCCTGCTTCCATCTGCTCAGGTTATCCCTCTTTCATGTCACCCTACCCCCTCTGAGTGATCCAGGCTGGGTTCCAACACCGAGTTAAAATCACTCCCCCCATCACCAGGTTGCTACACTGCTCCGCTTGCAGTATGTCCTTCAGCCTCAGATAAAAGTCAGGGTCATACAATGTCAGCGCATATATGCTTCCATATGACATCTCCTTACCATGCAGTGTACCTTGGATAAACTTATCTACCCTCTCAGGGTTCTGTAACCACCCTGGTAACCTGTAACAAAGGCTCTGTGAAGCAATATTTCTACCCCCCCATGTGAGTTAAAGGGTGCTGCATATAGTACCCTCCCACACAACTTTCCACTAGTTTATGTTCCTCTCACATGAGGTGTGTTTCCTGCAACATAACCACCTGTGGGTTTCTTTCCTTCAGGGCAGTAAGCACCTTCTTCCTCCTAATCGGTGAAAATAAGCCCTGCACATTTCATGATATGATTCTAATATCTGTCCCCATCATGGTGACTCACATATACTCTGCATACCATACCATCCCCCCCCCCGTGTGATACAGTTCCTCATGTCTTCCCTCTTTACGCATCTCATTGAGAAAACTGCACTTTGGAATGAACATAAAATATACACAAATAACTTTTAAGGTCCCTGAAACCATCAGGAAGCAACAACAGTAACATGCTTGAACAAAACCACACATCTCCTCCTTCCTCCTAATACCCTTTTGTATATTAGCAACCAAACTCCTGCTACGTCCACCCCTCACCCCATCACCTCTCCTGCACATATTTGTTTTAAAGTGTTTTGTAACCCCTAGATGGCGTTATCCCAGGGGCTACTACCCCTGCCTGATTTGCCACTAACAGGTTGAGGGGCCTGGATCCGATGGCGGGTGCCTCCACCCAGAGGTCAGGGTTTGCAATAGTTAAACTAACTTGGTCACAGCCCTCTGGGACACTGCAACCCCCCTTTCTTCCCACTAGTGGCCCACACAATATATCAGAATTACCTTCCCAGTATACTTACCCCCAGGACTGGTTCAGGCACTGGGACCTCCTGTAAAATAAGATACAGTGCAACAATCACAGTACAATACTTTAACATAGACAAATACCTCAGGCAGTATAACTTTGCTGAAACAAGCAGCTCTGATTTATTTAGGGGATATAACAAGGACGGGGGAATCAGGTTAATTAACTTATCACTTTACTCATCTACCTATGGCTCTGTGCACAGGCTATCCCCACCAGTTACTGTCCCTGGGTACCCAAGCCCTAGTGGCTAGTCCAAACCGTGGCAGCTGGTAGGGGCCCTTTCACACAGAGAAAAGAAAAATTAGTTAAACAGTCAGCAGTACAGTAATTCCATTTGGATTCAATGTGGCAATTCAACAGGGAGCGACCCTGAATTAGTACTCCGACCTCCAAACAAGATAGGGTCCTTCAACGTCAGCAGGGCTACTCTTGAGCTCCACGAGACTCCTCACACATTTATATGACAAACTGCAACAGGCAAAAGTCCTTTAATGGCAGCAGGATTCACTTGAGCTACACAAGCCTCTTCACACATTTATATGGTAAACAGTAACAGGCAAAAGTCCTTTAATGGCAGCAGGATTCACTTGAGGTACACAAGCCTCTTCACACATTTATATGGTAAACAGAAAGTACTATACCAGGCAGGCTGCTTCTCTATCCCGATCGCAATTACTGCACAATACCTGGGAGAACACACAGCAGATTCAGTTCCTGACAGACCGAGTGCAATTCAGCAATTTCTCCAGTCTTCTACAGGGTGAGCCTGGTTTCTACTCTTCAGATATCCTTTGATTCTCTTCACAGGACGGATTCAGTCCTAACAAGCAGTTGCACAAGCTGCAGACCGGAACTCTTGGCCTTACATACGTTTCCCGACTAAAACTGCACACCAAAAAAAGCACAGGGCTCCTTCCCTCTTCACTGCCAGAGCTCAACTGAAACTCCAGCAGACAAAACCGGGCACTTCCTTTGAGTTCCTCCCAGTTCTTGGCTGGATTGGCTCATCACACATAGACTGCCCTGTTGGTCCAAAAAGGCGGCAAGTCTAAACTACATCTCCCAGAGTCACTTCCCATACAATCCTCTTGTGGCTGGCTCAGATTATGAGTCCAAGTTCTGATCGTCCAAGGCACCATTTTAGAACTACCTTAACCCACACTGATTGGTCCAGTTCAGCAGTTCAAAACTAGAATGGGGAACTAGGCAAATACAGTTCTGACTGCAAAGAAAGCAGGTTAGACAAACTGTATTTTCATTATTACTCTAAATGATTTCTGGCAAACAGTTACATCTTTCAGATAGGTTCCTTTGCACTCCTAGTGACTGCAAAATGGAGTGAATTGCAGCAGCTCGAGTGGTACTCAAGCAGAGAAGCACACAGTCCCCCCAAACAAACTAATTATGTCTGCAAGCAGACAGCTCTTAAAGAGACAGTACCAGAGGCTCTAAAAACACTCACTGATAAATGGCTTAAACGCCAAACAGCATTCAGGCTTGGAGCATTCAAGCAAGCTCCTGGAAGTCTTTTGGGAACCCCCATTTGCAGGGGGGTTTCAGTTTAATATAACAACAACCACATTAATGACATTCCCAACCTCCCACATTTATATTTTTCATGGTTTGTGACCAAACCCCCCCCCCCGTTCCAGGCAGGAGCCAGCCAGGTACACATTACAACAGTTCAGCCATTTTTATGAACAAGTGACAAGGTGTTCCCTTGTACTCCTCCATGTTCTCGTCCATGTTTCTGTTCCACTTGAGTCATAGTGCACTGCTCCCCCAGCCCCCTCTAGTTCAGCTATTACAGAGCGGACCCGGGGACCATGACTCATGTACCGTCTGAGCCATGCCATCCTGCTCCCCCCCCCCCGCAGGCCCAATGGAATCCACCCCTGCCATGTTCACTTTATTCTCCATATATTAGTCTCTCTTTGTGTGGCAGCATCTCAATCCTAGGAGTTAGGAAAACAAAAGAACTCATCCTCTTCAGATCGAGCGCCATGTGGGTGAGATCGAAGACTGGACCAGGTCCCTATAAAAGCCAAACTAGGGCCCCCTGGCTCCTGGGAGCAGATCCCTCCATTCACATCACTTTCCCTCCCTCTGGGTACAGTCTCACTTTTCAGTTTGGCTGAGACCCCCTTTACATCTATGCTGTGCCTACATAAAAACATAGAATTTGATGGCAGATAAGGACCACTTGGCCCACCCAGTCTGCCCATTTCCCTACCTACTGGATAAGCTGCAGATCCTAGTTAACCAGCAGCCTACTTCTTCTTACCCCCACACCCTAGAATTGCCTTATGACTATCCCATGCGCTTGAATTCCACCACTGATTTTGACTCCCATACCTCATCCGGAAGGCCGTTCCATGCATCCACAACCCTCTCTGTGAAAAATACTTCTAAATTACCTCTGAGCCACCCCCATCTTCAAATTGTGCCCTCTTGTTCTTGCACACCTCTTTTTGAAAGATGCTACCCTCTTGGACTTTGTTGATTCCCTTGAGGTACTTGAAAGTTTCTATCATGTCCCCCTCTCCTCCTCTCGAGGCTATACATATTAAACTCCTTAAGTCTCTTTCATATGTCTTCCGGTGCAGACCCTACACCATTTTAGTTGCCCTCCTCTGGACAGCTTCCATCCTGTCTATGTCTTTGCAGAGATTGGGTCTCCAGAACTGCACACAGTACTCCAGATGGGGTCTCACCAGCTGTCTGTACAGAGGATAACTTCTGTTTTCTACTGGTGATGCCTCTCCCTATGCATCCCAGTAACCCCAACCCTCTTGCTACCCTCTCCATTGCTTGCCACCTTTAGGTCATCTGATATGACTACCCCCAGGTCCCTTTCCATTTTTGTTGTTGTTAGTATCTCACGCCCATTGTGTACTCTTCCCTGGGTTTTTGTTTCCCAGGTGCATTACCTTGCACTTCTTAGCATTGAATCTAAGCTGCCATACATTTGACCATTCCTCTAACCTTGCCAAGTCCTTCTCATCCTTTCCACCCCACCCTGTGCATCAACTCTGTTGCAGATCTTAGTGTCATCTGCAAAGAGACATACTTTTCCTTCCAGTCCTTCTGCAATGTCACTTATAAAGACATTGAAGAGGACCGGTCCTAATACTGAACCCTGCGGTACCCCACTAGTAACCCTCCTTTCTTCTGAATGGACTCCATTTACTATTACTCTCTGTGTCCTATTCTCCAGCCAATTCTTTGCCTAGTCTCATAACATTCACATGTTCTGCCCTATTCAAAAGATCAGGGTGTTGTTTTAGGCAGCCTGCATCTATCCTACTCCCTGCACAGCTCTTACCTTGCTGCCACACAGTACCATAGTCCTGGGGGTTCCCACCACATCAAGCCTCTTTTTCTATGTCCCACATCAAATTCAAAGAGTGCTCACAGTTTGTTCCAAGCAGGAATGATTCAGCACAGGTACTCCACATGGTGAGGGGGAATCATGGAAGGCACTGCAGCCCACATAGACAGATGGCAAACCCCACTGTTTATTCAGGCAAGTTCAGTTCTGTGTTCAGCCTTCCTTGTCACCTCAGCCACTATGTATTTTAAGGCCCTCCAGAAAGTGTTTGCCTCTTCCGCTTCCCAAAATGAAAATCCATTTCCCTCATGATGAATCTGAATCACCACTGGGTACACAAAGGAGAAGTCTATGTTCCGTACTCTGAGGCCACCCAGCACTTCAGCAAATGCACTCATTCATTTCTGCAGACAGATCGAAAAAATCCAGGTGCAGGTACAACTTTGCTCCCTCGTATACCACCTTATTCTTTTTCCTATAGGCTGCCAACAGCTCCTGCCTATCTCTGAAGTGGTGTATTTGAAAGACGATTTGCCCAGGGGGAGCATCTGCTGGTGGCTTTGGCCTCAGGGCTGTGTGAGCCCTCTTGATCTTGATGTGTCCCCCTTTACCTGTATACCAATTAACTGGGGGAAGATCATCCTGGCACACCACAGAGATGCCGTGTCTGTCTATTGTAGTTCTCCTGATAGTCCAGTTGTTCTTTTAGATCCTCAATTTCCTTTCCCGTGGACACACTTTGTCAAAGAGTGGCTGCATTTTGTCCTCCAGAGCAGATATACATCCCTCTGCCTCTGCTGTCCTCACTGTCTGGCCCACCGCTTGGACTTTCAGCTCCTGCAGACTCCTGTCTAGCTCATCCAGTTTCAGGTTCAGTGCTGCTAGCACTTGTTCAGTGACAGTCCTGCACATAGCTGCCATATCTGTTGCTGATAGCAAGACTGTGCCTCAGTCCTCCACCATCAATGCAGCCACCGCCTTTTTCTGCTAAACTTTCATTATTCTTGGTTGTTTCCTGGTAAAGTTCAATAACTATTCCTCCATGCCACTTCAAGTAATTTCTGCTGTGCTTGGTTTTGTGCAAATCATGGAAAAAACACTTTATTTAAAGGAAACAAAAAGCATGGGAGATAGAGCTCTGAGGATGCGCGTCTTGCCATTTAGCTGTTCAGCACTGCTCTCGCATACACTTTTTTAGCAGTGTGGTCAATCTTTTTGAACTCCTTGTCTGGAGGCTTGTCAATGTCCCCTTAGCCCCCAGATTTCAGGAAGGCCGAGTCAGAGACCAGGCTCAGCCAAGTCACAGACCAGTCCTTTGGCCAAAGAATGGCCTGAGAAACCCAGGAGGGACCCAGTGGGAACCGCATACTTGTCACACAGGATGCTGGGCACTGCCAAAGCTCCAGGGACAGTCCCAATATGGCCTCAGCCATGGGAAAGGCAACCTGTCAGGATCTGTCCCTTTTCAAAATGTCCAAAGGGATACTTAGCCCTCTTTTGGACAGGTTCCAGAGAGACATTCATGGACTCCAACAAGAGCCAGAGAAGAGCCCCAAATAACACCAGCCTATGGACAGTAGTCAGCTCCTTGAATGATCCCCAGTAGAATATGTGAGTCCCAGAGGATACCATAGACAACCAATCAGAGTCGTCTGAGGACTCTTCAAAAATGCTCATCATCTGTTCTTCACTGCAGACTACCCAAGAATCCTCAGGCTGGGTGATCACCACTGACAACCAATCTGGCAAACCAGTGGCCAAGTGGGCCTCCTTGATCAGGGCATCTGCCTTTGACTGCAGTGGTGACAGTTCCATTCTCAGGGGTGGAGAAGTAGTTGCAGGGAGCACATGTGAAGTGTGGACTAGTGAAGGCATGACTGGCAGCTGCAAGGTGACCAAAGGTCCACAAGGTGAAGCCCTACCCCACCTCATAATGGACCACTGTTGTCAGAGGAGCTCCTTGTAGAACCAGCATATCTTCTGACAGTGCCTCTCCTTACCCAATGGCAAGGAGGTCAGGGAGCACTGACAGAGATGCCTCACAGTCAAGCAGGGTTGAGAAAAGGATCATCTTGATCGAGACCTTGACCTGGACTCCAACCACTGACTTGACTGTCAATGTCTAGTAGAACCCTCTGGCTGGTTGCAGCATACCACATGCCTCACTACATTGAGCAGAAGAGGCTTCAGAGGTTCAACCACCAGTGGAGGCCTATTCCAAGGTGACCTGCCCAGGGATACTGACTGGTCCACGTCGTCCTGGATGAGAGACCAGGAGAATGAGGTTCTGAGAGAACGAGTCGTTGATCACATTCAACAACTGGTCGATAGGCTCGAGGAAGATTTTGATGGCCTGCTCAACCAGAGTTGAGGTTGACAAGTTGAATAGGGGTACCAAGGAGCTCTCAATCCTACCCTCAACCAAAGTTGAGCAGTCAGGGAGTCGAGGGATAGTAAGGTTCTCGATCTCTCCCAGTCCCATGACTGGCACCAACAATGCTTGTGTTTCTTGCTGCAGTGGCCAAGGTTTCCCCCAAGATCTGGCGGGCTATGTGCATTTAGCAAAAGCTGTCTGTGAAAGACCCTCCAACACTGGACCCAGCTGAGAGAAGCACCAAGGCCGAGGAGGTGTCCACCACTGTGGCTGCCACTTCCCCTTTGAAGGCTGCGAGCCGAGCAGCTGACCCAGCAGTCACTGAGGCCTGTTTGCAGCATTTGTATTGGTTCTTTGGATCCCATTCTGAAGGCTGGCAGAGGATAAGCTGGTATGTCCAATCCTCAAGGGATTCTGGAATCACAGATGCACAAGCTGCACCCCGCCATGTCATGCTGCTCACCAGGCAGTACAGGCACATGTTGTGTGGGCTGGTGACCGACATTGTCTGGTGGCACTGAATGCAGACATTGAATTCTGGTTTCTGTGGCTCCATGATTAGTTGAGGGGAGTCAAAAAAACTGAGAATTAAGTCAAAAAATACTTTGGGAAAAAAAATGTCACCAAAATACGCAATATCCAAAACAGAAGCTGCTAAGGAGGGGCCCTGTTCTTCCAACAGAAAGAAAGATCTGATGTCATGGGGCAGAGTCGGGGACAGAGTGGGAGGAGCTTAGCTTAGCTTAAAGATGTTTGAATGAAAGCCTGTTCCAGTGGAACTGCCAGAGTGTGGATAGTGAACAGTATCCGTGCCCCTAAAATAATAAATATCCACAAAACAGAAGATATTTGTAAGCAATGGTAAAGCAGGAAGAAGAAAATAATATTTTCCTCCTTGGGTTCAAGAACTGGCAACCCCCTTGTTTACGCCAATGACTGGAGTGTGAAAGCAGGGTCTCTGAAATATATATAGTGAATATTCAACACAGCAGTTAGTTCCAACCTGGAATTTTCCTGCATCCAGTGAGCTATGCCTTTCCACTGACTGGATGTGGTACTCTTCACATACTCACAGAACTATTATGGGCATAAAACACAAATTAAACAAGCATTTGTCAATGCCGAATGTTTGCTTGCTGGCATTGGCAGTGGTAGTGTAGAAGTTACAGAGCTGTGTAATAGGAATGGCAGTGAAGTATTGAACTGAAGCCAACCCCACCACCACCCTGCAGAGAGTGACAGGCATTGGGGTGTGCCTTTGGGTTGTCAGGCATAACGGCCACGCCATTTCACCACCCCCACCCTGCAGACACTGACAAGTGTCCGCGGTGTTATATGGGTCTTTGGCCCTTATGCACACCCCATTCCGTCAGGAAATATGGTGAGATGGGTGCGGTATAGGAGAATGGGGTGAACTTTGGGGCCGAAGAGTCCAAGGCATACCTCGATGCCTCTCACTGGCTGCAGGGTGTGGAATGGTATGAGCATTACAGGCAAGAATCCCAAGATACACCCCTGATGCCTGTCATTCTCTACAGGGTTGGGCATTATGGTTGGAAACCCTAATACCTCAGGCATTCGTTGGTATTTTCACTCCAAATTTTCAACATGGTTTTTTTGTGACCCCACCTCATGAACAGTGGCAATATCAGTTTGTTAGCTGAAAGCTGCTTATGCACAGCGACTATGGCATTTAGCACCACAGGTGCAAAAACATTCCGAACAGGATGTAAAAATGACAGATGTACTGTTCATGGGGAGGTGTAAAAAATGGCAATGTTGCAAATCTGCAGTAAAATACTAAAAAACATGGTGAAGTCACGGCGTGCATAGAAACTGTGCACGACACTCGTAATGTAATTAGTTTGGAGATTTTTACAGCAGATTGTCAACACAGGCATTTTGGGACCTCAATCATGAACAGTGTCACTGTGATTTTCTTTATCTGTCCTGAACAATGATTTCCACAGCGACCACGCATCTCTATGTTTGAAAGTGAAAACACATTTCGGCCATGTTGCGAAAAATGACAGCTGTGCTGTTCAAAAGAGTGTGGAAAATGCCACTGGTGAAAATCTGGACTGAAAATATTACAAAGTCATGAACTTACGGTGCGTGGAAACTGCGCAATGCTCACTCGTAACACAGTCATTATGGACTTTGTCACCAAATTTTCAACATAGCCATTTTAAGACCTCTGCTCATGAACAGTGTAACTGTGATTTTCTTAATCTGTCCCAAACATTGCTTTACGCACAATGACTGCACCTTTGTGAGCTACATGTGCGAAACACATTTAGTGACTTATATCGAAAAATGGCAGCTGTACTGTTCATAAGGAAATGTAATAAAATGGCAACATTGAAAATCTGGAGTGAAAATATTGAAAATTAAGAAACTTACTGACGTGCGTAGGGAACTGCGCAACACACGCTAAATAAAAACAGTCATTTTTAGGAATTTTTTCACCAAATTTTCAACATAGCCATTTTAAGACCTCTGCTCATGAACAGTGTCACTGTGATTTTCATAATGTGTCCCATACATTGATTTCGCACACCGACTGTGCCATTGTGCGCTTCATAGGCAGAAACACATTTTGGGCAAGATGTGAAAAATGACAGCTGTACTGCTCATAAGGAGGTGTAGTAAAATGGCAATGTTGAAAATCTGGAGGGTAAAAATATTGAAAAATCGCGAACTTACGAAGGTAGGAGCCAAGTAAATGACGCCTGTGAAAACATTTTTAGGAATTTTTCACCAAATTTTCAACATAGTCATTTTAAGACCTCTGCTCATGAACAGTATCACTGTGATTTTCTTAATTTGTCCCGATACATTGATTTCGCACACCAACTGCACTGCAATGAGCTACATGAGGCAGAAACACGTTTTGGGTGAGATGTGAAAATGACGCTGTACTACTCATAAGAAGGTGTGGTAAAATGGTAATGTTGAAAATCTGGGTGAAAATAATGAAAAGTCGCGAACTTACAGTAGCGTTTGAACTGCGCAACACCGCTCGTAAAACAGTCATTTTGGAATTTTCCACCAAATTTTCAAAATAGGCTTGAGCCCACCTTATGAACACTGGCAGTGTCGTTTCGTTAAGCCGGTCCCGAAGGTGATTTCACATAGTGACTCGAAATCACCCGCCAAGACCGAACTCTTGCCTTCATGACAGTGACAGCACTTCGTGAGAGGGGTCCCAAAACCCCATGTTGAAAATTTGGTGCAAAAATTCCAAAAATTGACTGACTATGCAGCAAAGTTGAAAAAAACCCTATCTATCCCATTATACAGCTTACCGGCATTTCCTCAGTTCGCGGTCGGCTTTGAAGAGTGCAGATGTGTTCCTGGTCCACCGAAGATCGTCGCGCCGAGGTCCGGAGGTAAGTATGGGGTGAGTGGGGGGGGTGGGGAGGCATGGTGCACAGTGATGGGTGCGGGTTGTGGGAGGGGGCAGGGAGAAGCGCTGAGGGGCAGTTTTTTATTTACAGGTTGTTTTTTAAATGGCGGCGGGGACGTTTGCCGTGCTGGGGTGGGCTCCCAGCGTGGCACAAGAATGGCTGGTTGGGGCGTGGAGCCGACGGGGATTGGGCACCCCGTTGGCCATAACATCTGTTGCCACGCTGGGTGGGCTCCCAGCGTGGCACCCTCCTCTCGGGGGAGGACAGTGGAGCCGACGGGATTGGGCACCCCATCCGCTATATGATGAGATGCCACGCTGGGGTGGGCACCCAGCATGGCATGTGGAAACTTTTGGGGGGCGCAGCACAGCCGACGGGGATTGGGCACCCTGGCTATACAGTGTGTGCGTGGGGGCAGCATGCAGTATGCGTGTGTGTGTGTGTAGGGGGAGCACGCATGAGCAGGCGATATCTTATCACTGCTCACTGAAGCGTAGCTCCCCCTTTCAACTGTACTCCACTGCATTTTGGAGCTGTCATAGACAGCTTGAGCAGGCATTGGAGAACTGCGGCCGCGCCTGCAAACACACTGCCTGAATTGGAAGAGGGCTGCCACACCTATGAAAACTCGGATGATGGCACTATGTTTCTTGCACATGCGTGCAAGCAAACATAAAAATTACAGGCAGCAACCATCTTTGAGGGCAAATCTACTGGTTGACTGAATTATGCATGAGAGAGGAGGGGATGTACACTGTTGTGTGCCAATCATTTACGTGTTACAAATTGCAACTGAAAGACCAACTTCTGTCTCCTGCCTGGGGTGCTGCACCATCCTTATGAACTGGAACAAAATACCAGGATCAGGAAATATATTGGAGCACAACGCATTGCACTTACCCACTTATTCTGATCCCTCAAGGCAGATTAAGAGGACACAAAGAGGTATTTTAAACTATCAGTTTTATTCCATGCATTTACACACATGTAAACAGGACTCCAAAACAGAGTGGTGCTCCCCACACAACCCAATGTTTCACTCCAGCACTCAGAACCTTATTAAGCACAAGGTTCAAGTCCCAGCCCGAACCAGGTTTGTGGACTGAACCAACTCACAGAATGTAAAATCACCCAGCAAGTGTTAATCGCTTGGCATACCAATCTTAGATGTAAGGCCATTATCAAGGATAATATATTCCTGAGGAATTTAACATCTGATGCTACCTACTGCCCAGTACAGATTGACCATAAATACAGACAATGGACTAAACCAAGCCTGCAGCACATTTATCAGATTTATTCAGCAAAAGGGGTTAAAACCTTTACCCAACTTCAACAAGAATTCAAGCTGCAATCCACATACTATTACAGGTATCTCCAAGTACGTCACTATCTCCTCTCTCAGGTAGGAAAACGATATGATCTAGATAGGGTTGCCACCTTTTGATGAAGTGAAAACTGGGGGCTAAACCACACCCTAAACTCTGCCTCTGACTCTACCCCTTTTTATGACCGATAAGTAAACCGCTCCTCCTCCAAAGCCACTTGTAATGTCAGAGAAGACCTTAGAAGTGATAAGAAATAATTTTTATCCTGTCATTTTATTTATTTATTTTTATTCTTTGGAAACCATGTAAGGCCCATTTTCAGGGGAGACCCGGGAGTGCAGGGAGGTTAAGTATCTTGCTCAAAGTCACACAGTATGCAAGTGGAGGCTGTGAGAATCAAATCCAGGTCTGCTGGTTCTAACAAGCTTGTTCACAGCTCATTTCCCTAACCTCTGCTAAATACCCTCCCATTTTCCTTTCCATGTCAGTCATGTATCCCAATAAGTTATTACCAATCTTTGATAAATTATCTGTTTTTGATACCCTCAATTCTGCATGGTGTTTCCTTTAACTCAGCAGCTACTGCTGTTTCTTTCATATTTCTAATGCATTCCGCAAGTGCAGACACACTATTCCAGATTATTCATCAGAATTGTCTGTAATGGTGAAACTAATATCATGGCATGTTCAGGCAGTATGAAAAAAATGAGAGCAGTAACTGCTTAGGACACAGGAGAGAGGGAATCAGTTGTAAAGATAAAGGTAACAAAAATGAGAAAAAAAGGGTCTAAAACACATTAGAATATAGGACAAACAAAAAAGAACACAGAGGAGCATATGAAGGTATAAAAACTGTTTACTATCTTTGTTAGGCACCCAGAGCCTCTGGGATTGGGCGCCCTATAAATAAAATTGCCTTGCCTATTATAACAGTAAAAGACCATACTTAATACTCAGAGGGGCAACGATTAATCTGATGTATTGCTAATGGTCTTAATGGCCATGCTTTACTGAACAGACAGACTGGTTTTGCAAACAAAGGTCTGCGACATCAGAATTTTTTTGTAACTGGGACATGCAGCCAAAAGAGTGAATGATTTGATACAGTCATTTTTTTTTTCTAGTTTATCTTTTTGTCTCCTGTTGTCTGCCACCGATTATCCACCTGGTCACGGTGCCTCTGACTTCCACCTTGCACTGTGCTCCTCCTCTGAAACCCCCAACTTACCCCTCAGATGGTGGGGTCGCGGCACTGGCCAGGTGCCATGATCAATGGGAGTATCTGGGGGAGCCATTCGGAAGGCTAATTGAATGGCTCCCTTGCTAGCATATCATATGCAGCCACGAACATAACCCCTCTTTTCCCTTCCTAACTTTGTTCATTTGTCAGCTGTCATGGTGACCCTCGGAGCCCTTGGCACTTTTTTCCCACTACGCACTCCATTATGACACTGTAATAGCTGTTACAGTTTGCATCTTGGGCTCTAGTAAAGTCTGGCCACCCTCCTAGCATAACTAGTTGCTGAGGGCTGAATTGTTCATAATTTGTACCTTTCTATAGAGGCCTGGATAAATATGGTACATTAACTTCTGTATATATGAAGGCTGAATATGCCACAATAATGTTATGTGATGCATGTATGCTCCCACATGTGTACTTGGAATGTATATATTGTATATACCTAATTCTTTTTATATTTTTATTTGTTTGCATGTCTGTTTTTTACCTTAACACACTTTGTATACTGCACCTTTAATATGTATAACACTAGTATGTATAACTGTCATTCACAACAGCAGGTCCACCTTGTAAATGAGCCTGCTCAATGGTGATCGCCTGGATAAATAAAGATTTGATTGATTGATTGATTGACTGATTGAAGCCAAGGCAGGCTTCACGGAGGTGGCAGACTACTGGAAGTTTTTTCCCCCCCATTTTACCAAGGATGGGGACATGCAATGATGTTCTGCATCTGCCCTGCCCTGCCCCCATGGTGCTGTTATGTGCCAGTAGCTGCGGTGCCCCGGGCCTCCACCAGTGGTCCATCAAGCCCGGACAGGATCCGCACCCTCCCCCTGTACAAGGAGAGCAGTACATTGGATGCTCCATCTTTCTCCCCCCCGCCGGCCCTCCAGTGACCCGAGTCTGTTCCCGAACCCGGGTCGCTGGCGTCGCAAGTGGAAATCCAACCACTGCACCGACGGGCCGGCCCCTGATACAATCAGTTTTAAGAGTATGTGAGCACTAAAATTCCACCAAACCAGACCACATATAAGTAAAACTGGATGACCAGATAAGGACCCTAAATGCTGGATTATTTGGTCTAAAACTAGACAGATGGCAACCCTAGATCTAGATGACCTTCATCACGGGTTAATAAGAAAAAAGTGCAGTTGTAATTTATCCATTTATCCATTAAATTTAGTAATTTATCACTTCTTCTCCCTGAACCTTCCCCTTTTTACGTTCACTTGCGCACATGCGCAAGGAACATCTTGCAACAGTATGAGGTTTGGAGGTGTGTGACCCTCCTCCCCAATGCAGTGATCAGTGTAGCAGGCATGACCCTAGCAGACCAATACATGCTGAGCTGTGTATGACAACAGTTTGTCTATGTTGGTCTTCACATCAAAGAAAAAGGTCTGCTGCAATCAGCGGTGGTAGCGTGTATGCAATTAGCATACATAGCCGAACTGCTGTCATGCACAGCTCGGCAATCCCTCCTGCTTCCTCCCTCTGTTAATGTCCCCCCTCCCTCCTTTTGTCCCCCAACTTGTGTGCTGGGGATGCCCAATCCCCCTCTGCTCATTGAACCCCGACACACTGTGTGGCCGACAGAGTGCCAATCCCCGTGCTGCTGCCCCCAAAAACAACTAGTTGGCACACTAGGAGCTCACCCCAAGCGTGCTCATGCTTCTCCCCTCCACGCACACAGTATGGCCGGCGGGGGTGCCCAGTCCCTACCATGCAGCTGTCATTTTTCACATACTGCCTGAAATGTGTTTTCGTGCTTCCAGCGCGCAATAGCACGGTCGCTGTTGGAAATTAGTGTTCACTACAGAGTAAGACAATCACAGTGGCACTGTTCATGAGCAGAGATTCTAAAATGCCTATGTTGAAAATTTGGTGGCAAAAGTCCATAAAATAGCTGTGTTACGAGTGCGCGTTGCGCAGTTTCTATGCACACTCGTAAGTTTGTGAATTTGTAATATTTCCACTCCAGATTTTCAACATTGCCATTTTCCCACATCCCCTTATGACCAGTACAGCTGTCATTTTTCACATCCTGGCTGAAATGTGTTTTCACACTTCCGACGCAGAATAGCGCGGTCACCGTGGGAAATCAGTGTTCGGTGCACAGTAAGAAAATCATAGTGACAGTGTTCATGACCAGAGGTGCCAAAATGCATATGTTGAAAATTTGTTGAAATAATTCCACTGAATGACTGTGTTACAAGCGCAGGTTGCACAGTTTCCACACAGGCTCGTTCCCTTGAGCACGCCCAGGGTGTTAGGGATCCTAAAACAGACACTTAAGAAGTATGAGGGTGAAATGTTGATAGAAACATAGAAACATAGAAGTTGACGGCAGATAAGGAGCGCAAGGCCCATCCAGTCTGATCAGATGCAAGAGAAGTTGCAGAGAGGTACTCTGTTGGGATATGGATACTAAACAGACATGGATACAACTGGGGGGGACACATGCATAAATGCCAAACGCCAATGCAAATACCTGCAAGCGAATGTTCGGCATTGACAAATGCTTGTTTCTTTCCACACATATATATATATATATATATATATATATATATATCCCTTATTTTACCTCCCCGCTACACTAATTTTGTTTTTTTTCTCTTCTAGACATTTCCTCCAGAAGACCTAAGGTTGAACTGTAGATTTTTAACTCTATTTTCAGCATACATTTAATATAACCATTTAGTTTTGCTTTCAGACCACATGCTGAGGCAGTACCTTGTTTTTGTTTTTACATTTTGTGTGCTATAGTTGTAATGTTGCTTCTTCTATGGGCTCCAACAGTAAGCCAATACTATTAGCATAATCTCACATATGAGTGGTGCCCCAGGGAATTGAATGTATGCAAAGTACAGCATTTGGAATGACTTTCAAACTCTGCAGTGTAGTCATGCTCCCTTTACTGTCTTGACAGCAGATTTGTCTCTTAAAGGGAAAGTCCCCTCAATCCATTTTCTGTATACCTGTGTAGTTTTAGGCATGAACGATGATTCCTTCTTCTCCTGCATCCCCCTAATTTCATTCTAATTTAAATATAAATGAGTTTGCTTCACTCTGTTTTGCCCTGGTGTAAAAACCTGCTTGTCTCCATTGTAAAGGTCATAACTCTACTCATGCAAAGCATCATGGGAGTTGATAATGCATACTTGCACAAGCCAGAAGAAATTATACTCTCATTCAGTTCTATGTCTTGTGAAGTCCCTGTATTCTTTAAAAAATGTTTTTAACTCAGATACACTTTAAACGGTATCCAGTGAGGATAGTGACTGAATGTGGGCGACTGTCAAAATGGCAACTCATATTCAACACTTTCCCCATGGGCTACCCTGCAAGAGTAGCGACCCTATGCAAAAGTGAGCATAGGGAAGGGCGACCGGAAGGGGGGGAGAAAGCGAGGGGAAGGGGAGGGACAGGGAAGTGGTTTTAGGTGATTGGTGTGCCTGCTACCACTAAGCAAGTCATGTGGTGTGGTGGTGAGGGTGGCTAGCTCTGGCACAGCAGGTACTGGGTTCAGGGCTGGGAGCGAGGAAATTTTGCTGCTGCCTGCGGCTACGGGACTTCATTTTTTTCCAGAATCTGGATTTTGCCCCCTCCCTGACGTGCAACCCCCTGGAGTTGAGAATCTTAATTCATGGGGGTGCGAGGGGCACAGCCCCCCCCCCGCCCCTGCAAAAACACTTTTTAGTGTTCCAGATGTCAGACCGCCTCAGAGTGTATATCACCGATTTGCTTTTCTGCGCTGTACACGCACCATAATAGTGATCGCTATTTTGCAATCACTATTATGACATGGAACCATTTTAAACTACGGAAAACAGCAGGACAATTACTATGCCTTGAAAATTTCTTGACTAGCATAAGACAAGAACAGAGAGACTGCAGAGGACAGCAACAGCACTGACTAATACTGTATAACTACAGCAGGTTTTAGCAATGAAACATCATAAAATTCCAGAATGCCTTATGTTAGTTGGGTCATGACCTTTGCAATGGAGTCAAGCAGGTTTTCATACCAGACTTAAGTACCTTCATTTACGTTTAAATCCTGATTAAATTAGGAGGGTGCAATAGAGGCAGTCATTGTTCATGCCCACACACTACACAGGTAAACAGAATAAAAGGCTAAGGGGACCTTCCCTTTAAAGCCAGGGGAGCAGTGACCACATAATCAATCTAAAGGCTAACAATTACTGTAAAAATGTTTTAAAAAATAAAAGAAATGAAAAATAGCAGCCAGACCTTTCAATAAAATGGCCATCACTTCAAAAATAACAGACTAATTCCTGTGTGAACCTATTTTCAGGTTCTAAAAGGGGAGGCAGGATCAGGGTTTGTATTATAAGTAAGTAAAATTGATTTCTTTACTGCCCAATCCCGGAGGCTCTAGGCACTATACAGGTAGGCAAAATGAGACACATAACAACAATATAAAAACATAAAACAGAAACAATAAATAATAATAAAACCGAATTAATTCCCAAATTAACTAAACAATGCAGCAGTTTATAAGTTTCAGCTACAAGCAGTCTACAAATGCTTTCTTAAAAAGGGTGTGCCTTTGGCTCCCACTTAAAAATCTCCACCGATGGGGCCTCCCTCAAGGGTCTTGGGAACAAGTTCCACAAAACTGGGCCCGCCACCTGAAATGAATGATCTCCAAAGGATTTCAGGCAGGCCCTGGGAACTGCTAAGAGACCCTCAGTGGAGGAGCAGAATGAGCACATGGGACGAACAGGAGTCAGGAGGTCACTCAAGTAGCCTGGGCCAGAACTATGCAGGGCCTTATAGGTGAGCAAGCCCACTTTGAAGATGATCCTCCACCTCACTTGCAGCCAGTACAGCTCATGCAGAACTGGGGTCACATAACAGGACCTCGGAAGGCCCATCAGCAACCTGGACGCTGTGTTCTGCACCAACTGCAGGCACTGGAGTACACTGCCAGTGACCCCAAGGTACACAGCATTGTAGTAGTTGAGTCGTGATGTCACAAAAGCATGTACAGGTGAAGGCAGGTCATCAGGCGGAACCAAGGCTTTTATCTGGGTAACATTCTTCAAGTGGTAGAAACCACTACTGATGACAGATGACATCTGAGCCTCAAGTGTCAGTCTGTCATCAAAGATGACGCCCAGATTTTGCACCTTGGTAGATGCCACCAACAGAGTGGGGCCAAGGAATAACCCTGTTCCTATCCCAGCAGCACCCACATCCTGCCAATGACCAGGCTCAATCACTAGCACCTCCGTCTTTTCCTCCGTCTTGTCAGGATTGAGTCTTGGCCAGCTAAAGGACATCCAGTCCTGAATCTCAGCCAGTCATTTATTCAGCACCTCCACGGCATCACCTGTCCCAGGTGCAAATGATATGTACAGCTGGGTGTCATCTGCATAATAGTGAAAACCCAAGCTGTACTGTCTAATGATCTCACCCAGGGAAAGCATATACACCAAGAACAACATAGGCAACAGGATCGAGCCCTAGGGGACTCCACGTGGCAAGGGCTTCAGGCAGGATGAGAAATTCCCCATCACTACCCTCTGCATCCTACCTGTGAGAAAGGACTCAAACCAGTTGATGACAGTACAGCTGAATCCACAGAGCTCCCCTAGGCAATCCAACAGTACTACATGGTCCACGGTGTCAAATGCTGAGCAGAGATTGAGGAGAACAAGTATTGACTGCTCCCCCATCTCTCGCCCTGAGGAGATCATTCTGCACTCTGACTAATACCATTTTGACATTCTGCCGTGACCTAAACCCCAAATGGAAGGGCTCATAGATGTCATAGGCCGTGATGTGTGCTTCGAGCTTCAGAGCCACAACTTTTTTGATAACCTTACCCATAAATGGGAGGTTAAACATTGTTCTATAATTCACCAAGATGTCAGGGTTGAGAGATGGTTTCTTTAGGAGGGGTCTAACCAGCACCTCTTTCAGGCCACTTGGGAAACATCCCTCCAAATGCAAACACCATACAATTTTGGCGAACACTGGACCAACGGACTCAACACATCCCATTAAGAGATTCGGCGGACCCAGGCCCAGTTCACAGTATGTGGGATGCAGCTTTGAAATCACCTTGCAAACCTCTGCCTCCCCAACTGGCCTAAACTTGCTATAGACAATGGGAGTGCTTCTGGATATGCACGACATGCAACTGTGGGGCAGTATCTACCCCATTGGAGAGATCCCAGCCCTAATGGAGAACACCCTGTTGGAGAAAAACAGAGCAAATTCCTCGCACTGAGTGACTGAAGATGCTATTTTGGCTTCAGACAGGCAGGATGGAGAAGCCTATGTACAGCACAAAAAAGCAGAGCTGGTCTATTCCTCCCTGCTGCGATCTCCTTGGACAGGAATACTGACTTCTTATGGCTGACTGCCCTTTGATATTCACCATAGTGAATTCTGAAAGCCAGTTTGTCCTCCTCAGACTGAGACCTCCGCCAACAGTGCTCTGACCTCCGACCCCTGGTCTTCATCTCCTTGAGAACCCCATCTAACCATGGGGGTCTCAAGCGAGGAGACCTGGGTCATACACGGACTGGTGCAACACAGTCAAGTGCCTTGGTCACAGTCCCATTAAAGGCTTCAACACCTCACCCATACCTGCAGCACATGCAGCACTCATACCAGATAGATCCATTACCACCATCAGTCCCTCTGGGCATAACCCCTTCAAAGGGCAGTAATGGACCATCTCCACAGGGGATGGACTAATGGGGGGGGTCCCAAAGTAAACCTTTACTGTGCAGTGATCCGACCAAACAACCAGATCAATCCTTCAAGCCCCAATGAGAACCCCAAGTCCAAGGCATGACCGTGGCTGTGGGTCGCAGAAGCAACCGCCTGTGCCAGGCCCGGCGAAGTCATTGACTGGAGGAAGTCATAACAAAAATGCAAATGTTCGTCGTCAATCCAGGCAATGAAGTCATTGGCTTATTGTTGGATCCTACAGAAGAAACAATCTAAAACCTTTTTAACATGGGTTTGAAGTGCTGGGGATTATTGTCCTCACGGAGTTGTCACAATAAAACAACTTTTCAGCATTACTTTTTGCTATCTGTTTAATGTTTGTGCACCAAATTGTTACTTCTTTTGTTTCCCCTTCTGTAAGGCCTGTAGGAGGCAGAGGCCTTTTCGTTCTCCATTAGACTTTTACACAGTACAGTATGTGGACTTCTGCTCCTCTACTCTTTCCTCGTATGCCTCAGTTCTGTCACCAAACAATGAGCTTCCCTCAAGGGGTAAATCAGCAGCTTTTGCCTGGGTGTTCTGGATAAGGATTGTAGTCCTTAGCCAGACAAACCTTCCCAGGGACACTGACTGTGCCAAGACTCTTGAGGCAGAGTAGCTGGCATCTACAGCCATGTGGTACTGACATTTTGTGGCATCCAAGGTTGACCTTGCAGTGGCTGTCAGATTCTGTGCCACCACACCATCCACTTTCCATGCCAGCTCAGCATTATAAAGTGCTTTCTGATACTGAGCTGTGCAGGCCAAATAAGCTGCCTGCCTCAGTTGCAGTGAAGCTGTAGTATAACTGTTTTTGCCGTAGTATCCAGTTTTCTAGAGTCCATCTCGGGAGGCTCAGCAGAGAGAGATACTTTTGCCTGTACCACGTCTTCATGATCAGGGTGAGCATACAGATACTCTACCCTGTTTGACCACCTGATTTTTTTTTATTCCATCTTTTTATCAATGCCAGCTATTGAATTTGGTGCTGACATAATTTGGGAGGTGGCTTTCCTGAAGGACTTGTATTTTGGGACTGGCAGCCCCCTTGAGGGAGTTAATCCCATCATATTCATAAATTCTGTTTCCTCTTCTTCATCCTCCTCTATTTTCTCGGGGGGGGGAGGTGGTGTTGAGGATGTCCACCATTTCCCTCACAAATGAGTAACAGGAAAAGTCCTCATTAACCCTCGGAGGAGAACCAAACTCATGTTCAGGAGAGTTGTCAAGTTCTATAGGTTTGTCATCTTCCTCCTCTTCATAATACATTTCTTCCTCCGGGACAGGCTGCTGGATTGGTACTACAGCCTGGGGAGGAAGCAGGCATGTTCGTGAGGTTTCCCATAGCTTGAAAACCCTGGAAAACTGTCATATTTTTGTCATGTCCTCTGCTGAGGGCATTTGTTTCTGTTTCACTGCTTGCTCCTTATCCTTTACAGGAGGAGTGGCAGGGACATGTCTTTTTTTCCCTTTGCAGGCACTGGTTTCAGAACCTGCTCTGAGGCTCTCTTATTTACATTTTTACCATCACAGGAATCAGGGTTCCCCTTCCAGACACCTGGTATCTTTACCTGGCCAATTTATCTGATCAATTTCTTTGACTGTGTGACTAAAGAAACAGATCAGGTATGGGCAGTGGATGTGGCCTATTTGGACTTCAGGAAGCCTTGAAACTTTAGGAATCTTTGAAACTGTACCACAGAGGAGACTGATAAGAAGCTGGATAGTCGAGTGGTGGGAGCCAAAGTTATAAACTATGCAAAAAAATGGTTAATGGATAGGCGGTAGAGGGTGATGGTAAATGACACTCACTCTAATGAGAGGAGGGTAACAAGAGGGGTGCCACAGGTTCAGTATTGGGACCGGTCCTGTTCAACATCTTCATAAGTGACATCACAGAACAGCTTGAAACATAGAACATAGAAACAGAATTTGACGGCAGATAAGGACCGCTTGGCCCACCTAGTCTGCCCATTTTCCTACCTAACAGATAAGCTGCAGATCCTAGTTAACCAACAGCTTACTTCCTCTTACCCCCCACTAGGACTGCCTTATGCCTGTCCCATGCATTCTTGAAGTCCCCCACTGTTCTTGACTCCATGACCTCCTCAGGGAGGCTGTTCCATGCATCCACAACCCTCTCAGTGAAAAAATACTTCCTCACATTACCCTGAGCCGTCCCCCCTCTATCTTCAAATTGTGCCCCCTTGTTCTTGCACATCTCTTTTCTGGAAGATGCTACCTCTTGGACTTTGTTAATTCCCTTTGAGGTACTTGAAAGTTTCTATCATGTCCCTCTCTCCCTTCTTTCCTCAAGAGTATACATATTAAGCTCCTTTAGTCTTTCTTTGTATGTCTTCTGGTGCAGACCCTGCACCATTTTGGTTGCCCTCCTCTGGACAGCCTTCACTCTATCTATGTCTTTGCAGAGATGGGGTCTCCAGAACTGCACACAGTACTCCATATGGGGTCTCACCAACTGTCTGTATAGAGGGATAACAACTTCCTGTTTTCTACTATTGATGCCTCTTCCTATGCATCCCAGTATCCCCCCAGCCTTCCTTACTGCCTTCTCACATTGCTTGCCCACCTTTAAGTCATCTGATATAATTACCCACAGGTCCCTTTCTATTTTTACTGTTGTCAGTATCTCACCCCCCCATTGTGTACGCTTCCCCTGGGTTTTTTGTTTCCCATGTGCATTACCTTGCACTTCTTTGCATTGAATCTGAGCTGCCATACATTTGACCATTCCTCCAACTTTGCCAAGTCCCTTCTCATCCTTTCCACTCCATCTTGTGTATCAACCCTGTTGCAGATCTTTGTGTCATCTGCAAAGAGACATACTTTTCCTTCCAGTTCCTCTGCAATGTCACTTATAAAGACATTAAAAAGGACCGGTCCCAGTACTGAACCCTGCGGTACCCCGCTAGTAACCCTCCTTTCTTCACTGTGTACTCCATTTACTACTACCCTTTGCGTCCTGTTGTCTAGCCAATTTTTTATCCAAGCTACCACCTTGGGACCCACTCCAAGGCTGGTGATCTTGTGTATTAATCTTTTGTGTGGGACTGTATCAAATGCCTTGCTAAAATCTAGGTAGGCCATGTCCACAGCCCCTCCCTGGTCTACTACTTTGGTCACCCAGTCAAAGAAATCTATTAGATTCATCTGACACGACCTTCCCATCGTGAATCCATGCTGCCTTGGGTTCTGTGCCCCACTGGCCTCTAGGTACTCAACAATTCTTTCCTTCAGAAGTAATTCCATCATTTTCCCTACCACTGAGGTCAAACTAACTAGTCTGTAATTTCCTGCCTCCGTCCTGCTCCCACTTTTGTGAAGAGGAATCACATCTGCCCTCCTCCAGTCCTCGGGTACTACCCCATCCTCCCATGATTTGTTAAAGAGAGTAGTCAGCTGTGTCACTAGTTCTACCCTTAGTTCTTTTAGAATTCTTGGGTGAATCCCATCAGGCCCCATTGCTTTGTCCACCTTTAATTTTATTAGTTCTTTCAGAACCCTTTCTTCTGTAAATGGACTGGTATTGACCCCCGTCTTCAGAGTGTTTCTCTTGTTTGACTTAGGTAACTCCCCCTCCTCTTCCTTTGTGAATACTGAGCAGAAATATTCGTTCAGTATCCCTGCTTTTCACTGTCACCCTCTACCCACATTACCTCCCCTTTATTAAGCTTCAGTATCCCTCCTTTGGTCTTTCTTTGCTCCCTAATGTACTTATAAAGGTCTTATCCCCCTTCTTAACAGAATTGGCTATCCTTTCCTCGGTTTGGGCCTTTGCTATTCTGACTGCCTTCCCAGCCTCTTTCTGCTTTAACTGATAAAGTTCTCTGTCCTGCTCCTTCTGTGTTTCCTTATATTTACTGAATGCTGTCCTTTTTTCCTTAACCTTCCCTGCCACCTCTTTTGTGAACCTAGCGTTTTTTTCCTTTGTTGTGTTTTATTGATTTGCTTTACACAAAGGCTTGTTGCCTCTGTGATGGCTGTTTTGATCACTCCCCATTATTCCTCCACCCCTCCTTCTTGCCTGTTTGCTAGTGCTTTTTGGAGGCACTCTCTCATTTTCCTAAAGTCAGCCATCCTAAAGTCTAGTACTCTTGCTTTTGTATAGCTTGATTGTATGGCTGTGTTTATCGTGAACCACACTGTTTGGTGGTCGCTTGTTCCCAGATGGCTACCCACTTCTAAATCTGAGATTCTTTCTCCATCCCCATTTGAAAGTACTAGGTCTAAGATTGCTCCCTCCCGAGTGGGTTCCAATACTAGCTGTCTGAGGCAAGGGAAGGTATGCCTTTTTGCTGATGCCAACATGATCTGTAATAGGGTGGATACTCAGGAGGGTGAAAAACAAGAGTAGGGTCCTTAGAAAGCTTGAGGAGTGGTCAAGGGGATGGCGGCTGCTGGGGCTCAATGCCAATGCAGAGTGTGAGGTGGTTGTACCCATTGGATCTCCAAAGAGTTACTTGCTCTCATGAAAGAGAGAGAGAGAGAGAGAGACAGACAGAAAATGGGCGGCTTTTAAAGCTTCCCCTTCCCCCTCCTTTTGGAATGTTTATAGGCACTTGCATAACAAATGCAAATAAACCACCAAGTCCCTGAAAAAGACATTCTACCATAACCAGCAAAGGGGCAACTTCAACCCCCCCCCCAATCACTTCTGGTCCACCATTGGCTCCATGCTCAGCCTGCAGACTCACAGCCCCATCATTCACCTTAGCCCCCCTCAGGCCTTTTAACTGACCCTACTGAGGTTGCCCATGCCTTCAACACTAAATTTACAGACCTCACTGCCCACCTAAGCAAGCTACCCACTCACCCACCCAGCTCAGCCCAGGTGACCAGTCTCAGCACTCCTCCCCCATTGGTACTCCCCCCTCCACCTCCTTTTTATTTCAGAGCCATTTCCCACAGGGATACTTTCAAACTTATCATGAGTCACCCTAGTAGGGGCATCCCTGGCAGTGATGATCTCTACCCCTCATTTCTTAAGCTCATTGCCACTTTCATTTCCAAACCCCTCACCTTTATCTTTAACCTGGCATTGGCCACATCTACCATGCCAGCCTCCTGGAATACTGCCAAGGTTGTACTAATCTTTAAGACTAGTGACTCTCTCTCCCCCGGCAACTACAGACCCATCTCCATCCTCCCCCAGCTGAGCAAACTACTGGAGAAAATTGTCCACCACCAGCTATCCGATGACACAGGGAGATACTACCTGCTGTGCCCTCTGCAACACGAGTTCAAGAAACACCACAGCACCACATCAGCACTGACCCATTTTAGCAACCATGTCCTCCGGAACATGGACTCAGGGAATGCCACTGGTGCTGTATTTGTGGACCTGACTAAAGGCTTTGACCTTGTCAACCACACTCTTCTCCTCATGAAGTTTCAACACCTTGGGTGCTCGTCTAAAACATCTTTATGGTTCTGGTGCTCTCTCTTGGGAAGATCCCAATCTGTTTTTATCAGCACAGTGACCTCCCTGGCCTTGACCATCTCCACTGGTGTCCCTTGGCCCCAAGGCTCCATCCTTGGCCCCTTGCTGCTTTCCCTCTTTATTAATTCCCTTCCTACCAACAGCCCTGTGAGGCACTCCTGTAAGCTGATGATCTGGTCTTATATCACAGTGATAAATCCCTAACAAATCCATCTACCACACTAACACAAAACTAAAGGGTGGCCCACAAATGGTCTATGTCCAACAGGCTCTTAGTCAATGAGAAAAAAAAAACTAAGGCAATGTTACTTGGGTCCAAACCTTACCTATCTAATATCACCAAATCAAATTCTTCCCTCACAACACTTACACCGGAAAGGCCCCCCAAAATGTCCCCTACTTTAAATACCTAGGTGTAACCCTGGACCCCTCCTTTTCGTTCATGGAGCACATTAACATCATAGTGCATAGGGTCAACCAGAAACTAGGGGCTGGCTATACATTTAAACACTACCTGACCACTGAGGTGTGCCTAGCCACTACCCAAAAGAACCTTCTCCCCCATTAGATTATTGTTTCCCCACTTACTTCCATGTTTCTGCTGCTCTGCGCACAACATTTATCACTGTCTACAATATCTGCAGGTTCATGCTCCTGTCACCCTATTCCACACATCACTGTACCTTATACCAGTTGCTAGGGTGGCTCCCACTACAAGGACGGCATGACTATGCACTTGACTGCATTGTTGATAATGCCATTAGAGGCAGCGATCAATCACTGTACTCATCCTTTCTCAAAAGCAGAGTCAATTCCTGGTGTCTCCGTGAATTCTCAGTCCCCCTCCTGGTAGCCCCCAGGATCTCCACCATTCCGGGAAGCGAAGCCCTATCCTTTGCACCCCTTCCCTCCATGGAATAAACACCCTGCTTCTCTCCATTCACTGGACTCAAACCTTATCTTTAAAACCCAACTCAAGGCCTGGCTGCTGTATGAAGCTAAATGTTCCTGCTTTCCCGGGTAACTCAGGATATGAGTCCTCATCTCGTTTCTTGAGCCCTCCTTTCCTTCCCCCTGGTCTGGGTGTACCACTCGACTGTTGCACCTTTACCTCTTCCTTTTGCACTTGCTCATTACTTGTTGGAATTGCACTGGTTTTATTGTAACTGTATCCCCTGGATTTTATGGTATTTGTATCTCCTTTTATTTTTCCTGCAATCTCAATGTATTATTGTGCCTTCTCGAATGCCTACTGTATAAAGCATTGTATTGTTTTCTTATTCCCTGTTATGTCTGGGCATGCAACCCTACTTAAAGCATGCAATTAGTATTGTATATACTCAAATGTGCACCGTACTTATTTCATGTAAAGTGTACTGTATGTATTCGCTGTGCCATCTTCATGGCCCGGACCGTGCCTCAAAATGGTTCATCGGATCAGTGCACTTACCTGGTAAACAAATACATAAATAAATAAAGTGCAAAATCATGCATCTAGGGCGTCGAAACCCAGGAGCTAAGTATAAAATAGTGTGGAGGTACTGTCAGTCACGAAGCAGGAAAGGGACCTTGGAGTGATAATATCTGATGATCTCAAAAGTCTCAGAGCAGTGTGACAAGGCAGTGAGCATGGCCAGTGGGATGCTGGGGTGTATAGGGAGGGGTATCATCAGCAGAAGGAGGGAGGTGATCTAATCACAGTATCGACCATTGGTGAAACCACATCTGGAATACTGAGTACAGAGTACAGTTCTGGGGACCGCATCTAAGAAAAGCCATAGACCTGGTAGAGGCAGTCCAGAGGCAGGCAACTAAAATAGTACAGGGGTTGCATGAGACCATATGAGGAGAGACTGAGGGACCTCAACTTGTGCACGCTGGAGGAGGGAGGGAGTCATGATAGAGACCTAAATGCACCTCACAGGGGTGAACAAGGTACAGGTGGGTAGGCTGTTGCAAATGAAGAAGTGCCACAGAAGAAGAGGGCATGCAACAAAGCTAGAAGGGGGACATTTAGGAGGTATGTTAGGAAACACTACTTCACTGAAAAAGAGTGGTGGGTGCCTAGAACAGGCTGCCACCAGTGGCAGTATGGGCAAAAACAGTGGATGTTTTCAAACATGCATGGGATAGGCATAGGGGATTACTGGTATACTCAAAGTGGGGGAAGGGTTGCTAGAGATCAGTTAGGGTCTGCTGAGACAGAATAGGCAGGGAAAAAGTGGGCAGACTGGGTGGGCTAAGTGGTCCTTTTCTGCTGACAAATTCTGTGTTTCTGTGTTTACCATCTTTACTGTGCCTGTCTGTTCAACAGCTTTAGCGTTTCTTTCTGTCCCTGTTGACAGGGACTGCTACTTATGAGGATAAAAACCCTCTGATGCATGCTTTCCACCTTCACTGGGAGCTCCATTAAATCCTTTTATGTGCTTTGGTGACATAGAGGCAGACTGAGAAGCCATAAGTACTTCCCTTTTCAGACCTTTTCTTTTGTGTTTTAGGTCAGAGCTTTAGGCAGAGGTCACAGTTTTTAAAAATGTGATCTGCGCCCAGGCAGTTTAAGCAAAACTTGTGGCAGTCGGCCTGTGCCAGGAGCTTAAAGTAGGATGTGCAATTTTTAAAACCTGTAGGCCCAATGTTCTTTTTAGGCCTATCAGTTATGCCCAATTTGACTGATAAGGGCTTTAGTAAAATTCTTTCAGTTCCTTAAGGTATGAATTGTTAAAACTGCTATGAAAAGTAAAACCAGAGAAAGTAGTTTAATTTAAATGCAAAATGGGGTTGGTTCCCTAAGGCATGAACTGCATTTTAATGCAGCACCTGGGAACCAGTTGGAAGGAACTGGAGAAACCATGACTTAATAATAAGGTGGTTTGGAATAAAACAAGTCAAAAGGTGATCAAAAGGCTGTAGACATTTTCAGGGCGACTGTTCTCTTCAGGCAGAGAAACAAGTCTGACGTTAAGCCAGTGGGGAGAGTGTGATCACATTGCAAAGTTTAAAAGTAATTCCAAATTCTATGATTTGCATGCTTTCCATTCTCCAGGGCACCACTTCAGAGGCAAGATGATGCTAACTAAATTGGCTTATTGCTGGATTCTAGTTGTTAGAATGGCGACACTGTCAGGACAACCCACCCTCTATTTCACTTCAAACAGCTACTGAATATGGAGAGCAACAAAAACTCTCTCTTTGGACCCATTGAGATTGAAATGGGAAAAACATGCAAGTTCTCATCTCTCAAAATGAATGGCATCAGACCTTTTTTTTCCACCACAAGGTGTCCTCTTCTCATATAGGAGGGAATATGCTTCAACAAAACAAACACCTGTAATTACAGTCAAGAATCCCCCAGTATAATGCTACATGCTGGAAGAAAGCATGTGCCATACAGGAGGCTGATCATAATTACATTTTGTGGAGCTGCCCAGTTTTACAGCCCTTTTGGAATCAGATTCATACTGAGCTTTAAGTATTATTCCCAGAATTGCAAAGGCAGACCTCAGAGGTAGCAGTATTACTAATTTTACTGGATAGTTTTAAGAGTAAACATCAAAAATATTTACTACCTGTACTGCAGTCAAAAAGGTAATTATATGGCATTGATTACAGCCAGATCCCCCTATGATTAAAAAGTGGAAAGATTCTGTAATTCATCTGTATCAAATGGAAAAAAAAATCACACACACACACACTAAGAAATCAAACAATGACTTTTAATAACAGGTGGACTGCATGGTGTCCCCATGTCACTGCATCGAGGAATCATTTTGTACCACAATCTTTAGAATATAGCATATTTTGCATCAAACAATGGTAGATCATAACGGTATGCCCCCTCCCCGTACAGCGACACTTTTACAGCAACATATGTTGATATCAACAACAGCGACACGTCACTGTAGAAGTTTGCCTGGGACCTGCCAACACTTTCCCTGTCCTGCCCCCTCCTGAACTAACTCAGCCTCAGGCTGGAATCCATGAAATGCAGGGTGGGGTGGGGTCCAACCCCATGTGGGGGTTTGAGGTGAATCCCCAAAGAAAAAACACAGTCCAATGTGTGTGGCTCCCTGCCAACTGCAAATTGCGGTCAACATGGAGCCTGGCACTGTGATGCCGGTTGGCGAATTAGTTGTCAAACCGGCATCGTAGAGCCAATAGTAATAATAAGGGATAATACATCAGGAATCAGATATTCAAAAGTTTGCACCAGCGCTATCTGTGTTTGTGTTCCTGTTTTAGGTGGGTGCTGAATTCAGAGGCCCCTGTACCGCACACTAAATCCGCCAAGCAAATGAGAAGTCCCCTCCAGCATGTGGGCACAACAGCATTTTCAAAGGTTTGCAATGGTGATAAACAGCACACAAAGCAACGCTATTTACCACCTCCAGAAAACTCAACTTAGCCAGCCGCTATGCCCACACCCCCCAGTCCACCAATGGCGGGATGGTTGTACTGCAGTTGCCCACCTCTGACCGCTGGCATGCCAGCAAAAATGGAGGCCCTGGTGTCCAGTGGAACTCTCCACACCCCAACTGCCTGTTCCATATGAGAAAACATATTTCTGGCATCTAGAGGCACCCCCTGACTCCCAAGCTCTTGCCCCATCTATCAACACGTACTTCTGGTGTCTAGTGGCACCCACCCACCCACCGATCACCCATCCAATAAGAGAAAGAAAAAAATAACTTCATACTTACTGTAATTTCCTTTTCCAACATTGTTAGTGGGTAATCATAACAACTAGGTAGAGTACACCCCTACCAGGGGAATGGCACAGCCCAAGCTTTAGAATGTTGGGCACATGAGGATTCCATGCACTAGCAGCAACTCCCCAGTTACTACTTACCTCGCAGTGCCATGAGAGCTACACCTATATACAATAAAAAAAAAAATCACATACTTGCAATAATAAAAAGTTGTCTTACCTTCCTATCCGACATTTGGGGAATGGATGCATTTCATGGACCCAAATTGGAGGCTGGAAGTATTTGGTTCTTCTTGTAGAGAGAACATGCAACCATCACTTGCTTCACAGGCGCAACATGGCTTACAGGAGACATCCATCTGTGAACTGAAGCTAATACAGTATACAATGAGACATGTACTGTCTTTGTCATCTTTATTTTTAAAGGCAGAGAACTCAATTGCAACAGGAAACCCACCTTAATTAAACAGCGAAAATCTGTTCACCTGCAGTTGCAGATAATCAATAACTCAGCATATAAATATACATATCAGAGTACAGTGCAGCAGAATAGAGCGAGAGAGAGATCCACGTAGGGGATTGTACTGAAAAAATAGACCTCTCTCCTAGCATGCAGGATAAGATCCTCCCTCAGTAGCCAGGCTCCTGGTCAGATCCCATTGACAATGTTGGAGCTAACAGAAAAGGAAATTACGATAAGTATGAAGTTAATTTCTTCTTTCTGTAGTGCTCCACATTGTCAATGGGTAATCATAACAACTGGGTTCTAAGAAGCAGTACTTAGACAAAAAAATGGGAAGGGGGAGAATGTTATCCCATACACCACAGACTTCAAAATTACTTGCGAACTACTGCCTGCAACACTCTGCAACCAAAAGCTGCATCAACAGAAGTCTAAATATCCGATTTATAATGTTTTATGAATGTGTGGACGGAGGTCAACATAGCTGCCTTGCATAGTTCTGAAACTGTGACCTCGCCCCTCTCTGCCCAGGAGGTTGCCATTGCCCTGGTGGAGTGAGCCTTGACAGGAACAGGGGGCCTCTTCTTTTTCACCACATAGGCCTTAGCAACACAGGCCCATATCCACCTAGCTAGGGTGGGTTTAGAAGCCTTTTGTCCTTGTTTGGCTGCCCCCAAAAGCACAAATAGACTATCTGACTTATGAAATTCAGACGTACATTTAAGGTATATCCCACCTACCCGCCTCAGGTCCAGTTTATGCAACTCCTCTTTTGGGTGAGAAGGATGTGGACAGAAGGATGGAAGGCAAATTTCTTGGTTCACATGAAAAGCCGTGGGCACTTTAGGGATGAAGGATGGAACTGTCCTAAGTACCACCTTGTCCTTATGCATGATAAGGTAAGTGTAAGGTTGCGTTGTGTTTGCAAAAGAAATTCACTCGAGCCTTTAGATTGTTTTAAAGAGTTTATTGCAGTTATTTAGGTTTACATGCATGTTCATTCCTTCATCTATTTGGAGGTAACTTAATTTACATTCGGTGTTTATATAAAGAATTGTTATCTTGAAAAATGCCAACACCCCATTATAAGCCAATCATAAAACAAAATAACCTATTAATCTTTCTTGTACAACCTTCTCTGTTTGCACACCTCTCTAAAGAAGGTTCTATGTGGTGTTTACTACCTTTCTGGCACAATAATCCTAATATTATAAGGTTATTACAGGATAGTTAGCGGAAATATACAGAATAAGTAATATTAGAGATTGTGAAACATTACATTACGTGGAATTTTCCACTTTGGACACTACAATTCCTACATATTGTGCAATAATATAAAAGGTGAAAGCAAAACAAAAGCTAAACATATTAAGATGTGAAATTTTACAAATATATATAAATATTACGCTACAATCACCCCTTTGAGACTCTCTACAGTCAGATCACACAGGACGTTGCTGCCATTGTAACATTTGTATTTGTCGAATCATGTGTCTTATCTTACGATACAATAACTATTGTTCAATAATAAGAACACAGATTACTGCAATACCACATACTTCCACTACTAGGGTTGGACTAGTACCCATAACAGCCATGCCCCAATCCCACCAGGATATAATGGGTATATAAGATGACTGCCTTTTTACCTCTTTAGCAGAGGCCTTCTGTGAGAAAATAAGTCCTTCTGTTTGATGATAATACAACAAGGCGCAATTGTTAGTTTATCAAATGTGGGTAATACAAGATGAGGTGGAGTAGCCAAATCAGTGAGTAAATCTAATACCAGATGAACCATCAATATAGGTAACATTTGTTCGGCTATGTGCAGGACGTTCCCGGAGGATCCAATTTGCAACCCACCAGATTTTGTCACTACACTGCCATACATTTCAAGGTTGACCTGCAATTACACACCATGATTGGGTCCATCTCATAGCTTGGCAGTATTCCTTTGCAGATGTTACAGTAAATTTACATTTATCAGGAAACCATGGGGCAGTTGATGTCTCTTCCCCACATATCAAGGTTTCATGTTCTTGTACACACTGTTGTTTAGGTAATACAACATATTTATTGTGTACTGTGAGAATAGTATTACCTGGTATTTGGAGTCTCATGATCTGGTCATGTATTAATACTCTCAAATTACTGATTTGCCACGATATTTTCGGTGGTTCAAAACATATAGGTATTATCACTAGTATGGGAATAACATGTGCATATTGATTTGGTGAGTTCCATAGTTTTATCATTGCTAAGGGTGGTAAAAATATAGTGGGATTATCCAATAATTTAGTCACATTGGTTTTACCTGTTTTTAAAGGCAACCCATTTGTCTCAATTTTATTTAATTTATTAACTAAATAAGTATGTGCTTCAGCAGCTAATTGAAAGCAAGCCAATTCTATATAGCTATCTTTAGACATATTAGAAAATGAATTATAAAAGCGGACTGCTATTTGAGCAATAATTTAAAAATTCTGTAAGGTTTCTTTAAATGCAAATCAAATAATCTCTTCATTATCAGCTGCTAATCTCACAGTAGTTGATAAAGGTTTAGTAGCCATATTTTTTAAAGTCACTTCCAAGAACGAATATGACCCTTTAAAACCATAGAATCAATACCATTAGCAATTTTTAATTCTGAGCCTAACCAGCCTCATACGTTTCTTTTACGACGAGATAAGCCTGGTGATGCTTCTACAGGAATTTTAAATGACCATGTTTTGTGTCTATCATGGCATTGATTTAAAGTATTATTATGATACTGTTGCCACAACGATACCGAAGCCCGATCCCTACATTGAAGCGGTAATCATGGAAAAGGCAAATGTAGCAAAATATTATAATACTCCAACTTACATGGATAATATAAAGGATATACATTTTGCATCAAGATAATACCATCAGATGGGGGCAAAAATTTCTGCCCTGATATACCTTGTCTTTGATATACTATATGTCATGCTTTAAAAGTACGCCATGATGTTTTGCTAACATTACGAATCATTTCTGGCCATCGTGCATTGCCAGTATATGTTAACAATGGATATTTATCTGTCAATGGCAATATTGTGAAAAATTGCTTTAACCCTACTGTATAGTTAGCTACAATAGATGTATTATATAAAAAAATGCCACATAGTACGTCTTGAAGCAGTATAAGATGCATTTAACAACGTAATATTAGGTGGATAATGTAACATGTCCTTTAGTTTTATTTGAAATAAATGTTGTTTCTCTTTTGTCAGATTTGTAGTATTTTTCAAACTGGAGCAGCTATAGATCCTGTTTGGGCTGTTGTGTTCACCACACACATCGCCGTGCCAGGCCAGGCTTCTGGCGAGCATCCTCAAGTCACATTTTGACATTATCCATAGCAAAATAAAGTACCATTGAATAAGAAGATAACCAGTATGTTTATGTCGTTCTCCCAACAATACTGGAAAACCCCACACTGTACGATTGGCAAAGTTCCAGTTGTATAAACTGTTCCAAATGTGTCCTGGGCATTCTTTGTATTTGTCGGACATTGCCAGGATCAATAAGGTACTACACAGTTTAAGTGCAGGAAACATCATTGTACTTCACCTTTTGGGAGAAACAGAGCAGTATCAGTTATCATCATTTAAAGGCTGATACAATTTACATTGGTCCACATGGACCCATTTGGTCTCTGTAGACCCTTGTCGGATTTGATGAACCTGAATGACTCATGGCCCCAGTACATTAATAACCGTATAGGGCCCCATCCAATTAGTATCCCATGGTCCCTTTGACCAAAATTTTTAATCATGACATGATGATCCCTTTTAATGGGTGGTATCACTTTCTCGTCATGCCTCTGTTTGTTTTTCCAAAGAGTCTGTGCCATATTTCTGGCAGCATGGGGTAAATACAGAGCTAACTGCTTCTGTATTTATTCTAGGAATACATCAGTTTTTATGCGATCTAACACAGGTGTTGATAAATCTGGATCTGAAGGATGATACAGCCACATATCCTGTCCAGACATCAATTGATATGGGCTATTGCCAGTACTCTTGTTTTCTGTACCTCTAATACCCATTAGAATTTTTGGTAAGTGCATCACCCACCCTTTACCAGTATCCAACACTGCTTTTTTTCAGTGCATTTTTCAGAGTGCGATTTAACCTTTCTACCATACCCGAGGATTGTGGATGGTAGGGTAGATGCAAGCGTTGAGTGATACCTAGGATATCACACAAAGCTGTTATTTTTTCTGTAAAGTGAGTCCCTCTATCACTTTCAAGGACTCTGGGAAAACGCCAACGTGAGAACACTTGTTCCCATAATGCTTTTGCAGTAGCTTGTGCACTATCATTGCATGCTGGTAGAGCTTCTACCTACTTGGAAAATATGTCAGCAATGACTAGTAAATATCGGAACCCTCTTTTTGCAGTAGGCAAGGGTCCTACAAAATCAATTTGTAAGCTGGACCAAGGACCGTCCGCCAGGGGTATACGCCCTAACGGAACCCTTTTCCCAGGCACTGGAGGATTCATCTGTGCACAGATGAGACAAGCCTCCAGGCATTGTTTGACATTTTTTCCTAATTTTTTGGCCACCAATATTTTTGTGCCAACATTTTACATGTTTTGTGGAGTCCACAATGACATCCAATACGATGACTGTCCATGATAATATCTTTTCCAAATGAAGTGGGTGGGATCCACTTCATAAACCCTGGTTGTCATTTCCATATTACCATATCTTCCCATATGGTAACATGTTTGGTAGTACAATGTCCTGTATCTTTTCATTGGTTTTGACAACCAAGAAGCCAAGCATCAGTATCTTGGATTCGTCCCTAACTAGGGATTTGTGATAATGCTGATATCCATTTTGGATAATTTTTATCATACTCTTTAGCTTCCCACAATTGTGTAGAGTCACCTCCTAGAGGGTCTACCCATAAGTTTGTTTGTTTTGTGGCTATTTGAGCCAAATTATCTACCAAATTATTATTTAGTTCATGGATATCCTTTGGATTCTTTTGTTGAGCCCTTAATTTATAAATTGCTATTTTAGCCGTGTCTGAGCTCCTATATCCCATATATGTTGTAATATGGGAGCAAAACATAGAAACATAGACTTTGACAGCAGAAAAGGACCACTTGGCCCACCCAGTCTGCCCATTTCCCTACCTACTGGATAAGCTGCAGATTCTAGTTAACCAACAGCCTGCTTCCTGCAACCCCGCACTATAATTGCTTTGTGTCTGTCCCAAGCATGTTTGAATTCCCCCACTGTTTTAGACCCAACGACCTCCTCAGGAAGGCTGTTCCATGTATCCACCACTCTCTCCATCAAAAAGAACTTCCTCACATTACCCCTGAACCGTCCTCCCTCTATCTTTAAACTGTGCCCCCTTGTTCTTACACATCTCTTTTTCTGAAAGATGCTACCCTCCTGGACTTTGTTGATTCCCTTGAGGTACTTGAACGTTTCTATCATGTCCCCCTGTCCCTCCTTTCATCAAGGGTATACATATTAAGCTCTCTCAGTCTCTCTTCATATGGTTTCTGATGTAGACCCTGCACCATTTTAGTTGCCCTCCTCTGGACTGCTTCCATCCTGTCTATGTCCTTGCATAGATGAGGTCTCCAAAACTGCACACAGTACTCCAGATGGGGTCTCACCAACTGTCTGTATAGAGGGATAATCACTTCCCTTTTTCTACTTGTGATGCCCCTTCCTATGCATCCCAGTATCCCCCTGGCTCTCCTTAATGACTTCTCACATTGCTTACCTACCTTTAGGTCATCTGATATAGCTACTCCCAGGTCCCTTTCCATTTTGTTGTTGTTAGTACCTCCCCTGCTATGTGTGCTCTTCTCCTGGGTTTTGTTTCCCAGGTGCATTACTTGCACTTCTTTGCATTGAATCTAAGTTGCCATATGTCTGACCATTCCTCCAACCTTGCCAAGTCCCTTCCTCATCTTTTCTACCCCCCTCGTGTATCAACTCTGTTACAGATCTTTGTGTCATCTGCAAAGAGGCATACCTTTCCTTCCAGACCCTCTGCAATGTCACCTATAAAGATGTTAAAGAGGACTGGACCCAGTACTGAGCCCTGAGATACTCCACTAGTAACCCCCCTTTCCTTGGAATGTGTTCCATTCACTATTACCTCCTGTGTCCTATTGTGCAGCCAGTTCGCTACCCAGGCTACCACCCTGGGACCCACTCCCAGGCTGGCTAACTTGATTATTAATCTTTATGAGTGGGACTGTGTCAAATGCCTTGCTAAAGTCTAGGTAGGCCATATCCACAGCCCTCCCTGGTCTATTACTTTGGTCACCCAGTCAAAGAAATCAATTAGATTAGTCTGACATGACCTTCCTGCTGTAAATCCATGTTGCTTTGGGTCCTGTGCCCCACTGGCCTCTAGGTGCTCAACAATTCTTTCTTTCAGAAGTGATTCCATCATTTTCTCTACCATGGAGGTCAAACTTACAGGTCTGTAGTTACCTGCTTCTGCCTTGCTCCCACTTTTGTAAAGGGGAATCACATCTGCCCTCTTCCAGTCCTCAGGTACCACCCCATCCTGCCATGATTTGTTAAAAAGTGTGGTCAGTGGTGTCACTAGGTCCTCCCTTAGTTCTTTTAGGATTCTGGGTGAATCTCCAGGCCCCATTGCTTTGTCCACCTTGAGTTTTAGGAGTTCTTTCAGGACTCTTTCTTCTGTGAATGGACTGGTATCAACCCCCGCACCCAGAGTGCTTCTATTGTCTGGTTTAGGTAACTGCTCTTCATCTTCTTTTGTGAATACTGAGCAAAAGTATTCATTCAGTATCTCTACCTTTTCACTGTCTCCCTCTGCCCACCTCCCTCTCCTTTATTAATCTTCTATCCCTCCCTTAACCTTTCTATGCTCCTAATGTACCTATAAAAGGTTTTATCCCCTTTTGACCGAGTTGGCTATTTTTTCCTCGGTTTGTGCCTTTGCCATTCTGACTGCCTTTCCTACTTCTTTCTGCTTTAATTGATACAGTTCCTGTCAGTGCTACCTCTGTGATTCCTTATACTTTTGAATGCAGCCTTTTCTCCTTAACCTTCCCTGCCACCTCTTTTGAGAACCATAGTGGTTTTTACTCCGCTTGTTTTCTTTATTTGTTTTACACAAAGACTTGTTGCCTCTATGATGGCAGTTTTGATTTTCTCCATTGTTCTTCCACCCTCCTATTTGGCCATTTGCTAGTGCATTCTTCAGGTGTTCACCCATTTTGCCAAAGTCAGCCCTTCTAAAGTCCAGTATCCTTGTTTTTGTATGGCTTATCTCCATGGTTGTGCTCATTGTGAAGCACACTGTGCAGTGGTCGCTTGTTCCCAGATGTCTGCTGACTTCTAAATTTGTGATCCTCTCTCCATTTGAGAGTACCAGGTCTAGTATTGCTCCTCCGAGTGGGTTCCAGCACTAGCTGTCTAAGGTCTGCCCCTGCAGGGCATAGAATTACCCTGCTCTTGGATGTTGCTGCAGTACATGTCCTCCAGTTAACATCTGGCATATTCAGGTCCCCCATCAACAGTATCTCCCCTTTTTCAGCCATTTTGAGAATGTCCTCTATCATTTTCTTGTCCATTTCCTCCCCTTGAGCTGGGGTTCTGTATACAACCCCTGTGCGGAATGCGATGCCATTCCCCATCTCCAAGGTAACCCAGAGTGCCTCTTGTCCTCCCCCTTTACTTTTTAGTTCTGTAGCTTTGATCCCTTCCCTTATGTATAGAGCTACTCCACCTCCTCTTTGCCTTCCCTGTCCCTTCTGTAGATTGTGTACCTGGTATGTTGACATCCCATTCATGGTTCTCGGTGTACCATGTTTCTGTACTTCTCAATATCCAATTGTTCATCTTCCATCAAAGCTACTAGCTCAAGCTTGTTTCCCAGACTATGGGCATTAGTAGTCATTGTCCTCCATTTAATGTTGGCTGATCCTTTTTCCCCATCCTTGCTCTTATTGCTTCTATCTATTTTACCATTTACCCCCATCCTGCCCTGTGTTGAGCTCTGTACCTCAGTGTTTACCCTACTACCTGCCCTGTTTTGTGGGGGGAGGCTTGACTTTTCCTGCCTTTTATCAGTACCTCCTCCCTTATCTAGTTTAAAAGCTTGCCAAGGAAGCATTTAAACCTGTCACCTAGGAGCTTGGTCCCCTTTGTGGACAAATGCAGACCATCATACCAGTATAGATCTTTATCTCTCCAGGTGGACCCCCAGTCCCCAATGAAGCCAAAGCCCTGTGCTCTGCACCAGTTTTGCAACCATTCATTAAACTGCATTGTGTGCAGTACCCTAGCCTCATTCCTGCCATGGACTGGTAGCACCTCTGAGAAGGTTACTGTGCTTGCTGCCATCTGAGGCCCCTCCCCATCTCCACAAATTCATTCTGCACTGCACTGATCCCATGCTTAGCTAGGTCATTTGTCCCAAGGTGGACAATGATATCTATTCTCTCTCCTGTGATGCTGCTTCTACAATTGTGAGGATTCACTTATTGTCCCTCAAGCCATGGCACCAGGCAGGCAGCTTACTTCCTTCTCTCCTTCCCCAGTTCTACCCCCCTAACAATTGAGTCCCCTATCAGTAGCTGTTTCCTTCCCCTGTGGTGTCCCTTGCCACACTTTTGTGGGTCTCCCTTGTGGATGTCCTCAGCATTCTTCTGGGTCTCCACTGAGGGTGCCATCATAGAGGAACCTTGCTCTGCCAGAATGGCACAAAAGCCACGGGTTCACCGGTGGCTGTTCGCATTTCTCTTTTCATCCAAATAGGAAGAAAATCTAACAAGGAATTGACAACAAAAGCACAGTCTGAGAAGACATTAATGGCTTCCTGTGGATACGCCATAATAGCTTCGCGTACTGCCTCCAATTCCACTCGTGGGGCAGAAAATAACGATGAACATTGTACTAATATTTTCTGATTCTGTTCCAGGGTTCCAAATAGCATACCCTGTATGGAAACGGCCATCCTCTCAAAAGCGGGAACCATCCACATACACATCAATACCCATAAAATTAGGTTCAGCAGCAAAAACTGGTTTATATTTAATACCCATGACTTCCCCATAGTCATGCGCATCTCCCTCCCATGTCATGAGCTCTACTAACATGGGGGAAGTACATTTTTTTACAGTGATATTTTTCCCTTATAGGGCCAATACCCATTTCACCAGTCTCTGAGAGGATACTCCCCTTACATCCCTTTCTAACAGAAATTTTACAGGTGTGTGTGAGGTTTGCAAAACAATGTGATTAAACCCCACAATATGTCTAGTAGCTTGTATTGCCCAACATACAGCCAACAAGTGATTTATTCATTCTTTATAGGTTTCCTCTACTGGAGTTAAAACTCGAGGAAAATATCCCACTGGACATAAAGTCCCTGATTGCTTTTGTAACAGGACTGCACTGATCACTTGATCATTGGCATGTACCTGTATCACAAAATCCGATGACTCAGAAGGGCTAATGAGGGCAGAAGCCATCTTCAGTGCTTGTTTAAGAGCCATAAAAGATGTTACAAGAAAAAAATCATAGAAAAAATGTATTTTTAAGCTAGTTGACATGTGAGATTTAAATAAATCTTGATTACTTCTTATTTATTTTTAGACAGTGAATCACATTTTTCATGTCAGAGTGAAAAAGTTCACTTGTACAGCTTAAAGTACAGCAGGACCTGAAAATAATATTGCTTCTCATAAAAAAAACTACTAATAAAAAACATTCAAAAATCTAGAGTCACAAATATATTAAATCCTGACAAAATAACATACTCAACTTAGATTAAACATGGAAGGTCAAGTTTGTGTTGCAAAAGGTCACCAATTTCAACAAGGAGAAAATTATTGCTGTTTTGGCAGCTTTTTGCTCACCACATATTTCAACATTAAATGTTGAACATATTTCAACATATTTCAAAATTAAATCACTTATCTGAAAGATAGAAAGTTTGCAGACAATGTGCCAACACTATAAACTGGAATATATCATTGAATGAAACATAAAAAATAAACCATAGTAACGTCAGAAAATACAGTTAAAGACTCTGATGAAGTGTAACAGTGACAAATAGACAGCATATGCTGAATTAGGCACAGTGTTTCCCATCTTCAAAAACGGCACATTTAAAAACATATCCTACAACACTATGCCACTAACAACAATTAACCTTTAATAAAGAAACCAAAAGTCTCTCAACTAAAATAAAAAAAAACAATAATGAGCTTCAAGTGAAAGACTTCACTCCGGCATCTTTATAGTTAATAAAGCTGGTATCATTCATTACCGAATACAGTAATGTTTTTGCAGTTATTTTTCTAAATATTCTCCAAGTGAGTAATAACAGAAATACAGCGAACAGCGTGACCTTGGGCACTGTATAACAAGATATGGTGTACTACAATCAAACGTAGCGCTTCTCCTAAAATAAGTAGCAAGGAACAGCTGTACAGACATAAGTGTCTACACTTAGATTTGCTATAGATTCTTGATTTTTAACCCACAAACTTTCCCTTGTGCCACACTTAATTTACATTTTATTTATTTTGCTTTAGTGCCACACATTTGTAGCTCCTTCTCTGCCTTGTCCTCCATGACTTTAGTATCAGTAATATATTTTTGTAATTCTTTTTCTTGGAGGGCTAAACCTTCATTATATTTTCCTTCATTTTCTAACATCTGCCTCTTTGTTTCACACATCCTAGCTGTTGCTTCAGACTAATACTGCACATACATTTGACAGATGTTGGCTAACTTAGTTCTATCTACTTTAACCTTTTCATTTCTGTCCATACATTGCTTAGTAAAACACAGGTACGCATCTATCTGTTTCTCAGGAGAGTGGTACAGACCTTCCTTTAAATGTGTTTTTAAAAATTTACATAAAATGGTATCCATACTTACGTCTATCTTGTGGCTGGCAAATTACGTCTGACTTTACATTAGTCTCACCTGAGTTTCTTGTTTGACTCCCTTCTGTACTTGATTGATCAGATCAGGTGCAGTAAGGCGTTTCCTGCAGCTTGGCCCCTCCGGTCCATTTGATGTCATCAGCAACCATATAGACTGTCTTCAGACATCCGAGTCATGGCACCAATTGTGAGGTTGCATTGTGTTTGCAAAAGAAATTCACTCGAGACTTCAGATTTCTTCAAAGAGTTTATTTAGGTTTACATGCATGTTCATTCCTTCGTCTATTTGGAAGCAACTCATTTAATTTACATCTAGGCCTGGATATTCAGACTGCGCCAGGCTGTGGTGCAAGCCTGGGTGCAGTGCAACTGGGCTGCGCAGGGGCGTTGACAGGGTGATATTCAACGGAGCTGCGCCATGGCACAGCAACATTGAATATCGCACCTTGGCCACCCGCAGTGCACATGGTGCAGTGGCACTGCACCAGTGCAAGTGGCCAGAGTGGAGCAGGGGTATGCGCTAGCACATGTTCCGTTGCACTAGGCACAACAACCGCGATATTCAAAAGTGCACATGCAAATGGGGCCATAATGTATGCAAGGCACAAATGGGGCCATTTGCATGTCATTATGGTCCCATTTGCATGCAGGTGCGGCGATCCCCAGTGACTTGCACCTGGCGCCCTGCCAGGCAGCAGCCATCGGGGACCGATGCCCCCTGCACATCGCAGCAAAGTGCCCCAATGCCCGATCGTGGGCATACGCAAAGTGCAGAACACATCCACTATCCCTGATGGTCCAGTGGACCACTTGCAGCTTGATTGCGGGCATAAATATGTTAAATAATAGTTAACACTCTCCCTGGTGGTCCAGTGGACCGCTTGCAGCCCGATTGCGGGCATAAGTATGTTAAATAATAGTTAACTCTCTCCCTGGTGGTCCAGTGGACCACTCACAGCCTGATCGCAGGCATTTGTAGTGGAATAAAAGTCCTATATCCCTGGTGGTCCAGTGGACCGCTTGCAGCCCGATTGCGGGCATAAGTATGTTAAATAATAGTTAACTCTCTCCCTGGTGGTCCAGTGGACCACTCACAGCCTGATCGCAGGCATTTGTAGTGGAATAAAAGTCCTATATCCCTGGTGGTCCAGTGGACCGCTCGCAGCCCGATTGCAGGCATTTTTTTATAAAAAATGACACCCCAATCAACCCTGGTGATCAGCGGTACCCCATTCCCCACCCACCCACTGAGCCCCACTGCCCTGCTCCCCCCCGGTCAGCGGCGGGCAGCATCTCCCCACCCGCTTGCTGCCCTGCTGCCCGCCGACTGACACTGTACGGTAGGGCTGTACGCCCATTGGTCCACACTGTGAGCCAATGGGCATGCAGCCTGTACCGTACTACACAGTCCAGATATGTGAATGGATCCATTTTTTCAGGTACAACCCAGGAGCCCTGAGGAGGTTAAGTGAGTTGCTCAGAATCACACAGTATACTAACATACTAAAACGCCAGCAGAATAGGCCTAACGGTCTTTCATGTCTTTTCGTTTGGTCAGCCCCCACCTTGGGAGCTGACCTTGCTGCCCCCTCTCCGTCTCTGGCTTGTCCCTTCCTAGTCCCGGATATTCTCACTGCACTGGTTTTTGCTTCCAGAACCCTTCCCCTGTACCTGTCCCACCCCCTCTTGAACCTCTCCACCATTTCTGCCTCCACCAGCCCCCTGGGCAGCACATTCCATGGCTCCACCACCCTCTCAGTGAAGTAGCACCTCCTCCTTTCTCCCCTGACCCCCTCCAGCTTCCACCCATGTCCTCTAGTTGCCCCTTCCTTTGGAGCACCCTGACTGCTCCTCCCCTATTTATCACCTTCATGTACCTGAAGACCTCTATCATGTCCCCCCGGGCCCTTCTCTCTTCCAATGTATACATATTTAGCTCTTCGAGCCTCTCCCCATAGGTCCTATCCCCCAAGCCCCAAGTCATTTTGGTTGCCCTCCTCTGGACCCTCTCCAGGAGTCCCTCTTTAAATGTGGCCTCCAAAACTGCATGCAGTACTCGAGGTGCGGTCTCACCAAGCAGTTATACAGTGGGAGTATCACTTCCCTCCTTCTGGAGGTGAGCCCCCTAGCAATGCATCCAAGTATCCTGTTGGCCTTTGCCGCTGCCCTCCTACAAGTCTCCGAGTTGTTCATCTTGACATCCACCACCACCCCCAGGTCCCTCTCTGCCATTGAGACTTGTAGCATTCCCCCCCAGGGTGTATACTTGGCCCAGGTTTCTGGCTCCCAGGTGCAGTACCTTGGATTTCCCTGCATTGAACCTCAGCTTCCGTTTTCTAGACCACCTTTCCAGAGCCTCCAGGTCCCCCTGTAGGGCCACCCTCCACTCCTCTCCATCCACCACTGCCCCCAGTTTTGAGTCATCTGCAAAGAATATGCAAGTGGAAGTTGTGGGAATCAAACCCAGGTCTGCTAGATGTCGTCAACTCATTCACAGTTTGTTATTCTAACCTCTAGATTATACTGCCAGCCCCAATAACCCCCCGATTTAATGTTTAAATATGTGATTTCAAAAATAGTGTACAGTACCTACAGTACAAATTATGACCATTAAACACTTTAACAACATTTTAGTAAAACTCAATTATTCACCACTCTATCTGCTTATTTTTTCTTGTACCAAAGTGGGTGAATAGCTGGCAGAGCACTGTAAACAGCTGTTGATTAGGCTTCATTATTCTACAGCCAGAAACAAAAAAAATATATATTTCTTCTGGCTTTATTTAATATTGATTTGTTGTGGCTCACTTTATAGACTCTATTTAGCACTGTACGAGGCAGATGCTTTTAAATTTTGGAAGATAGGAAATGCTTACGATAGCTTATCAGTTTAGTATTCTTTTTAGGAACATAAACTTTTCTTCATGTTTTAAACCTATTCAGGTGTCAGTGTATTCATTTAGCAATTTATACTGACTAATATATGCTGCAGAAAACATTAAAAGATTTATTGTGAAGCACTCAGGGTCTATAGTAGAACCCCCGTAATTTTTGCAAAATGCTTCGCAATTTTGGGTAACCTTTTTTACAATTTTCCAGTGGCCCTGCTTATGAGACAAGGCCTGGAGTTCACCCACTCTCCTGGCTGAACACATGGCCACTAAAAAACAGACCTTGTAGGACAACACATCTAGTGGCATGGATGACAATGGTTTGAAAGGCTCAACACAGAAAGCATTCAGAACCAAATTAAGATCCCACGGAGAACCGAGGATCTAAGCAGTGGTCGGCTCCTGCCAACTGCACACAAAAAAGAAACAACCTCTCTATTTGTTCCTAGAGAGAACCCCAATGAAGCTCTGAGAGTGGAAACCTGACCTCACAGCGTACTCAATGCCAGCACTTTATCTACGCCATCCAGAAGAAATTCCAGGATTTGAGTAATGGAGGCTTTTGAAGGCTTAAAACCTTTTGCCCTATTGACCGGACTTGGGTGTAAGCAGCCAAAGTAGAGGTTTTTCTTGCCACCATCAAGGTTTCAACTACCCTCAGGGGAAAAAACTAGCTTTAAGAGTCTCCTCCTTTCAGGAGCTAGATTGCGAGTTGCATTGCACCTGAGTTCCGGCTGAGAATGGGGCCTTGTAGCAGGAGGTCCCTTCGCACTGGAAGACGGAAGGGAATTTGCTGGGCTAGGTTCACTAGATCTGAGAACCATGGTCTTCTTGGTCACTCTGGGGCTATCAGAAGAAAGTTTCTGCTTGAGTGTCTTATTTTTCTTATGACTTTCTGAAGGAGAGGCAATGGAGGAAAAGCATACGCTCCATGGAAGGACCACACCTGAGTCAGAGCGTCCACTGCCTCTGCCTGAGGACACTGATACTGAATGAAGAACCTGTGGGTCTGAGCACTGTGGCTTGAAACAAACAGATCTATCTGCAGATGTCTGAACTGATTGCTTAGTAGTGCAAACATCTCTGGGTTCAACTGCCACTCTCCGGGGTGTACACTTTCGTGGCTTAGCCAGTCAGCCTAAATGTTCAATTCCCCAGTCAGATGTACTGCTGACAGAGAAAGAAAATTTTCTTCTACCCAGCTTAGTAGTTTTGAGGCCTCCCAAAGCATTGCCCTGCTTTTAGTGCCTCCTTGGTTGTTTATGTATGCCACTGTAACGGCATTGTCCAATCGCACTTTCACTGCGGTGTTCCTCAGTTTGGACTGAAAATGAAGCAGAGCTAAGTGAACCACCCGCATCTCTAGGACATTTATGTGGAGATGCTGTTCTTGTAGTGACCAGATCCCCTGAGTGGGAAACTGTTCCAGGACTGACTCCCATCCATGCAGACTTGCATCTTTTGTGAGAATCACCTCTGGTGATAGTTCCACTGGAACCCCCTTGTTGAGATTCTGCACATTCAGCCACCAACTCAGGGAGTGACGAAGCTGAGGGGTGAGGCGGACCCTGGCTTGATAGTCTTTTGAAGATGGGTCCCAGGCTGTCAGCAGATCTGTCTGAAGGGGCCGCATATGGCAGCGGGCCCAGGGAACTTAGTCTAATGCTGCTGCCATGAGGCCACGAATCCACAGCAGACTTTGGGCCGACGCTGAGGACTGAATCCTGAGCCACCGTATCTCCGACAGCAACGTCTCCTCCTGGGTGGGTGATAAAAAAACCTTCTTACTTTCATGTCGAAGATCACCCCCAAGTGCTCCAAGGACTGAGATGGCTCAAAGGAGCTCTTCTCCCTGTTCCTGTCCCAGCAAAGGACCACTAAAATAATTCCCAGGTTAAAAAACTTGAGTTACAAAGAGAGATTAACATATATGGGACTGGTCAGCCTGGAAGAAAGGAGAAAAAGGGGTGATTTATTAGAACTATACAAATTCCTAAATAATTCCAAACTAAAATCAGAATGCATATTTCACTTTATTAATCGTTTACCAAATTTGAGAAGGCATAACAAACAGATTTTAGTTCCCAAGGCTAACACCACCAAGCACGATAAGTATTACACTGCACGAGTAATAAATGCTTGGAATAGCTTACCACAGCATGTTGTGGATGCTACCACATTTGATACTAGATTCATTCCTTGAATGGACCGAATGATAATTAATGCACACACAATGTCGTGGGAGACATGCTAGATGGATGTAAGCCTATGTATGTCTTATCCAACCAAGTAAACCAAGTAAACTGAGTAAACTATCCAGCCATGTGATTCCAGGATCTCCATGGTCCTGGGCACCGATCTATTTGCAAGAAGTAAAGTCTTGAAATTCTTCAGAGAAGAGAAAAGTAGCTCTGTCCCCTTCGACTGGCACAGCTTAACTGGGCAGTTGCTGCTAGTGCATGGAATCTTCATGTACCCAACATTCTAAAGCTTGGGTTGTGCCATTCCCCTGGTAGCAGTGCACTGTACCCAGTTGTTATGATTACCCATTGACGATGTAGAGTGCTACCGAAAACATATCCCAGGTGTCAACTGGCACCCCTCATAGCTTGATCTCCCGGTTCTTATACTGGTACCACTCCCTGCTGTCTAGAGGCCCCCACCCCTGATCTACCAGGCCATGTACCCTATGATATTCCCAGTGTCCAGTGGTATTACCACCCCCCCCGTCGAATGCCAGTCCACAAATGGACCAACGAACAATGGCAGTCCAGTGGTCCCCTACCACCCTATCTGCACCCAGACCACCACCCATCAAACCCCACTTTACCAGTCTGTCCAGAGACATGCATTGAATCTCAGTACAGTGACCGGCACAGCCCTCCACTCACTTCCTCAGCCAGCCTCCGTATGAGCTGACAGTGAGTGTGTGTGCAAAATACAGTATACTGTACACTGCCCACTTTAGATAGAGGACGCTGGGTGATGGTGGCGTGTACATCAAAATGGGTGGCCCCCTCTTACAAAAGCTTCCTGTGAGGTACTGATGCTAATGGCTCACAGTTCAATTTATTATAGCTCTATGGAAATGCCTTTGAAGTAGATCTTGTGTTATTTATTCCAAAATAACATGATTTATTTACCTAACTTATTCACCACTAGTGTGGTATATATATATACGGAATTCATAATGGGTTGCAGTGGAATAAGTAAGGGACATGGCATAAGCCTTACAATATGCATGATATTCTATGTGTGCTTTGTCATCCCATGACATCAAGAGTGGTGAAGCCACAAGTGATGTCACATGGGTCATGGATTATAAGTAAAATACCAAGCATATTCGTATTAGGCCCATGCCGTATTTGATTTATGTAGTGGCATGGGTTAGTGTTTTAAGACAGTTGGATGTGTTGCTGTCTTGACAAAGTAATAAAGTTCTATAATTAGAATTTTCTGAGTACAGTCAAGTCCCTGAATGAAATCGTGGTAGGCTTCTATTCTGAAAAGCCTATGATGAGAATTATGTACTTGCCACATGACCTTGAGTGAGAATATTTGCTTATCATATGACCTAGAGTGGGAATATAATGATATTCTCACCCTAGGTCACATGACAATAAAAATGACAGACATTTTGACATGATATACCTACAATCATTGCATAAATAGGGGATATGCAATTAGCTGCCTCAAAATATGCAACTTATCTTTACAAGCAAAGGGGCAGGACCATAACAAGACACTGGTTAGGCCCCATCAGGAGTACTGCGTGCAGTACTGGAGGCTGCACCTGCACATGGACATTAACAATACGGAGGCAGTCCAGAGAAGGGCAACCAAAATGGTACAGGGACTGCATCAGAAAACATGTGGGAACAGATTAACAGAGCTCAATATGTATACCCTAGAACAAAGGAGGGAGAGAGGTGATATGATTGAAACATTCAAACATCTTAAGGGCATTAACAAGCTGAAGGAGTCTAACATGTTTCAATATAAGAAAAATAGCAGAACAAGAGGACACAGCGTGAGATTAGAGGGAGGCCGATTAAGGGGTAATGTGAGGAAGTTTTTTTTTTACAGAAAGGGTGGTGGATGCATAGAACAGCCTACCTCAGGAAGTGGTGGATATGAATACAGTGCAGGGCTTCAAACAGGCATGAGATAGGCATAAGGAAGCAATACAGATGAGTATGAATAAATAGGCCATTGACAGAGTAAAGGCCTATGGCACTTTCATAAGGTAGAAAAAATGGGCAGACTGGATGGGCCTTGCAGTCCTTATCTGCTGTCAACTTCTATGTTTCTATGTTTCTATAACTCATGAGTGACAAAGCACAGATTGAGTTATAAAAGTTCTGCCCCTTCACAAGTGATGATAAAGTACTTTTTACCCAAAGCTGCACATTGGTGGAAAGGTTGACATGCATAAACGCACCCCAGCGAGCGGTGTTTTACTGAGACACATTTAGTGCTGTATTTTACTATTTACAGCCCCTCTGTTGAGAGGAAGGAGTCTAGGCTGTCACCTAGGTAACAGGGGGCCAGAGCACGCTGATTCCCAGAAAGTACCTTTGAGGGGAACCAGAGGATTGTGGGCCAGTGGAGGCTAAGTTTATCCCCATTATTGTACAGTAACATCAGGGCCACGGTGTAGCCTTAATATTTATTTATTTATTTGCTTTTGTTAACCAGGTGAGTGCACTAGGCCTAGAGATGCCTATTTTCAGGCACAACCCGGGAGGATACAAGTCAAATACAAAACAACAAACAGCAATGTGACGCAGCACATAGAATAGGTCATCATACAATGCAAAGGTAGTCAGAAAAAAATACAAACAATTTGCAAGACTATATAATACATGGTCAGACATAGTAAATAATATGACAAAAATACAGGGATCTTCAGAAAAATGAGACAAATGCAATACAAGTACATAAATTGGTACCAGTCAGTGTTATGGACAGTGTACAGTAAGTGCCATTAGCAAGGCAAATAAACATAATAGAAGAATAAAGGGGAGGAGGAGGGAAGGGGATAGAGGAAGGAGAGATAGGTAAGAGTGTGTACAGGAAGGGTCGGAGTGGAGTAAGATAGAGCAGAGTGAGAGTTGAGCTTAAGGTGGATGGAAGCAGGTACAAGGACTTACTGCAAATAGATGTTCACGATGGAGCTTCTTAAAGTCAGCATGTGTAGGGGCAAGATGAATAGCTTGAGGGATGGTATTCCAATACTTAGGGGCAGCATAGGAGAAGGCTCGTGCACCCATTGTGGTCTTGCGCCTAGGGATGTAAAGAGGAGTCGGGTCAATTGAACGGAGCCCGTAGGAGGGAGTTTGAGAGTGTAATAACGAGGTGATAGATTGAGGGAGGCCTGATCTTGTTATACCATCTATTAAAGCACCATAGGATAGGAGGCAGTGAGCAGCAGGACTAGGCCATTTTAGATCAGCATAGAGCTGACAGTGATGTTGTGCCGAGGAGAGTCAGAAGCATAACGGCAAATGTTATTATAGGTAGTATCCCATGTATGGAGGGAGGTCTTAGTTGCACCTAGGTAGGTGACCGAGCCATAGGTCAATGATGGGAGCAGAAAGCCTTGTGCCACAGCAAGCCTAATCTGATGGAGTGAGGGCATATCTAGTGCGGTAGGCTCCTCAGATTTTTGCATTGACAGATTTGCAAGTAGCAGCGATGTGGGGATCGAACTCCAAGGATTCATCAAGAAGAATACCGAGGTATTTGAAGGAACTAGTGCTAACTAACAGGGGATTGCCAGCACAGGATATTTTGAGGGAGTTTTGATTTACTTTTAGTCTAGCTGGAGAGCCAACGAGCATAGACTGAGTTTTACTTACATTAAGAACAAGGTGATTTACAGTTAGCCAGGATTGTATGTTTAGGAAGTCTGAAGATAGTGAGTTGTTTATGTCCGATACATTACTGGCACTGTGGTAGAGGACAAGGTCATCCATGTAGAGCAAGGCAGAGCAGGTAGGTGCCCGGGATGGAAGGTCATTTATGAAAATTGTGAAAAGCAGGGGGCCAAGTATGGATCCCTGTGGGACAACAACATGTATGGACAACAGATCAGACATAGCTGAGTTAAAAGCTACAGCCTGCTGTCGATTGGACAGACAGCTATAGAACCAGTTGACCGATTCAGCTGAAAAACCAAGGGAGATAAGTTTTGTAAGGAGAAGGGTATGGTTAACCAGGTCAAATGCCTTGGTTAGATCGATGAAAATGGCACCTGTCAAGAGACCAGAATCCATGGCAGCATAAATGTCATTACTAAGCTTTAGGAGAGCAGTAGAAGTATTGTGGCCTTTTCAGAAACCATGCTGGGAACCAGAGAGGAGATTGTGTTTCCACACATACTCTAAGGTTTGATTTGCCACTAATTTTTCAAGGATTTTGCTGAGCACAGAGAGGATAGCAATGGGTCGATAATTAGCCATATCTCTAGGATCACCTTTTTTAAGGATGGGGGTTATCCTAGCTATCTTTCATACATTAGGAGCTACACCATGACATAGCAACAGGTTAAAGATTTTAGTTAGGGGGAGGCTCTGAGCGGGGCAGCGGCTTTCAGAAGCCTGGGTTCCAAACTGTCAGCGCCAGAGCTAGTAGTGTCTGAGACAGTGAGTAGCAGCTTAAGGACTTTAGCTGTAGAGATGGTCCAAAACCTGAAAAGTGGACGAGAGAGCATTGGTACAGTAGCCACAGGAGTGGATGTAGGGTGGCCTGTAGGAAAGGAGGCTGAGTAGCATGAAAGATCAGAGAAATGACGGTTGAAAGAGTTGGCAATGGTAACTGGGTTGTTACAATGTATGCCGTTTAGTATCATGTCATTTGAGGTGGTTGGTTTATCAGTTCCAAGCAGAATTTTAATGACTGACCAAAATTTTTTTGAGTCTCCTTCCAGTTTTTATTAGCAAATCTTTGCAGAAGGAGCTTTTAGCTAGATGAATATTCCTTTTGCAGAAGTATCTCAGGGCCCTATAGTGATTGTAATCAGCCTGCAGCCCTAAGGCCTTGAAATGCCACCAACTTTTGTCCCTAGCCCAGATTTGGGTAAGAAGATCTTTAGTGAGCCACTTAGTTTGTGTGCCCCATATGTGGCACGTGACACAAGGAGCATGAAGGTCCTGAATACACCCAAACTTTTCAAGGAAGTAGTCTAGAGCAGACTTCATCAGAGGAGGCAAAGATGGGTGACCAATCAATGAGAGATTCTGCATAAACTGTGCCTGATTAAAATTGGCCAGATTTCAGAAAGTGATTAATTTTGGAGGAGGAGATGGTTGTCTAGCAGCACGCCAGATGCAGAAAACTGGGGAGCGGTCACTTATAGAATCAGCAAGGGTACCAGCTGAAACAATGCGGTCAAGATGGTTCGTGAGGGCCCAATCAATTAGAGTGCTAGATCGGAAGGAGGCGGCCGTGACCCTGGTGGGGTCTGCAATCAGTTGGTGGAGGTCATGGCCTTGTACTATGGTGTGGAGGGACTGGCAGGATTTACCAGACCAGTTAAGATTTAAGTCCCCAAGGATGAGGACCTCATTGCGTCCGATGACTGTGTCCACCTGGGAAAGGAGTTCCACCAGTCCAGAGACACCACCCCTGGGAGGGTTATAGACACACACTATGTGTAGCCTCTTGGAACCAAGTTGAAGAGTAGAGTGAATAGATTCACAGTGTGAGAGGGTGAAGGAGATATTACAGTGTAGTGAGAGGTGAGGTTTATGGAGGATAGCAACCCCTCCCCTGCGTTTAGATGAGGACCTATCTTGTCTTATCATTTTGTAGTTAGGCAGGAGGCATAAGTGATCAGGGGTGGAGGGTTGTAACTAGGTCTCAGACAAGCATAGAATGTCAGGGTTGTATTGAGTAACCTAGGCCTCAAGTTCCGTTTTATTATGGGGGAAGGCTCCTGATGTTCATGTGAACATACGCAAACCCTTAACACCATTCCAGTAAGTGTCAGTGAGGGAGACGTTACCTCCAGGTCCAGGTACAACAAGGGCTGTTCACTAAACCTATCAGGAAGTCCATCGCATGAGGTGGCATTCGGTCTTTTATTATTTTTATTGAAACTGGTAGGTTGTATTGCTGTGTGTAACCATAAGTGACCCAGTAGTACTTCCGGTTTGGGACACGCATAAGTAAGCGCCCCAAGCGAGCGGGGTGAGCGTGTGGCACCGCATGTGGAGATGCGCGCAGAGACAACCGCATCTGTGCATGTCTGCTGTGTCTGCTGTGGACAAAGGGGGCATGGGGAGAGTACCAAACAAACAGGTAAACTTATATACCTAAATATCTTGCTTATAGACAATGGATATCAATGAGGGTTTTGTGACACTTAGTATAGGGGAGGTAGCAATGACATGCATACTATGTAAGAAATTTTGCCTTGAGGCTAATGTGGGGTTTGAGGTCCTAAAATGTGAACAATGCCTTGAGATTCAGGCCTTAAAAGCCCAAATTTGCTATTCAAAAGGTATAATTGTCAGCATGAAGAAGTCAAATGGGAACAGTATAACACATCACATAATTAACATCACAGACACTACCGATATTAGCCAAGAAAGAAGTAATCCAAATGAAGAATCCCACGAGTAATGTAGGAAGGAATACAGTAGTGATAAGGCAGAGTGGAGACCTGTTAATAACAAAAGAAGAATAAAAAAAGGACACAAGGCTATGGATTTTAATATCCCAGTACATAACAGCTTCTCCCCACTGATGGCACTAGAGCAGGATATCACCCCCCCAGGAGAGCCACAATGATCAAAATAAAAATGGAAGCAGCACAACTGGCAATAATCAACACAGGCCTGAACACTCTGACAACTGCACTCAGACTGAAGTAGGCTATCAAATTAACTCTCAGGTAGAAACTACACGAGATATAGCCTGCACTAAAAACAATCAACTGGGGGCCAGCCCAGTGGCGCTGAGGGTTGAGGCACTGGACACCACACCTCGCGCTACGCCAGCGACCTGTGTTCGGGAATGGGCAGGGATCACCGGGGGTCGGCCGGGAGGAGGAGGATTGAGTGTCCCAGGGACAGCTCTCCTCTGGGGTGGGTGAGGGGATACGACCACTGAGGTGCTGGCTACTAGCGGTGGCTGGCGGCTATGCAAGCTTCAGGGTAAAAAAACAAGGAACAGCGCTGGCGGCGTCCAATGAGCAATGCACAGAAGCGTGCGTTGCAGCGCCATTGACGCCATTGCATGCCAGCACCAAGGGGGGGCTACCTACAAAAGAAGAAAATCCTCGGCAGCATGATGGCTGCCCTGACGGCACTGCCATGGTCACACCCAAGTCAGCTCCCTCCTGGGCCCGCCCTCCAGGTCTCCGCACTGGTGGGGTAAGTACCCACTGCGATGTGGTCTGGGAAGCGCTGTGGTGTGGTGATGTAGCTCTGGCCACGACCGGGGCAGGGGCCATGAAGACTAGGTGGGAGGGGGGGAACCAAGGCCACAACCCCCCCCAGCCAAAAAATAATCAACCAGTGACTGTTGTTCAGGTTCATATAAGCAACCCCACCAATGGAGCAGGCGAAGGTAACATTAAAAGCACTAGTGATGTTATAATTGATAATCAAACTGAGGGAACACAGGGAAACAATGGAACTGCGCTAGCTCCAGAGACAAATATTAAAGAGATCGGTCATATGGAACAAATAGAAACAATGCAGTCTGAGACTATTGATGAAGTAAACATTAATAGAAGGATTTTTGTGCTAGGGGACACCATCCTTAAATACACGGACAGCTACATATAGGAATGAGGAGTCTACCTGGTATAATGCAATCCCCGGATATACGTTATATTAAAAAATAGGGCAAATCAAAAAGGAGGGGACGTGTGTGTGTGTGTGTGTATACATAAATATATATATAGCAAGGATACTCTGGCAGCACTAGAGTACACAATAAAATATAATACAGATTGTCAGCTGGAGGGGGATATGTGTCCAAATTAACCAAACGAATGAATGGTTGGGAACTTCTATAGACCACCATCAGCTGAGGTATCATATTAGCAAAATCTTGTCCAGGAAATCAAAGAACTATCTAAACATTCTGACATAATTCTTGTTGGGGATTTTAATTTGCCAGGGATACACTAGAATGAGTTAACAGCCAGTACACGCACAGAAAACAGACAGTGGCGGAGCTAGAGGGGGGCTGGGGGGTCGGCCGCCCCTCCTGGCTGCCCCAGTGTGAGTAGCGGTGCCCCACCACCATCTTTATTCACTGTGCAGTGCCCATTGTGGAGCCCATGATTGACTGAATGGTCCCCCATGGCTCCCAAATGCTCCCAAACCTGGCTCCGCCATTGGAAACAGAGTTCTAGATTCCACCATAATGGCAGGGCTTGAGCAAATGGTCATAGAACCAACTAGAGACAAAAATATCTTAGACATAGTGTTAACAAATATGCCATCTAACATAAACAATCTGTACGTTACAACACTGATTGGTAATAGTGACCACAACACTATCACATTTGAGTTAGCAGAAAGAAAGCATACGTAGGATGGACTAATTTCAGATATAATTATGCTAAGGGTGACTATAAAAAAATAAATCAAGCTTTGTGCGAATATGACTGGGACACATTATTGTCAACAATAGGAACAAATGACAGCTGTAAGGTGTTTAAATCAATCATGAATGACCTGGAGGGTCTGTACATACCTATTAAAACAAGCATTTGTCAATGCCGAATGTTTGCTTACTGGCATTGGCAGTGGTAGTGTAGAAGTTACAGAGCTGCGTAATAGGAATGGCAGTGAAGTATTGAACTGAAGCCAACCCCACCACCACCCTGCAGAGAGTGACAGGCATAGGGGTGTGCATTTGGGTCATCAGGCATAACGGCCCGCCATTTCACCACACCACTCTGCAGAGACTGACAAGTGTCACATGTTCCTTGGGGCTTTGGCCCTTATGCGCACCCCATTTCATTAGGAAATACGGTGAGATGGGTGCAATATAGGAGAATGGGGTGAAGTTTGGGGCCGAAGAGTCCAAGGCATACCTCGATGCCTCTCAGTGACTGCAGGGTGTGGAATGGTATGAGCATCACAGGCAAGGATCCCAAGTCACACCCCTGATTCCTGTCATTCTCTATAGAGTTGGGTGATTTAGTTGAAAAGCCTAATACCTCAGGCATTCGTTGGTATTTTAACTCCAAATTTTCAACATGTTTGTTTTGTGACCCCACCTCATGAACAGGGGGAATATCAGGTTGGTAGCCGAAAGCTGCTTATGCACAGTGACTACAGGATTTAGCACCACAGGTGCAAAAATATTCGAACAGGCTGTAAAAATAGCGGCTGTATTCTGTCATGGGGAGGTGTAAAATGGCTATGTTGCAAATGTGTAGTAAAATATTTAAAAAATGGTGAAGTCACGAGCGTACATAGAAACTGTGCAATGCACACCCGTTATATAAGTAGGTTGGGGATATTTTATAGCAGATTGTCAACTCAGGCATTTTGGTGCCTCTGATCATGAACAGTGTCACTGTGATTTTCTTTATCTGTGCCGAACAATGATTTCCGACAGCGACCACGCATCTCTGCACTGAAAGTGTGAAAACACACTTCGGCCATGTTGTGAAAAATGGCAGCTGTACTGTTCATAAGGAAGTGTTGAAAAATGCCACTAGTGAAAATCTGGACTGAAAATATTACAAAGTCATGAACTAATGAGGATCGTGGAAACTGCACAATGCTCACTCGTAACACAGTCATTTTATGGACTTTTGTCACCAAATTTTCAACATAGCCATTTAAGACCTCTGCTCATGAACAGTGTAAGTGTGATTTTCTTAATGTGTCCTAAACATTGCTTTCGCACACCAACAGCACCATTATGCGCTACATGTGCTTGATAACACATTTTGGGTGACATATGAAAACTGCAGCTGTACTGTTAGTAAGGAGAAGTTTAACAAAGCGGACATGTTGAAAATCTAGAGTGAAAATATTAAATTTGCAAACTTACGAGCATGCATAGGAACTATGCAATACGCTCGTAAAAGTCATTTCTAGGCATTTTCCCCAATTTTCAACATAGCCATTTTAAGACCTCTGCTCGTGAACAGTGTCACTGTGGTTTTGTTAATGTGTCCCATACATTGAGCTTGCACACTGCGCGCCATTATGCGCTACATGGGCGGAAACACGTTTTGGGCAGGATGTGAAAATGACAGCTGTACTGCTCATAGGAGGTGTGGAAAAATGGCAATGTTGGAAATCTGGAGTAGAAATATTGAAAATTCGCAAACCCTCAGACGTGCGTGGGAACTGTGCAACGCACACTCATTAAAACAGTCATTTTAGAATTCTGTCACCAAATTTCAACATTGCCATTTTAAGATCTCTGCTCATGAACAGTGACACTGTGATTTCCTTAATGTGTCCCATACACTGAGTTCGCACGACTGTGCCATTGTGCGCTACATGGGCAGAAACACGTTTTGGGTGAGATGTGAAAAATGACAGCTATACTACTCATAAGAAGGTGTCATGAAATGGCAATGTTGAAAATCTGGAGTGAAAATTTTGAAAATTCGCGAACTTACGAGCCTGTGTAGGAACTCTCGTCAAACAGTCATTTTTTGGAATTTTGGCACCAAATTTTCAACATGGGATTTGTGCCCCTTCTCATGAATGATATGTCACTGTCATGGCGGTATTCAGTCCCGAAGGGTGATTTCCATGATCACTGCGAAATCCCCTTCAAACCGCTTCGCCATGACGGTGACATCGTCGAAGGTCCCAAACATGTTAAGGGTGGTCCAATCAAAAATAACTCAGAATATCTAATAAAGTTGAACCCCTCCTATCTGGCCCATTATACAGCTTACGGCATTTCCTCAGTTAGCGGTCGGCTTTGAAGTGTGCAGGCGTGTTCCCGGTCCACCAAAGATCGTCGCGCCAGAGTCGGTAAGTATGGGGTGAGGGGGTGTGGGGAAGCTGGGTGCGCGAGTGGGTGGAGTGCGGGATGTGGGAGGGGCTCGGGAGGCGCGCCGTGGGACAGTTTTCGTTTTACAGGAAAAAAAAAAAAAAGGCGGAGCGGGACGCTTCTGCGCTGGGGTGGGCTCCCAGCGTGGCACTGCTTGTCTTGGGAGGCGTTCAGCCGGCGGGATTAGGCACCCCGTCGGCAAAAAAACTATTAGCATATGTTGCCACGCTGGGGTGGGCTCCCAGCATGCACAAGGACCTTGGGGACGTTTGTGATGGGGGATTGGGCACCCCGTCGGCAACATCATTCATTGCCACACTGGGGTGGGCTCCCAGCGTGGCACCAAATACTGGGAAGGGGTGGGGGAGGCGATGCAGGCGCGGCCGGCGGGGATTGGGCACCAGTCGGCTGCTCACGTTGCATGCAGGGGCGCGCTGCGTCTGCGGCTGGGGGAGGCTCTTGCGTGAGCAGCTTCTTATCGCTCACTCACTCAAGTATAGCTCCCCTTTCAACTGTATGCCACTGCATTTTGGGCGTGTCATGAGACGGCTCCAAAATGCGATTAGCTACAGACACCACGCCTGCCAGGACACTGCCTGAATTGGAGGAGGAGGTGAAACACCTCCGAAATCTCCGATGAAGGCACTATGTTTCTTGCACATGCGTGCAAGCAAACATAAAAATCACATAACAGCAAGGGAAAGATACCATCTTGGCTTACCCATTCAATCAGAAGACAAATGAAAAAAGAAAGGCCCTTTAAAAAGTTTAAGAAAGCTCCTACGGAAGTGAATAAAAATGCATATAAATATGAACAAAAAATGTAATAGAAAATGAAAGAAAGAACAGTCAATTTAAACTTTCAATGACAAAAAAAAACAAGTTTTCTATACATACATTAACTCTAACAAACAAAAAGACAATAATATAACCACAATTATGGAGAACGGGTTGTTGCTTCAAGATAGGACAGACATGGCAAATGCATTCAATAGATTTTTTGGATTTGTTTTCAATACAAAAGACAAAAGACAAAACTAATGCTGATACAGATAGCGACTGTGACATCCAAATAATTTCAGACGAGGAAGTAAGAACCGCATTAAGCTTATTAAAAATAAATTCCTCCCCAGGGCCTGACGGTATAAACTCATACTTCCCTAGTAATGCAACTGGGCAGATTTCACATCCACTTAAACCAATATTTAATAAATTGCTCACTGAGGGAATAGTGCCGGACGAGTGAAAAAAAGCAACAATCATACCTATACATAAAAAGGGTCTAAAAACCAATACAGAAAATTATCGCCCCATCAGTTTAACATCAGTCTGCAAAACGATGGAGAGAATACGGAAAATCAGAACTGAAAAGGTACTGGAGTCCAGAGGTATGAAAGATCCAACACAGCATGGGTTCACGGCAGGATGGGCATGCATTACCAACATGATCTGTTTCTATGATAGAATAACTATGAGCATAGACAGAGGGAATCCAGTTGACATCTTATTCCTCGATTTCAGAAAGGCACTTGATTTGGTGTCACGTAGAAAACAAATTGACAAAATGATAGCAGTAGGAATAGACTCAAAAACTGTCAAATGGGTGGAGGACTGGCTATGGAATAGAAGACAGAGACAGTAAGGATAGCAGATGCAAGCTCAGAAGAGAGTGAGGTAACTAGTGGGGTACCGCATAGCTCTCTTCTAGGTCCCACACTTTTCAGCATCTTCATAGCAGACCTGCAATTGGGCATAAAATGCCACATATGCAAATTTGCAGACAACACCAAAATAAGTAGTGAAGCTCAGCCGGCCCGTCGGCGCAGCAGTTGGATTTCCGCTTGCGACTCCAGCGACCGGTTCGGGGAGCGGACTCAGGTAGCTGGAGGGCCGTGAGGGGAGGAGGATTGGCGCCCAATGGCTGCTCTTCTCCTCCAGGGAGGTGGGATGCAAGTCCCGCTGCAACACCGCCACCTGGGTGACCACAGGTGGAGGTGCAGCGAGAATGCACAAAGCAGGGAGGAAGGGCGTGCAGGAGCTGGGCTGGCAGGCACGTCATGGCCGGTACTACGCCCTTAGCTCCCCAAGCGTGCGACGCCCTGTGGGGAGGGGAAAACAGGAAATACCCCACCGACTCCTGGTAGACGGAGCTCCTGGCCACTGATCCCCAATGCCCCACCGACATCAGTACCAGCATCCACCACGAAACCTAAGTCCGGCCGGGTGAGGTGGCCTCCACCTGTACCCGCCTGGGGGGTACAGCCAAGGCTCCATGGGGGGGATGTACTGCACTGGACGTCGGCTAGTAGGAGCGGGGACGAATCAGGCCGATGGAGTCTCCAGAAGGAGCAGGAGTTCGGTGGTGAGAGACGGGGCATACAAAGTAAATATAAAAAAAATAAATAAATAAGTAGTGAAGCTGACACCATAGATAAGATCAACAACCTAGTTTTAGATTTGCAACAAATTGAGAGATGGGCACAGTCTAACAAAATGTACTTCAATAACAAGAAATGTGTAACTATACATCTAGGAATAAAAAAATCCACATATAGAATACACACTGAATGGGAACACTATAAAGTCAGTAACAAGAGAAAAAGATCTGGGGATAGTGGTCAATAACCTGGGGACCATTGTAGGCAGGTGGTTATGGTGGCCAACAGAATTCTAGCAGCTGTAAAAAGATAATTTGTTACTAGAAATGAATCACGTATTCTGCCCTTATATACTGTAAATCATTCATTAGGCCACATCTCAACTATGCAGCCTCTTTCTGGGCCCCCTATTTAACTAAAGATAAAAATATATTAGATAGTGTACAGAGAAGGGTTGCCAAAATCATATCCAGGGTTAGTAAACTATCATATCAAGAAAGACTGGAATCTTTACAGTTATATGATCTCCAACTAAAAAGGGACGGGATGACCTACTGTTACTGTACAAATTACTTCAGGACGCACAGTTAATGACTGATTGTAACTTGAGATATGCAGGAGGTGTGAGGGGGCGGAGCCCCCCTACAGAAAAAAGACATATGCCACATGGCAATATCGCACTGTATTGGCAGCGCGATTTTGCCATGCAGCATAATGTCTTGCAACATTATGACCCCGTGCAAAGTGAAAGTAGGGGTTTAGTGAAAACATAAGCAGGGTGAGGTTTGAGTAGGTAAGTAGCAAGTGCTTTTTTGAATAGTGCCAGAGAAGGAAAGGAGAGTAATAATGGCGGTAGTGAATTCCAGGCTGTGGTGGCAGAGTAGATAAAAGATCGCTTTCCCGAAAGATGGTACAGTATCGGGGTACCTAGAATAGGTAACAATCCTGACCTGAGTGTGCAAACAACTTCTTTACGATAGATGATTCCCCTTAGACATGGAGAATTGTAAAGATACACTAGTTTGAATACAAAGCATAACATGAGGTACTGTAATCTTGAGTCATAATCTGGCTATTGTAGGAAGGCCAAAATGACACAGTGGTGTTTTCTAGAATCTGCCCCTAGCACAAAACGCCCGATCCTAAAATAGAGTTTATGGAGCCGGGCAAGGGAAGAAGGTTAAGCAGAATACAGTAGTGGTGTGCCGTAAAAAAGTATAGGGAGGAGGGATGTGGAAGCAATCTTTTGACAGGAAGAGGTGGATAAGAAGAGGCAGAGATGGTATAACAAACTAAACTTTTGGTTGACAGTTTTTTTTTTTTTTTTTTATTCCTTAAGACAGGAAAAAATCCACTTTTAAATTTTAATTACAATCAAAAGAATTCATTAAGAAAATTACATTCCTCCTAACTTTACTTCTCATGTAACTAAATAAGGCACATTTTTTTTTATTTTTTTGGGAGTAAAAGAATGCTATTAACTATACACTATACACGTAGCCATATGACAAAAAAACAAAAGAAAGAACTATAAGTCCACCAGTGCTCCAAGTTTTAACAGCCCTGCTAAATATTTTGAAATCCATAGAATAAGGCATCTCTCCACTCTAATCCATTGAGTACCAAGACCATAGTGTAAGAAAGTCAATTAATGCAATTATTTCTGAGCAAAAATAAAAAACTTCATCCAAACTTTAAACAGGGAGATATTCGGTCACTTCGGCTGCCTCCTCGTCCTCGAAATCCGAACCAACGTCCTCAGGAATTTTAACATTGCTTTCATAAAATGCTCTTGCAGCATCTGGATCATTGAAAAAATTATTCTTCTCCTGAAAATATACTTTCTGACGAGCAGAAGCAAGTAGAACCACTGAAAGTCCAGCTTTCTTAAATTCAGAAAGTATTGGCAAAAAATGTTTTCTATGTTGTGTCTGTATGCAAAAGTCCAGGTACAGATGTAAATGGTGCCCATCATAGAACAGTTGCTTCTTCTGTCTCGTTAACTGGAGGATTTTATTCCTCTCTGAAAGGGTCTGGAAAGAAATGATAATATATCTTGCCCCAGACTGCTGAGTTGCATCCTTAATTTGGTGTGAGACAGGGCAAAATACTGATTCAAGTACAATAGATGGCTCCATTGAAAACACTGCAGTTAAAGCCCTCTGTACGGCAACTTTCAGCTCAACATTCACTACAGTTCCAGGAAACCCAATCAAACGTGAATTTCTCCTTGGCATACTGTTCTCTGGATGTTCTAATCTAGCCATTCGAGCCAACTACTCATGTAGAGGTGTGTTAGTTGCTCCCTCTAGGTTAAGGTATAGAGCTGAAACACCTTTTATTTCCCCTTCGTAATTTTCAATCAGCTTCTCCACTTTCTCTGTTCATGTCTCCACAGCAGTACAACAAACAGAACTATCTAAAAGCGAAGTTTCAATACAAGCAGTTGACTGTCTCACCTCGGCCTGAAACTCAGCCAAGAGAGTTTGAATTGATGCGAGAGTAGGCTGCTGAGATGCCTTTGGTTTCACTCCCGTATCTGAATGTGTCATTACCACAGGAGAAGCCACTGATCTGGCCGCCAGCACAGGCCCTCGGGCCGGAATGCCTCTTCCTGCTAATTTTGGGGCTACAAACTTATCCATATCGAATGATGGAAATTCCATCCAGGTAAATGAATCAAAGAACACCCAAGATAAGTTTTATTTTTAGAGTTTTACTTGAATGTGCCATCCAAAACCATGGAGCTCCCAGCAGACATGTGTAGCTCTAATAATGGCTCTTAAGTGCCCCCTTTATCAGTTTTTGTTAGCAGGGCTATATGTGTCTCAAGAGAGAAGGATGCATCAAGGTGCATCCCTAGGTATTTAAAGGTTTGGACTTATTTATTTATTTAACTTTTGTTAACCAGGCAAGTACACTAGACAAAACATTTGCCTATTTTCAGGTATGACCCAGCAGAGTACAAGGAAATATGAGTTCAATACAGAGGACAACATGATACAAGATAGGCAGTTACACAGAGTCAGGGGAGACATAACATGTTTAGTAAGTTCTCACAGTTAAACAAATGAACAGAAAATATACATAGAGTCAGCAAGGCTAAGAGCAGTGCATTATATACAAAATATATACAGTTTAGGACCCCAAACTAGTAGAGTCACAGTCAAAGCAAATGCCTGAAACAGATAGTGGAAACATTATATACAAGGCCACACCCAAGCAGGCAGGTTATCTCAACAGGGCTTGCGTCGGAGTTCAGAAAGTGGTACACACGAATCCAGTGCAGGGGGCCAGGAGTAATCATCGAGGTTTGAGACAATCACATGCAGAAGAGAGCTTCAAGTGATTCCACAGGGAGGCTTGAAGGCATGCATGGGAGGGGGAGGAGCGGACCTGGATGGGAAAAGAGTTCCATAATCTGGGAGCACATGAGGTGAAATCTCTGTCCCCCATTTGAGTGCGAGTGACAGGAACCTTAAGAACAGCAGGGCCCAGAGACCTGAGGGAGTAAGTAGAGGAGGCAGCAGGTACAAGGGGCTCTGCCAGTCCGGGGGTGCCAGTGCCAAGGACCTTGCCTGTGAAACAGCCCAAGACAAAATTTAAGTAATTGGGTGGGGAGAGCCAGTTAAGTTTGCTATACAGGTCACAGTGGTGGGTGAGGCGAGAGGCAACAAGAGCAAAACGACAAATGTTGTTGTAGGCTACAGTCCACCTAGAGAGGTGGACTTTGGAGGTACAAGCAAACAGGAGGAGCCCGTAGCAGAGAGAAGGGAGAAACACACTCCTGGCCAGTGCAAGGCGAGCAGACAAAGTGAGATTGTTCTTCGCCCTGTAAGCCAGATCCAGTTTGCAGTTAACAGCTCGGCACACATTATGGATATGGTGTCCAAGGTCAAGCTGAGGGTCAAGTGTCACCCCAAGATATTTGATGGAGTCAATGATTAGGACAGGAGCACCATCAAGACCAGTGATACACAGAGGGGCAGGGGAGGCCTTTAACTTGGCCAGGGACCTGAAGAACATGGCCTGAGTTTTTTTAAGGTTGAGGACCAGCTTGTGAGTCATTATGAAGGATTGTATGTATTCTCCTGAAATCCTCACTCAGTTGGTGGTTAATGACCCCAGTATCCTGGGAATGAGTGAGGATGACCAGGTCATCAGCATATAGGATGGACCTGCAGTAGGAGGAGATAGAGGGAAGATTGTTGACAAATATGGAAAAGAGCAGGAGCCCAAGGACTGAACCCTAGGGAACTCCTGAGGACATGGTAGTGGTGTCAGAGAGCACCTTACTCTATTTGGTAAGTTGCTGTCTGCCCTGTAGGTAATTGGAGAACCATCTGAGCACAGGAGGGGACAGACCAAAGGACCTAAGTTGAGAGCAAAGTAGGACATAGTCAACTAGGTCAAAGGCCTTGGATAGCTCTATAAAGATGGCACCAGAGAGTCTGCCCTGATCCATAGCAGTCCTGATCCCAGTAGTGACAGTGACAAGGGCAGAGGATGTACTGTGACCTTTCTGAAAGTCATGCTGCACAGGAGACAGTAGCTCATGAGACTGAATATACTCCATGAGCTGCCCAGCCACAACTTTCTCGAGAAGTTTACTGATAGCAGACAAAATGGCTATCGATCGATAGTTGTCAAGAATCTTAGGGTTGCCCTGTTTGAGAACAGGGACAACCCTCACCACCTTCCATGGGTCAGGGATAACCACAGAAGCTAAGGACAAGCTGACGATATAGGCCACCGGGAAAGCAATAAAAGAGGCACCAAAACGGAGGAGCTTAGGTTCCATGCCATCGTGGTCAGCACTGGAAAAGGGGGAGAGACCAGACAGTAATCCCTGCATCTCTTGTGCCATCACGGCCTTGAAGTAGAATAATGGGCAGGAGATAGGGGCCAGTTGAGGAGCAGGGACCTGGACACGACTGTCACATCCACTGGAGGTGAATAGGGAGGTGAAGGCAGACAGGTCCGAGAAATGTGTGTTAAATGCATTGGCGATGGTTAGCGGATTGTTACAGCTGGAACCATCGATGAGCATGTCAGAGGCCTCACAATTGGAGGAACCACTTACTCTGTTTTTAATGTTCCTCCAGACATTCCTAGGGTCCTTAGCTGAGTTCAGCAAGGCAGTTTTACAGAATTCACTTCTAGCAACCCTGATTGCTTTTTTGACTACTTCAATGGTATCTCCAGACAGTGAGCAGATATTGAGAGGGTAAAGAGAGGCTGTTTATGAGATTTTGGAAGAGGGGTTATGGAAAATCATGGCTTAATTTTTTTTTTTGTATTGAGAATTAGATGGTTATCTGAGAACCATGATTCGAGTGCATTGATGTCAGAGTTAAGGTTTTGATTAAGCCACTCCATGTTATTGGATGAACGGAATAGGACTGCATCGTCAGCATAGAGTTGTACTGTCGTGCCACCACAGTATTTGGGAAGCTCATTAATGAAGAGCGAAAACAGTAATGGACCGAGGATTGATCCCTGAGATAGACCATGTAGTACAGCCCTGAGGGAGGACAGTGATCCGGACCACTTTACCCTTTGTGATCTACCAATGAAATAACACTGGAGCCAAGTTAGCACTAAGGAGTCGAGGCCCAATAGGTGCAATTTGTTGAGTAGGAGGTGGTGGTTGACAAAGTCGATGGCCTTTGTCAGGTCAAGGAACACTACACTAGTAACAAGGCCTACGCCACTAGCCTTGGGAATATCGTCAGAGACCTTAACCAGGGCTGTAGTCGTACTATGGTTCTTTCTGAAGCCATGCTGGCAGTCCTTAAGTAGATGGTATGTTTCTAAATAGGACTGTAGTTGATTATACAGAATCCTCTCTTAGATTTTAGCCAGGGGACAGAGAATTGAGATAGGTCTATAGTTTTTGATGGCATGTGTGCCACCCTTCTGGAGGGGGGGGTACTACAGTCACTTTCCATTTGCTTGGTATGGCTCCTGTAATGAAGGACCTGTTTATAAGACTTTATATAGGTGCAGTACTTTGACTCAATTGTATCGTGTCCAGGGGAGCTCCTTTCCTTTAATTTTAATAATAACTTGAGAACTTTCTTTTTGGATGTTGTTTTTAAGTGGAAGGCGGGGTGCATCCCAAGGTTAGCATGGTGCTGTGTTGGGACGGAGAAGACAGTGGTTGGTGAAAGGTGTGAAGTATACGTGTCCAGATCAGTAAAGTACTGATTTATTCCCTCTGCAATTGAAGGTGGGTCTTGTAGAAGGTCACATCCTGACATTATGGAACTAGGACACTGTTGATTTACCTTTGATTAATGAGTTATTTTGTTTCCAGAATTCCTTGGGCTTGCTTAGATTCTCTCTTTGAAGTGAGCAGTAATATGCTCGTTTTGCTCCTTGGAGCCTTGTTTTGCAAAGATTTCTCAGTCGGCGATATAATAACCAGTTAGAGTGTAGATGGCTAATTTTTTAATGATTTCCAGGCAGCATCCTATCTCTTCATGAGAGACCTCTTTTCATTGGAAAGTCAGGGGGTTTTGATGCCTTTGGACCTGTGCTTGGTTAGGTTTACATGATTGTTGATAATATTAGTACAGGTTAAGATGAAATAGTCTAGAGCTTGGTCAATAGTGGGAGGTCTGTGAGTGGTCTCCAGTCTGTATTATAAATTGAAGTCAGAAACTCATCTAGGTTAAACTGTGTCATATTTCTGGATTCAATAATTATAGGAGGGGAAGTTTCAAAATTGTTTCGCCATACGCAAAAGACAGGCGAGTGGTCGCTGATACAGTCTGGTAGCACACTGACACATCTAATCCAGTGGGGACAATTGGATACTATCCAATCTAATACTGTTGAGGTACCAGTCTTGGAATTTCATTGCATGGGTTCAACTACATGTGTGTAGTTAACGTCCGATACTATTGTATGTGCCTTATTTTTATTTGGAGAGAGCAAGTCATTATTAAAGTCCCCACAAAGCACTGTATCACATGAGGGTAGATCAATTAAGGATGAAAAAAGGAAAGGAAGAATATTGGTAGCATCTTTTGGAGGAAGAGAAATACAACCAATTAAAAGTGTTTTTACGTTACCAAGAGTTAGGGAGATAAACAAGGATTCTGCTGAGTTAATCTTATCAGCCAGCGAAGGAAATACTGAGGCAGTTAGGGTAGATTTTACATAAAGTAAGACACCACCTCCCTTTTTACCTACTGTATGCAGTCTTTTCTGAAGCATGAGTAGTCTTGTAGGTCCACCTCGTGCTGTTTTATGCCAGTAAGGTACCAGCTTCACTGCTCTTTGCTGTTTTGGCCATTGGCAAGCTAAACTGATAACTGATTTAATTTTTTTTCTGAGCAAACTAACAATGTTACTCTCCATGGTTATTTTAAGCAGCTGGGGGTGAAAAAAAAACAGGGTGAAACAATGTTCAAAAAATGTAATGTGCTACTCTACAGTTTGGGTTAATCCTCAGATTCAGGAACAGATAGAACAATTGGTCATACCAAAGAAGTATAGAACTGAGTTGTTACAGCTAGCACATGACAGTCCTATGGCTGGTCACTCGAGGAGGGATTGTACCCTTGCCAGATTGTTGTACCACTTTTTACTGGCTTGAGATTCATAAGGATATTGCTACCTATTGCAGTTCTTGCGCTGAATATCAGAAAGTAGCCTCAGTGACTAAAAAAGACAAGGTACCCCGGTGTCCCTACCCTTGATAGATGTGCCTTTTGAGAGAATAGTAATAGATATGGTTGGTCCCTCAGACAAAAGTAAAAATGGCAACTGATTCTCATTTTGGTAGTATATGACTCTGCTACTCAATACCCAGAGGTAATTCAAGTACGTACTGTGTCAGCCCCAAATGTGGTAGCAGAGCTTGCCAAAATTTTCAGCAGGGTGGGCACATCTAAAGAGATTACTACTTATCAGGGTGTCACAAACACACTCAGCAGGTCAGGCCCTCTGCTCCCACAGTGCCAACCTCCAAGCACAGTAATGTGAACAGGTAACAGACAGGGTAACCCTCCTGTCTGCTTTTGGGTCCAAATCACTTTTAGTCTCAAGTTCTGGGGGCATTCAAACTGTGAACCTTATGCTAGCGTACCCAATGTACAGGCTCAGATATGTCCCCACTTCGGTGATTGCGGTACAATCTTTCACCAGGGGCACCAGGCCAGGCTTCCAAAATAAACCCTTAAAACTCTATAAAAGACCTCAGGTATATTCTTACCTTTTTCTAGTTTGGTAACAGCATCAAGCTTTCGAACAGTTTTTGTCAGTCTTAACCCTCTATACATCACATACAAAAAGAACTGGCAGACACCCCAAGCAGTCTTTTGAAAAAAAAAAGATACTTTACTACAAAATGATAAAAATATGAAAAATTTAAACACAGAACAATATATCAAAGAGCTCACAATCACATAAAAGAACAAGGGAAGATTACAAAACAAAAACTCCAACCACAATACAATTAGACTGTTTCTATCTAATGTATTACCTCTGTGCAGTGCTTAAGTTAGATCAGAGATCTGTCTTTCTTGAGTCCCAAAAGTATATGACATATTCCCCAGTTACAAGGATACAGTTCAACTCCATCTCTCCACCCCTTGGTGAGTCATCTAGCTACTCCTTTTTAGAATTCAAAAAATACATACAATGATTTCCTCTCAGGAGATATATTAAATAATGTGACATTAGCAAAAACTCATTTCCCAAATTGTGAGTCTTTGATCAGCTAGTTCCTTTGAAGATTTACAACCCTACAATCCCTCACCTAGGTACAACATATCTGACAGGAATCAGCTTAATGATGTCCTAATTCTGAAGTCATAAAATGTATATTTTAGTTTCCCAGCTTCAGAGCAGCAACAGATCATAAAACGGCCATAAAATGCAATGTCTCTAAGAAGTTAATTACATTACAGGGATCTCCCGGTGAATTATACATTCTGTAGTTTTCACTGAAACCTGGGGAGGGCACCCATGGAGCACAGGCTGTCTTATGTGAGACAATCACATACTATATTTTTATATTACAAATAGCATACCATAATCATAACCAGCTGGCCAAGCATCACACTCCTCCCCACCTAGACTGAATTTGGGGGCTCTATCCACTGCATGGGATGAGCTTCCTAATTCAGTTCACTCCTCATATAGACGCGACAAGCCATCTGTGTTCTGATTGGTCGCTCCAGCCCTATGTAAGATTGTCATGTCATACCCTTGCAAGGCAAGACTCCATCTTAATAGTCTACCATTAGTTTTTCCCATTTGGGTCAGCCAAACCAGGGGGTTGTGGTCTGTCTGTACCTCGAAATGCCGCCCATATAAGTATGGCTCTAACTTCTTTAGGGCCCACACTATGGCAAGACACTCTTTTTGCTCAGTAGAGTAAGCCTGCTCCCTGGGAAGCAACTTTTTACTCAGGTACACTTCAGGGTGATCTTTCCCTTGGTTGGATGTTTGACTCAGTACTGCCCCAATACCCACACCTGAGGCATTAGGCTGGACTATAAAGGGTCTGCTATACTCAGGACTTGTCAATACAGGAGCACTGCACAGTGCCTCCTTCAGTCTGGTAAAGGCTTTTTCACAGGCTAGTTCCCAGGTAATTTTCTTAGGCATCTTTTTCTTTACCAGGTCAGATAGGGGAGCAGCCAGGGCACTGTAATTGGGTACAAATTTCCTATAGTACCCTGCTGTCCCTAGAAATCTCCTTACCTGCTTCTGCGTTTCTGGCCTGGGCCATGCCTTGATCACCTCTATTTTTACTTGCTTAGGACGGAACTGTCCTTGGCCTACAACATGCCAGAGGTATGCCACTTCAGCCATGGCCACCTGGCACTTCTCAGCTTTGACAGTGTGCTCAGCCCTCTGTATCCTGCCCAGTACTTCCCTAAGGTGGGAAAGGTGTTCCTCCCAGCTGGCACTAAAGATGGCAGTGTCATCCAGGTATGCCACGGCATACTCCTCAGCACCATTTAACATCTGGGTCACCAACCTTTGGGAAGTGGCCAGGGCGTTTTTCATTCTGAAAGGCATTACTTTAAATTCAAATAAGCCTATTGGAGTGATGAAGGCTGACCTCTCCCTAGCTCTGTCAGTTAACTCTACCTGCCAATACCCCTTTGTCAGGTCAATAGCCATAAGGTATGTCGCCCCTCCCAACTTGTCCAGGAGTTTGTCCACCCATAGACGTCTGACTTCATGACCACATTTAGTCCACGACAGTCCACACAGAAATTAGTAGAGCCATCTGGCTTGGGCACAAAGACTACAGGGGAGACCCAGGGACTGTGGATTACCCCTAAATCCAGCATTTCCTCCAACTCCCTCCTCATGTCCTTTTGGACAGCCTCTGACACCCGATATGCTGTCCACCGTATGGGTGTCTGTGTCCCTGTCTGCACATCATGCGTCACTAAAGGGGGTTAGTCCAGGCTTGGCGCTAAACAGTGGGGCAAAGTCTGCTAAAACCTTGCTTACTTCCTGGATCTTGTCCAGGGCCAGCTGGGGTGACAATTTAACTGCCTCCACAGAGGACTCCCACTTGCTTTCTTCCAGCAAGTCCAGAAGGGGGTCTTCTTCATCTGTCCCTTCCCCAGGACTACATACTGCAAACACCATGTCAGCCCTATTAGCATATGGCTTCATCATGTTGACATGGTACATTCTTTCTGTATGTCTTCTGTCAGGTAACTTTATGATATAGTTCACATCATTTACCTTTCCAACCACTTTGTACGGTCCTACCCACTCAGCCTGCAGCTTATCTTTCCAGACTGGAATAAGGACCATGACTTCCTGACCCACTGTGTACAAGCAAGCTCTGGCTCTGCGGTCGTACCACACTTTTTGTTTCTGTTGGGAAGCTGCCAGGTTGCTCTGGGCTGTCCCCATAAGCTCTTTCAGCCTTTCCCTAAACCTAAGGATGTAATCCACTATGGAAGTGCCTTGGGTGGTGTGCTTGCCTTCCCAGTCCTACCAGATCAAGTCTAGGGGCTGACATACCCGGTGTCCATATAAGAGCTTGAAGGGGGAAAATTCTGTCGACCCTTGGGGCACCTCCCTGTATGCAGACAACAGGTGCGAAAGGTATTTCTCCCAGTCTCTCCCATACTGTTCAGCAAACGCTTGGAAGATTGACTTCTGGGTACCGTTAAATCTTTCCACAAGCCCATTGACTTGCGGGTGATAAGGTGTCGTGCACCTCTGCACCACCCCACACTTCTCCCACAAACATTTCATCAGGTCCAACATGAAGGAACCCTCTCGATCGGTGATAAACTCCTGCAGAAACCCAACATGGGAGAAAATCCCAAGTAAGGCATCTACCACTTTGTCTGTCCTCAGTGAGGATAGGGCGACTGCCTCTGGATACCGGGTGGCATAATCCACCACAGTCAGGATGAACCTCTTCCCAGAGGAGCTGGGGGTATTTAAAGGCCCCACAATATCCATTCCTACCCTCTGGAATGGCTCCTCCATTATGGGCAATGGAATTAGGGCAGCTTATGTTTTCTTACCTGCCTTCCCTATTTCTTGGCACCGGTGGGAAGACCTGCAATACTCCTTCACCTGCTGGGTGAAGTTGGGCCAATAGAAATTCTGGGTCAACCACTGCATAGTGTGCGTGATTCCCAGATGACCAGGCAAGGGAATATCATGTGCAATCTTGAGCAACTGCTGACGATACCCCTGAGGAATGACAAGCTGCCTGCCTATCACCCCTCCCTCTGTCTTCACAGCCTGAGTATAAATCAGTCCATTTTCCCAATAAACTTTATGTTTACTGTCACCTCCCTGTGCTCCGTCAGAATCTGCGCAAGCCCTCAGTTTCTCTAGACTAGGGCATACATGTGATATCTCCCTCTTTACGCAGGAGACTCCTGTTTTTTTGACTGAACTCCCTCTCTCCCTCCTGGGAAACAAAATCTCCTGCTTAAGTAAAATTATGTCCAAAACATCCATTCATGTTTGTTTTTGGCAGATAAAAACACATAAAAAGTAAATTAGTGATGAACAATACAAGTGATAACACTGTACAACTAGTTGTGGATTCTTTTTAGTGCTTATTCTTGACAAAATGAAATATATTAAATGCTTTCATCCTTATTTTTTGATGCCATTTAAGGACAAACTCATGATGTTAGGATATCTCCCTACTAGTAGAGCAATCTCCCTACTAATTTGACCCAAATCTCCCTCTTAAGTAAGTTGGATATATCACATGTATGCTAGGGTCACTTTTCTGAGCAGCTGCAAATTCCTTACACATTCCCAAGGCATGGAACAGGTCCTCTTCAGTCTCTCAATTTAGCATCAGGGCACTCAGGCTCACTGTCATCCCTAACCCTCTGACAATGGGTCACCCTCATTTATTTAAAATTTGGTGACCAGGTAGGCCCACTGAGCCCCGAAGGTCCCTTTTTCAGGGGCAACCCAGGATAACAATACATATTTTCATACAGAGAAAGACTTGGGCTACAGAGTAGTTTCAGGTGTGTGAGCAAGTTAAAGCCATGGTTATCATCATGTATCAGTCCTTACAAATATGTTGACAGTAGAATTGACAAAAGGTGCAGAAGAAATGTAATTTTATATGGTAAGCTCATTGTTTACTACTGGCATGATTCAGTGGAAAGTTAGCTGTGGTACTATGCCTAGAGGGAAGCACCGTGGAACCTGATAAGGTGCTTAGAGGATCTGGATATTAGGAGGATAGAAGCAAGTGGGGGAGGGGGTCATGCGCCGAGGCAATGACAAGTGCTAGTATCAGACATATAGGCTTTGAGTCTGGTGCAGAGGTGCATCAGTGAGGAGGCTTCCTGCACTAGGGGTGGGAGTTTGTTCCACAGGTAGGGGGCTGAGTAGATGAACGACCTGCCGCCAGCATTAGTCCTGACTCTGGGAACTTCAAGCAGTGTATGTCCAGATGTCCGTAGGCTCCTGGGATTATGTTTGAGTGCGATAGTTCCAGCAATGCTGGATGGAGCTGAAGGGCTGAGTAGCTTAAAGGTTAAGCAGAGCAGGCGGTAGTGGAGACGAGAGGTCAGTGAGGGCCAGCGTAGCTGGGCAAGTGTGTCTCAATGGTGCTTTCTGAGAGTCCTGGGTAGCAAACTAGGCTACCTTGTTATACAGGATTTGCATCTTGGTGACCTCTTGCTTGGCCATGCCCTGTAAGATCGGGGCAGCATAAGTCAGGGTGGGAGGAGGACACTTGTGGCGATTGAGGTCCTGGCCTCAGGGATGAGCTGGTCTTTTAGCCGGTACAGAGTACCAAGTTTTCGGTGTATCGTCTTGGTGACCTGATCCACATGGTACTTGAAGGTAAGGCAATGGTCCAATGTTAGACCTAAGTATTTTAAGGAGGGCACAACCTCAATGTCATTTCCCGAGAGAGCAGTGAGTTGCAGAGATTTAGACCTGCCATGTCCAAGGGTGTTGCGTCCGAATAGCATCGCCTTAGTTTTGCCTGCATTTAGGACCATTCTATTTGCTCTCAGCCAGGCCTCAAGAGATGCTAGGTTGGCTTGGAGAAGGGGACCTAGAGCTGCAATGTTATCCAGGGATCAGTGGATGATGGTGTCATCCGCGTACTGAACAACCGAGCTTCCCCCACAGTGGAGGCTTAGGTCGTTAGTAAATATGGACAAAAGGAGTGGGCCAAGGATCAAGCCCTGCGGTACTCCCTCTGTAAGGGGTAGAGGACCCGAGGCGGCACTCTTCCAGATGACCCTCTGGGATCGGCCCAATAGGTAATTCCCAAACCATTTGAGGGCGAGGGGGTCTAGGCCAATTTTATCCAGTTTTAGTAGCAGGAGTTTGTGATCCACAAGGTTGAAAGCCTTGGACAGGTCTATAAAGACAGCGCCAGTGGGTGTCCCATTATCCATTGCTCTGAACAAGTCATTTGAGAGATGGATAAGCACTGTGTCAGTCCCATGGTTAGTTCTAAAACCATGCTGTGAATGTGCAATTAGCTGATGGGACTCCAGGTAGTCACGGAGTTGGCCATAGACTAACCTTTCCTTCTTCGGAGTAACCCTCCGTAGCTGTGTGGTTAACTGCTACTGGGGAAATTTCTACTCCCTTTTCATTAGTCTCCATATCAGGAGACACAGGCTGGGGAACCAGCCTCTCAGTGGTTTTCACAATGGCTTCTGTGGGGTCCAGTGAACTAACATTTTCCCTTGCCACTTGGCTACGGGTAACTGCACACACCATCCCTGGTTTGAGATTGTTGCCAAGGATGATGTCAACTGCTAAAGTTTTGGTTACAGCCACCTGTTGCACAGTTCCCCCAGTTTCACAGTCTAGGAGAACACTAGTGAGTGGCAATGTGGTCTCCTCACCAATGAACCTTTGTACAGTTACAAATTTATTGGGTATAAGCTGACCAGGCTCTACCAGATCCCTTTTTACCAATGTTAGGGATGCCCCTGTGTCTTTTAACCCTTGTGTCTGTACACCATTCACCGTGACTGGGTGCATGTGTTCCCTCATGTTCACAGGCATGTTTCCAGGGACACACAAGCAACCCACTTCTTTCTTAGCCCCATTCTGCATATTGCTCATCCTTTTGGGATACCGTCTGGCAATATGCCCAGTTTCTTTACAAACCCAACATTCATGTCTTTTCTCAGAAAAATATTTTCTTTGAAACCTGGGGCTAACTGGTTTCGGTGGAGGCAGTGAGGGTTTTAGCTGCCCTGAAGGTGTGCTTTTCCCTTTCTGCGCTGCCATGCCCACCCCATTTGCTCTCAGAGCAGGTCTGCTCTTGGCATAGCGGTCCGAGAGTTCAGCAGCCTCTTGCACTGCTTTGGGATCTCGGTCCTCCAGACGGATTTTGATCTCTGCTGGGCATGCTCACAAAAACTGTTCTAACAAAACAGCATTTTCAATTTTATTTACAGAGTTCACTTCAATTCCCTCCCACCAACGTTTTAAACATTGACATTGTTTCGTGGCTAGCTCCTCGTAGTTCATGTCAGGGCTTCTCCTGAGCTTACAGAATTTAGCTCTGTATGCTTCTGCAGTTGAATAAAACTTTTTTAAAAGTGCAGCTTTAGGTTTGCTGTAATCATTACTGTCCTCATTGTCCATTTGACCCAATGCATCCCGAGCTTTCCCGGTAAGTAGCAGGGATAGCTAGGAGCTCCAGGACCCTCTAGGAATATTTGCCTGAATACAACTTTCAAAGGAATTTAAAGCATCCATATCCTCCCTCTTTAAATTCAGCTATCAATTTGGAATTCAATTTGTAACCCAGTCCTGTAGTTCCAGTTAAACCCAAGCCACTTACCTGCTCTGGTGCTGGTGGTTGGAGTCATAGCTTCTCCAGTTCATGTCGCCTCTGGTGCTCATGCTCCTCATGGTCCACCTCTCACTGTTCTCGCTCCCTCTTCTCCTCTGCAGCTCGCTACTCTTGCTTCTCTTCTCTCTGGAACTCCAACGCCATTCTGCGCAACTCAATCTGCAGCTTGATTGCTTCTGGATCCAGAATGCTGGTGACCTTCCCCTGCTGCTGTGGCCCTTCACTAGCACTGGCCCTGCTGCCCCCCTCACTGGATCTGGACACTGCACTGGCCGCTGGCCCCTCCACACCCAAGGTTTGGTCCTTTACAGTCACAGTCTGTGACTCAACGCTCTGGGCATCTGCTGCCATCAGATCATCCATGAGGTTCTGCTTGGTGGCTCTCGCCTCGTGCAGGACTCCTCTGTCTTGGCACAACTGCCTCAAGTAGTCTGCAGTGTACCCATTGTAGTTGGAAGCCACCTTCTTCCCTAACTATGGCTACTCTAACTTGCACTTTAGAAAAAAAAATAAAACAGGTAGGAACTTGACTGTAAGCAAAATGATACAGTTCTGTTTCCTTTTTTAAAAATAAATCACTGCCTTATTTTGCAAGTGAGTGGTACAGTATTAAGCTGACACACTAAACAGTTAAAGCTTGTGTTACCAATTGTATCCCAGCACTGCTAACCAAATCTGTCACAAACACACTCAGCAGGTAAGGCCTCCTGCTCCCACAGTGCCAACCTCCGAGCTCAGTAATGTGAACAGGTAACAGACAGTAATGTGAACAGGTAATTCCTGTCTGCTTGTGAGTCTGAATCACCTTTAGTCTCAAGTTCTGGGGGGTTCAAACTGTGAACCTTATGCTAGCGTACCCAATGTACAGGCTCAGATACATGCCCTCTTCGGGGACTGCGGTACAATCTTTCACCAGGGGCACCAAGCCAGGCTTCTGAAATGAACCCTTAAAACTCTATAAAAGACCTTAGGTATATTCTTACCTTTTTCCAGTTTATTAACACCACCAAACTTTTGAACAGTTTTTGTCAGTCTTAACCCTCTATACGTCACATGCAAAAAGAACTGGCAGACACCCCAAGCAGTCTTTTGAAAAAAAAAGATACTTTACTACAGGATGATAAAAATATGAAAAATGTAAACACAGAACAATATATCAAAGAGCTCACAATCACATAAAAGAACAAGGGAAGATTACAAAACAAAAACTCCTACCACAATACAGTTAGACTTTCTCTATCTAATGTATTACCTCTGAACAGTGCTTAAGTTAGATCAGAGAGCTGTCTTTCTTGAGTCCCAAAATTATATGACATATTCCCCATTTCAACTCCATCTCTCCACCCCCTTGGTGAGTCATCTAGCTCCTCATTTTTAGAATTAAAGAAATACAAACAATTATTTCCTATCAGGAGATATATTAAATAATGTGACATCAGCAAAAACTCCTTTCCCAAATTGTGAGTCATTGATCAGCCAGTTCCTTTGAAGATTTACAACCCTGCAATCCCTCACCTAGGTGCAATATATCTGGCAGGAATCAGCTTAATGATGTCCTGTCTCTGAAGTCATAAAATGTATATTTTAATTTCCCAGCTTCAGAGCAGCAACAGGTCATAAAATGGCCATGAAATGCAATGTCTCAAGGAAGTTAATTACATTACAGAGATCTCCTGGTCAATTATACATACTGTAGTTTTCACTGAGACTTGGGGGGGCACCCATGGAGCATATATGTGAGACAATCACATACTATATTTTTATATTACAAATAGCATACAATAATCATAACCAGTTGGCCAAGCATCACAATCAGGGTAGTAATTTTTGTGCTGTACTGCTGAAGGAGCTGTACTGACTACTAGGTATCACTTCCATAAGAACCTTTTCTTATCCTCAGAGAGATGGTTTTGAGCATTTTTGTCAAATCCTAAAATGCATGTTAAAAAGGTTTGTGAAAGGTGAGGGAAAGACTGGGACCAATACTTACCTCAGCTGCTCTTGTTTACAGAGAAATGCTGTGAGCATTAACAGGTGTTTCACCCTTTGAAATGCTGTATGGTAGGCAACCTAGTGGGCCACTAGATATAATAAAATAAATGTGGGACTATAATCCCACTCAGAAAGAACCTATTACATCTTATATGTGTACACTGAGAAAGAAACTGGAAAAATATGTTGAAATTGCCCACAGTAATCAGAAGAAGATCAAAGGTGTATTATGACCACGGGGTAAAAGAAAAGGTTTTTGAGCCAAGTGAAAAGGTCTTATTACTGTTATTCACCACAGAAAACAAACTTTTAATGAAGTGGCATGGGCCTCACAAAGTGACTAGATGCACTGGTACAATTAACTATGAGACTGAGACTCCTGATAGGAAAAATCCTACCATTATTACCATGCTAACCTCCTGAAAAATGGGTTAAAAAAAACACCAAAGGTTGCTTTGTTTAGTACTACCAGAAACTGCTAAAATATATTGACGTAGCTTGTAACAGCCTGGAACAAATTGTAACTTCTGATGCTGTAAAGGTGAATGTTTCCTTATCCACAGAACAAACTGCAGACATTCGTAACTTGGTAAAGACATCTAAAAGTACTTTTACCACAGTACCAGGCTGAGCAAAAGGGGTCAAGCATGTAACAGTGACTGCTTGCCTATCAGACAAAAGACATACAGCTTACCAGAGCAGTTCTTTCCTTCACCTTCAATCTGCCTTGATTTTAGGAAACGTAATTAATTGTTCTTATTCGACAGCTATTCTATGCCTAGGACAGATGATTTGGTAGACAGATTGGGAAGAGCCAAGTACATTAGTACCCTCAATCTCACCAAGGGTTACTGGCAGATTCCCTCAGCTAAAGAATCCAGAGACAAAACTGCATTTCCACTCCAGCTGAATTCTGAGACAAAACTGAATTTTCCACTCCAGCTGGATTCTATCAGTTCACCACTATGTTGCTTAGTTTACATGGTGCATCCACTACATTCCAGCAGTACATGGATGCAATTCTAGCCCTTCACACTAGTTATTGTGCTGCTTACCTGGATGATGTCACAGAAACAGAAACACAGAATCTGTCAGCAATCCCCAATTTGTGCCTCCCATTTCCCATTGTTCATGTATTCTAACCTCTACACTCATCCTCTCGCCCATCTCAACCCTTCCCTTCCTCTCCCCATCCTAACCCTACCATCCCTCCGTCCCTCCAAACCTCTTCCTCCCTATCACCTCCCCCTCCTCACTCCCCTCCACTCCACTCCACCTTAACCCCAATCCCACTATTCTGGCATTCACTTCCTCCTCTCCCTCCCCTTATCCTATCCCCATCACTTTGTCTCCCATCTCCAACTCTATACTTGCTTTTCCCAAACCTAATACATCTCTCCACTTCTCTTCTATCCCTACACTTGTCTTCCTCTTCTTTCTTCCCTTCCCCCTCTCCTCTATCTCTCTACCCTACTTCTTCTCTTTCCTCTCTCATGTACCATTCCTGTTATTTCTCCCTGTGGCTCCTTCCTGTTTAGTTAGGGGAGATTTAATGACTCTTCCTACCCTGTCCTGTTTCTTGACATACAGCCTGCGAGTGCCTGGTACCTCACACTCCTGGTGTACCTAACTGAACTGTTATTACTTATGCCTATACGATACTGTGTATTACTGTACATTGCTGTGCCTTATTGCATTATTATATTACTGTGCTTTTTACTTGTTATTATGTACCTCCCCCCTGGACACATCTGGAAATGAGTTTTATGGCTCAGTATGTCTTTCCTGGTAAATCTCTTTTAAATAAATAAATAAATATATAAATGAATAAATAAATAAGGACTGCTTAGACCATCCAGTCTGCCCATATTTTCCCTGCCTATATTGTCACCACAGAGCCCACATCATCTCCAGCCACTTCTTACCCCAATTTTCCTACCAAGATTTCTCTGTGCCTATTCCATGCATTCTTGAAGCCCAACACAGTTTTGGCCCCATCACCTCTGCTGGATGACTGTTCCAGATGTCCACCACTCTTTCAGTGAAGAAGTACTTCCTCATATTCCTCCTAAATTCCTCTCCTTTAAGTTCCACTGCATGATCTCTTGTTCTCGTGCACCTTCTCATCTGTAAAATACACCCCTCCTGTACCTTATTCACCCCCGTGAGGTCTCTCTATAGGTCTCTATTGTGTGTCCTCCTTCAAGAAACAAATGTCATGATGTACAGTCCGGACTAGAAAAGTCACTAAAATGCAGGTCTGACCATTAATCCTACCAAGTGCATATTAGGCATGTAGAAAACCAGACATTTGGGATAGATTTGAGGAACTGTGGAAGTAAACCAGAGATTTCCAAGATAGAGGCTCTAGCTAACAGTCCTGTCCCTAAACAATGAAACATATGAGGTCATTTTTAGGTCCAGCTGGTCACTACCAGAGATTTGTCCCAACTTTGTCCAGTTAGCTATTCCCTTCACTGAACTCACAAAAAAGATGCCCGAATAATGTGAAGTGATCCCCAGATTATGAAGAGGCTTTTCAGGTCATCAAGGCTGCATTATGTTCAGCCTCTATTTTAGAAGCCCAGACTTTGAAAAACAATTTCTGTTACAGACAAATGCATTAGATGTAGGCCTAAATGCAATCCTAAGTCAAGTTCAAGTTCAAGTTTATTGCAGGAAAGACTCCATTGAGCAAGCTGATTCACAAGGAGGTCCTGAGGCACGTACACATACAGTTCGCAATTACATAGACAGGAGAAATAAAATGTAGAACAACAAAGAAAAAAATATATATAATACAAGAGGTATACACAATAGAAGTCCTTATGCTATATAAGTCAGAAGATAGATGGGAAGGAACATCCCATTTTATATATCAATAGGAAACTACACGACATAAAAAGTACTCCACTACTGAAAAAAAAAAAAGAAAATGCCTTGCTGCGAAATGGGCAAGGGAGTCCCTCAAGTTTTATCTGCTGGAAGTTGACTTTGTACTTATTATAGATCACAATCTTCTCTATTAGCTTAATCAAATGAAGGATAAACATCCCAACATTACAAGATAGTACCTGGCCCTACAGCCAGTGTTGGAATTATGCTTCCAGAGGTACCAGGGCCCTAAACTTTTTTGATCAGGGACCATCTGCGGCTGTTTCAAATCAGTGTGTAATGCACACCAATGAGTCAGATGGAAGGCACACTACACTAAACACTACTCCTTAGTTTGTGTATTCCATGTTTTCTTAGTAAAAATAAGCATACAGTATAAAATCTCGTGTTACATGGCTTTTAATGCATTTTCTAAAAACAATATATTTTAGCATGGTATAACTGGGAAAGGCACACTGAACTAAAACTCGTTTCTAGGTGCGATCTGGGACAGGAAAACAATGGGGTTCCAAGCCAAAAAGAAAAAAGCTACAACACACACTTAGTTAATCATTTATATATTTACTTATTTGAGAGTAGGGTAAACAGGCCTGGTACAGCAGCATACATGCATGCCACAAGAAAAAAGCCTATGCTATAGTGAAAGAGCTTCTGCTGACAATCAGCTATCAGTGTTTCTCTCTCTACAGCTCTCATTATACTTAAGCAATAAGGTATGACAGGGCGTTGGTTGCACTACGTTTACCCCACGGTCAGGGGCATTGTAAGGCACATTGCAATGTAAAATGGATCCAGAGGCAACTTTTAAAAACAAAGACTCTACAAGTTTTCAAACCCACATAAACTATAATAAAATGTTGCTAAATAACGCAAAATAGTCCCTCCACAGATGTTTTTCACCTGTCAGTCACCTGTCTTTCTTCATATTCAGTACACTGTGTGATTGTTCACCATGGAATAGAAGAATTCAAAGCTCTGCATTATTTCAGTATTAGAAAATGGCAGGAATATATTCTGTTTCCTGATTGGCTAAAATCAATTCCAGCCTGGGCATCTATTTTTCAATAGATGCCCAGCTAAAAATAAGTACCAGTCCAAATGCCACTTCACTGTGTACCAGTCTACAGAGGTGCCCAGCCTGCTCTGTAATTGGCTGCAAGCACCTGAGAAAAATTGAAATGCCTGCTTAGTGAGAGCTTGTGGTCTCCCCCAATGCTAACACTCTTTCCCCATTACCTACAGCCGCTCTGCTACCTCTTAAAATAAAAACAAAATTAAAAAAAGCACTACAGTTATCTTGTGGTCAGAACGTAGAGTGACACAGAAATAAAAATCCATTTCTACGCTCACTTACTGAGTGAATGACCCGGCATGCCAGCTCTCTGCTATAGACTGTTCTTCACCACTGTTCTGTGCCATTGTCCCCAACTATTAAATAAGGAAAAAACGCTGCCACAGCATAGCAATCCCCTAATATACCCTCAACACATTTACTGATGTACAGTATCCCTAGTCAGCAGTACCTGAGGGTTCTGGTCCACTGACAAGCTGCAGATTTGATCCTCTGGGGCGGTATCTCAGTGCAGACTCACTTGCAGAAAACGATATCTCTTCTTCACACTCCTGGTCTTTGTGCAATACAGCGAGTACCGGGAACTCATTAAAACCAAAACAGAAATAACTCAGCCACCAAAGGCACATAGGACCAGGAAACTTTTCTTTTAAATGTAGGGCTGAACTCTGTCCCCTCCCCCCCCGAGTCCAACCAAGCTGACACTTCCAAACACGCTTCCTTCTCCCGATCGGCAGCATCTCCTGACCCAGTGTTAAAAAAAGGCAGCAAAGCAGAAACACACACATATAGCATCTGAAATGAAACAAATCATGCCTCAGATGAATAAAACTCTTGCATGACGATGTTGGGAGGGCACATAAAAAAAGTCTGCTGTGTGGGCAATGGTAACTGCATACAACTGACTTTGTAACTATGGGAAATGCAGTAGGACAAAAGAAGGCGGAGGAACTATTTAATTGCAAAACTTATTCAAAATTAATTATTTATGAACAATTTTATCAAACATTTTTTTTTTACAATGCCCATTTTCTAAGCGCAATAATACCCTCCAGGGTGGGCAGTATTGGGAAATACCGGACCTTCCAGGGGCTATAAGACCCTCCGCCTGTGGCATCAGGCCTCATTATGCCCCTGGGCGGTCCGGTATTTCCCAATACTGCCCACCCTGTTGGGTATTATTGCTTACGTAGAATGCCCCCCACACACACACACAGAATGGTGACATGGAATACATGAATTAAACATTCTTCAGAGTTCCACTGGCGTACACACACAGACAGGCACACACAAAGTCCTCAGGTGGAGCCACAACCTTAATTTTATCAGTTGCCTGGTAAGGAAAGGAAAATTACGTACCTACCGTAATTCTTGATCTTCTCTTGTATCTTCACCATTCATTACTTCCTGGGTGTAAGCCGGAGGCGCGCACCCGTCACGGGAGCTTCTTTTTTTTTTAAAAGTTAGCTTACGGCCCGCCCTCGAGAGCGAATCACATGCGCCATGCGCGAGGGCGGCCGTTAGTAGCGACTCTACCTCCTCCAACTCAGTTCTGTGAGCCGGAGAGGCAAAAGTGAAAGCAGAAAATATAGATAGCGAGGCAAGATAGCCGAGGGATAGCAAAGCAAGGAAGAATGAACTGAAAAAGGAATAAGCCGATGGAGGAAGGACAGAGGAGATAAGAACATCCCTAGCCTAGGGACTGCAGGGCCTCCTTACCTGGGCGACTCTAGGAGGAGAGATGAGTAAGGAAATGAGAAAATAGAAGAAGAAGGAGAAAGAGAAGAGAGAGATGGGATGTTGAAGGGACCAGAATGCCCAACGAGCATAGTTAGCTTGTAGCTGAAGGCTCGACTAAAGGGGAAGCAAGAATCCCCGGAGATAGAGCTGAAGAGAAGGTTCACCGAACCCGCTAGACAGACTCAGGAGGGCATAGTCCTCATCTTCAACATGCCATTGTTCTTGATACCCACCTCGGGCTCCTGGCCGCGGAAGGCCTTTAACTGGAGGACAGCCGAGGAGGGAAGAATAAAACCCAGGCAGCATGAGAGCGTGCTCAGGGGTTTAGAAATGGAAAATGTAAGCCTTTCAGGCATTTCAAGATAGAAATGGGACTCAGACTGACTGGCTAAGGCAGGTCAAGGCTTAGGCTGGCTAGGATTGGATATGGTCAGCAATGTTCTACTGTAAAAATTGTCCAAGAGGACACTTAAAGGAGAAACCAATAGTAAAACAGCGAGAAGGATAGCCTACCTTCTCATTTGCCTTTCTTGTTTGTTTTCCCTTTTTTTTTACAGATAAAAATTTTTTTTTTTTTTTTAACTAGATGCATGACCCAGATACCAAGATGCCTATAGCAGTCGAAGAGAGTTCCTCAGCATTTTTTTTTTTTGCAAAAGAAGAAAGGAATAGACGATTCTGCTCTCTGCTCTGTAAGGCAAGAATAGAGGGGGGATTAGATTCCAGGGCAACTATCTGGACACAGGATTGCAGGATCAAACTGAATAGCCTGAGCCAGGCCAAAAACTCCCAGAGGTATCTTGCCAGAAGAATAGCAAGAGATAGTTGTGCAGTCTGATCGCCAATGCAATCCACTTAGATGGCCCATGAATCTTAGAGGCAATTTCTCTGAAATTTAGAACCCCCCAAAGAAAGATCTTTTTTTTTTTGGAAAATTAGGCAATTTTTCCTATATTTTATATAAATGCAGAGAGAGAGGAAGAGACGGAGGTGGAGAAGCCACAGGAAGAGACCACTGAGGGGATGGTGGGACGGGGGTAATGAATGGTGAAGATACAAGAAAAGATCAAGAATTACGGTAGGCAGCGTAATTTTCCTATCTTCCCTTGTCAATCTTCACCATTCATTACTTCCTGGGTGAGGTAGCTCCTCTTCCCCTGGAGGGGAAGAGGCCATACCCTGAGGAACAAGACCCCCAGTCTTCTGCTGGTGAGAAACAGAAGGAGAAGACCCTGGCTTATTCAGAAAGCCTAAGAGGGAGAAGAGTTAGGAGGTGCCTCCGAGGACGAGGAGACGGAGGGAGCCCCTGTAAAAGTCTCCCTAGCTCTGAAGAGAAAAGACGGTCCTCGGAAGGCGGAGCAAATCACCCCACGCCGGGCCAGGGTGACAACCTGGAAAGACGGGCTTGCGGCCCCGCCTGATGCAGATCACTGTCCCGCAGAAGCCTGGAAGCCACCTCATTGGTGTCATAAGATGCCCTTGCTTGGTGTCTCGCCAGCTCCAGGCCTACCGCCAGAGGGCAACAGCTTGTCTGGTTTGTCTCTGATTGGGCATAGATGCCAGCAGCTGGGACATCATCGACCACAGATGCCGCGTTGTGGCAGCGTGTGAGCCTGATGTGATGCAATACATGCACTCGCATCGAGAAGAAGAGAACACTCTTCGCCCCCAACGGGTCAACTGAGAGAGTCCGAATCCGTGGGCGGTCGACGCCAGGCAACGGCGCCCAGAAGGAGTCATCCAGGCATACCAAACCTGAGGATGGGTTGGAAGGGAACCCTAGAGACCAGAGGGGCACAATACCCACGCTGGCAGTCCGCCGGGCTGGGGAAGAGGCAGGGACTGCCATGACCGGATAGACGCCCTGGAAGGGGATAGGCCAGGAAGGTACCACCAGATGCTGGGCACTGAATTCACCAAGGAATTACGCGCCTCCTGCTCGGTATTGTCTCTTCGAACGAGGGAATCTGAGATCCCTCACCATCCTCGAGAGGAAATGCTGATATTCTGTGAAATCAGCATCGGAGGACAGATGAGCTAGGGGTTCCTCTCCTCAGAGGAGGGAGACGAGGATGATGGGAACTGGAATGCCCAGAGGATTCTGCGGCGCTGGGGAGAGTCGAAGACCCGCTCATGCATGTATCTAGTATATGGAGGGAAGGCCGCGAGAACCCCTGAACTGCCCCCAGGATAACGGACCCGAGGGACCGACATGGCCTGGGAGCGGGGTGGTGAAGGCAGAGAGATGGGAGAGGGCACCTCCGGGAGGCAACTTCTGGCGAGGGCTCTTGAACTGGGAAAGGAGCCCCTGGAAAGAGGGATCCCGGATATCAGACCAGGCCACAGAATGGAACCTGGGGAAGCGGAGCCTGGAAGAGCCCTGGGGAGAACCTCCTGTGACGCACGCCGGACTGCATGGATCCAGAAGGGCAGTCCGCACAAACGCCGCCGGAGGACACCCTAGAACCCTGGAGGGAGGGGCGAGGCTCTGCATTTCGGCTCCTGGCCACCCCCCCTGGGGTGGCCAAAGAAGACCGAGCAGCAGACCCCCTGCCCCTCAACCCCTCGGACTCCGAGAGGGCCCTCCTCCTCGACCACAGCGTCCCCCTGTCCCTAGAGAGGGCAACAGCACCCCGTAAGGTAGCTGTCACCGGGCCTCCAGAGAGGGGAGCCTCCCCCTGCGTCACCCCCACGCCTGCCCCCCGGGCCCCGCCACACCCAGCCGGGAACCCTCAGGAGACAACGGAAAGGGGACAGAGGGAGGGCCCGCTGCGCCGGCTTGGCACTCTCAGCCACCGGGACCCAGACTCAAGAGTGGGGTGCCAGGATGGGTCCATCGCTGAATCATCGCCTCCGAGGAGGACGAGACCAGCAGGACTCAATGCTGGCCACCCCAGGGTCCTCGAGGGCGGGCCGCGAACGCCCCGGTACTGGGAGGGCGCCGCCGCTTCCCTCACGCCGGTAGCAGCCAGGCCTAGCTCATTTCAACGGCGCCGCAAGGCCGGGCACCGCCTGGAGGAAGGACAAGGCTCACAACGCCGGGCGATCGATGGCGAGGGCGGCATTCGCGACGGCGCCGCTTGTCCATCGGTTTCGCGAACGCGCCGAGGTCTCAAAGCGGCACCGCCAACGCGCCGCCCGATCACCGGCATCGTGAACGGGCGCCGCTAACGCGCGCTGATCACCGGCGCCGCTAACGGCACTGGACTCAAATGGCGTTGAAACGGGCGCCGCGATCGATCACCGCACCGCGAACGGCGCCAGGATCTCAAACGGCGCCGAAGGCGCGCCGAGGGTCCACCCGAAGCTAGGCCTAAAAGTCGAGGGCCTCCCACGGGGAGCCTGCACTCAAGAGGTGACTGCCGGGCGGTGTCGGCGCCGCTGCCCCGGGAGGGACTATGATGCTCCCCCGACACCGCAGAAGGGGCCTCCTCCTCGGCAAGAAAAGATGAGGAGACCCCCTCCTCCTCAGACCGTATAGGCCCAGGAGGGGACCAGGGGGAAGGGCCTAGAGACCTTACCTGAGAATCCCTTGAGTGACGTCGTCCCCCGAAGGTCGGCGGGGCTTTGCCGAGCTTGAACGCGCGGACTTCGAGGACACGGCGGTCCATGGAGAAACAGGCATCGCATCTAATCCATGTCATGGTTGGGTCCCAGGCAACAAAGACAAACGCTCATGCCGGTCCGAGACGGAGAAATGCCGCCACAGTAACACCGACGAAGCGCCGTCTGCTCAAACACGCTTAGCTCCGGACCCGGACATAACGCAAAAATCAACAAGAAAACAGTAGGAAAGCACACCCGCGCCGCTTTAGAAAGAAAAGAACGGTCTACCGATTACGCTGAAAAAAGGGAAAGAGGAGTTTGACGAAGTCAAAATATGGACGCTCCGAACAGGTGCTGCCTCGACGGCGGGAGAAACAGAACTGAGTTGGAGGAGGAGTCGGTCGCTATTACGGTCTCGTGCATGACGATGACGCCGCCTCGGGGCGGGCCGTTAGGCTAACTTTTAAAAAAAAAAGCCTTGCGGACGGTGGTGCGCCCGCTTATAACCCAGGAAGTAATGAATGGTGAAGATTGACAAGGGAAGATCAGGGAGTTCTCTGTCAAACTGGTGGGGATAGGAAGGGGATTTTTCATGGTCATCAAAGAAACACCAGCATAAATGACAAGCATCTGTGATAAACACAGTTTGTCTTATCGTGTCTGTCTACTGTTTCCTTAAAACTGCCCCACCATATTGCCTATAATCATGGTGACACTTCTGTAAATGAGTACAACTATTCCATAATGAGAGTCAATTTCAGAAAGGAAAGTGGGTGGGGGCTGGGGGGGAGCAAATGGGAATGTTCAACAAGCATTACACAGTAACACTTGTAGCCAATCACTTTTTCCCCATCTCAGCTAACCTCAGGTCCACATCCACTTTTGCCTGTCTTACTGGTAGGCCATTCTGAGTGAGGGAGGTACAGCTGTACACTATACTGTGAGGAGAACAGAAGTAGCAGGGTGCTGAACTGCTAGCTTTCTACCTAGTGCAGGTATGCCATTGTTGCCTGGATTGTGAAGGATTTTTCTCATGTAAAGCTCGGTAGAGAAGAACTTGTGGTAGCAGTTTTAAAATCAGCACCTTACCAGTTCAACTTGTGCTGCAGTTTGTACAGCGGAAGAACTCTAGCTGAGGCCCGCTTTGGGACAGGGAGCTTGGAGTCTGGGCAGTGGTGGAGCCTGCTCCCAGCACAGAGAGGAGGCAGCAGCCTTCAGAAAGCTGTGCGGCAAGAGCATCTCTGCTGAAGACAGTGTGGTTCCTTGGAAAACGAACGTATATTTTACCTCACTGAACTCTGTGGTTGTTATAAATCACTTTTTTTTTATCAAGGGATGTGGTTTTTAGATTTTGGAGTGTAGTACTGTTGTACCATAGTTTGTTTTAAGAGGATATTTTAAGAAACTCCTTTATTTTGTCCCTTTGTTTTGTTTTATTATATCTTTCTTTGGGACAGTTTTTAGTATATGGGCTCATAATTATTGCTATAAAAGTGTTGGGGGGGGGATTAAGAAGCCCTTTTCTTTCAATCCAGCAATGTGTAAATTCAACCACTGCTTGAGAATTTGTATTAATTATATTAATTTAACAAAGGGAGTATAAGAGAGAGTAATTAGAAACTCTGTTTCTTTTATATCTAAATCAACGTTTAACTCCACTAATTGAGCTAATTGATGCTATTGTTAAAGACAGCTGCCGAATGTAATTAGTCTGCACGCATTTTTTTCAATTGTGCTAATTGGTGCTGATTGTAAACACAGCTGCTGGCTGAGAAATTTAAAAACTAGCCTGCACATATTCTTTTCATTGGAGCACTCTGTTCTCTACTAATTGTGCAGCTCTGAGATTTTGAGATAACGTTAAATACTGGGATAACACCATAATCGGGCAGCTGCCTAGTAGCGCTTTTATTTTTGTCTCTTAAAGTCAGCTTTGCCATCTTTTACTTGCTTTCTCAGTTTAGTAAATCTGTTGACTCAGTGGAAGTAGAACTGAGACTTATACTGATAAAATGGTAAAATGGAGTGTCGTTCTGTGCTGTTTTCGAACTGCTTGGAGAACAAATTTTTTCCCGCTTTATAAAGAAATCTGTTTTAAACAAAGCCAAAGTTGCGGTCGGCAAGCAGAAAGCAGAGAAAGCGGAGAATATTAAAGGACTGCTCAGATTCTTGGTGGGGATATAAAGTAATTTGATATACAAGCACAAGTAAGAACGCAACTAGTGATTCTTTGTATTTATTAGTTTAGAATTGTAATTTATTCCCTATATACTTTGAGTGTTGCTAAGACACTGTATGAGCTCCTGTTTATATCACCATTCATATACTTTTTAGTTAGTTGAACTACACTGTTAATCGTTGGGTGGATAAGTGAGGGAGGGAGGGGGCCAATATGTTTTAGCAAAATTCTCCCATTTTGTATTTTGTTTTCTCTCTCAGTGGATACAGGAATTGGTGTGGTGAAACAATCAGAGGAACTTTACAATGTCTTGAAAAATGTTGGTCTCAGATGCCACTCGTGCAATAAGAAGGGGAATACTCTGGATGTGTTTTTACAGAATTAAGAACTGGAATTTGGAAAGGGATAGTAGTATTGCAGCTCGAGATCTTCAGCTTCAGCTGTGAGGGACACTCTGAATGACTGGATTATAATCCTGCCTGACCCTGCTTAGGTGGGGTATAGTGATGCATTTGCTGAAAAGTTGAAGGAACTGGTGAAGTATTCCAGCAATATCTGTTAAAAAGATATTATAATCAATACAACACATGGTGAATATTGACTGACTTTACAAGAGTTTAAAAGTAAAAAAATTAAAAGTATTGTATTATATTTTATAGGAATTTTATAGGAATTCATGTATGACTGAGAAATTGGTCTCTTTTTATCCTTGCGCTCAGTTTTGTACTTAGTGGGTAATCTGATGCTCAATATTACACACTGGCTATTAAATAAGTACTGTTCCCAAGAAATTAGGAAACTAGTTTTTAGTAATCCTATGCTAGCAATTTTATATTAGTGCCACATTTTATTTTTTGTTACTCTAGTCATAAGCCAAGGTGTTAAATTGTTACGGTGCTGAAAATGGTGTTCACCAGGAATGAATATACCTTAATTAATGGTAATTTGGATTTAAATACCATGGGTAATATAGAGCATATTGAAACAATTTCTGGTACAAATTGTGCTTCTGTGCCAGCTATGGGTGTTACAGGTACTAGTGGTGATTTTTATCCCATAGATGGTGCTTTAGCTGGTGCTAAACCCAAGGATAAGAGAGGAAGGACTAAACAATTTGCTAATCACTCTGTGAGGAATTCTGTTATAACAACTTTGAAAGCTAAATTGAAGGGAACAGGGAATGCTTTTATAAAACCTAAACTTAAACAACAGACCCTTAGTGAAGCACTTGTCAAAGATAAGGTTAAATTAGACCAAGAAGGTACTGATTCTTTATCTTTACCTTCACACCCTTTGAATTTTACTTCTACCCCTACTCTGTCCTTAAAGTCTTGTATGTCTAGTTCTCATAAATCATTCTCTGTACTTCTAATAATGAGAATATAAGCTCAGATGTTCTCTCTCTAGTTTTGAAAAATTCTGACAGTACAGGTGACAATTGTAATCGTATACATAATGAGCAACAAATTAAGGAGCAAGAACTGGTATCTTCTGCAACTGGGAATATTGATGATAAAGGAAGTCTTTCCAGTTATGAGATGCAGAATGTACAGAATGACAGAACTGAGCAACAATCCAGATTCTGTGATAATAATGAAATAGCACAATTTGGAACTGAGGAGGTTAATAGTGGGGTTAACCTTAACCAGGAAATATCTCCAGTCTGTAAATCAGTCTTGAATGAAGTTTTAAGTAAATTAAAAGTCACTATCTAGGGGCTCAAACAATTGGATGTGCAGAGGGAATTTTTTTCTTCTGCTGACCCAATCCATTCCCCTGTAGATGGGTCTCGACATTTATAAAAGCAGTGGGCTCCCTGGATGATGACAGTATAAATAAATATCTGCATGATTTGGAGACATTTAATCAATCACTACTAAACAGCAGTACTAGTGGTTCAAATCTGGTCTATACTCCCTCAATTCTGAGTGAAGATATAATTAAAGTCCTTAAAAATTAATATGCTGCTAATCTTATGCTCTGTGAACAGTTAATTATAAATAGAACTGAGATTGAATCACTCAAGGAACTTGTAGCTGTAAATGGAGCTAGGATGGATGATGTTATTAGGATCCTAAGAGAAATAAATCCCTTGAAGGAGTCCTCCTCAATACCCATGGAAAGTGGGAGTGTTAATATTGATGCTTCTATGTTGAATAGTCCAGTACCTATTAGACCAGATTTTTTATCAGTTGATTTCCCTATAGATATATTAGTTAAGAAGAAATCAATAGGCAGGATAGAACAAGCTCAAGATAAGGAAATTGCCTTAACTAATGACTTAGAGACAATTCCAAAACTCAATCCTTTGGCTGGAAAGGCTAACAAGAAAGCAAAAAAAGGGTAAACATAATAGTAAAGATTGTATATGTGGCAAAAAGAAATGGCCAATGGAAGAATAAAAGGCTTAGAGTCAAGCAGTACACAGGGAAAAAAATAAAATAAAATAACCAGGGAGTGAGGAAAACTGCAAATGTACAAGTTTTAAAGGAAAAAACCTGGAAGAGGCAAGAAATGTTACTCTGATTAATGAAAGTGCTTTTATTATTAATTCACTGCAAAGTAAGGAAAACCTGAGTGATACTGATTATAATCATCATTAATTTTCTCCACCTTTGATTACACCCTGGATCAGAATTAATGGACTTAGAACGGTGAAGGAAAATGCCTTGCCAGACTTGGTTCATAACTTATTTAATGATGAACTGAAATTGGATATTGCTGTTAATGATTTTATTATGGCTAGGAGAAATGTGAATGCAAATGAGAATTTCTCCGTGGATAGTGTAGATGTATATCTGGCCTCTGAAAGACTGATACACTATGTCTGGAGAAATCTCTTGGGCATTCAAAGACTCAGTCTTAGTGCAGTGATACTGGATAAAGATTCTAAGGTGACTGATACTATCAATCAATACAAGGAGGCTTTACCTGGCAGCAACAATGGGATGACTGATGTAACTGTTGATGATTATGAGTCTGCACCGGTTACCCTAAGCCTTTTTGGGCATAAGACGTTATATAAAGAAACCAATGATAAACTGGCAAGAGTGTTATGTAATTTGCTTACAAACTTTTTAAATATTAGATTGGGCTACAAAGGTGTATTAGGAGTTTTCAGGTATCCAACCCTGTCAAATGGGGGACAAATTGATATAACCTTTAAAAATCATGTGATAGCCAGTAGGGTTTGGAATACAGTAACAATGCTTGATGCACTTGGTCTTTATTTGGTTGACCATGCTACTGGTGATGGAATTCCTCCATTTTATTTTTGGCCCCAGCCCTGTATCTGAAGGAAATATACTTCATTCTGATATAAGAAGTACTTATACAGTTCCAACTTCAAAATGATTCCTGGCTATCGCAGGATATGAGGTATGACTGTGTGACCCTATAACGGGGTCTCCCCCTTCTGACTTGTGGGTTTGGGTGGATGAATCCAGGGGTTTACTTTACTTGGGGTCCCAATCGAAAAACCTGTCCTCTATGTCTATGGAAGGGAAAGCATCCTTCTTAATTTCTTGGAATATTGCTGGCATTAGGACAAAGTTTCAAGATAAGGAGTGGCTGAACTATATCTGTTCCTTTTATATTATTTGTCTGCAAGAATCTTGGCATAAGCAAGTGGATGACTTGGATAATAATGGTTATACATTGTTTCACTCTCCAGGCTTTAAGTCTGGAAAGATGGGCCATCTGGTGGCATCTTAACATATATTAAAATAGGGATCTTTAAGGGCGTCAGACAACTGGTATTGGAACAGAACTTTGTCGGGATTATTTTCTCGGTTAATAAAACTCTGCTTCTTTTGTTTAACTGCTATATCTCTCCAGTAAAAGACAGAAAGTATTCAAATGAGATTTGGAACAGATTAACTGACTCAGTACGAACATACCAAATGGAATATCCTAATGCTTTCCAATTATTAATTGGAGATTTTAATGCCAGAATTGGCAACTTTGATGGACTAAGTGATAACTCAATATTGGGCTATAAGTTTCCTGATATTCCTAGAGTAAAGAGAATTTCATCTGATGTAAAATTTAATTACAATGGACATAAATTAATAAAATTTATGAATGATAATTTGGTATATCCTCTAAATGGTAGAACACAGGGAGACCATTTAGGTTCTCCCTCTTATTTTACAAAAAGAGTTTTTTCTGTAATTGATTTGGCCCTTTGGCAGGGACCTCTGAATTACTGGGAGGATATGGTAGTAGTAAATAGAGTGGAAAGTCACCATTTTCCAATCACATTGCATAAAATAATTAAGGCAAAGTATGAAACTTGTCTAACACCTATACCAATTATAATTCGTTACTCTAGAAAAATTGAATGGTCTTGGGATTTGCAGTTTGGTGTGTCATCCTTAATAATCTCTTTTTTTAATACCTGGGATAATTCAATTATAGACCCGTCATTAATCTATGAAAATCTTAAATCTCTCTTTAATATTCTTGAGCCTAATTTATATAAAATGATAACTGTGTCAAGTACAAAAGCAACCACAGGATGGTTTGATTTTGAGTGTAAGTCTTATAAAAGGCAGTTGCATACAATATCTAGAAAGGCCAAGGCTAACCCCGGTCAGATTAGTGCTGCTGAGTTAAAAATAGCGAAAAAAAATTATAGAAACTTAGTAAAGCAAAAAAAGAAAACATTCTGTGAACAACAATGGGGCAGGATGTATGTAGCAGTTATGGATAATGATATTAGATCTTTCTGGTCCCTGGTTGCCAAGGGCTGTAAGGGATGGTCTAATGAGTTAGAGCAATATATTGAACCAAGTAGATGGCTTGAGTTTTATGGTAACATGCTGTCAGATCCAAATATGGTATCTGCCTGGGATTCAATGGATATGAATATTATTAAAGATCAGTTTGTTCCAGTCTCAAAAACAGAGGTGATTGAGGCAATTCAGAATACTAACTCTAATAAGGCATCGGGACCAGATATGATTCCAGGGGAAGTTTATTTGTGCTTACCTGAAGTCTGGGCAAATTATTTAGTTCCTTTTTTTAACCAATGTGTCTATGATAACTTTGTCCCTGAATCATGGGTAGGGGCTATTATCTTTCCAATTTATAAAAAGGGTCCCAAGGACGACCCTCTGATGTATCACCCTATAAGCCTACTGGACGTACTGGGCAAGATTGTTGCCAAATTATTATCGGTTAGACTTAGTGGCGAGATAGAATCACTAGGGGGGCTTGCCCCAGCTCAAGCCAGATTTCGGGAAGGATTTTTGACACTTGGCAACTGTTTTATACTTTCACATCTGATTGAAAAATATGTAAATATAAGGAAACAAAAACTGTACATAGTGTTTGTAGATTATAGCTCAGCATTTGACACAATTAATAGATCAACATTATGGGAAATAATGTTATCACGTGGTATTGCCGCTGTATTGGTTAATAGTATTAGAAATTTATATTCACACACCTGGGCTCAGATTCGATCTGGGAGTGTATTATCGGGCAGAATAAATACAAATAAAGGTGTCAGACAGGGATGTATTCTGGCACCTATGCTCTTTTCGATTTATCTGGATGATTTATTAATTCAACTACAGTCTTTACAATCAGATTCTCCTAAAATTGGTACACGTGTCTGCTCAGCACTTGCTTATGCTGACGATCTTGTTTTGTGTTCTCTCTCGGTTTCAGGCCTACAGAACAAATTGAATCTTTTGTCAACTGTATCTGAGACTTTGTCTTTGAAAATGAGTCTTAGTAAAACAAAAGTAATGGTATTTGGATCCAGAATTAATGGATATAGGTGGAAACTGGCAGATGACTATTTGGAAACAGTTTCATCATATATATCCTTGGGTTTACTAAATTCCAACAATGGATTCTGGTGTAGACACCATGATTACATATTTTCTAAAACTAATAAAACAATAGGGGCATTGGCGAAATGTAATCATGCATATGGTGGATACTCACTTAGACCCCTTTTATCCACTTTACAGGCAAAGTACAATGCACAATCCCTATATGGGGTAGAAATTTGGGGGGTAAAATCATTAGACCATTTAGAATTACCAGCTAATAAACTCTTAAGGAAAGTTACTGGCTGTCAAAATCTACCTCGGCCTATTTCCTAAGAGCAGACTTGGGAATTCCCAGCTTGCAGGCACTGGCTGACAGTAGATTGAGCAATTTCTGGATCAGGATTTTAAGCTCATCAAAGGATAGATGGGTCAAGGTCTGCTTAATGGAGAAGGAGGCTTGGGTACAATGTAACCATAAGCAATCGACTTGGCTCTCTTCGTATAGTTTACTTGATAAATATTTGCTGTCTTTCCTGTTGAAATACAGGCATCAGGGTGTGAACATTAGCGAGAATTATAAAGCTTATGTAAAAAATAAAACTGTACAGTTTCATAGAGAGCTGGATTTAGCACGTATTGCTCTTTCAAAATATTCTAGATGGTATTCTCATAGTATCGACAATCATGTATATAGATTTTATTTTGATGTTCTGGAAGATTCACATATTCGTAAAACATATACAAGATTCAGGTTTGAGTTGTTTGAATCTAATGTTAGAAATGCTTTATATAAGGATTCTAGTAATTCTGAGAATATGCTCTGTTCCTGCAAACAAGGAAAAAGGGAGGCCTTGGCTCATGTTTTCCTGAGGTGTCCTTGGTATATTAAAATTAGGCATAAATGGTTGTTTCCATTAATCACAGGAATAGCAACATCCAGTGATACAGAGCTTATTAAGGTTTTTCTTTCCTCTGATGACCCAATTATCATATATTCTGTGGGAAAATTTGCATTCCTAACAATGAAAATTAGGAGAAGGAATGTGAGTACCCTCAAGGGTTTATCCTTAGTAGCCTAATGGTCTTGGTCCCCCTTAATGCTATAACCTGGATTCATCTACCTGACCCTCTTTTGATAATTCTGCACATAAATTGTACTTTCTGTACTTATTTGCACTATTGGTCAATATGTATAAATTGTTGTGTAAGATTGTATTTTTATGTCTTGTGATAGTGTTATGTTTGTTTGTAAGTTGATGTTTAAGTATTTATTTTGTGATAATCATTTTTTTTAAGATTGAACAAATAAACTAAACAAACTTGCAGCCAATCAACATCAAGAATTCTCCCTACCCATTTTCTAAAGCAAGTACATTACCCTGTCATCTTGGAAAAAAACGATCATCCCTCAGCTTAGAACTCGGGGAGGGGGGCTGATTTTCAAAGGGCCTGGTATGGGCCATTGACTGAGTCCCCATGTGCAACTTGCTGATGCAGAGAAAAATCTCACACAACTGAAAATGTTATTTTCAGCATTTTCTTTGTGTATTGGTGGGGTTGACTGTTTTTCCCCAAGGTACAGTATGCAAAAAAAATGCTATTTTTACTACTACTAGGTGTAGCATTTTTACACAGCCAGGTAAAATAAATATGTCCAATCTGCTCTAAACTACGGAAAAAGTTGCAAAAAAAAACAGTCTTTTTGAACACTGTGTGCATGCCAAATTGCAGCTCTGCAAGGGTACCCACCCTAATGCAATTTTGTATAAGCACATGCACAGTTATTCAAATTTTGAAAATCTGGCCCATGGTTCATTAATGTGCTATACCTGTATCTTCAATGTACCTGGTTTGGGTAGACCTAATTATCCTTTCACTTCCAAATATCACTAAATGCATCACATAAAAGTTCTAAAAAATAGTAACCAACCTTCACAGGCTCATCAAAAGTAAAGCAACAGAACATTAGGAGAGTAGTTCTAATATCAAAATGAATTCTTTTGCATTTCTGCTACTGACATTCCATGGATCACCTGCAAATTTTCTCACAAAGTCTCTGGTGCCCACAGGCTGGTAGCTAGAGTACACTTACTAGATCAGCAAATGTTTGCCTCCTTTCACAGGACAGAAAGGAATAGTCAGTATCTTTCTCCAAAAGGGTGTGCATCTGACACAACAGCAACAGCTCAGGTTTTGTTCCTTCAAAGTTGAAAACCTGTGGCAGTTTTCCTGGCAAGCTTCTAACAGCGCTGTTCTCTCTTTGAAAGTTAATCCCTTACCCTTCTAGCTCAAAGATCCATCATTCTCTCTGCCCCTTCTCCTAAGAGTTGACTGAAAGAGGACCAAGGAGCATGATGTCATATTCCAGTCTGATAGTACTGAAAATATGTCCTCTTAATTAACTGCACCTGTGACCTTCCTCCATTAAAATAATGAATCCCCAGTCTGTCCTCAAACATAAGGATTGTCTATTTCTGGTATTGGTGCCAGCTCTAGAGAAGTGGGAAATATTTCATTGCAGGATTCACAAACATCTCTTATTTCTATTGCTTAATGATGCATTTAACTGTTTTTAGGACCTTAACCCATTAATGTCTTGCTTCCCACTGCAGTAATAGCCTTGCACAGATTCCTTTCTCAAAAGCTGCTCTTTTTAGGTCTGATGGGTTAACCTGCAAGTTCCTAGTGAAGGAAGAGGTACCAGGGGTCAAAACCCTGACCCTAGTGCACAGATTTGTTTTTCAGAGCTACAGGGGCTCCTTGATTACTTACCGGGGCTTGGCCCCCAGCTTAATTCCAACAGTGACTACAGCCATTTAAATTCAAAATGATGCACAATTCCAGAAAAGAGAACGTCAATGCTGATTTTCTGTAAAATATGGTTCAGGGCCAGCCCGGTGGTGTTGAGGGATAAGACACTGGACGCCTTATCTCGAGCCATGCTGAAGACCCGTGTTTGGAAACGAGCATGGACCATCGGAGGTTGGCCGGGGGTGTGGAGCTGGATGTAGCTGCCAAAAGGCAGCTCTCCTCTCTGGGGAGGGTAGGTGGTATCCCTCGGCTCTTGACTGCCCCATGGTGGAGGCCGGGGGACAGCACAGGCCAGAGGGAGTGCCAGGTGCTAGGCTAATAGGTGGGCAGATGGGGCCATCACCAGGGCTGTAGTATGCATGCGCACCTCCACACGCATGCGTCTCTACTCCTGGGGCCCTGAAGTAAAAATGGAAGGACCTCAGAAAAATGGAAAAATCACGGAGCCGGCAGCAGGATGATGCCCGACCTACCACAGGCTCCACTCCCGGGCTGGGCTTAAGGTAAGCACCAGTAATTCCGGGATGTCAGGGCTGGTCAGGCTGATGGGGGCAGCCAGTGCAGGAGATAAATAATCACACATAAAAGGAAAAAATATGGTTCAGGAATTGGGAATTCAGAACATTGAAAATATGCAAGTACTTAACTGAACTGCTTGCTGTAAAAGGTGTTATGAAAAAAGGGATACTACACATGCCAAGAATTATAAATGTTATAAGACAATGTTAAAAGAGAAATAAAAGGTTTTAGAAATCTGTTTTTTTTTCCTTAAAAAAAGAGTTCCCCGGCCCAGTGGTGTGGAGGGTTGATGTGCTAGATGCCACACCTTGTGCTATGACGGTGACCCGGGTTTGGGAATGACCTTGAGTCATTGGGGTGCCGGCATGGGGGGATGGGCGGAACAGGATCGAGCATGCCGATGGGCAGCTCTCCTCTTCTGAGGGTGGTGAGGGTGGGTTGGTGCCCCCTGTAGTTCCGCTCCCACTGGATGGAGGTCTGGTGGGTAGCGCAGGCAGAGAGAGGGTGGCAAACAGTTCTGGGAGGTGGAAGGGTCTGAGCTGGTGCCACAGGGTGCGTAGCATGCCTCCACATGCTCGCACGGCCATATGCCGGGGCCTGGGATGTGGGGGTTACGGGAGAAAACCAGTAAAATACCTATGTGTCCCCATCGCCACTTGGCAGAAGGAGGCGACGGGGACCAAACAGCTGTATATAAAAAAAAAGAGTTCCTTCTTAAAGAGAGGTCTGTGTGACAGGGTTGGGTCAGACCCTGTCCTATTTGTTATACACAGAGAGTTAGAAAGCAAAGACCTATTTTTTCCTCTCCTACTTTACCACGTGCATATCTCTTGTGTATCTGACTGCACAATCAGATTTTCTTGCAATATCTATGAAATGGCCACTCTGATGGTCTCACAATTTCTTCCTGTTATCTCCCCTCCTTCACTTGCACTTTCTTTCTTTCTTTGCTTCTCTGTGGTTAAACACATATGTGTGAATCTTTATCTGAAAATGAGATCCCTCGGTTTGTAAATGTGTATAACTACATTGTTGAAATGATTGCAGAATGCTTTTTGGGTTTCTGAAAAAGAAAGTAGTCAGGTGCGAGATTGCCTGACCATCCAAAGCTTTAAATCTGCATTTAAAACATATTTATTTAGCCCAGCTCATCCTGACTTTTAGGCCACTGCTGTATTTATTGAATTTTAAATTGCTGGATTTATTTTTATTGATTTGTTTTAATGATTTATTGTATCGTACAAGCGCCTTAGTTGTGAGAAAGGCACTTTTTACAAATAAAGTTTTGCTTGCTTGCTTGCTTTAATACAGGGGGTTGGCCCTGAGATATATTTTAACCTCCATAAGCTTGTTTATAGACTTGTTAACAAAAGTCTAGCTCTGGGAAAGAATGCTCTATTTTGTTGCACTTGTTAAAGACTAGATGCGCTCATTAAGCTGGCCTCAGGAAAGAAACTCGACAAAGTTCTGGTGCGTTTTGTGAGAAACAGAAAATGCAACTTAGAACAATCGGGATGCAGAGTTTAAACTGCCTGGAAAAGACATCTTATAATAAGAGGACAATGTTTTGTTTAGAGTGATAGAGAGACTGAGATTTAAAATAATAGAGACAGAGACTCTCAGACATAGGACTTTGTTTGTACTGCCTATATGAAGAGCTATCCTGTACAGTTTTAAAGGAGAACTACGGGGAGAGGTGAAGCCCCGACTGCTGCACAGGTTGGGGCTTCACCTCTCTGATCCTCCCTGCAATGGCCATAAGAAATTTAGAGTTTAAGTAGCCATACCCATGGGATGTAGGCAAATTCAGTAAAAACAGAGCCGGTATTGGAAATATATGTATTTTTTATTATTTTTTTTTGGTCCTCGGCTGGGGGGGTTGTGCCCCCCTTCCAGCCAGCCTTCATGGCTACTGCCTCGGTCATGGCCAGAGCTTCACCTCACGACGCAGCCCTTCCCAGACTGCATCACAGCGGGTACTTACCCCACCACTGCGGAGACCTGGAGGGCGGGCCCAAGAAGGAGCTGACTTGGGAGCGACCATGGCAGCGCCATCGGGGCAGCCATCATTCTGTCATGGATTTTTTCTTGTAGGTAGCTCTCCCTTGGGTCTCGCATGCAATGGCATCAATGACGCAGCAACATACGCTTCCGAACGTTGCTCTGCTGCCGCCAGTGCCATCCCTTGCTGTTGACCCCGAAGCTTGCACAGCCCTCGGCCACCACTAGGAGCCGGCACCTCAGTGGTTATACCCCCCCGGAGAGCTGTCCCTGGAACGCTTGATCCTCCTCCTCCTCCTCCTGGCTGACCCCTGGCGATCCATGCCCATTCCCAAACATGGGTTGCTGGCATAGAATGAGGTGTGGCATCCAGCGCCTCAACCCTCAGTACCACTGGGCCGACGGAAATATATGTATACTTTTATTTCTGTACATAAGTGCAGTGTAATGGTAGGGGCAGTGCAGCGCCATCATCTTGTGGTATTACCAGCAAAATCCCAGAGGGTGGAGGAGCGTCGTTATGAAAATGCTGGCGCCACCGGAGATTTCAGTGAATTTTACGAGTGCTCAGGTACTTAATTTCTAAATTTCATATGGCACCTGCGGGGGGGTGGGGGATTGCAAAGGTGAAACCCCAATCTGTTCAGCGGTCGGGGCTTCACCTCTCCCAACAGAACTCCTTTAATTTTTTTTAATTTTATTGTTATTGATAACAATAAGACACTATTTGCGAAATGTTATAACTTCTCCTGGTATGCCTATGCTTCCTGACCTATGACTCTATGACACCCCTTGATAAGCAATCCAATCCTAAGGTGGTCTTTGGGTGGGCAGTCATATACTGGGGGGGGGGTCATTCTAGCATGTCTGTATGTGACTGCATGGCTGTTCCGGATTTTTATCCCACTCTGCATTCAGTAAAATCCAGAACAGCCTGAGCTCGGTTTGCACATTCTGGATTTTATCAATTCCCCATACTAGAATTCCCCCACAGCCTCTCCTAAATCCACCATAATCGAGACACTGCACAGCCTGCAGTGGTTCCTATCCTTTGTGGAAATAGGAAAAAATGAGGGCGATTGTGTAGAGAGTCGGACCACCCAGGTTGCGTAGCTCAAAAGCTACAGAAATCGCACGCCGCTTTCTGCTGTAAACGTAAACTTAGCGTAACGCTTACGTAACGAGACATGCGTGTCAACTGACCCAACCACCACAAATAAAATAAATTATCATGAAAAAGTGTAAAAAGAAAACATAATAGCAGACTTAATCAGTGTACTTAACTTTCGCCAGAGGCTGTACCCCTTTTCTCAGTTCAGGCTAACTCTGCACGTAGGTACACAACATGATCGCTTGCTCATTGTCAGTTACGCATTAAGCGCAGCTCCGCCACTGGTCCAACAAACTACACAATCACCAAAATGAGTACAAAAAAAAACAAACAAAAAAAAACAAAACACTGCCCCAGTGTTGAGGATCGTAGCATGAAGGCAGAAGAGTAGCCAGGATTTCAAAAACCGAAGGCCCAAGCACTGGTTCATACTGTGTAGGGTAGGTTGATATTTATTGCCAGCTGAGTTAAAGCAAGTTTGGGCCAAATATTAGAATCCAAGTGAAGGCATAGACCTGCATGCTTTGGCCTGGCTACTCCCCTGGAAGGGACATCAAGCCAGGAAAATGGTGGTGGGAGGGGCAAACAGTTACAGAAAAATCTAAAGGGGAACATTGACTTTCACTTTTGAAGGCTTCTTCAGTATAAAATGCACTACCTGGCTTTGAATTTGGTGAGGAACCTGCCCTCCACAGTATGTGCATGGCGGCCTAGTACATCCAGGTTCGTCCCCAGTGCCACCCAGTGGTGTATCCAGAAATTTCCATTTTGTATGCACGCCATCTAAACTGCTGCCTCTATTAAAAAAAATAAATAAACACGCTCTCTCCAACTGCTGCCCCCAATACAAAACAGTCTCATATTTTAATTCAATCAGAGTGGAGAACCACTGGTCCGCTTACTGAGCATACAGATGCTGCCTTGCTCACTCTGCACATGCGTGCCTCTAACATATGCCAGCTTTATTTTGAAAATACTTAAAAATAAAAAAAAAATGCCTAAATGTTTCCCTAAAACAAACAGCGGGAAAATTAGTTTTGTCAACTGCTGCCTGCTACAATATCTGCGCGATGTCCAGGCTGTACCACTTCTTAGCATTATGGCGGGCGGGGGGCAGAAAACTATTAACAAAAATGCTTTTTAAAGTTATGCTGACAATTTTATGTTGACAGAAAATTTTCGACTGCTTCACAATATACAGTATTAATATTGTAACAGAACCCCCCCCCATTTGTCTCAGAAGCTGTGTCCATTCCTCCCTCCATTTTTTTTGTGATATATTTAACATAGAGGATAATGTATGGGCATCGGTGGTTTACTGCACTGTGCTAGCATCGAGTGATTCCCTTGGCAACCTAGGTAAACCTCGAGAGCGCAGCTCGAGAGGTTTACCACGGTTGCCAAGGGAATCACAAGATGCTAGCACAGTGCAGTTGACCACCGATGCCCATACATTATCCTTTTATAGTGTATGGGCAAGGTGTGGACCATAGCTAGCAAGTGAATAGATATTTGCCCTACCTTGCACAGAAGATTATGGGACGCTGGTTCAGTGCCATCAATGAAACCATTTATTTAACATTCTGGTAACTGAAACACTTTATATTTTCATGCAGAGTATTAGCAGGAAACTGTACCTGGAACAGCAATTTAAACTGCTACGGCTAAAAAAAAAAAAACGCACAAAAAGATCCATGTCAAGGGTCAGGTAAAAAACCATGTGACTACTGTTATCCAATAGTTAGTTCAGTAGGTCAAAAGTCACGCATTTTTGTGCTGCGAAATGGTGGCGATCTTCGGCTCAATTCTTAGGCGGTTCTTTCTGATCTGTTGAGAAAAGGAAAAAAACAAAATTGCCAGGTATGATCGAAGCATTCATATATCGGAATCAGTTTTTTTTTTGAGTACGTCTGTTCTGCTGTCCTTCTATGAAAGACTTTCTATCCTGGGTCACTGGCTTTGAAAATGTTGCTACTGCCATGTTTACTATTAGAACAGCTTTGTATTTTGAATTTCCTATTTTGAATAACTGGAGCACATCGAGTCTGTTTGAATCGCGTGCTGCCACAGGCGTCCTTAGAGACAGTAGCATGGCTGAAATGCTTGTTATGCCATCGATGTGCCGTGCGAACGATGGGTTAACAACAATCACACGTCACATCGATGGTATAACAACATGAGTAAATGATGATTTTCGTGGGGTAACTGCGTTCTACCATACACTATAATGCTCTCATGCCACAAGAGCCAGTTATGCGTGTGGGGAACAGGACCGAGGTTTCCCAGCACAAGAAGAAAACCAAGTGCGGTTTTTGAATGTTGGCTCGCGGCCGACAATTGTTGAACTTCTGTGTGGGGAGAGGTGGGCTTACTGTGAGGTTGAAACTGTCCCTGAGCTCATCTGTGTGCCTCAGCTGTCTCCTCCCAGTCCCCAAGTGAAGCAGCCAGCAGTCTGTAGAGTGCGGCGGATTCAGTGTGGCGAAAGAACCATTAGTCGGTCGCGGTGTGGGCTCAGTTAAGCCCCTTTTATTATTTTAAAAGTAAAAGTTTCAGTTCTCGTTGGTGGTATAGTGTCGGGATGTCAGGGGTGGGGCGGACTGAAAAGACCTCCCCCCTGCCCCCAGAAGAAAGGACTGTCTAGCACTGCCTGGAGCAGCATATTCCCCCACCTCCTCCCTCCACGGTCTTCACCCTGGGCTGGGGCGGCAAGTTAGTGGCAGCACTAGCAGGCAAGCAGCTGGGCGGTGACCGCCTGATCTAATTTAATTAATAAATGCAATAACTGTGTAACTGTGCTGTAGGACACCACAAGGAAAACCTGTAGCGGGGGCTAGAGAAAGACCAAGAACCGCCCATAGGCGGTATTATTTTATTTAAATAGTGCTCCTGTTATAGCAGAGGTGGGGTTTATTTCAATTAAAAAACTCCCGTGGTGGGGCCTAGGGCAGGACAAGCCTGAAGATTTGTTTATAATAGACTATAGGACTCTGCAGTGATGGGGCAGGGCCAAGCCCAAGTTAAAGACTTAGGCACTTGGGCTAGTAAAAAGAAAGGTCCCTGTACAACAGCAAACCTGTGATTGGCCACATCTTCAGGGGCAGGGTTGACTGGGAGAAACCAATAATAATTCATACAAACTGCTGAAACCCAAAGTACAGTTTCCCAGTAACTGATTACTGACTGTAGGATTTAAAGAGACAGTACTGGAATGTAATACTGTCGTTGGAACTGTATTATATTCCTGATTTTTGCTGCACGTGAACTTTACTTGTGTAAGACTTCTTGCAGCCCACATTTTGGGGATTATTACCTAATTTCTTTGGGAAGATCGGATCCAAGTTTCAGTAGCCAATTCATGCTGCTCAGGTTCAAGCACTTCGGCTCTATGAATTTCCCCCCATTTTTAGGTACAGAACCAAGTACCAGAGGTCCATATCCGAGTGCTAGAGGTCCAGATCCACAGTGCCAGAGGTCCAGCGCCAGAGTGCCAGAGCTCCAGTGCTGGAGGTCCAGATCCAGATTACCAGAGATCCAGAGCATAAGAGGTCCAGTGCTGGAGGTTGCCAGAGGTCCAGTGCTGGAGATCCAGGGGTCCAGATTCATAGCGCCAGAGATCCAGATCCAAAGTGCCAGAGGTCCGGAACCAAAGTGTCAGAGGTCCAGCACCAGAGATCCAGTGTCAGAGTGCCAGAGGTGCAGAACTGGAGTATCAGAGGTCAAGCGCCGGAGGTCCAGGGATCCAGATCCAATGTGGCAGAGGTCCAGTGCTGGAGTGCCAGAGGTCCGATACTGGAAGTCCAGGGGTTCAGCTCCAATGTGACAGAGGCCCAGAGACTGAGTGTCAGATTCTAAGTACCAGAGGTTCAGTGCTGGAGGTTCAGAGCCAGAGTGCCAGAGGTTTGGAGGCACAGAGCTCCATTAACAGAGGGTTGACACCACAGAACCAGCAGGTCAGTAACAAGGGTCCAGTGGGGAAGTATCAGATGTACGGAAATCAAGTATCAGGGGTTCGGCACCATAGAACCAGCAGTCCTGCACCAAAGGTCCAGTGCCAGAGACACAGAACCAGCCCAACGAGGTCAAGATTGCGCCATCTGGGGTGGTCAGAAGAGGGTTGCAGACAGCTTAGTTCCCTGGGGTCAATATTGGACCATCTGGGGTGGTCAGAAGAGGGCTGATGCCATAGCCACTACTCCCATCACAGACAACTCTATTCCTCTAGGTCAAGACTGGACCACCTGGGGTGGTCAGAAGAGGGCAGACGCTACAGCAGCTTGCCCCACTGCAGACAACTCAGTTCCTCAGGGCCAAGATTGGACCATCTAGGGTGGTCAGAAGAGGACCAGCGCTGTAGCAGCTGTCCCATCGCAGACATCCCCGGCTTCAAGATCAAGAAATCGCTGCCTCCCAGTGACCAAAACAGTCTAACCTATTAGCCGTCACCGCTGAGACTCTTTAGAACCATTTTGGAACTACTTCATTGACTTAAGAGTTATTGTTTGTTCTGTTATTCATTTTCTTTAGAGTTTTAGATTCCCTCTACCCATATATTTACTGCCGTCTAAATCTTAGTAAACTGTTGTTTTTATCTGACTCTTCCTTGTCTATCTCATTTGTGCTGATCCCCCCATGGTACCCACGTAGGGGAACACAGCCTCCCCTGTTCCGGCGCTCTTTATAAAATTACCAGTTACCAGTGCTGATTGGCCTACATTTAAGTGGTCAATCACCTGGTCATTGAGCCCAACAAGGCCCCTCTCCTTAGCTGATTGACTTTCCATTATGGGCAGGACCGATTACAATATGTATACTTGTGCATGTTTCTTACTGCATAAGAATGTTATCTCATGCTGTTTGGGCTAACGGAATCACTCAACTTAGTTTCACAGTCCTGTTGCTCAAACAGCACAAAATTACACTCTTATGCAGTAAGAAACACACACAAGTATACATATTAATATGTAAAACAGACATAGGTGCCAGTACCGTGCTCTGGATCTATAGGGCCATCTCCAACAAGCAGTCTCAATATATTAAGTATTGCCTATTTTCTTGCATTCCTGGCTGCTATCTGCTGAGAAGCCAGCCTCGTATTGCCCTTTACATACCCAGAGTTAGGATGCACTTTGGTCGGGTGGCAATTAGTCATACCTTGCCAGTCCTCTGGAATATTGCTCAAAATTTATTGCAGCTCGTTTCACCTGTACCATTAGCTGCCTTCAGAAATCTTATCCAACAATCATTTATGGAGTCCTGCAACTGCTTCTGCCACTGAATCTCTGACTCTGCCTCCTACCTGTCTGTCACCTCCCCTACTAATGGCACCTTTTCACCCCATACCCTCCCCCCTACCCTTAGACCTACCGTGCCAACTAATGCAGCTATGACAATCCTGAAGGTATTACAACTGTCCCCCTCCCAACCTCTCCTCCCGCCACTATCCTTGGCACGTCCTGTGCCCTCAGTGCCCTTGCTTTATAGTATTCTCCTAGGCCACATAATGCTTTGCTGGTCTAGAACTCATCCAACATAATATTGTACTCTACTGTCTATCAGAGGCCTGCCTTGCACAGAACTCACACATAGCGGTATGCTGACTGCCTTTGGTACCACGCCTGTAAATTATGCTGCCTTGTTCTGTTCTAAGTGTCAAATATTACGTTGCTATTTGTAAATTATCGTACACCACTGTGCCAAGCCATGCCATTCTCACTTGTAATGACTGTACATAGGCTGCTAATGTTGCTACATGTATGCCAGATTGTTGCATTGTGACTTGTTGTTGTTGTTTAAACTACCAGGATACTACTAGCCTGGATATTGTGGCAGTCACTGAAACATGGTACACAGAGAACCATGACTGGGATGTCAACATACCAGGATACACAATCTACAGGAGGGACAGGGTGGGTAAAAGAGGAGGAGGAGTAGCTCTCTATATAAGGGAAGGGATTAAAGCAACAGAACTAAAGCATAAACACAAAGTTGATGAGTCACTATGGGTCACCCTGGAGACAGAAAATGGCACCACAATCTGCTTGGGGGTTGTGTACAGACCACCATCTCAGGGGGAGGAAATGGACAAGGAAATGATAGAAGGCATCCTTAAAATGGCAGAAAAAGGGGAGATATTGTTGATGGGGGACCTGAATATGCCAGATGTTAACTGGAGTACCGTTGCTGCAGGCACATCCAAGAGCAGAGTCATTCTTGATACCCTACAGGGGGAATGCCTCAGACAGCTAGTGTTGGAACCCACTTGGGAGGGAGCAATCTTAGACCTGGTACTCTCAAATGGGGAAGGAGATAGGATCTCAGATTTAGAAGTGGGTAGCCATCTGGGAACAAGTGACCACCAAACAGTGTGGTTCACAATAAGCACAGCCATAGAGTCAAGCCATACAAAAATAAGAGTATTGGACTTTAGGAGGGCTGACTTTGGGAAAATGAGAGAGTGCTTCAGAAAAGCACTAGCAAACAGGCAAGAAGAAGGGGTGGAGGAACAATGGGAAATAATCAAAACAGCCATCACAGAGGCAACAAACCTTTATGTGAAGCAAATCAACAAAACAAAATGAAGGAAAAAACACTATGGTTGTCAAAAGAGGTGGAAGGGAAGGTTAAGGAGAAAAGGATAGCATTCAGGAAATATAAGGAAACACAGAAGGAGCAGGACAGAGAACTTTATCAGTAAAAGCAGAAGGAGGCAACGAAGGCAGTCAGAATAGCAAAGGCACAAACTGAGGAAAAGATAGCCAACTCTGTTAAGAAGGGGATAAAACCTTTTATAGGTACATTAGGGAGCGAAGAAAGACCAAGGGAGGGATACAGAGACTTAATAGAGGGGAGAGAATGTGGGCAGAGGGTGACAGTGAAAAAGCAGGGATACTGAACGAATATTTCTGCTCGGCATTCACAATGGAAGAGGAGGGGGAGGTACCTAAACCAAACAAGAGAAACACTCTGAACAGAGTGTCCATTCACAGAAGAAAGGGTTTTGAAAGAACTCTTGAAACTGAGGGTGGACAAAGCAATGGGCCTAATGGGATTCACCCCAGAATTCTAAAAGAACTAAGGGTAGAACTAGTAATGCCACTGACTACTCTCTTTAACAAATCATGGGAGGATGGGGTGGTACCTGAGGACTGGAGGAGGGCAAATGTGATTCCACTTCACAAAAGTGGGAGCAGGGCAGAGGCAGGAAACTACAGACCAGTTAGTTTGGCCTCAGTGGTAGGGAAAATGATGGAATCACTTCTGAAGGAAAGAACTGTTGAGTACCTAGAGGCCACTGGGGCACAGGACCAAGGCAGCATGGTTTCACAGCAGGAAGGTCATGTCAGGTGAACCTAATAGATTTCTTTGTCTGTGTGACCAAAGTAGTAGACCAGTGAGGGGCTGTGGATATGGCCTACCTAGATTTTAGCAAAGCATTTGACACAGTCTCACACAAAAAGATTAATATACAAGTTAGCCAGCCTTGGAGTGGGTCCCAAGGTGGTAGCCTGGATAAAAAACTGGCTGGACAACAGGACGCAAAGGGTAATAGTAAACGGAGTCCACAGTGAAGAAAGGAGGGTAACTAGTGGGGTACCGCAGGCTTCGGTACTGGGACCAGTCCTCTTTAATGTCTTTATAGGTGACATTGGTGAGCACCTGGAAGGAAAAGTATGTCTCTTTGCAGATGACACAAAGATCTGCAACAGGGTTGATACACAAGGTGGGGTGGAAAGTATTAAAAGGGACTTGGCAAGGTTGGAGGAATGGGCAAATATATGGCAGCTCAGATTCAATGCAAAGAAGTGCAAGGTAATGCATCTGGGAAACAAAAACCCAGGGGAAGAGTACACAATGGGGGGTGAGATAATAATAACAAAAATCTAACAAGACCTAGGAGTAGTTATATCAGATGACCTAAAGGTGGGCAAGCAATGTGAGAAGGCAGTAAGGAGGGCTGGGGGGATACTGGGATGCATAGGGAGAGGCATCAACAGTAGAAAGTGGGAAGTTGTTATCCCTCTGTACAGACAGTTGGTGAGACCCCATCTAGAGTACTGCTTGCAATTCTGGAGACCCCATCTCTGCAAAGACATAGACTGAGTTGAGGCTGTTTAGAGGAGAGCAACCAAAATGGTGCAGGGTCTACACCAGAAGACATACGAGGAGAGACTAAAGCAGCTTAATATGTATACCCTTGAGGAAAGGAGGGACATGATAGAAAATTTCAAGTATCTCAAGGGAATTAATAAAGTACAAAAGGGTAATATCTTTCAGAAAACGAGATGTACAAGAACAAGGGGGCACAATTTGAAGACAGGGGGATGGCTCAGAGGTAATGTTAGAAAGTTTTTTTTCACAGAGAGGGTTATGGATGCATGCAACAGCCTTCCTGAGGAGGCTGTGGAGTCAGTAACAGTGGGAGAATTCAAGAAAGCATAGGACAGACATAAGGCAATTCTAGTGGGGGGTAGGAGGAAGTAAGCTGTTGATTAACTAGAATCTGCAGCTTATCCATTAGGTAGGGAAATGGGCAGACTGGGTGGACCAAGCGGTCCTTATCTGCCTTCAAATTCTATGTTTCAGGTCCATCTTGTAAATGAACCCTGTTCAATGGTGTTGCGCCTGGCTAAATAAAGATATTGATTGATTGAATACCTATGGGCGAGTTGGGGGCTGCACCCTTCCCCCCAACTTTTGCCCAAGAGCATTCAAACTGCCACTTTAAATACATGCAAGGTTAGAAAGGCTGCAGCCATTGTCTCTTTTGTTGTACAGTGCCTCCCCCCATATGTTCCAGCACCGGTGAAAAACAGATTATTGTCATACGTCTCATCTAATTTTTAAACATGTTGTGCACGTACAATGTCTATGTCCTACATAACAGCCCTTAACAGATACAGATTCTACTCAGTAGCCTACCCTAACTGAAATACTGCAGATAAGAATGGTAACAAAAAGGCATATGGTTTGGACAGGTACTTGTACACAAATGTGTACAGCGAGTATGCCTGCCCACACTCTTGCTGCCACCCCGGATCTACACGATCGAGGGCTTACCAAGAGAGAAAAAACCTATATGGAGTGAAGTCCATGTCCGTTACCTTAGGAATAGAAAAGGAAGGACCACACATACATCATCATGGCTGCCAAAAACGGCTTCAGCGGTTTTCGAATAAGGTTAGCACAAGATTTTGGTGATATCATTATCTACCCCTATACTTTCGTGTGATTTAGAATACTCTGTAGATTTATATATTTCCATCTCAATAATTGAGATCCGCATCCCTGGCATTCAGGTGCAGTAAATTCCTGGAAAGCGCCTACTACCATAGAATCACATGAACTCTCCGCCTACTACTACTACTACCGCAGCAGAGACCGCCGGTGGGGAGACAGGCAGGGCAGTCCCGCGCGCCACAGCTCCTCCCCCTCCTCGTCAAGCCTGCAAGGCGGAGCTCGGGCAGTCGGCGACGCCGCCGTGAACTCGTCCGCGGTGGCAGGCAGCCCATCCGCTAGCCGGCTGCTGTCCGCCAGTCTCCTAACTGCCGCTGCCTTGTCGTGCTTTCCATTTGCTGTAGTTAATAACCGGCTCGATGAAGGTAATGCTGCTGAGCGAGCTGAACGGGCTGACCCGGGAGCTCTCCCTCTACCTGGAGAACCAAGTGAAAGTGGGGCTCTTGGGCTCCGGGGTGGGCTTGTCCTTGGTGCTGGGATTCGGCGCGGCGTACACCTTTTACTACCTCAGCATCATCGCCAAGGTGAGTGACAGTGGAAGGGCAGCCAGCACGTTTTTCTGGCGGTGGTGTGATGGGGATTAAGACCACACCAAGCAGCTGGGTTAAATCCCAATACTGACACTGTAGTGCAGCAGGAGGGGGTGCACCACTCCTGAGGTGCAGTCTTTCGGATGAGACGTTAAATTGAGGTCCCATCTGCCTGTTCTGGTGGCAGTTCAGGTCGGTGGATGTTAAAGATGCCATGGCACTTCTCGAAAATAGTTGGGGAATTTTCCCGGTGCCCTGTAGAAATCGCCCCCCACACACACACACACACACACACACACACACACACACTAAAAATACCACCAACAGCTTAATGTGGTTCAAGGTCAAGTGGCATTCATCTGTATTCCCTTCCCCCGGGTCGTGCCTGAAATAGGCAGACTTTGTCTAGTGCGCTTACCAGGTCAATAAAAAAATAAATATTACATCCGTACATGGCGGGCGGGTAACGACGGGGAAGGGGTTACACCGGTACAGTCGGAGGGTGGGTAACGGGAGTCGGGACTCAGGCGGGTAGCTGGTGTACTGGTGGTACCGTACCTAACAGTGGGTTGGTCCCTTTTAACAACTGGCATAGACCAGTCTCTGTCACGGGCTTCATCACGAAACGTGTTCCTTTGATACCGGTACCGATGGGTTACCGTTCTGAAGAACGTTTTATGTCGGTGATAGCTACCTTGACATATTACGTTTCAGAGTTACCGGGGCAGATTTCGACTGTAGTCAGTTCTTTGTTAGTGCCCCGATTCTACATTTAGATATCGGAAGTGCAAATTCCGCTACAGTACTATTGTTCCTTTGCCCTTTTCTGTAATTCTTCACTGCTTGGCCGGAAGATGCTGAAAATGACTGCAGCTTCAGTAGTAAGATGTGCAAAAGGAAAGGGGTTGGCAACCAATACTGAACCTCGTTTATTTTCTAGTGAAGTAGCGAGATTCGTAGTGTTCTCGATGTAGAACAGCAAAGTCTTATGTTTCATTCATTCTTCTCGTTATTACCAAGTCAGACATCGGGCTACCCACATAATTGTTTTTTTTTGTTTGTTTGTTTGCTGCATTGTTCTACAGAGACCACAGCTGGTGACAGGAGGAGAGAAGTTTCGCCGGTTTCTGAAAGATCATTGTCCTGTCCTTACAGAAACTTACTATCCTACCTTTTGGTGCTGGGAAGGGAGAATTCAGACTCTTCTCAGACCTTTTATTACTACCAAACCTGCGGTGGAATACAGAAAGTAGGTACCGTGTATTTACATTAATCAATGCGCAAATTATTTTATGAGCTGTTTAATTTCATGGCCAGTTTCAAAGCAGACTATTCGAATTATATTTACTTATGTTTACAGTGTATTTTGACTCCTGATGGCTCAGTTGTGGTGCACCATCTCATTTTCAGTGGGTACCTGCATCCATCCAGTTTTAATGGGAGGTCAGGTTAGCTCGGTCAAGGTCAGTCAGCTGCTGGCCACAGTGTGACATGAACCTGTAATCTCTTGTTTTATAGTTTGTGCTCTGACCACTGGTTCTTGTTGCTTTTATGGACCAGATTACTAATTTCAGGTTTACTAAGCAAGCTGGAACTTGGAGTGGCTACTTTTCATTGCTGACCAAACAACCAGTGCGAGTTTGGGCTGGCAGTATAGCTTGGAGGTTGGAGTACTGAGTTATGAGTGAGCTTGATAGTTTCAGTAGACCTAAGTTTGATTCCCACAACCTCCACTCTGAGCAAGGTCACTTAACATCCACAGTGCTACTGGGTTGCCTCATAAAACAGACATTTGTGCCTAGTGGGCCTTAGCCAGTTACCAAAGAATAAAAAAAAAAAAAGATGCTGTCCCATTTGTTCAAATACTTCTATTTAGTATTCACAGAGGAGGGGGTAGGAAACGGGCCTTTGTTACAAGACAAGGGCATAAGGGCAGTATCACCAGAGGGCATGGGTTGAAGTTGGAAGGTGGAAGGATGAGGGGGGAAAAGAGAAGGAGGTTTTTCACTGAGAGGGTGGTGGAACCTTGGAACATGCTGCCTGGCGAGCTGGTCCAGATATCCACAGTGGAGGGCTTCAAGAGGGGTTGGGATAGATACAGAAAGGGGAAGTATCGGAACACAAGGAGGGGGGCCTCAGCTCCCAAAAAGGGACCTGAGGTTTGAGCAGACTCGAGAGACCGCAAGGCCTAATCTCCTAGCAATTAGTACGTTAGTATGTCAGTATAAAGGGAAGGGAGGTGGACACTAAGCCTTTCACAGTAGAAAGAGTCGTAAGGGAGTTGTCAAAGTTAAATGTAGCAAGTTAATGGGTCCAGATGTGGTGCACCCCAGTTTGCTGAGGGAGCTCGGGGAAGAGCTGACTGCACCTCTGACAGCTTTGTTTAACCGGTCATTAGAAACAGGAGAGGTATGGGGGGGGGACTGGAGGAGGACAGATGTAGTCCCACTCCACAAAAGTGAAAATAAGGAGGGGGTGGGAAATTACAGGCTGGTCAGCCTGACTTCAGTAGTGGGCAAAGTAATGGAATCACTACTGAAAAGGACAAGGTTGGAGAATACCCTGTAACCAGAGATCTATAGGAACCAAGGCAACGTGGATTCACTGAGGGGAGGTCCTGCCAGACAAACCTGATTGAGTTCTTCGACTGGGTAACAAAGGAAGTGAACCAGGGAGGGGCGGTTGACTTGGCCTATCTGGATTTCAGCAAGGCCTTTGACACCATTCCACATAGAAGGCTGGCAAGCAAACTGAGGAGCCTAGGAGTAGGTCCTAAAGTAGTAAAATGGGTGAACAGTCGGCTTAGTGATAGGAATCAAAGAGTGGTGGTAAATGGGGTACACTCTGGAGAGGGCAAGGTGACTAGCTGGGTGCTGCAGGGATCAGTATTAGGCCCAGTCCTCTTCAGTGTCTTTAAAGACTGGAGGGGAAGGTGTGCCTATTTGCAGATGACACAAAAATATGCAACAGAGTGGACATATGGGGAAGGGGGTTAAAGAAGAGGGAAGATCTAAAGAAGTTAGAAGAATGGTCATGTTTGAAAATGCAAAGGGGGGAGTAGTAGCAGTCACAAAACAGGAGCGACACCTGGGGGTTATTTCTGATGACCTGAAGATAGCTAAACAGTGTTACAAGGCAGTGGGAAAGGTTATTAGAATGCTCAGATACATAGGGAGGAGCATCACCAGCAGAAAGGGAGAGGTAATAATACCCCTGTATAGATCACTGGTGAGACCCCACCTTGAGTACTATGTACAGTTCTGGAGGCCCCATCTCTGAAAGGACATAGATAGGGTGGAGGCTGTGTAAAGAAGGGCAGCCAAAATGGTGCTGAGCCTGCATCAGAAGCCTTACCAAGAAAGGCTTAAGCATTTAAATATGTGCTACCTAGAAGACGTGAGGAAATGGGGAGATACAATAGAGACATTCAGGTACCTCACAGGAATAAACAAACAAGGTACATGAAGGGCACATTTCCCAAAGGAATAGATGCTCAAGGACAAGGGGTCACAATATGAAGCTGGGGGGTCTCAGAGGAAACGTGAGGAAGTACTTCTTCACGGAGAGGGTGGTGGGCACTTGGAACAGCCTCCCAGAGGAAGTGGTGGGGGTTAGAATGGTCACAGGATTTAAGAATGCATGGGATAGACACACGGGAATCTTTGAGGCAAGGGGGGTGGCGTAAGCCAGAGTCCAAGTAGGGTCTCTGGTGGCACTATAGGTAAGGAATGTAGAGCAGAATAGGTGGGCCAAGTGGTCTTTATCTGCCGATAACTTCTGTGTTTCTGTGTCATGTCGTGTGGCTTGCATGACCGCTAAAAAAATTATGCTGTAGCAACGCTTTCAATTGATTTAATTTATTTCCTGATTTAGGCCACTGTTGATCCCTTTTGTAGTGACACAATAGAAGCAAGTGAGTAAATCTTATTTTATAAAGTGCCTTTTTCCGAAAACTTGAAGTACTGCACGTGCAGTTCAATTAAAACATTTATAAACATATATAAAAACATAACCTCAAACACAGTGGAGTCCCTCCCCTCATTAACACACTAAAATGAGCCCTCAGAGGCCAGGGAGAACAGATGAGTCTTAAGATATAGAATAATGGTTGGGTAGGGGGTTATAATGAGAATTTTACACTCCCAAGGTGTGAGATACCACATAAACCCTGAGAGCGAAGCTCAAGGGGTTTACAAAGGCATCCCACCCCAAGGGTGTGTGTAAAATTCAAGTTTTACACACCTACTCAGCCTTTATTTTATATAATTGCTGGTGATCATTTTTTTGCCGGAGCAGTTATATAAAATAAAACTGACATCTCCACAGAGTCGCGGACCGGTCAGGTTTCAGCGTGGTCTGTAGTGGCTCGTGAAGAAAATGAAACATTTACTTTAATTTAAAAAATAAAAAGCCCAGTTTGAGGCTATACATGGTACTCCATACATTTGTTGCAGTTGTGCCACCTTTAAATGCATTAAAGCTGCTCAGTCATCATTGTGGTTCAGTGTATCTTTTCCTGCTTTGAGTGCAGTCTACTTGGAGAAACCAATTTGAAAACTAAGCGTTTTTTCCCATTATCATTAATTTTCTAAAGGAACTTACCACTGACTCAAAGTGGCGGTGATCAGTGCAGCACTGCAGACTGGCGGGCAGCGCAGAGGAAAGGAAGACTGGTGCATGCGCAGTAGAAGGGTAACCCAGTGCGTGTTCGCCATTATAACCCACGGGTTATAACAGGAGAATTATAACTGGATTTCCCATAGGGAAAAATGAGCACCAGTTATTACAGCCCTTTTATGTCCCACTTATCTGGCAGAGTGCAGCAGGTGGCATTGGGTGGACACATTTCGGATGCTGTTGCTCTTGCCTGCGGGGTGCCTTAAGTCACTTCTGGTGCCCATGTTTGCTGTGTGCATGTTGCCATGGCATGTTGCCATGTTGTTGGGGAGATCATCCGGTGGTATGGTCTGGGTTTTTACTGCTGTGCAGATGATACTCAGATCCATCTGTTGTGTGCACCTGATGGGGTAAATGTAGTAGCTGTGCTGGATGAGTGTCTTGAGATCCAGGACTGGATGGCTTCAAGCTGACTTAAACTCAACTCATCAAAGACACAGGTGCTGCTGGTGAAACCGGATCGGGTGGCCGTGGCAATGAACAGTGATGGTGCCTTGTTGAAATTGTTATATTTATTTATTTAGTTTTTATTTACCAGGTGAGTGCACAAGACAGTAGTAGTTGCCTATTTTCAGGCATGACCTGGAAGAGTACAAGATGGGAATGAAGTCAACATAAAACAATACAAAATGAGGAAATGAATATTAAATTGCTAAAAATACAGCGTACCATACAACACTTGAAATGACAGTATGCTAATAACAATTGGCTTACAGGAAAATTCAACGTACATTATTATACAGACGCAATGGACATGTAGTACATAAGGCAGAAAGTGCAACCAACTTAATTTTATTGTGGGCATATACTCGATTTGACACTGTAGATGCTGGAAAGGCACAGAGTAGATGGGGGAAAATAAACCCCCCAGTTCAACCTAGGGGCAGGAGCATACTGTGGCCTGGGAGAGGTAAGAGTGATAAGTCTTTTTAAAGATATAAGGGGACTCACACTGCTGGATAGTGGCAGACAGCGTGGGCAGCAAAGGACAGTTTTCTAAAGTTGGTCTTGAATTTAGGTACAAGCAAAGACCCCGGGGCATTGGATCTAAGGGGGTAAGTGTGATTGTCAGACTCTAGAAGCACATACAGGGTAGTGTGGACTGCCTGTTAATGACTGAGTATGTTAGGTTCCCCGGGGCAAATGTCCTCAGTTATGAGGTAGAGAGCCACCCTAGACTAGTGTAAAGATCACAGTGGTCAGTAAACCTGTTGATATCAAGGGCAAATCTGCAGATGTTGTTACAGGCTACATTGCATCTATGGAGGGTAGTTTTAAAGACAAGGTGATAGACTGCCACCTCATATGTCAGGGTGGGCAGAAGTATGCCACAGGCAATAGCATTGTGGGCCTCAGGTGTCAGGCAGACACTGGCATTATAAGAAAATCCAAACTTTGTGTTGACTGCCTTACATGTGGCAGAAATATGTGCTTAAAAGTCTTTAGAAAATGGGCTTAAGAATTCTAGAAATCTTATTGGTTGGCAGGGGTACATTAACTTACAGTGAGAGCCCTGTAAGTAAAAAGTACCAGCCATGCCAACCAAGTGAAGTATCATGGTGCCTACCATGCTCTATTATTGGCTAAAGCACCTCCTTTAAATTTAAAGTCACCTCCATTTTTTTTTCTCTCTTAGCGAGAGACAGTGCCTGCCATTCGAATGCTCGTTCAGTGCCAGACAAACCCACACGCGTACCTCCACTGGGTTTACTGGCGCTACATTAAGGAATTAATCAAAACTGAACAACATGTAGCCACACGTTTTAAAATAAACCTTCTCATAGCCAGGGGTCGGCAGTGCGTTCCTCAAAACCGAACAGAGCTCTCACACATCCTCCTCCCTGAACGCTGATCACCTGCCCACTCTAACCACTGACCCTAGCTGGGCCCTGGGACCAATGTGAGAAACGTCCCGCTCTTCATTTCCCTCATTGTCCGAAAAAAAACACACAGTAGCAGCATCTGTCCTGAGTAAACAAAATCAAATAATTTAAATGAGCTGCTTACATTTTTGTTACTGCTACTCTGTCTCTGTGGCTTGTCAGAAACGTCCCACTCAACTCCCGACAACATCCATACTGCTGCACACCTAACAGCCGCAGTTCCATCCTGACCATCAGGAAAAAAAATGACGCGAACAGCACAAATGCCTGAACTGTTTCTTTTTTGGAGCGTACAGCATGGAGGGAGGTGGGAGGGAATGGGAAACTACACAACAACTTCCATGTATTGTTCTGGAGAGGATGGTGCATAGGGTCAGAACTAGAAAGAAATGACTGGGTGGGCAATACCACCTGGAACAACACAAAACTTAGGGACTACTTTACAACATAAACACATATACCTAATTCTTAACTGTATTTTTTAAATGTTTTTCAAATTTTGTAAATCTCATCTAAAAATGCTATAGGAAGCCCATTTTCTAAGCGCAATAATACCCTCCAGGGTGGGCGATATGGGCAATACCAGACCTTCCAGGGGCTATAAGACCCTTTGCCTGTGGTGTCAGGCCTCATTACGCCCCTGGGTGGTCTGGTATTGCCCAATACCGCCCACCCTGTAGGGTATTACTGCTTGCATAGAGGCATCTGGTATCACCCCCAGGTATTTAAAAGTCAGGATTGTGATGAGGCGAGTTCCATTCAGACATTCAGCAGCAAAAGGAGTATTATTCAGTATTTATCTAGAGGAGGAGCCAAATATCATTGTGTGGGTCATGTTAGTGTTCATGAGGAGCTTGTCTGAGTGAAGCCAGGATTGTATAGATTTATGGTCAGAGGAGAGGATACGATTTAGCCCGGGGATGCTGCAAGAGCTAGTGCAAAGAGCTAGATCATCAGCATAAAGGATAGAGGTCCAGCGATTAAGACATTCACTTTCAGAGTTAATGTAAATGGAAAAGAGAAAGGGCTCTAATATGGAGCCTTGGGAGACTCCAACTTTAGCGTCAGCTAGATTAGACAGGGCATGACCAAATTTAAGTTTCTGGAACCTATTACTAAGGTAGCTATTGAACCAGGGCAGGTCAGGGAGGTAAACACCCAGAGCACCTAGTTTAGCATTTAGCAGAGTGTGGTCAACTAAGCCGAAGGACTTCATAAGGTCGATAAAGACCGCATCTGTAAATTCACTCCTGTCCATAGCAGTGGCAATAGAGAAGGAGAGGGAGAGGAGGGTGGTGGTAGTGCTGTGACCCTTACGAAAGCCATGCTGAGCAGGAGAAAGACGGTCGTAGTTGGTAAGGCAGTTGCTCAGTTGGGGAGCCACTAGTTTTTCAAGTATTTTATTGAGTGCTGGCACTGGTACTGAGTATATGGCACCACACTGCAAACTCTTTATAGAGTTATGAACTTGTCATTGTGGACAGAAGACTGACACTAGAATATCAGGTGTTGTCTATTGTCCACAGTAATTTTTACGATCTATGAAATATTGTCCAAATTCTTGCCTGTCTTGCTCACTGTGACCTGGAAACACTAGTGCACGCTTTTATCTCTCCCGATTGGATTACTATAATGCTCTTTACCTAGTGCTATCTGCGGGGCTGGTGTGTCACTTGCACATGTACAACTCAGCAGCCCGACTGATAGCTGACACCTCCTGGTCCAGACATATCACACTGGTTCGCCAGGAACTGCACTGGCTGCAGTGAGGTGGTGCATCAGCTTAAAGATACATTTGTTAGTTTACAAAGTCCTGCCCAGTATGAGTCCTAGCTGTCTGAAAGACCTCCACACAGAATGCACTCCTGTCCTCCCTCTTCATTCCACTGAGGCAGGTCTCCTCACGGTTTCACACGCCTGACTTAAATCTTTGTGAGACAGAGCTTTTTGTGTTGCAGCTCCCATGATCTGGAACACACTCGCAGTTTTTATTATAGGAGCCCCCTCTTTGGGACATTTTAAGAGGCTACTTAAAACATATCTTTTTAATCAATCATTTGATACCACCTAAACTTCAGAAATTTTAATCCTGTAGTTAATTGTATGAATTTTGATATGTATAAAGAAACGTAGAAATTTGTCAGGAAAAAAAGGACCCATCAACCCATCTAGTCTGCCCTTTACCCTCTCCCCATAGGTAGTCCTGTGCCTCCCCACAGGATATAGATTCCAGTCCCCCCTTTTCCCATTAGGGTACCTATCCCTCCCCCTCTTGTTTAAACCAATGTAGTTATCCCATGCTCTCTTGAACCCCCTACTGTTTTTGCCTGCTCCACCCCCTCCAGAATCCTATTCCAGGGGCCCACCACCCTCTCAGAGCAGTAGTGCCCTCTCCTATTACCTCTGACTTTTCCACCCTCCGGCTTTAAGCTGTGCCCCCTAGTTTTTGGATTTTCTTTCATGTTGAAGATACTCCCTTCCCTCACCTTGTTTTTATATTTATGGTGTTACTAATTGTTGTAAGTTTGCTGTCTGTATGGCACCTGGAGCTTTGGATAGGCACCTAACAAATACATGTGCCTTGCCATGTCTAAAATCCTCTGCAGAAGGAGATCGGATGTAGTTGACTTGGTACGGCACTCCACTTGTGTGGGGTGCCTATGGAAATGGCCAACGTTGGCCCCAAGGCAGTTGAAGTTGTCCAATTTAAGAGCAGGTATCCACCTAATGAAATAATTTCACAAACATAGTATAGAAGGAAACTGCACTTTACTAGATTACACTATTTTAAAATGTCACTTTTCTTTCTCATTTAACAGTGCATTTTGGCAAAATTATGGAGTCTCAGATGGTGTGCCAAATGGCCTAGTTGTAGCATGTCACACTACCATGCCTTCAACTGGTGTTCAGGAATGAGCCCAGGATGGTGGCAAATGGAGGAGTGTTGCTGGTGGCAGTATGCCCTGAATTAGGTAGGTTGGTACTTCACATCTGTGGCAATAGCCACATCTGCAGTAGGACCTGGAAGTGTCCCCTTCCAGCTACAGGGGAAGCAGTTTGTCAGTGAGGCTCCAGGGGTAAAGAGAGGCTACAATTACAAGGGGAGAAAAACATAGCCTCCATCTCAGTGACAGAAACTGGTAAATTCAGGCTCCATACCACGTAACCCTCTGCCTGCCATGAGATCTGATAAGTAGAAGATGAAGGTTGGAACCCCAAAAACCCCTGTCGTAGAGACAAGAACTGTGGGTCAGGGAGGAAGTAACTGATGGGCCAAAGGAGATTTATTTATTGAAATGCTTCACCAGGAAGGCATACTGAGCGACAAGTCGCTCATCTCCAGGTGCGACCCGGCCGGGGCAATAGGAGTGAAACATTAAACATTCAAGTTACAAGATCAGCATTAACATACAGTTCTAAAGCAGGTGTTACAAGCAGTGGTACAACAGTGTTGTGCGTAATAGGTAGAAAGAGTGGACAATAATAAGTGATGGGTTAATAAATAAACAAGTGCTTATGTGAAAGAAAAGAAAGGGGGGTGGTGAGAGGGGGAAAGGAGAGGAAGGGGTTAGGTGGGGAGAGGGGGAAGAATCGTGTACAAGTTACATCCAAGTTACAAGATCAACATTAATATACAGTTGTAAGGCAGGTGTTACAAACGCTGTTAAAACAAAGTTGTGCATAATATGTAGAAAAAGTGAACAATAAGAAGATCCGGGTTAGTAAGTAAAAAAAGTGCTTACGTGAAAGAAAAGGGGGAAAGGAGAGGGAGGGGTGAGATAGAGGGATGTAGGGGGAAGGGAGCAGATGAGGGATACAAGCCCCTGGGGGTTAGGAGACTGACCCATGGAGAGCATTTAGAGTCCCTTACATTCTGAGAGAGAGCAAGGGAGGCCAGTAGGGGGAGCAATTTTGGGGAAGAGGAGGAGAGATAGAAATTTTGAGGGTGGGGGTGCATAGGGTAAAATGAAGGTGACGGTAGATGGGTAGGGTTTAACCAGGGCTTATAGGAGGGAATTAGGGAGAGACATGACAGGAGCAGCAAGGCGCAAGGTACTTTTTGAGGGCAAAGCTGATGGAGCAGGTGGAGGATGAGTGCCAGATTTGAGGGGGGAAGTGAATTCCAAATTTTTGGGAGGTGCTGAGAGTAAATGGATTGGCTGATTAGGGTGGATCTGTGGGAGGCTACCAGGGTGTGGGAGTCAGTTGATCTAAGGGAATGGGAGGATGAGGGAGTTGTTATAAAGGAGGAGGAGGTTAGGTAGGAAGGGAGCTCACCTAACCAGTGCTTGGAGGTGAATTTAGCACAGTGGGAGAGTCATCTGTTTGTAAGAGAGGGGAAGGATTGGGCACAATAAAGATTGCAGTGGTGGGTGCGAGGGGGGGCATCCAGGGCGAAGCAGCAGAAGGAATTGAAGAGGGTGTCCAGTCTGGCCAAGGAGGACTTAGGGGCAGCGCCATTGACTACGTCACAGTAGTCAAAAATAGGCAGTATCATCTTCTGAACAAGTTCACGCCTAGCCGTAGGAGGGATGCAACTACAGTTCCTGAACAGGGCACCAAGCTTGGGGTGCAGTTTTTTCTGGATGGCGTCAATCTGTCCAGAAAAGTTTAGGTGTTGGTCCAACCAAACACCTAAGTACCTGAAGAAGGATGTGTCCTCAAGTAAAGTCTCATCAAGGGTGTGGAAAGTGGGTAGGGAGGGAAGCCTACAGAGTCTTTGCCTTGTGCCAAAGGTCATGGAGACAGTCTTCTTGGCATTGAGGAAAAGTTGATGGTTAGCAAACCAGAGCTGAACCTTGTCGAAGTCTTGCTGTAAGCTGGTTGTAACTTCAGCAGGACAGGAGCCAGATGCATACAGGACCGTATCATTGTCATATATATGTATAGTGGTGGAGGGGGAGCAAACAGAGGGGAGGTCATTTAAGAAGATGGAGAATAGGAGGGGCCCTAATACAGAGCCCTGGGGGAAGCCAGTGCTAATTGGAGGTAGAGGTGAAGTGGCATCCAAGATCTTAAGTGATTGGGTTCTGCCAAAAAGGTAGGCCTTGAAGCAGTTTGTGGTGGAGGAAGATAGGCCAGCTGCTGGGAGTGAGTCGAGGAGAAGGGAGTGAGATGTCGAAGGCCTTGGCCAGGTCGACAAAAGTGGCAGAGGTAATTTGGCCATTGTCCATCCCAGTTAGGATGGAGTCCGTGAGCCGTAGCAGAGAGGTGGTGGTTGAGTGGCTTTTCCCTGAAACCAGACTGGAAAGGGGTGAAAAAGGAGGTGTCAGATAGAAAAGAGATGAGTTGGGAGAGGACAATGAGTTCTTGAAGCTTGGCAAGGGTAGGGAGGAGAGAGATGGGGCGATGGTTGCCAGGGGATGAGGGGTCAACCCCTTTGGGTAGAGGGAGGACCACTGCATGTTTCCATGAAGAGGGGACCGAGGCAGTAGAGAATAAGAGATTTAGGATTAATGAGAGGGGGTAGGCAATGGCCGGAGCGGAGAGGGAGAGGAGTTTTGGGTCGAGGCCATCAGAGGAGGCACCTTTAGAGGGGTTGATGGTGAGGAGGGCACTTAGGGCATCGTCTGGGGTTACAGTAGTGAAAGAGAAGGGGAGGTGGGAGGGTGGTGGAGGGGGCACACCAGTAGAGGGTGGGAAGGGTGATGAGTAGGAGGGGAGGGATTTCAGTAGCTCAGAGGCACAGGGGATGGGGCTGTGTTGTTGCTGGAGGTCCTTAGAAGGGAGATTTGAGACTTGTAGGAGATAAAACTGGAGGTAGGAAAAAATAGCATTCACTTCTCCCACTGTTAGGAGCTGTACTTAAAAATATACTTCATAACAGATCCCTAAAGGCCATCAGCAGCAGTATAAATCTGATACAGGATCATTCATAATTGATGCAGGACATGGAGGCTAGTATTCTAGAAGGAGCAAAAATGTTATTTGTTTAAAAGTGGAAGGTAGACATGTGATGTCAGTTTTTCATGGTGCCACCTACTTAAACATAGAAACATAGACTTTGATGGCAGATAAGGACCGCTTGGCCTATCTAGTCTGACCATTTCCCTACCTACAGGATAGGCCGCAGATCCTAGTTAACCAACAGCCTATTTCTTCCTACCCCCCACAAGAATTGCCTTATGTCTGTCCCATGCATTCTTGAAGTCTCCCACAGTTTTAGACCCCACAACCTCCTCATGAAGGCTGTTCCATGCATCCACTACCCTCTCTGTGAAATAATACTTCCTCACATTGCCCCTGAACCGCCCCCCTTCTATCTTTAAATTGTGTCCCCTTGTTCTTGCATGTCTCTTTTTCTGAAATATGCTACCCTCTTGGACTTTGTTGATTCCACTGAGGTACTTAAAAGTTTCTATCATGTCCCCCCTCTCCCGTCTTTCCTCAAGGGTATACATATTAAGCTCCTATAGTCTTTCCTGATATGGCTTCTCTTGCAGATCCTGCACCATTTTAGTTGCCCTCCTCTGGACTGCCTCTATCCTGTCTATGTCCTTGTGGAGATGGGGTCTCCAGAACTGGACGCAGTACTCCAGATGGGGTCTCACTTACTGTCTGTACAGAGGGATAACAACTTCCTGTTTTCTGCTGCTGATGCCTCTCCCTATGCATCCCAGTATACCCCCAGCCATCCCTACTGCCTTCTCACATTGCTTGCTAACCTTAAGGTCATCTGATATGATTACCCCCAGGTCCCTTTCCTTTTTTGTTGTTGTTACTACCTCCCCCCCATTGTGTATTCTTCCCCTGGGTTCTTGTTTCCCAGGTGCATTATTTTATTATTTTGCACTTCTTTGCATTGAATCCTAGCTGCCATACTTCTGACCATTCCTCCAACCTTGCCAAGTCCCTTCTCATCCTTTCCACGCCTCCTTGTGTATCAACCCTGTTGCAGATCTTTGTGTGATCTGCAAAAAGGCATACTTTTCCTTCCAGTCCCTCTGCAATGTACTGTGTATGTTTGCCTTTAAAACATGATATAGAGGCTATGAACAGCCTGTTTGTATAAGGCAACCATAGCAATGGTGGTGTGGGAAAATCATTACATTCATAACAATGTAAAGCACAATGATAAAGTAAACTGAGCAGAATAAAAAAAAAAGTTAAAACAAGTCTGAAAACAGCAGCAGACTTCTCGTGATGTTATTAGTGGGTATGCAAGTCTGAACAGCTCACTCCAATTCCTGATCTCATAAAAAGCTCAGAAACGGAGAGAAAACAAAAAAATTAAAATAGCCAAGACTAATCTTGGAGTGCCAAGAACTGATGAGAGGCAAAAGACTTAAGATAACAACCACACAACACGAAGATTCAGCCAGATAATCAGCCCAGCAGTTGGAGCGATCAGTGCCACAGAACAGCATAGCGGAGGCGGACCCACTGACTCCTGCCCACCGATGCCCCAATCTTTGCAGAGTTCAGGGAATTCCGGATGGAAATTAAGACCATTCACGCAGAACTAAAAGAGAACATTACAGCTGTGGAGAACAAAGTTAAGGCTCTAGAGATGCATGCCGGTGAAAGAGACACCTTTACCAGCTGGCTTGAGAGGGTCCGGATACACACAATTAAAGAATGCCAGCAACTGACAGAAAAATGCGACGACCTAGAAAACAGATATCGTAGCAGTAACTTGCAGATCAGCAGCATGCCAGAGGACGAGGAAGGCAGGGATGTGGCAGCCTTCCGGATGCCTTCCTGCAGGAAACATTACAGCTTGACCCAGAACTCTCTTTGTACATTGAAAGAATGCATCAGGCCAGTACAGCGAAAACCCACTGGCAAAGATGACTGGCCCTGCTCAATTGTCTTAAAATTTATCAGCTACACAACCAATCAGGATATCCTTCTCTGGGCCTGGAGGGTAAGCAGGTCATTTACAAGGGTAAATGTATTTATTTTGACAATGACTACTCGCCAACAATTATGGCACGTAGACAGGCATACTCATCCATTCTATGGTACCTGAAGGTGTAGTGTGAAAGTGTTGAATGAGACCCTGTCCCATTTGTTATGAAGAAAGAGTTAAAAGCAAGAATCTGTGATATCCTCTCCTTTTCTGTCTGATTGTGCAATCAAATTTTCTTGTGAGACACAGGGACTGATCACTCTGACAGTCTCACAGTTCTCCCCTCCTGCTCTCTCCCTGCCTTCGCCTACTGTTTCTATCTTTTCTTCCCCCTTGCTTATCTGTGGTTATAACAATATATGTGGATCTTTATGTGAAACTGGGTTCTCTGGTTTAAAAATGTATATATTGTTGAAATGATTACAAAAAGCTATTTGGAACTTGGGGTTAACCTTGAGATGCAGTTTGACCTTCGCAAGCTCATTTGCAGAGTTGTCAACAGGAGATCAGTTTTAGGACACAATGTTCTGTTTTGTTGCACCTACGAGGAAAGAAACTGACAACGTTTTGGGACATTGCGTGAAAAGGCGACATGTATCTTAACAAGCTTAGGATGCAGACGTTAATTGCCAGGAAAAAACATTATATATAACAAGAGCAATCCTTTGTTAGAGGAAAAGAGAGAGACTGAAATCTAGAATTATAGATACCCTTAGATGAAGGACTTTGTTTTATTTGAACTGCCTATGAAAAAAAAAATTTCTGTACAATTTTACATTTTTTTTTTTCAATTTTTATTCTGTTGTTAGTGATAAATAATAAAACACTACTTCCGGATTTTAGAACTGCTCCTGGTTTTCCTATGCTTACCGACCTTTGCCTCAGCAATACCCAGCAGTTGAAATTCCACACGCTGTACCCCTTCGGACGTAGGGTCATGCTCCCCGATGGCCCCAAGAGTTTCACCACACCAGAAGAGGCAGTGAAGGTCTTGTAGACACAGGGAATCAAGGTGGCCTTGCCTAGGTGAGACACAGGGATGGACAAATTGAAGCTACAAGCTTTAAGACCATGTGGTGAAAAACCTTCTAAGCAGGCTGGCCCATCAGCACATTGGTTGGATTTCTGCTTATGACGCTGGTGACCCGGGTTCAGGAACAGACCTGGGTGATTGGAGGATAGGCTGGGGGGAGAAGGATCAAGCATCCCATGGACTGCTCTCCTTCTCCAGGGAGAGAGTGTGGTGTGTCGCTGGTACATAGGGAACCCCTAGCAAAGGCCAGGGGCACCACAGCGACTGGTGCCAACAAGGATCCGAGGGGGCGGGACGGACACTGGCGTCATTGAACGTTCCTGCCCCCCCACCTACAGGGGAAAAAATGAAGCCTGCCCGATGCCTCAGTGAAGCCTGCTCCCCACTGCAATCGGCTCCTCAGTCCAACTCCCACCCTAGCCTGTCGTTCGTGGCACCTTGGGCTGGGTGCCATGATCCCATCCTGGGAGGCAAGCCAGGGGGTCCCAGGAGAGCAGCTAATGTGGGGAAGCTGCAGCCAAGGGGTCTGTGACCAGGCGGATGGCCCGGCAGTGGGGCGGTCACCAAAAATAGTAAAAAAAAAAAAAAAGACCTTCTCAGCAGCAAAGAGAACAACACAGACTGGCAGCCTGAAAGACATTAAACAGTTGTTGCAGTCTTTCCAGAGACCATCTCAGACCTGAGAACTGCCATGAAGAGTGCATTGCTTCTCTTTCATGAGTTATGTAGCGGTGGTGTGGAGGGAAGGGGGACCAGAAGAAGGGGAGGCATCCTGCTCAATATTTGTGCAGTCAGGGATGCTGCAGTTTGCACTGGACAACGTCTTGCTCAAAACTGTGCCACTAGACTTTTTCCTCCTCAGTACTGTTTAGAAGATAGCCCATGTGTCCACTGTCCCATGTAAGACTCTGTACAGCTCACACTTGCACCTGAACCGCAAGAACAGGTAGAGTGTTCAGCTAAGCTGCGTACAGCACTATTGTACCACTAGAGCAGTTATGGCTGGCTCAAGGGGACACTCTGGGCAAGTCCAGAGTGGCTTTCATTCCCACTGGCACAGATAGCCGTGTAAGGAAGGTAGCCCCCCACCCCCAATTATGGTGCTGTGGCTGGCTGCAAGTTTTTGCCATCTTTTTCTCTTTCCCTGTTGTCTGTGGCTCAATTTTCCCTGTTGTGGTCATGACATGTCTGCTAGGAGCTTGCATGGAGGGCTGGCCACCCTCTATGTATCTCCCCATATGGCTATGCTTATCTTTTTATCTGTCTGGGCTTCTTTCTTTTTTCTCTTTATTCTTTTCTGTCCCTCCTTTTCCATGCAGCCTTATGTCGGTAGTGGGAAAGCTGATGGAAACCTTAATAAAACAAGGCTTGATAGAGTACCTAGATAAGAACGGTCTGCAGGATGACAGGCAACGTGGGTCTGTGGTGGAAAGGTCATGCCAAACTAACCTAATCACATTTTTTGACTGGGTCACTAGGGAACTAGACAGAAGCTACCCAGTGGACCTCCTCTACTTTGATTTCAGTAAGGTCTTTGATTCAGTGCCGCACAACCACCTGCAGAAAAAGTTGGAGGACCTGGGTGCAGCCAAATGCATAGTCAGTTGGGTAGGTGATTGACTTAGGGATAGAAAACAGAGAGTAGTGGTCAATGGGATGAGGTCTGATGAAGGCGTGGTCACTAGTGGTGCGCCCCAAGGCTCAGTGTTGGGGCCAGTCCTGTTTAATGTCTTTATCGGTGACATCGGCATATGTATACAGGACAAAATTGCCCTATACATGGATGATACCAAGCTAGGAGGATGGGTTGACAGTGAGGAGACAGTTAAGGAGCTACAAAAAGACCTACAAAAGCTGGAAAGATAGTCCAACTTCTGGTAGCTGAAGTTCAATGCAAAAAAGTGTGAGGTGATGCATTTGGGTTAACGGACTCTAAGGACAGAGTACCACATCAACGGAGTCCAGCTCAGCACCATGCAGGAAGAATGGGATCTAGGTGTCATCATAAGCAGCATCCTTAGACAGACAAGCCAGTGCAACAAAGATTATAGCAATGCTAACAAAATGCTGGGGTGCATAAGGAGGGGATTTGACAGCAGGAGGAAGGAGGTAATACTGCCACTCTACAGGTACTATACCTGGTAAGTCCCCATCTGGAGTGTCCAGTTTTGGAGTTCACATCTGAAAAAGGTTATAAACAGGTTGGAGGCTGTTCAGAGAAGAGTGACCAAAATGATCTAGGGCCTTCAAGGGCACTCATATGAAGAGCGTCTGGAAGCATTAAATATGTTCTCACTGGAGACAAGGATGGAGAGGGGAGACATCATTGATGCATACAAGTTCCTGAGAGGAATAAATAAGGTGCCATCCTCAGACCTGTTCAACAGAGTTTCTGACTCTAACACTAGAGGGCACGAGTGGAAGTTGGGGGGACTTCAAGAGGGAGCTTAGGAAACGCTATTTTACAGAAATAGTCCTGGAGTAATGGAATAAACTGCCAGCTGAGATAGTGGAAGCAAAGTCTGTGACATTCAAGCAGGGGTGGGACAAGGCTAAAGCACAATCAAAAGCAACAGGAGTAGTAGGGGGAATTAGGCAGAAGGGGGAGTTCAGTCCTGGGATCTGAGAAGGTCCAAGGAACACATGGATAGATTAGATGGACTCTTGGTATCCTTCTGCCTTCTTTTTTTTTTTTTTTCTCTATGTTTGTATGCCATGTCTTGTAGCATGGTAGTGCATGTGCTTGTTACCACAAAAGTAAAGTCCATTGTGATACCTGGTTCATAACATGTTACTGCGTAACTGCAGTGTACTGCACACATGCAGTGGTATGTGCCATTCTGTTCCCCTTTGTTTAACAACCATAAGAAATCTGTGGGGTAAATCCTGGCTTGCTCCTTAAGGTGCATATATTAGAGCAAAGCATTCTTTTTGTAAAATTACTCGTCTGTTAGGCAGCTTCAGCTAAATCTGTAACTCTATTACATCTGGTTCATGCTATAATATGAATTAAGTGAGGTTATTCTGATCTGCCCCTTTAAAGATACTCCCATGCTAAGAAGAGCACTTTCTTTGGTGGAAACACTATTAACCCACTTCCGTGTTTAAATAACCCCATTCTTCCCCAGCCTTTCCTGTGTCTGCAAAGCTTTGCCATGGTTCAGCTGGTGTTACCACGGCAAGCAATGCATTAGGATGTGAGGCAAAAAGAAGTGTTTATGTCCATTTATCTGTGTTTATCGTAAGTGTAAACATCCCATTTCCCTCTTGCTTTACAGCAATGGCTGATAATGTCTCCAGGGCTATATCAAATAAAAGAATATTATTTTAGCTGTTATGAGCAATTCCCCTGGGTTCCCTGTTTTAGTCAGTTAAGGGTACTGTATTTAGATACTGTCCCCTAGAGTCGAAGGCATTTCCCTGCATCATGGCTGCGTGTGTGCGCCTGTTTCTGTGAGTGGAGCCGTGGTATGCTCCCTGATGCTATGCACGAGCCTTCTGTAGCCTGCGTCTGGGTGGCAGCTGGCAGGAACAGAGCTAGGATGGACTGAGTGTAATGGGTACTCTACCCTGCTCTGTGTCCAGCTTGGCTGTGATCCGCTTTGCAAGGAGGAAGGCATTCTTTCATAATCTTGTCATTATACAAATTCTTAGCTTAAGTAACAGGAAAAACTGCTGCATTTAAAAACACTGTAAAGCTGTTTAACCTGAATTAAGCAGTTTCAATCACGCTGTTACACCGTTGAGATAGAAAGGGGAAACAAAACTCGGGGAGAAAGAGGAATTCACACTGGTCCGCTTGCATATAAAATACTTTCTAGATAAAAACGAAAACATAATGTAAAAAGAGAAACTTAATGTAACATTAAACTGCATTCCCATGCTGACTTCAGCATGTTTGTAATGCCCTGGTAGGAGAAATAAGGGAAACTAGAAGTATATATGTTTTCCTTTACCTGTGGCTGGGGCCTGTGTTCTCTGAGCTGTGCGCTGCTCCAACCACTCCCTTCTGTATTTGCACTAAGGTTCGTACTAAGGCCCCATCCACACTGCACCGCTCAGACCCCGTAATGGATAGAAACCGTTACAACCGGGGAGCGGTGCAGTGTCCACACTGCTGCGGGTGTCCGCGATGGGATTGAGCACCGCCTGGCCCACACTTCGGGAGCCAGGTTCATTACTGTGGCACCCGATCCCACAATGCAGCTCGTATGTGCTAGGGGACCGGTGCCACGATCCACACTACTCGCAATGTTACCGAGACATAATCAAGTTTATAATTCATGGTTGAAAACCACCTTATATGTGGTTTCAACAACGGTTACGAAAATGCCTTCTGTAACTTTACAGGTGTAAACGCAAACCATAGAGGTAATGGTTTGGGCACTCTGTAACGTTACAGAGGGGTAGTGTGGATAGGGCCTAAGGTAGCATACAAGTGATGAGACGGATGTGCCCGTGTTGCTCCAGTCGCATATAATAACTTGGCATACCACCATTCAGCAGAAAGTTGTCTAATCTATGTTTGAATTCTGTCTTTATTTTGCTAGTAATTAAGTCAGTTGGAAGAGAGTTCCATGGGTTGATACGCCACGGGGTGAAAAAGTACTTCCTTTTAGTTGTTTTAAAAGTTTGCCCCATTAATTGAAGAAAATGTCATTTAGTAGTTTTTATCTGTTTGAAATTAAAAATCAATTCCGATAAAAGATATGGATCTTGTATTATATGATAGAAGGTTAAGAGATCACCCCTCAAGTGGCGCTGGTCTAAGGTAATTAAATTCAAGTACTCAAGTCTAGATTCATATGGTAACTTACATATACTATGGATGGCCTTAGTAGCTTTTCATTGAACTTTTTCAGTATTATCAATATCTCTGCATTTATAAGGACGCCAAACTGGGGTGGCATAATCGAGATGTGGATGCACATATACTCTGTAAACAGGAATGACTACTGCTTTATTCCTTGATCTTATGTTTCCTTTTTATAGCCCACAACACTCTGTTAGCATGAGTAATAGCTAGGGATGACTGGGATGTGTGGTCAACTTTTTCAGTAATGACAAGACCCAAATCCTTCTCATTACTGGTGTGAGACAAGTGTAATTCCCCTGTCCCCGTGTCTAGGGGTATGCCCGATGTTACAAATTGGGGAGGGGGTCAAAAAGCAGTGACACATATCTGGTCTCTTTTCTTCAGGTCTTGCCACTAATGGTGTTGTTGCAGCAAGTTCTTCTATGCTAAGGCTGCTCCTTGTTGGGTGCTGGGCTGTGGGGGACTTAAAGGGGGGCTAACACAGTATCATAATTGGTACAGCAGGATAATTCAAAAACAGAATGTTCACACCGAGAAATCCAGGAACAGGAGATCCCATTTAATTAAAATGCTATGCAGTCCAAAACATATTTACAGAATTAATTCTTCCGGACTTGTGAGTCCAAAATGGAGTTCCATATCATACATTTGGGGGTTTCTTCATGGTCGTGAAGACCCTCCCATTGTTACAGTCAATCCCCTGGGCCTGGTGGTCACAAAATGGGTCAAGGTAGCAGCAGCTAGTACTTTGAGGTTGGGACCTCACCTTTATTACATATGTTCAGAAAATCATATCAATCATCATATAACAGAAAAATAATTATTAAATTGTATTCCAACAATGTAAAAATCAAAAAAACATATACCCCCCTCCCTTCCCACCCTAATCCACCCTAATCAGTTGTACATTTGGGGAAATCACATAGTACTAAGAGTAATCTCTTGGATAATATAATATAGGGAGGCCCAGTTATATTAGGGGACTGGGGAAGGTCTGTTAGACACTGTTAAATGCTAGTGTTGGGGGTGGGCTACCCATACCCAACCCATCAAATTTTCATAATAGGTGGAATCATATTCTGGATATCTTTCCAAGATTTTCCATAAAGATTGTCTGACTTTTGATCCAGTTCATATATTATTTTTTTCAAATATTAGAATTTCTTTAAATATATTCCACCATTTATGAAAATCAAAATATTCTTTTTCTTTCCAGTGTTCAAGTATTCATAGTTTAGTAGCCATAATTGCCAACATACATGGCTTCTTTTGAGCTACATTCCATTCGAAGTCTAACAAGTTATTAAATATAAATTTGTCTATGTCCAATGGCGATGTTAGATTCATTAGAGAATTAAGCATGTGTTGTGTTTTGACCCACCAAGCTTTTATTTTAGGACACAACCACAGACAGTGTATTAATGTACCCTTACTGTCACATACATGCCAACATAATTCTAAGTAATCTTCATTAATCTTAGAGATTTTTGAGGGGGTATATATGCTCTGTCCAAGACATTTCGTTGAGTAGATTTATTCTTTCCAGATATGTATAGTTTATTGTTATGGATCTTTATATGTTCCCATTGGTTCTGTGTTAAGTTAATACCAGCCTCTTCATTCCACTTCTTATTTTTTTTTTATTAAAAGTGGAGCATCTCTTACTTATCAAAATTGTGTAAATATATTTATATGTTCCTTTGTTACATATTAATGTTTGAGATTTAATCAAGTTGGGGAGTTTTGTTAGTTTGTTGTCAAAAATATTTTTCATTTTATGAAATTTTATTTATGACAGTGTAATACTGAAGCTGGTTACCCGTAGCTATTTTTAATTTAGTTGTCATTTGTTGAAAAGTCCATATTTGGTCATCCATTATAATATCTTTCCAAAAGAGGACTCCATTTAGATGAAGTATTTTTAAATTAAAGGCCTTTACAGAGTCTCCCCAAACTCTACTGTTGGCGTGGATGGGAAGATATAACCATGGTAATTGTAGTAAAGTAGGGTGTTTAATGTATTTTTTAGCCCGGTTTATCCATGTTATTAAGGCATGTGTTTTTTGTTTACACAGGTCCTGATCTAGAAAAATATCTTGAAGACTCCTATTTAACTGTGTTGAATAAATAACTCTTTGATAAAGTAAACTATCCCTGTTGGGAAAGAATGCCCATTGATAAAAAAAAAAGTAGCTAGTATATGTGCTTCCGTATAGGATTTAAGGTCTGGGCCACCCAACCCTCCCTTGTCCCTTGGTGAGGTTGATAGAATCCAGGCGATACTAGGCTTAACTTCTCTCCACAAAAATTTGCTGAGCATTCTTTCAACATCCTGACACCAGGTATTAGTTGGAGCCCCCAGTATATATTTAAATTGCAAAAATGAAGTGGGAGAGGGCCATCATTTTTATTGCATCTATCTTACCCCAGAAGGCTAATGTTAGATTTTTCCAAGTTTTTTTTTTTTTTTGAATATCTTTATTGGTTTTAGTATTTACCATCAGACATCATACAACATGGAAACAGACAAACATACATTCGAACAATAACACATTAAAACATTAACATAGGTGCAATCGTGTACATTTTTCCAAATTCATCTCTCCAAATTAGTTTATTCAGACATGGCGACATAACTTAGTGATGTTCCTAGATAAAGACCCCTTCGGCTTCACTTTTTTCCTGCCCTCCACTTCACTTCTCACAGCCGAGCTTAATTATGTATGCCTTCCCTTAGTATCATTCCTTCGTCTAGACTGAGAGAAGCCAGAAAGGGGGCCCAATTTCTACCAAAGACTTCTCTTTTCCCTATAAGATGGATGTCAACCTCTCCAAACCCAGTGCTTTTATTATCATCTGTTTCCAGACCTGCACTGTAGGCTTAGCCTGAGAGGCCCATGTATTTTGTATGCAGTGGTGAGCCGAGACAAACAGGACTCTCATCCATCTAGGGAGCAGCACCCATTCTTCTCTTCTCCTACCTCCATCCCAACACACATGTCAGTGGATCTGTTTCAACCACTCATCCTGCCATCCTGGCTACCTCCACCACTGCCTCTTTCCAAAAGACTTGCAAGACCGAGCAAGTCCAAAAACAATGCATGTATGTATGTACCTCTCTCTACTCCACGTACTGGTGACACTAGAGGGTGTGCTTTATGCACTGTGACTGGTGGGTAGTATAATCTATGGATAAATTTGTAGTATGCCTCCTTATATCTATTACAGCCCATTATCCCTGAATGTACTGGGAGCATGCATAATCCTCCAATTCTCCTCAGTAATAATTCTCCCCAGATCTCGTTCCCATAGCTGTCTTGTTTTAGTTGTCATGTCTGGTAGCCTCTGCTTCCCCTTCTTCGACGCTTTCCCAGTGAGACCTTTAGGATCTGTCTGGACCTGATAAACCAAGCTCTCCACGCAGTCCAGCTTATACCCTTCTTTTTCTTCTCTTGCAAAGCTACCCATAAATGCCCTCACCTGTAGGTATTGAAACATATGCCACTCTTCCATGCTCAGTGTATCTTGCAGCGCCTTAAATGTGCAAAACTGGCCCTGCACCAACAGGTTCCCCAGGCTTTGGATGCCTTTCCGTTCCCATTCCTGGAACCCCGTATCCTCCTCCCAGGTAAAAAAAAAGGGATTACCTGCTATCAGCATCAGCAAGGTTTCTCCCCTTTGTATCCCACCCTCTCTTCTGGGCTGTCCCCAAGCCACTAAAACTTGCTCCACTAGTGGGTTACCATTACCCTCAGTTTTATATGCTCTGGCTCCTCTGCTGTGCAGGTACGCTGCAAGTCCTTCCTGGGCTCCCTTCTGCTCTAAGGCCACCCAGCTAGCCACTTCTGGTCAGTGTACCCAGTCTGCTTTATATTTTTGTTGTATTGCCAGAAAATAGTTACCCAAATCAGGGAAATTCAGGCCCCCTTCATCTCTTTCCCCCTTCAGCCTCTGCAGACTTATCCTTGGACATATCCCCTTCCATATAAAAGTGGAGAATGCCCTCTCTAACCTCTTGATATCCCTTTTGGTCAACCCTTCGTGCAGCATCTGTAGGGGTACAGAATCCTTGGCAGGATATTCATTTTAATAAGATTCAGTCTGCCCAGCCACGATATTGGCAACTGCGCCCACCTCCTAAGGTCTGCTTCTATTACCTTCAACAGTATAGTATAATTTAACCTGTACAGAGAGCCCAGTGTCCACCCCACCTGTATACCCAAGTAACTAGCCCCAATCGGTTTTAACACCCACTGCCCTACTTCAGTTCCTGGTCCCGGGAAGCATAGCACCTCCAATTTCCCCAGGTTGATCTTACATCCAGAGAAGGTACTAAACTCTTCTACTAGGGCCAGCAGTGGAGGTACAGACTGACGTGGATTTGTAAGAAACAGGAGCATGTTGTCTGAATAAAGAGCAAGTTTGTGCTGTGTCCCCCGTATCCCCTTGACCCCCATAATATCATCACATTTCTGTATTGCTGTTGCTAGCGGCTCCATTGCCATGGCAAATAGAAGGGGGGAAGTGGGCAACCCTGTCTCGTACCCCTCTCCAGCTTGATTTTTCCTGAAGGGGTCCCACTTACCATCACCTGGGCCCAGGGCGCCACATACATTGCCCTCACCCACCCTACAGTATATATGATTCACCCAGACCAAACCGGGACATCACCTCAAACAGGTACTCCCATTCCACTCCATTAAATGCTTTTTCAGTGTCCATTGAGATAATGTCAATGTTCTCTTTCCCTTGATTCGCCCTCCGTATTATATTGAGTAAGCGCTGCATATTATGATATGACTGTCAGCCCTTAATGAACCCGGTTTGGTCTGGGTGAACCAACCCTGGAAGTATATCCTCTAGCCTAGTAGCCAAGATCTTTGCCAGTACTTTTACATCGCAATTTAGCAGAGAAATTGGCCTATACGATGCACACTCCTTTGCATCCTTCCCCGCCTTGGATATTGGACATATGGTGGCATCATAGCATGTATCAGGCAGAGTGACCTTCCCTGTTTCCTTCTCCTGCTGAAAAAAAACACAAAGCAGATCTCCTAACTGCCCACCCATTAATTTGTAATATTCTGCTGGAAATCCATCTGGGCCACCAGCCTTCTTCCCCTTGTAGCTTCTATATGGCCCTCAAAACTTCTGTCTTGGTGACTGGCTGACTTAATTGATCCCACTGCAACTGTGTGGCCTCCGGCAGATGTACTTTCTCTAAAAACCCTAGCATTTGCTTTCCCTTATCCGTCTTCTCTGCACGACAAAAACTGCTGAAAGAAAGCTCAAATTATATCCTTCTTGTCCCTCTGCAGAGTCCCACCTCCATCTTTCACCCCAGTAATGTGTTTTAGCCCTCGTCCTCCCTTCTTAAGTCTCACAAGCAGTGGGCCCGGTTTTTTTCCCCACTCAAATATATGATGTTTATTAAAGAACCAAATTCTCCCCGCTTCTGCTCTAAGGAGAGCGTTCAGTGCCTCCCTTACCATTCCCAGAAGTAAGCCAGCTTCTCCCTGCTCACCACCTGTGACTCTCTTCTCTAGATCCTTCAGCTTCCCTTCCAACTCTAGCCATTTCTCCTGCTTTTGTCTTTTAAGCCTTGCCATGTATTCTATAATTATTCCTCTCATGTAGGCCTTACCCGCCTCCCATATAGTGGCCTTAGATATCTCTGCTGTATCATTTGTCTCAATATAGTATTTCCACTGGTCTGCCAGGTACTCTTTAAATTCTGCATTTTTAACCATATAGGATGGGAATTTCCATAGGGGAGGCCTTTCCTGTCTCTTCCTGCTTCATAATTTCATGATGACCATCGCATGGTCCGATACATGTATAGGGCGATGCAGTATATCCCAAATTCGCCCATACCACTCCCTGGTCAAGTGAACATAATCAAGGCATGACCACGTCTTATGCAGGTTTGAATAAAAAGTATATTCTTTCACTCCTGGGTTAGCAGTACGCCAGGCATCCACCAGGTCCATATCCGCCATTCCCACCTGCCACTGCTGCATAGCGACTGATTCTTTCCCCCTCCCTTCTGAGTGATCCATATATGGGTCCATTGTCCAGTTTAAGTCTCCTCCCAATATTAACCCTGGAAATTGTTTCTTTATTAGTAAATCCAGCAAGGACATATAGAACTGCGGATTATGCACCACTGGGGCATAAATAGACCCCAGAGTAACCTGCTCCCTATGTAATGTTCCCGAGATAAATACATAGCGTTCCTCCTTAGGGTCTCTTATCACTCTATTAATTTCTAGAGGGTGAGTCTTGTGTACCAGTTTGGCCACTCCCCGTTTTTGCACCGAAAAAGACGCTGGGTAACTTCTCCTCACCCAGTTTCTCGCCAGTTTGGCATGCTCCACATCAGTCAGGTGCGTTTCTTGTATAAAAGCCACCTGGGCCCCCACCGGTTTCAAAGCCATCAGTAATGCTGTCCTTGTAACTAGATTTACTATACCACGTACATTCCAGGTCACAATATTAACGCTCTGTGTTTTATGCATTTTGAAATTTAGCACCTTTCACATATGTCCCATCCTTATTAAACCAGTTAATATATGTCCAGTAGTCTCCACACCATGCCACATCCCTACTTCTTCGTATGTATACACTCCAATGATTGCACCAAAAAACATGAAAACAGTAACAGTTGTAATATTCATTTGTAACACCCACAACTGCTCCCCTTCCCTCTCCTGTTGGCATTCCCAGAATACTTTCCCATGGCTCCATCTCCTTCCCCCTCGTTGAGTTCCATCTCTCATCCTCATCAAAATTCCCTTCCCCTCTTCCCCAACCTCCCTCCCTTTCATATACTTCTCCCTTTGAAATGTCTTAGCTTTACTTTTGCCTCTTGCTGCATTTTGGTACTCTCTTCTCTCCTTAGTTTCCTGTATCCAACTCTCCCCATACCCACTAGTCATCTCTCCTTTAGTCTCTGCCTGCCGGCCTTTTCTCCTGCCGCCCCCCATCCTGTCCCTACTTCCCGCTTTCAACATTAATTGCCTCATAGGCTGGAGTGTAAAATGTCTCCCATTACTGTCATATGTGCTCCGCCCCCCACAGCCAGTGTATGCTTTGTCATACCTTCTTCTTTCTTTTCCCCCACATTTCATCGCCCAGCACCCCCTGGTACCTTTTTCAAGTTGTCTCCTCGTGTCTCCATCCAGACTCCCTCAGAACCCAAATTCAGCCTCTCAGCCAAGCTGCTTGTGTGCTCCCCACCAAAAAACAAGAGAGAGAGAAATAGAAAACAGCAACACACAAAAGAAAAAAAAACAAAGGCTTGGGGGTTAGAGAGAAATAAGACCCAAGAGAGAAAGAGAGAAACAGGAAGAGGTGGGGCCCAACCCACAGATGGAGGAAGGCCGCCCCTCTCCCCTCTCCCTTCTAAGCAGTCCACTTCAAACTATAGGGAGGATCCTCCTCTGACATCGGGTCACAGAGAGTGCAGGCCATGCCATTAATCACCCGTGTTAAGCCCTTCTCCCCACCAGCCCTTGTACTTGGTCCATTTTGAGACCTCTTATGGCTCCTTCTCTCTCTCAGTCCAGATCTCAGTCATTACCCTCACTTCTCGGTCAGGCATCTTTTAAGTAGCTCCAGGCAGTTGCACCCCCACGCAGTGACAGGGCTGCATTACGTGTAAGTGCTAAACATTAGGCCTCATAATGCTGCATCCTCTCCTTCGGTGACCTGCGGCAACTGGAGCGATTATCTCCCCACATGGACAAACCGTTTCACCCTCCAGCACAAGTAGTTCACTTTTCAGCTCCAAAATTGAATAAAAAAGGGGGGGGGGGCACACCAGCAAGATAAAAATATATAAAAAAAAGATTTCTGGGATCTTCTTCTCTCCAGCTCTGGTAGCGTTTGGCTTCTCAATTTCTCATTTCAGTGAACGGATGAACTGCTCTGCCTTGTCGGCTTCCCAGAATGAAAAGGTTGCCCCCTCATGCTTGATCTTCAGCGTCGCAGGATAAACTAAAAAAGTTTTCCACCTTAATATCTCTGAGCTATTGCATTATGCCATTGAACATTTTCGCCATTTTAGCAGGCGGGAAGAGTAATCCTGTGAGAGGAAGAGCCGAAGGCCCTCAAAAACCACAGTGCCTTTTTCTCTGAAGACTTTCAAAACTTCCTGCCAATCCTGGAAATTGTGGAATCACATAATCATCTGCCTCAGAGGCTGATCTGCTGGCAGTTGGGGCATCACAACCCGATGGGCTCGCTCCATTTTGATATGCCCCTTCGCAGGCTGCAGGCCCAATAGTTCTGGAAGCACCTTAGCACAAAAATCCAAGGCACTAATCCTCTCTCGCCCCTCCGGCAGTCCCCTCAAACGAAGATTAAGGCGCCGATGGTAGTATTCTTGATAATCGAATGCCTCTTTGAATTCCACCAGTTCTTTCTAGAGGGCCACCACTTGCCCGGGAACTGGCGCCATCTCGTCCTCCAGATGCGATATTCTCTCCTCTGCTTCTGTGATTCTGCTGGCCTGCACTGTCTGCTGCTCCTGTATCTCTTGCAATTTCAGGTCCAGATTCACTTCCATCTTGATCAATCTCCGTTCTAATGCCGCAATCACCTGCCCCGTTACTTCTCTGCCTAGCGCTGTGACCTCTGCTGCAGACGAGACAAAGCCTGAGTTCTATCCACCCTTTTTGACACTTTTGTTGGCCAACTGCTGGCTTTTTGCCAGTCCCAGCGTCAGATAGTCATCCATACTGTTACCTGCTATCATGGGGTATACAAGCTAACCTTGCAAAGATATTTTAAAAGTTTAAATTTTACACTTATATTGGCTGTCGAAAGGGAGCAACGAGAGAAAGCATCCATTCAGTTAGCTGCTCATTAGCGCCCCCTTTCCAAGTTTCTAATACAAACAAAACATTTTGTTTTGCCCTATCATTCTTTATCTTGATATTCTGGGAATGGTCAGGGGTACTTTGGATTCCTAAATATTTAATGCTTTTCTGGACACTGAAGTCCTGCCCAAAGTAGTACATATTAAGTGGCTTATGTTTGGATAATTTCATAGTTACTGATTTGCTTTTATTAAATAATCCAAAATTTTAGAGTACATCTGAACCTCATTTACAAAAAGGGTAAGTGAAATGTTTGTTTTTAATAATTAATAAAATGTAATTTGCAAAAACACTTAATTTTATGTGGTACTGGCCCACAATTATACCCTCAATATGTGGGAAGGGTTCTAAAGCTAAAATGAATAAAGTTGGTGAGGGGGGCAACCCTGTCTAACACCATTTAGCATATTGAAATGGTCAGTTAGGTAATGATTAATTTGGAATTTTATAATTGTCCTTTTGTACAATTTTTTAGTTAGTGTTATTAGTTCATGGAGAAACCATAGTTTTATCAATATCTGATACATAAATTACCTATTTAATAAACTGAATGGCTTGCTGGCAGCTACTGAAACTGCATAGTAAGAATCTTTTAGATATTCCGGGGTCTGACTTAAGTGTACAAGTGCTTGCAGTTTTCATTAGTCTGATGTAATGTTCCCCTTTTCGTAAACCCACATTGATTGTGATGGATGGATGTTTGTAGGTGGGGTTGAATCTGGTTGTTTATTAATTTTGCTAATAGTTAATCAGCATTTAAAATGGCTATTGGCCATAACTGTATGCGCCTCTGACAGCGACACATTTACAGCGACTGTTAGTACAGAGACTACAGCACCAGGTTGCTGTACAGACAGTTGCTGGACCCAGGCACTGTATTTGGGGGATTTGCACCCCCTCCCCAAATCAGCTCTGACTCAGAGTTGATAATATAAAGTGGGGGGTGGGGGTTTCGGGGGCAAAGCCCCCTGAAGAAAACAAGGTTCCTACTTGGGAACCATCTGCCGACCGCAAATGCGGTCGACATGATGGTTTTGCTGTCCAGTCGTTCAACAAACTTTTTGTTGAACACCAATCGTAGATCTGTCTGTAACTATCTACAGAGTCTGGTGGTTTATCCTCTTTTAAAATTAGGATACATTTGGCTGTTTTTTATAGATGGATGAAGATCTAGCTCAGGATCTCCAATAACAGTTGGATCCACGGTGCCAAGTCTTTAGCAAAGCATTGAAAACACTTACTTATGAGTCCGTCTAACATACTAAAATGCCAGCAGAATAAGCCTAATGGTCTTTTGCGTCTGCTCGTTTGGTCAGCCTCCACCCTGGGAGCTGATCTTGCTGCCCCCCTCGCCTTCTCTGGCTTCTTCCTTCCCAGTTCTGGATATTCTCGCTGCATTGGATTTTGCTTCCAGAACCCTTCCCCTGTACCTGTCCCACCCCCTTTTGAATCCCTCCACCATCTCTGCCTCCACCAGCCACCTAGCCAGTGCATTCCATGGCTCCACCACCCTCTCAGTGAAGTAGCACCTCCTCCTTTCTCTCCTGAATCTTACCCCCTCCAGCTTCCACCCATGCTGTCTAGTGGCCCCCTCCTTCTCCTTCCTTCGAAACACCCTGACTGCTCCTCCCCTATTTACCCCCTTCATGTATCTGAAGACCTCTATCATGTCTCCCGGTCCCTTCTCTCTTCCAATATGTACATATTTAGCTCTTTGAGCCTCTCCTCATAGGTCCTGTCCCCCAAGCCCCAAATCATTTTGGTTGCCCTCCTCTGAACCCTCTCCAGGAGTTTAATGTCCCTCTTTAAGTGTGGCCGTCAAAACTGCATGCAGTACTTGAGGTGTGGCCTCACCAAGCAGTTATACAGAGGGAATATCACTTCCCTCCTTCTGGAGGTGATCGCCCTAGCGATGCATCCCAGAATCCTGTTGGCCTTGGCTGCTGCCCTCATACAAGTCTCCAAGTTGTTCATCTTGACATCCACCACCACCCCCAGGTCTCTCTCAGCCATCAAGACTTGTAGCATTCCCCCCCCTCCCAGGGTGTACATGTGGCCCAGGTTTCTGGCCCCCAGGTGCACTACCTTGCATTTCCCTGCATTGAATCTCAGCCTCCACTTTCTAGACCATCTTTCCAGAGCCTCCAGGTCCCCCTGTAGGGTCACCCTCCCCTCTTCCCATCTACCACTGCCCCCAGTTTTCAGTCATCCGCAAAGAGACTCATCTCACTCCTGATACCTGTTCTTATGTCAGAGACATAGATGTTGAACAGAAGGGGCCCAAGGACTGATCCCTGTGGGACCCCACTAATGATCCTCCTTGGAGATGAGACTATCCCACCAACTACGACCCTCTGGGTCCAGTGCTGGAGCCAATTGCCTATCCATCTGATCATCTGGTTCCCCACCCCCATTTCTCCCAGCTTATCCAACAGGCCCTCGTGAGGAACAGAGTCAAATACTTTGCTGAAGTCTAGAAAGAGGACGTCCACTGGTCTACCCAGGTCCAAGGCGCTTGTCACCCAGTCATAGAACCCCACAAGGTTTGTCTAACATGATTTCCCCAGGACGAATCCATGCTGTCTGTCGTCCAGGCACCCTGACTTTTCCAGGTCCCCCCTCAGCCTCTCCTTAACAATGCCGTCCATCACCTTGCCCACCACCGGTGTCAGGCTGACAGGCCTGTAGTTCCCTGCCACCTCCCTTGATCCCCCCTTGTGGATAGGCACTATATGCATCACCTTCTAGTCCTGGGGCACCCACCCTGTCTTCGGAGAGATGGTGAAAAGGTCCGCCAGGGGTTTCGCCAGGACATCCACAAGTTCCTTCAGCACTCTGGGATGTAATTTATCCAGCCCCGGTGCCTTCTCCATCTTAAGGGACCTGAGGGTTTCCCTCACTCGCTCTGCTGTGATTTCTACTTCTGCTACCTCTTCTCCCTGTTTAGCCTTCTCCCCCTCCTGCCAGCGATGCCTCCCCCTCTTCCCAGACCTGCCAATCGGTAAGGGTTCCCTCTCCTTAGTATCACTGTCTCCTCCCATGTATGATGCAGCACCCCCATTTTCCTTGGTGAAAACTGAGGTGAAGAACTCATTTAATACATCAGCCTGCTCCCCCAGGTCTTGTGCCCATCTCTCCTCTGTTTTAATTCTGCTAATCTGCCCCTTCACCCTTCATTTTTCCCCAATGTATCTAAAGAACCCCTTGTTCCCTCTCCTAATTTCCCTGGCCAGATTCTGCTTCTTCCTTGCCTTAGCCACCCTCACCACCCTAGTGGCCCTTCTAGCCATCAGCTCATACTCCCCTCGATCTCTTTCACTCCTTGAGCACTTGAATTTCTTCTTTCCCCGCACCACTTCCTGGACCTCCCTGATCTACCAGCAGGGTTTTCGAGCCCTACCACATTTTCATCTTACTCTTGCACAGGTACTGGTAACATTCTGCACCCCTTTCCTGATGATTTCCCACCTACTACCAGTGTCCATGTCTGACCCAATCACATCCAAATGCTCCTTAAGGATCCTTCCCATTTCTTTAAAATCCGCCCCCCTGAAGTCAGTTACCTCCGTCTTTGTGCAGACTTCTACCCCTCCTAGGACCAGGCAGAACCAGACCGTGGCATGGTCACTTCCCGCCAGTGGATCCCTTACCTGTAGGCCCCCAATCTGGTCACTGTCGGCCAGGACCACATCCAGTACCCACGCCTCCCTGGTCGGTTCCCCCACCTGCTGAGTTAGGAACACATCTTGAAAGACATCCAACAACCTCTGTTCCCTGGCCACTGAGGATGTCATAGTCTCCCAGTCTGTTCCTGGTATGTTTAAGACCCCCAACACCACCACCCTTCCCCTGCCCAATCTGCAGTGTCTCCCAACATCTGCCACCAGACTCTCCTCCAGCTCCTCCGCCAGTGCACGGGTCTATGCACCACTCCTATTTTTAGTCTCTTGCGCCTCCCTGTTATCAAGGTGACCCAAATCACTCCATGGTTCCTCTGCCTCCTCTACTCCCCTATGCCAATGCAGTTTTTGATTATCATTGCTACCCTTCCTCCCTTCCTCCCCCGTCCTTCCTGAACATAGTGTAACCCTCCAGGTTCAGGTCCCAGTCATGTCCTGCGGTGGCCCATGTCTCAGTGACCGCTGCCACATCCACCGCTCCCTCAGTTAGCATCGCCTGGATCTCAGGTATTTTATTGCCCAAGCTCCTGGCATTTAGCAGGACTACCTTCCACCCTTTCCCTATACTTCCATTTCTTCTGCCCATGTTCCCATGGGGATTCCGTTTTCTCCTGGTCTGCACTTTACCAGTTGGCCTTTTCCTGCATTCCTCCAGCTCCCCCGGGGGTGGAGACAGAGTCCCTCCTTTATCGGACCCCCCTCGACAGCCTTTTCTCCCATCCCTCCTCCCTTCACAAGTTTAAACCCCACTTTTCACCAATGAAACCCCTCTATTTTCAACTTAAGGATTCCACTCCACTCCAAATTGAGATGGAGCCTATCTCTAGCATATAGCTCCTTATCCTCCCAGGTCTTCCCCCAGTCCCCCATCAACCCATACCCTCTGGCCTCACACCACTCCCTGAGCCACTGGTTTATCTCCCTAATCTTCCTTTTGTGTTCCCCACTAGCCCTTGGCACTGGCAGGAGTTCCGAGAAGGAAATTGTGCATCCTATGTCATGACAGACCCTGGCAAGCTCCCTGAACCTTGCCTGTATCTCTAGCTCGCTATTTCCCTCAATGTCATTTGTACCCAGGTGGACCAGTATGTCCGGGGAACCCCCACAATCCTTTGCCAGCTGATATACCTCGTGCTTGGCCCTGTGCACCATTAGTCCAGGGAAGCATTTTGTTCTAACTGGCCAGGCTTCTCCCTCCCTATCCCATTTGATACCTCTGATCATAGAATCTCCCAACAGGAGCACTCTGACCACTCCTTTTCCTCCATTTCCCCCCCTTCCGTGCCCCTCATCCTTTCTAATGGCCCCTCCACCCATCCGGTTCCTTGTTCCTCCCCCTATCTGGGTGCCACATGCTGCCCCCTCCTTATTTACCCTGGCCACCCCTTCCCCTCCGATCCTATGCCTCTCCTCCTCCCAAGTATTCTTCTGTACCTCACTAACTCCCCCCTCACTGCTCGTGACTGCTCCTTCTCCCCCATCCGCTAAACTAGCCTGGCTCATCCTCCCTTCCTTCCTGTCTCCGTTTAGTCCCTCCTTGCTTGTCGTGCTCCCCTGGCCTAAACCCTCAGCTCCCTTTACTGTATCCTCCTTGTACTTCTGGTCCTTCTCCTTGCCCTTTCCTCCCAACTGGTCCTTTTCCTTGCGCTTTCCTCCCTCTTCCCCCTGCCCCTCCTGCTTTGATTCACTGCCCCCATTTTCCTGCATTCCAGGTTCCCTCGTTCCTCCTGCTATCCAGTCCCCACCTCCTGCCCCCCACTCCCTTTCCATCTCTAACCATCCTTGTCATGGCTACATCACCCCCCTCATCCTCATGCAGAAGAAGAGAATTGAAGCGGTTACTGAGCATAAGGTCCAATCAACCTCCCCACCTTGCTTCCTTCTGTCCAGCCCTGGCCATCTGCCTACTTCCCTGAGAATGTTATCTCTCTGGCCCCCCTTTGTGAGGGTCCCCAGTTACCTGCCTGCTTCCTTGGTAGTGTCCTCCTTTTGGGCCCCCTCTGCCAGGGTCCCTATGTGACCCCAGAGTATTCTCCTGCACTCCTTTCCCTATGCCCCCACCCCTAGCGCTGGGTGCAACCCCGTGGGAGATCCCCTTTTGAAGCCTGGGTTGAATACAACAAATTTGACATCATTGCCCTCTCAGAGACCTGGCTAATACCCCAAATCTCCTTGCACAAAATCAATCTCAAAGGCTATTCTCTAATTAGAAAATATAGGAAAAAAGAGGAGGTGGCTGCATGTTCTTTATATCAAAGAGGCTCTCGTGCACGGAACTACACCTGGAATCTGAAACTTCTGAGCTCAAATCACTCTCCATAAATCTAATCATAGGGAAAAACATAATTGTAACTGTCACATCTGACTACCTGCCCCCTGGAACACCTTTTCGTTGAGCTGAAATCCCTCCTCTCAAACAAGTCTTCTTCCTAATAAATAGAGAATGGATCATATTGGGGAATTTTAATCTAAACTGGGATGGCAGCCAGTCCGACTGCGCCAAAGAACTTGTTGTTAGCACCAGGCTGCACCAATTAATATCCACTCCAACCAGAACAAATTTTAAGATGGGAAACGGCTCTACCCCTGACTTGATCATAGCTTCAAATCCCACCAGAGTGATAGCCTTGTGCGTTCTCCCTGACTCTATTAATGACCACTGTGCTGTTTTCTGTTGCTGGTCAGTCAGAGCCCCTAAATCTGCTCCTAACTACATCTTCACTAGACACACAAAAAGAGCTAATTTAGAAGAACTCTCTTATGCTTTCGAATCAACTGACTGGTCTTTCACATCGGATATTTAAAACATTGACCTCACCCTAGATGTTTTCACCAAAACATTTAACACCATATGCGACTACCTCATCCCATTAAAGAAGATTAGAGCACGCGGGCATTCTATTGAGTGGATCACACCGGACCTCCTCAAACTAATGCATGCTAGAGACATGGCTTGGGCTAGATACAGGAAATTTCCTTCCCCCAGTCACCTCCAAGAGTATAAAACACTCTGCAGCAGTTGCAAGTTAGCGGTTCGTACAGTGAAAATCATTCACCTTGAGAACAACCAACTTTACAACAGAGCAAATTCCAAACATCTTTGTGGGACATTAAACTCCCTATTGGGAAAAGACAAAAAGTGCGAGCAGATTACACTTCTGGCAGAAGGGAAATTAACAAATGACCGAACATGCATGGCCAACTTGTTTAATTCCTTTTTCAGGGACCTCAACAAGTACAAGACCCCCCAACCTCTCTTCTGCCACCCCCAAGCATCCTCCCAAACCCACCCCTTCCCTGAAAGCTTCCTACCCCACTTTCTATTTCAAAGCTCTTTCGCCCACTGATACTATAAAACCTACAAGAAAAAACAACCCCCGACCCAGCAACGGGCCTGATGGCCTTGATTGTTGCACCCTAAAACTCATAATAAGGGAAATTGCTACCCCTCTCACAAATTTACTGAATTTTTCCCTCTGTTCGGGTACCCTCCCCGTGGCCTGGAAAATTGCATCCATCAGGTCCCTGCACAAAGCTGGTTCTAAACAAAAAGTAAGCAATTACAGGCCCATCTCACCCCCAAAAAAAAAATCTCGGAAAAAATAATTAATTCACAAATTACTGAACACTTAAATATGACATCGTGACTGAGGCTCAACATGGTTTTTAGGGCTAAACACAACATGGAAACTGCTCTCATTAGGTTTACGCAGGACATATGCAGTACAAGGCCATGGATGACGGTCTATACATGGGTGAGGTCTTTGTAGACCTTACCAAGGCTTTTGACTTGGTAGACCATGACCTGCTACAAACTACCCTTGCCCTTGTGAATTTCTCCACAAATGCAGTCAACTGGTTTGGTAACTATCTCCACTCAAGGTACCACAAAACAGTTATTGAGGGACATCCTTTGTCTGGAATGCCTTATTAAGTATGAGGTTCCACAAGGTTCTATATTTGGGCCCCTCTTTTTACCCTGTTTATTAACAACATATTTTCTGTTTGTATACTGACGTCATCCTGTATGCAGATGATGCTGCCTTATACCGTAAGGACACTAACCCCTCCACCCTTCTCTCCAAACTTCAAACAGATTTCCACAGCCTCCGCTCCTGGTTTACCACTCAAGGAATGGTCCTGAACTCCAAAAACTTAAATGTTTTTCGCAGGCACACATAAACCATTAAATTTCAACTTTACCCACTGGCTGCAGCGGTTGGATTTCCATCTGCGATGCCGGCGACCCGGGTTTGGGATTGGACTCGGGTCGCTAGAGGGCCAGCCGGGAGGGAGGAGGATGGAGTGTCCAGGGACAGCTTTCCATCTCTGGGGGGAGGGTGGGGATGCACTCCATTGCCTTCTGGCCCCTGGCAGAAGCTGGGAGCAAAGCAGGGATGTCCGGGTTCAGTGCTCAGGGGCAGTGACAGGCATCAGTGTATGCTTTGATGTCAGGATGTCACTTTCCACAGAAAACCAGGAAACGCTTCCTGGCTGGCCGGATAATGGTCTCTCTGTCCTCCGATGCCACCGATCCCACAATCGACACACCTCAGCGACACCCCAGGCTAATAATGAAGTGCGCTGGCCTGCGCCCACCAGTGCCTTTCCCCTGGGAGGAGGGGGACCCATCCAGCAAAGGGAAACGTAGGGTTACCTGGGGGAGTTGCAACTTGGGGTTGGTAGCCGGTGTGGGAATTGGGCAGTCAGTTGGTAAGGGCAAAGGAGAGCCGAAGGAGTGGACAGCCAGGAAGGAGGGTAAGGTGTAATAATAATAATTTAAAAAAAATCTATTTCACCCTCCTAAGTAATGATCGCATGGTCATTGAGCAGGTTCATGAATTTAAATACCTTGGTCTAACACTGGACGAACACCTCTCCTTCGGCCTACACATAACACAATTAACAATCAGAATTCACCAGAGACTGGGGCTTCTCTACCGGATCAGGCAATTCCTCATCCTGGAAACTAGAAGTAGGCTGGCTTCTAGCTTACTCCCACCTCTCCTAGACTATGGCCCCATCATCTTCTTGCCTCAAAGTAATTCCATCACATTCAATAGACTCAAAGCAGCCTGCAATAACATTATTAGATTTGTGACTGGACTCCCCCATTGTACCCACAGCTGTGCTCTATATGAGACAGTACATTGGTTCTCCCTAGAGGACAGGTACACTTGGAAGGTTTCCACATTTCTCTACAAAATTCTCAACAACCATCACCTTTCTCTTCAAGAAGGCCTGCCCCACTTGGCTCACTAGGAGAACTACCACATCCCCTTTTTGTGTCCCTTACTACAACACCTTGTTGGGAATGAGAGCACTTACCTTCAGCGGTCCCAAGCTTTTTAACACCCTTCCTTCTATCCTTGTGGGAAGCCCTTCACTCATTACTTTTAAGGTTAAACTGAGCGAATGCCTGCTCAACAAGCCCCCCAGCAACTGGCCTAGGTAGTATATCACAGTTTCATTACTACTGCTTGAGCCAAACTTAAAGGGCAGGTGCACAAATAACTCTTACAATGTCTGCTAGTATTTACCCTCATTCTCCCGAATGACCACATTTTCTCTCACCCTGTCTACCTGACTGTGCCCATGCCTCCCTGCCCGTCTGTTTTCTTATGCATTTTTCTCCTGCCTTTTCCCGTTACGTCCTATTATGTATATTCTGTTTATATTGTATAGACTTGCAGATAATATCGTGGTTTCGGTGCATAAGCTGCTTTTTACTTTTCCCTCATTGTATGAAATTGTCTTTCTCTTACTCTGCATAAAATTCACCTGGTGCATGAGCCTACATTTTTCTGCTTCATACATTTATCCTGCATTGTATATTTAAAACCCTGTGTTTGTTGCAATTTGTATATACCTGACTCTGTAACAATTGGACAACTGGACACTTGTGAAAATGGGCAGTTTTCCCACATGCTTTTCCACTGTACAATAAAAATGAAACGAAATGAAATTATTTCAGTAGATGTTTCAAATGTTTTCAGCCTTTCGTGAATAAATAAAACAGTGCCTCCATATTTATTGGTTCTGTCTAGGTTATACAAGTTGTATCCTGGTAAAGATTTTCCCCAGTTGCAAGTGTTGTCCCCCTAGGTTTCAGTACTTGCTATTAGATCAGATCATCATATTCTATGTATAGGAGCTGGCAGGCTGATCTGTTTCCTTTATATAGAAGGACCAGTGAGTTTTGGAAAACCTCACTCAGGTGAGCCCCATATTAAGGGAGGCAGGGCTGATTATGCAAAGTAGGCAATTAGCCAGTTTAGGAGGTTTATTGTGTCTGAAAGCCTTTTTACATCTAAATGTAACTGTGAACCTAGGGAGTATGTTTCAGTGCACTGACTGTTGCTGTTTCATATATTGTTTGTGTAGTTCTGTATACATTTATTTTGTTAATCATGCATGGAGGTGGGATTGAGAGCCTTCTATGGGAGTAGTCTTCTGAGATGGCTGCAGTAGAAAGCTGCTCTTCCTCTTAGTTGAGAGATTGCTCTGGTGATGTGAACAGCTCCATCCTGTTATGTGCTGGGGAGAACACCAGTCTGTTATGCATGTGAATGAACAGCACCATCCTGAAGTCTCTGAAGAGTGTTGTGATGGAGATGAGGTCTCCATCCTGACTTTTGTCCTGAGTGATTCCTGTCTGTTGCATCTTCTTGTCTAAACTTACCCTTCTGAGGAGACCACCAGGTGTTGTAAATAGTGTGCGTATTGAAAGTCTGGTCTGGACTGTGTTTGAATATTTATTTTTTGTTTCTGCTTACTTATATGTTAATCACTCAATAAATGGGACTGTGCTGTGTCTGTCTCAACTCAAAATCCTAGTCTGGTCTCAAGTGCATCCCTACAATATCTTACAAGCCCATAGTGTACACAGTTTAGCTTGCAGCTATTTAGCCATCAAGTCAAATTAGTGGTCAAGCTGTTCTGCCTGACTAATAGAACTCTAAGATGGGCCAGGGTATTCTTTCTCTTGTTTGAGGGGGTGTTACTCCCTTTGACCAAATTGCACCTCTGAGTATACTTGCTGTTTTATTCTGTGTGAACTGGGATGGGGTGCTGGACATCACGCCCCAGTGGGTGCCTTAGACCTTCCTTCTGTGGGGCCTGGAGTTGTGGGAGGTGACTGTGGGATGCACTGCTTTATGGATCAAGTATTGCTTTCCTGGGCTGAGGGGACTCACTCTTTACCTCCACAATCTATACCATCTTGGTATGAGGTGACTTATGAGGCTTGGGGCATGTCCATAGGTACTGGGGGGAGCTACTTCTGAGGCCCAATGCCTCCAGAACCTGTGGAGAGGTACAAGCCCTAAGCTATAGATTATCCAGCGGATCTCAGCCAGGTTATCTGATGATTTACTTTGCATGGTCTAATCTTGGTTGATGCCTCGGGCTCCACCTGCCAGTTTGCTGAAGTGGGGTTATGGGGGTCCTGATGCATATGCCTAGCAAACTCCAGCAAACAGCAAGGAAGCTTGATGTGTGTAGTTATGCTTTGGCACTGTCCGCGGGACAGGCAGACATGCTAAACTACATCTAGCACCGACAGCTATTTCATTTGCAGAGGATGGGGGTACTCCTCAGCTGGGAGATCACCAAGAAATGCATCGCCCAACTGGCTGCCTTATGGGTGCAGCTGGGCCTGGGGGGGGGTGCTAGTGGGGGATGGCTGCCCTGACTCAGTAGGTGGGCAATTATAGACTCTGTGATCTGATCCACAGTGATTCTCCAAGTCACAACCTACCTCCTCAACAACTTTGTTGGGGCCTGTGTCCCTCAGTAATCTCAGGGGATGTTTACACAGCCTGTTTTTTTTGTAACTGATTTCTCACCATAAATCTGGCCCTATACCAGAGGACGCTCAAGTATTTATAGAGCCGTCATCCGCCGCCACTTGGTCTTGTAGTGCCACAGTGCTGGCAGGCATTTTTAGGCCTCCTGTTCCACTATTTGCCCCTTCCTGTTATGGATCACCCTAGCCCCACCCCTTGATGTCTACAAGCTGGTGGATGGGTGTCGTAAGTTATTAACTAACAGATTTTTCTGTTACCGGGGCCCACAACACTGTTGTGTTCTTCCCTCCAGGGGAATTTCCAACAACTTTTCTATGGGAGACAAATCCACTCTATCCCTACCTTGGGAGCACACTAGAAGGTTTTGTCCTCCTATAACTGTTTGCGAGTGGGAGCCCAGTGCCCACCCCCAGCATTAAGTGTGTTACATTTTTTTTAAAGTTTATTGTTTACCCTGTTGGCAAAATGTATTTACATTGTGTTACTACTGTTTGGGCTGCTTGCTGCCTCTGTGCTTCCTATGCTCAGAATTCAAGATCTCCCCCCCTCCTATATCCTTATTCCTTGTCCCTTTTCTTCTCTTTTCTAGCCCCTTTTCACCTTTCATATTTGCTCTTTTCTATGGGGGTGTGGCCTACCCTAACTGAATCTTCATAGTGGCACGTGGATAGAATGTCGCTGTCCAAAACGTAGCGGCTCAATTGCCATGGAGAAAAGGCATCGCAGCCAAGCGGTCACCAGCTAAATTGTAGCCAACAGTATGTCGCATGTGCTGGTTGCGACATTCTGTGTGCTAAGCACTAAAGTGCAATATTTTCCCATTGCTGGTCTTACATCCTTGTTAATGCTCATGCTCCCCCCGACCACCAATTCACATACTGCAGCTGTCTCTAAAAACTACAAACAATACAGCACAATAATTATTAAAAGACATTTCTTTACTTATTTTACTTACTGTTTCAGTTCTGTTTAGCTGTTAGCTGTGAGGAGCTGTTGTACTGGCGTAAGGGCATATATCTGCCTGTACGTATCTACGCGGCACATGTTGACAAAGGGGGCATGTTACAAACTGTGCTCCCTTTCTAATTCATTGCTATTCAATACAGGTGTCTCTGCTGTTTAACTAATTTAAGCCAGGATGCTGATTATACAGTAATGTGTCCACCTGTTGCCACCATGACCACCAGCCACTCAAACTATGCTGCTAAGTGAATTCAATAGAAAGTTACAAGACTTAAGTGGCTGTACTCACTAGCCATAATTAGGTATATAGAATCCTGGCCAGGCTTCACTTTACATTCGGTATTCAGTGTATGCAGACATGGAGTTTGTCCTAACACAGAAAGGTACGGTAAAACTTGCACTGGACAATTATTTGTGCATGAAAGAAAAAGGAGCTGAAGATTCCGGCAGTGGTACATTCAAGATGAGACTTTTGCCCATAAGGTGCGCTGCACACTGGCACTTGCATTTGTTCCTGAAGACTGTACTGAGAAATTCTTTGAAATGCTGCTAGATGACAGTAGTTTTGCAGAACTAGAAACAAGTTTGGATTATTCCGAAGACAACTACATTGGTAGGCTGTACTGGAATCGATGAACAAGAAGACAGCCCAGTTTCCCGATTCATTTCTGGAACCAGTACGAGAGGGTGATGCGTGACCTTCCATGTAGCAATAATGTAGTTGAAGCCTGGCACTGGGCATTTGCTTGCACAATTGCCATAAGTCATCCTACCCATGCCAGATTAGCTGACAGGAGCAACATGCCATCTCCCTGCAGCAATGACAAATATAACTTTGTCAGGAACCACCTAACAAGAATACAAAATATGTGCGAGTAAATAAAGTCTTCAAAAATATCTGCTTGGACTTTAGCAACAGGCAGCCAAAAAAGTAGAGGACATAACGAGTGTAATTGAAATAAACGTTGCATGAATTAGGCTGAAAAAGAAGTTTTTAAGAGTGTGTTAAACATGTTATAATAACTGGGGAGCGTTTTTTCCTATAGACAAAGGTGTTTATAATTTGCCATTATAAAGGAGTGTTTATAACGGCAAACACGCACCACTTCTCTATTGGAAAAAAGGCATGAGCCACTAGTGTCTCTCGCGGCCATTCGAGCTGTCTCTCGCAGTTACATTATAAGCACTCTCGCACTCTCATCTCAAAAATGGCAGCCGTCGAGCAGAGCCACAAAATCACTCTAATCAATAAATCGTATTGAAAAATATTGCCCAAATCACTCGAAGTAGTGGACTTCACACACAAACCCTAAGTGCTTCTCCTCTCCCCTTCTTTTTCCCCTGCTTCCTCTGCCGGTCACATGCTGCAGTTGCTCCAGTAACCATGACCTCCTGGCAACTCTTACTGTAAGCTAGCAACGGACATTGCGACAAATTCTTTCTTGTTTTTTTTTGTTTTTTTTTAGCAAAAGCTTCACTTGTTCTTGTTGAAAATGTCCAGCGATTTATATTTTAGCAGTTCTTGCTACGGTTCTCCATTAATATTTATTCTAAATAACATTTCCAGCAACGATACCGAGGTAAGACTGTTCCATCTATTCATCCCGATTGACACAATTTTTATATAATTGCCGTGGCAAAAAAACAATACCCAGCAATTATATAAAATAAAAAATGGGTTGGGGTGTGTGTAAAACTCTATTTTACACACACCCTCGTTGTGGGATGCTTTTCATAAACCCCTCAGGCTTCGCCCTCGGGGTTTATGTAGCATCCCACAACTCGGGTGTGTGTAAAATCTCGTTACACACCCTGACCCATACTTTATTCTCTATCTAATATTCCCATACTGTGTTATAGCTTTCTTTTGCACAGCGGCTTGAATTTGCACAACTTGTGGGCTGTTATACATTTAACTAATATACCAGATATATGGCTTTAGCTTGCACTATGGCTAGACTTTGCACAACTGGTGGGGGGTTATATTTTTAACTGTTGAACATGACATACAGCTTTACTTTGCACAACTGTTATACGCTATATAAAATGTTTTAACAGTTTTAAACAGTTTTTTTGCAGTCTTAACTTGTTGTATTATTGCTTTGTTTTGCACAAATGCAGTGATGTGCCTGATCTGATGAATTTTACTACTTAGCGTGTCTGCGCATACAATAAAATGTTTTTTGGCACATCATCTGGATTGTCACTCTGTTTTTAAATATACTGACTGATCAGAGTTTACTGGAGCAAGAATTGAGCAGTAGAGTACCTGGAGAGTTGCTGGTGAGTTTGTACCGAGTCGGCTTCTTGTCCAGCTATACATTAATGTGGCAACGTTTTGTCTGCCACCAAATATACATCACAGCTTACTCTACCTTAACATTTTGTCCTGGCGACATTCTGTCCATTACATTCTGTTCATAGTGTTATGTCTAGGGACTAATCAGCTGCACACAGTTCATAGTAGATGCCTGACAGATTATGGCTAGTCCTTAAAGGTAGTTTCCTTCAATGTCAGTGGGTGACACAGCCCAGTGAAACGGTATCATATACTTCAATAATTGAAACTTGACCATCCAGAAATGGTGTTTTTCTAAAAGAAGCACCTTTTGGCAGAGGAGCATGCTAAATGTGAGAAATGAGGCTTTTCCTTGGTTGTAGTCTCGTCCCACAAGTCTGGCTGATGAGGGGGAGCCGTGATACTTGTCCTCAGGTGAGTCCCATTCCACCTCCAAGACCAGGTAGATGATGCAGATGGGTGTATTGCTATAGCCACAGGCTCTCTATATGACACCCTGGTTACTCTGGCCAGCTTTTATCAGAGAAATCAGTGGCCCAGCAGTTTCTATCAAACTTCTACCTCATGCAGGGGCAGTTTATCATGGGAGGAGATTTAAATACTACAATATCCCAGCCTTGGATGCTGTCCTATGGTGCATTGTGCCTCTCCCTGCAAAAATACCTCCAGAAAACATTGGCATATGCCGGTCCGGTGGTACTGAGAGTTGAAGCACTGGACGTCTTACCTCGTGCCACGCTGGCAATCTGGGTTTGGGAACGACCTTGAGTCATCAGAAAGCCGGCATGGGGGCGGGAGGGAGAGAGCGGGATTGAGCAACCGAAAGTCAGCTTTCCCTTCCTGGGGTGGTTGTCACGCCCACATTGTTCTGCTTTCACTGGGGGGAGGTCCGGTAGGTAGCGTAGGTGGGAAGGGGTGGCGGTGTAGCGAGAGAGTGCCCTGGGGCGGGGTGTGTGCAGGCCTCCACACAGGCGGGCAAAACCTGGGGCATGGGGATGAGGAGAAAATGGGGGGGGGGAAGACAAAAGAAATCTATATAGGAAAAAAAGGAAAACTTTGGTCCACCTGGGTATAACTGAATGTCTGGAGGTGCTCCTTTCTGTCTCGGCAAGAATATACAGTACCCACTGTGTCCTTAGAATGTGTACCTCAATCAGGCTCAGTTAAAGTTTTGCAACTCCTGAACATCTAGATTCTCTACAAGATGTGTCACACGGCACTATACTGCTACCTGACCATGATCTAGTTTATGCCAAATTTTCTCTTAAAAGGCTCCGGCGGACAATGCACTGGAGGCATATCCTGGCGTTGCTCAGGGATTTTGAAGTTCGGCATGCCTTGAAGGAGCTGATTCCCTGCATTGTACAGGAGAACTTGAGTCCAGATACACCCACTCCCATTATTCGAGACACGGTCAAGGCCATGCTATAGGGAGAACTTATTGCATACTCTTCAAGGGAAAAGGAGTGAGAAGACCGTCTCATAGAGTTACAGTATACCTTACACACTCTATGCACCTTTCTGCAACAGGGTGCTTGCTCAGTTGCGCCCCAGGTTGCACAGGTAAAGCAGGATCAGCAGAAACTAATGGATGCCAAAGTAGAACAGGTCTTCTTTTACCTTAAATGGAACTACTATGGGGGCATGCAACCTGGCTCACAGAGCCTGTTGATCTCTGGCTTGCATTCTGCAGCTTTTTGATTCAGGAACAGACTGTTTTACTGAGGCAGCCCACTGCCATTAGGGAAATCCTCCAAGTACTACCAAACTCTCTGTACGCTGCAGAAGGAAGAGCTTCCCAGGAGAAAATGTTGGCCTATTTGCAAGCCCTGCCTCTTCCTAAGTTGGACCTGGACGTTCCTCAACAACTACCAGCTCCTACCATGGCAGAGGAGCTTTCTGAGTCTTTCATGACTCCAAGATCCAGAAATGTCTGGGCCTGGATGGATACTCAATAGAATTTTATGCAAAATTCTGATATCCCCCCCCCCACCCACCCACTTTACTTTCTGCCTGTATGGCAGTATAGAAAAATGATGCCCCTTCCCCTCTGTCTGGCAATATGCTGTGATTTCTGTGATACGGAAGCCGGATAAGGACCCCTGCTATGGAGACTCCTACAGGCTTAATTCCTTCTTAAATTATGACTAAAAAGTCTTTATACCCATCTGAGTCAACAGATTGGAAACCCTCGTACCAACCCTTTTTGACCAAGACCAAGTTGGTTTTGTCCACAGACGTCAGGTGCACAACAGTGTTCGGCACACCTTTCTCCCTTTGGACCACTCCATATTGCATCAATTTCCTATTACACTGCTGGATGTATCGTTGGTTTCACAAAAAAACACAGAGACTCATAAGATGGAGTATAACCTCAAAATTTATTCACAACGCTGTCTGTTGATACATCAGTTCTCTGTTACACCAACGTCATACATATATTCTGCTGTGCTGTATATTGCTGACTGTACGGTACTTTTCTATTGTATAAAGCAAGAAAATTCTTTAATACATTTAAACAAATTAAAAAAACAGCAGTGTGAAAGCCTCATTTTTTTTGGTATTACATTTTTCATGATGCTCTGCAATGACAGATGGGAAAAACAGCATTGCTACCTAATATCTAACCATTGGGAGAAATGAAATTAAAATGGAAATACCTAGTTGCATTAATATCAGAAATAATCAATATTGCTACTACATCAGTCAATACAATATCCACTTAAGGGAGAGGGAAGGGAAAAGTGGGGGGAGGGAGGGATAGGAGACAAATGTATAGCTGGTAGTGTTCACATGTCAATGGCTAATAGTGCTTACGGGTATTAGCGACTTTTGAGAAATGGGAACAAGTCCAGGTCCCTATTTGTTCCAGGTCACTGTCCAGGGTTTTATTTAACTCTAAAAACTGATAAGTGTTTTGCTCACAAAAGTGCTAAATCTTTGTGAAAATGCATAGCTCGTGCCTCACTGTGTTTAACAAACAGAGCACTTCTAGAAAATCTGTATAAATGCTTTCTGTACAGTTAGTATTGTCCCAAGAAAAAAACTGCTAATCAGTTATTTAAAACCCTTCTGTCTAGTCTAGAGGAGTTTTGTGTCATAATCTGCTCTCCTGATATCCTTCTCAACTGAACTGTGCATAGTACTCCAGATGTAGCCTCACCGGGCCAGGGCCCTGTATAGGAGGAGAATCACCACTTTCTTTGTGCTACAGCCCCCTTACTAGTGCACCCTAGAAGTCTGATTGCTATCTCGTATGCTTTATTAGACTGGGCTGTAGAATTGAGGCTATAACTTCAAACAAACTCAAGGTCCCTTTCCTCTGTGGTCTGCTGTACACCCTTACAACATGTGTCTACTATGATTTTGTGCTTCTTTTGCTTATATGCTTAAATCTTCAGTTTTTGATGTTGAATGTAAGCTGCCAGATCTCTGACCAGCTTCCCAGTCTCTTCAGATCCCTCCTCGTGTCTTGAATACTCTCGCTGCCGTCCACTGTACTGCAGATTTTGGAACCATCCACAAAGAAGCACGTTTTAGGGACAGTCAGATGCTACTGAAGTACTGTATTTCATTGATTAAAAGCTGCCCTTGAATAGTAACCACTGCCAAAAAGTTAATAAATAAAAGCTGCCCTTGCTTACTAACCATTGGTTCTAAATGTGGACCACTTCTAATGGATACCTGTCTCTACAAGCCTGATGGTTACCAGTTCGATGTCTAATCCTCCAGTCCTCAAGTGTTCTCCAGGACACTCTTTTGTCTTCCACTTCTCTGCTTCCAGTCCTGGAAATGTGCAGCAGAGTGGCTTAGGTTCACTGGTAAGCAAGTATTAAAGGGAGTACCAGTAGGAGAACTCATCTCATCTCATAGGTCAGGTGAGGTTACGTGAACATTCACAAGAGGACAAGTATGTGGGGTGATGACTGGAGTGCGAGCAAGGTGATAGGAGTAGCAAGATGGCGAGATGGGAAGATGGTTGAGAGTCATTTGAATGCTTTTTCTTGTCAGGATGCTTTGGGTCAGGTAGCTGAAGAAAACATTGCTATTAAAAGCTGTTCTTATTTACTAGCCATCCTCATTTAGTAGCCGTTGCTCAAATTCCTAAATGCAATTGAAAGCTGTGGCTTTTAATTGATGACATACGGTAGTCAGTGAAAAAAGTACTTTCAGTGTGAAATATTTAAAGGGCTGGTCATGGGAACAATGTAGAAACCAAAGCTAAATGCACCTGCTTTTGTTAGTATGTTTTTTAAACATTGCCTTATGCCAAATCCCATTTCTTGTAAGCTATTTTCCAGTTGCTTAAAAATAAATTACAGCTGGCATCAGGACTCAAATCTCACAGCTTTCTTCAAAAATGTGAATTTCTAGATATGCCAGATATTTGCATGAAAACAGGCTCTTCACCCTTAGAGTTCATCTTCTCTGCTGCCCTCCTGCCCTGAATTCATAATTATGTGATTGTGATATAAAGAATAATGTATGAGTAATAGTATGTAACATGTTTTTGACACACCTGAGGACTGTGGTACCACATGAACAATGATACCGAAGGCTGAGCAGTTTATCATAATATATCACATACACACACACACCGAGGGGTGTTTAAGAATTGAAAATAGGAGTTTAACTGTTACCATGGTTTATTTTACGTTATGTGTTCAGAGAGTGGCGGTCATTAGGTTGCAGTGGAGAGCACAGCAAGGGCTACTTAAAAAAAAAATTGGTGTGGCTGTCAGACTTTTTTCCCCTACCCCATGCTCTCCACCACCCACTCCTTTGGGCCCCCATATTACCCCTCTTCTCCTGCCAAACTCACCCCTCAGTGCTCCTTCAGGGTCAGCATCTCTTCAGACCTTCTAGTCCCTTGTGGCTAGCTTGTCCCTGCTGGGGGCCTCCCCTAGCCGTCGTCTACGATTGTTGCCTGAGATCTCCTTACTGGCCATCTCCTGTTGCTGGGTTGTTCCAGCTGGGGGCCATGCCGTGGTCTAAGGGAGATGCACTGCTTCAGGGATGGAGACAGTGTGGCCTTCAAGTGTGAGAGGAGGGTCCAGGTTTGGGGATGGGTAGAGAGGCCATCATTTGGTTACTGGTGTGGCATTCCCCCCCCTTTTTTTTTTTTTTAACTCAGCTTTACTGAGATTCACAAGCAGATTTTTACAGTGCCTACTTAGCATATATTTTTCCTTCCACTTTCCCACCAGGTGGTGGTTACAGACTAAACTTTGTGCATTACTGCCTGTACGTAACAACATTTTCTCCTTGAGCCATATAAACCATGTTGTCTTCTCCAAAAGCATTCTCCAAATCACTGTAATGCGTACATGTAAATTCACATTTCTTCCTGGTAACTACTTATTATCCTCTCCACTTGTCCCCCTACCCTTATTCCTGGCACAGTTTCTCCTTAGGTTCCTCCCCAGCCCTCTGCTCGCTTCTGCCCTTGTGAATTTAGCTGCTTAAGACCTGCAGTACCCATGCATCATGCAGTTTTCCTTTCTTGCATGCAGTGTTCTCCCAATTTATACCGAGATGAGCAGAGACCGAGAGTTTGGTCAGTAGACCTTGCCCTCCCTAACAGTCTTCCTGAGGAAGAGCTCGCCCTGGCCTCTTCACTCCACCAGTGAGTTATCCAGGGTACGTAGACTGCCACACCCAGAGAAAGACGTGGGAAGAACCAGAGAGCCAGAGCCATAGTGTGGAGCTGGTGAGGAGGAAAAAGGCAAGTCATTAGCATGTGATATCTTCTGTCATTATGTGGTCCACTATTTCTTCAAGTGATCCTTGTACAGTACCTAAGGATATCTGAATAGTGCTAAGTACATGTGTAACTCTGTCTTTTAACTGGTTATACTTCTTCTTCTTACAATTCATAGTCAGATACAGATTTTTTATTTATTGAAAGTATCAGAATTACAAACCTTTGAGTCAGACTCCTTTACAAAGGCTCCATGTCAGAGAAGTGCAAGACAATTAAGGGTGCATACATACAGTAAGGAGGATCCACATAATACAGTGTATCGACAAACAATAACTTATTGACACACACAGTGAGACAGTCGGTACAGATTAAACAAGTAGTGCATTCTACACAAGTATTTAGGCAAAACCAGGCCATGCAAGACCTGGTACAAAACTTTCAGGACTACTTGGGGGCTATACAGTATAGGGCATGTTCACTTGCACGCCCCATTTCGCGGACTGTGTACCAGACGCTGTGTTATAACAAGCATGTAATAAAAAAAGCTGTTTTTTATTACGTAACCCAAAAACAGTTAGCAACTTGTAAATATTAAACAGAAAAAGAACTATATACATATAGAACCCAACCGTGTATGTGTCTCATTTTTATCTTTTTCCTTTCCTGGTGTTATTTTACTCCCTTCTCTCTACCTGCCTTCAGAGTTCCAGGATTTCACCTACTGTGATTTTTTTAAAACTTTTATGAGGCAACGGGACAATATTCCTGACTAGTGCTCTGCTTAGCTTGTATAGGATAAACATGGTTGCCATGTCTCTGTAAATTTCTCCTCCAAGGTAAGTTGTTCTATGCAGAAGATCCATGACAATGTCTCCCGCCATTCTGCCACCCCTGAATTACTGGACTGAACCATTGGGAGGACAGTGTTTTGAGGGCTGCCAGGACCATTCATTGGAAGTCCTCCCTTCTTTTCCTGGTTTGAATTCCTGCAAATCTGGCTCCCAGCATGTAATGCTGAAAGATGTCCAGAACCTTCACCTTAGGGAGGCAGTATAGCGCAGTGGTTTAAGGTTCTGAGCTGCAAATCTGGTGACATCCAGCAGACCAGACCTGGGTTTGAATTTCACAGCTTCCACTTGCATACTGTGTGACCCTGAGCAAGTCACTTAACTTCCCTGTGTTCCCAGGTCACACCTGTAAAAAAACTTTCAGCTTAGTGTGCTACTCCTGGTTAAACAATTAAAAAAAAAAAAAAAAAAAGAACCTTCACCCCCAAATCCCGGAGAGCTGCTGCCTTATTTGGGCCCCAAAATTTACCAGCTTAGGGCACGTGCACAGTATGTGAATGTGTATTTGTCTTTCTCCACATGCCTTCCAACTGTTATCTAAATTATTTGTGCCAAAGTGTTTGGTAATTATCGGTACATCGAAGAACCTGATTATTATCTTCCAGTGGAATTCTCTCCAGGTCTGCAAGGCAGATACCTTCAACCCCACCCCACACCACCCTATCGTTTGTCAGGAATAGTGACTTCCCTTTTCTGAGTACCGCTACCCTCCTCCTGACTCATGCGCATGCAGCGGCTGGCCTGGGAGAGTGTCTGATGGCTTGTGGTCATCCATGCCATCATCGGCACCTCTGTCAGCCACCACCAGGAGCCGCTATATGGCACACTAAGAGTTTCCTTTCTGTGGGAGGAGAGCATCCAAATGACGCTGTTAGCCTTCCCAGTTGGCCTCCGCTCCTCTCATCCCAGGTGCAGGGCATGAACCTGGCTTGTCAGTGTGCCAGAGTGATCCCCATTACTCTGCCCCACAGAGCCAGCTGGCTACCAGTTTTTGAAAGTTACTGTCCAACTGGCTACCTCCCCCTGAGATGATTTTTGAGCCCCAAAAAATGGTGGCTGCTAGAAATAATGATTTGGCTACCAGACTTTGAAAGCTAGTGGCCAAACTGACCACCTGCTCACAATCCGATTTGTTCTGCCCTGAAGCACAGAAAACAAAAGTAGATTTTGTGTGCTTGCATTGTGATTCGTACTCAGTGCTGTGTGCGACAGTGAGGCAGTTAAGCAATAATGCATGCCGGATGTGTGTGTCATGCTGGGATAAAGTCACGCCTCGGGTGGTTGGGTACGAGGTCCGAGGCTGGGTGCATCCAACACCTGAGAAGTGAAGTGATCCCAATGACACACACCCTGGAGTGCATTATTGCTATTATACATTGGCTCATTTATATACAAAATTAAAAAAAATATCCATTTTAAAAATGTTTTGTAGTTTTTTGTTTTGTTTTTAGTGATCATCAGTCAAGACCTTCATGCAGTGAAGATAGAGACTGATACAGTGCAAACCTTCACATTGATGTTTTGCTGGGATAACATCACTAATCAAGGTGGCTACTAACCAGTCAGCTGATCAGGATGCATGCTGGATATTTTTCTTGCCATTGTATAATTCTCCATTACATATGGAATGGTATTGTACTGGCTGGGGTTCAATCCTGACCCCGGCTAGCCTTGTTAGGTTTACTCCGTGTACGTGGGATGATCTTCTGACCTCCCACGACCTTCGGGAGCAACCACCCCATTCATAAATTTTGCTTGAATGGGGAAGTCTAACTGGGTGTGCATGTTAGCATGCACTGGGCTGTGTGTTCAGTTAAAATCACACTACCTCAGTCATGGTCTAGTCTATTTGTCTGATTAAAATTACCTAATCCTAAATCTTTATAGTTGTTTCTCTTTTAATATTCTGGTATAACTTATATATACCACTAGTCACAATTAAGCTTTGCCCTGGTATTGTAAGTCAACAACTTTATAAGTAAAAATATTTAACCAAAAAGAAATACCAGGAAATGTCATATTGTCTTAATTCTTTACTTAAAAGTGGTAAACATAATTAACATCATTTGGATCAGCAGTGCAAGCAAACAGTCTATCTTTAACTGGAGAGGAATTCTCTCCTACTTTTTAGATACAATCATATATAAAAAAAAATAAAATAAAATAAACATAAAATGCAAGTATCATCCCTCTCTGCTCATAATCAGAGATGCTAGCGAATTATAAACACACAGTGCCATACCTTGATGTCTCAAATGAAGTCCTAGGCAGAAGGACGCGCTGTCACAGCTCCTTCCTCTCTTCTGCCCTCCTTTAGCTTAAATGAGTCTAAATTTATATGTTTTTTTGGATGTACCTCTTGTTATACTTCTGGTAGAAGTGTGTCTCGCGATGCACTTCTCGTAGTACACCCCATGACCCACTTCTTGTAGCAGTATGCCCCGTGACTGTGACACATTTCATGTAGAAGTGTGTTAATCATGCAAGGTGGCAACAAAAATATCTTATTTTAAAAATGGAATGTCATGTCAAATTCTTGCTTTATTGGAACCATGTTTTGTAAGCTCTGTTTTTTGCTACTGAGGAAACTGGTTTGGCTAGCATTCTGTCTAGCACTTCCTCAAACAAAATCTCCTAATTTTAGAGTTAATTTCAAACAAGACATGCAGATATATTTTTTCTTTTAAAACTGTAAACTGTTGATATCACAAAAAAACTATCATTCTTGTTTTAAATGTATCTTCAAACTTTTTTATAAGGCACACTCAATAATAATGTTTGCAACTTACAAATGGTAATGATATAAAGTATGTGGCTATAGACGAAACTTATTTAGCCTGCTGCTTTCTTGAAGTGTTCTTTTTCACTTCCTCAAAAACATTTTACCCATTGTACAGCTAGTTTTAAAACAAGACATTTTCTTTGATCTGTAAAATGTTAATGTTACAACCAAATATTGCAAAGAAGCTATATTCATTTTTGATTTAAATATGTCTTTAAACTATTTTACAGTAGGACATACTCAATTTATTGGCCAAACAGAATTATACTTGGTAAAAAGGATGTGTTTAATTCAATTCAGGAAAAAGCAGACGTAAAGCATTTTTCAATTGTCATTAATTTAGAGAAAAGTCAATAAGTCAGATCTACATGTTGATTTGTCTCTGGGAAATAGCGGGTTCTTGCTCCATCATGTCCTCTAGTTCTAGGACAAGCTGCTTCTTTAGAATATTTGGATCAAGCAGCCAAGCAGGGACTCAAGGGGATTGCAGGTTCTGCTTCTTTGAAATATTTGGATTAGGCAGTCCAAATAGGGACTTGAGGGGATTGCAGGTTCTGCAGTATCAGAGGAGAGAGTTCTCAGTGGACTGGGGGGCAGAAATGGAATAAATCAGTGGGACCCAAAGGCACGCACGCTAGTATGATGGTAGAGGTGAGTTAGACACTGGCTGTACTACTGGAGTACCTAGTGGCGTTCCTGTAGGCTTACCAGACAAGACAGAGCATGGGTTTATGGAAGGTGTGCCATGCCAGCCTAATCCAATCAACCTTTTTGATTGGGTTAAATATGCACTGGATGGGAGACATGCAGTTGATGTGCTTTACTTGTACTTCAGCAAGGCCTTCGACTCCATACAGAACAGAAGTCTGGTTAAAAAACTGGAGGACCTGAAGGTGGGGAACAAACACACTTGATGGACAGAGAACTGCAAACAAACCAGTAGTACCTCTCAGCCAAACATCATCCCTCCACCAGTCTTCACCCACATCCCCTGGTTGCAGAAGGTATACAAAGCAAGGTCTGTTTCTTTGCCGACGACACCAAGATCTGTTGGAGGGTGGACGCAGAGGAGGGAATAAGGGATATGAAAAGGGATCTAGAAAGGCTGGAAAAATGTAAGGCTCTGCATATTGGTAGGAAAATCCTAGAAATGACAGATGTATGTGGAGGGAGGGGGAGGGAGTGTGGTTGAAACAACTGAAGAGAGGGACCTGGCAGGGGTGTAGCCAGGGATTTCAGATCTGCACACCAAGTGGACGCACTGCTACCCCCCCCCCGTTAGGGAGTGCTGGTGTGCTACCCCCCCCATGCATGGGTAAATGCAAATGCCATGCATTGCTCCCTAGCTCCCTAAGACAGCCACATACCAGCCCAGAGCCTGTAAAGTTGTATTGTCCTGGGATGCAATGACAGTGACCAGTCCTTCTAGTTTCGACTCCTATGAATAAATTTCAGAAAGCTTCAGCATTTTCTTTGTTAGTTTTCATGCAAAAAGGAAGCAGTTCAGAGTCTATTTGCTACCCCACTTAAATAAAATTGTACACCATGGAGTACTTGGAGTATGCCTGGCTACACCCATGGGACCTGGGACTTATTATTTGTGCAGGGCAAGCAGAATGTTGGAGTGTATAGGTTACACTGAAACAGAGTTCTCTAATGAGCCTCAATTCATCACTTCTTCTAGTAGCTCCACATGGCATCCGAATCATCTGTTACTTAATCTGACCCACCATGGCCGTCCAGGACAGAATGAGTTGTTAAGGCTCTTCTTGACTTGTCATTGCCTAGACAAATGTGTTTGCCGCTAATTTCTTTTTATTATGCTGAACTTCCCCATATAGCACTTGTTTTAGGTTTCTGTATATCCCCACCCCATTTTTTTTCCTTTGTTTATTACCATGTAAATTGCTTTCTTCTAAATGTATTTTTATCCTAGTTTTGCTTGTTAGGGTTTTCATTTTTGCTACATATGTTTACTGTTGTTTCCTGTAGTATGTTGATTGCTTCTGACCAGTTATACTGTTGTGTGTCCTAAGCAGGCTGCCCTTGTAAATGAGCACTGCTCAATGGAGCTTTCTTCATGATAAAGCAAATAAACGTGACTAGGTTGCATGTTCATCAGATAAGGAAGGAGAGGCTACTGCCCCCTACAGGTCCATGGTTAGACCACAACTGGAGTACTGTGCAGTTCTTTTTATTTATTTAGGTTTTTTTTTTTTTTTTGCACTTTCTGTTTATGCCTCTGTCTTTCTGGCTGGCCCCCAGTTTCCTTCTGTCCTCTAGCTCCATCACTCATCTTCACTGGCACTTGCCTCTCTCCTCTTCTTGCCTCTGTGGCTTACACCTCATTCTGGGGCTCCTTCATCAGGGCTGAAGGGAACCCCTCAAGTCATCTTAAGCCAACTGAAGGGGAGAGGTGCTGCAGTTGACTGTAGGGAGCTTTGGGGGGGGGGGGGATAAGCCAGGGATCACCTTGCTGCAGTTGAGGTGTTTTTCCTTGGGTGTTCACCTGACCTCATGGGATTTCCTGGTTGAGGACATCATGGATGTCTGCACATATTTCATACCACTGCATCAGTGTCAGCGACGTCCCACCCACCCGCAGGCCCTCCAATAGCACTACCACCTGTGGTCACCCAGGTGGCAGTACTGTTGTTACCCTCCCTCCGCTGAGGAGAAGAGCATTGTCTGAGACATTCAGTCCTCCTCTCCCAGCCAATCCCCAGTGACCCTGTCTCATTCTCAAACTTGTGTCGCCAGTGTCGCAAGTGGTAACCCCACCGCTGTGCTGATAGGCCAGTTCACGGTGCCCAGTTCTGGAGTCCCTGCCTCAGGAAGGACAGGATCCACTTGAAGATGAATTTGGAGAAGGACTATCCACATTATACAGGGGCAGCAGGGGAGGACTTTTAAGAGAGGCTGGAGAACATAAACATTACTCACACAAGGCCAGAAGGTGGGGGGGGTGGAGACCTACAAGTCCTTAAAAGTAATGGGAATTGATTTCTGCATAGTCAACTGCCCTCTCTGTTTCCTTGCCATGCCAGTTATGTATTGTGATATGCCTTGTGTGAATTTTGATAAATAATCTTGCTTTGGGGTGCTTTCGGATCTACAGAAAGGTCTACTGTCCTTAGTAGCTACTGCTCTTTCTTTTCATATTTCTGGGACATTCCGTGACATCAGTTACACCATTCCATACTGTTGATCTGAGTGGCCTGGAGTGATATCATGCAATGTTCAGGCATTGTGAAAAGAGAGCAGCAACTGCTGAGGAGAGAGGGATTCAGGGTAGTTACAAAGGCAAAGAAACAGAGTATGGATAGACACTAAAAGGAAAACAGGTGGACATCTAAAGGTGTAAATAACTGTCTTACATGACCTTTAAGGAGTATCAAGTGATTGATTATACTATACTCTAGAAATGAAAACTGTGTAACCAGGACACATGAGTAGATGTCGGTGGTGGGGGAAATGTTAGGAAGTACTTTTTCAGGGAGAGTGTGGTGGATGCCTGGAGTAGTCTACCAACACAGAAACACAGAATTTGTAGGCAGATTGGGAATATTGGCCCATCCAGTCTGCCCATTTCTCTCTACCTACATTATTACTGTAGTCTGTGCCCAATCCACAGCTCTTTCTTCCTCCCTCCCCCTCCTTTCCACTATTATTTCTTTGTGTTTATCCCATGCAGTCTTGAACCTCACCACTGTTTTCACTCCCACCATATCCGCTGGAAGGCTTTTCCAAGAATCCATCACTCTTTCTGTGAAGAAGTACTTCCTCACACTTCTCCTGAATCTACCCCCCTCCAGGTTCATAGCATGTCCCCTTGTTCTTGAGCACCTTTTCTTCTGAAAAATACTTACCTCCTGTACCTTATTTATCCCGTGAGGTATATAAAGATCTCTATCGTAGTCCCTCTTCCTCCATCCCAGAGTGTACATATTGATGTCCTTTAGTCTCTCCTAGTTCCTCATAGTGCCTTTGATGCAAACCCTGCACCATTTCAGTTGCCCTCCTGTCCTTTCAGAGATGTGGTCTCTAGAACTGGACACAGTACTCTAGGTAGGACCTTACAGTTGATCTATACAGAGGCAACACCACCTTCCTCTTTCTGCTGGTAATACCCCTCCCTATGCACCCCAACATCTCACTAGCCCTCCTCACTGCCTTGTGGTACAGCCTGGCCACCTTAGGGTCATCCGATGTGATTACCCTCAGGTCTCTGTCCTACTTGGTGGTCATCAGTACCACTCCACCAATTTTGTACTCCTCCCCCCCCGGGTTTCTGTGCCCTAAGTGCATTATCATGGACTTTTTGACATTGAAACCTAGCTACCATACCCTTGAGCACTCCTCTAGTTTTTTCAGGTCTCTGCTTATTCTTTCTACCCCCCCGCGGAGTGTCCACCCTATTACAGATTTTGGTGTCATCTGCAAAGAGGCAGACCTTCCCTTCCAGCTCCTCTGCAGTGTCACTTATAAAGACATTAACAAGGACCAAAAACATTTAGGTCTGTGGTGTAACAGCCCTAGGAGGTAGCCGAACCTTGGTAGTTTGTGTTACCTAGTTGAGCATAGCAGTTCCTGCATAGCCCACCAGACAACTACACTACCTGGTGTAGAAGCCAAATCAGTGACTGGTTTCAAACAAGAATAGGATAGATACATGGGGCAGTGTCTTGTGCCCCTAGGATTAGATTAAGAAAGGTAACCCTTATGAAACTAAAATGTTTTCATTATTTCTAAATTAATGTTTTAGAGTTAAGATTCTAGTTGTTCTTTTCTACAAATTTAGTTTCCTTCTGGTTTGTGGCGGCTGTTTTGAATATGATTGGGCATAGAACATTTCAATTTCTGTATGTGCACCAGGAGAAAATCAATAATCGATGACAGGGTGTGGGTTGTGGTGGGGTTTACCCATGCCTGGTGCGGTTTGGTCATGAGGCCATAAGCTGAGTGACTAAACCATACCAGAAGTGTGTAAATCCCGGAAAAACCCATACCCTGGAGTGGATTATTGCGATTATGCAATGTCCTGTTGAACAAACAAAAAAAAGGTATCTAAAATGTTTAGTTTACAGTTTTTAACTTTTTGTTTTATGGATTTTTTTTTGTTACTATCCTTCCTCCATGTTACATAGTGCCTTGTCACAAGGCACGTTATAGCTGAGGTGATCAGCCCCCCCCCCCCCAGTCCCAGAGATTCAGAGAGCCAGAGACAAAGTTGGAGGCATGTTTCTTTCTTTTTTTATTTTTAAAAAATGACAGCTTGGTGGACTTGCTGTTCACTTTTTGGTACGTGACAGTCTGCATGGCGAGAGCACTAACTGGCTGCCGACACCTGAATGTGCACTTCCGGGTTCAATTTGCAGTCAGGACAACGTAATGGTGTGAGTTGGGGGAATTAAATTCTTTTCATTTGATTGGGAAACTGGCATTTTTAGCGAAGGGTATCAGGACATTTATGGATGACCAAAGGACTTAACATACTCTGGAGGTGGGATGCAGCTGATCGCTGGGACGGAGCCAACGTGATGTGAAAAAAATAGTTTGAGAGGTGAGGCGGGTAGAAGTGGAGAAGGAGTTATAATGAAAAGTGTTTGTGTTGCTGAAAGTGGGTTTGGGAGCTCTTTATGAATTTATTTTTACATTTTTTTAAATGACACTTGCAGCTGGAGTTCTGCATTGCAGTTTACTGAGGATGCAATATGGTGGTTCATATGTTTTAATTTCCGGGGGGTTGTGGTGATTTGTTTTAATGTTCATTGGTGAAGCGGTTGACTGGCACCTTTTGCAGTGGTTATGCTAGGATTCACCGTGGCAGAACGGTGCCAGTCAGCCAATCAGAGTGTGGCATTCTCAGACCCCATTGTATAATGAGCTTTTGAACCTTTTTAGAATGTTATCAACCATTCAGCATGCTCCATTGCAGTCATTGTCTTATAAATAGAATAATGGATAGGTTACTGGATATTACTGGTGAGTAATACCATCGAGAGGTTCTGGACACATAGGAACCTCGAGAGCGAAGCTCGAGAGGTTCCAGTGTCCAGACCCTCGAGATGGTATCTCACCAGTAATGCCCAGTTACCTATCTATTATTTTTTTTAATATATGGATCCGCCTTTTTTTTTTTTTTTATCATTTTGCTGCGAACAGTCGGCTGTTAAGTAAAGGAATCTCGCACTGGTAGCCGACTGCCACAGCCTGTCACACAGTGTTGCATGGTCTGCCTGCCTTCCGTGACTCGCACACATGCATAGCAACAATTTCGTTTTCTTTTACCTTTTGTTTTGGGCATGGATGAGCACAGTTCAGTGAGATACATTTTCGTTTGTAGATACCCCGAAAAAAACTAAAGTTTTGTTACTGTGGAGTCCATATAGTGTCCTCTCGCTAAGCGAGAATCCGCCATGTTTTTCAAACTGTTTGGGCTGGAAACGCGCCAGTCGGAAGGCACGCTTAAAAGACGTGACAAGATAGACTTGTGCTTGCGCTGTTCATCTTTGGTGATAATACTATCGTTCAGGTCCTGAACGATAGTATTATCACTCGGGAACAGTGGTATTATCGGTTCAGGAGCCATACTATTACCAGGATTTTTTTGTATGGCTTCTGATGGTATTAATTAGACAATCCATATATTAAAATACTGTTAAACATCTTTGTATGTGATAATAAATAGGATACAAGATAGAAAACCATGTATAGCAAGCCAGTGTTTTGAATGAGGGATACTGATGCCACCAGAAAGACGAGCGGGTAACTCGAGTGGTTCCATCCTGGCATCAGAATCCCAAAATGAAATTCTTATTTATTTTTTATAGTATATACCTACTAGTGTAACGTGTAAGGGAACCCACAAGACAGGATGCTGTCCTAGATGTGGTGCTCACTAACACAGATGTAGTTAAACCAGTAATAGTTAGGGAGCCACTTGCAAACAGTGACCACAGCTTGGTTTGGTTTGAAATTGCCCTCTACACTGAGAAAACACATTATACAATGGCAAGAAAAAATCTTGGAGTGTGATTGGTCAGTTTGGAGCTAGACCCATGGCGTTATCTCAGCACATCACCACGGATCTAGTCGCAGCACTGTGAACCAATGTAGAGGACCATGATGACCATTAGTTACTCTTTTTTTGCATCTCCTCTTAAAGCAGCAGTGCAATGAAGAAAGTTATTCCAAAAAGCTAATTTTCTGCTATGGTTATAAGAAATACTGGCAGAACTGTTGATTTGGGTTTTCTAGATGCTTCCCATGCTGTGTACTGTACTTTTGCATTGTTGTGTGAACTCTTATCCTCTCCAGGTCCTCGGTATTATTTCTATGCAAAAAGGAGGCTGCCATCTTTTTTTCTTGAGAAATAATTACTTTAAAATGTTCATAAAATTCTTAAATGATAATGAAAACTGAAAATTTCATCACCAAAATAAACTGGAAGACATCTGCCATCAATTAGGAAGAAAAAAAGGTGGGGTCAGATTTAACCCTTTTTCGTTGCACTGCTGCTTTAAGAAACAAAAATATTTTTCCACACTAATAAAAACATTCTTTAAAATTATGTTTTTATTTTATATACAAAAACAAGCCATTGTATAATAGGAATAATGCACTCCAGGGTGTGTGTCGTGCTGGGATAATGCCACGCCTGGGGCATTGGACAGACTAGGCCTGCAGCCTCATGCCCAACCCCCCCCAGGTGTGGCGTTATCCCAGCACGACACATACCTCCTGTCATGCATTTTTCCTTTATTATTCTATGATGATCTGGGATTTTAGAAGGACGGACTTCAACAAACTCAGAGATGTGGTTTGAAACACATTATAGGGTGAGAGCAAGGGGGCAGGGGCTGAAGAAACATGGAGGATAATTAAAGGGGCCATTCTTGAAGCTTCGCAGCTTTGCCTAAGGAAAGTAACCAAAGAAAAATCAAGAAACCACTCCGGTTTTCAGCAAGAGTCAGAGAAGCAGTAAGGACAAAAAGGATGGCCTTCCACAACTACAAAAAGAAGCAGGGGATGCAGAAAGGGAAGAATACCGCCAGAACAGTAGAGAGACAAAGAAAGTGATAAGTGAGGCAAAGGCAGACATAGAGCTGCGATTAGCCAAGGGGGTCAAACACAGTGAAAAGCATTTTTTCCGCTATATAAGTGAAAAAAGGAGGGGTGGGGGAATAGTTAAGCTGTTGGATGGGGGCTGTGTGATAGAGGAGGATGGGCAAAAGGCTACAGCCCTAAACAACTACTTTCACTCTGGCTTTACCAGAGAAGCTAGTGGGCTTCTACTTGAGAGAGGTGATAAAGTGGCTGACAGAGGGATCCCAGAGATGGGGAGGCCAATATTTAGTGGGGATACGGTATGAAAGGGTCTAGCAGCCCTCAAGACTGACAAGGCCCCGGGTCCAGGAGGAATCCATCGGAGGATGCTCAAAGAATGGGCAAATTAACTGGCTGAACCTCTGGCATGCCTTTTCAATAGCTGGGGGGACAAGGAGCAAGCGGGCAGCTACAGGCCCGTCAATCTCACCTCTATTGTCAGAAAGCTGATGGAGTCTTTTACCAAAGCAGACCTTGTGGACTGTCTGAAGGGTAATGATCTCCAGGATGGTAAACAGCATGGTTTTATGGCAGGGAGATCATACCAGCCAAACTTAATAGTCTTTTTCGATTGGGTTACACAGGAATTAGATAAAGGCCATGCCATGGATCCGCTGTATCTTGACTTCAGCAAGGCTTTCGACTCTGTGCCCCACAGACACCTGCTGAAGAAGCTGGGGGACATTGGGATGGCTAGTGATATAGTCAGATGGGTGGAAAATTGGCTCAAAGGGAGATGGCAGTGGGTTCTGGTAAACAGTGTTAAATCAGAAGAGAGGGAGGTCAAAAGTGGGGTACTGCAGGGGTCTGTCCTGTGTCCGGTCCTTTTCAACATGTTCATCAGTGACCTTGGAGAAGGGATCCGGGGTAGGTTAGGTCTCTTTGCTGATGACACAAAGCTCTACAGAAGAGTGGATAGTGCTGAAGCAATTAGAGAACTACAAGAGGACACTGCAGAGGCTAGAGAGATGGTCAAGGGTCTTGCAGTTGAATTTCAACGCCATAAGTGCAAGGTAATGCACCTAGGGAAAAAGGAACCCCAGGACAGACTACTGGATGGGTGGGGTAAAACTCAGTACTACAGCAGAGGAACGTGACCTCGGAGTCTTTATTAGTGGCACCCTTAAGCAGCCTAGCCAATGTGACAACGCTTACAGTAAGGCAAACAGGATGCTGGGACGTATAGGGAGGGGTTCTGACAGTAGAAGGGAGGAGGTGATACTCCCACTCTGTAGATCCCTGGGAAGACCATATCTGAAGTACTGTGTTCAGTTTTGGAGCCCTCACCCTCGAAAAGACAAAGATAGACTGGAGGTGGTACAGCACAGGGTAACAAAGATGATTCAGGGCCAGCAAGGAAAGTCCTATGTGGAATGACATAGGGTGCTGAATATGTATTCGTTGGAGGCTACAAGGGGGGAGGGGAATATGACACAGACATTCAAGTTCGGGGAAGGCACCTGGAAGGAACTAGGCCTGATATGGAAGCAAATCAGAAGTGGGATATTATCAAACTTGGGCTGATTGAGCCTGCTGGGTCATGTACCAAGACGCTGAGCAAGAAGAGTAGGACTAAGAAGCCAAGCTGGCTGAACAAGGAGGTTTTGGAACGGGTAAGTGCAAAAAAAGCAGCTTTTTGGAGGTTCAAGAATTCCGGGAGGGGGGAGGACAGGGAATTGTATGTGAAGAAGTTCAAGGAGGTAACCAGACTGGTCAGGGCAGCCAAGGCTTCCAGGGAGCTGAGGCTGGCATAGGGCATCAGGGAAGGGGAGAAAGACTTTTTCAGATCCATAAGGAAGAGAAGGAGCTGCAGGGGTATCATGTCAATGGGCTGTGGGAAAAACAGCGACAGCAGTTTGAGTGCGAGCTGTATGGCGACTGCAACTACAGAGCCCATACATGTGGGTGAGCACGGAAACAGCGACAAATGCCTCCTCTCTTCCCCGAGATGCTACAGCCTCTCAGTAGGTTATTATAGTAAGGGGGGGTGCAGGGAGCAAAGCCCCCCACATACAAACATTTGTTAAATTGTCACTCACCCACATGTACGGGCGCTGTAATGTAGTCGCTGTACTGCCCATGCTCAAATTGCTGTCACTGTTTAATATTTGCCGACATCACCTGGAACTGCTGCAGGGTCCAGATAGTGAGGATTAAGAAGGATGGGGGGGGTGGCGGAGAAGGGGGCAGAACAGGCAGAAGCGCTAAACGAGTACTTCTGTTTTGTGTTCATGAAGGAGAAGAGCGGACAGCTACCTCAACGGATGGGGAAGGTGGGCAAAGGGTGACAGATGGGGCAGTTATGGAGGGCAGGGTGCTGGAGGGTCTGAAGGCACTAAGGGTGGATAAGGCACCAGGTCCGGATGGCATTCATCCTAGAGTGCTGAAAGAACTGGCGGAGGTATTGGCAGGGCCGCTGGTGGACCTGTTCAATACCTCACTGGGCACAGGTTGCATACCACAGGATTGGAAAATGACTCACATGGTGCCCCTTCACAAGAGTGGCCGAAAGGATGAACCAGACAATTACAGACCTGTAAGCCTCACATCCATTGTAGGAAAACTTGTGGAAACAATCCTGAAAGGGAGGCTGGTGACCTTTTTGGAGGAAAATGGACTCCAGGATGGTCAGCAGCCAGTGGCGGAGCTAGAGGGGGGGGGCTGGGGGCGGTCAACCCTCCTAGCTACCCCAGTGTGAGTAGTGGTGCCCCACCACCATCTTTATTCATTGTTTAGTGCCCATTGTGGAGCCCGTGATTGACTGAATGGCACCCCCTGGCTCCCAAATGCTCCCAAACCTGGTTCTGCCACTGTCAGCAGCATGGATTATCTCTGGAAGATCCTGCCATACCAACCTAATTGAGTACTACAACTGGGTAACAAGGGAACTGGATAAAGGCCATACAGTGGATGTACTGTATTTAGACTTTAGCAAGGCCTTTGATTCGGTGCTTCATGGACAGCTGGGGGGCTAAGCTGCAATATGTGGGGGCAGGGACAAAGATAGTAAACTGGATCGTGAACTGGCTGAAGGGGAGGCAACAACGGGTGGTGGTGGGGGCACTGTCATCCCCAAGGGCGGTGACAAGCGGGGTGATGCAGGGCTCAGTGTTGGGTCTGGTGTTGTTTGGGTTATTCCTATCGGATATCTCACATGGCGTTAGGAGCAAGATTAGTCTGTTCACAGATGATACCAAGATAGGGGTGGTGGTGGATAACATAGAGGGGTGGCAGGGGCTACAGGATGACCTGACCAAACTGGAAGAGTGGTCGGAAAAGTGGCAATGAACTTCAGTGTGAAGAAGTGCAAGGTTATGCACCTCAGACCAAGGAATCCAGGGAGGGAATACCGGTTGGGAGGGGTTCAGATAGAGGTCACCGAGGAGGAGAAGGACCTAGGGATGATCATAACGGGTAACATGAACAACTCAGCTCAATGCAGGAAGGCGGCAGCAAAGGCCAACAAGATGCTTGGGTGTATTTGATTTATTTATTTATTGAAATGTTTTCCCAGGAAGGCACACTGAACAACAAGTTGCTCGTCTCCCAGTGCGTCCTGGGGAAGGGGGTAGAGGGACTATTACAATAATAAGCCAGATACAGTTACAAGCCAGAAACAGAGCAAGCCAGTTACAAATACAGTACAAATTACATACATAAGTGCATATACTAATACAGAGTATACTTCTTAAGAAATCAATATCATGCTATAGAAGGATTGATATACATTTGAGTTGCACCAATTATCAATGCGAAGCTAAGTGCTGGGGAGAAGGTGAGTGAGAGTGGCAGATGGCTAGGATGGTAGGTGAGGAGTTGAGATGGGAGGGAGGGAGGGAAAGATGAAGGAACTGGCGAAGGGGGGTTAAGTGCAAGAAGAGCAAATAGGTAGTCATATTAGATGACCTAAAGGTGGGCAAGCAATGTGAGAGGGCAGTAAGGAGGGCTGGGGGGATACTGGGATGCATAGGGAGAGACATCACCAGTAGAAAACAGGAAGTTGTTATCCCTCTGTTCAGACAGCTGGTGAGACCCCATCTGGAGTACTGTGTGCAGTTCTGGAGACCCAATCTCCACAAAGACACAAACAGGATGGAGGCAGTCCAGAGGAGGGCAACTAAAATGGTGCAGGGTCTGCACTGGAAGACATATGAAGAGAGACTTAAGGAGCTTAATGTGTATAGCCTCGAGGAAAGGAGGGAGAGGGGGGACATGATAGAAACTTTCAAGTACCTCAAGGGAATCAACAAAGTCCAAGAGGGTAGCATATTTCAGAAAACAAGGTGTGCAAGAACAAGGGGCACAATCTGAAGATGGGGGGGCGGCTCAGAGGTAATGTAAGGAAGTATTTTTTCACAGAGAGGGTTGTGGATGTATGGAACGACCTTCCAGAGGAGGTTGTGAAGTCAAAAACAGTGATGGAATTCAAGCATGCATGGGACAGTCATAAGGCAATTCTAGGGGGTGGGGGTAGGAAGAAGTAGGCTGTTGGTTAACTAGGATCTGCAGCTTATCCATTAGGTAGAGAAATGGGCAGACTGGGTGGGCCAAGCGGTCCTTATCTGCCATCAAATTCTATGTTTCTATGTAACAAGGATGTAAGCTTCTACTGAAAGAATAGGATACAGGAAGAGGGAGGGGGGATTAAGTATGAGAAGAGCAAGAGCAGGTTGAGGAGAGAACGTTTTTGAGTGCTAAGGAGAGGGAGTTGGGGAGGAGGATGGTGAATTTTGGGGGTAAGGAGTTCCAGAGTTGAGAGAAATGGTATGAGAAGGCAGTCTTACAAGAGGAATCTCTTCCAGAAATAGGGATGTGATCCTGCCGCTGTACAGGTCACTAGTCAGGCCACATTTGGAGTACTGCGTACGTAGTGGCGTCCCTTTCTAAAGAAGGATATCAGATTGCTGGGGGGGGGGGGGTGTAGCGAGTGGCAACTAAGATGATCCAGGGGCTGGAGGGCAAAACCTATGAGGACAGGCTGACTGAGTTGAATATGTACACCCTGGAGGAGAGGAGGGATCAGGGGATGTGAAGAAGACCTTCAAATATTTGAAGGGGATTAACAAAACAGGCACAGAAGGGATAATTATGCTGAGGAGAGGACAGGACATGAGAGGGCATGGTCTCAGGTTGTGGGGTGGAAGATATGGAAGAGCAATGAGGAGGCATTTTTTCACAGAGAGGGTGGTGGAGAAATGGAACACTACCTGAGGAGGTGGTATCCTGTAGGATGGTAGGCAGTTTTAAAAGGGCATGGGATAGGGTGCGAGGCAGGGTAAAGGTGAAGGGGGCAGCTGTAATATAAGGGTGCTAGCTGCGCATTCGAGCAGACTAACTTGATAGACCATAAGGCCTGTTTCTGCTGGCAGATTTGTATGTTCGTATGTAAGTTCCTGAAAGGAATAAACAGGGTGGACTCCGGGGAACTGGTTAACAGGAACACCAGCTCAGCAACATGGAGGCATGACTGGAAACTGACAAGGGGGAAGTTCAGGAGGGGTGTGAGAAAGTATTACTTTACGGAAAGGGTGGTGGAATCATGGAACAGCCTATAGGCTGAGGTGGTGGCAGCAGAAACTGTGGGTGGTTTCAAATGTGCTTGGGACAGAATGAAGGGGACAGTCATCAGTAGTAGGGACAAGAATGGGGAAGGAGTAGGATAACCGTTGGGGAGGGTTACAACCCCCACTCAATGTCAGGTCATGGGGTTCTGTAGAGACACATGGGCGGACTGGATGGACCATTGGTCTTTTTCTGTTGTCATCATTTATGTTTATAAGGTCCCCCCTTTCCCCTGTTGTGCACCTCACCCCCAACCATAAAAAGAGTAATTCACACACTATTTGGCTTTGGGTAATACGTCAGCTTAATGCTTTGCAAGAGCCTTCATTTTTTTGTTTTACATTTCAAAAACCCATCTGCTCACAGCTGCTGTATAAACCACTCGCCCACTGCCCAGAATACACACTGTTTTTATTTAGTTTTAGTTCAGTGCTGAGCGATGACTCAGTCTTTACACGTTCCGTTTCTCCATGTGTCTGAGCAGTGTCAGTGTGGACTGCAGGGTACGCCCAGATGTAAAGAGATAATAAGAGAAAGAAGATTGAGTTGCTCAGCACTGGACTAAAATTAAGTAAATAAAACAAACTGAAAATGTGAGTCCTGGGCAACAGGTGGGTGGGATACGAAGTAGCTTAGAGTGGGTGTTGTGTTTTTTTTTTTTTATTATTAAAAAACAAACAAAAAAAAACAATAAAAGCTGTTTTCTTATTGGTACCTTATTTCCCTGTTCACGAATGAATCACTGGCAGTCAGAAATACTGGAAACTACTGCTTGCTCTGTCCTTGTTTAATTGTGACACTAAAGGAAAAAGCAGCAGGCAGGATTTTTTTTTTTTAACAGAATGCTGTTGTACCATTGATGTGAAGTCAGAACGATGGTGCAATAGCATACTGATGTCAACGATGGTTAAACAGCTTGCTGATGTCAGAATGATAGTTAAACAGCAAGCAGATGTCAGAAAAGCGATACAACAGCATGCTGATAAAACATCATGCTGACGTCAGCACAATGGTACAACAGCATGCTGGAGTGAGCACTATGGTACAACAGCATGCTGACATCAGCTCGATGGTACAGCAGCATGCTGACATTGGCGCGATGGTACAGCAACATGCTGACATCAACACAGTGGTACAACAGCATGCTGGAGTGAGCACTATGGTACAACAGCATGCAGACAAACATGCTGACATCAGCGTGATGGTACAGCAGCATGCTGACATCAACACAATGGTACAAGAGCATACTTGCATCAGCACTATGGTACAGCAGCATGCTGACATCAACACAGTTGTATAACAGCATGCTGGAGTGAGCACTATGGTACAACAGGGATCCACGACAGGAGTCCGACAGAAATTCTGTCGAACGCCTCGTCAGTCACACCGGCAGGTCGACCGCATTCTGCAGTTGGCTGCCAGCTTGCTATTGCTGTCTTTGTTTTCTCTGGCTGCGCCCGCACCCTCACTTATGGATTCTCAACCCAGTCGAGTTGATTGGGTGTGCAGGACTCCCGACAGACAGCGCGGTTCCAGCGCGGTCTCCACCGCTGCTAGGTGCTGTAGTCTGTGGGGACCTCGCTGGCGAAATGTTGCTGCGAGGGGGATAAACGGTACAACATCATGCTGACAAACATGCTGACATCAGCACTATGGTACAGCAGCATGCTGACATCAACACAGTGGTACAGCAGCATGCTGACATCAGCGCGATGGTACAGCAGCAAGCTGGTGTCAGCACTATGGTACAACAGCATTCTGGCTTCAGCACTATGGTACAGCAACATGCTGACATCAGCACGATGATATAGCAGCATGCTGACATCAACACATGCAAGAGCATGCTGGCATCAGCACTATGGTACAGCAGCATGCTGACTTCGGTGCGATTGTACAGCAGCATGCTGATGTCAGCACAATGGTACAGCAGCATGCTGATGTCAGCGCAATGGTACAGCAGCATGCTGATGTCAGCGCGATGGTACAGCAGCATGCTGATGTCAGCGCGATGGTACAGCAGCATGCTGACATCAACACACTGATACAAGAGCATGCTGGCATCAGCACTATGGTACAACAACATGTTGATGTCAGTGCGATGGTACAACAGCATGCTGACGTCAGCGCGATGGTACAGCAGCATGCTGACGTCGGTGTGATTGTGCAGCAGCATGCTGATGTCAGCGCGATGGTACAGCAGCATGCTGACATCAACACAATGATACAAGAGCATGCTGGCATCAGCACTATGGTACAGCAGCATGCTGACACTGGTGCGATGGTACAGCAGCTTGCTGATGTCAGCGTGATGGTACAGCAGCATGCTGACATCAACACAGTGATACAAGAGCATGCTGGCATCAGCACGATGGTACAACAGCATGCAGACATCACTGTGATGGTACAGCAGCATGCTGATATCAACACAATGGTACAGTAGTATGCTGGCTTCAGCATTATGGTACAACAGCATGCAGACATCAGTGTGATGGTACAGCAGCATGCTGATATCAACACAATGGTACAACAGCATGCTGGCATCAGCACTATAGTACAACAGCATGCTGACATCAGCACGATGGTACAAGAGCAGTGGTGGCCAATATGTGGATCTAGATCCACTGGTGATCTCAAGAGATTTTTGGTGTATCTTAGGACAAAGGTTGCATTTTCGAATCAATGAAGATCCTTACAGCCGATGAGTGTAATGACTGTACTTTTTGTTCACTTTATTGTTGGTGGATCTCTGAGCTTCTTTAGAGCCACCAGAATGGATCCCAATACAAGGTGTATTGGCCACCACTGTACAAGAGCATGCTGGTGTCAGCACGATGGTACAAGAGCATGCTGGTGTCAGCACTGTGGTACAGCAGCATGCTGACATCAGCGCGATGGTACAGCAGCAAGCTGGTGTCAGCGCTATGGTACAACAGCATGCTGGCTTCAGCACTATGGTACAGCAACATGCTGACGTCAGCGTGATGGTACAGCAGCATGCTGACATCAGCATGACAGTACGGCAGCATGCTGGCGTCAGCATGACGGTACGGCAGTGTGCTGGCATCAGCACGATGGTAAGGCAGCATGCTGGTGTCAGCAGGATGCTACAGCTGCATGCTGGCGTCAGCACGATGGTACAACATTATTTTGTTGAAGGTGATTTTCTGTAGATAAGCATATACTATAAAAGTAAACTGTGTCAGCAGAAAAAGACCCAGAAGTCCATCCAGCCTGCCCATGTCCCTGACTAGTTCCACACATAGCCTAACATTAGGTTGGATTTTGAGATATGCTAGCCCTAGTGGCTGATCACCCCTTTTTGCAGGGTATCCAGCACATTAAGCGTACTTTTATTTGCTCCATGTATGTGCAAAGAAATAATATATAAAACCGTTACTGGTGGGTGAAAAATAACCAGAGGAAGTTGCATTCAGCAACAATGGAATGTATTTAAATTATGCCATGTAACACTGCTCATAAAAGGAAATGTCTGCGTTTAACTGGAGAAGACATATCGTAGTCATGTTTTAGAACTGGGGTTAGTAAAGGTACAACTAGCTTTCATGCACACTCTTTTTACCTGTGTGTTACAGTGAGCTCATTCGAACAGCAGATGGAGGACAGATTTCCCTGGATTGGTTTGATAATGAGGACAGTGCACTTTACCCCACTTCTACCTCCAGGCCAACAGTCCTGATATTGCCTGGGCTTACTGGAACAAGCAGGGAGTCGTACATCTTGCACATGATTCAACAATGTGAAGAACTGGGCTACAGGTACCATTTTTTTGCCATGCATGAGAGTGTGTTATACAGATTGTCTCTCTAAACAAGCACTGTGTACAGTAATTTTTTTTGGCATATTATATCAGGCGAGTCAGCCAAAGTCCAGTACACATAAACCCTATGAGGTATGTGAAATCTCTTAAGAGCACTACATGCAGAACAGTAGAAGGTGCTTGAATAAAGGTCCTTTTGATTACAAAAATGCACTTCTAATCTGTTTGGTATGTGAGAGAAAAATTTAGAAGCAGGGTTTTATTAAGCAATAAAGACTGGCATGTGGGCATTTGCATTTCAAGGGGGTTTGTTACACAGCCAGTTCTCAACTCTCTTGAAAATGTTTGCTTCTGAAGAACTTGTTGCTTGAGAAACCTTGCGAGTCTTGGTTTGCAAATGTTTGGGAGATGTTTTCCTGTGTGGTTGTCAGTGGTTAACTGCTTGTCGTGCATCATCTGCCCAGTCATGAGACCACGGATGGGAAGGATCTGGTTGGCAAGCAGCAGAGGCGGGCATTTTGATCCAGAGTGCCCCCCCCCCCCATTGCAGGATTTGTAACTCAGCATTCTGTTAGGTACAGAAGTGCTTTCATTGCAGATGTTTCTCCTGTATTTTCAGTTTTGCCACGAAACATAACTGGGGTCCCTATTCTCAGTCTGGAGGCACAAAATGGGATGCAAACAGCCACCCAACGGTGCCTTCACACTTTGAGATGCTACACCAAAGTTATTCATGGTCATGGGGGGGATCTCCCCTGTGACTAAGCCGGTATGCATATGAGCTTGCTGAATATTAGCAGGCATGAATGGGGTTTGCGTATGCTTGCATGTAAATTAGTGACACTCACAGAGGTGTGCACATTGCAAAGTGTTTGTCCCACAGAACTACACCATGCACAAAGCTCATAGGCACTGGCACTACTGACAAAATTGCCCCAACCCTGCACCCACCTCATTTCTTAGGCTTTTATGTGCATTTTTGGATTGACACTTTCTATTTGTAACCAGCATCTCTCTTCTTTCAAGCTTGAGGCAAGTTATTAGGGAGCACTCGAAGAGTTAAGCCCGACCTGGAGAGTGGCTGCCTACTGTTCCTCAGGAAGCGGGTTGTCCAGATGCTTGTGCTGTGTCCTTCATGACCTTATCCTCTCTCTTTGCTCTGCAAAGAGGGGAGGCTAGCTGAGAGCTCAGAGTAGTGGGTGCCTGGGTTCCAGAGCGTCAAGACCAGCAGCAGCTAGAGAAGAGGGAAGTCCAGAGGTAGTCGCTCCTCACTCCCTCCTGGGGTTGGGAGGGGCCTTCAGGAGAACAGCAGAAGGAGGGAGGATAGTTACTTTTTTCCGAGGGGGTAGAACATCCACCAGCCAGACAGGCACCAGGGGGTAGTGGAGCACCTCCTCTCAAAGTAGGTCACAGAGGGTCCTTGCAGATCTACACCCACAGAAGTATGCAGGTGAAGGAGCAAATGTGTAAGTTCACCTTCATGAGATCCTCCATAGGACAACAAGTACCTGAAAAAAGTAGCTAACCACTAGGAAAAGTGTCTAAATGGTAAATGGTAATGGTGAATTCAAGTATAAGGGGCCTAGTAAGAGTCTGTCTTCAGTAAATCCCACATAGGTTGGGCCAGGCAAAGGATCTGTTGTGTATGGGGTCACTAGGACATATCCGTTTGAGGCCGAAGGAAGGCATGCATGTCTGAACCGACTAGGTGCCCAAGTCGGCAAGTGTACCATATTCTGGTTGTTGGAATAACAGAAGTGTCTCTGTCTGGCATGAAGCTAAGTACAGGCATATATTGCCCCCAGGAATGCCATCTTGTGAGAGTAGCACTTGCGAGAACCCATAATGGGAGACAGGCCTTAATAAATTCATGTCTTTCTCTGCTGCATTGCCCATCCTATGCAGAGTGCAGTAACAGAAGTGTGAATACGCCAGATGAGTTTAAGTGCGGGGTGACTGGCCAAAGGGTATGCCCTTCAGTGCTGTGTACCATCTTGACAGCAGTAAATGTGAACCTGCTTGATCCCAGTTTCTGTCATGGACTTTAGTTTTGTAGAAGGTCCCGTGTTTAATGGTGCTCCTGTGTGGTCCATTTGCACCCCAGTCATATTGCGGTCCCTCTTCACTCCCTGGTGTCTGCGTGGCTCAGTTGATAGCACATCTGCCACTGGGCCAGAAGGTTATAGGTTCTAGTCCCACACCTGGACATGGGCTCATACCATAACTGCTGGCACCAGAGTGCAGTACTAGGGGGAGGCAGTACTGTCATGGTGTGCTGTCCTTCGAATGAGACGTTAAACCGAGATCCCTTCTGCCCATCTCTGGTGCTGTTCTGGTGAGTGTCCAGGTAGAAGTATTAAAAAAAAAGGCACTTTTCACAAGACATGGGGATTTTCCTGGTGTCCTGGCCAACATTCCCTTTGCATAAAATTGGTTCATGCCATTGTCCAAGACTTTCTGGGGCTGTTGATGTGTGAAATGGTTGCCACTACAGTAGACTACACAATTACATTCACTTCCAGTCTCCGATTGCTTGTAAAGTCATTTGGGATACAGTGTGTATGAAGAGTGCTATATAAATAATAACTCCTCCTCCTCCTCCTCCTGCCCTATTCTTCAACCCCACCAAGTTGTTCAAGGAACCCTACACTGATCTGCATACCCTGACAGCTCCTCTCTGGGCTGCTACAAAGTTGCAACACACTTCCTGCCTGCCTTTAATAGTTCTAAGGGCAAGGGATGTCTCAGAACTCTGCATTAGGTTGTGTGTGGGAGGGTCCATATGCTTCAAGTATGGCCCAGTGGGCCATTTGCTGGTGATCTCGTTGCCGTACATATTTGCAAACAAGTTTGTTAATCCGTTGGGAAAGTTTGCGACCCTCCTTGGATATAGTTTGGGGGTGCCAAAACTGAGACTGTCTCTAAGTGGTCTTTGTGACTGATTAGTGACAGTCCCTTGCAAATATGTATGGGATGCATCATTTTTCTTAATGGTCTTTTAGCAGATGCCGGCACTTTTTATGCACAATGAAGGTAATTAGCAAAATCACATTTGGTGTTTAGTGCCAGTATGGCTCTGTTGATAGCACTCATCTGAGGACTGTGGGTTCAAATCTCCAATTTGGCAGATTTCTGACACCCAGATTTTCTGAACTGCACCCCATAACTTAAAAGTAGAATGCCACTTGGGCCCCTTTATTTTACCCAGCAAATTGGGACAGGAGGGAGCCATACCTGCTGCATTTTTTTACCGTACGTTGCCCTCAGCTGGCTTGGCAGCTTCAGCTCTTGGAAGAAGCCCTGTTTCTGCTGCCTTTCTGTGGCCAGTTTTCATTCCCAGGATCTGACTTCTTTTTTATGCCCCTTTCTGAAACCGTTGGGTTTACCCCAATCTTTGACCAGTGCTAGGAGTCTGTCCAGTGGACAATGTTGCCTTCCATCATGGTAAGGCTTTTGCTATAAGGAGCAGCTGTCACAAATATTGGCTCTAGGCAGGTAACCCATACGATGGAGTTGCCTGCCCTAGGAGCTAATTGAACCATATACTGAATTTTTTTGTTACTTATAAAAAAGAGTTATTACCTCCGTAAAGACTGACTCATAACTTCCTGGTACAGCTAGACCACCCCAGCGCTAGAGCCCGTCTGTAAAACAGGATAGTAATGGCGTGAGGTAGGGAATAGGGTTGCAGGCGCTCGATGTAGATGTAATGATCGGGGGTTCCTAAATGTATGAATTTTGCTGGCAGGTATACGATGGTGCTATAGTATATGCTATATAGTAACCTACTACATGTATACCTGCCAGCAAAGATAATCTAAGTACATTTAGGCAGCCCCCCTCCCCGATCCTATTACATTCTCCACAGAGCACCTGCAGCTGCGTTCCCTACCTTGCATCATAATTATGCTGTTTTTTGGGGCGGGCTGCAGTGCCTGGTGGCCACTTGGTATGTACCTGGAAGTTATGAGCTGGGCATTACGGAGGCAATAACTCTTTTTTTTTATAAGTAACAAAAAAAATCTGGTATATGGCTCAAAAAACTCCTAGGGCAGGCAACTCCATTGTATGGTTGCCTGCCTGGAGCATGACAGCAGCTCATTAAGTATTGTGGTTGAAGAGTGTTGGTAGCATTTCAGTTCACTGGCTTAGTGTTCACGCACATTCCACTGATAAAACAGTTTGATGGGTTGAAAGGTAACTTCTTATAATTCTACTTGAAAATTGAGCTTTTGTTTAGTGCATTGTATAAGGAGTGTGGAACAGCCACAGATATTTGCTGTCCAAAGTGCCTTTTGTTGACCAAGATTAACGTACTGTAGGAACACATGAAATGCTAAACTAGAAAACACCTTGAGCCCATTGTATTTGTTTCCTGTCATAAAGATGACTGTGTCACTCCATATGTGAAATACCTGTAGCCGCTGGTAAATGACATGTGCTACCAGTACATTATGTGGACAACAATACTATGAAGAGGAACACCCCAGTGGGGGAAACCTCTGGGAACCTGAGGCCGAGAGAGTCACCCTTTTATAGTAATATAGCAATTTAAGGTCAAAAGGGATTCTAGGTCCATCATGTCCCACCTCCCCCCCAGTTTATAAGGGGATGGCTTGAGTACTTCACATACATACTAATTCTGATGTAAATCATGTTGTTTGTGACTTTCCCTTCCTCCATGGATTAAAACGCCGTATCCAGCAATGTTGTTTTCCATAAGGAACTGATTCAGCTGGAGTGTAAAAGATTCAACAGTCCTGACTTGCATTGCTTCCTTTGGGAGCATGTTCCATAAGATTGCCACTCCCTGCAGGAAAAAAAATACGTTCTCACATTACCTCTAATTTGATACGCCTCTTGGGTGTAGTGTGTGCCCTCTATTTCTGCTGCCCTGAACAAGTTGAAAGTGTTTTCCCTGATTATCTAATCTGTTTACAATGTTAAACAATGATATCATGGTTGCCCTGATGACCCACCGGTAATGCGATGCACTGCCGTGCAGGCAGTCAGAGTTTGGAAGCAAGCTTGGATCCTCACGTTAGAAGGCAGGCCAAGCTGAGGTAGCTGCCGTGCGGCAAGCATAGTCGGGGAGGCTTGGTGGCAGGTTCTGGCACTGCAGCGACCCCTGCGGCTGAACCAGGGAACTTGCTGTTACCCCACCGGTGTGTGTACATGTGAGGCCAGCTAGTCACTGCTTACTCCATGGGCTGGAGGGAGGGACTAGGATGGAAGACTGCAAAGGCCCTTCCCCCCATCCTGCTGTCTGAAAGATGGCAAACCTGCCTGAACTGGGTATATCCTTGCTGTCAAGGTCTATCCCTGGGTGACATCAGGGGGATAGTGTAAAAACCCATAAGGGAAAAAAATTGCAATCTTATCTCATCTTGGCCTATTTTTCATAGGACAGCATACCTAGTGTGTCTAGACTTAAAAGACATACATGCCACTGAGAGGTCTAGAAACCACAGATTCTCTTGTGCTGTGATCAGGTGGTTCCTGGTGTCTAAACAGTGTCCCAGGACCTTTTGCCCAAGATTAATAAAAACTGAGCACAAAGTTCATTATTCATTCCCTGCTAGAACATGTGGAAAGTTCAGTACAGTGAATAAGGCAGTGCATTCAAACCATAATATTGTTTTGCAATCTAGTACATTGACCTGTAGTATAGATTGGAAAAAACTGCATCTGGCACGTGGTAAAAGCAATAATTCACAACAACAGTTTTACTAGGTTTGAATAAGAATTGCAGTTGTTTAGGCAGGTCACAGCAGAAGCATAACATGATAGAAGTACTGTAGAGGGGCTAGATGTCCGCAGAGTTATTCCTGTTTTGCTTCTTTCAGGGACAATATCAACCCCCTTAGGCTCAAATTGTTGCTTGTTTGAAAAGCACATATTCTGATTGCTCACCTTTGGCAGAATTGACTGATGTACTGTAGCAGGTTGTTTTGTGTTTGCTTTTTTGTTTTTTAAATGTAACCCCTAGGTGGCGCTACCCCAAGGGCTACTACCCCTGCCTGCTTGGCTACTGACAGGCTGAGGGGCCTAGGTTCTATGACGGGTGCCTCCACCCAGAGGTCAGGGTTAGTAGTGGTTAAACTAGCTCGGGTACAGCCCTTTGGGACACTGTGACCCCCCCCCCCTTTGTTCCCACTAGTGGCCCACACATTACACAGGAATTACCTTCCAATACCACACACATATGAACACTTTTTACACATATAGATACCACTTACCCTCGAGACTGATTCTGCAGCATGTCTCTGAGGACCCCCTGTAAAACAAGGTTAAGCAACATCAATCAATCAATCAGCTTAATTTTTTAAAAGCGCCTTTCCAAAGCCAAGGCGCTTTTACAATAGATAAAACAAATACATAAGTTAAAACAACAGCCTAAAACTAATCATTAAAATATACTTAGAAGTCAGAATAGGCCAAACTAAATAAATGTGTTTTTAAAGCTAGTTTAAAACTTTTGGACAGTCAGGCAATTCGCACCGATGAGGTGAGAGAATTCCACAGGGTTGGGGCCATAAAACTAAATGATCTGGCCCTGATGTCTTTAAATGTACCTGGGAATCTCCAGCAATCCCTCATCGGTGGATCAGAGTGGACGGGAGGCACACCTCTCAACCTCCTGTCTCATAAATCAGGGACAAGGCTTAAAAAAATCAGGGACAAAGGACCAAAATCAGGGACACATCTTCAAAATCAGAGATATCCACCCAGAAAGCTGGTAGAATATGGGGCTTAGTGCGAAATGCATTTTCTGAAGAAGAACAAGTCTGTAACTTTAATGCTTGACATTGTTTTGTGCTTAATGTCCCCACTGTTTAGCCACAAAAACACAAATTTTAGGAGAGACAGAGTAAAATTTTGAGGCAAAATCAGGGACGTCCCTGAAAATCAGGGACACTTGAGAGGTATGACGGGAGGGACAGTAGGGACGCAGAAGATCTTGCAGGTAGCTAGGTCCCTGATCGTGTAGGGCCTTATAGGTCAGCAAACCAACCTTGAAGGTAATCCGCCACTGTACAGGCAGCCAGTGCAGTTCGCGGAGGACAGGCATTTTATGACTGGTCCTAGATGTACCAGTAAAAAGCCTGGCCGCCGCATTCTGCACTAACTGCAAGCGGCGGATATCCATCCTCGGTAGCCCTAGGTACAAGGCACTGCAGTAGTCCAGGCGAGAGGTAACGAAGGCATGGACCAACGTTGGAAGGTCATCAGCAGGAACCAGATGCTTCACCCGGGCTATGTTCCTCAGATGATAAAAAGAGGTTTTGACAACAGCCGACACCTGATGTTTAAGAGTCAGGCAATCATCAAATATAACGCCCAGGTTTCACACCTGGTCTGAGGTAGCTAACTGGGTCCCCCCAAGCCAAAGACCCGAAGGTGACCCTATCGGCAAACCCGCCTCCCGATGACCTGGGTCCACAACCAACACCTCAGTTTTATCAGGGTTTAACTGCAACCAGCTCTCAGTCATCCAGTCTTGGATCTCGGTGAGACAGTTGTTAAAGACCGATACAGCATCACCCTGGTCGGGCACAAAGGACATGTACAGCTGAGTATCATCTGCATAGCAGTGAAAACTCAAGCCATACCACCTAATAATCACTCCCAACGGCAGCATATATACCACAAACAACATGGGTGCCATGATGGAGCCCTGTGGCACCCCAGAGGATAGGGGGAATGATGCCGAGGAAGAAATCCCAGACACCACCTTCTGAGTCCTACCCTGAAGGAATGATCGAAACCAACTGAGGATCGGGCCCAAAAGTCCACAGATAAACTGCAGGCGCCCCAACAGCACTCCATGGTCAACGGTATCAAATGCCACAGAGAGATCAAGAAGGACCAAGATGGAACAGGTCTTTCGATCTCTCGCTATTGGGAGGTCATTTAGTACCCGAACAAGGGCTGTCTCGGTACTATGTCTCTTCCTAAATTCAGACTGGAGAGAATCATAGACATTGTGGCTGGTCAAATGACCATCCAGCTGCAGCGCGATCACCTTCTCAGTAACCTTACCTACAAAAGGCATGTTAGAGACAGGCCTGTAGTTGGCTAGACAGTCCGGGTCTAAGGAGGGCTTTTTAAGAAGGGGCCGAATAACAGCTTCCTTCAGGGGATCAGGAAAGATCCCTTTCTCCAATGACAACCAGACTATCTTAGTGAGGACCGGGCCAATTTTATCCACACATCCTACTAAAAGGCGAGTGGGGCCCGGGTCCAAACTACAGTTGGTCGGTCACAGCGACTGGACGATCATCACTATGTCATTGATTGTGGGCCGGTCGAAGTCAGACCACATAAACTGGGTGTCTGACATCTCCTGCTGACCACTACAACTCCTGTTTGAGAGAGTTAGGAGGAGACCGGACCTGATTGTGACAACCTTATCCGCGAAGAATCGAGCAAACTCCTCACACTGTTCCTGTGAAAATGCTCTCTTGGGCTGAAGACAGATTGGATTGCACAATCTGTCCATGGTCCGAAAGAGCTGTGCTGGTCGATTCTGCACAGCAGCAATTTCCCTGGACAGGAATTCTGCCTTCTTACGGGTAACTGCTGATTGATAGACCCCATAATGGTCCATCGAACTAAGCCTGTCACACTCCAGACCCGATTTCCGCCAACATTTCTCAAGCCTTCTTCCCACTCTCCTCAGCTCCCTCAAAGTCTCATCAAACCAGGGAGACTTGGGGCAAAGGGTGAGGGGTCTAACATGAACAGGAGCAATGGAATCCAGGGCCCCTACTACTACCTTGTTATACGCAAGAACCAGGTCCCCTGGATCCATGCATTCACTCGGCAAACTTGATAGATCCAGTACCTTCAGGCCTCTGGAGTAACACCCTCAATGGGCAGTGCACCATTTCCATAGAGGCTCGACCCACCAGAGGGGCCAAGAAGCTGAACTCAATGGTGTGATGGTCAGACCATCCGACTGGACTCCACCACCAAGTCAGATATCTCCATCCCCAGGAGGAATACCAAGTCCAATGAATGACCATCTATATGGGTCGAGGAGGAAATAACCTGTGTGAAGCCCAGGAATTCATCAGCTGGAGGAAGTCATAACCAAACTGTGAGAGTTCATCGTTGGCCCAGGCATTGAAATCCCCCAGGATCAGTCATCTGGAGGATCCCAATGTCATGTCGACAATGAAGTCTGCGACTTCCCGCAGAAAAACATTCCCATTACCTGGTGGACGGTAAATGAGAAGAATCCTGCACCACACACCCTCACACAGGATACATTCAAAGGAGTTGGTAATTCCTACTGGTACCTCCATCAGGTTCAGTTCTGTTCTAAAACAGATTGCCACTCCCCAACCCCTATGATCCAACCTCGGATGGTGTATCACTGAGTACCCGGCTGGGACAGCTGAAGCCAAAACAGGGCCAGCATTATCATCCAGCCAGGTCTCGGTGATGCATGCCAGGTCCGATGATCCTACAAGATCAGCTATTATAGCAGTCTTGTTTTTAATGGATCTGGCATTACATAACACTGCCTGAGTAGGATAAGTTGCCAGTGAAGACCGAGCCACCTGCCTGCCACAGGCATAGCCCTTGGTATGGGAATCAGGCAGGGAGGACTCCTCTCCTGAACCCATTTGGCCCCAGGGTGTCTTTTCGTCCCCACTATCCCAATCCATCCACTCCTTTCCATCCCTCCTCCAGGCCCTGCCACCGCCCTCCTTTTCCTCCTCCTCCTCACAATCCCCAGAGTCCTACACCATCTATATATCTCCGGGGATAATGGGGGACATCTAAAAGGGTGGAGGTCCGTAAGCTGAGAAGGGGAATAATGCCTGACCGTCCGAGCAGCTCCCCAACACATCTTCACACACCCAAAACATGCACAAACACCAACAGTAGCTTCTGGGAGCTCTCACCTCACCAGAAAAGAGTGCCCCCAACCAAACTCTCACTTCAGTTGGGGTACAATATATATTACTTCAAACAATCTTTAAGAAAACAGGGTACTCTCACTACTCAATTTCATAAAAAAAATTCAAATTTCTACAACATAAAAGCTGTGCATTACTATTTTTTCTTTTTGGTCTCTACGATTTATATTAACACGATACTGTACCCATAATGTTAATATTATATCACTAAAGTCCTAATGAAAATGGCAAATTAAAATAAGGTTCAGTTTTGATACTAAAGTTAAAATCACAGAAAGGCAAGTTAGCCAGTAACACAGTTCCCAAAAACGATTTATAAGTGAAAAGGAGGGCTCTCACCACCTCCTATTCATTAAAATTAGTCACAGAAAGGCAAGTTAGCCAGCAACACACTTCTCAGGAAAAGTTGCAGATGAAGAGGAGGACTCTCACCACCTCCAATTCATTAAAGTTAGTCCAACGGGATAAACCTTTTCCACAGGTGGATCCCAATCATACAGAGTGAGTTCTGTAGAATCTGTCTCACTGATTCCCCAAATAGTTAAAAGAGACTCCTAAACTTGGATAGGCAGTTTTAACGAATATAAAATAGAAGCCAGATGAGACTTCAAACCAGTCGGCCACAGTTCGAGTTAGTCAAATTTGTGAAGGTGGTACAGATGAAAGTCCTTCTGGTTCAAATAGGGCCAAAACCCAAACCAACCCAGTGCAGGTCCTGGTATAAGCAACTGCCCCCCCCCCCAACCTGGATCGCCTGGGAAAGCCCAGACTCAACCAGACAACCCCCATGGCCCTTGGAAGCCCCGTGAGCACCAACCTCCGTAAGCACTCCCGACCCTCCCGGGGAAAACAGCTACCCCCTTGCACCCACCTCTAGGCTGGCCGGGCTGGCTGAACCTCTCCTCCTCCTTCTCCTTTTCCTTCCTTCACCACACCATAACACAAAACTAGGGCCAATGACTGAAGCAATCCTCAGGCACGAAAATCCAGTCTCTTAATCCTGGCTGACTCAGCACACAGGTGGGGCTTTTACGTAATGATACAACAGTACTCCAGACAGAAAACAACCAAAGAAAAATTCAGCTCCAACACCAGCAGCAGTCAAACATTTCCGATTTGCTCCACCATCATGCAAACTCCAGTGATCATGCAAACTCCAGCAATTCGGTCAAACGGGACGAACAGGAGCGCTCCGACGCAACTCTCTTCCAATCCCCAGATCTCGGAGCGTTCCCCGTTACAGCGGCAAACACCAATAGTTCCACAGAGCACCACTGCAAGCTTCCACAATCCCAAACCCCAAACGACCCCAAAACAACCAAACTCGCACAGCGAAACTAACGAACATAAAAAACACAAAAGAACTACTGCGTAAAAAACAGATTTTACAAAACCAAGTTTGGAGCTAAGTTCGAGGCTGACCCAGCGTAGCCGCCATCTTGCAGTCCTCTCACAACACAGCACAATGCAATGCTGGCACTATATGTACTGACACCACAGGCAGTATGTAGTTCAATAACAACAAATCTGATTTATTTAGAGGACAGTAACATGGGAGGGGGCAATCAGGTTGATTTAGCTTGGCAATATTCAAATCACGGTACTGTGCACACTTATAGGGTCCAAAAAGTCAAACTCTGGGTACCCAGGATGGGGGCTAGCCAGGTTTGTTGCCTGGGGTTGGCTGGCAGGTGGAGATGGATGGGGCCCTGTAGGAAGAAAATATATGCACAACACACACTTGTAATCTGGAGCCGGATGGCTCAGTCCATGGGAAGAAAACACAAGGAAATCAGTTGACACAGTTTGATTAAATGAATGCTACAGGGTATTGCCCTGATTTGTACTCACCATACCCAAGACAGTTACAGGATGGATGGTGTTGCTTCTGGGTTTCCAGCAATCAGCACACACTGCAGAGTGGAGGGGATTAAGACCACGATTTCCCCACACGCACCAAGCACATTCATATGTAACGGAAATTACTATAACAGGCAGGCTGCTCCTCGATTCCGATCGCAAAACACTGCAAAAACCCGGGAGCACTCACAGCAGCTTCAGTCCCTGACAGGCCGATCGCACTTCAGCAAAATCTTCAGTCTTCTACAGGTTAAGCCTGGTTTCCACACTTCTGCTTCTTCTTCCTTCTACAACAGCTCGGATTCAGTCAGCTGCACTAATGGCAGCAGACCGACTTGGGGGCCTACACACGTGCTTCCCTCGCGAATTACTCTCCGCACAGTACAGAGCTCCTTCTCCCTTCACTGTCTTTCCTGAACTGACTTTTCCATCAACAGTGCAGGGCATTTTCTTTGGGCTCACAGCTGTTCGGTTGGCTGGTTCGGCTGTCAATCACTGTAGGGCTCCCTCTGTTGGTGCAAAAAGGCACCAAGGTCCAAACTACATTTCCCATGAGCACCTGCCATACAGTCCATTTTGTTGCAGGCTCCAGATGAGAGTCCAAGTTCTGACTTGCCAGCAGGCTCCATTTTAAGGACCTCCTTTCCACTGATTGGTCCAATTCAGCAGTTCAGGACCAAAATGAAGAAACTACACTGCCCAGTCCTTGCTACAAGTAAGCAGGTTAGAACAAACTGCATTTTCATTATTACTCTAACAGATCACCAGCAAACAATTACATCTTTTAATTAGGCTCCCTCTGCGCATATAGCGACTGCAGAAATGGAGAACTTAGCCAGCAGCCTGAGTGGAATTCGGGCATTGTAACACACATTCCCCCCCATTCCAATTAATTATGTCTGCAAGCAGACAGCTCTTAAAGAGACAATACGCAGAGGCTCTGAAGCACTCACTGCAGTGCCATTTAACGGCTTAAACACTGAACACTATCCAGACTTAGAGCACTTAGCAAGCTCCTGGAAGACTTTTGGGAACCCCCATTTGCAGGGGGTTATAAAAATGGAGAAGAAAAACGACTGTCCACCATCTTTCTTAACGTTTGCTTGTGCAGGCAGCACAAAGCGAACATTTTGTTACAAAAACAGCTTTAAGAGATGTGTCATTGTTGGACCCAGTGCAGGTCAAGCAGCAGTGGGCTCGGCAGTGACAGATCAGTGAGCAGCCAGGCTGGTCGTAACATTTTATTTATTTTATTTATTTATTTAGTTTTTGTTGACCGGGTAAGTGCACTAGACAAATCCTGCCTATTTTCAGGCACGACCCGGGAGAGGGGGATACAGATGAATGCCAACTGACCTTGAACCAGATTAAGCTGTTGGTGGTATTTTTAGTGAATGAGGGAAATTTGGCCAGGACACCGGGGAAATTCCCCTACTGTGTGGGATCGTGCTGGTGGTAGAACGAGTGCTGATTGAAGCACTGTGAGGCTGCGCAGTGTTCTCCTCCTTCACGATGGAGGTGGAGGACTCCGTAGCAGTTGGCGTTGTGGCAGACATGAGAGAGAGTTCGGATGGAATAGAGGCGTTTCTGAGCAATACACTGTGAATGTGGAAATACTCGGGCTGCATTACAGTCCGACTTAGGAGTAACTGACCTGGATTCACTGCAGCCGTCTCCTCGGAATGAGGAAGGGAATGAGACAGTGCGAGATTCGGTTGTTGGACGACCGATTGGGAGGACCGCTCTGCAGGAAGTCACGGAAGAGAGCCTTCCGGGGGGTGCACCAGATGCAGGTCATGCTAACCGCCGGAGACGTGGATGCGGAAGATTTCTCACCAAAACGGGCCACGCAAGTTTTACGTGAACAATTTGGACTTTCACACCGAAAATCTTCTTTTCCATCAATGGACTGGTCATCGGAGGAGGCGTTAAGAGATTCGGGCTGGATGAAAACGGACGTCGGGCAATGGATTCCTGATCCAGGTTGGACTGCTGTATCACCACTACACCTCACGCATGCCAACGCTGCAGAAACCCTGAGCTCAGGTAGGGACTTGGACAGGGAAAAAAATAATGCTGTACAGCCTACTAGTCAACGTCCTTTGGCCTCTTTGAAGCCAAGCTCGTTGGGGGGTGATGATGTTACTAAAATTAGAGTTAATGTTACTGAGGAAAAGTCTAATACACAGCAAAACAAAATACCTATGTCAGAGCTGTTTAAGAATCAGTTGGAGCAAGCTCCTAGAAGAAATGCTGTGCGCTTAGTGCTACAGGGGTGGCTTACCAACCCATCCTGATAGGTATTATGTTGCCAATTCATTGCTAAAAGGTTCGATTAATTTTTCCCAAAGATATTTTCGCACTCATTCACATTTCAGGTGAAGACACTTTTGATGTAAGTTTTAAGACAGCTAAAGGTATGGAGAGATTCTGGGATAAATATTCCACTTTGAAGTCATCTCCACTTTGGGTACCCTTTTTCGCTTACCCTTACAAAACCCTGATTCTATGTTACTGTAATGTTTCAGAATGAAGGGTTAATGTTAGTAACATTTACCACTGGTTACAAAAGAAGTGTGAGGTTTTGGGACCTCCTGAGGCTATTTTGGACTTGGAAGGTATCTGGACTGGCAGTTGGAGATTTAAGGTGAAATTGCCACAAGGAATGGGGAGGTAGTCCATTTGCCTAACAGTTTTTTTTTTTTTAGGAAAGGACAGAGGAGTGTGCTTTTATAGTAGGCAGCCCTGTAAGGCTTACAAATGTGGAGCTAAAACACATCTTAGTAGCACATGCGATCTTTTGAAATGTTCACTGTGTGGAGGTTTTGGACATTCTGTGGATAGGTGCCAGAATATTTTTCAATGCAATTTATGTGATGAAAAGGGTCACGCCTTCCATCAATGTCCATGGGCCTCCCACAATAAAGCCGGGTGGTGGGACCCAGAGGATTTGGTACATAAGGCACAGGTTAAAAAAGGAGATGGGAATGTATCATCAGTGATAGTTGCTGAGGACGATATTCCACAAAGCTTACAGAAGCCTGAGGATAGGCCCATCATCCCTGATGAAACAGCAGGCCCTTCCAGTTCTGATGCCACTATTCAGCTAGGAATTCCTTTGACTAAGTCTGACTCTCCACAGGCATCTCCTTCTATGCCTCCCCCCTTTGAAATAGTTAAGCCCAGACGGTTTACTAGAGCTTCTAGTAAACCTTTATCAGTGACTTCGATTTCGGTCGACAATTTTTTTTCTCCTTTGCAGAAAGAGGGGAGGGATTCAGATCCGGAGTCTGATACATCACATTTGTCGGAATTTATTTCAGAAGAGGAGGTTAGTAAAACAACTGAGCTAGCAAAGGAGAAGAAAGGAAAAAAGGGAAAGAAAAGGAAAGCTACTTTTTCTCAGAAAACTGGGTCTTAAACTTTTACCTCACATCATGGCCTCTCTTAAAATAGCATCTCTTAATGTGTGCAGCATTAAGAATTTTAAGAAACAATTATCTCTTCTAACTGCCCTTAGCACATTACAGGTAGATGTTATTTTTTTACAAGAAACCAGACTTTCCTCATTGGCTGAGATTTCCCAAACACAAAAAAGGTGGGTATGGGGACCGTCTTATTGGACATTTGGCACAGACGTTGCAGATGGTATAGGAATACTACACTTCCACACATTTCGGATCTCTAAGTTAGTAGATATTTGTCCTGGGCGTGCTTTGCTCTTAGACTGTGCCTGTCAGGATTTTGAATTTCGGCTTATAATATTATGCCCCTCAGTCGAAGGCTGCAAGAATAAAATTACTGGAGGACATTAGACCTTTTTTATATACCAGAAGACATGTGATTTGGGGAGGAGATTTTAACTCTGATATTGATGCTAAATTTAAAGGAGATTCTCAAATGAAAAAAACTGTATTGTGACTCTCTTGCCTTACGTCAGATGGTCACTTCTGCAGCTTTAACTGATGTATATAGATCTTTACATGCTACTGGGGGTTCTTCCTATCATAGGCATACCTTCTCTTCTCGCATAGATTTCTTTTTTGTTTCTAAATATTTGAAGCCTTATTTTTCACAAGTTCTACCATCTGAATTTTCAGATCACCAAATTCTAATTGGTTTTTTAAATCTAGAAAGTATTCCGCCAAAAATTCCAGCAGCAAGCCCTAGGTGGCGTCTTAATGTTTCCTTTTTAGAAAATAATGATAGTGTTACTGAGTTACAGACTTTACTTGCCGCAAGAAACTCGGTCATTTGTCTTTATGATGATCCTTTTTCTTGGTGGTTGGATACTAAGCAAGAGATTAAGTCCTTTTTGATAGCTAAAGGAAAACTAAAGTGAATTTACAATACTCACATATCTACAATACCGAATCAGCTTTACAAACTGATGTCCTTTCCTCCAAAGGACAGGTTCTTTTTCAGTCCCAGATTGCTGAAATTAAAAGGCAAATGTTACTTTACCAATATAATAGAGCTAAATCCTTAGATATGGAGTTTTGATATGGGATGAAATCACATCCAGCTTCGGACCCCTATGCAGCCTGTAAACAGCGCTTAGATAAGACATTAATGGGGAGCTTATTATCTTCGGATGGAACTACAGTTACTTCCGATATGGATATGATGAAATTAGTACAATCCTTTCTTTTAGATTCCTTTGAAGGACGGTTGGGAAAACAGGACAGTTTCCCAGCTAAATTTTTGTCTGGTTTGCCTATCCTGGATAATTCTTATCACACCTCCTTATTACAGCCTATTTCCTCTTTAGAAGTGGAAACGGTGATAAAATCACTTAAAACAAAAACATCACCGGGCTTAGATGGCATTCCAAATTAATTTTATAAAAAGTTTTCTTCAGTAATGTGTCTTTTTCTCCGATGGTTTTCAATTACATGTTGACCTCGGTTTAAGCTTCTCCCAGTTTTATATTTCTCTTAAAGTTTTTATATAAAAAGGGATCCTAGGTTACTATCCAATTGGAGGCCCATTAGTTTGCTTAATAGCGATTATAAAATTCTTGCCAAAATTCTTACAAATAGATTATCTCTGGTATCGGATACTCTTATTCACCCGGCACAGTCTTATGCGATTCCTCAAAGACGGATTCAACAGAATTTATATATTTTAAGAGAATTGTTTGAGTCTAGTAAAATGGACAAGGATCAGGATTTATAGTGGCCTTAGATCAGGTTAAGGCATTTGATAGTATTTACCATTCATATTTATTTAATCTTTTATTGGCCTATAAGATCCGAAACCCTTTGTACAATGGATTTCTTTATTATACTTAGATGCGAAGTTCACCCATTAGTGAACAGTCTTATGGGGTCTGCAATCCCAGTCACTAGAGGTGTCAGGCAGGGATGCCCTTTAAGCCCCCTATTATATGCATATGCTTTGGATCCCATTATTCGGTATATCCATAGTAGTAATGATATTTTAGGACTTGCTCCGGACATTTCCCTACAAAAGGTAACAGTCTTAGCATATGCAGATGATGTCACTCTGTTTATGCAAAATGAGCTTTCCCTGCAGAATGCTTTGACTAGTTTTAAGACATGGGGTCTGTCTTCAGGGTCTGACCTCAATATATCTAAAAGTTTTATTTTCTCTTTAAACCCTGAGCAGGATTGTCTTTTTGATACCAATGGCATACCCTTTGCTTCCACACCGCGTAAAATTCTGGGTCTGTGGTTTGGGCATGGTGATATGGCAACCTTTAACTGGGAACAACGACTCAGCATAGGTGAAGCTAAGTTAATGTTTGGAAGCAATGACAATTTTGGAAAAAAAAGGGTTTCCATTGTTAAAAGTTTTTGATTCCGTCTTTTATACTTGAGTTATATTTTTCCACCTCCGCTTTTCATTGGAAACCAGACTTTTTAGTGTGTTTTCCAAATGGTTTGGGGAACAGATTGAACCGTCCGCAGGGACTTATTTACTTACCAATTAAAAAGGGAGGTTTGGATATGATTAATCCACTCATCTTTTTTTCACTCCATATTTTTATTTAATTCCTTTAATTTTCTTTGGGATTTACAACAACAGATATGGCAGGTTTGGTCTCGCTTTATCTGGGACCCTTTCTTGCAGAAATGGAAAATTGTTCCTAAAAATCTCTTTAAATATGATCGATTGCCATCTTAGGGGTGCCGACTTTTAAGAAATGCAAGCAGTGGAATGTATCATTCCTCATCCTTGTATCCCATTCTAGGAAATCTTTTATAATTATGTTGTTTCTACAGTGCAAGGTAAGATCTTAGTCTTCCCAGAATGTGTTCCTCTGAAGATGACTTTTGCCTTGCACAAACTGAGTGACTTTAGAATCCCGCCTTTGCATGGGATATTGTTTAGATATCTGCCTATGGCAGGCTACGTGTCCGTGGTAATCTTAAATATGTCATTGACTGAAAGATATTGTTTGAGAGCAAATTGTATTTCCATAGAGGAAACGCTTTCCATTTTTTATTAGATTGTCCTTTCGCTAAACAGTTTTGGACAGATGCATCTGTTTATTGAAACTGCCTGCTTTGGTACATATGACTTATAATACTTTAGTTTTAGGGATTATACAGGGTTTGCAATCCTTTCATTTTAGTACTTTGAACGTTTTTTTCACTTATTCAGTTTCACTTATGGCAAGCAAGATGTCAATTGATTTTCCAGCAAATTTCTGTGTCTTCTTTCAATTATTTCTCAGATAGAAACTGATTTAGCAAGTGTAAAATCAAGGATAAGAAAAATTTTCTGAGGTTCAATTTTTGTCTTTTGGAATCATTTTTTTGTTTAAAAGCCTTGTTGTATTGCAATCTTTTTGTACACTGTATATTATGATTGTATGGTGATGTTATGTTTTGTCTTTTAATAAACTTCCCCTACTCTTTTTGATAAGTGCCATGGGATCTTTAACATCCACCTGAACTACCACCAATCCAGGAAGATGGGACCTCGGTTTAACGTCTCATCCGAAAGACATTGGTCACTGCTTGCGGTGCAGAAACTTCTTGTAGTTGGAAGGAGTCAGTCGCTCAACTCAGGCAGTGGCTAGCTCATTTCATCTGCATAACACTGCCCAGCAACCAGCTGAGTGGTGTCATTATCAGCCTGCATCTCTACCCAGTAATGGAGTCGCTCTGCCTCCCCCCCATCATGTCTGTGACTGTTGCACTCCCCATAGATCCTGGAGCTGCAGTCAGCCCTTGAGATTATCGGCTGCAATTAAAGGCAATTGCAATTAATTGTAATTGCTCTGCCTTGTAGCTGTGACTGAGTGGAGCCACATTTATACAACTCTGACTGCTGAGTTCACTCCCCACACCTCCTCGAGAGTCTAGAGTTGTCTTTAAAGCTAGACTGGACAAGTACCTTAATTGGGGTACGGGTCATTACTAATATACCCACACATATGTGGGAGACATCCACGATGGGCCTCGGCCTTCTCATGTCTTGTCCACCTAGTAACCTAGTAACTGACAGAGTCCCACTCCCAGCCCCCTGCAAACACATGAGATAAGGCTCCACCCCTCCAAGATGACCGTTTAAGCTGCTCAATCAAGTTGCTACTTAGTTTAATTTTCTTCATCTGCCGAGTCACCCAGTGACAGTGGAGGCAGTCAAACAAATTGTGCCTCTCAGGGTCTCACGTCTTGCCTCTTTTACAGTCACTAGTCGACTGAGGAGGAGCCAGAGTCACTTGGCATGCACTACACATGCAGCAGTTTTAGTTGGCAGGCTAGAAGAGAATTGAAGCCGCACAGGCACATGCACACTGACGGGGCAGTGACTGCTACAGAGGAGACGAGTTTGGGTTGCTAAGATCATCAGTAGTAGTAGCTTGAGTCAAGAGACTGTGCACTATGCAGCAAGTTGCAAAGGGCTGAAAATTAAGACCGGTAGTAAGGCACTTTACTAAATAAAGTAAGTTGTTTGTAATGGTTATGGGCTGTGGGCAGTTGTGCTGTCTTGTGTGGTAGCTAGGGGTGGGTGTCCATCACCTTGCAGGCAACTCAGGCTATTTTAGGGGCTGAGCAGAGACTTCGAGTCTTGTCGACTGTGGATCATGGTGGTCTGTGCTGTTGTAGTACTAGGGCGGTGCAGCAAGGTGGGTGGGCGATGCAGGTTGGATCGATGCAGTCACTGTCTGTGTGTGTGCCTGCCCTTGCCCCTCTGTGCTGTTTAATTCATAATTATAGAGAGAGTGTGTTGGGCCATTCAGGGCATGGGATGGGCACAGTGCACTGAGGACAATGGGGGGACTGTGCATCACCGAGACAGAGTGTGTGTTTGTGGGGGCCAGAGGCAGGTTGGAGTGTCTGGGTGTCTTGGTCAATCGTGTCCATCAAACTAAAGCACTCAGCGAGGTAGCCACCACAACAAAGACTGTCAGAGTTGGAATTGGAAGTTTAGTTAGTGCAAGGTTGGGTGGGGGTGCATTTTAAAATTAAAAGTGGATGTGGTAGGTACCATCAGCCAGGTGAGTCAGTTGTGCACCCTATGCAGTCAGGCAGAGAGGCAGGCAGTGCCAGGGGAGGTGAAGAGTGAGCCAAAAGTCCCCAAGAGAAAAATAGATCCTCAGGTGCTCAGGGGGCAGGCTCCCAGGTTCCCTATTTCTTCAGCTGGTCTGGTCATCTGGAAGTTAATTAAACCAAACAGACAAACAAAAAATGAGCAGCTGCAGCCTGCTTCTACCAGGTTGGGGAGGGAGGAGGACTTGAACGAATGAGAGACAAGCTATTTTAAAGGCGGCGGTTGAGAGCACAGTTGATGAGGGAGCAGATGGGCAATGGGGAAAGCACTGCAAGGAGCACAAGGCAAAGTCTGGAACTGGAGGTGTTGTAAGCAGGGCATGGTCACAGAAAGAGAGCGAGAGAGAGTGTGTGAGAGAGAGAGAGAGAGAGAGAGAGAGAGAATCTATCAGACAGAGTACCATCAGTGAGTGGTACTGGCTAGTAGTAGCAGTACAGCCTGTGACTGGGTAGTCCACAGTTGTACTGCTGTGATCATTAGGTGAAAGAAGTCTAGTGTCATCATGCTTGGAGGAGCAAGCGAGCCCTGCGCAGAGGAGGTCCAAGGACAAGAAGAGGAACTCAGAGAAAAGGAGGTCTCCCACAACAGAAACCAGAGTAAAAGACAAGTAAAAGGTACTGTACCTATTTTTTTATATGGTTTTGTGTAAGCAGACCATACATAGCACTGTTTACTGTGTAGCGCACTTCCAGTATGCACTAGGGTGGGTCTAAGGGACACCGTGACACTTGGGGCCCGGCTCCTGCCTGCCCTTGTGGGCCGGGGTGGGGGTTGGGGGAGATGGTCAGAGAGGCGAAGCCCAACTCAGCCAGCGATAATCAGGCATTCATTTACTGAGCACTGACTGCAGTGCGGGAATGGATTTTTTTACAAACAGCTTTTAGAGGTGTGACACTGTCGGGTTCAGTGCAGCTCAGGCTGCAATGTGCTCAGCAGTAACAGACCAATTAGCTAGGTTGGTCATGACACTGGTCTGTGCTTGTGGGGCAGAAATTTCTCATACTTGAAAGGAGCCAGCTACACCAATCAGACAGCAGCTAGCGAGTTTCATCTACATAACACCGTCCAGCAACCAGCTCAGCAATGTCATCAGCCTGCCTCCCTGCCCAGCAGCAGAGTCTCTCTGTCTCCCCCATCACGTCAGTGGCTGTTGCACTCCCATACCCCACTTGCAGAGTTTCTGACGCCAGGAGAGCAAGGATCAAAGTAACGTTGGCTGCAGGAACAACGTCCTGTTCTGTTTGTTGTGAAGTTTCTCTTTCTATCCTTCCATCTTGTGTGTGGCTATTGCGCTCCCCGGCCCTACTTGCAGGGTTCGTAGGGCCAGGACAGCAAGGATCAGTGCAGCACTGGCTACAGGAACAACGTCGTGTTTCTGTTTGTCGTGGAGTCTCTGTCTCTTCCCCCATTGTGTGTGTGTGTGGCGGTTACCTTCCAGGTGTATCCTGTTTTCAGTATCCTTTCTAAAAACAATGGTGGTTTTATACTGGCCAGGTTTTCCTGGCATGGTTGGATAGAACTGCTTCCCTCTGAGGCTGTGGTTTTGATCCCAGTATGCTGCCTCCATTTAAAGATCAATGAACTATTTTTAAAGCTGACCCCCTGAACTAGAAATTGATGCATGATTCTGCCTTCAGAAGATCTGAGAGTAGAGAGCTGAGTGGTCATGAAGTGCTGCTAATTGGATTAAATGATTAGGTTTTCTTAGCACTTAAAGCAGGCTCCTGCTGAAACATGAACCATCTACAAGAAATCCAGGAGGGAGGTTTGTACTGTACCCTTACAGCAGTGGCTGGCTTTAAAAGAAAAAAAATCATTGCATTAAAGAACTGGTATGTTTTTTCTTCTAAAAACAGCAGGGTAAACATACTTTCGATGTGCTGACACAACTGAATGAGATATGAAAATGCGTGTGTAACTTGAGTTTTCTTTGTGGCTTTCCGCTTCTCTATCCATGGGATGTACTACCCCATACCTCTCAACTGTCCCTGATTTTCAGGGACGTCCCTGATTTTGACTCAGAATGTTCCTCTGTCCCTCGTAAAATTTGTGTTTTTGTGACAGAACAAGGGGGATTGAAAGTAAAAAATATGCCAAACATTAAAGTTACAGACTTGTTCTTTTTCAGAAAATGCATCTTACACTAATCCACTTATTCTATCAGCTTTCTGAGTGAATAGTACCAATTTTTAAGATGTGTCCCTGATTTTGGGATTTCGTCCCTGATTTTTATAAGCTTTGTCCCTGACTTACGAGTAAAGAGGTTGAGAGGTATGTACCACCCTATAGGAGTGCGACGCAAGGAGCCCTAGAGGAGGGTTCCCCCCTCCGGGTGCCTGGAATGAAATGTATCGGCTAAAGGTAGTGTAGGAAGAAGCCCACAGGTAAGAGAGACATGCTGCTGGAGGAGGAGGGGAGGATGGTGGGCAACGAAAAAGAATCCTGGCGAGACCCAGGATGTCGTGACCTTTAAACTCGATGGGGGAGTGACGTTGTTGCTCCGCCCATCGAACCACAGGCTTAAAGCCCTCCCATTCGATGTGCTGATGCAACTGAATGAGATATGAGAATGCTTGTGTAACTTGAGTTTTCTTTGTGGCTTTCCGCCTCCATATCCGTGGGATATATCACCCTGTAGGTGTGCGATGCAAGGAACCCTAGAGGAGGGTGCCGGGAATGAAATGCGTCAGCTAAAGGTAGGGTAGGAAGAAGCCCAAAAAGAATACCCAAAGATGTCAAGCATCGAAGAGGCGAGGATGATGAATAATTACTGTGAAGAGAAGGGCTAACTTCCTAATGAGAGAGGGGAAAGCAGTGGCCACCATCCGCCTCCATCCAACAGTGGAACCTACATAACGAGAATAAAACACTAACTCTAATATTATGACCATTGGCATGGAGGAGAGGAAAAAAAACCTTTTTTTAGGAGGAAACCTCTGCTGATCCAAGGCCTAGGTTGCCTTCCCTCCAGGCTGACAACGTTTGATTTGAGGGCATATGTTAGTAAAGAGAATGCTTCATAGATGAGTGATATAAATAGGGAGGATGACAATGGGATAGGAAAAAACTCCAAAGAAGCACGGATTAAAATAAGGAACATGAGGTATCAGGGACCCAAGGAGGGCATACTCGAGTATTCGATGAGAGACAGCAGATCAGAGGAGCATAGTAAATAAGAGAAGCAAGGATGGAGGAAGTAGATACATGTATAAGTCAGACCAAAGTGTATCCAGATGTACTTAAGAGGAGATTCCAAATGAGCTTATGAAGAGACAGATGATAATGCAGACTGGCTGGATTGAACGATATGTTTGAGCGATGCAATTGAGCAGATGCTGAGGTTGAAGAGACATGCTTGATTAGGCGGCGTAAATTATTAGATTCTGAATAATTAGACCCAGAGTTTGTAGTCAATGTGGTAGTATGGCATTCAATGATAGGAATGTTCGAGTAAGAGATGTAAATAGATAAACTTTGAGGTAATGCTGAGGTAAGTGATGCGAGTGAAATAGGTGATGGGAGCAATTAGACACTAAACCTGGAGGTAATGCTGAGTGAATGATGACTGGATTTATGAACTCGATAAGACTGGAGTTAATAACTCGATACGAGCATCAGGATAGCCACGGTTGATAGGTACAGGGAAGTGAGGTATGAAAGGACAAAGGACGGAGGGAGGTCAACGGGTTAGCGTAGGACCCAGCCGATACAGGATGAGAACTGCAATGGGGCAAGCTGGATGAGGTAGCACGCAGGCCGGGGTCGATGGAAGGCCACATGCAGTCAGCCATAGATGGCCCAATGAAGAGAAGAGCAGAGCAAGCGAAGAGAAAACCGAGGCATGATGAAAAATAGAAGTCATGACTGGAGTGAAGCCAGGACAGCTGATGATGTATGGAATCAGGAACCTGATACATGAGGCGTGAGGGCCGTGGATTGATGAGGTGCTAAAACTTGAACTGGAATGATGGTGGAGAGCAGCCAACCAGCCTATAGCAAAAGACGATGGACAGGAAGGCATGGTCACAAGTGGAGATAGAGTTGAATCGAGACAACTGATACTGAATGAGCGAATGAAAGGAACAGGACGAGGAAAGATATCATGGTCATGCATGCCTTTAATTGGATATTGAATCAATTCAAGGTAGCCAAGCTATGGGTCGATGAGCTGGATAGAGTGATGAGTAAGGAGACTCAGAGGCTAATCATATGATGATAGAGGGAAGCCATGAAGGCTGGAACAGGAAGGTGAGGTATGAGTCATGAGAGGTGCGCCCACAGTTCAATGAGGTGGTTAATGATGACCAGAGTCACGAACCTAATACATGCGGAAAGGAGAGCCACGGGGCAATGGAATGGCACAAGAGTCATGCTAGAGATGCCCAAATGAAATATCGAGTGCAGGCCATATGGAGCCAGCAGAGAGATACTGACTGGCCATGACTGGAGCAAATCCTCGCTGTCCGGGACGGGATGAGAACTACAGGGGTCAGACATGGCCAAATGATGGGGATGGCAGAAGGAGAGAAGGCAGTTGGTAAGAACTTCGAGAGAGCAGTGGTTCGATGAGGAAGCATAGGAATAAGCACCAAAGAGATGAGTATGAGTGGGGAAAGGGATGGTAGGATAGGAAAAAAAAAAAACAGAAGAAAGCACAGGTCAAGGTGAGGGCTCGATAAGCATGCCCAAGTGTAGCAATGAATGCAGGCCATGAAAAGCCTGAATCAGAGCAGAGAAGGCGTAGGCCAGAAATAGCAGTAGCAAAAGGAGGAATCACAGGACCGAAAAGAAGTCCCAAACAACTAGCAACTGCAAGGCCATCACCCACACCATCCAGAGACCAAGAAACAATGTCCAGCAAACACTGAGCTGGTGCAAAGCCATAGGCTGTGCATCAAAGCAAACCGAAAGCCACAGAGAGCCCCCCCATTTTTATATATATTTTTAATAAGTGGACGCGCGAACAAGCAACAGGAAGAAATGAGGAAGACAAACTACGAGGCCGCTACAAGCCCACACACCAGCAGGACGGCTGTAGCTGGAGCTAAACAGCGAAGCAGGAGCGACTTGGGTGGAAGTATGGCACAGGTAAACAGCAGGAGCGAGAGCGCCACAAGAAATTCAGAAACAGCGGATGCATGCACCCTGCCCGGCAAGTAGCGGGAGAGGGGCATCACAGCACCCTGAGTGGGAGGAAGGCAGATGGAGGAGTGGAAAGAAGGAGCCCAAATAGCGGAGCAGCAGGGAACCCAGCGGGGAACCAGGGCAGAGAGCCATAAGGTGGCAAAACTGAAGGCAATGACGGCAAGCAATGGGGAAGCATAGGACCCAGCTGGTACAAATCACAGTGAAGTAGTTGAAACTGGTATGATTCGATGAGGTGGCATAGGATTCGGAATAGAGACGCCCAATTGAAGACCGAAGACAGGAACTAGATGAATACTGTACTATTTGAGGAAGTGGCATCAGAGGCAGGATAGATAGGCTCAAAAGAATTATCGATTGTGGGCCTCAATTGGAGGAAATGCCTGATGGCTGGTATGGAACAGCAAAGGATTCACAGATAGGAATGGTAGAGTAAGTGATGGAAATAGATAAATCCAGAGGGAAGCAGAACGAATGATGACTGGAATGATGAACTCGAGACATGCGGCAGGACAGCCGCGGGTTGACTAGGTAGCATAGGAGTCATGACAGGTACGCCTAAAAAGAAATATCGATAGCATGCCATGAGCGGAGGAAACAGGAAGGATCATGAAAAGGAACTGGTATGAAGGAAGTATGGAGGAAGTAGGCTCCTTAAAAGGAGAAATGTATGTCTTTATGTGACGAAGTACCTTTGGAAACGAGCCTCTGGCTCAAAGGTTGTAAACTGATTCTTAAAAAAAAAAAAAAAAAGACTCCGAGGCGAAGCAGACACGTCTGAAATCAGAGGGTATGTGACTCAGAGGTTGCTCTCAGGACGAGCGATTGAGAGGAGCGAAAGCGGATGAAGCTGAAGAAATCCTGATGCTGAGCAGCGTCGGCATGAATGAGCTTGTCGAGAGAGCCAAGGAGAGGGAGCAGAATGAGGGCACACTCGATCTGGAATAGCCGAAGTGGTGAAAGAGACCTACAGGATGGTAGGAGGAGCAATCCTCGATGGGCAGCACAGGAGGAGAACAACAGGAGGGCGAGTCGAAAAGGTGTCATATGAGTCAAGATAGGAATGCCCGAAAGAAAGATCGAGTGGAGAGAGACAGAGTCACCGAGGGATGCAGCGGAATGATGACAGGCAAAAGAGGAACAGACGAGGTATGAAGAGAGAGGGAAGCCCAGAACGGGTAAGGGGCAGGACATCAGACTGAAAACCAGGCCAGCATCACCAGAAACCATCAGTCAAACTACACCACCCGCCGGACAGTAGGAGAACCTGCTGGTGAGAAAGGAAGAGTCCTCCTGATTGAGGCCTGTGTGCATGGTATCAGACTGGGAGAGAGAACATCCAGGAAGGGCTGTACAGCGAGACACATGGTGCCAGGGTATGGCTAAGTGATGGGGAAGTGAAAGGTACTACAACCAGAAGGAATAGACTGTAGGTACAAGAAACCCCTTGCAGGGAATGAAATGACCATAACTGAGGCAAAGGCTGAGTACAAGAGGGTCGTGAAATCCCAGGCCACTGTGGCGGACAGATCAGCCAATATTAAGGGGTAGACAGTTTGCTGCTGCAAGAAACATGCATAGAGCAAAGTCAGGGGAGGCAAAAGCCAGAGTTAGAGGGACAGTGAAACAGAAACCACAGGAGAGTGCAGAGACATTGAAGATGTGCAACATACGTAGACTGCCTGAGTTGATAAATGAGCAGAACACCAAAAATCAGCAGAGGCCAACACCTGCATGGCCCAGGGCTGAGAGCTGCAGACAACTACATGAAAATGCAGCCGGCGAACAAGAAACAGCCAGGAGTGGAGCAGAATGAATTAAACAATGAACGCCATGCAGTAGAGGAATCTGGAAAGACAACAGAGGTCCCAGAGGAGGCCAATGCAGAGCAAGAGTGAGCACACAGCAAACAGAAAGTACACCAGTAGGATAAAGAGAAGAGAACCAAAATAATTTTTTTTTTTCTTAGTATAAGCACGACCCCCCCCAGCAAAAACAACTTTCAAATAGCATGAACCACAGACAAGGATGAAGAAGCCTCAGGGAAAGGAGCCTGAACTGCCAAAAGGTAAGGCGAGGAAACGAATTGCAGGCAGCAAGAGAAAGAGGGCAGGAAACTGAGAGCTGACTGGCAGATTCAGAGAGAAATGAAAGGAACGGTCCGAATTCCTTACCTGCATCCAAGAACTTGCTGTAAATGAAAAACCCATGTGTCAGTGAGAGGATGTACAGAATTCCAAAAAAAGGAGCAGGAAAGAGAGAGGCGTCTGACTGGAATGTGCAGCACAGTGCTGGACCGTTGGGCCCCCCAGCACCAAATGAAGGAGCCCCTCCCCGCGCCCTGCTAGGCTACTGCATAAGCGGCTACTGACACAGAACCGAAGCGGCCACCAGACAGCTGGAGAATGAGAGATAGGAGGAGCCGAGTGAAAGGAGCACCCACCGCACGCAGTGCAGCTCAGGAGGGGCGAACCGAGGTATCGAGCAATCGGATAGTGGGGAGAAAGAGGGGGGGACAAACGGGTGGCCCAGCCGCCAAACGGAAGGGGGGAGCGGAACTCACCAGTAGGAATTGCAATGGGAGGAGCGAGAGCAACAAAGCCAGCTGCCACAGGAGAGAAGCCGCGGGACAGGCAGCGGGGGGGGGGGGAGTTAGAGAACCGCGAAGCGAGTGACTGCAGGAGGGAGCGAGGTGATCCACAAGATAGGTATCCAGGAAGGTAGCATAGTGGGTGACCGGAGGTGCAGCAAGGCACGAATGAGCAAGATGCAGGACACAGGAACAAGGAGCAGCGCCTCCTGTCCTAACGAGAATGGGATCCAGAACAAGGAAGCATAGCGCATCCAGCAATCAATGAAAAAGAATTCTGGCAAGACTCAGGATGTTGTGACCTTTAAACTCGATGGGGGAGTGACGTTGTTGCTCCGCCCATCGAAACCATGGGCTTAAAGCCCTCCCAATGTGCTACTTCTGTTCTACCACTGGTACGTAAGAAACATATGTAACCCCCCATGCCCCCGAGTAGGGGCATAACTTTCTTTCACAGGTGTTTCGGGGCAATAGAAAAGGGGCACTGTAAAGCACTAACATATGAGACAAATGCACTTCCAGTAAGGCAGAGAAAAATCATATTCCTACCTCTCCATCATCTTCAATACTCATGCATTTTACCTTCTCCCTTAGCATTTGATTTTCTCCTCCCCAAAGCTGCCCACAGGACCCAGGCCTCCGTGCTGTACCTCGGCTGTTTCAGGTGCCCTTACAGGTCCCATCCAGACCGGAATGAATACTGCAGCTGGAATGTAACTCATGGAAAATTTAATCAAACTGAAGATAAAGGGGGAAAAAAAATTATTTCATTTACTTTCCCCTTTCAATTAAATAATGCACATAACCACTGTTTCCTCCCCAAACTGGCTTTTATTCTGCACCTATAATGCAAATGATTTCCAGCAATACAGGGGTCACATATGTATTCTTTATGAAAGCCCCCCAATTTGGACTTGCCTCTATGGGCTCCAGACCCTGACCAAGCGCTGATGTTTCTCCAAGGGGTCCCGGGTGGGATCCGGATCTCTGACGCCTCGATCCGGACCCCTGGTGACTCCATGGCCTTGTGGTTTTGGCCGCTGATGCCGCTGCTGTCCTCAGCCCCAAAGAGTCTCTGTGGAGCGGGGCCGAGGATCGGAGCAGGACATCCATGCCTGCAGGCACTAAAAAGAAAAAAAAAACATAACTTGCAGTCTTGGTATTCTGGGGAGCTTCCCCAGCACATGCTCGGCTGTCAGAGGAAGAAATTAAAGGAGCGGCAGCTCCTATTTCAGCTCAGCCATGCGGCTGTAAGAAAAAATATATATATACATATATCTCCGGCTCCAAGATGAGCAGAGGAGCTGGGGATAGAAACCAAGAGTGACTGGAGGGCCTCTGGTCATGGAAGGGCATGGTTTTGCCCTGGTAGAGGGCTAAATAAAATAAATTGGGGTAGGACTGCAGAAAGCCCTACAGGGAGATAAAATGGCATCCCTCATATAAAACTACAAAACGGGACTGCAGGGTAAAAATACAGAGCCAGCCCTGAGATCACCTGGTGAGTTGCAGCCAATCAGAGGGAGGCTGCTCAGAGGGGATATAAGACTAGTTTTGCCACCAGAATGGAAGTTGTAGTCGATAGGAGCTGCAGGGTGGCTGTGAGGAGAGAGCATGTGAGCCTGTCCAAGTTTATCAAGTCTACCTGGCTTTTTGTACTCCAGATACCTTAAACTACTATGCTGAGTGCAGGAGGAATAATAGCCATTTTTTTGTGTGACTAAAGCAGAAAAAAAGAGATAAAGCGTTCTATAGCAGCCCGAGCAGTTGGACAGCTGTTTGAACTGGAAAAACCTGGGCTGTGAACCTTGAATGAGCCCCTGCCCCCCTCGATGCAGAAATTGGTTGGGGAAATGAACGTTCGGCCAGGGGAGAGGCTGTAAGTGTTGAGGCAAGCTGCTGACACAGGACTCACAATTGATTTGTGGAGGCATCCCTTGAGATAGGGGCTGTGAGGTCAGAGACTATGGAGCTCCGCTGCCCTGCGCAGGTCCTGTAGGGCAGCTAGATGTGCAACATAAGTGTTTGTGGAACCTAGGCAATCCTGGTTTCTTGAACTGAAGACGACGATGTCCTGGGTTGAAGGACAGAACAGGCCTGCCTGAGTGAAGTCTATCTATAAAGGCCCATAGGTGAAGTTGGCAAGGCCAGGCAGACTGAAGATCATCAACCCTTGAGTTTGTCCAGTTCTGGCTTCCCACCAGTGGTGCACCACCAGTGTAGAGCCTCCACGGTACCGTGCAACTCATCTGGCAGTGAACCCCCTGTGTGAACTGCAAAAACCGTGAGTACCTCAATCTGCGGCTCTGGAGAGTCTATTAGTTAGCTAGTCAGTTAGGAGTCTGGGGGCAAATCTCTGCACAGGATGTTTTAGTGACATACCTGTTTGGCAAGCCTAGGATTACTAGTCCGAAGGTGTTCCATGTTTATCTGGGCCAGAAGAAAGATCCCAGGCCTGTATCAATGAGTGGTGAGGTACCCACCATACAGGGACAGTCTGGGTGCACCCAGGGGTGGGAAGAGGGGTTGCTACGGGGAGAGTTGTTGACTAAAGTAAGCTGTGGTTGATATCCTCCTCTTTGTGTCCCCTTCCCCATAAATAAGGTTACTGTTTGCATTTTATCCACTATCATTGTATTATTGAAAAAGTGCTGCTGGGGGTGTGGGGCTACTGAGTGGGAAATTGTTATTGTGTGGGGAAAAATATTACCAGGGCAGCGTACTTATTTCCTGGGTGGTGGTTATCTGTTCTTTATCCACAGGAGTTCCTGCCATTACCCCAGGTGGAGGCACCACGCCACATTGCTACCACTGTGGAGCCTAGGCTGGCCCCCTCGGAGGGGTGTGCTGAACTACTCTGAGGGCCCCGGTGCAGCCTTGGTGAGTCAAAGGGCTGTTACAGGTGGAGGTGCCGCTGGGATCTCTGCCCCCTAGTGGTTACCCCCGAAATTGCAGTTTGAAATTTTGGTCTCCCCCCTCCCCCTTTGGATGGAATAAACGAAATGGCATTCCAAGAAGGAGAGGACTGGTGTGCGCTTGAGGGCCTTCACTCCCAGAAGGTGCTGCTGATAAGAAATGTGACTAGGGGGCAGACAAGAGTTTATTTTGGGAGTATTAGATGGGGCCCTGACAGAGTGTGGGAGAATGAAATTCAAAGGGAGACCAAGGACCCCAGCACTGGGCTGAGGGATTTAATAATAGAAACTGACAAGGATTTAGGTCCTGTTGATGTACCCCCTGCTGTGATGCTAGAAGGGTTCCAGAAGACCTGGGTGCTGTTGAAGAGAGGAAATCAGGCTAGTCCACCACCTGTTAATCCACCCCCTGAGAACCCCCTGCTCAGTGATGAAGGGAAGTTTGAAGCTAAACTAGGGTCCCTGCTCGCTAGTGAAGGGAAGTCCATGAAAGACCTTTGGGCTATGTTCCCAGGAGGGGAGCCCCTCTCCAGTAGTGTTGCCCAGTGGGGTGACCCCCATGTGGTGGTGCCGTACGAGTAGTACAAGCAGCTGCGCACCTCCTCAGGGGCAATCCCCACACCAGCCGGGGAAGATGATTTTGAATCCTGGATAAGTCAGGCTGCCCAAATGGTTCAAGTTTGGAGGTGTTCAGATGAGGAAAAATGCAAGAGGGTTGTTGAAAGCTTGAAAGGCATGGCTCTGGATATGATTCAGTCTTTATGAGCCAGCCATCTAATTGTACCGCAGACGACCAGGTGGCAATCCTGAAAAGCACCTTTGGGGTTGTCGAGAAGAGGGAGGCCATCCTGTTTCAGTTGTGGGGCACCATGCAGCTGCACAGAGAAAAACTGTCACAGTACATTAGCAGGGTGGAGGCTGTGGTGCGCAGCATTGCCGAGGCTGGTGGAGAGTCTCTGGAGCAAGTAGCCAAGATGAGGCTCTACCAGATCCTTAGAGGGGCTGTGTACTCTTGATTGACTCTAATCTCCCTCAGATTGTAGGACCAAAAGACCAACCCCCCATCCTTTAAGCAGTTATTGGATAAGGTGAAGGAGGAGGAAGAGGCCTAGGGAGATGTCAACTTATTGCAGATGCCCACAGCTACCACTGCCACCCTGTGACCCCAGGCCACAAACCCTGCAGAATTGCCTTGCTCGTTGGAGTTGGGAAATGTGTTGAAAGAGCTGAGAGATTGTGTGCAAGACTTCAAGAGAATGAGAGAAACACCCCCACCCCTACTATGGCTGAGTACCATGAAATAAAAGACTGTGTGAAGGCCTTGCAGCTGGCGTTGGAGTCCCGCCCTTGCAGAGTGTTTTATGAGCCTAGGTAACAGTCTGCTCAATGCACTGTCCCAGGCCTAGGCCCTGAATACCCATGGGCCTTGCAGGCTAATTCTGTTTCAGATGTGGACAAGATGGTCATACAAGGCGTGGGTGCATCAGTGCAGAAAATCCCCAGCTCATGGCAGAAAAACAAAGGTGGATAGACCAGGGAAATGTCAATGGAGACCAGTAACTGGGCTACCTGGGCCCCAGCCATTGCATTGCTCCACCAAGTGGACTGACCCGCAATTTTCACCCACCAGCCGGGTGCCACCTGGGCTGGGGGTGTGGGGCTACTGAGTGGGAAATTGTTATTGTGTGGGGAAAAATATTACCAGGGCAGCGTACTTATTTCCTGGGTGGTGGTTATCTGTTCTTTATCCACAGGAGTTCCTGCCATTACCCCAGGTGGAGGCACCACGCCACATTGCTACCACTGTGGAGCCTAGGCTGGCCCCTCGGAGGGTGTGCTGAACTACTCTGAGGGCCCCGTGCAGCCTTGGTGAGTCAAAGGGCTGTTACAGGTGGAGGTGCCGCTGGATCTCTGCCCCTCAGTGGTTACCCCGAATTGCAGTTTGAAATTTTGGTCTCCTCCCCTTTGGATGGAATAAACGAAATGGCATTCCAAGAAGGAGAGGACTGGTGCGCTTGAGGGCCTTCACTCCCAGAAGGTGCTGCTGATAAGAAATGTGACTAGGGGGCAGACAAGAGTTTATTTTGGGAGTATTAGATGGGGCCCTGACAGAGTGTGGGAGAATGAAATTCAAAGGGAGACCAAGGACCCCAGCACTGGGCTGAGGGATTTAATAATAGAAACTGACAAGGATTTAGGTCCTGTTGATGTACCCCCTGCTGTGATGCTAGAAGGGTTCCAGAAGACCTGGGTGCTGTTGAAGAGAGGAAATCAGGCTAGTCCACCACCTGTTAATCCACCCCCTGAGAACCCCCTGCTCAGTGATGAAGGGAAGTTTGAAGCTAAACTAGGGTCCCTGCTCGCTAGTGAAGGAAGTCCATGAAAGACCTTTGGGCTATGTTCCCAGGAGGAGCCCCTCTCCAGTAGTGTTGCCCAGTGGGTGACCCCATGTGGTGGTGCCCGATGATTTAGTACAAGCAGCTGCGCACTCCTCAGGGCAATCCCACACCAGCCGGGAAGATGATTTTGAATCCTGGATAAGTCAGGCTGCCCAAATGGTTCAAGTTTGAGGTGTTCAGATGAGGAAAATGCAAGAGGGTTGTTGAAAGCTTGAAAGGCATGGCTCTGGATATGATTCAGTCTTTATGAGCCAGCCATCTAATTGTACCGAGACTACCAGGTGGCAATCCTGAAAAGCACCTTTGGGGTTGTCGAGAAGAGGAGGCCATCCTGTTTCAGTTGTGGGGCACCATGCAGCTGCACAGAGAAAACTGTCACAGTACATTAGCAGGGTGGAGGCTGTGGTGCGAGCATTGCCGAGGCTGGTGGAGAGTCTCTGAGCAAGTAGCCAAGATGAGGCTCTACCAGATCCTTAGAGGGGCTGTGTACTCTGATTGACTCTAATCTCCCTCAGATTGTAGGACCAAAGACCAACCCCCATCCTTTAAGCAGTTATTGGATAAGGTGAAGGAGGAGGAAGAGGCCTAGGGAGATGTCAACTTATTGCAGATGCCCACAGCTACCACTGCCACCCTGTGACCCCAGGCTACAAACCCTGCAGAATTGCCTTGCTCGTTGGAGTTGGGAAATGTGTTGAAAGAGCTGAGAGATTGTGTGCAAGACTTCAAGAGAATGAGAGAAACACCCCCACCCCTACTATGGCTGAGTACCATGAAATAAAAGACTGTGTGAAGGCCTTGCAGCTGGCGTTGGAGTCCCGGCCCTTGCAGAGTGTTTTTATGAGCCTAGGTAACAGTCTGCTCAATGCACTGTCCCCAGGCCTAGGCCCTGAATACCCCATGGGCCTTGCGAAGGCTAATTCTGTTTCAGATGTGGACAAGATGGTCATACAAGGCGTGGGTGCATCAGTGCAGAAAATCCCCAGCTCATGGCAGAAAAACAAAGGTGGATAGACCAGGGAAATGTCAATGGAGACCAGTAACTGGGCTACCTGGGCCCCAGCCATTGCATTGCTCCACCAAGTGGACTGACCCGCAATTTTCACCCACCAGCCGGGTGCCACCTGGCCCGATTGGGCCCCGGACTGATGTGGAACTCTTGCAAGAGGGAGTGCTTTGTTTTGCCTTACTGGATAATGGGTCGCAAGTCATCATCATACACCGGACTTTCTATGACAGACATTTGCAGTATTTGTCCCTCCTACTCCTTCAAGTAGTGCTGCGGATCTGCTGGTGCTCAGTTTGACTGACTCACTTGCTCCTTCAAGTAGTGCTGCGGATCTGCTGGTGCTCAGTTTAACAGACTGACACACCTCATCCCTTCAAGTAAGGTAAGTTTGGCTTCAGATTTCACTTCACTTTCCATCCTCATGCTTAGGTTTGTGGGCAAGGTGTGAATTGGTGAGAAAGGGAAGATGCATTGGAATTCAGAGTTGAGAGGCATCTGTGGCAGGCACGCTGGCAGTGCACTTCTGTGCCACAGTGTAGGTAGGAAGAATGTGCAGGCTAGATTTGTGGCAGTGGCTGGTGGGAGTATGGTTTCTGTGGCCTGGTAGCAAGTGGGGACAAGTCAGGGCTCTGTGACCAAGGTGGGCAGGAAGGACTTATTTCAGGCAGAGGGTGGAAGTTTGATTTGGTAATTGTTTCTTGTATGTACTATTACTGGCAGGTAGCTGATTTTAATAACCTCATACCTCAGTTTTTTTCATTTATCTAATGCGAGTGTGGTGAGTACAGGACGGGGGTTATTTACTTTTTAGTATGTGAAAAAATGGCACCTGGGTTCCCACCACATGAAGTGAGCTCAAGCTGTGAGCAGCTTACAAACACCTGTAACACAAACCTTCCTAGCATGACACAGGTGACATAAACAGATACATATTTAACCAGCTTGCACTGTTTTAGTAATTTCTACTAGACATTGCTTGCAATGCTGAAATAGTTTTATTTTGGAGTGCAAACTTTTAAAGTGCTGCTCACCACATCTCTTGCAAAGTCATTGTACAATGCTTTGTTATACAGACACCTCTCACTGCACCTCTGACATCCCACAAGGGTTACATAGATGTAGTCATCAGTTCCTGCAGACTACTGGCCCCAGTGTCTACTGTCACTGTGTAAGAAGGCACTGCAAATAGTTTCTCTGGAGTCACGATTATGGCTTGCAACACTCCTGCAGTTGTTTGAGCTGCATGTTGCCCTGCAGCTAACTCAAGTTGAGATGCAAGGTCCAAGGATGATAGTTCTGTGGTCATATGTAGGGAAGTTAGTTAGTAGAGTTTCCTCTTTTCACAGTAGCAAGTTTGCAAAGAGATTGAAAAAACAGATAGTGAAATGTAAATGTATAGAACAAGGGAAATCTATTCTTTAACCTAACCAACAGAGGATACGAATACATGAACATACCAAACTGCCAGCAGATACAGGCCATACAGTCTATCAAGTCTATGCAAGTGCGCAGCTCCCAGTCTAATCTACTGCAGCTGTCCCCCACCCCACCCCATGCCCATTCATCTAATTTATCTCCCCCTCCTACCAACTACCCCCTCCTCAGCTTCCCCCAGTTTTGACCTTACCTTTCACCCTGTCCCACACCCTCTTAAAACTGCCGACAGATTTCAGTGATGTCATCTCCTCCGGCAGTGCATTTCACCTTGCTACCACCCTTTTCATGAAGTAGTGCCTCCTTATTTCCCTCCTGAATCTTCCACCCTCTAATTTCAGACTGTGCCCCTTTGTGGCCCTCCTCCCCCCTTTAATCTAAACATGCCCTCAGTACTAACCCTATTCATGCCCTTGAAGTATTTGAAGGTCTCAGTCATATCCCCTCTCACCCTTCTATCCTCCAGGGAGTACATGTTGAGCTCTCCCAGTCTTTCCTCATATCATTTGTCTCCCAGCTCAAGGATCATCTTCGTTGTCCTGTGCTGGACCCACTCCAGTAGTTTGATGTCCTTCTTTAAATAGGTGCACCAGAACTATACACAGTACTCCAAGTGAGGGCTCATCAGTGATCTGTACAGCATCAGAATGACTTCTTCTCTCTTAGAGGTGATTCCCCTGGCAATGCACCCCAGCATCTTATTAGCCTTGGCCGCTGCCTTCCTACACTGCACTGAGTGATTTTTGTCCCCTTTGACTAGTACTCCCAGACCTTTCTCCTCCAGTGAAGTGGATAACTTGCTTCCCCAGGCCAGTAGCAATTCCCAGGGTTCCTGGCTCCAAAGTGCATGACTTTGCACTTCTTAGCATTGAACCCCAGCTGCCATGTGTCTGACCATTGCTCAAGTCTTGCCAAATCCTCTTAGACTATCTGCCACCCTTGCATACTGTTCACCTCCGCCTCAATCTTTGTGTTGTCTGCAAACAGGCTGATCTTACTCCTAATCTCATCCGATATGTATTCAATGAAGATGTTAAATAGCACTGGTCCTAGTACCGAGTCTTGTGGGACCCCACTGTTTACAGCTGTGGGAGCTGAGAGTGCTCCCCCTACAGCTACCCTCTGCTGTCTGTCCTGCAGCCAGATCTTAACCCATTCAACCAGTTTCTCCCCAGTTCCCAGGTTTCCCAGCTTACTAGTCATCGTTCCATGTGGCACCAAGTCAAAGGCCTTGCTGAAGTCCAGATACAGGACATCCACTGCATGGCCCTTATCGAGTGCCCTTGTCACCCAGTCAAAAAAGTCAACCAGGTTTGTCCGGCATGATCTGCCTAAGATAAATCTATGTTGCTTATCATCCAGGAGACCATTCTCCTCCAGAAACATCACCAACCTCTATTTAAGGATAGTCTCCATTAGCTTCCCCACAATGGAAGTAAGGCTAACTGGTCTATAGTTACTTGGATCGTCCTTGGGCTCACTGTTATGGAGGGGCACCACATGTGCCATCCTCCAGTTCTGTGGCATGCACCCAGTTCTCAGGGAGGTATTTGAACAAATTTGCCAGAAGTCCTGCCAGAACCTCCGCCAACTCCTTCAGAACCCTTAGATGTACGCCATCCAGCCCTGGTGCCTTATCCACCCGCAGGGACCCGAGGCTCTCCAACACCCTGCTCACTGGGATCTCCCCATCCGTTACCCCTGCTACCCTCGTGCCCACTCCACCTTTCCCCTGGGGCACAGGCCCATCCTTCTCCCTGGTAAACACTGACCAGAAGTACCCAGAGTGTTTCTGCCTCCTCTACCCACTTTTCTGCTCACCCTCTATCTTTCTAGATCCTGACAGTCTGATCTTTACAGCTTCTCTTCTCTCTTATGTGCCTGAAGAAATCCTTTTCCCCTTCTGTGGTCCCCTGTGCCAGCCTTGGCTCCCTTGAAGCCTTGGCTGCCCTGATTACTCTACTAACCTCTCTGGATTTCCTCAAATACTCCTCCCTGTCCTCCTCTCTTTTGGATCTCTTTATAGCTTCTAAAGGCAGCTCTTTTCTCCCTCACCCTCTCCCTCTCTTCCTCCCTGCTCAACCAGCTCGATTTTTTTGAACCTGGCCTTCTTACTTTGGATCTTTGTACATGAGTTAGTGGCCTCTGCCAGATCCAGCTGGATAATGGCCCATTTCTGGTTGGCATCCATGTCTGGGAGGATGTTGGCAAGGTGCCCTTCCAGTATGCCCCCCCATCCTGCCAAAGTCTGCTCTTCATTACCTTTGTCTTGGTTCTGGCCACTTCCTTACTTAGATTGAGGAAGAACCACACTGTGCGGTGGTCACTTTCTGCCAGGGGGTCTTCCACCCCTACATCCTGGACATGCTCCCTATCTGTCAACACAAGGTCCAGTATGTTTCCCTCCCTGGTTGGCTCCATTACCCTCTACATCAGGAAGCCATCCTGGAATTCCTCCAGGAGGACCTGTTCCCTGGCACTCATGGTAGCTATGGTGCTCCAATCTACCCCTGGCAGATTGAAATCCCCTAATATTACAGTATTGCCCTTACCACTAATCCTCCTTATTTGCTCCCCCAACTCCCTGTCAATTTCCTAATTTTAAGAGGGTGGCCTGTACACTGCCCCCAATCTAACTTTCCTGCCTTTTGAGTTCTGAAACTGTACCCATAATGCTTCAGCCCTGCCCTCCTCCCCTTTCTCCCTATTGCACAATATCCCCTCCCATACATAAATAGCCACCCCTCCCCCTTTCCCTTTCCTTTTTTCTCTGTCCCTACGGTACAGTCTGTACCCAGGGATCACTAGATCCCAGTCCTGGTATTGGGTGGCCTACATCTCAGTGATGGCTGATATGTCCACCTCTCCTTCCACTGTCAGTGCCTGCAACTCTACTGCCTTGTTTCCCAAACTCCTTGCATTCAAGGAAACCACCCTCCATCATGAGTCCTGCCCCTCCTTGCCCTTCCCCTTTATTGCCTCACCTTTTTGAATTCCCCTCCTTCACTTCTGGCTAGTTGGGGGGGGAGGCCTGATGGACTCCCTTGCCTAGTGGCACTGTCTGTCGCCCAGCCCTTCGCCCCCCCTTTACTTAGTTTAAATTAATTCTGGATGCTATGTACTCCCAAAGGATGTAGAACAGGCCTTCTGTGTGACTGTATCCATCCCTCCACACACACCCTGAGACACGGGGATGCTCACCCTCAGTGCCGCCATACAACACATGACACTGGGGTTCCCAATCCCCTGTGTCGGCCCCCTAACCTCCAGTGGTCATCTTTCTTCCATATACACCCTGTGACGTGGGAGTGCCCACCCCTGTTGCTGCCAGACAACACACAACACTGGGGTGCCCAGTTCCCAGTGTTGACATGTCCCTCGTCATTTCTTTTTGTTGTACAGCCTGAAATAAAGAAAGCCTTCTGCTCTTGTCTCATGTTCTTAATTTGTTAATTTTAGCCTCAGCGCTATCTGTGCCTAACAACTATACAGAAAATACAAGCAAGCAAACATTCGGCATTGACAGATGCTTAATATATTATTTTTGTTCAGGAAAGGCAAACAGAGATGTGTGGGATAACTTGTTTGCTGGTATGCCCTAAGGGATGGGTTACTGGGGCCTGTTTTATTGACAGGAGGAATGTTGGCCATGATGCCAGAAAAACTCCCTTGCCTCAAAGCATAAAAGCCTAGCAGAAAGGGTGTGTCATATCTTTTTTCCTGCTCTTGCATATCTGGATTTTAGAACCACTTGGGGAGAGTTTTGGGAGACGTTTTCTCAGCAACATGACATATAAAACCTTGGTTTTGGGACATATCCCGGGTGAATAAAATGGTATGAAAGTACATTTTTTCATACATATATATTCAATTGGTGTGTTTGAAATGGCACATTCAGTGTTGGAATTCACTCCCCGTGGCTCTGAGAGAGGCCCCCACAATGGAGGCCTTTGAGAAGGGTCTGAAGACCTTTTTATTCAATCAAGCCTTTGGGGATTGATCCATCCTCCCCTGTATTGTCTTCCAAGCTGAGTTTTGTGAGCTTTTATGGGACTTGAAATATTTTAGTTGCTCATTTATGATATGTATATTTGTTTGTTGGATAGACGATTGTCATTTCTGTACTATTTGTAAAGTGCCCTGGGCCTCCAGGGAAGGGCGCTGACAGAAATACAACCTACTACTGCTAACATTACTACTACTGCAGCATGTGTTACAACAAAAAGAGATTCCCCTACAAATATTGTGTGATAAGATTATTTCTGAATTTGAGACTTTACATGATACAGAAGGGCAGGCCTGAGTCTTAAGTTTGGAAAATTCCTTTTTTTTTATTTAGTAATTTATTTTGTATAAACCTTGACAACTTGCTATAGTTGAGTTGTTCAGAATTTTTTTTATCATTTTTATGTTCGCCGTGTGTGCCAGCTCAAGTCAAACATTTTTCTATGTACAGGGTTTTGAGAGGTGTGTCACAGTGGTCCAATGCAGGAGACTCTACAAGGGGCTTGATCAATAATCAGCAAGTCTGATCATGACACTATTCAGGCATGAAAGTGTGTGGACTTTAAAACAATGTGCCGACAGATACATTCATAAATCAGCTCTTTCAGCAAGCACAGCTGATCTCATCACGTGCTCTTAGCCTGCCTGCTCCCTTCTTTCTCAACATTACAGCAATGGAAACTGAAACAGCTTGTTAAATATTGGTTGCCTATTAAACAGGAGATTAGTTTACCCCCTTCAAATGCAACAACTTGCACATTTAAATACTTAGCCTTTAAACATTTTCTTGCTACTAGCTTCAGTTGGGGCAGATATTCTCTTTCAAGAAAGATTCATACCTCATAAATGTCACCCTTTCCCAGCAAGGAATCTCCTAAAAAGATTTACACTGTTTTTGTAACCTCTTAAGACACTATCTGATAAGCACTGTCTCAGACATAGTTTAATATAGCAGAAGACATCTGTAAAGAACTGTTATCTTTTATTACTAATTTATTGTGTTTTTTAAAAATATATATATATATATTGCGCTTTAGATGGCAAACGCATTATGAAACTTTTAGCCCTGAAAACAGCCACCTTTTCTGGTTTTAAATCTACGTGCATAGCACAACCAGCAGTATCTAGAATGCATGTTAATATAGCAGAAGATAGCTGCTACTTTATCTCCTAAGACAAGTAAGGAGTGGTATCATTTGTTACTCCTTTCACTATGCTTTTTGAGAAAAAAATATTTATATTGAGCTACAGCAAACACACACACACACACACACTGTATGTACACACCATCCTCATGGCTACAACATTCAAAATAAATACTGCAATCTGATATGTTATAAAACAATAAAGAAACTGTTTATGTTAGTCTTGGTTATGTAGAACACAGTGAAGTTCAGTTTTCAGTAGATCTCCTTTAAATTTATTTTGTATCCTGGATACCACAGGGGAGATGCTACATATCATTCTCATAAGGATCTTCATTTTACACATTTTTGCACTGTAGTTACTCAGGATGTCCCAGATTAGATGCAGTATCTTGTTTTTAATGGGGTCATGTTTTTACCATTCTTAGAATGTATTTATTCAGGGTAGCCTAGTCCAGATTTAAAATATTAATCTTACTTCGAGAGGGTTCCTGCAGTATGTCTTCACTGATAGGACTGTGCCCCCTGGCGTCAGGACTGCACGGCAAGCTTCTAGCTAGCAATACATAGCGGCGTCACATGATGGGACGTCAGCATGACAGTGTATAGGGGGCAGTCCCCACACCCGCCCTCCAGTTCTTTCTTGCTGGAGACCTGTATACGTCGGACCTCGCGGTGAACCCGGCTATAGTCAACCGCCACTTTACAAGTATTTCTTGTTCCTTTATTTTGTCTTTTTTTCTAGTTTAATGCATGTCTTCTCAGTCACGTAGAACTAAGAAAAAGTGCTCCCTGTGCGGCACTCAGATTCCGCCCTGGGATGATCACTCCTGCTGCATCCTCCACTTAGGCCCGAAACACCGAGTTGATGACTGCGACATCTGCCAGTCATTCAACAAGGCCACACACATCAGGTGCCAGAAAGCCCTCGATGCCCATCTGCTGAAAAAAAATGCTTAGCATCGATGGAAAAGGAGCTTCAGGAGCTGTGGGAACGTTCCTCTTCACCCACCTCTGAGTGCAAGAAAAAGAAGCACCGGGACCGGTCCCCTTCTACCCAGCGTTGCCAGGCAGTCGATGCTACTTCAGGTGGGGCATCTACCTTGGTGAGTACTCCTCTTCTTCAGTCTCCGTCCACCCCGGCGGATCAGTCGTCGACCTCCCCCCCGCCTTAGCAGGCAACAGGGGTGTTCCACCCAGGAGGACCTTGCTTCAGGGCCCGTCAGTAGCTCTCAGGCCAAGAAGTCATCCTCCAGCTTGGCTACTGGATGCACAGCCTTTGTTGATAAGCTGGACTCCAGCTCTGCTGCTGCTCGCACGACCATGACCAATATGTCAAACACCGGCTCCTCTGACATCCACCCAGTCAAAGCCGATCAGTCAGTCGCTGGCCTGCCCAATGATTGCTCAGTCAAAGCCCTCCCATCTGGCCTGTCTGTCGTACCCGATGTCGAGCAGAGCCAGCTTCCAGGCACCCTTTTGCCCCATGATGGTTCTCCCTCCTGGGACACTCTGATTCAACCTGACTTCTCGTTTTCCCCAGAACTCTGGGACATGAGTGCTTCTGGCCAGGGGATTCCTTCCCCTATGTTGGGCCTTTTTTCTGAGCTTCCCACTTCCCCAGCGGGCCTGTCCATGGAGGGGCTCTATTCCTTTTCCCCTCTCACCTTTCTCAGATCAGATATCTGGTCCTCTTAGGCCCCAACGGCAGGCCACTCTCCCGTCTGCGTTCCCCCTGACTTGGGGATGGCCTCTGGATCTTTCGGTCTGACACTGGAGCCCCCGCCTGGCTCTTCTGGGATTCCAGCCAGGACCCCAGGCCTGCCAGTGGACCCACATATTCCTAGCGGTCCCTCACTCCTACCTTCTGGGCCTTCAGCCTCTCCACCATCCAGTCCTACAGGCATGAACCCTGGCTACCCACAGCTGCAGTTCCCCTTTTACCCGGCAACAGGGGGGCCATCACCGGGTTACCCATTGCATGTTCCGACATCAGGGTACCCGACACCGGGCCATGTGTACCAGGGGTACCATCATCAACCTTACCCCTGTTGGTACCAAGCTCCTGGTTACCCCCCATAGTCTTCCTCAGGGTTTCCAGGCTACCAGTCTCCACTGCCTCCTCTGCCTCCTCCTCCTCCTCCTCCTCAGCCAGATCCACAGGGAACAATTCTGGCCTGGTGGAAAGATGTCAGATTGCAGCTCTTGCAGGGGCTGGGATACCCACAGCTGGTTATGGTTCCCACCTTGACCCCCAGGGCAGTTCCTAGGAGCCCGTCTCCAGTCGACTATCGGTCGTCAGATAGGGACTCTAGCAGGCGTTCAGCTGGGGCCTTCTTGGGCATCAGAATTATGGAGGAGGTTCTGGACATAGTCTCTCTACCCAGCAGACCGGAGTCTTCTGACTGATACTGACTCAGAGTCTGCAGCTTACACAGAGCCTCATTCTCATTTGGAACCACAACTGAAGGAGTCTCCCAAATCTCCGCCAGAGGACCTGTCATTTGCAGAGCTGTTTAGATCCATTCAGCAGACTTGCAGCTGGGCATCCCAGGAGATGGATCCTAAAAGAAGAGGCTTGCAAAGCACTTGTATTTGACCAAAGCAGACCCCTTACCCATCCCACCTTGGACGGGGCCACACGAAGACCTAACTTCCACAACATGGCAACAACCATCCTCAATTCCTGTGGTCTCTAAAAAGGCAGACAGGATCTGTTATCCCCCAGAAGGGGCCAGCCACCTCACGAGTCAAACTAAGGCCTATTCGATAGTCATCACAGCGGCCCACGATAGGTCGGCTCAGCAAAAGCATCTGAGTGCCTCACCTTCAGACAAAGAGTCCAAGCAGATGGACCAATACGGCCACAAGGTCTACGCCTCCTCCACCTGCACTATCAGGTCTGTTAATTACATAGCCAACATGATCTCTTTCCAGAAGTTGGCCCTCACCAACCTAGAGAAAGAGCTTCGGTCTATCCTGGACGAGGAACTCAGGAACAAGCTGTTGGACAAGGTGAGACTTAACAAGTCCTCCTACCACCACGCATTGTGCGCCACCTTTGACTCGGTGGACTTGGTGGCCTGATGCACCACTTCAGGTGTTTGCCTGAGATGTCTGGCATGGCTCCATCTTGCGGGACTGGTGCAAGATGTCCAAACCACTCTCCTGGACGCCCTCTTCAGGGGCTCCATGCTGTTCTGTGGTGATGCAAAGGATATAATTACAGAGCCACAGGAGAGCGGCAGATCCCTGAGGGATGTCTGCTCCATGTACCGTGCCAACCCAAAACCCAAGCAGCCTTTTCATCACCTGCAGAAAACATGGAATAGACAGAACCAGAACAGATGCCAGGGAAAGCGCCACGCCACTGGTTCTGGTGCCCAGACCCTTCTGGCAAAAGACCGCCAGAGGCAGTAAAGCAGCCTTCCCCTCTGCCTCCTGAGTTGAGGGTTCCCCCTCCACCTCCTCCCATTCTTCCAATGGAGCCAGTGGAGGAAAGGTTCGCCCTCCACCTAGATGAGTGGGAGGCTATAACTGCAGATGCTTGGGTCCTCCAACTGATCTGAAGAGGACACTCAGTCGAGTTCCTTGACAGATCCCTGGACAACCCTCCAGGCAGGTTTCACTACCCATCAGGCAATCTGCACCTCATTCAGCAGGAAATTCAGGCTATACTAGCAAAGTCAGCCATAGAGCCGGTTCCCCTCAGGCAAGCAGGAAGGGGGATATTACTCCCATTTTTTCCTGGTGCCGAAAAAGATGGGCGATCGGAGGCCCATCCTGGACCTCAGCCTGCTCAACCTTTTTGTGGAATACAAGAGATTCTACATGCTATCCCTCCAGGGACTCTTACCCCTGCTCCAACAGAACCAATGGCTGTGTTTGCTGGACATGCAGGATGCTTACCTGCACATCCCTATCCTCCAGGCCCACTGCTGCTTTCTTAGGAACACCTTCCATGGGAACCACTATCAATTCAAGGACCTCCCTTTTTGGCCTTTCCTCTGCACTTCAGGTTTTTACCAAGTGCCTGGCGGTGGTGGCTGTGGCCTTGCACCACAAGGGGATTTATATGTTCCCATACCTGGACGACTGGCTGTTGTCAGCCCCGACTCAGGACAGTCTGAAGGAGTCTCTTTCCACCACCCTGGACCTCTTTTCCCGGCTTGGCAGCACTGTGAATTATTTCAAGTCTCAGCTTTCACCCTCTCAGCACCTCCAATTCATTGGAGTGGTGCTGGATATGGTCCAGGGCAGGGCCTTCTTGCCTCAGGACAGGGCAGACACTCAGTTTCAACAAGCTTTGTCTGTATCCAACTGTCGCTAGACCACAGCCCACTCCATCCTCTGCCTGTTGGGTTTAATGGCGGTGGCCATTCCCACAGTTCAGTTGGCCAGACTGCATATGAGGGTGACCCAGTGGACCCTCAGAGTCCAGTGGGGCCAACCCTTGGACAACCTGGACCACAGGGTCCTGGTCTCCAATAGTATGAAGAGGGATATTCTCTGATGGCTGGAGCTGCCCAGCTTCTCCTGGGGGGGGCCCCCTTTCATACCCCGTCTCCTTCCATGACCCTCACAATAGATGCCTTGGGTCAAGGTTGGGGAGCCTACCTAGAAGACCATCGAACTCAAGGGAGATGGTCCCCACAAGAGGAACGCTTGCACATAAATGTTCTAGAGATGAGAGCTGTACTCTATGCTCTCCAGGCGTTTCAACCCCTCTTACAACCGGGAACACTCCTAATCCAGACCAACAACACGACCACGGTCTTGTACATAAACAAACAGGGAGGCACCCAATTGTACCCCCTCTGCAGGGAGGCCATGCAGGTGTGGTACTGGGCAGTCCAACATGGCCTATCTCTGACAGCAGTCCATGTCCCGGGGAGTCCACAACAGCCTGGTGGACAGTCTCAGCTGCACCATCTTGCAGACTCACAAGTGGAAACTCAAGCAAGAGGTGGTGGAAAATATTTTTGATCAGTGGGGTTGACCAGAAATAGATCTATTTGCCTCCCCATCCAACGCAAAACTACCTAGCTTTTGCTTGCTCATTTCCAGGTGTGTTTTTTTCTGGCAAGATGCACTGTCTCTTTGTTGGACAGGGAGGTTCCTGTATGCTTTCCCTTCCTTTCCATTTATGCAGAAGGTACTGCTGAAACTTCAAGAAGAGGGCACACGTATGATTCTCATAGCTCCCCTCTGGCCTTGGCAGATTTGGTTCCCCCTGCTACAGCAGCAGGCATTGGAACCCCCAGTACCTCTTCTGCTCATCTCCAACCTTCTGTCATGGGAGCAGGGCAGCCTGGTGCATCCGAGCCTCAAGTCTTTCCACTTGCACGTGTGGCACCTTTAAACATAGTGGTTTCATGATTTGGCGTCTCCTCATGTCACCCAGATCTTAGTGGAGGTCAGAAAACCATCCACTAAATCTATGTATGTAATGAAGTGGAAGAGATTTACCATTTGTGCCACAGCCAAGGGTCTGGACCCCTTTTCTTGCTCGGCACCCCAGGTCCTGGAGTACCTCTTGCACTTGTCTGATTCAGGCCTCAGTTACTGTTCCCTGAAGGTTCATCTTTCAGTGGTTTCTGCCTACCACCTTCCGGTGGATGGCAAAACCCTTGCGCAGTTGGAGGTCTCTAAAACTTTCTCAAGGGGATCCTCCACTTGAAACCTTGGGTCCATAGTTCGGTTCCCCGTGGAACTTAAATTTTATTTTAGAGAAACTTACTTTGTCCCCTTTTGAGCCAGCAGCAAGTTGTGACGTGCAATATTTGTCCTGGAAAGCGCTCTTTTTAGTTGCTATTACCTCAGCTTGAAAGATTTCAGAGCTTCAGGCCCTCGTTTGCAAGGAGCCTTATTTAATTTTCCACATAGACCGGGTGGCTCTGCGGACTAACCCTTCCTTTCTTCTGAAAATAGTATCTGAATTTACGTTGAATCAAGATGTTCAACTGCTGGTTTCTTTCCCTGAGTAGCCCAATTGGGGGGAATACCTTTTACACACATTGGATGGGCACAGGATCTTGAGATACTATATCTCTTGGACCAAGGAGGTGTGCAGGTCTGACCAGGTGTTTGTTGCTTTTGCACCTAGACACCAGGGTATGGCCACCTCTAAACAGGGCCTGTCTAAATGGTTGGCTAATTGCATCTTGTTCATCTTTCTGTAGTATGAAAAACTCCTTCCAGGAGAAGTGAAAGGCCACTCAACTCATGGTATGGCCACTTCGACGGCCTCTTTACGGAACGTGTCCACTTCCAACCTATGTGCTGCTGCCACTTGGTCTTCAGTCCATACTTTCACCAAGCATTACAGTCTGGACATTGCTTCTAGGCACAGGGCCGGTTTTGGACTTGCTGATGGGCAAGGCCTCTTGTTATACCAGGCTGTCTAGTTGGTAGATATTTCCGCCTCCCGGACATTAGTCTCCGACTTTCTTTTTCTTGATTGCTTGGTATACAGTCCTATCAGTGAAGACTTACTGCAGGAACCCTCTCGAAGTAAGATATAACAGTTACATAAGAACTTACCGTAACAGTAGACCTTCGAGAGAGGTTCCTGCAGTAGGTCACTTTTCTCCTCCCACTTTCCCCCAGCTCGTGTTTCCCTATCCTTTTTCAAGGCTACTGTCAGCAGCTCCAGGCTCTAGGAGTTATGCTTCTCTCTCCCATCATCCTTACAGGAATCATCTGGTGGGAGAACTGAAGGGCGGACGTGGGGACCCCCTATATACTGTCACGCTGACATCCCGTCTTGTGGCACTGGGGGCGGTCCCCTGCTATGCATTTCTAGCTAGAAGTTTGCCATGCAGTCCTGATGCCAGGGGGCACAGTTCTATCAGTGAAGACCTACTTCAGGAACCTCTCTCGAAGATCTACCATTATGGTAAGTTCTTACGTAACTTATTTTTCAGCGTGTTCTGATTTTATGCAATCCAGCATAATATTGTGTAGCTGTAGAGCCCCACTGAAAATAAGATGCCACGTCTTCTGTGAAATATCCAGGCTAAACATATATAGCAATCAGTAGGCATATTCTAGGAAAACACACTGTAAAAATGTGTAAAAGGAAGACCACATTGAAACTGCCTGTCAGCAGATCTGCATTGTGCAAATTCATAAGAAATAATGGGTAAAAGCATGACCACTCTGTAAGTGATATTTTACAGGATATGCCAGTTGAGATTCGATACATCATATATTGAATTTCAACTGACATATCCTGCAAAAATTCAGTATTTAAAATGGTTTAAATGCTTTACCCAAATGAAATAAATATGTTAAATATCAGCTTGTCTAGTCTTTCCTCATAGGTCTCGTCCCATATGCCCTGCACCATTGTAGTTTCCCTCCACTGCAGTGCCTCCACCTTGTCTGTCTTTTTTTCTCAGATGAGGCCTCCAGAACTGGATATAGTATTCCAGTTGTGATCTCATGAGTGTCTTATACAGGGGCAAGATGACCTTCCTCTTTCTACTCCTGATACCCCTCCCTGTGCATCCAAACATCTGGCTAGCTTTTCCAGCCGCCTTATCGCAGTGCCTAGTTTCTGTTAGGTCCTGCAAGATGATAACTCCCAGGTCCCTTTCCTGCTTTGTGACTGACAGTTCCTCCCCACATAGTTTGTACTTTGCCCCGAGTGCTTGTGCCCTGTCTGTGTGATCATGTACTTCTTTGCATTGAATCCCAGCTGCCATTCTTCAGACCATTTCTCCAGTTTTTTTTATTGTGTTTGTGCTCCCATTTTTGCCTTACTCCCCATGCCATGCCATGGTCGTGCATGCACCTGTGGAGGCATGTGCGTGCTGTGGTTTCACAGCGCCCTCCTTCTGCTTGCCACCTGCCTGCCTGTGCTACCGTCGGGCCTCCACTGGGGGCAATTGGATTCCGGATCAACAAGGTCCCTCCCAGGGAAAGAAGAGCTGCCTTGTGGCTGCTCAATCCTACTCCCTCCCTCCCTCATAGCCGGCCTTTGCCGACCTGAGTCACTGGCAAAGTATGATGTGTGGCATGCAATGGCTCAACCCTCAGCACCACCAGTCTGGCTCTCCAGTTTCTTAAGGTCTTCCATCATTCTTTCAACACCCCCTGGCATGTCCACCCTATTGCATACCTTTGTATCCTCTGCGAAGAGAAATGTCTTCCCCTCCAGTTCCTCTGCAATGTCCCCGACAAAGACAGTGTAGAGGAATGGCCCCAAACACCAACCCTGCGGCACCCTGCTTGTTACCTCTCCTTCTCCAGAGTACTCCCTGTTTAGCACAGCCCTCTGACTCCTACCATTCAGCCAGTTCTCCACCCACAGAACTGTTTTAGGATCCACCCCTAGGTTGTGCAGTTTAATCAGCCTTCTATGAGGGAAGGTGTCAAAGGCCTTTCTGATTAAGTCCAGATAGGCCACATCCACCGCACCTCCCTGGTCCTACTGTAGTTACCCAGAAATGCAGTAGATTAGTACAGTGAGTTAGTGCAAAACACAGTGTTTATCCAAAATACAGTAAAAGCTAGGCTTAGCTATATAAGTAAATAAATGCCATATAATGGCTCCACCAAGCCACAGCGACAGAAATTTCACCACAGTCCTTCACATCAATGCAGTCCCACTGACATGTCCTAACAATGACTGGCAACATGCCAACACTGACTACCACACTTAACTGCCCATGTGGGGGGCTGTGCCTCCGCATCCCCCCAACTTTAAATATCAAACTCCACGTGTCACAGACAATGGAGTTAGGTGCTTAACCCCCTCCCAGTCGATGAAAAATCTCACTATCAACATAAAGTCTGTCAATGTCGGGGTTTCGATGTTGGGGAGTCGATGTCGAAACTTCAGTGTTCAAACGGTATACCCCATATAAGACTGTGTGTGTGGGGGGGGGGAAATTCTCTATGTGTGCAAACAGTGCACTTCTTTGTTGTACTGTAATATATATGTACAGTATATACTGTATGTGTATTTGTATTAGTCAGCGTGTGTGTATCACAACAATTAGAAAGTGCAGTTAGGTGGCTCTTTGGTTAGTGCAAAAAGTGCTACATTTCCCCGCTATCTAGATCAGTTTCAGCCTTCTGCATGTCATTGCTTATTTAAGTGAGGTGTCTAGTGGCAACTCCCCACCCTCTGATGTCCCCCAGAGCTTGAAAAGAAGAACACGGTCCCTTGATGTCTTTGCTTTAAATCTGTAAACATGTGTGCTGATGCTGCACTGCTATGTTATACTTACTGGAATATGTATACGTATATGTATTAGTCAGCGTGTGTGTGTATCACAACAATTAGAAAGTGAAGTTAAGTGGCTCAGTTGTTAGTGCAAAAATTGCTAGTCTACATTCCCCCGCTATCTCGATCAGTTTCAACCTTATGCATGTCATCTCTGATTTAAATGAATGTCTGTTGCTGCCGTGCCATAACTGCCCCCCCAATGCCCAGCCCATACCAAGCCCAGCTCATATTAGTTTTCTGCCGCGGGGATCAGGTCCTAGACCTAGTACAACATCAGTACCAGCGGCGAACATCTGGCATTGACAAATGCTTGTTTCCTTGTATTGATTTTTGTACAGTACTTGCTTTGATTTGTTGTAATAAAGAATTTAATCAATCAATCAAACTTTATTTAACCAGGCAGTTACATCATTGAGCAAGCTCATTTTCAGGAAGATCCTGGACACACAGGACGTATACAGTTTCAGTGATACAACATAACGTAGTATACCAGAGATCATTACAGCATGTAAAAGAATACAATGTCTGTAGGTGTTGGAGCAAACTTACAATGTCAATTACAAACCTACATGCATGCATACATACATAGTAAATTCAATGTGTACTGGTAGAGATCTGTATAGTACATAGGAAGGATAGAAGACACAATGGAGGGTAGGGGAAAGGAGAAGACAAGACACAAAGGGAGAGAGAAGAGGGCAGCCTACTGTGTGGAAGGTTCCCAAGGAAAATTGGTTCGGGGAAGGAGGGAGGAAGCTCAGGGAGGGGGCTAGTTACTTTAATTAGGAAGCCAGCCAACAGGGGAATCGGAAGGCCAGGGAATATCCAGGAGCTGGGGTTGAACATTCCGGGAGAGTAGTGCTTACCTGAAGCAGTCAGCATTCCCGTACTGTTCTTCAGCAGGACTAATGGGAGGCAGTATAGCGCAGTGGTTTAAGGCTCTGAGCTGCAGCTCTGGTAACATCCAGCAGACCAGATCTGGGTTTGAATCCAACAGCTTCCACTTGCATACTGTGTGACCCTGAGCAAGTCACTTAAATTCCCTGTGCTCCCAGGTCACTCCTGTAAAAAAGCTTTCAGCTTGCTGTGCTACTCCTGGTTAAACAACTAAATTAAAAAAAAAAATAACAATTGATGACAGTATCACCATAAATTTCAGTCACAGCCACAGATTTGAGTCTGAGATGGAAAAATGTAACTTGTATCAACTGTTGTCTTAACTTACTGTCAGTACCTCTTTTTGACAAAATGTCTAGGTGAGTAGTAGAACTTGACTGGGAATGGGAAGGCTTATTATATTTGATATACATAATTATATACGTGTATGTATTTTATATATATGCGTGTGTGTATGTGTGTGTGTGTATAAATATATATTCATGGCAAAAAGCTCCATATAATGCATCAGTTAGAGTTGTTCCACAGCGACAAAAGCAAGGAAATGCAGTGTTAGGGTTGCCACCCCTTGCACCCCACCCCCACCAACAGGCATTGGGTATGTGTTGGGGTCGTCTGTCCTAACTCTCACCCATTCTCCTATACTGCACCACCTCAGCTTATTTACACATGGAATGGGTGAGAGTTAGGCCCTATGACCCCAACGCACCCAATGCCTGTTGGTGTGAGGCGGCTTGGTGGGCGGGTGCAAGGGGAGGGCGTGGGGGTGCAAGGTGGCAACCCTAACACCGAATTTCCTTGCTTGTGTCACTGTGGAACAACCCTAACTGATGCCTTAAATGGATTTTTTTGCTGCGCAAAAACTGTATGACTGACTGAAATGAAAATTCGTAAATGAAGACATGTTCCATACCACAACATGTATAACAAATGTTATCTGAATCTGTTCAACAGTTGCACAGTGTCACGCTGGAAAAACTGCGCAGGAGTGCTGAAAAGACCATTTTTGCCACTTTGCTTCACAAGAACCATATATCCGACAGAACAAAAAATTGTTAAAAGAAGACATGTACCATAGCACACTGAGTGTCCAGAATTGTGTGCACATCCGTTCATCGGTCGCACAGCGCCATGAGCAAACAACATAACATGCACAATTCAGCAACTGTAAGTGCCAATGACCCAAAAATTGTTGCAGTCAAAGATCTATTATACATCTTTTTATGTTCCAAATGCCAGGCAAATTGGATACACGGTTCAGAAGTTATTGAAGCATAATGAACCACATTTTCATTCATTAGAGTGGCATAATTCTGCACCTGTTAATGTTTTACACACCAAACCACTGCAAGGCACCTCCATACTACTAGGGCTACCTACGCTGTACATTTCAAGCTAGTAGCACCGTGCAGAACGCTATGCGCAAAATGTTATCTGCATCACACAGTATCTCCACAAAGAATTAGTTTTCCAACATGTAAACAGCATTATTCACATCCCCAGGACATCCACTCAACACTCTCCAAATATCATGTGAAAAGACCAAACCGTTCCAGAGATATTCAGTTTTTATATTTCTGCACCTTTAAGAAGTCTTCCACCACAAAATGGCAGAAATTGCAGCCGAAAATGCACTAAAATGGCGGACCTGGTGGCCGAAAAATCTGTAACCGCGAGGGGGGCCAACTTCAAATGGCAATAACTCTGGAACGGAACAACATTATTTTACCAAACAAAAACTGCCTTGTTCCTTGAACTAAGGTCTTGCTATTTGGCAAGTTTCAGATCAATCAACTACACACTAGCTGCACTATGCAACACTGAAGACAGTGCAGAAAAATAGCAAAAACATAATGTTTTGCACTGCACTGCACAAACGCAAAAACACAAACAGTAATGTTAACACAAACGGTGATGGCAGTAGTGAGGTAAAAGAAAATAGTAACGCTAATGGCAATGCAAACGCAAGCTCAAATGGTAACGCTCACAGTGATGCAAATGGAAATGATAATGCAAACAGTGAGAGAAATACAAGCACAAATGTAAATGAAAATAGAAATGGTAATGCAAACGGTAACCCAAACGCTAACGGCAACAGAAACGCAAACAGTAATGAAAACGGTAACGAAAATGCAAACAGTAACACAAACGCAAACAAACACAAATGGTAACAGCAGCAGCGACGCAGAAGGAAACAATAACACACTTGACAATGGAAACGCTACCGAAAATGCACACGCTAAGGCCAACTGAAACACAAATGGTAATGAACACGCAAATGGTCACGGCATCACCAACGATGACACCAAGTGAAACAGTAATGTAAACGGAAACACAAATGCAAGCGCATACACAAATGCAAATGGAAATGCACATGGTGACGCAAAAGTAAATGCAAACAAAAACAGTAATGGAAATGCAAATGGTAATAGTAACGCAAGTGCAAATGCAAATGCAAAGGGTAACGCACACGGTGACTGAAACGCAAACGGTAATGGAAACACAAGCACAAACGCTAACGGTAACAGTAACGCAACGCACACCCTTTTTCCCCCAAAAAAGGTGCATTCAGAAGCACAGTGAATATAAAGAATGTATGCATAATAATGGCCCTCAGAGCAAAAAATGAGCACTTGGAATACTAAGGGCCTTATATCTCAGGAACCATACACCATAGAAAAAAATTTAAAGTCCCATATTATTTATGACTTTCCAGGCTAGTTTTGCACTTAGCCCCCTAGTGGGGTACTAAGCATTCTTCTGACGAAAAGTCTGTATCTCAAACCATTTTTGAGATACGGGCCCCGAAAGTCATGGCGGACGCCGTAATATTAGCCTATGGGAAAACCTGTCAAATTCCAAGTGCTGTAACTTTGCAGCCCTCTAATATTTTGTCACCAAACCACCAAATGGCACATCTGTGGCATCTTGGCTTTCTTTCCTCCAAATTTCATCCCAAAACACCAAACTGTTCTTTTGCAGCAGGGTGGCAAAGATTCCCTATTGTTTTGGCCATAGTGTCGCAAAGTACTTTCGCAAATCACGACACTTTCGCAGATGAAACCATAAAAGTGTTGCATATGTGAAAGTAGTTTGCGACACTACGTTTTACAAAAATTTAAAAAACATATTTCTGGGGTGTTTTACCACCCCAAAAAAAAGACATGACTAGCATCCTTAGGGCTCGACTAGGTGAACACAACAAGAATTGTGTCCCTAGAGGGTTCCAAATTTAAATGCCAAGCATTTCTGTGACCACCAACTGAAAACGAGATGGCCGATTTGCAACACTACAAGGGTCATTTGCAAAAGTAAAAAGTGCATTTGAGGCACTTTAGCATATTTTGTTAACTTTTCCCATTGACTATAATGGGAAGCTTGTTTTTTGAATAACTTTTGAACCATTCAATATTTTTTCATGAAATCTTCAAAAGGCACATATGGGACCCTTGCTGCATGTTTCCTGAAGATTTTGGACCAGTCGTGCAAACCGTGCAACCTGTAGGCACAAGCAAAGAATGCACAAAAATGTGAAATGTATGCATTGTTTGGCGCTTCTGTAGCTCTGCAACCGTACATCCGAATGTAACGAAACCTGGCAAGTTACCTGGCAACCGAGCCTTTGTCTTTGGTAGCTTAGTAGACAACATAGTCCGTACGGCTTGCCCCCCGGCACTTGCCCTTCCCTTCCAACACTGCACCCTGGCCTATCTGCTTAGGCCCAGCTCGACTCTCGCTTGCAAGGTCCCCAGGACCCGCTCCCTCACCGGGGATCGGGCCTTCTCCATCTATGCCCCCAGATTCTGGAACTCCCTCCCTGCTCCTGTTCGAGCCACCCCTTCCCACTCTGGCTTCAAAATGTCCCTCTGGAAATTCCTCAAAGGGGGCCTCCACCTGTCCTTGTGGAAATGTGTAGCTGCCACCACTGGCTGCCCGTCACCTCTTCCACCTCGTTGGTTTCGGCCCTACCACTTCTCCTCCTCTGCACTTATTTGCTCTCGTGGCCTCCCTACTCCCCACCTCAAGTAGTTTCTGGCCCCCACCATCCCTCTGGCCTGCACCTTCCCCACGCTGTCTGGGATCCCTCCCCTTCTATAGGGCCTCCCCTTGGGGCTCCCGGTGTCCCTTCGTTAACCCCAGACCTGATACCTACAGGGCCTGTCACTGGATGGGGCAGTATTCCCTGCAGCTGTGGCTTGCCTTGCTGTCATGGTCCTCCAGGTTGGGTTCCTCTCCTCTAGCTCAATGCTGCCCGCTGAAAAACCTCGCCACCCCTGCCCATCCTCCCGACCGCCCCCTGGGGTGTCAGCGATCCCCCACCCTCCCTCCCTCTAGCCCCTGTACTTGTGCTTCCTCTCACCTCTGCCACAATGTGAACTTATTTCTTAATGAGCCCATGAAGTTGCATTCTTGTTTTTGCCTGACCGTGTATTAGTGTCTACATGCTGTTTACTCTGGCCCCACCTGTGTGTGTGGGTGAGATTGTTCCTTGTCCATTCAATGTCCTGTGTATTGTATTCCACTTGGCCCACTTGTAGTTGCGGGCCTTTATGCTACCCTGTACATGTACCTTGTTTCTCTGTACTGTAACCTCCCGGGTCGCACCTGAAAATAGGCACTCGTTGTCTAGTGTGCTTACCTGGTTAACAAAAACAAATAAATAATAAATAAATAAGTTCTGAGATCTATTGTACCAGACCGCGCATTCCAAATTTCAGGCAAATTCATCATACAGTGGCAAAGTTATTAAGCTGCCAAATTTCAGATTTAACCTTAAATGGAGTACGCAACCCTAACTATAGTTATAATTTTTATATATATATATATCTATATATATATAGATATATAGATATATAGATATATATATGGTATGCAAGGTATGCTGTGTGATACCTGATTTATGCATACAAGTGCTGTTTGACCTCAGATAACCTCATGAGTGGCATAAGCCATGAGTGAGGTGACAGGTCAAACAGCACAAGTATAGATAAAATCGGGTATCACACAAACTCCTCCCTGCATGTACCGTTTATTCAGTAGGGTAGAGAGATGTATGATAGCTTTGTTGTTAGTTTTTTCCTAGTTTGTTTAATTTTAAATAGTTTGTGGGATTATTTGATGAAGTAGTGCCTCTGCATCCCCATTGCCATGGACACCCCATCTTGACGTCAATGCAGACATCATGATGTCTTGATTGATTGGTGGAGGCAGTAAGAAACAAAACATTTATGTTCAAGATGATGGCGCTGCTAAATGAGAGAAAGCATAAGGACTGTTGTGCCAGCCATCAGAAGGTTATGCCTGCCTGGCAGTTTGTGCTTACAGCACTCTTTTTTTTTTTTTTCTGGTCTGAGATGTTAGTGTGCACTGAGCTGATTTTGTGCAATGAAAGACAAGAGTTGGGGAACTGGAGCTGAAGGAGCGAGTTCATAAGAATCTTTTTTTTTCTGTTGGTTTTTTTGCTAATTAAATGTTCCATGCCAAATGAATCACACAGTTAGCTTAGAGAATGGCTGAGCAAAAAGAAGTTTTCTGATATTGGAGTTGCTGTTGTCAAGGAGAGGTTGCAGCCTGGGAGAGGTTTGAAACTAAAAAAATAATGTGTTTGCTGTTTAGAAGTACAGCCATGGAAAAGGAAAGCTGTTAGCGAAAGGTAACCTAGCACATGCGACAATGCCAGGTATTGTGTGTACAGCAGGGGAAAACTGCTAGCAACAGTTACGTTCAAGGCAGAGGGAAAATGAAAAAGCAGGAGGAAAATTGAAAGGGGGCTTCAATTTTGTGGTTGGTTTGTTGTGCGAGAGAGTGAGTGTGGTTCTGCTTTAGTAGCTGTAGCAGTGAGTGAGAAAATGGGCAGACTAGGTGGGCCGTATGATCCTTACCTGCCGACAGATTCTGTGTTAGATAAGATTTATGCAATGGGCGTCAGGATAAAAAAACGGAACATAACTGTTTATGAGTCACTGTGTGGATAAATGGGGTATGATGTATTCATTATGGGAATTACCGAGGTGATTACGTGATACCTCATTTATCCACACAGTGACTTCGTCACTCCCCCCACCCCAGTTGCCAGCAGCAGCAGTAGTGGAGCTCTTGTTGATTGGGGACTGTCTGAAGCACAGTCCTCTGGCCTTTTATCCTTTTTGACTGTGTTTAACTTTGTTTTTAGCTTTTTTTAAAAGCTTTTAAACTGCTTTCTAACTACCAAGCTAGCGTGCTTGGAAGAGTGCACTAGCTGCCCTGAAATGGTGCATTCTGGGACTATGGAGGGAAGCCCAGTCCTTAGCTGCTATCCAGAAATACCTTATTGCCTTGAAAGGGGTATTGTAGGATAATGGAGGGCCACCCAAAGCCTCTGCCTTACAAAAGTGATTTTAAGCTTTGTGGAGGGTTGTCTAAGGGTTGAGATCAAGATTTAAGTGGCCACAGTTCTCAAATTCCACCATCTGGTGGTAAAAAGTATTTAAATATATAATTACTGGCTACAGTTTTTTCTTACAGGGAAATCTGGTTATAATTTGCCATTATAACCAGTTGGTTATAACAGCAAACACGCGCTGGGTTTCTCCCGGACCACACATGCACCAGCCACCTCTTTCCTTTACTGTACATCATTCCCAGGGTGCTGAAGGAACTGGCAGGGATACTAGCAAGGCCATTGACTGATCTCTTCAATGCCTCACTAGATTTGGGGAGGGTACCTCAGGATTGGAGGATGGCTCATGTGGTGCCTATATACAAGAGTGGCCCAAAGGATTAACTGGGGAACTATAGACCAGTGAGCCTCACATCCATTGTGTGAAAGCTGATGGAGATAATCCTCAAAGAGAAGCTGGTGTCCTTTCTGGAGGCCAGTGGGCTACAGGACAGTAAGCAGCAAGGCTTTGTCACTGGCAGATCATGCCAGACCAATCTGGTGGAGTACTATGATTGGGTAACTAGACAAATGGACAAAGGCCATGCTGTGGATGTCCTATACCTGGATTTTAGTAAGGCATTCGACTCAGTGCCACATGGGAGAATGGGAGGTAAGCTTCAAGCTACAGGGGCAGGGGAAAAGTTGGTGGGTTGGGTGGTGAACTGTCTGAAAGGGAGGCGGCAGAGGGTGAGGGTGGGAGTGGGTGGGAAGCTCTTGCCCTAAGGGCGGTGATGAGTGGAGTACCACAGGGTTCAGTGTTGGGGCATATACTGTTTGGAATATTCATTGCAGACATTTTGGTGGGCATCAGGAGCAAAATCAGCCTGTTTGCTGATGTCACCAGGAGGGGGGCAGCGGTAGATGATATAAGGGGGTGGCAAGGACTGCAGGAGGATCTGTCTAAGCTGGAGTCCTATTCGGACACCTGGCAGCTGGGATTCAATGCCACAAAATGTAAGGTGCTGCACTTTGGGGCTAATAACCAGAGGAGAAGCTACCATCTGTGAGGCAAGCAGTTGGCAGTGACAGAAGAGGAGAAGGCTCTGTGGGTGCTAATTACGGGGTCAATGAACAACTCTGCACAATGTAGAAAGACGGCTGCTAAAGCCAACAGGATACTGGGTTGTATTGCTAGGGGTATCTCCTCAAGGAGGGGGGAGGTGATTCTGCCACTGTACAGATCGCTGGTTAGGCCTCCCCTGGAGTACTGCGTGCAGTTCTGGCGCCCATACCTGAAGAGGGACATTAAGCTACTGGAGGGGGTGCAATGCAGGGCGACACAGATGATTGACGGGCTGGGGACTTACCTTATGAGACTAGGCTGAAGGAACTGAACATGTACTCGCTGGAGGAGAGGAGGGATATGATTGAGACCTTCAAGTACATGACAGGGATAAACAAGTCTAGTAAGAAGAGGCTATTTAAACTAAGGGAGGGTAGGGACACCTGAGGCCATGATATGAGGCTTGAAAGGAAAGGTTCAGGAGGGAGATGAGAAGATTCTTTTTTACGGAGAGGGTGGTGGTGAGGTGGAACGCGTTGCCAGAGGAGGTGGTATCCAGTAGAACAGTGGGGTCTTCAAGAGGGGATGCGACAGAGTGAGGGGGAGGGTCAGGGGAGAGGGGGCAATGGGGGGAGGGGTAGCTGCAAAATAGGGGCTGCTAGCTGCACAACCAAGCAGAGTTGGTAGACCGTATGGCCTTTTTCTGCTGGTGAATTTTGTATGTCCATATTCGTTACAGCCAGAGACTTCACTGCCAGTCGCATTTGGCGGTAAGTTACCTTAAAAAAACTTGGGCTCTTCTTCTTTTTTACACGTAGTCTTAAAAAAAAAAAAAGGAGAAAAAAAGAAAAGGGAAACGTCATGTTTTGCCAGCCGCTTCGGACCGCAGACCGCACTGAAACCTGACCTGTCTTCAGCTCCACAAGGATGTCTGTTTTATATAAATTGCTGTGGTGAAAAAATGTTCCCCAGCAATTATATAAAATAAAGGCTGAGTAGGTAAGTAAAACTCAAATTTTGCACACACCCTCAGTGTGGGATGCCCTTATAAACCCCTCGAGCTTCACTCTCTGGGTTTATGTGGCATCACGCACCTCGGGTGCATGTAAAATTCTCGTTATAGCCACCTACCCAGCCATTATTCTATATATAATAACTGGGTTGTGTTTTTTCCCGTAGGAAAAGGCATTTATAATTTGCCATTATAAAGGAGTGTTTATAACGACAAACACGTGCCACTTTCCTATGAGAAAAAATGCACAAGCCAGCAGTTTTCCTTGCGACCACTCGAGCTCTCTCCCTGTCAGAAAACAATCCCCCTCGCACACTCACCTGATAGACCAAAGCCTCATACATTTTCAGATAACCTGGCATCACTCTACAGTCAAAAACCACCATCACCTTATCCAAAACAGTGAAACTGCTCCAAACTCTTAAAAATGTCTCTTTTGGAAAAAGTATTTACCTACTACAGAACTCTACATATCCCACAATCCCTAACCTCTTTTCTTCTCTCTTTCTCTCTTCCCCCCCTCTGCAAATCACATGCTACTGTTTCCTGAGCAGCCATCTGCTCCTAGCAACTGTAGCAGCCTAGCAACGGACTTTCCTTCCTGACAACCCCGAACTGTTCCCTTCTACTTTTTCGCCAGGTTTTTTCCACTGTTTATCTAGTTAATGTTTAAATATAAAAATGTCACAGTTACTTGTTAAAGTTCCGTTTTGACAACATTAAAATTTGACCACCACAACGAGATAAGACTATTTCTTTCACTGGCTTCCTATGCAGTCTGGTTTACACATATTTTACATAATTGCTGAGATGAAAAAAATGCAACCCAGCAATTATTAAGCAATAAGGTACGACAGGGTGTGGTATATCATGGGATATTGTCACACCTTGGGTGGTTGGGCACGAGGCCGCAGGCCAGTGCGTCCAACCACCCGAGAAGTGACGATGTCCCATGATATACCACACCCTGGAGTGACTTATTGCTATTATGAACCGAGTTTCAAGTTTTTTTAAATAAAAAAAATAAAAGAAATGGGTTTTAAAATGTTTTATGAATGAGTTTTTGGGTGGTGTAGGAGTACATTTTGAAAAAATAATTCTCAGACAGTAGAGAGCAAGGAGGCGGGTGGCGCCAGAACTTTTTTGAAGCTGTAATGATGTAGCCTGATACCATTACGGCTTCAAAGAGCTCTCGGGCAATCAGATTCCTCTATTTACGATCCTCAGTTCATAATATAAAATAAAATATGGGATTGTGTGTGTAAACTCAAAGTTTACACAGACCCTCGGGGTTAGATGCTTGCATAAACACCACGGGTGTGTGTAAACTTCTTGTTACGCACACCACCCGATACTTTATTCTCTATAGAATTGTTTCAGTGAATCGCTGAATAGGAAGTAGGAAATTGAGGCACTTCTTGTTTAGAGGTATATAAGCTCTGCCTCTAGTGAGAGCTCTTGTTGATAGGGGACTGTGTGGAGTACAGTGCTGTGGCCTTTTATCCTTTTTAATTGTGTTTCTAGCTTTTTTTAAAGCTTAAACTGCTTTCAAACTACCAAGCTTGCCTGCCTGGTAGAGTGCATTAGCTACCCTGAAACATGCATCCTGGGACTGTGGAGGGAAGCCTAGTCCCTGGCTGCCATTCAGAAACAGCTTGTTGCCTCCACAGTGCAAAAGTGATTTTAAGTATTGTGGAGGATTGTCTAAGAGTTGTGATCCTCATTTAAGTGGCCAAAGTGCTCAAATTCCACTATCTGGTAGTAAAAAGTGTGTATTTTAATAAAGTTGTTTTGGTGAATTGCTGAACAGGAAGTAGGAAATCGAGTACTTCCTGTTTAGAGATATGAAAGCGCTGCCTCTATCAAGCAGAGGCGAGCACTGGCAGAGACGAGCATGTCTGCTGGTGGCAGCCAGGAAACTCTGCTGAATTTAAAGAGTGTGAAGTTACTGATTATTATAACCTCTGTCTATCTACTTTTACATTCAGTAATGGACCAGAGCATTGCTAGTCTAGCTAGTGGGGAACTAGGGATTAAAGAGGGAATCCTGAGGATTTAGTGATCAAACCTAGACTTAGTTAGCAGTCCAGGTCCTAATATGTCCCAGTCAATAAACATTTTCATGTTATTCTCTCTTTTTTTTTTTTTAAATCAGTTAGTTTGTGTCCTCTTTTGGAGCCGCCACTGCAGCACGGTCTGTTTAGTTCACCGACTGGAAGTGACACATGCTCCTGATCTGCCAATTGCATCTGTAGTGTTCATGCCCATTGACTTACTGGGAACTGCGTCTTCATGTTCCTTGAGGCTCTTGTGGTTTTTCGTGTTGTTCTGACTAATAAATGTTATTTTAACCAGTGTCTTGTCTGCCCTTATTGTTTTGTTTTTCCTCTAACCTGTGTAAATTGGAATCACTGCTTTAGTTCGTGATCAGTAGGGTAGCAGATTGTTCAGACTGAGAGGTGCTCTAATATAGTGGGTGTTCTGGCTGGACAGTGTCGGGGGCTGTCACGATCTCGGTTATTATTTTATCCTTGTGTGTCAGTCATGGAAATCTGTTTTTTATTGTAATACAGCTGCATAAAATGAGCTGTTTGCAAGTAAGACATCCATACTGATGGTATAGCATATGTCACTATCTGCACAGTGACAGACAGACTTTTACATGGGCCTGTTTTTCAGAATCATGTCATGCTAAACTGCAAGTGTACTTACTATCAAACTGGAGAGAGGGGGCTCATTGAGGAGCGAGTGATGTCATGCACTACTCCCTCATATAAAAGGGTGTCAGATACCTGAAAATGCCTTCCAGTGGAGGTAGTGGGGGCACAAACAGTGCCGTGATTTAAAAACGCCAGTGATAGACACTACAGAATTGTGTGGGGCAAAAAAGGGGTGGATGACATTACAGCATCCATCAAGTAGTGTCTGCTGTAAAAAGTGAAGGTTTACAGTAATGGTCAGACTGGTGGCACAGTGGCCCTTGTGTTATTCACATTCTTTGTTTCTAGTTTTGGGAGAGTGGTAGATGATGGCTCGTGGTGGGGGTCTCATCGTAGGGCACTGTGCATGTCAGCAGACAGATCTGGCATGTGAGTGAAGTTCAGGGGACTGTATGTCTACACTACATCTTAGGGAGGGCAAACACTGAACAACGGTGTGCTATTTAGCATGCTGGGAGAGGGTGGGTGCCATTTTACTGTATGTAGGGTGACAGCATTCTGAATATTGGGATAGGGTGGGTGTCACAATATGAATGAGAACGGGTGTGAAATACATCTTGCAGCAGCCTGGCTGACAGCAGATGGGAACTGTGTTCAAGTAAATTCAGGTATGTGACCTCAAAGAATCAGCCCACTGCACAAGGGATACTGTGAGCCATAACATGTATTGAAATTAAGATGTAGAGCTATCAATGTGAAGCATATAGCAAGCAGCAGTCAAGCAAAATATCTGATTCAACACACCACCCCTATATAATATATATTGTTATGGTCAGAATAACAACAACAACTGCAACTAATGGCATACGCTGAAAACAAGAAGCACAGCACTCATTTAAAAGTACCATTCACAACCGCATGCACTTGCATCCGTCATTTTGTGAACAAGATTTGGAAAAAAAAACATTATGTTCTGCTTATTGCCTGTACTGTACAACAGTCAGAACATAATGTTTTCTGCAAGAAGCTACCAGCTGAGTTACCACGAAAAAATTAAAATTAAAGGCACTTTAAAACTGGCTGCTCTCATTCCCATGCAGCGATTCTCAATGACACTTTCTATGGGCTGATCAAGACCGGATCAGGAGCATACGTCATACGCACAGCTCCACTCAGCATGACATGCTTTATGTACAGCGTGGTCACTTCCTGGTTTTGCTGATGGTTTTTAAAAAAATGGTATTTATCTGTGGGATTTCAATGCCAAAACCTCTAAGGATTACATTGGAATCAAATGACGCAGAGGACACTAGCAGGTCAGTTTACTGGAGTCCCTTTTTAAATTTGTGATATGTGGTAAATTTAGCATAGAACAGAGTATTGAGTATACTGCCATTTCTTGTAAACAATGTATGGAATTAAAAGAATTTACAAATTGCCAAGTTGGAGACAGAAGCTGAAAGCCTTAGAAATCGATTGCTTGGTAACATTACTGAAACAAGTGGAAGGACATGTCATGAAAACCTTGAGTAAAACAAACGGGGAACTACAAAAAAAGGCAGAGGGAAATTGAAGAGGAGGATGGATGGTGCCTTGTAGGAGCAAATGAGAAAAGTAAAAAAGGCAGGAGAGCTATGAGATGGAGTTAGTTGGAAAACCAATTCTCACCTGTCACTAACCTTATTGAAAACACAGAGGATCAATCACAGGCACTTCTAGATACAGCAAGTGACAATGGGGCAACTACCGCAGAAAGCCATAGTAATAAACCCACATCAGAGGACATGGTAAAAAATGATAGCAAAGAAGAGACATCAATACATGTACATACTGGAGGACTTAATCACCAAATATACTGATGGTACACCACAAAGAGTAACAAAGACAATGTTACCAGCAACAGCTTTTCAGTAATGACTAAGGCCTTAAATGCATCCCTCCAAAAAGAAAACTGTGAAGTTATTTTTTTCTGAAATGCTTACTGTGCCTAGTTAGGGCAGACACTGATTGGAAAGATTATCATGCTGAATAATTGGCTAGATAATGGTGCTGAAAGGAGGGAATTAAATGTATTAAGAGTTGGTAAATCTTTTTTGGGCGACATGACCTGTTCAGCCAAGATGATCCACATTTAAGTAAAAAAGGCAGTAAACTTTTGGGCAATATTATTCATGAAAATATAAATGGAAATAATTTAAACTAGTAAATGAGGGGAGAAGGTTCACATAGTTTAGATATGAAAGGAAAAGTAAAGAAGACAATGAAATTACTAAGTGTGGGAACACAGTACATAACACAACTTATAAACAGATGAATAATATATGCAAGAATACAGAAGAATCGGTAAAACTAAAAGCACTAGTGGTAAATGCTAAGAGCCTAGGGAAAAAGAGAGATGAATTGGAATTGTTGTTGCACAAAGAGGAAATTCATGTCTGTGCCATCATGGAGACATGATGAAAAGATGATGACTGGGGTGGGGAAATACCAGGCTATAATCTGTTCCAACCATCCCAAAAATCCTCTGCACACTTGCAGTCCTTGAAAAGAGAAGGCTCACGGTTTAAGTTCAAATGCAATGTCAGTTTATTGGTACAAACTCTGAATTTCCATACAAATCCTTCTCGTGGCGTACATCAGTTACAACCCTAAAACGTTCTCCCCAGTGCTTCGACCAGGGAGAGGTCTTCATCAGGGTATGGAGTTTGTTTGGATCATTCCTCCCTTAAGTAGCCACAGAATAAGGTGATGTGGGTGCCACCTTTCTCGATTCATGATTACTGCATCAGTTTATGTTCACAAGTGGCTCTGGAAGGATTCGAACCTGCTACCACCCAAATTATGAATAAATACTATGACATAGCAGTGACTCCGAGAGAAAAAATAGCAAATTATAATAACATAACAGCTTAATAATATAACAATGCTGACGACAAATTTTCATGGTCTTTTCAGATATTTATATTCTTAACTTCAGTCTGTATACTTTTTAGTTTTAATTCAAAGAGTCACCATATTTTCTTATTAATAAATCGTACTTCTATCTATATATCTTTATTTGTGGCTTTTCCAACTGCATGATCAAATTCAGAATGGTCTAGTAGGCTGAGATAGTGATCACTCCCAGTGTAATTCTGGTCTGTTCTGGGTTTTGGGGATCCACCAGTCCACAGTCATATTGATCCATATGAGAACTAGAAAGAGAAGTGAGAAGTTAAACATTTATCAACTTTAGTACTATAAATAACTCGTCATTTTGTTTAATCACTTATTTCACCACTTGTGCTTCTACCCTCCTATCCTCCCTCCCTCCCTCCTCTGGCCTCCCCCCCACCCCCATTCCTACCCCTTATCCCCCTTTACTCTTTTCTCCTGTTTTCCTTACCTTCTCTGTGAAAGCCCTTCTAGCCCTCAACCCCTTCAAAGTAGCAGCCCTAATGGGCTTGACCACAAACTACTGCACCTTTCTGCCCCTGCCATTGCCTTCGTATTAAATCTTTCCTTCTCTCTGGCCTCAGTCCCTACATCTTGGAAGCATGCAACTGTAATCCCTCTCCGCAAAGGTGGTGACTTCTCCTCTCCTGGTAACTACCGATCTATTTCCCTCCTCCCTACCCTATCCAAACTCCAAGAACATATCGTTCTTTCACAGCTCTCTCCTTTCCTTGACTCCTCTTCCTTTTTCTCCCCCTGCCAGTCTGGCTTTTGTAAACTCCACTCCACCACCTCCTCCTCCATCTTACAGACTCAATCCACACAGCTATGGACCAGGGTCTCCTCACTGCCATCATCTTCATCAATTTAGCTAAAGCATTTGACACCGTCGCTCATTCACTCCCACCTCACAAGTTAAGCTCAGCTGGTCTTTCAGCTCCAACCACTCTTTGGTTCAGCGCCTACCTCTCAGGTAGATCCCAATCTGTGAGACTTGCAGGAGCCTTGTCCCCTCCCCATTACCACTGGTGTCCCCCAAGGCTTGGTTCTTGGACCACTCATATTTTCCATATTTCTAAATGATCCCCCTTTGGCCTGCTTATCTGCATCCATACACGTGTACGCAGATGACACAGCCTTCTTTGTTTCTGGTTCATCATCAGCTGAGCTGTTATCCAAACTCCAACCTGATTTCGACTCAGTCCAGCAATGGTTTCAGTCAAGTCAGTTATTAAACACCAAAAAGACTGACTCTATGTGCTTTGGCACTAGACCAAGGCTCTCTAAATTCCCGGTCCTCCCATCTTTCCACACCCTTGATGACAGCCCTTTTGACAACGTGTCTGCTTTTAAGTACCTAGGTGTCTGGCTTGACCATCACCTCCAGTTCTCCCAGCATGTTGACTTCATCTATAAAAAGTTTCACCCTAAACTGGGTGCTCTCTATAGGCATAAATGCTGCATCCCCCTGCCTGCCGCTGGGACACCCTTACCAAGATGATCCTCCCTATCTTTGATTACGGCGATATAGTCTGTGGTGCGGCCCCTAAATCCTCCCTGGCTAGACTAGATTCCCTCTTCCACTCCTTCTGCCACTTTGCTCTTAACTGCCCTACCCGCGCCCACCACTGCACTCTTTACTCTGCTCTTTCCCTTCCCTCTCTGGAGGATCGCTGACTTTCTCACTGTGCATCCTTCACTTCTAAACTCTGGCTTTCCTTCCTACCCTCCTATCTTGACTGCCTGCTACCTCCTCCTACTCCCTCTGGGTTTTGCTCCCTCAAGCTTCCCTCCCTTAAATCTCTCGCTGGTCAATCGAGTTTCCCCTTCCACTTTCCTAAACTCTGGAACTCTCCTCGAAACTCTCCCTTCTCTCTCTTCTCCGCTCCCACACTTCTCCTTCCTGTCAATGTCATTAATACTCCCACTATATTCTTATAATTGCTTCCCTATTGCGTCCACTATTCACTATTTAAGGCATACTCTGACTGTCCCGTGTGTTTCCATGGGTTCTAAACTGCTGCCACTCTATGTAGCACTTACTGTATATACCTACCTGTTTTGTAGCACCCAGGTAACTAACTTCTGCATTGTTAACTGCACTATTGTTTATAACATTGCTATTTCTATTGCTGCCTTATGTATATACTCAATGTGCATGTAATTCTCATGTTTCCAAACTAATGTGATTGTATAATGCTCGTTTTCTATGTTCCTATCTTTCGTTGAAATCGTATTAGCCTTTTACACATTTACTCTCTGTATTTACAGTTTTGTATAAATGTATTATCTTATTTAGCATCTCCCAAGACACATCTGGAAATGAGCTATTGTGCTCAGTATGTCTTTTCCTGGTGAAACTCTTGATAAATAAATAAAATAAATCACCATACCCTTTATTTCATTCTCGGAAACAGTTTTAAGTCCCACGCTGTATCTAACCCTTTTGGATGTAGGCTGTTCAGAGTAAAGATCCAGACGCTTTCCTTCTGTAGTAGTGTGTTGAGTCTGTTTCCACTCCTTGGGTTTCTGCCTACCTGTTCAATGGCCATGAATTTAGTGCCTTCTGGTTTATTGTTGTGTCTCTCCCCATAGTATCTCCCTAATGGTTTATTTATCAGCCCAGCTCTAATATTTCTTATGTGTTCCTGAATTCTCTGGCACGCGGGTCTGATAGTGCAATGTACATATAGTAACTTGCAGGGACACCATATGGCATATACAACATATGTACTGCCAGAATTCATAAAGTTTTTAATCTTGACACAATATTCATATCCCTCCAATTCAAATATTTTACCTTGACAGCAAAATTCACCTATGTTACATCAACCATATTTTTACATCCCAATTGGTGGTGAATATGGTAATAAAGAATATAATAACAGTGACCTTGCTGGATGAGAGGTAAGGACAGTGCAGGAGAGGTGTAGAATGGTGGAGCTGGTTTGTAGGGGAGAAGTTAAGTCAGTAGCCTCCTCAGAAGTATGAAAGGATAGGGGAATATATAAGCAGTCATTTGAATTTACACTGGGGGGAGGTGAGAAAGGGTTTAGGCACCTGGGGTTTCCAGAAAGAGGGTGAAGAGAGGCCCTCCCTCAGGTTGGAAACACAAAAGGGTTAGGAAAGGAAGGGAAGTATGTTCAAAGGAAGATGGCATGTGTGATGGAGATATCTGAAAGAGGGGCTGGTCAGGTAGAAAGAATAAGGAAGGGGTCAGGAAGGAAAGAGCATGATGTGAATAGAAGGGGACAGGGTAGGTAGAAAAATGGGGGGAATAAGAGGATGACAATGAAAAGGGATGGCACAAAGACAGAGGAGAGTGAAAAACCTGGGTTAAAAAAAAAAAAAAGAGAGAGAATCCTGTGAGTGTCACTAAATGCTAGAAGCCTTGGTAATAAGATTGACGACGTGCAGGCATGATGGTAGAGGGGAAGGTGGATCCTGCAGTGGTTATGTAAGCAATAAGACATGACAGGGTGTGTGTTAGACACTTTACACATGGCTGGGGCGAGTGAGGCACGAGGCCGTAGGGCTGAGTGTGTCCAGCCTCCTAGCCTTGTGTTAAAGTGTCTAACACACGCCCGGGAGAGGCTTATTGCGTTTATGAAATGGTCATTAAAACTGTACGTGGTTTTGACAGTTAAAAATAGTTATATTAAGTAGTTAAAAACTTAAATCTTTGTCTTTATTATACATAAAATAGTTCTTCTGCCTTCAGTTTACTTTTTTTTTTACTTAAAGTTTTTTGTCCTAGTTAGGCTTTCTTAGTTGTTTCTTTTGTTTTATGTAGTTGCCATGGCAACCCCCCCCCAAAAACTCTGATTTGGTTTGTAAAATGAATGTCTTTCTTGTGTTTATTTATTTATTAAAAATGTATAGGCAGCAGTGGGGAGAACTGGGCAGCAGCTGGCTTTTATTCATTTATTAAATCTGTGGGCAGTGGCGAAGAGAACACTGTGGTCGAGTTTAAGAATGGCAGGAGAAAACAGTGGTACTGAAGTGAAACAGGACTACAGGACCCGGTGAAAAAGTGGGCAGCATCATAGTTTGAGGAGGAAAGTATTTAAAAGTAAAATGTGAAGTAAGGGGGTAAGGGAGAGAAGTTCTGAGGAGCTGGCAGGTGGCCATTAAGGAGAGTGAGCAGGCATACAGCTGACGTGATGGTACTGGAATTTTAAATTTGGTCAATTTTATAAACTCCGTCGAGGCACCGGTATGCATTGAGTTATCAGGCATGTACAGTTTGGTGAAGCAGTGGATGGGAGTGCAGCACTTAGAGTTTGATGACCATTCCATAAAGGTTTTTATTTAGTGGGAGAGTCAAGATGGCCGATTCTATTTTCTGAACATTCCATTTGGGCTGATTACTTGAATCAGTACCCAACTGAAGAAATCTGTACTTTTTTTATGTTTGTTAGAAATATTAACACATGCCTTGAAGACATTGAAATGACTGCAAATTACCTATCCATTTCATAAAGAGACTTGAGCTACCCTGAACCATGGCTGGGACTGCTGTGCCAGAGTATGAGCTACATAGACAGGACAGATAGAAAAAGAATGGGAGGAGGGGTGGCACTTTACGTCAGGAATGGAAGGAGGGGTGGCACTTTACGTCAGGAATGGAAGGAGGGGTGGCACTTTACATCAGGAATGGGATGAGGGGTGGCACTTTACATCAGGAATGGGAGGAGGGGTGGCACTATACGTCAGGCATGGGAGGAGGGGTGGCACTGTATGTCAGGAATGGGAGGAGAGGTGGCACTGTATGTCAGGAATGGGAGGAGGGTGACACTTTATGTCAGGAATGGGAGGAGGTGGCACTGTATGTCAGGAATGGGAGGAGGGGTGGCACTGTACGTCAGGAATGGGAGGAGGGGTGGCACTGTATGTCAGGAATGGGAGGAGGGGTGGCACTGTATGTCAGGAATGGGAGGAGGGGTGGCACTGTATGTCAGGAATGGGAGGAGGGGTGGCACTGTACATCAGGAATGGGAGGAGGGGTGGCACTATATGTCAGGAATGGGAGGAGGGGTGGCACTGTATGTCAGGAATGGGAGGAGGGGTGGCACTGTATGTCAGGAATGGGAGGAGGGGTGGCACTGTACGTCAGGAATGGGAGGAGGGGTGGCACTTTACATCAGGAATGGGAGGAGGGGTGGCACTATATGTCAGGAATGGGAGGAGGGGTGGCACGGTGTAACCCCCCTGCAAATGGGGGTTCCCAAAAGACTTCCAGGAGCTTGCTTGAATGCTCCAAGCCTGAATGGTGTTTGGCGTTTAAGCCATTTATCAGTGAGTGTTTTTAGGACCTCTGGTACTGTCTCTTTAAGAGCTGTCTGCTTGCAGACATAATTAGTTGTATGGGGGACTGTGTGTTTCTTTGATTGAGTACCACTCAAGCTGCTGCCAATTCACTCCATTTTTGCAGTCACTAGGAGTGCAAAGGAACCTATCTGAAAGATGTAACTGTTTGCCAGAAACCATTTAGAGTGATAATGAAATTACAGTTTGTCTAACCTGCTTTCTTTTGCAGTCAGAACAGTGTCTGCCTAGTTCCCCATTCTGGTTTTGAACTGCTGAACTGGACCAATCAGTGTGGGGTAAGCTAGCTCTAAAATAGTGCCTTGGCGAATCAGAACCTGGACTCATAATCTGAGCCAGCCACAAGAGGATTGTATGGGCAGTGACTCTGGAGATGTAGTTTAGACTTCAGTGCCTTTTGGACCAACAGCAGCAGTCTATTGTGAGTGACAGCCAATCCAGTCAAGAACTGGGAGGAACTCAAAGGAAGTGCCGGTTTTGTCGGTTGGAGTTTCAGTTGAGCTTTGGCAGTGAAGAAGGAAGGAGCCCTGTGCTTTTTCAGTGTGCAGTTTTAGTCAAAAAGCGTGTAAGGCCCAGAGTTCCGGTCTGCAGCTTGTGTGACAGCTTGTTAGGACTGAATCCGTCCTGTGAAGAGAATCAAAGGATATCTGAAGAGTAGAAACCAGGCTCACCCTGTAGAAGACTGGAGGAATTGCTGAAAATTGCACTTGGTCTGTCAGGAACTGAATCTGCTGTGTGTTCTCCCGGTATTGTGCAGTAATTGCGATCGGGATACAGATGCAGCCTGCCTGGTATAGTGCTTTCTTTTATATAAATGTGTGAAGAGGTTTGTTGTACCTCAAGTGAGCCCTGCTGACATTGAAGGACCCTATCTTATTTGAGAGTCGTGAGTACTAATTCAGGGTCGCTCCTGTTGAATTGCCACATTAAATCCAAATGGAATTACTGTACTGCTGACTGTTTAATTCTCCTTTTCTCTGTGTGAAAGGGCCCCTACCAGCTGCCACGGTTTGGACTAGCCACTGGGGCTTGGGTACCCAGGGACAGTAACTGATAGGGATAGGCCTGTGCACAGAGCCATGGAAATGGATTATTAGAGTGATAAGCTAATTAACCTGATTTCCCCTGTCCTTGTTATATCCCCTAAATAAATCAGAGCTGCTTGTTTCAGCAAAGTTATACTGCCTGAGGTATTTGTCTATGTTAAAGTACTGTACTGTGATTGTTGCACTGTATCTCATTTCACAGGAGGTCCCAGTGCGGAACCAGACCTGGGGTAAGTGTATACTGTGAAGGTAATTCTGATATATTGTGTGGGCCACTAGTGGGAAGAAAGGGGGTTGCAGTGTCCCAGAGGGCTGTGACCAAGTTAGTTTAACTATTGCAAACCCTGACCTCTGGGTGGAGGCACCCGCCATTGGATCCAGGCCCCTCAACCTGTTAGTGGCAAATCAGGCAGGGTAGTAGCCCCTGGGATAGCGCCATCTAGGGGTTACATCTTGGAGGCTCACCGCTGGGATTGTGTGTCCTCTAGTGGCCATATTCTGAACCACTGTTAAGAAAAAATGGGTACCCGACAGAAGTGGCTGTGCAACTGCTGGTGGAGTGGTGTACTGGGGAGGAGATCGACCCCAAAATGCTATGCTTATGCTGGACATCCCTTGGGTATCAATACGGACACTGTGCAGGAGTACTTTCCAAGGTGGAAGGTTTACAAAACCCTGTGGTGGTGGGTCGGCATGCTAATCTGCTCACCCACACTTTCCTGGCCCTAGTAGAGTTTAAGGATCCCATAGATAGCTCAAGTGCCACAGACCATTACCCCAGAGGGAGCCCTCACTGCTTGGAGAGTGATAACTAAGGACAGTAAAGACCGGGGGAATGAGCCCCACCACTATCTGAAACTTTTGAGGAGAAATTTGCTAAATGGTTGCTGGGGAAGGAAAACTGTGGAGGACTTGAAGAAACTATTCTTGCCACCTGGGGGTGTTCCTCTCCCAACACCTTCTCCCGCTCCAGTGCCCGTAATGGTGGCTGAACCAATGCAGACTCCAATTTCTGCACCTGCCATTAGTCACGACTCTTACCGAAGGTTGAGGATCTTCTCTGGCACCTCCCACCCCAAGGGAGGATGACTGAGAGACCTGGATAGACTATGTTGCCCCAAGTGCTAGAATGGCAATGCTCGGAAGCGAAGCAAAGAGGGTTAGTGAGAGCCTCCAAGGTCCTGCCCTGGCTACTTATTCGTATGCAAAACGGGCCAGTAACCCTGAAGTGACTGCACAGGCCTATCTTGAGGCCCTGGAGAATGTGTATGGGAGCCCAGATTCTGATGAGGACCTATGGTGGAGAGTAAGAGATGCACAACAGTACCAAGGGAGTTGTTGTCTGTGTATGTATCTCGGCTGGAAAAATTGTTGCAAGAATGCCTCAGAAAAGGTAGTTTGCCAGCGATTGAACTGGACGAACCAGGCTGGACAGGATCCTTAAGTCTGCCCCCTTCTCAGAACTGCTGTTGCTTCAGTTACGCCTGGCAGATCGGCTGAATCCCCACCCTCCTATGATGAGTTAATGAGAGAGAAATTGAGGAGTTGAGAAAAGCGACCCCGGGAGGGACCTGCACCAATAGCTGCGGCTACGACCAGGTGACTGAGGGTGACCCATCAAGTGAAGTTCAGGGCAGAGGTTGGCAGTCAATGAGTGCTCTGACAAGGAAAAAGATATGCCACAATGGGGCGAACTGTTGAGAGAGATCCGGGAATTCAAAACAGTCCTTTATGAAGGCCACGCCTGCAAGTACAGGCCCTGACCTATATCCGACTGCATCTGCTATGGGGGTGGGGGTACCCACCCATGTATCTCCTGCTGATAACAGCTCCAAACTCAATTCCTTGACCATGGAAGTGGAGAAACTGACGAGATGTCTCCAAATGCTTATCACGCCGAGACAGAGATGGCACCCAGGTTTCCAGTTAGTAATACCCGCCCTGGCTCCCAGTGTGGCGCCGCCAGCTCAAACTCCAGAAAGTATGTTTTGCTATAATTGTGGGAAAGATGGGCACATAAAAGGGAATGCCAGTCCCCAAAAGACACTGACAAAGTGCATATAGGCTACAAGGAGAGCTTGGAGAACAAATCAGTTGTTAAGAGGTGCAGAAATGATCCCAGTAGGGCACCAAAATGCTAACTCACGTCCTTTTGTGGCAAGGTCAGTTGCCCAGGCCCCACTATCGCCTCTCCAAACTGGTCCAGAATAGTGGGTCCCTCCATGGAGACCACTGTAAAGGTGAATGGAGTGTCTACAAGAGCTGTATTAGACAGTGGCTCCCAAGTGACAATTATGTTCCAAGATTGGTATCAGAAGCATTTGTCAGGCGTGCCCTTACAACCATTAGAAGGACTGCATGTATGGGGGTTAAGTGAGAAGGCCTACCCCTATTCCGGGTATATCGAATTTGGCTGTCTTTCCCCACCTCCGTGGCTGGAGTGGCGAACAAGTAGAGACCCTAGCCTTAGTGTGTCCCCCACTGGACTGTATGATGGTGTCCTTTGTTGATTGGAACAAATGCTCATATGTTCGGAAGGCTGGCACAGTTGTGTTATGAAAACAGGGGTCAAAGACTAGTAGAGCTTTAAGAGTTCCGGCTTTAATTAAGAAGGCCTATGAGGCACAGAGAGATGCTGAAAAATAGAACCAGAGGAACCGTCGGAATTGTATGGAAGAAGGATCCTGAGTCTCTGATCCTGGCGCCAAATGCCCAGTGTACCTTACAGGGAGAGGTCCGTATCAGAAAGGATGTTAAGAATAAAATATTAATGTTGGATGCACCAGGCGATGGAAAATTGCCAGAGGACTGCTGGTCAAGCCTTGTATTTTGCCCGCTAGAGCCCATGCTTATGCCAGAAGGGTAATGGTCCAAGTTCATAATGTGTCTGAAAGAGACATTCTAGTAAATAGAGTTTGCATCCTGGCTAATGTGCATTGTGCAGACACTGCAGTGCTACCCAGCAGCAAGAGTTCAGGAAGAATGACAGAGTAGAGCCTGACTTGTTTGATTTCGCTGACTCCCGCTGCCAGCTGAATGGAAAGTGAGGATCAGTGAGAAGCTTGCCCAGAGAGACCAGGTTTTTTCTTTAAAGGAATGGACGTAGGATGCGTGCAAGGAGCTGAGCACAATATCCGGCTGCATGACAGAAAGACCATTTTCTGAGAGGTCTCGACGCCTGGCACCTGCTGACATAGATGATGGAGACGGCATCTGCAAGAGATGTTAGCTGCTGGTGTAATACAAGAACTGGAAGCCCTTATGCTTCCCCATTGTGGTAGTGAGGAAAAAGAATGGAACAGTAAGGATGTGTGTGGATTATCGCATTTAAACGGCGGACTATCCTGATCAGTACACAATGCCCGCATTCAGGATACTTTGAACTGCCTAAGCGGGAGCAAGTGGTTCTCTGTGCTGGATCTCCGGTGGGTACTATCAGATCCCGATGGCCCCAGAGGACCGTGAAAAGACAGCCTTTATCTGTCCGCTTGGCTCTATGAATTCATGAGGATGCCTCAAGGGATTTCAGGTGCCCCAGCCACTTTTCAACGATTGATGGAGCATGCAGTGGGGACATGAACTTACTAGAGTGCCTGGTATACCTAGATGATGTTATTGTGTTTGGCAGCTCACTGGAGGAACATGAGAGCAGATTATTTAAGGTATTGGACCGACTGGAGGACTTTGACCTTAAACTGTCCATTGATAAGTGTCAATTCTTTCAAACATCAGTAAAGTATGTGGGACAATAGTATCCACCGAGGAATAGAGACCGACCCAAGTAAAGTTGAGGCCTTGACCACCTGGCCGCAGCCAAAATCTAAAAGAACTGCAAAGATTCCTGGAATTCTGTAGTTATTATCGGCGTTTCATCAAGGACTATTCAAGAGTGATCCGCCTTTACTTAACCTTACTCAAGGGTATCCCCAACCCACAAAAATACCAAAAGTCAGCGTCCTCAAGACTAAAAGTGTATTTTCATCCGAGGAAGTATTTGGGGCCGCTGGACTCCTGATTGTGAGACTGCTTTTAATGAGATCATTTATCAACTTACCCATGCTCCAGTGCTGGCCTATGCCGATCCAAGAAAACCTTATGTCCTGCACACTGATGCTAGCTTGCAAGGGTTGGGGGCTGTGTTGTACCAAGAGACGAGAATGGCCTGAGACCAGTGGCCTTTGCCAGTAGAAGTCTGACCCCATCTGAAAAAGAACTATCCTGTACATAAGTTAGAGTTTCTAGCTTTGAAGTGGAGCTATTGTTGACCAATTCCATGAGTACTTGTATGGGGCTAAAATACTAGTAAAAACTGACAATAATCCTTTAACCTATGTGCAGACCTCAGCTAAGTTGGATGCCACTCGCCATAGGTGGCTTTTCCGCATCATACATACGACTATGCTCTCGAATACCACGGCAGTCTGAACCACATAGATGCTGATGCTCTCTCCAGGAGGCCTGTTCCCCAGAATGATTGGGTCCGGTTGGCAGAACCTGACATTCGGGCACTCTGCCAGAAGTTTGACAGGGAGGAACAAATGTCCACGGACGCAGTGGACTGCATGGTAGATTGCTTGGGACCCTCTGAGAATTGCATACCTGCCGCTTATTGCCACTTTTCTGCAATAGACATTGGTGCACTGCCTCAGCTGGACAATGACAGTATTCGGCGGGCTCAATCCAGCGATCCATGATCAAAGCAGCATCAAAGCCCTCTATGCAGGAAAAGATGTGTCAAATTACGCTCCACTGATTTGAGAACTGCACTGTTATACAAAGAAGGTCCTAAATTAGAAACTGATCAATAAACTGTTATACAGAGAAACAGTAGACAGAGAGGGGACAAGTAGACAAACAACAACTAGTGCTGCCCTGCCTTCGAGACTCAGTATTGAGGTCCTTGCACAACCATGAGGCACCTTGGTATAGACAAACCTTGACTTGGTGAGATCCAGATTCTATTGGCCTAAGATGGAGGCTGATGTGAAGCAACTTTTATTCAAACATGTAGTCGCTGCTTACAGAGGAAAGCTTCCCCAGAGGGCTGCCCCTTATTAACATAACCACCAGTGCACCCATGGAGCTGGTCTGTATTGATTTTATAAATTTGAGTCAGATCAAAGAAATATCAGTAATGTGCTGGTGGTCACTGACCATTTCACGAGATATACCCAAGCTTTCCCCACCAAAGACCAGAAGCATCCACTGTAGCCAAAATGCGTGTAGAAAACTTTTTGTTCACTATGGGCTCACAAAGAATCCATTCTGATCAAGGAGAGACTTTGAGAGTCATCTGATCAAAGAGATGCTTTCTCTGTAGGGAGTCACGAAGTCCAGAACCACTCCTTACCACCCCAGGGGGACCCACAGCCTGAGCATTTCAACGCACTTTGCTAGATATGCTAGGGCACCCTGCCCAAAGGACAAGCCTAGATGGAGCCAACAAATTAGCACCCTGGTACATGCTTATAACTGCACTAAAGTGATGCCACTGGGTTCTCCCCTTCCGCCTGATGTTTGGAAGAGAAGCTCGACTACCAGTGATATGTGTTTTGGGGTCTCTCCTGATGGGGTTCAAGCTGACAACTATTTACAGTATGTGCAAAAGTTAAAGGCCAGCTAACTCATGCGTACCAACTGGCTCAAACCATGGCTGCCAAAGAAATCTGGCCAACAAAGAAAGGTATGATAAAAGGTGAAAGCACAGGAACTCAGGAGGAGATCGGGTATGCCTAAGAAATCTGGGACTGCATGGCAAGCACAAGATTGCTGACAGATGGCACCATCTCCCTCACATTGTAGTGGGCAAACTAGATGATCTGACAGTGTACAAAGTAAGGCCTGAGAATAATTCAAAAGATATAAAAACAATGCATAGAAATCATTTACTGCCCATTGGACAAATCCTGATTGAGTCTGAGCCCCAGAAGATGCCCCTCTGGACCAGTGACTAGAGCTGCTACTAAGAAAAGATCAAGAAAGTCTGCACCTACAGAAGCAAAGTTAAAGTGTTCCCTCCACAAGTCCCAGTTGAGCATGACTGTCAGTCCATATCGGAAAAGTGAGTGACTTTGAATACTATCCTTCTTACTGAACTGAGTCAATTGTTTGGGCAATCCCTAGTCAATACTGAGCGAAGCTGGGCCTTCTGGACTGTCTAAGCCCCAGCTCCGTCCCTGGAGCCAATGCTCCCAGAAGTGAAGTGCAAAGCATCACATCAGAGGAAATGGAATCATTGTGCATGGTTGAACTGTTTGAGCTTTCAGGGAGGAAAATGATGGATTGGGTCAGACTGGTGATACACAGAACAAGAAGAGTATTTTGAGTGCCCTGACAGTCCACTGCCAGTGTCAGAAGCTCCATGCGACTGAATGTTGTGGACTCCAGAAACTGTAACTCCAGGAGCTGAAAGTGCCCCAAGTTCTAGCCTCTCTACCCCATGGAGACTCCCCTGACAAGTGAGGACAATGCCTGAAAATGAGGCTCAGAGTGCAAAGACTATAACAGTTCCCCTAGAAAGACTGGTCGAGCTGTAAAGCCTGTGGTGCACCTCAGTTATGATTCCCTTGGGAGCCTGTGGATTTGCCTCTCAATGTTGTCCATAAAGGGTGTATGTGTCCCGAGCTCATTGCCCAAACTGAGGATCAGTGCTAACTCCAAGTTACTTGTGTTGCCCTCTAAGTATGGTGCCTTGTCCCATCCAGCCCCAAGGTAACTGATAGGGAAGGGCCCTCTCTTCAGGTTTCATGTACAGAGGTAATAACTTGAGTTATGTACATGTGTGTGTAATACTGTAAAGGTGACGTACTGCAATGTTTCAGAAATGTGTTCTTGGTAAAATGATATATTGACTGATGATTACATGTGTGAGCCTAATGCAAATGTATATGGTTGCAGTTAAAACTTATGGGTACTTGCTTGGACGGACGTCAAGCTTTCCCAGGCCAGGAAGGGTGTAACCCCCTGCAAATGGGGTTCCCAAAAGACTTCCAGGAGCTTGCTTGAATGCTCCAAGCCTGAATGGTGTTTGGCGTTTAAGCCATTTATCAGTGAGTGTTTTTAGGACCTCTGGTACTGTCTCTTTAAGAGCGGTCTGCTTGCAGACATAATTAGTTTGTATGGGGGACTGTGTGTTTCTTTGATTGAGTACCACTCAAGCTGCCGCAATCCTCCATTTTTGCAGTCACTAGGGTGCAAGGAACCTATCTGAAAGATGCAACTGTTTGCCGAAACCATTTAGAGTGATAATGAAATTACAGTTTGTCTAACCTGCTTTCTTTTGCAGTTCAGAACAGTGTCTGCCTAGTTCCCCATTCTGGTTTTGAACTGCTGAACTGGACCAATCAGTGTGGGAGTAAGCTAGCTCTAAAATGGTGCCTTGGACGAATCAGAACTTGGACTCATAATCTGAGCCAGCCACAAGAGGATTGTATGGGCAGTGACTCTGGGAGATGTAGTTTAGACTTCAGTGCCTTTTGGACCAACAGCAGCAGTCTATTGAGCGACAGCCAATCCAGTCAAGAACTGGGAGGAACTCAAAGGAAGTGCCGGTTTTGTCGGTTGGAGTTTCAGTTGAGCTTTGGCAGTGAAGAAGGAAGGAGCCCTGTGCTTTTCAGTGTGCAGTTTTAGTCAAAACGTGTGTAAGGCCCAGAGTTCCGGTCTGCAGCTTGTGTAACAGCTTGTTAGGGACTGAATCCGTCCTCTGAAGAGAATCAAAGGATATCTGAAGAGTGAAACCAGGCTCACCCTGTAGAAGACTGGAGGAATTGCTGAAAATTGCACTTGGTCTGTCAGAACTGAATCTGCTGTGTGTTCTCCGGGTATTGTGCAGTAATTGCGATCGGGATACAGATGCAGCCTGCCTGGTATAGTGCTTTCTTTTATATAAATGTGTGAAGAGGTTTGTGTACCTCAAGTGAGCCCTGCTGACATTGAAGGACCCTATCTTATTTGGAGGTCGTGAGTACTAATTCAGGGTGCTCCCTGTTGAATTGCCACATTAAATCCAAATGGAATTACTGTACTGCTGACTGTTTAATTCTCCTTTCTCTGTGTGAAAGGGCCCTACCAGCTACCCACGGTTTGGACTAGCCACTAGGGCTTGGGTACCAGGGACAGTAACTGATAGGGATAGGCCTGTGCACAGAGCCATAGGTAGATTATTAGAGTGATAAGCTAATTAACCTGATTTCCCCTGTCCTTGTTATATCCCCTAAATAAACCAGAGCTGCTTGTTTCAAGCAAAGTTATACTGCCTGAGTATTTGTCTATGTTAAAGTACTGTACTGTGATTGTTGCACTGTATCTCATTTCACAGGAGGTCCCAGTGCGGAACCAGTCCTGGGGGTAAGTGTATACTGTGAAGGTAATTCTGATATATTGTGTGGGCCACTAGTGGAAGAAAGGGGTTGCAGTGTCCCAGAGGGCTGTGACCAAGTTAGTTTAACTATTGCAAACCCTGACCTCTGGGTGGAGGCACCCGCCATTGGATCCAGGCCCCTCAACCTGTTAGTGGCAAATCAGGCAGGGGTAGTAGCCCTTGGGATAGCGCCATCTAGGGGTTACAACTGTATGTCAGGAATGGGAGGAGGGGTGGCACTGTATGTCAGGAATGGGAGGAGGAGTGGCACTATATGTCAGGAATGGGAGGAGGGGTGACACTGTACATCAGGAATGGGAGGAGGGGTGGCACTGTATGTCAGGCATGGGAGGAGGGGTGGCACTGTATGTCAGGAATGGGAGGAGGGGTGGCACTGTATGTCAGGAATGGGAGGAGGGGTGGCACTGTATGTCAGGAATGGGAGGAGGGGTGACACTGTACATCAGGAATGGGAGGAGGGGTGGCACTTTCGTCAGGAATGGGAGGAGGGTGGCACTGTCGTCAGGAATGGGAGGAGGTGGCACTGTCGTCAGGGAATGGGAGGAGGTGGCACTGTACATCCAGGTATGGGAGGTGGCACTGTATGTCAGGCATGGGAGGAGGGTGGCACTGTATGTCAGGCATGGGAGGAGGGTGGCACTGTATGTCAGGAATGGGAGGAGGGTGGCACTATATGTCAGGAATGGGAGGAGGGAGGCACTGTATGTCAGGAATGGGAGGAGGGGTGACACTGTACATCAGGAATGGGAGGAGGGGTGGCACTGTACATCAGGAATGGGAGGAGGGGTGGCACTGTACATCAGGAATGGGAGGAGGGTGGCACTGTATGTCAGGAATGGGAGGAGGGTGGCACTGTATGTCAGGAATGGGAGGAGGGGGTGGCACTGTATGTCAGGAATGGGAGGAGGGGGTGGCACTGTATGTCAGGAATGGGAGGAGGGTTGGCACTGTATGTCAGGAATGGGAGGAGGGGTGACACTGTATGTCATGAATGGGAGGAGGGGTGACACTTTACATCAGGAATGGGAGGAGGGGTGGCACTTTACGTCAGGAATGGGAGGAGGGGTGGCACTGTATGTCAGGAATGGGAGGAGGGGTGGCACTGTATGTCAGGAATGGGAGGAGGGGTGACACTTTACATCAGGGAGGGCATCTCTGACACCAGTCAGAAGATAGGGAAAGGGAACATAGAGACTCGGTGAGTCCAGATACAAACAGCAACAGAGAGGAAGGTGAAGCTGGATGTCGAATATATGCCACCAAAACAAGATGAGGTTTAAAGACAGAGAATGCGGATGCATAAGTTACGCATGAATAGTTGCAGAAGCATCGTTGATGCATGATCACCGGTTGCATACAGTGTCTGCATTTTACCAAACCTCATTAAACCTTCCAACCTCACAAAATCACTGTACCGCTGACGCAATCTCGTCGAGTAACATTGCCACATAGTGATACAACATATGAAATTAACTTTTTTTAAATTTCCAACAATGACTGCATCATTATAAAACAAGTTACAATACAAAACTGATCTACCTATTGTGATCATACTTATGAATAAGTTCCTCTGCTTCTGTTGGTCCTTCTGCCTGTATATACTCATGCTAATCTGTTTCCAGTATGAATATATTTAGACAGTTCACAGCAAAACTAGGGTGTAAAGTTAAAGAGCCACTGACACCAAAAGTGCTACATTGCAGAATCCAAATAAGCATACTCCCAGTAAATCTCATACCAAAAGCTAGATTTTCACGTTACTTGGTTTTAAAGTTATTAGCCATTTTGTAACTTTGATTGCACTACCTGTGCAATAAAAGCAGGTGTCAGTAAAGAGCTGCTGATGATGTCATGTAGGGACCTCAAAGTCTAGTAATCCCTGTCAGCAAGCTTATAAGACCCATTTCTCCAAAGTTGTAAAGATCATATACAATGGTTTTCACAAGTAAAACAGACAGCACCAGTCAGTAAACATTGCTACAAATACTATATATGTTCCAGATTTTGTAACAAAGTTGATAAAATTGCATTATTTAATGCTGTTTTTGTGTAGTCCATTTCATCAAGGTTGCTGGATACTAACTCAGCATGCCTCCAGACTGCTGAAGCCAATTAGAGTGCTACTGATTTTACTGCTGTTTATCATTGTCTGCTTTACAATATGTTTTAATAGGGGCCTTATATGTGTTAATTCCTACTAGGGGTGGAAGTGTTAGCTCTGGTAAAATGATCATTGTAATTTAGAGTAGAACATAGATGAGTCTGCCCCACCCCCATTAACATTAACATGGAGTATGGAATAAACTGTAAGGTCCCTAGATGACATCATCAGCAGCTCTTCACCGGAACAGGCTTTCTTTGAACAGGTACTGAAATCAGGGTTACAGAATCGCTAATAACTTTAAAATGAAGTAACACAGAAATTTACTTTTTGGTATGAGATTTGCTTTGGATATGCTTATTCTAATTCTGCAATGTAGCACTTTTGACCAGCTGGCGTCAGCAGCTCTTTAGTGCAGGACCGGTTGTGAGTATTCATCTATAACCTAGCTGCTAAATATGCCCTGCAGCATTTGTGCTCCATAATGGTGGGTATAACCACATATACGTTACGTGAACACCTGCAGTAATCATAAATATAACATAAAAGGTTGGGGGGGGTAGGGTGGCCTGACTGCTGGGTACACCAGACGTGTTGCTGGACTAGCCTGCGGTTCTCCAGCTGATTCATACTAACATACTAAAATGCCAGCAGAATAGGCCTAATGGTCTTTCGTGTCTGCTCGTTTGGTCAGCCCCCACCCTGGGTGCTGACCTTGCTGTCCCCCTCGCCTTCTCTGGCTTCTCCCTTCCCAGTTCCGGATATTCTTGCTGCATTGGATTTTGCTTCCTGAACCCTTCCCCTGTACCTGTCCCACCCCCTCTTGAACCCCTCCACTGACTCTGCCTCCACCAGCCCCCTAGGTAGTGCATTCCAGGGCTCCACCACCCTCTCAGTGAAGTAGCACCTCCTCCTTTCTCCCCTGAATCTTCCCCCCTCCAGCTTCCACCCATGCCCTCTAGTGGCCCCTTCCTCCTTCCTTCGAAGCACCCTGACTGTTCCTCCCCTATTTACCCTCTTCATGTACCTGAAGACCTCTATCATGTCCCCAGTCCCTTCTCTTTTCCAATGTGTACATATTTAGCTCTTGAGCCTCTCCTCATAGGTCTTGTCCCCAAGCCCCAAATCATTTTAGTTGCCCTCCTCTGGACCTCTCCAGGAGGTTAATGTCCCTCATAAGTGTGGCCTCAAAACTGCGCAGTACTCAGGTCTGCCTCACCAAGCAGTTATACAGAGGAGTATCACTTCCCTCCTTCTGGAGTGATCCCCTAGTGATGCATCCCAGCATCCTGTTGGCCTTGGCTGCTGCCCTCCTACAAGTCTCAGAGTTGTTCATCTTGACATCCACCACCACCCCAGGTCCCTCTCAGCCATTGAGACTTGTAGTATTCCCCAGGGTGTACACTTGGCCTGGGTTTCTGGCCCCAGGTGAGTACCTTGCATTTCCTGCATTGAACCTCAGCTTCCACTTTCTAGACCATCTTTCCAGAGCCTCCAGGTCCCCCTGCAGGGCCACCCTCCTCTCCCCATCCACCACACCTCCAGTTTCGAGTCATCTGCAAAGAGACTCATCTCACTCCTGATTCCTGTCCTTATGTCAGATCGTGAGCGTTGAACAGAAGGGCCCAAGGACTGATCCTGTGGGACCCCACTAATGACCCTCCTTGGGGATGAGACTATCCACCAACTCGACCCTCTGGGTCCGGTCCTGGAGCCAATTGCCTATCCATCAGATCATCTGGTTTCCCACCCCATTTCTCCTAAGCTTATCAACAGGCCCACATGAGGAACAGAGTCAAATGCCTTGCTGAAGTCTAGAAGAGGACATCCACTGGTCTACCCAGGTCCAAGGCACTTGTCACCCAGTCATAGAACTCCACCAGGTTTGTCTGACCACGATTTCCCGGGATGAATCCATGCTGTCTATCGTCCAGGCACCCTGACTATCCAGGTCCCCCTAGCCTCTCCTTGACAATGCCCTCCATCACCTTGCCCACCACGATGTCAGGCTGACAGGCCTGTAGTTCCCTACCAGCTCCCTTGATCCCACCTTGTGGATAGGCACTACATGCGCCACCTTCCAGTCTTGGGGCACCCACCCTGTCCTCAGAGAGATGGTGAAAAGCTCTGCCAGGGGTTTTGCCAGGACATCTGCAAGTTCCTTCAGCACTCTAGGATGTAATTTATCCGGCCCGGTGCTTTCTCCATCTTAAGGAGCTGAGGGCTTCCCTCACTCTCTCTGCTGTGATTTCCACTTCTGGTACCTCTTCTCCTGCTTAGCCCTCCCCACCTGCCAATGATGCCCCCCTCTCCCCAGACCTGCCCGATCAGTAAGGGTCCCCCCTCCTCATTATCTCTGTCTCCTCCATGTATGATGCAGCATCCCATTTTCCCTGGTGAAAACTGAGGTGAAGTACTCATTTAGTACCTCAGCCTGCTCCCTGGGTCTTGTGCCCATCTCTCCCTAGATTTAATCCTGCTAATCACCCCTTCACCCCTTCGTCTTTCCCCAATGTATCTAAGAACCCTTTTCCCTCTCCTAATTTCCTGGCCAGGTTCTGCTTCCTTGCCTTAGCCGCCCTCACCACTCTAGTGGCCCTTCTAGCCATCAGCTCGTACTCCCCGATCCCTTTCACTCCTTGAGCACTTAGATTTCTTATAGGCTGCTTCTTTCCCGCACCACCTCCTGGACCTCCCTGGTCCACCAACAGGAGTTTTGGGCCCTACCGCATTTCGTCTTACTCTTGCACAGGTGCTGGTAGCATCCTGCCCCTCTCCTGATGATTTCCCACCTACTGTCAGCGTCCATGTCTGACCTAATCCCATCAAATGCTCATAAGGATCCTTCCCATTTCCTTAAAATCCGCCCCCTGAAGTCGGTTACTTCCGTCTTTGTGCAGCCTTCTACCCTCCTAGGTCCAGGCAGAACCAGACCGTGGCATGGTCACTCCCGCCAATGGGTCCCTTACCTCCAGGCCCCAATCTGGTCACTGTCTGCCAGGACCACATCCAGTACCCGTGCCTCCTGGTCGGTTCCCTCACCTGCTGAGTTAGGAGCAGCGTCTTGAAAGACATCCAACAACCTCTGTTCCCTGGTCACAGAGGATGTCATAGTCTCCCAGTCTGTTCCTGGCATGTTTAAGTCCCCTAACACCACCACCTTTCCTCTGCCCAGTCTGCAGTGTCTCCTAACATCTGCCACCAGACTGTCCTCCAGCTCCTCCGCCAGGGCAGGGGGTCTATACACCACTCCTATTTTTACTCTCTTGCCCCCCCTTGTTATCAAGGTGACCCAAATTGCCTCCACAGTTCCCTCCGCCTCCTCTACTCCCCCTATGCCAATGCAGTTTTTGACTATCATTGCTACCCCTCCTCCCCTTCCCTCCCCCTGTCCTTCCTGAACATAGTGTAACCCTCCAGGTTCAGGTCCCAGTCATGTCTTGCAGTGGCCCAAGTCTCAGTGACTGCTGCCACATCCACTGCTCCCTCAGTTAGCATCGCCTGGAGCTCAGGCATTTTAGTGCCCAAGCTCCTGGCATTTAGCAGGACTACCTTCCACCCTTTCCCTATAGTTCCATTTCCCCTGCTCGTGTTCCCATGGGGATTCTGTTTTCCCCTGGTCTGCACTTTGCCAGTTGGCCTTTTCCTGCAATCCTCCTGGTCCCCAGGGGGGTGGAGACAGAGTCCCTCCTTTATCGGCACCCCCTTGACAGCCTTTTCTCCCATCCCACCCCCGTTCACAAGTTTAAACCCCACTTTTCACCAATGAACTCCTCTATTTTCAACTTAAGGATTCCCTTCCCCTCCAAATTGAGATGTAGATTCACTTTCGGATGATGAAGCATCCAAATTGTCATCATCAGAAATCTGACATTTTCATTTCAGTGACAGCCACTCGAACATATAGCTTGGTGTAGCTTCAAATACATAAAGCCTACCACTTCCATCACTTTCAGACCCCATGTCACTGCTGTTAACTGTGTCTCCATGATTTTCAATTGACAGGATTGCAGACATTTCTGATAAGGGCATAAATACACTGACGGGACCTGGAGTTGTGTGTCATTGGAAATGTGTTGCCATGCACTCCCCGAGTCCAAATCTGACGAACCGTCAATTGTAACTGGTCATGAAAAAACTAAAATCACAAAACATACATTTTACACATAAATCTATTTCTTCATCAACATGTAAAAGTCAGAGGATCCATAAGCAGTGTGCTTACATACAAAATTAGTATTTTTTTCTCCCATCGTCTTCAAGTACAGTAGTGGACCTTATGGCTGTGACCAGAAAAGTAAAAAAATACAGTGAGAAATAAACATTTCTGTAATAACAAAAATGCTTAGAGTAGAAACATAGAAACATAGACACTAATGTCAGAAAAAGACCAGTGGTCCATCCGGTCTGCTCGAGCTCCTCATTTAGCCCTGGGACCTACTGTCCATCCAGGGTCTCACCCTCCACATCCTCACCCTCATTCTCCTTGCAGTTTCTGCTGCACCGAGCAACCACTATACGTTCTGTCCCACCAACAGTTTAGCACCCATCACGTCTGCTGGTAGACTGGTCTACAGTTCCACCACCCTTTCTGTAAAATAATACTTCTTTATGCCCTTCCTGAACCTCCCTCCTGTCGCTTTCCCACTCATGCTGACATGTCCGCGAGCTAGTATTCAAACAAAATAGTTCCCTGCAGTTCCTCTTCGATTCTGTAATGATCTTCATCTGGGGAAGGACATAGAAGAGATTCCCAGTGTTATTTTTCTCTGTTAGTCTTCTGCATTTGATCTGGTTGATCATGAGGAGATAGAAGACAGACTTGAAGTATATCAGGGGGGTGGGCTGGAATGGTCCTACAATGGTTTTGGTCCTTCCTGTCAGGGAGGGTGCAGTCAGTCTCAGTTGGATCATACCAGTCAGGCAGGGTTGCCTGGAATGTGGTATGCCCCAGGGTTCTGTCTTTCTGCTACATTGTTCGTTATATATTTGCTTCCACTGGGGGAGAGCATTAGATAGTACAACATGGGTTTTCATGGTTATGCAGATGGTACCCAGTTATACCTGTCTTTTGGTCCTGACTGAGGCTGTCCTGCAGCTACACTGTGTTACAACAGTGCCTAGATGAGATCACACTGTTATTGGCCTCTAGCTGGCTGGTGCTCAGTAGTGGCAAGACATAAATGTTACTGATTGTATTTGGAGAGCTGAGCTTAACACCTACCACAAAGGATCCTGTTGAAGCCACACTTACAGTACGTCACCAATGCAGGACCTGCAAGTAGTCAGAGAAACATCCCACCAGCCAGGGTGATTTCTCCCATTTTTCCTCCCTTCCTTACGGTGCGGAGGAACTAGCATGCAGCAATGTCAGTGGCTGAACTGTGTACCTTCTTTACGCAGCCTTCTGGATGTCTGGCATGCTTCCTCCCGCTGTGGGTGGTCCCAGTGGTCTGACCCCCAGCTACTGTTATAAGCCAGGCTAACGCCAGGCCCCACTCCCACCCCACCCTGGAGGAGGGTAGACCATTAAAATATTGCTGTGAATGAAACTGTGAGAGAGGGAATCCCAGTCTATGAAAGTGCCCTGAAGAAAAATGTCTGGCTATGTTCCCCTAACAGCCCCCTCCTTTCCATTAAATGCCCACTTGTTTCATAAATTAAGTACATCTCTTGGCCAGGAAGAGCTGAGAGTAGTGCTTCTCACAACTATATGGGCGACGTGGGATTTCCTTATGAATCTGACCCAGCCTGGGGCCCAAGCAGTCATGGGAATGCTGCAGAGGTAGCATTATCGGACTTTTGGGGGTAGGGTGCAGCTTTGCCCTGCCAAAGCTTTACCTCTTTGGGCAGGTGAAGGGAGCAGTCTGACTGTGTGTTTCGCAGTCACCCCCAACCACCATCACCATGGTAAGGATGAGCATACACCGAGGGAACAAACTGGAAATAACTGAGTCGGCTGTAGTATGACAGCCCCTCCGGTACTCTTAGGCCACATATTTTCAGGCCACCAACATGATAGTTGGGCACGTTGGGGTTTGGAGGTTGTTGGGTTGGCAGGCCATCTGAGTGTAGCTCCCTGAGCCAGGAGGATAAACACAAGAAAAAGATGCTACAAAAAATACACAGATCCAGAACTAGGCACAAGGGCTAAAACGTACAGTGGTCACTCTTGAAGGCAGTAGTGTTTCGTCATATTAAAAACTGTTCTCTTATCTTTTAGGTGTGTGGTTTTCAATAACAGAGGAGTTTCTGGAGAAAGGCTACTGGTAAGAGTTTTTTTTTTAAATACTTAGCTAGGACACTTGGTACATTTGGAGTGCACGCTCAGAAAGCAAGTTTTCTGTACATCAGTCACCAGTACAGGGCATTGAGGGTTTTTATGATCTAGTTATTTAAAAGAGCAAATCAGCACTTCTGTATGTGCTTTCATAAATAAGATGTTTCAGCTCTTACAGTTTACCAGAGAATACATTTTTTTTTCATTTTCAATGTTCCTTTCCAAGGTCTATAGCACATCTTGGTAGTCTCTAAAAATTCTGTATGAAAGCATTTGCCTCTCCCCTGCTGAACTCCCAGTACCTTTATTTATAACATCACAGTGCTCACCATGGCAACAGACTGTGATATCTCAAAACAGCAATTGTGTGGTTAGCAGGGGAGCGTCAGATACATTTTGAAAGACTCAGCGAAATAATTGCTAAATTACCTACAATATTCAGCAGGTCAACAACAGGGGAAAGTAAAAAAAAAACACAACAAATAACTGGAGAACAATAAAGTTAAAAGATAACTGGTGTAAATCTAGTATTTTTTGACTTTTTATAGAGAGTTGCTCTTTAAGATTTTGTTTGACTGTATAGACCCGCTGAGGCTCAACCCCTCATTTACAGGGGGCCCTATATACAGAAATGGCAAGCACAATAAAAATACATAAAGCAGAGCATAAAATGGCTTTTGTATCATAGGGGGATTCCCCCTCCAAGGTTTGTATTGTATACAGTGGCAAGTCCAGGATTTTGCGGTGAGGGGTGCTAAGGTGGTGTACATTTATTTATTTATTTAAAAGTTTTACCAGGAAAGGCATACTGAGCAGACTACTGCTCGATTCCAGACACATACTGGGGTGGTGTGGGGATGGGAGGCTACATAACACTTCCAAAGTACAGACATTTCACAATTATGCACAGAAATTATGCACAAAAATTTGCTATATACAATGACATGTACAGAAATAAATACAGAATGCATCACTGAAAGCAACCAGAAACTCTGGGTAGACACGACAGGTAAAATTGATATACGGTGCAAATGACAGCTTCACAGGGTCGGTGCTAAGTATTTGGAGTTCCCACAGTTGGAGCCAGGTGGAGAGCTAATACCTAGGCTACAGTAAGTTTAGTCTGCTTGAGCAGTTTGTGGAGAAGTGCCCTTTGAGGAGTGAGTTGATTTGTCGAGAGGTTGGGGCGTGCCGAATGTCCTCAAGCAGAGAGTTCCATGGTTTGGGCATGCGAGCTCTGAAGGCCAACTGGCCAGCAGAGGTCGACATGTAGGGGACATGCAGGAGTTGGGAGTCGAAATTCCAGAGTGAGCATGCAGGGGGTGTTTGAGCAGTTAGGGTAGCAGCAAGGTAGGAGGGTAGTGACTGGGTCCAGAATCTGGCCATGAGGCTGTTGCAGTGAGACTGTCACCTATCATATAGTGAGGGGAGGTTAAGGGACCAGTAGAGATTGCAGTGGTGGGTGGAGGGTGTACAATCCAGGGCGAAGCGACAGAAGGAGTTGAAAAGGGGATCCAGTCTGGCCAGAGTGGACTTAGGTGCGGCACTGTAGACTACGTCCCCGTAATCAAAAATAGGGAGGATCATTTTCTGCACAATTGCCCTGTGGGCTGGCAGAGGAATACAGCCACAGTTTCGGAATAAGGCACTCAGTCTAGGGTTCAGTTTTTTATGGGTAGCGTTGATGTGTGCCGAAAATTCGAGTTGCTGGTCCAGCCAAACCCCAAGATATCTGAAGGAGTTGCAATTTTCTATGGGAGTCCCTTCTAGGGTTTTGAAAGTAGGACTGGCGGGAGTTGGGAGAGTCTCTGCCTCATGCCGAAAGTTAAAGAGACCATTTTTTTTTTGGCATTTAAAATAAGTGGATTAGAGTGAAACCAGAGTTGAATAGCATTGAAATCTTGCTGGAGTCTGGATGCCACGTCCAGTGGGGAGGAACCTGAAGTATACAGAACTGTATCATCTGCATACATATGAATGGATGTGTGTGGGCAGGCTGATGGCAGGTCGTTTAGGAAGATGGAAAACAAGATTGGGCCAAGGACAGAGCCTTGGGGGACACCAGTAGTGACGGGGAGGGAGTCGGAAGTGCAGGTCCCAATTCTGACTGATTGGGACCTGTCAGCCAGGTAAGATTTGAACCAGCTAGTGGCTGCAGAGGAGAGCCCATTTTTGAATCTTTTATATTGTCTTCTGTTATGTTTTTCATTACATTTTTGAAGGAAAACACAAATGTAATCTATAGTTTCAAATAATATATATTTTTTTTACAATCAATAAACCAGACCTCTTTAACGAAGTGAAATGCAGCAGCACCAAGCAAGCAGTGGGGGTGCAGCTGTCCTCTTCGCTTCCCCCTAGATCCACCAGCGATTGTATGGCAAAAAAGACAGTGTTCTTCTACCACTATTCAAAATTGTCTATATATTGCAATCACTAGCGGATCCAGTCATGTGGCAGATTGGCATCCACTACCCCTTAGGCCAGCAAACAGAAGCTCCTTCAGTCTAATTTGAACTTTAAAGGAAAACTCTAAATCCACAGCCTCCCGCCCCTGAAAGGCTAACCCCCCGATCCAGCGTTTTATTTAGAAAAGTGTATTTTTATCGCACTGCTACTTACTTTATTTTTATTTTAAAAAGTCCACGAACCTGGAATATGGCGGACATGTGGTGCGGTGACGCACCATGCACTTCAATACAAAAGTATTGAAGTGCATGGTATGTCACTGCATGTTTACAGTAAATGGAGCCCCCCAGCATCCGCCATATTCCCGGGTCGCAGACTTTTAAAAATAAAAATAAAGTAAGTAAGAAACCGGAGAAAATGCTTTCTAAATAAATAGCTGCATTGGGGTGTTTTCCTTCGGGGACAGGGGCAGATTTAGAGAGTTTTCTTTAAAGGGAACATTTAACATTTTTGTGAGAAAGTGCAACTCCTGAACAAAAAACTGCTACTCCCTTGTAAAATTCTAGATCCTCCCCTGCCTGCAGTTAATTGATGAGCCTCTGCTTTTGCCAAATTTGCTTGTACAGCTGCTTCTCCCAAGGTTAAGTGCAAAATGCTGCAACGTTGAACATGAATGTGATGGATGAGGTCACACTGCAACTTCTGCATCTAGCCCACACATGTACAGTGCCCTGAAATTTTCAGTACACAAGTGATGCTGTCTGCACTGCGGTGGCTGCGGGTTCCCCTGCCTCCTAAGGTCAGATATGCAGTTTTCGCTAAAGAGAGTAGTCAACCAAACGTCACTCCACTGAAATCTCAGCTAAGTTTATTTTTTCTGTTTTTGGTTTTTTTTAACATTTAGTTTTATAGATTTTCATGCATATAAGACATACATTCACTGATATCTGTTACAAGTGCCCAAAGCTCTGCTCATTATGCTTTACAAGTTTGGGAATGGACACTAAAAACATGTTACAACAAACTGTTTTTAAACATATAGAACTGTGAAAGTTAATAGCCTTTTGAAAAATGTACATATGTATAGGCAGTCTGTTTATCCTGGGAATAGGTTCTTTATGGGTACTTTGTCTCTCAGTTCAGTCTTTGAAGAGGTTACGTACACGATGCAATAATTTCTCACATACATAAATAATAGCAATACATTTTATATACTATATACGTGTGTGCCAAACAGTGATAGTCTTGTATGTAGAGAGTAGTTACTGTACCTGTAAAACTGATACTTCATTTGTTTTATGGAAAAGGTTTCAATTATTTAAAAAACAAAACTGTAGTTGCTCTGTTTCTGCTCTGTGTGTTTTTCACCTTTAGCCATATTTAGTGCACTTCCCTGGTTCCAGTACAGTTCCAGGAACAGTGAAACACCATAGCACAAAGTTGGACTCATGGTAACTGTGGCTGAAAAGCAGTAGTTAAAAGGAAAAAAAAAACAAGAAGCCTGCAAATCATTTCCCAATGGTAGGGACCAAAGTGCTGCAGTCTGATTTTTAAAGAAAAACAGACACAAATAGCAGTGGTTCTCGACAACTGGTTCTATTTAACAAAAAAAAAGGATTTCTTCAAATTTTGTCTGTTCTCATATCTTTGAGTGAAATTCATATTAAACAAAAAAAAACAGGACCCACAGTTTTCACACGTGAGTCCAGGCAGCTGTATACCTAAGGCATCCTTGCATACACTGTGCTGTAAGTATTTGGGTCAAGACCACAGTTATAAAGGGGAGGCAGTATAGCACAGTGGTTAATAGCATTTAGCTGCAAGCCTGGAGAACTGGGTTTGAATCCCATAGCTACCACGTGAATACTCTGTGAACATGAGCAAGTCATTTAACCCCACTGTGCTCCCAGGATGCATCTAGAAATAAGTCTCGGCTTAGTGTGTCTTTCCAGGCAAAAAGTTGTAAAATAAAAAATGTAAAATAAACATTGTGAACCCTGTAAGGTTTTCTGCCCAAAGACACAAGAAAGGAGGAAAAATAAACTGATCTTCCTTGAGGAAATCTCTTGCAGCAGGTCACACTTACAGGAATGTTCCAGCCGCAGGCATCATTTCCATCTGGATGAGTTATCAGCGGTCGAAATTGGACCAACCCCAATGTCAACACATGTCTCCTGGTATGTATAAAAGGAGGCAGTCCCAGATGCTCTTCAGTTCTTTTCTAACTGCGACATGCATGCTACACATTCTCTTTTTCGGATTCTAGTTTCAGTCAACAATGAAAAGTTCACCAACCGTTTCCTTGCAGCATTTCTAGTTTCATTGCGTTCCTTTCCCCATGTTGTATTCAGATTCTCTGTTTCAAAAGTGTACTTTTGGCCAAAAAATCTTGACTGAGGACTTACATGAAGTCTATGTCAGGTGTTTGGGTCCTGTGCATGATACTCGTGCTTGTGTCCTGTGTCAGCGGTTTAATAAGGTCACCAAACATCGAGGACTCCAGCAACTTCGAGAGTACCTCGTGGAGCAAAATGTTGCCCTCCTGGAACAGGAACATCACTTGAAGTCCAGGGAGTCCTCATCCTCTTCCTCTGGGTCCCACTGTTCCAGTCAGAACTACTCATTGAGAAGCACAAGCTGACGCTCAGGAGAAACCTAAGAAACACTCTAGCAACAGTAAACGTACTACTCCTGTCTCCTCTCCGTCAACGACTAGCCTGCCTTCTTCCTCCCACTCTAGGGAGAAAGAACTGCTTAAAACAAAAGTAGTTTTGTCGACCCTTTCAGAGGCTGTTGCCATGTCATCTTCTACTCCTTCTATGACCTCTGGCTCTTCTTTTACCTGCTTGTCGACAGCCCCGTCAATGACTTCTTCAGGTATTCCTAAGCTGCAGCTTCCACCGCTGCCACCCCATCACAGGGATCTCATTATCGTCCATTGAGGACTCCTTTGGGTTCATTAATGGCCCTTCCTACTAGGGTTAGTCACGACATTCTGAGCCCTTTATCGACGGCTCTTCTGTTGACGGCCCTGGGTACTTTTGTGCACCCTTCGTCGACAACTAGATTGTTGCCTCACCCAAATCCAGTCTCTTCTATTGTACCTATACAATCGGTTCATACTACACCGATTACTACTTCTCCTCAGCTTGCTGTGGTGGATGTCCAAGCTTTGGTACATACTATTCTGGACCTCACAAAGTCCACCCCTCCCTCTCAAGGGGATGTCTGTTCGGTACCGATCTCTGTGCCTTCTAGATGTTCCTCTGTCTCTAGAATTGCCAGCTCCTCTCAGGCTTCTCTTGGTCCCATTAACAGGGACCTTCATATGGAGGACCCTTATTTACAGGAGTGGAATGTGGAGGATCAAGGGGATGATATGGAAGGTATACTTTAAACTCAGCTAGCCGTAAGTGGGCGCCTACCAAAATGGCGACCCACTTGCGGTGCAGGTAGGAGAGGGTGAGTGTGTGAGTAAGGCTACAGGATGGGGGTTCCTCACGTATATAGTGACAGGACGTCACTGTATGTATACTCGAATGGGGGGGAGCATGACAGAAGGGAGGGAGGGTTGGCCTGGCGTGGTTGTCGTGGGGCTGCTGAGCTGGCCCCATAGCGTGGTGGGTGGGTGGCAGCCTGAAGCTGCGAGGGTTCCAGGTTCAGGTCCGGGCGCGCCTGCATTTTTGTGTGCCCGGCCCAAAATTTACTTTTTTGCAGAATTTGCACCCCCCGACATGCACCCCCCTGGAGTTAAGAATCCTTTATTAATAGTGGGGTGTGGGGCACAGCCCCCCTACACCTTCTTTGTTAAATTCTAAGTCCCGGCACTGTTTTCCTGTGTGCGGAGGTGTACATCACCAAAATTGAATTTCGCCGATGTACCCTCACCATAATGACGGTCGCCTTTCGGCAATTGCCATTATGACATATAATCGATATGGAAAATGAGCCAATGTCCCCTTTATCTGTTTCTTCAGCGTCATCCATTCAGGATGAAACTCCTCCTACCCTTCTGTGTTCCCCTCCTGATGATCCTAGTTTTTCTGATATTATGTTACATCTTCAAAAGACATTTGGTTTCCAGGAGACAGAGCAAAATGCCTCCAGGCAGAAATTGGCCAGTTATTTTGGTTTTCCAGACTGTCCTTCCCTAGTCATCCCTCCATTATTAGATGCCTATGAAGATGTGATCATGGCTGCTTGGCAACAGTCCTTTACTAGCCCCATAGCTCTTAGTAAGGTGGACAGGACCTACCAGGCACTGATGGAACATCCTTATTTTACTTCCCCACCACAGGCAGACTCTGTGGTCATTAATGCAGCTCATGATAGGTCAGTACGACCTAAACATCTTAGCACCCAGCCTAAAGATAAAGAATCTTGGAAGCTTGATGTGATGGGGAAAAAGGGTGTAGGCTTCTTCTACTATGACCCTCAGAATCCTGAACTATATGTGTCATCTACTCAAATATCAGGAGGAGATTTTGAAGGCGACTCGGTCCTCCATATAATCCCTCCTGGATGCTGCTCCTAAAGAGGACCTTATTACAGAATTAACTACTGCCTTGGCTGTTGGCCATAATCTGTTGATGGTGGCCTATGATGCCGTCGACTCCACAGCAAGGGCTGCATCAGCCCATATTTGTCTGAGAAGATATGCCTGTCTCTTGCTTTCTGGATTTGCCCCAGACATCCAGCAAGCCATCTTAAATGCTGCACCTTTTAAAGATGACAAACTGTTGACCTCAAAACTAGGACATGTTGACATCTTTACAGGCCTCAGGTCATACCTTGCAGTCTGTAGGCTCTCTCACTCTGTTGTACCCAGTCCAAATCTTATTGTAAGAGTAATTTTCACAGGCCTGCCAACAGACAATGGTCTACTCCCAGTCAGCAGCTCAATAACAAAAGGAAAGCTCAAGTGTCCCCACCAGGACCAGGAGCTAATCCAAAGGCAAGCCATTATGTCCCTTCTGTCCCCCAAATGGGACAACCTACCACCTAAAGGTCCTCCCTCGCCCATGAGATTAGAGGCCTGTCCCAAGGCTGCCAGGGGAAAATTCTCCCTACATTTCCAGGGTTGGCAAAATATAACCTTGGATGCATGAATCCTTCAGTTGATACAGGCAGGTCACACCTTGGAGTTAATGGAGGTTCTGCCCCTTATGCCCCCCAGGGCCTCCCATTAACCCCCTGACCAGCGATCAGTACTGGCAGGGGAAATACAAGCCCTTCTGATGAAAAACGCAGTAGAACCTGTTCCCCTTCCCCAGAGAGGCAGGGGCTTCTTTTTTTTCTGGTGCCAAAATGGATGGGAGATCTGCGGCCCATTCTCAATCACGGCATCCTCAGTCTCTATATACAGTACAAAAATTCAGAATGGTAACCCTTCCAACACTCCTGCCTCTACTGAACAAGGGGGATTGGCTTTGTTCTTTGGATATGAAGGATGCCTACCTCCATATCATGATTCGCCCTGCTCACAGGTGGTTTCTCCACTTCTGTTTTTGGGATCATCTTTATCAGTTCAGAGCCCTTCCTTGCGGTCTGTCCTCGGCCCCCCAAGTTTTCACGAATTGCCTTGCAGTGGTAGCCACTGCTCTCCACAGGAAAGGCCTCAATGTCTTTCTCTACCTGGACAATTGGCTTCTAAAGGCTCCTTCCAGTGCTCAGTTGGCATCAGTGTTATCGCAAACACTTCAGATGTTTTCCCCTGGAATCACGATCAACATATAAAAATCCAAAATGGATTACACTCAATGTCTTCAATACATAGGGGCTGTCCTAAATATTTCTATGGGATTAGCCTTCCTACCCAGAGACCAAGCAGACAAACTGATTATGCTGGCATCTCAGATGAGCAACGGTCGTTATGTCTCGGCTCGGGACTACCTCTGCCTCCTTGGTCATATGGGAGTGGCCATTTTGACCATTCTTTAAGCCAAACTACACATGAGAGTACTTCAGTGGACGCTGAGAGTCCAATGGGACCAAAGAAAAAATGATTTTGACGCTCAGGTTCTGATATCATCCCTAGTAGTGTGTGAATTGCAATGGTGGATGTCTCTAGATCACCTTCTGTGTAGGGTCCCGTTCCAGGCCCTCATTCTTTGCCTCATTCTGACCACCGATGCCTCCCCCCACAGTTTGGGAGCCCATCTGGTGGATGTTCAAACCCAAGGAAACTGGAACACTCTGGAAGCGCGCTTACACATCAACATCCTAGAGATGAGGGCGGTCCTGTACGCCCCTACAGGCTTTTGAGACCCTACTTCCCCCAGGGTTGTCTACAGATTCAGGCTAACAGCTCAATGGTTGTTCATTATCTGAACAAGCAAGGTGGCACCCATTCTTACTCTCTGTGTAGGGAATCAATGAGAGTGTGGCACTGGGCAATCCAAAGAGGGATACATCTAACGGCAGTACATGTCCTGGGCATCACAAACACCTTAGCAGATGCACTAAGCAGATCCAAAATTCAGAAACATGAATGGGAGATTCTCCAGGAAGTTCTGGAAGACCTATTCCTCCATTTGAGTTGACCACACATGGACTTATTTGCCTCTCCACACAACACCAAACTGCCTCACTATTGCTCGCTATATCCAGTTCCTGGAACTTTATGGCTGGACACGTTAATCTCGTTCCTGGACAGGAAGATTTCTGTACACATTCCCTCTCATATAGAGGGTTCTACTCAAACTTCTCAGGGACAAGGCTTCCATAATCCTAATCACGCCGCTATGGCTGAGACAGGTCTGGTTCTCATTGTTACATCAGTTGATTGTCCTGCACCCTCTACCTCTTCCCATTTGCCCTGCCCTGCTAACTCAGGCCAGGGGCACCCTTATTCATCCCAACCTTCGCTCCTTGCATCTGCTTGCCTGGATCCTGAGGACATAGTCCTTTCCAGGTTTCAGGTCTCACCACGAGTAGTGGAGGTTCTACGAACGACCCGTATGCTGTCTACCTGATCTTCCTATTCTGTAACATGGAAGAGGTTTTCTGTGTGGGCTAAAGATCAGGATTTAGACCTGTATACTTGTCCACCACAATGTGTACTGGACTATTTACTCTCCCTGTCTGATGGTGGCCTCAAATACTCCTCCATCAGGGTCCATTTATTGGCTTTTTCAGCTTTCCATATTTTAGTGGAAGACAAACCTTTGACCCAACTGCAAGTGATGAAAACGTTTTTAAAAGGTATCCTTCATCTCTGGCCCCCTATTTGGGACCCAGTCCTTCCTTGGGACCTGAATTTTGTTCTTGGAAAAACTTGTGTTGCATTCTTTTGAACTGGCAGCCTCATATGAGCTGCATTTTGTCTCCTGGAAAACTCTTTTCTTTTTTAGTTGCGATTATGTCTGATAGACATATTTCGGAATTGCATGCACTGATGTGCAAAGAGCCCTACCTGAATTTTCATAAGGATATGGTGTTATTACATATGTATTTTATTTATTTATTTATTGAATTTTGATGACCGGGTAGGCCCACTGGGCCCCGAAAGTCCCTCTTTCAGGGGCGACCCGGGAATACTAATACAGACATATATGAACTTTGTGCAGTAACACAACATAGGTAATCATGGGTATACAGTATTCGGCTGTTTACACATAGCAGTAGTAATTAGGCTATTGTAGATCATTATGATAAGTTGTAATTAGAGCATTAAACAATTGTCAAGCAGGTATGCGAACAACATTAGGGTACCATAGGTAAGGCCCAAAGCGGGCATTCGGGAGGTTAGTTGTAGAGGTAGGAGGAGAAAAAAGAAGAAGAAGAGAAAAGAAACAGAGAAACATAGAATTTGACGGCAGATAAGGACCTCTTGGCCCACCCAGTCTGCCCATTTTCCTACCTAACAGATAAGCTGCAGATCCTAGTTAACCAACAGCTTACTTCCTCCTACACCCCACTAGGACTGCCTTATGCCTGTCCCATGCATTCTTGAAGTCCCCCACTGTTCTTGACTCCACGACCTCCTCAGGGAGGCTGTTCCATGCATCCACAACCCTCTCAGTGAAAAAATACTTCCTCACATTACCTCTGAGCCGTCCCCCCTCTATCTTCAAATTGTGCCCCCTTGTTCTTGCACATCTCTTTTTCTGGAAGATGCTACCCTCTTGGACTTTGTTAATTCCCTTGAGGTACTTGAAAGTTTCTATCATGTCCCCTCTCTCCCTTCTTTCCTCAAGGGTATACATATTAAGCTCCTTTAGTCTTTCTTCATATGTCTTCTGGTGCAGACCCTGCACCATTTTGGTTGCCCTCCTCTGGACAGCCTCCACTCTGTCTATGTCTTTGCGGAGATGGGGTCTCCAGAACTGCACACAGTACTCCAGATGAGGTCTCACCAACTGTCTGTACAGAGGGATAACAACTTCCTGTTTTCTACTATTGATGCCTCTTCCTATGTATCCCAGTATCCCCAAGCCTTCCTTACTGCCTTCTCACATTGCTTGCCCACCTTTAGGTCATCTGATATAATTACCCCAGGTCCTTTCTATTTTACTGTTGTCAGTATCTCACCCCCATTGTGTACTCTTCCCTGGGTTTTGTTTCCCATGTGCATTACCTTGCACTTCTTTGCATTGAATCTGAGCTGCCATACATTTGACCATTCCTCCAACCTTGCCAAGTCCCTTCTCATCCTTTCCACCTGTCTTGTGTATCAACCCTGTTGCAGATCTTTGTGTCATCTGCAAAGAGACATACTTTTCCTTCAGTTCCTCTGCAATGTCACTTATAAAGACATTAAAAGGACCGGTCCCAGTACTGAACCTCATGTGACCCCGCTAGTAACCCTCCTTTCTTCACTGTGTACTCCATTTACTACTACCCTTTAGTCCTGTTGTCTAGCAATTTTTATCAGGCTATCACCTGGGACCCACTCCAAGGCTGGCGATCTTGTGTATTAATCTTTTGTTTGGGACTGTATCAAATGCCTTGCTAAAATCTAGGTAGGCCATGTCGACAGCCCCTCCCTGGTCTATTACTTTGGTCATCTAGTCAAAGAAATCAATTAGATTCGTCTGACAGGACCTTCCCATCGTGAATCCATGCTGCCTTGGGTCCTGTGCCCCACTGGCCTCTAGGTACTCAACAGTTCTTTCTTTTAGAAGTAATTCCATCATTTTCCCTACCACTGAGGTCAAACTAACTGGTCTATAGTTTCCTGCCTCTGTCCTGCTCCCACTTTTGTGAAGAGGAATCACATCTGCCCTCCTCCAGTCCTTGGGTACCACCCCATCCTCCCATGATTTGTTAAAGAGAATAGTCAGCGGTGTCACTAGTTCTGCCCTTAGTTCTTTTAGAATTCTTGAGTGAATCCCAACAGGCCCCATTGCTTTGTCCACCTTCAATTTTATTAGTTCTTTCAGAACCTTTTGTTCTGTAAATGGACTGGTATCGACCCCCCTCTTCAGAGTGTTTCTCTTGTTTGGTTTAGGTAACTCCCCCTCCTCTTCCTTTGTGAATACTGAGCAGAAATATTCATTCAGTATCCCTGCTTTTTCACTGTCACCCTCTACCCACATTCCTTCCCCTTTATTAAGCTTCAGTATCCCTCCTTTGGTCTTTCTTCGCTCCCTAATGTACCTATAAAAGGTCTTATCCCCCTTCTTAACAGAATTGGCTATCCTTTCCTCGGTTTAGGCCTTTGCTATTCTGACTGCCTTCCCAGCCTCGTTCTGCTTTAACTGATAAAGTTCTTTGTCCTGCTCCTTCTGTGTTTCCTTATATTTCCTGAATGCTGTCCTTTTCTCCTTAACCTTCCCTGCCACCTCTTTTTGAGAACCATAGCGTTTTCTTCGTTGTGTTTTTATTGATTTGCTTTACACAAAGGGTTGTTGCCTCTGTGATGGCTGTTTTGATCACTCCCCATTGTTCCTCCACCCCTCCTTCTTGCCTATTTGCTAGTGCTTTTCTGAGGCACTCTCTCATTTTCCCAAAGTCAGCCCTCCTAAAGTCCAGTACTCTTGCTTTTGTATGGCTTGATTGTATGGCTGTGTTTATCGTGAACCACACTGTTAGTACTAACTTGTTGGGGTGGGGGTGGAGTTATAGGTCGTGGTGGTAGTGTCAGGTGCAGTGGCACTGGCATACACTTTTAGCTAGGAGATGAGTTTTGAGTCTGGTGCAGAAACACTGCACTGAAGGAGTTTCTCTCACCTCCAGTGGGAGGTGGTTCCATAAGGACGGGAAAATAAAAGAGAAGGATTTCTGGCCTGCCTTAGTCCTAGCCTTGGGAACCTCTAGCAACATTTGGCCCGAAGACCTAAGGCTGCGCTGGTTACTCTTTACTATGAGGAGTCCTTCGAGGCTAGGGGAAGGGGAAGGTCTAATTATCTTTTTGGCCAGGCAGAGCAAGGGGTAGCTAAAGCATGCTTCGAAGGATGGCCTGTTAAGTTTTACTAGCGCCTCACAGTGGTGGCTCCTAGAGTGGGATAGGGTGGCAAAGCGGGTCACTTTGTTGTATAGGACCTGTAGTTTACTAAATTCCCGCTTCGAGATGCCCTGTGTGACCGGAGCAGCAAAAGTCAATGTAGGAAGTAGGACACTCACTGCTGTAGCAGTCCTAGCTTCAAGGGTTAGCAGATCCTTAACCCGGTATAGTAACCCAAGTTTGGAGTGAATTACTTTTGTGACTTGGTCCACGTGTTGTTTGAACGTGAGGCCTTGATCAAGGATGAGGCTGAGGTATTTTGTGGAAGGAACAACTTCTAGCTTGTTGCCATCGAGAGATGAGAGTTGGAGAAGTTGCGATCTGTCTTGTCCTAAGGCTCTTGGACCGAACAGCATAACTTTGGTTTTTTTGGTGTTAAGGACCATTTTGTTCTTAATGAGCCACCTCTCCATGATATCAATATCTTTTTGGAGAGAACTAGATAGGTCACCCAGGTTATTGGAGGATATGTAAATAACAGCATCATCCATGTATTGGATTAAATTGCTGCATCCACAGTGCTTGTGCAGTTCATTGACGAACAACGAGAACATAAGGGGCCCTAGTATAGACCCTTGTGGCACTCCCTCCGTTAGTGAATGAGGTTTGGAGAGTCTGTCCTGCCACCTGACTCTCTGAGTCCGACCTGTGAGGTAGCTTTTTATCCAACTGAGGGCGTGGGCATCTAGGCCTAAATGGAGGAGTTTTTGGAGGAGTAGTTTGTGATCTACTCGGTCGAATGCCTTGGAGAGGTCTATGAAAACCACCCCTGTGCTGGATCCAGCATCCAGGTCTTTGAGTACATCCAAGGAAAGTTTGGTTAGGGCAGTGTCAGTCCCATGCTTGGCTCTAAAGCCGTGTTACGATGGGGACAGAAGCGTGTGAGCTTCCAAGTACTCCTTGAGTTGGGCATACACTATTTTCTCCTGTATTTTTGCCAGGGTACAGAGCAGGGAGATAGGCCTGTAGTTTTCAATGGGTTCTGCAGGCCCTCCCTTATGGATTGGAACCACGTGCGCCTGTTTCCACAATTCAGGGACATAACCCTCGAGTAGGGACCTATTGATCAGCCAGGTGAGTGGCTGCGCGAGCACAGGGGCACCCTCCTTTAGCAGTCTCGCTTTAAGTCCATCCGGGCCTCCTGAACGTGTTGTTTTCAAGGTTTTAAGGATAGCCAGGACCTCTTTTACTTTGGCAAGCCTCAAGTGGAAGAGTGGGCAGTCAAGCGATTGAGGAGCCGGCGGGGCGGCCAGGTTTTTTTGTGCCGATGGACCTGCCAGGAGTTTATCAGGGTTGGTGAAGTACGTATTTAGGGTCTCAGCAATTTATGCCGCATCATGTAGTGCCGTTCCATTAGCTATGATGGGGCCCGAGATAAACTTTTTTTTTCCCTTCGTTAGTTCATTGATATGGGACCAGAAGGTCCTGGGGTTGCCAAGGTTGGATTTTTGGAGATGATTAAAATAATCCTTTCAAATTTACTTTGAATCAAACCATACACTTGCCTGTGTATTATGCGGAGCGTACTAATCTAGGAGAGTCCCTGCTCCATATATTAGATGTGCATAGAAATTTTATGATATTATCTTCTTTGCACCAAGCAATTGCGCAAATCAGCACAGCGTTTTGTTTCTTTCACCCTTGGAAAAGAGGGCAATACAGTTTCTAAGCAGTGCTTGTCTACTTGGTTGGCCAACTGCATTACATTTTGTTATAATAAACACAATGAGCCACTCCCAGGGATAATAAAGCCTCACTCCATGAAAGGCATGGTGGCCTCAGCAGCGTGCTTTAGAGGCGTTTCAGCAACAGAAATTTGTGAAGCAGCTACCTGGTCCACTGTACATACAGTACCTTCACTAAACATTACTGCCTGGACATTGCATCCAAAAAATGAGCCAATTTTGGCCAGAATGTGCTTCAGGGGCTGTTGTCCAAATATCATAGCATAGTATGGTATGAGACATTAGCTAATATGGCCATATACTCACCTTTCAACTACAAATATGAGAATTTCTCATCACCCATATAATTATCCAGTGTTGATTTGAAATAATCCAATGCTTTACACGTCACTACAGCTTCAGGTGGGTTATTCCAAGCAGATATGACTCTTTGGGAGAACCAATGAGCCCTGTGCTCAGCTTTAAATGTTGACCTTTTTAGTTGAAGGCTATTTTTTCTATTAACTCTGTCTAGACATTTAATTTCCAAACCAATACACTTCCTTATGTCATCATGTTGTACGGCGTTGTATACCATACACATGTCAGATTCCTAGATTTTTTTTTTATTTCATTGCTTCCTCCCCATTTACCTCCCAGCTGCTGGGGACTCATTCCAATAGGTGTGACCTACTGCAAGAGATTTCCTCAAAAAAGATAGTACAGTTGCAAGAGACCTTACCATAACAGTAGATCTTCGAGAGAATCTCTTGCAGCAGGTCATGCTGCCGCTCTTTCCATCCCCCTTGCTTCTTGCGTCAGGAGGGTGACATGCTCCTACTCTCTACAAAATATGTTTTACGGGCTCCTTATTCCTCCTCGGTTACCCTCAGAGGGCTGTTAACTCATATCCTCATATATGGTCACTGAGGTAGAAAACATAGAAACATAGAATTTGATGGCAGATAAGGACTGCTTGGCCCACCCAGTCTGCCCATTTCCCTACCTAATGGATAAGCTGCAGATCCTAGTTAATCAGCAGTTTACTTCTTTCTACCTCCACCCCCTAGAATTGCCTTATGACTGTCCCATGCATGCTTGAATTCAACCACTGTTTTTGACTCCACAACCTCCTCTGGAAGGCTGTTCCATGCATCCACAACCCTCTCTGTGAAAAAATACTTCCTTACATTACCTCTGAGCCGCCCCCCCCTCTATCTTCAAATTGTGAACCCTTGTTCTTGCACACCACTTTTTTTGAAAGATGCTACCCTCTTGGACTTTGTTGATTTCCTTGAGGTACTTGAAAGTTTCTATCATGTCCCCCCTCTCCCTCCTTTCCTCGAGGCTATACATATTAAGCTCCTTTAGTCTCTCTTCATATGTCTTCCGGTGCAGACCCTGCACCATTTTAGTTGCCCTCCTCTGGACAGCTTCCATCCTGTCTATGTCCTTGCGGAGATTGGGTCTCCAGAACTGCACACAGTACTCCAGATGGGGTCTCACCAGCTGTCTGTACAGAGGGATAACAACTTCCTGTTTTCTACTGGTGATGCTTCTCCCTATGCATCCCAGTATCCCCCAGCCCTCCTTACTGCCCTCTCACATTGCTTGCCCACCTTAAGTCATCTGATATGACTCACCCCAGGTCGCTTCTTTTGTTGTTGTTAGTATCTCACCCCATTGTGTACTCTTCCCTGGGTTTTGTTTCCAGGTGCATTACCTTGCACTTCTTAGCATTGAATCTAAGCTGCCATACATTTGACCATTCCTCTAACTTGCCAAGTCCCTTCTCATCCTTTCCACCCCACCTTGTGCATCAACTCTGTTGCAGATCTTTGTGTCATCTGCAAAGAGACATACTTTTCCTTCCAGTCCCTTTGCAATGTCGCTTATAAAGACATTGAAGAGGACCGGTCCTAATACTGAACCCTCATGTACCCCACTAGTAACCCCCCTTTCTTCAGAGTGGACTCCATTTACTATTACCCTCTGTGTCCTATTCTCCAGCCAGTTCTTTACCCAGGCTATCATCTTGGGACCCACTCTCAGGCTGGCTAACATGTATATTAATCTTTATGTGGCCTGTGTCAAATGCCTTGCTAACGCTCTAGGTAGGCCATGTCCACAGCCCCTCCCTGATCTACTAGTTTGGTCACCCAGTCAAAGAAATCTATCAGATTCATCTGGCATGACCTTCCTGTCAGAATCCATGCTGTCTTGGGTCCTGTGCCCTCTGGCCTCTAGGTACTCGACAGTTCTTTCCTTCAGAAGTGATTCCATCATTTTCCCTATCACTGAGGTTAAACTAACAGGTCTGTAGTTTCCTGCTTCTGCCCTTCTTGAATTCCACCACTGTTTTTGATTCCACAACCTTCTCAGGAAGGCTGTTCCATGCATCCACAACCCTCTCTGTGAAAAAATACTTCCTCACATTACCTCTGAGTCATCCACCCTCTAGCTTCAAATTGTGCCCCCTTGTTCTTGCACATCTCTTCTTTGAAAGATGCTACCCTCTTGGACTTTATTAATTCCCTTGAGGTACTTGAAAGTTTCTATCATGTCCTCCCTCTCCCTTCTCTCCTCGAGGCTATACATATTAAGCTCCATAAGTCTCTCTTCATATGTCTTCTGGTGCAGACCCTGCACCATTTTAGTTGCCCTCCTCTGGACTGCCTCCATCCTGTCTGTCCTTGCGGAGACTGGGTCTCCAGAACTGCACACAGTACTCCAGATGGGGTCTCACCAGCTGTCTGTACAGAGGTATAACAACTTCCTGTTTTCTACTGGTTATGCCTCTCCCTGTGCATCCCAGTATCCCAGGCCCTACTTACTGCTCTCTCACACTGCTTGCCCACCTTTAGGTCATCTGCTGAGTACCCCCCGGTCCCTTTCTATTTTTGTTGTTGTTAGTATCTCACCACCCACTGTGTACTCTTCCCTTGGGTTTTTGTTTCCCAGGTGCATTACTTTGCACTTCTTAGTATTGAATCTAAGCTGCCATACATTTGACCATTCCTCCAACCTGGCCAAGTCCCTTCTCATCCTTTCCACCCCACCTTGTGTATCAACTCTGTTGCAGATCTTTGTGTCGTCTGCAAAGAGACACTTTTCCTTCCAGTTCCTCTGCAATGTCACTTATAAAGATATTAAAGAGGACTGGTCCTAGTACTGAACCCTGCAGTACCCCACTAGTAACCCCCCTTTCTTCAGAGTGGACTCCGTTTACTATTACCCTCTGTGTCCTGTTCTCCAGCCAATTCTTTACCCAGGCTACCATCTTGGTACCCATTCCCAGGCTGGCCAACTTGTATATTGATCTTTTGTGTGGGACTGTGTCAAATGCCTTGCTAAAATCTACATAGGCCATGTCCACAGCCCCTCCCTGATCTACTACTTTGGTCACCCAGTCAAAGAAATCTATTAGATTTGTCTGACATGACCTTCCTTCTGTGAATCTATGTTGCCTTGGGTCTTGTCCTCCTCTGGCCTCTAGGTACTCAACAATTCTTTCCTTCAGAAGTGATTCCATTATTTTCCTAATCACTGAGGTTAAACAAACAGGTCTGTAATTTCCTGCTTCTGCCCTGCTCCCACTTTTGTGAAGGGGAATCACATCTGCCCTCCTCCAGACCTCAGGTACCACCCCATCCTCCCATGATTTGTTGAAGAGGGTGGTCAGTGGTGTCACTAGTTCTACCCTTAGTTCTTTTAGAATTCTGGGATGAATCCCATCAGGCCCCATTGCTTTGTCCACCTTCAGTTTTAAGAGTTCTTTCAGAACCCTTTCTTCTGTAAATGGGCTGTTATCAACTTCTTTATCCAGAGTGTTTCTATTGCTTGTTTTAGGTACCTCCCTTCTTCATTTGTAAATACTGAGCAAAAATATTTGTTTAGTATCTCTGCCTTTCATAGTCACCCTCTGCCCCAATTGCGTCCTCACTATCCCTCCCTTGGTCTTCTTCGCCTCCTGATGTACCTAAAAAGGTTTTATCCTTCTTAACTGAGTTGGCTGTCTTTTCCTCAGTTCGGGCCTTTGCTGTTCTGACTGCCTTCCCAGCTTCCTGTTGCTTTAACTGATACAATTCTCTGTCCTGCTCCTTCATGATTCCTTGTACTTCCTGAATGCTTTCTTTTTCTCTTGAACCTTCACTGCCACCTCCTTTGAGAACCATAGTGGTTTCTTACATCGTTTTGTTTTGTTTATTTGCTTCACACATAGGCTTGTTACCTCTGTGATGGCAGTTTTTATTATTCCCCATTGTTCTTTCACCCCTCCTTCCTGCCCATTTGTTAGTGCATTCCTTAGGCACTCACCCATTTTGGCAAAGTCAGCCCTCCTGAAGTCTACTACTTTTGCCTTTGTATGGCTTGATGCTATTGCTGTGTTTATTGTGAACCATACTGTTCGATGGTCGCTAGTTCCCAGATGGCTACCCACTTCTACATCTGTGATCCTCTCTCCATCTCCATTTGAGAGAACCAGGTCTAAGATTGCTCCCTCTCAAGTGGGTTCCAATACTAGTTGTCTAAGGCATGCCCCCTGTAAGGCATCTAGAATAACTCCACTCATAGAAGTGGCTGCTGCAACTGCACTCCAGTTAACATCTGGCATATTCAGATCACCCATCAGCAATAGCTCCCCTTTTTCTGCCATTCTAAGTATACTTTCTTTCATTTCCTTGTCCATTTCCTCCCCCTGAGAGGGGGGGGTCTGTATACAACCCCTGCGCGGATTATGATGCCATTGCCTGTCTTCAAATTGACCCACAGTGCTTCTTCTCCGTGCTTACCCTTTTGTTCTGTTGCTTTGATTCCTTCCCTTATGTAGAGAGCTCCTCCTCCTCCTCTTTTCCCTCCCTGTCCCTCCTGTAGATAGTGTATCCTGGTATGTTTACATCCTAGTCATGGTTCTGTGTGTACCATGTTTCTCTGACTGCCACAATATCCAGATGTTCCTCCTCCATCAAGGCCACTAATTGAGGAAGCTTGTTACCCAGACTACAGGCATTGGTACTCATTGCTCTCCATTTTGTGATGGCTTTACCTTCTGTAGCAGCATCCCCACTGACCTTTCTACCTTTGTCTTTTCTCATTTAGTACCCTGTTATGTGGGGAGGCTGGATTCCTGCTGCTTATCAGTGCCTCCCCTTGACTAGTTTAAAAGCTTGCCAATTAAGCGTTTAAACCGATTGCCCAAAAGACGTGTTCCCTTCCTGGACAGATGCAGACCATCCTGCCAGTATAGGCTAGTGTCCCTCCAGGTGAAACCCCAGTCCCCAGTGAAGCCAAACCCCTGTGTGCCACACCATTTTTTCAACCATTCGTTAAATTGCATGGTGCAAAGTACCCTCGCCTCACCAATGCCACTGACAGGCAGTACCTCTGGGAAGGATACTGTGTGTGCTACTTGTCTTAGGCCCTTCCCCAACTCTACAAAGTCCTTCTGCACTGCTCTAATCTCATGGTGAGCCAAGTCATTTGTCCCTAGGTGGACAATGACGTCCAGCTCAGACTCCCGTGCAACTGTTCTCGTGATCCTAAGGATGCCCTTCCTGTCCCTCCAAGCCATGGCACCAGGAAGGCACCTTACTTCAGTTTTCCCTGCTCCTCCCAGTTCTATCCCCCTAATAATTGAGTCCCCCACCAGGAGCTGCTTCCTTTCCCTGTGGTGTCCTCTGCCTCCTTCCTGAGGGCCTCCCTTGTGACAGCTGTCTGTAACCTCCTTAGTCTCCTCTGCGGACTCATCCATAGGGGAATTATGCTCCCCCAGAATGCTGTATGGATTGTGAAGTGGAACAACTGACTGGGTGTGCCTCTGTTCCACCACCCATACCCTCCCTGAGCCCACTGTGGTCCAACTGCGGCGCTTTCTTCGCAACCTCTGAGGTAGTGGTGGTGGCTCTGGTGCTCCCTGGATGGGGGAGGTTCCCTTACTACTGTCCAGTGCAGCCTGGGGGAAGGTTCCCTTACTACTGTCCAGTGTGGCCTGAAGACGGCCAACCTCCTCCCTCAGGGCAGAGAGTTGTCTGCAAACAGGGCAGCATCTCAGCCTCCAGAAAGACTCCCGGAAGACTGCTGCCCTACAGCCATTACATTGCACTACTCCCCACATGTCTGTCTACCTTCTTGTTTATTTTTTATTTATTTATTTTTTGATTTGTTTTGTGTGTGTGTGTGAGAGAGATTGGTTTGTTATATAGAAATATATATATTATACAGTGTGTATGCTTATATTGTCAGTGCAGTGTGCTAAAGAGGATATGACAGTGATACGCACCTTGCCCTCTTGAGGAAATGATGTCAGAACCCCAAGTATAAAGGAACTATTTCCAGAGGTGGGTGGGGTGAGGGTGGAAGGGGTTGGGCCTAAACTGTGCCCTCACGAAACAATCGGCTAAAAGCTCTGACCTACCACTGCGATGAGTGCCTTCCTGTCAGCAAGATGCCCTACACGACAATTTGACAGAGAAAATACCCTGCTAATTAAACAGAGAAAAATCCAAACATCCAAGTCAGACACAGGAAAACCTCCCCAGCCCCAAAACAGCCTGGTGATTTGTGCTCTGAAAACAGTCAGCCCCAAAACAAGTCAGCTGTGCACAAGGATAGACACAGTAAACAGTATTCAGTCCCTGTGGGTTTAAACTCTTCCTGCACTGAAAATCTTAACAATTGTAACAAAAGTAAAGCAAGGTCCACCTCTCTCTGTTGATTGAAAGACTGCCTTTTCTGATAATTCTAAGTTCCTTATTTCACCTTTCAATTAGAAGTAGCCTCCACCTGAAGAATATTAATTTTCCTAATGAATCTGCTACAAACCAAAGACCGTTGTAAATTGTGAGATTCACCTCCCTCTGTTGTGAGCACAACTCACTTTTTTGCAAATCCTAAGTCCAGTGTTGCAGCTTCCAGCCAGAGGTAGCTTCACCTGAAGAATATTAGGTTTTCTGATGAGCCTGCTAAAACCACTTGCTTATAGTACTGTTGTTATCAGGTCTGTAAGACCCTTCCAAAGCTATTGGCTGATAAGTAGCTGTGATGTAAGCACTTCCTGACACAGTCTGGCCTGGCCTTTTAAAGCACACAGAGATAAACACAAAATATGAGAAAAGAACTGAGGAGCATCTGGGACAGTCCCCTTTTATATGTACCAGGACACAACACATGGTGTCGTCTGCAGAACCTGCAATCCCCTTGAGTCCCTGTTTGGACTGCCTGATCCAAATATTCCAAAGAAGCAGCTTTTCCTAGAACTAGAGGACATGATGGAGCAGTAGCCCACTATTTCCCAGAGTCAGATCAACAAATAGATCTGACTTATTGACTTTTCTCTAAATTAATGACAATTAAAAAATGCTTTACTTCTGCTTTTCCTGAATTGATTTAAATACATCCTTATTGCCAAGCATAATTCTGTTTAGCCAATAAATTGAGTGTGTCCTACTGTAAAATAGTTAAAAGATGCATTTAAATCTAAAATTATTATAGCTTCATCGTAATATTTGGCTGTAACATTAACATTCTACAGGTTAAAGCAAATATCTTGTTTTAAAACTAGCTGTAGAATGGGGAAAATGTATTTGAGGAAGTGAAAAAGAAAGCAGCAGGCTAAACCAGTTTCCTCTACAGCACATAAGTTATACTGTATCATTAGCATTTGTAAGTTGCAAACATTATTATTATTATTGAGTGTGCCTTATAAACAGTTTTAAGATACATTTAAAACAAGAATGATTATAGCTTTTTTTGTGATATTAACGGTTTACAGTTTTAAAAGAAAAAATATTTATGCAACATATGTAGCCAAATAAACCGTGGGATAAATTCATTTATTCTCACTTCCATGGGATAAACGGTGGTTCAAATATTTATCCCACACCCTGCCGTCACTCAACCACCGTTTATCCCACACCCTGCCATCAATCAACACCCTCTCCAGCCTGCCCTACTTCCACTTACTTTCATTTCCTTTCTAACCCCCCCCCCCCCAACAACCAAAAAAAAGAATTCTGAATAATCCAAAGCGTGTCTTGGGCTCTTCATGCCCCACATCCTCCACTTTCCGAAATACATCTTCTCCATCACTCTCCTCAATATTCATCCCCCCGCACGCCGCAAAAACCAAGCTCCAAAGTTCACCTCCACCACTGGCTTCGTCTTCCAAGGTAGCCGACATCCAAACTCTCTCACCCGGCCATGGCGACTGTACGCTCCCCTTCTACATGCCACGCTCCTGCCGCTATCTCCACCACGCCCGCTCCCTCTCAAATACTCGGCCTGCTCCACTCACTAACTGCGCCACAACTCCAAAAACACACCCACAGCAAAGCAGCCAATCACAAGCATTTTCCCATGAAATGTCAACCCATAGAAACTGCCACACAGTTTCATTCACAAACCTCACAACCAGTCACATCCCACACACAGCCAAACCACACATACAGTAAAACGCCACTTAAGACAAAAACCTAATCACAAATAGTCCCACATAAAAATAAAAAAAATGCATAAACTTTTAAAACTATAAAACAAACTACAATGTTGCATAAATCGCACATGTGCTGGCCTTTCGTGGGATACCTAATTTATTTAAACTTGCAGTCTCTGACCCCGGTACCTCACGAGTGGCGGAACCGAGGTCACAGACTGCTCGTTTAAATAAATCAGGTATCCCATGAATGGCCAGCACACATCCCCTATATCTGCATGTCTTGTTTGAAATTAACTATAAAATGAGGAGATTTTATTTGAGTAAGTGCTAGACAGAATGCTAGCCAAACCACAGTTTCCTCAGTAGCAAAAACAGAGCTTACAAAACAATGTTCTAGTAAAGCAAGAATCTGAGATGACATTCCATTTTTAAAAAAAGATATTTTTGTTGCCACCTTGCATGATTAACACAGTTCTACAAGAACTCACTCCCAACCGCTGTGTACAGCATGCCTAGCAGAAGCGCAGCACCACCAGGCTGTACCCCCCCAGAGGCTCACTGCCGACCGCGGCAGGGACAGGACTACTCAGCGCTCCTACCAAGGAGCTCGGGACGCTGTTTTTCCAGCAAGCCCTTCTGAAGAGGTAAAGAGCACCTCTCTCACCCACCTGTTGGACTCCTGCTGTGGGGTGCTACCGGTATGGTAGCCTTAAGGACATATTTTTTATCCCCACAGGAGTTTTGATTGTTTTTGGCTGCTATCTTGTGCTGCACTTTACTTAACTTTGTGAGGGAACTGCCTGAAGCTTTAAGGGCCGATGCTCCCAGCCTAGTAATGTCGAGATTCAGCCGCTGTAGTCTCAGCTAGTGTTACTGCCTGCCTCACTGTCCTTGTACCACTATTTTGCCAGGATGTTTCATTTTTTATTGTGATGGCTCTGTTATATTGTGATAGTACTTACCTTGCTCACTGTGTTGCCATCTTGGGAAAGCCGTGCATGCGCAGTGCAAGGTTTGTCTGTATACTCTCTTCCTTTCCCGCTGCATAGTAATTTGGCCTTTGTTCTCTCCCTTCTTAGGCTGTACCCCCCCCCCCACAGGCTCACTGCCGACCGCAGCAGGGACAGGACTACTCAGCACTCCTACCGAGGAGCTCAGGACGCCGTTTTTCCAGCAAGCCCTTCTGAAGAGGTAAAGAGCACCTTTCTCACCCACCTGATGAACTCCTGCTGTGGGGTGCTAGCCCGACGACACTTCGCGTCATCTGCCCCGCCCGCCCCAATCACCCACCCACGGGCGGCGTTCAATTTATTGACCCACCCTTGTGACACCATTTCCTGCTGCTGAAATCCTATCTCCCCACTTTCCCATTTGCCCATTTGCAGGTTATAACTGCTGGCCACTAGAGGGGACTCAGCGCTCTCTCTCTCTATATTTCCTTGCCCAGATAGCACCAGTGCACCCCTTGCTGGTTCTCCACACCTATCTACAGCATCTCTCCTTTCCTCTCCTCCCCTTGGCCCCACTTTCCTGCGCTTCTCCGCCACCTGTTCAACCTATAACTACCACCCCTCTGGACCCCTACCCCAGCCCGCAATTACTGACCACTAGGAGTTGCTGCCGAGCACCCTGTTTTCAGGCCCAACCTCTGCCTGCCCCAGCGCTCATACCCTGAATTTTTGACTCCTAGCCAGGTCCATTCTCCTAATACCCTGGGCAAGTCTCGAACCTGGTACCCTGTATACCAGAGGCAGTGTCGCTACCACTGAACCAAAGTGGCACTAACAGTCACAGGCAAGCCGGCTCCACTTCTTTCTTCCATTACCCTTTTTAGCTCTTTAGCACTATGCATGCCACCCAACTTTGGACTTGCCTCGTGCTCAGCCTATGTCTGTTGCCACTGTCTCACCCATCTATCTCAGTGCGATTGCAAACTTGCCAGTCGGTTGCACCCCTCTGTGCGCTGGTACTGCACCCCTCCTGTGTATGTGAGCCAGCTCTCACACACCTTGCCACCACTGGGTGTTTCTGCCCACCTTGCCCACCCACCAGCTTCCTCCAAGCTCCCACCCCTAACCACATGGGAGACTTATCATTCTTGCTTTCCCATCCTGTACTACTCTGTCCACCCCCTGTATACTGAAACTCCCTTCCCCCCCTCGTCTGTCATAGAAATACCTTTCACCACCACCTGGCCAGGGTGTTGAGTTATGCTACTCCTCCTGTCAGGTAACATTCACCCCAACTCTGGCCCGGTTCACAACAACTCTGCTACAGGCCCCTGGACTCTGTGGTCTCAATGAATATCTGTAACCTCCTGAAAAAATTTGACTCACTCCAATGCTGGGTCACATCTCATAATCCAGATGTCATCTCCTTGGTTGAGACCTGGCTGACAAAATCCACTCCTGACTCCTTTGTCTCCTTCCCTGGATACTCCCTCTTCCGGGCTGACCGGGATGGAAGACGGGGTGGTGGCTGTGCCATCTACATTAAAGAATCCCTCACTGGACTTGCCCTACCAGCACCTGCTCTTGATTCTGGGGCTCAGGCGCTAACCCTGAAACTGACCCCTGACCTGTTAAAGGGCCCACTCTATCTAACTATAGCCTACATACCCCCTAAAAACCAAACACTGGCTCTAGCCTCCCTTACGGAATACCTTTCCTCGCTACCCCTTCCCTCGAACCAAATACTAGTGGGCGACCTAAACGTCAATTGGCTTAGCCTCTCTTCCTCCTCTGTCCATGACTCCTTTGCTGCAGTTGATATGACTCAACTCGTTACCCATCCCACTAGGACTAACCCAAAGAGAGGCACTAGTACTCTACTCGATGTGGTCCTCTCTAATCGCCCTAATCGGATCCTCGATGTCCAAGTCCTTCCTGACTCACTTAACGATCACTCCCCCATGCTTTTTCGCTGGACTTCCACAGTATCCAAACCATTAGCTCAGTCCATACTTCGACGGCGCCTGAAACCAGGTGGTCTGAAGAAACTCAAGGAACTTCTGTCCCAAATTGATTGGTCTCCTATACAGTATGCCCCTGACATTGATACGGCTCTAACCTTCTTTATCCAAATGTTCAATAAAGCCTGCGATATCTTCACTCCACTGACAGCCCGCCGTTCCAAAGTGCAAAATGCCCCCTGGGTGACCCCAGCCCTGATCCAACAACTCAAACACAGGGATAACTTTTGGCACCGTGCTACTGAAACTGGCCGGCCCAGTGATAGGCAGGTGTATGCTGCTGCCAGAAATAAGTGCACCTGGGCTATCAGAAAGGTCAAGGCTGATCACTATCAGTCTTCGCCTACCTCCTCCTGGGGGAATGCTAGAACCTTCTGGGACAATATCAAACAGTTAAATGGGAGCACACGCTCTCCTCCTCCCTCCCAGATCAATATCAATGGCACTATCTCCTCTGACCCAGCCCTTATAGCTAACTACCTCAATACCTCCTTCACGGATCTCAGCCCTATCCTCCCTAACGATTTTTTCAACCCTCTCCCCCCCCGCTGCCTGCCCCAGTCATTACACGCCCGTGCTTTCACCTTCGCCAAGTCTCTGCCCAAGAACTCAGATCTCACCTAGTCAATGCCCTTAGGAGTAATAGCACGGGCAGTGACACCCTGGATCCATGTATCCTTCAACAGGTTTTAGATCTGGTCCTTACCCCGATCACCAGCCTCCTCAATAGATCTCTCTGCCTGGGGCAATTTCCATCAGTCTGGAAAATTGCCACAGTCACACCCATTCTTAAAGGTGGAGACAGGTCCTTGGCCGGAAACTACCGGGCCTATCTCCATTCTCTCTCTCCTCTCTCCAAAGCCCTGGAAAAAGTGGTGGCCTCTCAAATTACTGACTACCTCACCAACTACAGCACTCTCTGCCCTGAACAGCACGGTTTCCGTGCTGGCCATAGTACCAGTACTGCCCTCCTAGAGTTTTCAAATTTTCTCCACTCCTCCCTAGACGTGGGCTCTCTGGCTGGTGCTGTGTTCGTAGACCTATCAAAAGCATTCAACACCGTCTCCCATCCCCTCCTGGATGCCCTCAGTCACTCTGGTTTTGCCACTGGGCCTGTCTCCTGGTGCGCCAGCTATCTGTCAACCCGCTCACACGTGTTAAAATTAGCGGGACTCACTCCGACATCTGTCCCATCCGCTCTGGTGTTCCCCAGGGCTCCATTCTTGGACTCTTACTCTTCTCCCTATACCTTAACACCCTACCAGGTTCCTGTACTGGAAATATATTACTGTATGCAGATGACGCCGTCATCTTTGCCACTGATCGTAACCCCATCACTCTCCAGGACTCCCTGCAAAGATCCTTTAATGAAGCCAAGGGCTGGTTCAAGGAACATAGACTGGTGATAAATCTCAAAAAAACAAAAACCATGATCTTCGCCCACCCACAAAACAAGTCCTGCAACTTCAAACTTCACATACACTCTAGCTCCAAGTTCCCGCTCGAGCAAGTCTACTCCTATAAGTACCTTGGGATCCATTTTGACCCCACTCTCTCCTTCCATGGCCACATCTCAGCTCTTGCCACAGCTGTAAATATCCGACTAGATATCTTACACCGGTATAAAAACTGTCTCCCCGCGAAGCCCTCCGACTCGCGGTCACCTCATCCATCCTGTCACTAGTGGATTATGGGCTGCCAGTGTGCGGTGCTGCTGATCAGACCGCTCTCAACAAAATTCGCACTATACTAAACAAGGCCTGTAGGCTAATTTCTGGGGCCCCTAGGTTAACGCACACCTGTCAGCTATATGCTAAGGCCATGCTGCTTGATCTGGATGAACACCTTAGATATCAGACCTGTATCATAACAAAAAAAAAAAACTCTCCTTGGGCTATCCCCACCAGGTCTGACAGCCACCATCCACCACGCAAAACCGCAAGTTCATACTCGTACCTCTGGCAAAACCACCCTATCTATTCCCAGGGCCAGGACCTCACACGGTTAAAGAGCCTACAGCTACAGAGACCCATCCTGGTTCAACACACTGCCCCCTTCTATCTCTGATGCCCCATCGGTATCCTGTTTCAAAACGTCCCTACGGAATCACCTACTTAATACTCAAAGCTGTAATTGTTACTAGTTTTAGCCTTGCTCAATCATTATGACAAAGCCACCTGTTTAGCTGCTTATAGACTGCCTAACTATCTTATTGTATGCATCATTCCTGTTTGTACCAACTTGTTGTATTCCCCCATTGTTGTATTCATTATTGTTGTAACATACTGTTGTGCTATGTTCTGTCTTTTTGTGACAAGGTACCTTTGTAAATGAGCCTCTGGCTCAAAGGTTTTCAAACTGCTGTTCAAATAAATAAATAAATAAATAAATAAATGTGTCATGGTCACGGGGCATACTTCTACCAGAAGTATGTCACAGTGCATACTTCTACCAGAAGTATGACATGAGGTACATCCAAAAAATATATAAATTTAGACTCATTTAAGCTAAAGAGGGCAGAAGAGAGGACGGAGCTGTGACAGCAAGTCCTTCTACCTAGGACTTCATTTGAGACATCAAGGTATAGCACTGTGTGTGTTTATAATTTGATATTATCTCTGATTATGAGCAGAGAGTGATGATACTTGCATTTTATGTTTATTTTGTATTTTCTTTTTTTATGATTGTATCTAAAAGTAGGAGAGAATTCCTCTCCAGTTAAAAATATATTGTTTGCTTACACTGCTGATCCAAATTATGTTAATTCTGTATACCAGTTTTAAGTAAAGAATTAAGACAATATGACATTTCCTGGTATTTCTTTTCGGTTAAATATTTTTACTTATAAAGTTGTTGACTTACAATACCGGGGGTAAAGCTTAATTGTGACTAGTGGTATATATAAGTTGTACCAGAATATTAAATGTAAAACAGCTATAAAGGTTTAAGATAAGGTGATTGTAATCGGACAGATAGACTAGATCATGATTGAGGTAGTGTGGTTTTAACTGAACACGTAGCCAAGTGCATGCTAACATGCACACCCAGTTAGACTTCCCCACTCAAGCAAAATTTGTGAATGGGTTGGTTTCTCCCGAAGGACTTGGGAGGTCAAAAGGTCATCCCATGTGCACGTAGTAAACCTAAGAAGGGGGTGTCAGGTTTGAACCCCAGCCAGCGCAACTTACAATACCGGGGGTAAAGCTTAATTGTGACTAGTGGTATATATAAGTTGTACCAGAATATTAAATGTAAAACAACTATAAAGGTTTAAGATAAGGTGATTGTAATCGGACAAATAGACTAGATCATGATTGAGGTAGTGTGGTTTTAACTGAACATGTAGCCAAGTGCATGCTAACATGCACACCCAGTTAGACTTCCCCACTCAAGCAAAATTTGTGAATGGGTTGGTTTCTCCCGAAGGTCTTGGGAGGTCAAAAGCTCATCCCATGTGCACGTAGTAAACCTAAGAAGGGGGTGTCAGGTTTGAACCCCAGCCAGCGCACGTCGGAGGTGGTTCCAGGTTGATTGCTGATAAATCATCTGGATGGAAATGATGCCTGCGACTGGAACGTTCCTATAAGTGTGACCTGCTGCAAGAGAGTCTCTCGAAGATCTCCTGTTATGGTAAGTTCTTACTCAACTGTACTTTCTAGGCATAGTATACAGTTCACATCCATACAACCCAGCCGGCTTCCCCTTGTGGAACCAGGGGATATGCCACTCAGTGATGGGAGGAGCTTAGCTTGAAAATGTCTTATGAACTGTGCTTCCTCTCTTGGAAGACATTGTTGCTCATTGCCATGTCATCTGCTAGATATATTCTGAGTTCTGGTTGCGGAGCCTCCATACCTTTTCCCCCACAAGGATCGAGTTACATTGCATACGAATCCTCATTTACTGCCAAAGGTTGTTTCTGAGCATACTCTAAACTTTACTTTCTGGTTTATTTCTTGACTCCCACGGATAGCAGGGAACATCTTCTGCACATGTAATGGTACTGTGATCATGTAAAGGTTTCTAGGAAGTTCTCTTAGCTATTTGTGGTTTTCCCCTCCAGGATGGTGGGCTCCCTTATTTCTAAGCAGGGCCTTTCCAAATGGTTGGCCTGGTGCATTAATTTCTGTTACTGGCAGGATGGTAAGCAGCTTCTTGGTCCTGTCTGTGCTCTTTCCTCTTGTGGCATGGCTGCTCCAGTGGCCTGTTTTCAGAATGTCTGTTGCTGATGTCTATGCTGCTGCCACTTGGAATGCTGTTCACACATTCACAAAACATTAGTCTGGACATCATCACTTGTAGACATGCCAGATTTGGCCATACTGTCCTGCAAGGCCTCCCTCAGGGTACCTTTTTTTTTGGTAACTGAGTAAGACCCACTAGACTCAAGGCATGTTTTCTAGAGTGACCTGAGACCACTGGGGCGGTTAAGTGACTTGCTCAGGGTCACACAATATGCAGGTGGAGGTTGTGGAAATTAAACCCATGTCTGCTGGATGTACTAAGCTCATTTACAGCTTGTTACCCTAACTTCTAGGCTATACTACCAGCCCCTAAAACTTAGTTTCTTCCATGCCCTCCTTGGTGCTTTGGTACTGGTTGGGAATTGTCCCATGATGTGACTCAGTAGAGGGAGATAACCCTGAAGGAGATAGAATACTTACTTACCATAACAGTAGATCTTTGAGAGACTGTCCTCTATTGAGTCACACAACTCGCCTTCCCTCCTTCCCCCCCTTTTCAGGTGGTTTCTAGTTGCCTTGCCTGCTCCTCATGCTGGTTTTCCTCTTATGCTTGATTGTGGCATTCAAATACTCAGGTTTCCATATCTTCTCCTGTGTACCTGGTTTTGTCCTGGTTGCTTTGGTCGCTGTTGGTCTAGTGATCCTTCGAGATAGTCTCTGGCAGGGAACTGAAGCATGATGAGGCTGCCCACTTATAGGCAGTGATGATGCCGCTTGATGTGGGTGACATCAGCTTGCAAAAGTTTCTGAGTGGTGCTAATGCCAACAGCTTACAGTTCCATGATGTGGCTCAAAGGTGGAGATTCTCCTGAAGATCTACTGTTACAGTAATAAAGGAGAGCTGCCGAGGGCCTCATGCATCGGTGGGTTGGACTATGTACTGGTAAACCAACTCTCAGGAGTACCTTAATGCTATTACAGTATAAAAATTTACAGATATACAGACACTTTTCTATACATTTTTGCTGTACTCAGTTTTAAAGAGATTTTTTAATTCACCAACTATACTTTAATCATTTGAAAAAATAGTCCCTGTTACATTTTCTGGTTTGGGAGTCAAACCATTTGATTGGTTTACATTCATTCTAAAACACAGGAGTGTCAAATGAGCACAGTAGTAAAAACATTTGAAAAACTGTTTAGGTAGTGTATTAATACACAATTCAACTGTAATGCAACCCCCCAAGCTGTCCAATTCTCCTGTGATAGTAAAGTGGCTAGATCCTCCCCGCTACCTTCACAGCACTGAAAAGGAAAGGAAAGGAAATTCTATCCCTTAAAGCCTAATTTGTATGAAGCATACTCCCCATCCTGATGGCCCACAGGCAGTGCCTTGTACTGTAGCTCAGGTGACCTGCATTTAGGAGGGAGCTCTGGTACCACATTTGCTTTTCAGTATCAAGAAGGTGTTGCTGGGGCCGGCCCAGTGGCGCTGAGGCACTGGATGTCTTGCCATGCCGGTAACACGTGTTCGGGAGCAACCTCAGGTTGCTGGGTGTCGGCAGCGGAGGGGAGGATCAAGCATCTGATGGACTGCTCTCCTCTCCTCTCCTGGGAGGATTTCTGAGGTTTCCCCACCTGGTAGCAGCTTCTAGTGACAGTGGGGGAGTGCTGCACTCCAGGGGAGATTAGCCATGGGGATTGGTGTCGGCGGACATCTGCAGGAGGGAGCATGCTGATACCATTGCACATCAACACCAATAGGGGTAAAAATATCCTGGCTTCAAGTAGGCAATGGTGGGGCCAGTGGTTGGCCCTCATGCCCAGGGCTGGGCCTTCGGTTCCTGCTCAGGTTCTCCCTGCACGGTCCCTGGTCACTCCATTGGATTCAGAGATAGAGCACCAGTAGGAGTCAGCGGTCCTGCCCCGGGGGACTCTGAGCCGGGGAGTCAAGTGGCCAGAGACGCAGGGGAGCATAGCCCCTACCGAGGAGTGGTAGCTGAGGCTTCAGGTGGGTGGGTACCAGGCTGCACTAAGTGGCTACACTGGAGAGAGTTTGGTAAGTCAGTGAATAAAGAAAAGTTGACAAGTAAGCATTAATCCACGATGAAGGTGGCATCTAATGGGGAGTTAATGCATGGTTGTGGCCATTGTGACATGAGACCGCATGCCGAATGCCTACAATGACCAACCATGCATTAACTCCCCATTAGCTGCCACCTTCAGAGTGGATTAATGTGCTTGCAACATGGCAAGTGCAAGGATAGTATTTGTGAGATCGTCTTTTCTTTCCAATGGAACAGTGATCAGCACAACAACTTATTACATATTAATAATTCTGCTTGACGTCTGCTACTTTCTAAGGCTCTGTGTAACTGGAAGCATGCATGTACACATTCCTGGAGCAACATCCAGTAATATAGTGGGCACAACTTTGTGAGAAGTTTCAAGTTTTGTCTACGAATTCACATCGACATTACATTATGCTAACATTTACTAAACTGCTAGTTCTACTGCACTACTGTATTTCTGTCTGCTTTTTTCTATCTCACATCGATGGTATGCTGCATTGTGGGGAACATTTATTCCATCCATAGCTTGCTTTGCCCGAAAACTGCAAGTACTTTTGTGCGCTGCTCCTAATGACCAATAGGTGGCGCTTTCCGACTAGCACAAGACTTCTGGTTTCTTCTGCTATTCATGACTTTCATGGCATCATACTCTTGCACTACAAATCTGCTCATGCTGATATTATCTACGTCACGCAACTTGACCCACAACACACACTGCACTTTTAAGTTGTATACAGCTGTTATCTGCTGCCAAATCATTTCTCGACTCTTTTGCAATTTACACAGTTGCCGACGCTCTGGCTTTTGCCTCAAGTCTTGCTTATCATTCCGATCAATAGGTGGTGTTTCAGAAAATCACACAATTTTTCTGGCCTTTCACAGTGATCTCTTAATCACCTCTAATTCCCACTCCTGTATTCCATCATTGACCAACTTCTACACTATCAAGTGAGTCAGTGAGTGAAAACCTGCAGAACTGCCCATTCTTTCCTATGTACTGTATTTCACACTTCCAGGCTCAGAAACCACTGTCCTGCTGTCTCTCTCTTGGTGCTCCACCTTCGCTTCCATGTTTTCTGTTACTCGCGTCACCTATTGGTCGACCTACAGATCTACCTACTGCTGAGGACATTAATCTGGAGAGTTTCTAGGCGCGTTCACGTGCTCAACACGGCATTATCATCTCATAATGCCGTGTTGCTCTTGTACCACCTGACGCCCTTGCACCAATCCTCTTTCTTCTCTGGACTGCTAGTGTTTTTGCCATGTTACAAAAGAAGGTAGTGCTGGTGGGGTAGGGTGGGGTGATTGGGCTACTTAATCGCAAGAAAGACCTGGACAGTTTATGCGGGTGGGGGCTGAACATGATGACTAACTTGGAGATTATTGACTCTGCTAAATGGATTTACTTGTTTCACTGCTGTGATCATGTAGCAATCCTGTGTGTCAATACTAAAAAAAAAAAAAAAGAGTTTGAGGATAATCTTTAACACAAAAAAGCATGGTTGCATGAGGTAGACAGAACACTATGTGCCCAATGCCTACAGCTAATAACACACCTGAAATTTAAATGTCGGTCTGAGGGTTTTCTTTAGAATGCTTGCTATTTTACACTGGTCTTGTTTTTCCCATTCTGGGGTACAGATCTGCTCTGTCTTCTTGTGACAAGGCTCCAACCTCAGGTTTAGTAGCAGTTAATCTAGGGATTTAGAATGTCTGTGAGTCAATCAGATTTCAGTTTACTGTTTGCCCTTTTTATGTAATCCCCTTTAAACTAAGAGTGTCTGATTACAGTAAATTGTATTGCAGCACAGGTGCAGGGCTTTTTAGCCCTTGGATTTATGTGTCTGTATGGTAATCAGACCTGGGGTCCCCCCATGTGATAAGTTGTTGGTGTGTGTGTCATTTCTGTACAGTTTGTAACATGAGTAGCTTCCACTCTTCCTCTGTATAGTTCCTTTCACTTGTGTTCAAAGCAGAAACCAGTACATTGTATAGGAAATCAGGAAGGCAAAGCTGTCAAAGGAGATACCTGCACAGTCCAGGGATCTCATAGAAAACACATCACGTATTGTTACTTTAATTTATTTTTTAGTTGTTAACTGGGTTTTAAAATGTACTGGACCACGGGTGACTTTTCTGACATGACCTGGACCGCTGCTGCAAGGCACAGAAACAATGCAAATACATACACTGAATTACAGTTAATAAGTGCAGAGTACAAAACAAAATTAAGCCAATAACATCCATTAAGAAACATTGACAATGACATCAATTTAAAAACACTTGAATGAGCAAAGCATTTGAAAAGCATTCCCACGAAGAAGAAACCAGCCCATTTCAGACTACATTTGCTTCACCAGGCATGTAAAGTATGCTTTCAAAAGTATCCCTGAAATCTGTTTGTACACCACTGCTTTGACAATGTGTACAGAGGTTATAAGAATCCTGGAGTCAGTAACTGGCAAATGATTGAATGCATAACTTTGACATGCACTGTATTACTTGTATTGTTTATCCTTGGGTGGGATGTATGCTATGAAATATCATGCCCGTTTTATTTCATCAGAATGTTTCAGTGCAAGTTTTATTCCATTGATGCAGATGCTAAGAGTCAGTTTTCTGCAAAGTAATGGAGATGTGTCTACAGAGCAGTATTGTGACACACAAAGCCCTTATTGGTGAGATCCAAATTCCGTAAGTGAAAAGATCTCTTGTTCAGATGCCTTGTCTGCATCTCTGAATGTCTATAGCTTGTGACTGTATGGTATTGTAAGCTTCCTTAACATACTAAGCCAGCTGCTGGTTATGTAACATTGCTTAAAATATTCAGTTTCTTGAAAAGAAAAAAAAATCCCAGTATAATCTATTTTCACACAGTATTAATTGGTCTTGGTCCCAGATATCCATAGAAATGCAATAAGATTTGAATACAAATGTATGTGTGTGTGTGTTTTTTTGTTGTTGGCATTAAAATCTCAAAGTATGCATGGCAGTGTTTTAAAAAAAAAAAGCAGAAGCAGTGAGAACTTTAAGAACCAGATATCCAGAACGGTTGCTCATTCTGTTTGGTATATTACCTGCTTTTGGAAGACGAATGCCTGCTCATATTTTAGAGGGATATCACTAGAACTTACTGGAGCTACGGATTCTAGGGATGTTCCTGAACCTTCTGGATAGCGATTTCTCCAACAAAATATGTTGAAATGGCAGGGACAACTAAATGGCATGCACTGGTATTTTGAATATTTGGTCCTGTTCCTTTTAACATGGGGTTTTCCTTTCTTATCTCATTGACTGACTAGCATTGCTCTGTTAGTCCTCTGTAGCCAAGGAAACCACAGCATTACACAAATTGCTCAGTTCGATTTGGATATCTACATGATTAAAGAAAGAAAGCTAACAAAAAAAATGTTACTTGCAATTCTTATTACTGGGCAAGATGTATGTTCCGAGTCCCAGTCAGCCTTGGAACCACTGGATGTCTGTTTTGGAAATGAAGGGTAAAAATTCCAAGGGTAAAAAACTTGTAGCTTTTTCTACGATACACAACTGTGGCACTCTTTCAGTCTGATGAATTAACCACAGCTTGCTTGTCGTAGTGGTGGGGTGAGCAGCAGATATGCATCACATCTTCCTGCAAACTATTTATAAGCTGGGCCTTTACAATAGTACCATGATGTTTTTTTCCCCTTCTGGTTGTATTGTACTGTAAGCTTCCTTAACATACTGTAATAATAAAATGCTTATGACTGCATTTGTTGTGACTTTCCTCAGACACCAAGGACGTACTGCGCTGCCAACACAGAAGATTTAGAAACTGTTATTAATCACATCCAGAAAATACACCCAGCAGCTCCACTAATGGCTGCAGGTGTCTCCATGGGAGGGTAAGAAATAAATTTACACTGATAAGAGAAGGTGAAGTTGTATTATGTGATGTTTGTCAGTGTTCAAATTAACTTGCATTTATTTTTAAGTACTGTATACTTAAAACACTGTACTGTACACACTGGAGGAGAGGAGGGGGGGGTATGATGGAGACCTTTAAATACCTAACGAGGGTAAACAATGCACAAGAGGGGAATTTGTTTTTAGAAGGTGCTGAAGAACAAGAGAGCATAATATGAAGCTGGAGGGCAGTGGTAAATTCAGGAGAGATGTGAGGAAGTACTTCTTCACAGAAAGAGTGGTGGATTACTGGAACAACCTTGCAGTAGAGGTGGTGGAGTTCAATAATGCATGGAATAGGCACAAGGAATCTTACTGGAAAGGAAAAGGGGGAGGGATAACTGACCAGAGATCGAGTAGGATCTTGGTGATACTGTAGACAGGGAAAAAATGGGTAGATTAAGTGGACCAAGCAGTCCTTTATCTGCCGGCAAATTCTATGTTTCTGTGTATAACTTGGGGCTGAGCTTCCTCTTGTGTGACCGGGATTGCCTATTTGGCTTAATATGGGGGATACCAATCAATTTTATTTGCATGTAATTTTCACCTTTGCACAGTAACATAAAGTACCATACAACAGATATTCTGAATTATTAATACATCCAGTTTTTAGAGAAACTGGCTTATACAAGAAATTAAGCATTATTATAGTGGTGCAGTAGTATCACTATAGTTAGGGCTGAGTATGCTGTTTAATGTAAAACCCCTAACTTTCCACTTTAATAGCTTCACCCCTGTTCACGGATTTGTATAAACTTTTGCATTCATGGTCTGAGGGCAAAATCTCTTGACTTGCCAAGTTTCGTTCCAGTCGGATATGCAGATTCCGAGATCCACATAGTGTGTTTTTAGAAAAGTCTGGGTTTTCTGCAGGCCTTTTTTGTCATCACCTAGCGCCCAGATGGTTTGGAATTTTGGTCTGAAATTTTCAGGGTAGAATGGGTTTCCCCCAGAATGGTGTATTTCGTTAGTTTGGTGAACAACTATTAATCCATTCCCAAGTTATAAGGATTTGACATTTTTGTTCTCAGAACGGTCCTTAGGGTTTTTTGCCTAGATGTTTGATACCGTACTGAGCATGCTCAGAACTGAAATTTTGAATCCTTATAACATGGAAACTGATTAATATTTTTCACCAAACCAAAAAAAGGCAGAATTCTGAGGCAAGCCCTTTCTTCCCTGAATTTCAGACCAAAATTGCAAACTGTCTGGACTGCAGGTGATGACAAAAAAAAAACCTCAGCAAAAAAAACAGATTTTTTCTAAAAATGCACTAAAACAATCTGTCTTTAAAAAAACAAACACCTGAACCTAGCTAAACAGAAGCTGTTTATCTAGATTCTGTTTTTCTTTTTTTTCAAACCTTGCTAGAAATACCTTTTATGGACACCCCAAAATCCAGGGTACCCAGCTTAGCGAGAGAAGCCATTCACCTATGTTCCCTATATGAGAACAGTGGGACTTTCTTGAGTTTGGCAGCCGCAGCTGAAAGTCATGCTGTGGGTTACAGTGTGAGCAGTGAGCCGCCGATCCCCAGTTCTGTCTGCCTGTCTCAGTCTCTCTCTCTTTCACTGTCTGTCTGTCTGTCTGTCTACACCCCAGTGCCACTTCTTTCTCCTCCCACTCCTCCAGGTTGCTGACCTCTCATTCCGAATGTTTATTTTTGTAATACATAGGTGGACCGGAGTGCCCATCCTCGTACCACTTCTCTGCACCCTCCACCTCACCAGTCCCCATTTCCTGAAGTATGGCACAACACTGGGGTGTCCAGTCCCCAGTGTCGGAATCTCAGCTGTAATAAAGAAAACCATCCCTCAATGCTGTTTTTTCTTTTTACACCTGTAAGAAAGACTATGTTCCCTCGCTGATCTGACACCACCACCCTGATGTCCCACTTGGTGCTCACCACCCCACACCCCCACCACACACCTTCACTCACCTGATCATGTCCAATGGCATAGATCCACTCTCCAATCGAAGACATGCTTTGTTGCTGGAACCAGTGACTGTAATATGAGAAACTTTGTCATTTTTGCATATTTTCACCCCAAATCTTCAACACGGCCTTTTTGGGACCACACCTCATAATAAATGGTGTTGGAATTATACAAATCAGGCCCAAAAGGCAATTTTGAGGTCACTTGGTAAAATCACCTTTTGGGCGGGATTTGAACATTTTCACCACCATTGTTCATGAGGTGGGGTCATAAGAAGGCTATGTTGAAAATTTAGGGTCAAAATATGTAACAATGACAAACTTATGAGTACATAGAGGATAATGGATGGGCAACAGTGAACATCAATAATGTTATTCACCTTCGAGAGGTTGTCATGACAATCATGTAAACCTCGAGAGCAAAGCTCGAGAGGTTTTCAGTTGTCATACAACCTCGAGAAGTGAACAACTGTTGTTTACTGTTGCCATTCCATTATCTTGTATGGTGTATGGGGCAACAGTAAAATCGGCAGTTGCTCACTTAGCCTAGCGCTTAATTTTCTAAGTTTGTCACCCGCCCCCCATCCGCAAACAAGCTCAACTCCATCCGAGTCTCCTCACGCCTCCCCCCTCCACTCTCACATTTTTTTATTTTTACAACATAGCTCCTCAATCTCAGATAAATATTTTAAAAAATAAAACATTACTGCTGCCCTTACTTAGAAGGATTTTTATCACGCAGTTCTACTCTGGTGCCAGCATTCACGACGATGGTCTTTTGACCACGTTGAAAGATCTACACATGCGCAATATCTACTATGCTGTTGTACCATTGATGTGACGTACTCAAGATGGTACAACAGCATCCTGATGTCACATCAATGGTACAACAACGCTGGTAAATGATGAATTTGACTTAATACAATGTTCTACCATACACTATATTGACACTTTTCTATGCTTACTCATAACTTCGGTAATTTTAAATGTTTTCACCCCAAATTTTCAACATAGCTATTTTTTCACACCACCTCATGAACACGATAGCTGTCATTTGTAAAATCCTGGTCAAAATGTGTTTTCGCACCTGTGGTGTGAAATGATGTTTCTATGGTGCCCAGTGATGTTTCAGCAAAGATTTTAAAATTTTCACCTACCAGGTTCATGAGGTGGGGTAATAAGAAGGCTGTTCTGCAAATATGGTGTATAGATACAGTGAAATGCCCAGGTTATGACTGAAAGTTGCAGAATTTCAGTGTTCACTCATAACTTTGCTAATTTTCAATATTTTGACTCCAAACTTTTAACATACAGTAGTAATTTTTCCACACCATCCCATAAACATGACAGGTGTTATTTTTTAAAACCTGAACAAGACATCTTTTCACACTTATGGTACAAAATGACATTTTGGCCAATATACAGTACTATAAATGCTACATGTCATGTTTATAACGGCAGTCATAAAATGGCTTACTTGAAACGTGGACACAATTAAATAAAAAAACAACAAACAGAGAGTAATATGTTATGACTGAATAATAGAAAAGTAGATGTGAAGAGTAGATCACTTGAGCCATGCATTCTGTAGGCAGATGGAGTCTTCCTATGCAAAGCCTAAAGGGCCTTGCACATCTGCACCTGTTCACACAGGTCTCAAAGGGACCTATGTGAATGAGGTTACAATTCCACTGTCACAAAAAGAAAGGAAATTCTTTGCAAAAAAAACATCGTTACTGCACCATTTAGAGTAACTTAACACCACAAAGGTAGGGAAATGTGGCATTAGAGTTTACAACCCTAACTCCCCACCCCCCCCCCAAGCAGCAAAAGGAAAAAAAAACTTTAGGGTTTTGGGTCTTCAGAGTCTTGGCGAATCAGTGGTGGTGATCTTCCTTGGGGTTGTCAACCCTAATGCCCTTCTTATGGAGGGCACTGGTAATTTAAATGTTTCTCCACAAGATTTGGCAAAAGCCTGTTCAACTGGAGTAACAAATAACTCCAAGAGACATGCAGAAGAAAGTTCACCGTCTCTGGATGCCACAGGGGGAAATATCCCACAGAGATGAAACTGGTAAAAGATTAAGTGACTAAATGCCTTTGTGAGGAGACCGATGGCGGTAAGAGCAAACTGGTGAGAGATCCAGGGAGTAAACTCATTGTGGAGGCTCCAGTCAGACCATCTTGTCCCTCAGACAGATTATCTACCTGACAGAGACTCCAAGAATGTAGCAGATGTTTCAGGTCGTGCAGCAGACACAGGCCCTAAATGTTCCTCCACTCCGTTTATCTGGTGATGTGAAGACGATGATGGTGGCTATGGCACAGATACAGAATATGAGGTTGTTACAACAGACAATACTGGGGATAAGGAATCTGGTTCTCCACCTCACTTTTTGGAGGATTATTCTTTACACAGCTCATTTATGAAAAATATGCATGAGCATCTGGTAGTGGAAAGGGAATAAATTGAGAATTTACCTCCGCAAAAAAAAAATTCTAAAGGATTTGGGATGGACTCCTTTTAAGAGAGTGTCCCTACCCATCAGTAAGGAGTTACAAAATTTATCTGCAGCAGTTTTAAAGAGGGAGTCTGGTCAAAAGTACTACATTGCCAAATTAGAATCAGCCTACTCCTAATAAATCTCATGCCCAATATTAGGTTTCTACATTACTTCATTTTAAAGTTATGAGCTATTTTGCAACACTGATTTCACCCCCTGTTCAGTAAAGAATGTTTCAGTGAAAAGCCACTGATGATGTCACAACCAGAACTCACAGACCAGTCCTCCCTATCAGCAACCTATTCCTTTAAAGTTATCAAAACTGTAGCTGTAGTATTTATTTGAAAAACAAAAACTGACACAAGGTTGCCTGCAGTGCTTGCATTTACAGAATGTTCAGATGCATGGTACTGTACTTTAAAACGCATCAGGACGGGGTTTTGGAATGAAGCGCTGAACCAGGGTATAGACTGTCAAAGTGGTGCACAATTTTTTAATGTTGTTGGGGGGGGGCATGTAATCTCGGCATATGGCGGGGATGTGCCATCTCGCAGTGTGGTGGGAGACTCAATCTCAGAATGCAACAGGGACACGCATCAAAGAATTTGGTGGGGATTGGCAACTCTGGAATATGAGCAAAGATGTACGCTGTCGGAATATGGCAGGACACACCCTTTTATTTTGAAACTGCTTGTCCTTGCCACATTCCGGAATTGTATGCTTTCACCACATTTTAAAATTGTGCATCACATTCCCACCACAATCCAACATTGTGCATCCCAGCCATATTCCAAAATAGCGCATCCTTGCAACATTCCAAAATTGCACATCCACACCACATTCCAAAGTTGTTTCAATGCCACATTCTGAAACTGTCACCATCACATTCCAAAACTGTGTCATTGCCACATTCTGAAACTGTGCATCACCACCACATTCTGAAACTGCGCATGGCCTCCACATTCCAAAATTGTGCATCACCGCCAAATTCTGAAACTGAGCATCACCACTACATTCCAAAACTGTGGGTCACCACCACATTACAAAACTATGCATCACTGCCACATTCTGAAGTTGTGTGTAACCACCACATTCCGAAGTCGTGCGTCAGTGCCACATTCCAAAGTCGTGCGTTACCTCCACATTCCAAAGTTGTGCATCACCAAAGTCGACAGAGCACCACCAAGAGTGAGTCGTAAGGCACCACTACATTTCAAACTTGCGCTGCACTCACTATTCTGAAACTGCGCATCACTGCCACATTCCAAAACTGTGCATCATCACCGCATTCCAAAACTCCGCGTCATCGCCACATTCCAAAACAGTATGTCAGCATCGCTACATTGCGAAATTGCATGTCATCCCCACATTTAGAAATTGTGCATCAGGCTCATTCCGAAATTGCGCGTCAGCCACATTCTGAAATTGCATGTCACTGCCACATTCTGAAATTGTGCATCATCGCCACATTCTGAATTTGTGCGTCTTCACCACATTCTGAAATTGAGCATCACCATCACATTCTGAAATTTGTCACCGCCACATTCCAAAACTGAGCGTCACTGCCACATTCTGAAATTGTGCATCACTGCCACATTCCGAAAAACTGCATGTCTCTTCTACATTCTAAAATCGTACCTGCCTGCCACCTTCTGAAATTGTGTAAACATCCATGCTCCAGTATTGCCTGCCATTGTCACTTTCTGAAAACGTGCATTCCCACCATATTCTGAAACTGCACATCCCCATCACATTCTGAAGATAAGTGTCACTGCCACATTCAGAAACTGCATGCTCAAGTTGCATTCTAAAATGATGCATCCCTGCCTCACCCCAGTCTGAAACAATAGTCTCCAATTTTAACAGTGAGTAGCTAGCTCTAGTCATATACTGCTAATCTGGCCGCCTTTTCCCACCTGGCTAATCCATAAACCCGCACACTCACCAGGTAAAACTTTTCTTTTTTTTTATCATTGAATACTTTCTCACCTGCAACCACAGTCCTGCCAATCTCCAGCCACCGCTCATCCACTGCCGACCCCGAAGCTGTCGTGCCCAGCTGGCATAGGCAGCTACACTGTCGAGAGGGGCTTCCCCTAAGCCCCTGTGCCTGGCGAGGATCCACTACCGGCTCATGGCCTCCAGGCATTGTCGGACCATTGAACTGTGGCAGTCAAGCTGCCATGGACTTGCGCTGCATTTTTCCTTGTTCTTTCCCAATGGGGGCATGGATGTGCAATGACATCCACGCACTAGCGTGCAGGTGTCTGCCGTGCCCCCCCCCCCACTTCGGCACCCGTGTCTCTGCAGTACCTCCGGGCGTCACCAGGGACCACCAGAGCATGGTGTGCAACCACCCCGTTTTATCCGGACTAGGAGAGCTGTCTTTGGACGCTCAATCCTAGTCCACCCTGCTGGACCCCGACGACCCAGGCCTGCTCCCGAACCCGGGTCGCCGGCGTGGAGTGAGGTGTGGCGTCCAGCGCCTCAACCCTCAGTGCCACCAGGCCGGTCTAAAACTTTTAAATAAATAAATTCTGAAATTCCATATGGCTTCCAGATTCTGAAACTGTGTCACTGCCGCTTTCTAGATTTCATATCCATGCAACATTCTGAAATTGAATGTTGCCACCACAATCTGAAATCAAGCGTACCAACCACACTTTTGAAATTTTGCATCATTACACCACATGCCAAATGAATCCATCCAAGACATATTACATAATTACATATTCCTACCACCTCCCACAACTGTCTCCCGCATTTCAAAATTTTGTATCGCTGCCACATTCTAAAACTATATGACACCGCCACATTAAGAATTTTAGTATCCCTGCCACTTTCCAAAATTGTGTCACATACTTTATGAGATTGTGTCATTGCTGCATTCCACAGTTGCAGTCTGCTGACATTTCAAATTCTCATCCCTGCACTATTATAAAAATTGCCACATTTTTGTCATTCTAAAGTCATGTTTGCCAATGTTTTCCAACCCCACCCCCATCACATTCTTAAGTTCTGTACCTTGCATCTGCACATTATGGAAATGCATGGCCTGACCCACCCATTGTCAGCTTTCCTTTTCCAGATGTGTAATACAACTGCAGTTTTATGTAATGTGGGAGAAATAAGTCTTGTAAGGTTGTTTGCAAGGACTAGTCTGTGAGTTCTGGTTGTGACATCATCAGTAGCTCTTTACTGAAACTGGCTTTTGGTTTTTTTACCAGGAGAGACATGCTAAGCTGAAAGCTTGTTTACAGGTGTAACCTGGGAGCACAAGGACGCTAAGTGACTTGCTCAGAGTCACACAGTATGCAAGTGGGGGCTTTGGGATTCAAACCCAGGGCTCCAGATTTGCAGCTCAGAGCCTTAAACCACCGTACTGTACTGCCTCCTTAAGCACCATCCTCATCGGAGCTGCAAACTTTAAACCCCCCCCCCCCAAAGAAATCTGGTTAGAAATTTACTACATTCTCTGGAATTCATCCATCTAGTAATTCTCAAAAACACTCGCACACACTCAGGAATAAGCAACAAACCAATTTATTACACCTGAGGTCCCAATGATTTCTGCCAGGACCCAGGGGTTCTCATTGCTTGCTTAAAACATATCAGCCATCCAATTCCATGGAGCACTAACTATTTACAATACCGGGGGGCAAAAGGCTGAGAGAACAAATGTACTAGGCAACATTCCACTCCAGGCAGCTGACAAAACCACAGAACTTGCTATTACCCAAGGCTTCCCTCAGACATTCAGTGGACCTTACAGCCCAACCTAGCCTCTGGCACTGGTAAGTGGAGCTCTGATTTTACTTGTCTTTACCATAGTTCCCGGTTCAGTCTCCCACCCATCAGAGAATTGAGCTGTTTCTCCCACCTGGTCTCGTGCTAAGAGATGCAGGACTGTTCCTCCCCTGACCAATCCTTCAAAATCCTCAAGCACGCCAGAATCCCCTTAAACTGTGGCTGAAGTCACACCCGATCTCCTGTCCACATATAGAATGGGGGGCCTTCAAATTACTTCTGGCCTGCGTCCCCACACACCTTTCATCCTGTGTTTGCTTTAAACTGCTGCATCTGGAGGGCTTCCCAAGGCCTGTCCCAAAATGACCTGTGGCCCACCTGAATAGCTGTGATAGGCACCCTGAAACCTATCCCTCCAAGCAGGCCCCATAGTGGGTCAGAAGCCTCTGGCACCCCCTTGAACAATCCAGGAACACTCTGCCACACCAGGAGCCGGAAGGGGAGCTGCCATCACCCCTCCCCTGGAGGAGTCCTGCCACGAAACCTCTAGCCCTGGTGGTCCAGGCCTACTTCCCCAGGTCTGGGACCCCACCATGCTACCTCCTTAGTGCACTATTACCACCATTTTCTCCCTGGAGCCCCATCTGCCCCACATGATACTGGCAGGCTAACTAATGCCCTTCCCCCGCACATCCCATTACCGGCGCCATGTCACCTTGTTCCCAGCAGTACCTTGGACTCACTGGGGGTGGGGTCCCCCTGGAATATGGCCCCAAACCTGGACCGATGAGCTCCTTCCTGCCTGCCTGTCCTGCCCTCTCCGAGCCAGCCTCCTATCTAGCCCCCCAGCTACCCGCGATCCCAGCTTTTAAGGGCTAAAGGAGCCTGCCCCTAGTGGCAGTTTCACAGTATAACCCTGAAAGTGTCTTTCCCAAAAAATCTACAAAACCCACAAACTGGAGGGGAAGGCACAAAATGTGGGGCCCCTAATGGTGAACCTAAGCCCCTCACATAGAGTTGGCCTAGACATGGAAAAGGTTAATAAACAGAAAACAATTTACGTAACCCTCACCAAACAGGACAGCAGAGGTCGTAGTCAGACGAACCTTATTCAAGGTGAGGTTATGGGAAGGGTTTATACAGTAGACTCTATTTCTATTCTGAGTATTTTTGTGACAGCGAGTAGTGCCAGAGGTAAAGGGTGTGGAGGACAGTGACAAAATTCCCTCACCAGGGACTTCAAGTTCGCTGCCACCACTGTGGTTTTTACCAACAGGAACCAGGGAAACTTGTTTTATATCTCCTCCTGTGCACAAGGTCAGGAAGGTCAAACACAATAACTGTGGGTAGAGTGCCCCTTCAGCGATGGACTGCAACAGAGTCCAGCAAAAATAGTAGAATTACCCTTTTAAATAAAAAAGCAGTCACTGATTCTATAAAAATAGATGCTTACAACATGATTTATGTACAGTCAGACAGAAGGATTATAGTTTACTAGAAATTAAAATAAATTAAGTTACACCAGACAAGTTGCAGATAGAAGAATCTGAGCTGTTCTCACTTTAAAACCTATTTATTTACCTGCTGCTGTATGAAGAAAACACTGTTCCCTAAGCTGTCTTTCTTACCAGACCTCTAGCTGCAGGGCTCTGGGTTTTCAGATGTTCCAAGTCCAAGAGGAAGTGCTTTCTTACAGCACCTCAGTTTATTCCTTACTCACTGTAGAGGGGGGTCTTACTCACTTTGAGTGACTTCTCCACTGCCCCCCTCCAAATGGGTGTGCCTCAGTGTGTGTGTGTGTGTGTTAGCTCACCCCACACCCACCCCTGCTCTGTCCACTTTTATGATTCTGTTTTGAAGAATGTCCAAGGTGTGTAACCCCATGCTTCTTGCCTTTTTAAGCTGACTGAGGCATTCAAACTGGCACTCTCATATCTGCCTTACAGAATCTGTGGCTGAATGTTCCCAAGGGAACATTGTCCTGAGCAACTTTAGCCAATGTTTCCCATAAGACCTGTTTGGTCATGTGACATCAGAAGCCATGTTTTGTGCCCACTTATGACAGCAGCATTTTTACATTAACAAAATACATTAACAAAAATACATTAATATATTACTCTGGTCACATGTCTGTCATGAGGACGCAGACCTCAAGCTGTCTCAGCTCCTCCGGCACCTGCTAAAACAAATTCCTGATGGTTATGTCCATATTGTTGTTCTTCAGACTTGGCCAGTATAAGGTCTCCTTTCTTTTTGTCTCAAGGAATGGAATGGGGAAAAATCACAACAGCCCAATGGGTGCTGGAGATAATAAGAGAAACATTGTCTTTTCTGACACTACCAAAGACACTTATGAAAACAAGGATGTTAACTTTGGAAATACTTGTTTTGCTTCTGTTGGAAGTACAAAAATTGTTAACTCTAAAAGCAGTAGAGCCTGTGCTGAAGAACCATTTGGGAAAAGAAGTTGTGGCTAATATTGAACCTCAGAGTTCTAAACAAGAACCCCAAAAAAGAAATGTTCAAAATGTTACTTCAGAAACACTCATTCCATCACTTCATACAGGAGATTGGCCTGGCAGTGGAGAGCCCTCACTATTTCTAGTCTACAGGCTCCTCACCTCCCTCGGTTACCATATAGTTGCACTGGACTGTGAATGCATTGTATTATGTGTAAGACAAGGCCTCCCTGAGGCGGCTTACTACCAACTCATATCATGCATTGCTTTAGCTACCAACTGTATAGGTCTTAACCGCTCATTAGGTAAATATGTCGATAGCTCTGCCCTGTTTTAGCTACCAAATGTATAGGCATTAACCAGTGCTCACTGTACTTATACACTATGATTGCTCACCCACATTTATTCCATGTATGTACTGTATAAATGTCTGTTTTATTCTGACATGGAACCTTTGGAAAGTAGTCTATGACTCGAAGGGTTGTAATTCCGATTCCCTAAATAAATAAATATGTTCTGTAGATCTTAAACAATGCATACTTCCGCATTCCAATAAGGGCATCTTACAGATACTTTTATGGTTCAGAGTGTAGAGCCAATGATTTTCCATTTTCAAAAATGGCCAGTTCTGTTTGGCGAAATCCTAAAATCCATTTTTCCCCAAACTGAGGGCAAATCTGCAGGTTTTCTATGAAAAAATGGCTTGAAATGAAAGGGTTTGCCCAAAAAGCTGGCATATAGTGTTTGTAGGTGTTTTTTTTTTTTTTTGATTGTTCGTTTGTTTTGCATGATAAAATGGTACAAATGGAGTTTTGTTTATGAAAACTGACTCCCAAGTGCTGGTTTAAAATGACAAATTCCATTTTTATGTGTGGTTTCTGCTGAAAATGGAAAAAACATTTTCTCTAACCAGTGGGGAAAGTTCATACCAGTTTAATGTCCTTGGGTGGACATCTGCCCCGCAGGTGTTCACAAAGTACCTCTGTATAGTAGCAGCTGCACTCTTATTCAAAATACAACTGGCTAATATGAAGGAAAAGTCAGCAGGAAGCTCAGTTGGCTTTACCAAAAACCCTAGTCCTTATGGGTTCTAATCAACATGGAAAAAACGGTTCTGGAGCCATGTCCATGCCTAGAGTCCATAGATACAGAACTGAACAAAATGGAATGCAAAGTCTTCCACCCTGCTCACGGGGCATCAGGCCAAATGAATTTCACTGCCACTTTTGTACCAGGAACAAAAATGGGAGTGTAGAAGGGCCTAAAACTGTTGGGTTACATGTTCTCAGTCACAACAGTAGTTCCTTTGTCCAGACAATATGAGCTACTGTGGTATCTAAAAGAATTCTAGTTTCAGCCAACTTGGATTCAGTTCACTATCCACACTTAGGCAGTTCAACTGGGCGTAGCTCAGTCATAGGATGTCTTCAAGCTTGGCTCCACTCTTAAGGTGCGATGTCATCTGTAGGCTCTGCCCCATCTGAAATCACATCTTTCTGCTGGAATGAACAGGTCCCCATCTTCACAGCATCCATGGGGGGAATTGTTTAACCAGGAAAGGTACACTAAGCCAGAGCTTGTTTCCAGGTGTGACCTGGGAGTGCAAGGAAGTTAAGTGACTTGCTCAGCGTCACACAGCATGCAAGTGGGAGATGATGGGATTCAAACCCAGGTCTCCAGGTTTGCAGCTCATTGCCCTTTACCACTACACCATACTGCCTTCTATAGTAAGAAGTATTCCAGTTTTCAAGCGCTAAAGATTACTTGGTGAAAAATTTACTTCCAGAGGCATGGATATGGTTCACTGTCCACGCTCTGGCAGTTCCACTGAAACAGTCTGATTTGCTGGATGTCTTTAAGCTAAGCTCCTCCCACCACCAGGGTGGTATATCCCTTGACTCTACCCCATGACATCAGACCTTTCTTTCCACTGGAAGAACAGGTCACCTCCTTTGTGCATCCACTTAGGATTTAATGCACCATAGGAGAACTTTATCTTTTGAAGTTGTTTAAGCTACTTACATTCTTTCCTTGGTTCCTTCAACTCCCCTCTTAGATCTTCAAATGAGGCAGTGGAAACCGGGGTTCAAGTCCCGTGTTCAGTGCCAGCAGAAGATGTTGACCACCGATCGCACAACACGTGCATGTATTGCCTGGACAGGCAGCACAACGTGGCTGGGTGCGGCCCTTGTCTCAGCATGCTACAGTACTGTGTACTAGTATTCTGTGACAGTTTGCATCAAATTATTTTTAAATAATTGTTTACTGTGTCATTCCTTGTGCACAGCTGACTTGTTTGGGGGCTGATTGCTTTCAGAGCACAAATCACCAGGCTGGGGAGGTTTACCTATGTTTGACTCAACTGTGTTTCTTGTTTGTTTTGGTTTTCTGTTTGTTTAGCAGGATATTTTCTCTGTTAAATTGTTGTATAGGTCATCTTGCTGACAGGAAGGTCAACACTCATCATAGTGGTGGGTCAGAGCTTTTAGCTGATTGTTTCAAGAGGGCACAGTTTGGGCCCAAACCCCTTCCCCTTCCCTCACCCCACCCACCCCTGATACCACTACCTTTATACTAGGGGTTCTGACATCATTTGCTCAAGAGGGCAAGGTGCATACCGCTGTCCTATCCTTTGTAGCACACTGCACTGACAATATAAGCATACACATCATATAATATATGTATATGTAACAAAACAATACAGGATAAACAGGAAGGTAGACAGACGTGGGGAGTAGTGCAATGTACTGACTGTGGGGCAGCAGTCTTCCAGGAGTCTTTCTGGAGGCTAAGATGCTGCCCTATTTGCAGGCAACTCTCTGCCCTGAGGGAGGAGGTTGCCCGTCTTCAGGCCACACTGGACAGTATTAAGGGAACCTCCCCCACCCAAGGAGCACCAGAGCCACCACTAGTACCTCAGAGATGGCAAAGAAAGGGCAGCAGTTGTACCACAAGTGGGCTCAGGGAGTGTGAGGGTGGTGGAAGAGAGGCCCACCCAGTCAGTTGTACTTCTCCACAATCCATACACCATTCTGATGGAGCATAGTTTTTTTTTATTTTTATTTTTATTTTATTGAAATTTCGGAATTACAATCCTTTGAGTCAAAGACTCCTTTGCAAAGGCTCCATGTCAATACAAAACAGAAACATTACTTAAAGACAAATTGTACATTGCTTACTTGGCAAAACATTACATTAAGACAAATTTTACATGGTTACTCAGGCACAGAATAATTTACTTTGCTTGGTTAGTTTCTCTAGGTTTCTCTACGGTTGTTAAAGGACCCTGGGTCATTGCGGTGAAGCAGACCTGGTTACCAATTCAGAGGCCAGTACCTAGCAGGGAGATTTTGTTTTAGGTACTGTTAGCTATGTTGGCCTTAAGGGAAATGCTGGTTTTCTATCTCCTACCGAGTAAGGGAGGATTGGTTGTAACATCCACAAGTCTCTGAGTCAAGGAGAAATCTCTTGATACCATTTTTAAATAGGCTAAGGCTAGGTGCCAGGGAGATGAAGGAAGGAAGTTGATTTAGCCAGAGTGGAGCACGATACCTGACCTTTGCCCTAGTGTAGTCCTACAGTGGGGGACTAGGAGTGGGGTGTTAGCCAGGTGTCTAGGGGTGCTCCTGTGGGGGGTTGGTTGGATGAGGGGGTGAAGGCCTATGGGTGCAAGATTCATTAGGATCTTTTTTACTTGGAGGCAGTGTGGTACATTAGTCTCCCTTCAAAGGTCAGCCAGTCTGCTCACTTATAGAGCTCACACGTATGGGTTAATCTATCACTGCTTGTGACCAATCGGCAGGCTTTGTTGAGAGCTAGATTGATGCTGTTTAGGGCTGTGTTGTCAACCGTGCCATAAATTACAATCCCATAATCGACCACAGATAGGACTGAGCAGGTTACAGCCAGCCTTAGCGCCTGGGGGGAGGCAGTGTTTGTGTCTGTATAGAATCCCAAGCCGGGTGTTTGCAGAGGTGGAGAGGTGCTTAATATGTAGGTGATAAGTGAGGGATGTATCCAGAGTGATGCCCAGATATTTAAAGTTAGGGACCTGCTCAATTTGGATGCCCTGAGAATTTGAGATAGATAGCAGGGCATTACTGTTGGGGTTTTGGCGGTGAGCAAAGATCATAGATTTAGTCTTGTTGTAATTAAGTAATAATCGATGATCAGTGAACCAGGATTCTAGTTCTCTAAAGCAGCCTTGCAGGGTATTTTGAAGAGAGTTAGGATTGGAGTGTTTCCAGTATACTACAACATTGTCTGCATAGAGTAATAGTTTACCACTTCAGGCCTGAGGGAGGGAGTTTAGAAAGAGAGTGAATAGTAAAGGGCCTAAGATCGACCCTTGGGGGACACCTGCAAGAACAGGTAGCTTAGCAGATAGGGTGGTGTTGATTTTGACTTGTTGAGTCCGATCAGTGAGATAGTTTTTGAACCAGGAGATTGCTTCAAGGGCGAGATGGAGGGAGGGGAGAGAGTGGATAAATAATGCGTGACTGACGGTGTCAAACGCTTTGGTCAGATCAACAAAGATTGCTTCTGCTAATGGCCCCTGTTCCAGCGCTTCATGTATGTAAAAGGTGAATTCGAGAAGGGTAGTGGTAGTGCTGTGTCCTGCTCTAAACCCGTGCTGTTCATGACACAGCGGATTGTATTTGTTCAGGTATTCGGTGAGCTGGTCTGACACAATTCTTTTGAGTGCTTTAGAGAGGGGGGGAAGGATTGTGATGGGCCTATAGTTATCCGGGTCTGTTGGATCACCCTTTTTTAGGATAGGTGTGATAATTTCCCTTTTCCAGAGCATAGGAAATTGACCAAGGTGCAGGGAGCAGTTTAATATTTTGGTGAGGTGAGGCAGGGTCTCGTCAAGAGTTAGTCTGAGAATTTTAAGGTCTAGGGAGTCGCTACTGAACTGCGAGTTGCGTAAGGCTTTGGTTAGATAGTGTTTAGCCTCGTTACAAGAAATGATTCTTAGAAGGAAGGAAGGGAGTGTATTAGTTGGGGAGGTGATAGAGGGGCCATTGGGGATAGGGTCAAAGAAGTTTTGTGGTAGGATGTTGCTAAGATCGGAGAAGGAATTGTTCAGGACATTAGCTATGGTGGTAGGGTCCTGGGAGAGGGTTTCATGGTCAAGAATCTGCGAGGAGGTAGGGGAAATGGTTTTCCCACAGAGTTCATTGACATTGTTCCAGAATTTATTCCCAGAGCCCCATGAGGAGGTGAGTGCTTGCTTACAGTAGGTAGACTTAGCTAGCCGAAGTGCCCGGGTGCACTTGTTTCTTGCCTCTCTATAGAATTGCCTGTCAAGTGGAAGTTGGGAGTTCAGTGCCCTATGCCAGAGGTTATCTCTGTGTCGCGTCTGTTCTAGGAGGGTTTGAGAGATCCACGGAGTTTCCCTGTTTTTTATACCCTGTTTTGTGAAAGGGGCAAATATGTCGCAGGCAGTATTAAAAATGTTAATAAAGGAGGTGAGCACTGTGTCAACAGACATGGCAGTGTGAATGGGTGCCCAGTCACAGGAGGAGGGATAGAGTTTGAGGCGAGAGAGGGTTCCTTTTTTGAGGTGCCTCTGGATGGAAATTTTAGGTCGGCTGGGAGTGATTTTATTTGACCAGCAGCAGGATGCACCCACAGAGGAGACTAAGGAGGTTGTGGACAACTGTCGCAAGGGAGCCCCACAAGAAGGAGGCAGAGGACACCACAGGGAAAGGAAGCAGCTCCTCGTGGGGGACTCAATCATTAGGGGGATAGAACTGGGGGGAGCAGGGAAAACTGAAGTAAGATGCCTGCCTGGCACCATGGCTTGGAGGGACAGGAAGCGCACACACTCAGGATCATGAGAATAGCTGCACGGCAGACTAAGCTGGACATCATTGTCCACCTAGGGATGAATGACTTGGCTCAACATGAGATTAGAACAGTGCAGGAGGAGCTTGTAGAGTTGGGGAGGGGCCTAAGGCAAGTAGCACACACGGTATCCTTCTCAGAGGTGCTGCCTGTCTGTGGCAAGGGTGAGGCAAGGGAACTTTGCGCCAATTGAATGGTTGAGAACATGGTGCAGAGCACAGGGATTTGGCTTCATTGGGGACTGGGGTTCCACCTGGAGGGACACCAGCCTGTACTGGCAGGATGGTCTGCATCTGTCCAGGAAGGGAACAAGTCTTCTGGGTGATCGGTTTAAATGCTTCATTGGCAAGCTTTTAAACTAGTCAAGGGGGAGGCACTGATAAGCAGCAGGGAATTCCCAGCCTCCCCTTACAAAACAGGGTACTAAATGAGGTAAAGACCAAGGTAGAAAGGTCAGTAGGGAGCAGAACAGGGGTAAATGGAGAAAGCAAAGTCAGAGAGGACAGGGATGGTGCTACAAGAGGTAAAGCCATCAAAAAATGAAGAGCAATGAGTACCAATGCCCGTAGTCTGGGTAACAAGCTTCCTGAATTAGTGGCCTGGATGGAGGAGAAACATCTGGATATTGTGGCAGTCACAGAAACATGGTACACACAGAACCATGACTGGGACGTAAACATACCAGGATACACTATCTGCAAGAGGGACAGGGAGGGTAAAAGAGGAGGAGGAGTAGCTCTCCACGTAAGGGAAGGAATCAAAGCAACAGAACAAAAGGGTAAATGAGGAGGAGAGGAAGCACTGTGGGTCAATTTGGAGACAGGCAATGGCACCACAATCCAAACAGGGGTTGTATACAGACCCCATCTCAGGGGGAGGAAATGGACAAGGAAATGATGGAACGTATCCTTAGAATGGCAGAAAAAGGAGAAATATTGCTAATGGGGGATCTGAATATGCCAGATGTTAACTGGAGTGCATTTGCAGCAGCCACTTCAAAGAGTGGGGTCATTTTAGATGCCCTACAGGGGGCATGTCTTAGACAACTAGTATCGGAACCCACTCAAGAGGGAGCAGTCTTAGACCTGGTACTTTCAAATGGAGATGGTGAGAGAATCACAGATTTAGAAGTGGGTAACCATCTGGGAACTAGTGACCGTCGAACAGTATGGTTCACAATAAACACAGCAGTAGAGTCTAGCCATACAACGGCAAAGGTACTGGACTTCAGGAGGGCTGACTTTGCCAAAATGGGTGAGTGCCTAAGGAATACATTAGCAAATGGGCAGGAAGGAGGGGTGGAAGAACAATGGGGAATAATCAAAAATGCCATCACAGAGGCAACAAGCCTTTGTGTGAAGCAAATAAACAAAACAAAACGATGTAAGAAACCACTATAGTTCTCAAAGGAGGTGGCAGAGAAGGTTAGGGAGAAAAAGAGAGCATTCAGAAAGTTCAAAGAATCACAGACGGAGCAGGACAGAGAATTGTATCAGTTAAAGCAAAAGGAAACAGGAAAGGCAGTCAGAACAGCAAAGGCCCATACCAAGGAAAAGATAGCCAACTCAGTTAAGAAGGGGGATAAGGGCCAGCCCGGTGGCGCTGAGGGTTGAGGCACTGGACGCCACACCCCACACCACTCCGGCGACCCGGGTTCCGGAACGAGCTCGGGTCGCCGGGGGTCGGCCGGGGCGGAGAAGGATAAAGCGCCTGATGGCAGCTGTCCTTCCCTGGGACTGCAGGCTCGCTGCAATGCTACCACCTAGGGGAGCCAGGGTGGATAGCACGGTAGGTGGAGCAGCTGCAAGTGGATTAGGTGGATGTCGGCAGAGGGGCAGAGCAAAGAGGTACGTCTCAGCGTGCCTCCTAGCTCATAGCCCCTCATTGCACGCCGACATCGGGGGGAGGAAGGAAAGAAACTGGAAAACCACCTCGGCTTCTCCTAGGCGATGGCACCTCGCCGGCAGTTCTCCGGTCTCGTCGAACAGACTCCACTGCACCAACTCCACAAATTCAGAGTGCTGGTTTGGGAAGGTAAGGGGCATTCCTCCTCACCCCTACCCGGGGGGTATACTGGGGTTAAGATTGTGTGTGGTGTCGGGTGCTCTAGGGGCAGATCTCGATGGAGAGTGGGGCCTGCGGGTAGTAGGATGCCGGAGAGAGTGGAGAAGGGAGGCAAGTAGGAGTATAAATACATAATTAAAAAAAAAAAGAAGGGGGATAAAACCTTTTATAGGTACATCAGGGAGCGAAGGAAGACCAAGGGAGGGATAGTGAGGCTTAATAAAGGGGAGAGGGGGTGGTCAGAGGGTGACGGTGAAAAGGCAGAGATACTAAACAAATATTTTTGCTTAGTATTCATAAATGAAGAGGGGGAGGTACCTAAACCAAACAATAGAAGCACACTGGATACGGGGATTGATACCAGCCCTTTCACAGAAGAAAGGGTTCTGAAGGAACTCTTAAAACAGAAGGTGGACAAAGCAATGGGGCCTGATGGGATTCATCCCAGAATTCTAAAAGAACTAAGGGTAGAACTAGTGACACCACTGACTACCCTCTTTGATAAATCATGGGAGGATGCAGTGGTACCTGAAGACTGTAGGAGGGAAGATGTTATTCCACTTCACAAAAGTGAGAGATGGGCAGAAGCAGGAAAGTACAGACCTGTTTGTTTAACCTCAGTGATTGGGAAAATGATGGAATCACTTCTGAAGGAAAGAAATGTTGAGTACCTAGAGGCCAGAGGAGGAAAGACCCAAGGCAGTATAGATTCACAGCAGGAAGGTCATGTCAGACAAATCGAATAGATTTCTTTGACTGGGTGACCAAAGTAGTAGATCAGGGAGGGGCTATGGACATGGCCTACCTAGACTTTAGCAAGGCATTTGACACAATCCCACACAAAAGATTAATATACAAGTTGGCCAGCCTGGGAGTGGGTCCCAAGATGGTAGCTTGGGTAAAGAATTGGCTGGAGAACAGGACACAGAGGGTAATAGTAAACGGAGTCCACTCTGAAGAAAGGGGGGTTACTAGTGGGGTACCGCAGGGTTCAGTACTAGGACCAGTCCTGTTTAATGTCTTTATAAGCGACATTGCAGAGGGACTGGAAGGAAAAGTATGTCTCTTTGCAGACGACACAAAGATCTGCAACAGAGTTGATACACAAGGTGGGGTGGAAAGGACAAGAAGGGACTTGACCAGGTTGGAGGAATGGTCAAATGTATGGCAGCTTAGATTCAATGCTAAGAAGTGCAAAGTAATGCACCTGGGAAACAAAAACCCAGGGGAAGAGTACACAGTGGGTGGTGAGATACTAACAACAACAAAAATGGAAAGGGGTCTGGGGGTAGTCATATCAGATGACCTAAAGGTGAGCAAGCAATGTGAGAGGGCAGTAAGTAGGGCCTGGGATACTGGGATGCATTGAGAGAGGCATCACCAGTAGAAAACAAGAAGTTGTTATCCCTCTGTACAGACAGCTGGTGAGACCCCATCTGGAGCACTGCGTGTAGTTCTGGAGACCCAATCTCCGCAAAGACAGACAGGATGGAGGCAGTCCAGAGGAGGGCAATTAAAATGGTGCAGGGTCTGCACCAGAAGACATATGAAGAGAGACTTAAGGAGCTTAATATGTATAGCCTCGAGGAGAGGAGGGAGAGGGGGGACATGATAGAAACTTTCAAGTACCTCAAGGGAATTAATAAAGTTCAAGAGGGTAGCATCTTTCAAAAAAGAGATGTGCAAGAACAAGGGGGCACAATTTGAAGCTAGAGGGTGGACGGCTCAGAGGAAATGTGAGGAAGTATTTTTTCATAGAGAGGGTTGTGGATGCATGGAACAGCCTTCCTGAGAAGGTTGTGGAGTCAAAAACAGTGGTGGAATTCAAGAATGCAAGGAACAGGCATAAGGCAATTCTAGGGGGTGAGGGTAGGAAGAAGTAGGCTGTTGGTTAACTAGGATCTACATCTTATCCATTAGGTAGGGAAATGGGCAGACTTGGGGGGCCAAGAGGTCCTTATCTGCCGTCAAGTTCTATGTTTCTGTGCTTCCTGAGTCCTTCAAGGACAGGAAGCTCCGTCTCTCACTGGGTTGGCCTTCAGAATGGGATCCAAAGGATTGCCCTAAGACCTGCAAGAAGGCCTCAGCTGCAGCCCTGTCTGCCCAGCAGCTTGCGGTCCTTGAGACAGAAGTGGTGGCTGCCATGGTGGGCACCTCCTCAGTCTCAATGCTGCTCCTAGCTGTAGCCAGCATCAGAGGGTCATTCACTGTAGGCTTCCAGGGCATGTGTTTTGACCTCCAGACCTTGGGGGAGAGCTCTGTCCACCTTGGTTCTAAGAATAAGTGTCTGTGGCTCTTTGGTGGTACCCCTGTCAAGCCAGTAGACTTCAACTCTGGTCAAGCAAGCCACAGAAATTTTCCTCGAGCCTGTCAACCAGTTGTCGAACGAGGTCGAGAATCAGTCTCGCAGATCACATTGCTCCCGGTCCTCACTGAAGAGGATGTGGTTTGGTTGGTGTCCCCATCAGATCCTCAGCAGGAGCAGCCTCCACCGGTGGTTGAACCTTCCACACCCATGATGCTTAATGTGGGCAAGCACATGGTATACAAGAACCAGCCAGAAGGCTTCTCTCACCGTTGACCATCAGATCAACAGTCTAGATGTTCCCCCTCTCTATCCGGCTTGACTGGGAGGCTTCACTGTCACAGTGACTCAGCCGATGTGGGATGCTATCTAGTCGTGGCTGATCCCAGAACACCTGGAGGAAAGAATCCTGTCTGTCAGCCCAGAACCAACCATCATGTTCACGATGGACACACCTCTTGTGGAGTGGGGAGCACAACTGGGAGACCACAGAGCCCATGGGTTCTGGTCACCCCAGGTGTCCTGTCACCACATAACCCTGCTGGAGCTCCATGCAGTGCGACTTACGCTGACAGAATTCACTCTTCTAGTCAAGAATCAGGTCATGCAGGTCAAGACGGACAACACCATGACTATGTTCAACCTGAAAAGACAGGGTGAAACTCACTCCCTTCCCTTGTATCAGGAGGCCCTCCTCACTTGGGCCGTCATGCACAACCTGGGTGCAGATCTCCTGGTGATTCACAGAATCACAGAATCTTGACAGCAGAAAAAGACCCTCAGGCCCATCTAGTCTGCCCTTTCCCACCCCTTTATATATTCCACCCCCTTCCAGTGGCCCCTTTCCAATCCCCCTTATGTCTGTCCCATGCAGTCTTGAACTCCAACACAGTTCCAGCCCCCACCATGGCCTCCAGAAGCCTGTTCCATGCCTCCACCACCTGCTCCATGAAGAACTGCCCCCTCACACTGCCTCTGAATCTCCCTCCCTCCCTGTAGTCTCAAACTATGCCTCCTAGTTACCGCCCCTTCCTTCCTAAGAAATAGACTCCCTGCCTTCACCGTATTGATCCCCTTGACATATCTGAAGGTTTCAATCATGTCCCCTCTTTCCCTTCTAGTTTCCAAGGAGTACAGACCCAATTCCCTGCGTCTCTGCTCGAATGGGTTACCATGCATACCCTGCACCATCTTAGTTGCCCTTCTCTGAACCCTCTCTAACCTGTCCTTGTCCTTCCGCAGATGTGGCCTCAAGAACTGGACTCCGTACTCCAGGTGTGGCCTCACCATGGCTTTGTAGAGGGGCATCAGTACCTCTTTTTGTCTGCTAATGATGCCCCGTCCAAGACATGCCAGCATCCCATTTGCTTTTCCCACTGCCCTGCTGCACTGGTTTCCCACCTTGAGGTTACTAGATACAATTACTCCTAAATCCTTCTTCTGCTCCGTATCTCTAAAAGCCCCCCCAGATTGTACCCTGCTTTCGGATTTTTATGCACCAGGTGCATCACAGCACACATTTTGACATTGAACTTTAGCTGCCAAGTCATGTCACAGGAAAGAACAATCAGTTGGAGGACGCGTTCAGCCAGGTAGGAGAGACGTCGCATGAGCGGTCCCTGAATCATGTGGTGATGAACTCCATGTACTCCCAGTGGGGCACTGCTCTGATGGATCTGCTTGCCTCCTGGAAGACTGCCAAACTGAGGCTGTTTTGTGCCCTCCCCCCACACTACAGGACACTGTTTTGGAGAATGCATTCATGAGGCCCTAGGTCCCAGACTTTGTGTACACCTTCCCTCCCTTCTCCTTGATCCACAAGGTAGTGGTGGAGACCCGGAGAAGATAAGTCACAGATTATCATGATAGCTTCAGACTGACCAAGGCACATCTGGTATCCAGCTCTCCTCATCCTCAGCAGCTGACCTCCATGGTGACTGCCTCTCCATCAGGATCTGCTGATCAGACATTAGGGGATGGTCCTGCACCCAGACCAGCAGTCTCTGCACCTCACAGGAACACAAACATCATGTGTTCATGGATGAGAGGGTGCCAACCGTGTCTGAACTGAAGACAAACCAAGCACAAATATGGCTGCACTCATTAACAGAGAAAATAAAGAAAAATAAGGCAAGTATAGTCTCGGAAAGAAAATAATTTATTTGAACGTCAAGAGCATGGCACTAAACCCCAGTGGTTCGCTTTGTAAATGGGAGGCTTTGTCAGGGGGCATGGCTTACAGTGAAATCCCACTCTCTTAAATAGTGAAGAATTTAAAGCTTTGAATAATCTGTAAAATTCAAACATCACCATGTACAGCACATCAGTTTGACACCTCTTTGAACACATATACATATACTAGTGTAACCCCAAGGGGGCACTATCCTAAGGGCTACTACCCCTACCTGCCTTAACTGTAACAGGGTAAGGGGCCCAGATCCGTTGGCAGGTGCCTCCACCAAGAGGTCGGGGTTAGAACAGTCGAGGTTGTCTTGGTCACATCCCTCTGGGTAGCTGCAGCCCCCCCTTCCTTCCCACTAGTGGCCTACACAAGTCAGTTACAGTGTCCCTACCATAGACCCTTACCCCACTGCTTAATCCACTCAGCTCACTCCGGGGACCCTCTGAAAAGTAAGGTACAGTTACACAATATTTACTGTGCAGTAGTTCACCATTAATACACAAACTAGCCAGTGTGCATTTGCAGAACAAGTAATCTGATTTATTTAAGGGGAAATAACAAGGACTGGGGGAAATCAGGGTGATTAGCTTACCACTACAATATATTCGTATTTACCTAGGGCTGTGTGCACAGGCCTAACCTATAAGTTACTGTCTATGGGTACCCAAGCCCTAAAGGCTAGTTCGTCGATGCAGCTGGTTGGGGCCCTGACACAAATGAGCATTTAAATTCCTACGAAGATTAGAGGGAGCCAGCAGGCTCAGTTAATATAGTCAGCAAAGTAACCAGAAGATCTTGCTCTTGCTAGGAACCTTTAACAGGGAGCTACCCTGATTTAGTACTCACTACTCCAGAGGGAAAACGCTCTCACACCACTCGCAGGGCCGAACCTGAACTTCAGACACTTCTCCACACATTTATATGCAAAGCAACAGAGGAGTACCATAACAGGCAGCTGCTCTTATGGCCCGACCGAACACACCGTTACTCGGGAGTCTCACTGCAGCTTCACCTTCCTGACAGACCTAGCGCGATTCAGCAGATTCTCCAGTCCTCTACAGGTTGAGCCTGGTAGGTAGCTGGCACTTGTGCACAGCCTCCTCTGGCCGCTGCCCCGCGGATTGAGTGCGGAGATCACCGGCGATTCAAACGGCCGCCTCAGGCCTTTCACGTGCTTCCCGCGCGAACACTCAACGGCGCAGGAGCCCAGAGCTCCTTCCTCATCCACAGCCACAATGCCTATGCCCCTTGACAGCATGGGGCCATCCTCTCTGCTTGGATGCCACCCGACCTCATTGGCTGGATACAGATGCCAGTCATTTAGTCCTGCTTTCAGTGGTGCGAAAAAGGCGCCATGGTCTAGCTTTCACTTCCCACAATTACCAGCAGTATCCCCATTGGTCCGTCGGCTCCCCAGAAAGCCCTCGTTCTGGTTGGTCGCCAGTTGCTCCATTTGCGATACCCCTGCCCCTATTGGACCCTTCAGAATGTCCTGGTCCAAAATGGAGAGGCACAGCACACACAGTCTCAGCTGCAAAAGAAACAGGTTAAACAAACTGTAATTCCATCAACATGCTAGCTAGTCATGGCCAAACAGCTACATTATCCAAAAGGGCTCCCTCTGCACATACAGCGACAGCCAAAAAGGGAGCAATTTCACCACAGCGCAGGCGGGATTCGAGCAGGGAAACCCCAGTCCCCCTTGTACAAACCCACTGGAGCCTGCGAGCAGGCAGCTCTTAAAGAGACAGCACTGGAGGCTGTGGAAGCACTCACAACACCCACATTTAGGTGGTGCTGAGCCAAACACCAGTTAGGCAGGGAGCATTTAGGCAAGCTCCGAGAAGGCTTTCAGGAACCCCCATTTATGAGGGGGTTACACCAGTAAAAAAAATTAATTTCCAAAATTTCGGACACAATAAATACATGACATGTCTTTAAATTTGTCACAGCAGCTGGACAATGAACAAGTAAATAAATTCTACAAATAATGTTACGTTTACAGTTGTAAATTCATGAATGAAGGAGTTTTGTGTCAAAATATACATTCCACTGTGGAATGCCATATAGCCAGTCTAGAATTTTTTTTTTTTTTGTAAATAAATTAAATAATTCCAATTTCAATCTGGCGGCATAAAGCCTTGACACACAAAAGACAAAAAGGAGAATAGTATAGGATACAGATAGTATTGGGGGGGAGCAGTGGAAGAGAAAATAACCAAAGGAGGAATGAAAAAAACATCAAAAAATATATCATTGCATAAACAGCGTCATATTCAAGCCAAGTTACTTTGGTTTTCATAATGTATTTAGGGAAATATTACAACCGTCTCCACCTAAAGCTTTATATTGCTTTGGGTCGCTGGAGCCCTAAGTAGTAATATTAAGTTAATATTACGTCAGCAGCATCAGAAAGAGACATCTTGGTGTGTCTCAAAACGTCTATAAAATAGACTTGTAACAAATACTTTGTAATCACATACTATAATGAATCAAAAGATTGAGCATTTTAAATACGCTGAGAAGGACTTTTAGTATTCAAAAACATATAAAAATATACATTTTCTGAGATTCATAAATAAGCATGTGGCTCAAAAATAAAACTTGTCAGCGTTTTTGTAAATATCAACTAAAGATTGCTGTAGCAATAATACTAACCAAATTAATGCAAAAAGACTTAAAACAGCTAACCTGTAGCATGAAATATTTAAATACATCTGAAAATGAAAAACCAGAAAGAGGGAAAAGATGGAGGATGGGAGGGAAAACTGAAAACAAAACTGAAGTTATAAATTATAGAGTGGGGGCAGGACCCGGGAGTGAGAAAGAGCAAAGAGAGGTTTGCAGAACTCCTGGTCAGAGAAAGTACAAACAATATTTCATGTTTCTTATACTGACATTCAATTAAGCATTTCACTTTTTTATGAAAGATAATATGTCAGTAGCATCATTCAACCCATATGGATGTATGGTTTTAATTGTGTAGATCCATCGGAACTCTTTTTGTAAAAGTAGACTTTTGTGGCTTCCACCCCTGGGTTTCTTGGGACATGTTCTAAACCCATTAAGCTGAAGCCATCTGTCTTGCTGTCATTGTACTCAGCAAAATGTTGTCCCAGGGGTGTATTCGGGTTACTCTGTAAATGGAACGAATGTGCTCCTGAATACACTCCTTGAGGGCTCTTGTACAACCTACATAGATTTTTGGACAGCTGCAAATGAGGACATAAATGACAAACTCAGTTTGACAGTTAATAAACTGTCTAATCTCCACCGTTTTTGGTAGTGACGGATGTTTGAAGATCTAGTCCTGGTTGCAGAAGATGTAAATATTGTATCAACCACACCTGTAGATTCCCATAGGTCTGGGAGGGAGCCAGTTAGGTCTTAGATCCTTAACTGATTTTGTATATAAACTGTTAGTAACAAAATCTCCTAAGTTGTTCCCTCATCTATAGGTGATTCTGGGTTTATCACCTATTGCTGTTTTTAAAGGTCACCTACAAATTAAATACTGCAGCCCGCTCCTGTCCGATATACCTTTCTAAGCTTCGGAGCTTGTGGGCGCAAGTTTACATGGGTATTCCACCCATTTAGTGATGTTGCAAACACCACTGCTCTCAATGGAGCAGCAGTGGAGGGGGCTTAATATTCTTATTCTATTGCTTTCACGGGGGTCTTGATACCTAAATTAATACTTACAGCAACGACCCATTCCGGTGTTGCTGTAAGTATTAATTCAGGTATCAAGACCCCATGAAAGGCATAAGAATATTAAAGAGCAGGTTCCGGTAGCAGCCTGACCCAGCCTGCTACATGACTTACCCTAGGTAGCATTTTCCCCAAGTGTTGCAGGAAAGCTCCATATATTTTTAAAGATATAGCCCTCATAAGAAGTTAAAATTGGCAGCCAAAGCCGAAAACAGACATGCCCCTTGTCATCTCATCGCATCTCTGTTTGTGATGTCTCAAAACTAAGGATGCGAACGTCATTTACTTTGTATAGACAGTATTTTCGATTGTTTATGCTCTTTATCGTTGGGATTTTAATAAATCAAAGCGATTGATCGACTAATAGGGACCCTATTAGTCCATCGATCACTTTGATTTATTAAAATCCCAACACTAATGGGTATAAAACAATTAGAAAATACCGGCCCCATACAAGTAAATGGGGCGCGCTCATGCAGCCTTCGTTTTGTGATATCACAAAATAGGGCTATGTGGGCTGACATGGGAGCATGTTTTCAGGACCGGGAAATTGGTCCGTTTTCAGCTCTGACTGCAGATTTTAATTTTACGAGGGCTATATCTTTTAAAATATATGGAGCTTTCCTGCAACATTTGGGGAAAATGCTACCGAGGGAGTCTGTCATCGAGCAGACTGGGGGAGAGGAGCATAACGCAGGATAGGAACCTGCTCTTTAAGCACCCCTCCACTCCTACCCCATTGAGAGCAATGGTGTTTGTAATGTCACTAAATTGCGCCTGCTCGATCAGGACCCAGGTGGCACTTCCATATTTGCCGAAAAGTTCCGGCAGTATTTTGAAATGTACAGATTATTCCAAAAATGTTACTAATAGCAGCCTCGGACTCCTGCCGCGGCTTAGAAAAGTATGTGGGACAGGAGCGGGCTGCAGTATTTAATTTGCAGGTCACCTTTAAATGTGCATCACTGTTAAAAAAATGTGCCAGTGCTTTTGTATATTACGGGTAACCTCAGACGAAGTCCGATTGTGGTCAGTTACCAAAGAAACCACATCATATTGGGATTTTGGTTTTGGTTTGGGTTGTAACTATGCTTTCCTGCCCGTGTGTCTCACCTTTTCCATTGATTCACATCAAGAATCTCCAAAGGATTCCCCCTTTCTAGGAATCTGTTTTTTTAAAACTAATGCATGGGTATCAAATGATTGAATTTCTGAACAATTCCGCCTAAGGCGTATAAATTGTCCAAAGGGGATACCCACCTCTTTTTAAATGTTAGTCTGCTAGTCTGGGATGGGGATGTGGAGTCAGTGACTGAATGAGAATGATGGGTTTAAAATTTACATTTGATTGTAATCCTCATACCATTACCTTTCTATATATCTGCTTCAAATCAGAGGAAAATTAGAAAATGCAGACTGAACTATACAGAAAACCAACCTCTGGTAATACTTCACTCTACGAGGGCCCACCCACCACATTTAAAAGGTATCCCCTTTGGACAATTTATATGCCTTCCATCCCCGTCCCCCCAATTACACCATCTTGGTATCTCCATATTGAATTATAATATATGATAATAGCTGAGATTTCAAAAAGTACACTTTTGGGTGTACTTGCTCACTACCACTGCCTCCCTACCGCTAACCCCCCGCATCCTTCAGCTTTACACAAATGTGGCTGCTTGTACTAAAGTATTTAAAAATGTGATGAGTTACTTTAGTTATATTGAAATTAAAGGGGTACAGTGTGCGGAAAATAGGTGAGGGATCTGCAATTGGGCTGTTCCTGATCCACAGTTAACAATATTTAAAGTACACTACATTGTGTAAAACTTAGATATTGAATGATATAAAAAGAAAAATCTTTCCAATGTGTGTGCATCAGGGACACCTAGCAGTGGTCACTGTTACATACGAACACACAAATTTGCCAGCAGAAACAGGCTACATGGTCTATCAAGTCTGCTCAAGTGTGCAGCTAGCACCCTTACCTTGCAGCTGCCCCACCCCTTCACAATTATCCCCCCACCCTATCCCTTCCCCTTTTGAAACTATCCACTGTCTTGCAGGATACCACCTCCTCCAGCAGAGTGTTCCATTCCGCCACAACCCTCTCCGTGAAAGAGTCTCCTCATTTCCCTCCTATATCTTCCCCCCTCCAATCTAAGACCATGCCCTCTCGTGTCCCTCCCCCTCCTTAGCTTAAATATCCCTTCAGTACATGTCTTGTTTATCCCTTTTAAGTACTTAAATGTCTCACTCATATCCCCCGATCCCTTCTCTCCTCCAGGGAGTACATATGCAACTCATTCAGCTTCTCCTCATATGTCCTGTACTCCAATCCCTGGATCATCTTTGTCGCTCTGCGTTGTACCCCTTCCAATAATCTTACATCCTTCTTCAGATATGGGCACCAGTACTATATGCAGTACTCCAAGTGTGGCATGACCAGTGACCTGTTGAGAGGCAGGATCACCTCCCTGCTCCTGGAGGAGATTCCTCTCGCAGTTAGAGATGTTGCAAAATTAAATTTTTCTGGTGAAACTGCCACAAAATCATCTATTTTGCCACGCAAAACGCTTTGCGAAACTCCACTGTTCCACTAAATGTTTTGCGGGTTGCGAAGTTGTGATATTTTGCTCGCGGAACGGCGAGAACATTTCATACATCTCTACTCGCAATACATCCCAGCATCCTGTTTGCCTTTGCTGCTGTCTTTCTGCACTGCTCTGTATTGTTCATTTTCCCCGTTACAACCACCCCTAGATTATTTTCCTCCTCAGCGCTACTTAGATGCACTCCTCCCAGGTGGTAACCCCTCCCTGGGTTCTTTGCCCCGAAGTGCAGTACTTTGCACTTCTTAGCATTGAACTCCAACTGCCATGCTTCCGACCACTCTTCCAGTTTGGTCAGGTCGTCCTGCAGCCCCTGCCATCCTGCTGTGTTGTTCACCACTGCCCCCAGCTTGGTGTCATCAGCGAACAGACTGATCTTGTTCCTGATGTCGTGCGAGATGTCCGCTATGAATATCACAAACAGCATCAGCCGCTACCACTAGGTGCTGCACTTAGTGCAGATAGGGTGCGACCGAGCACATCCATGCCTGAGTGCACGTCATGTGACGGGATGACGTGGATGAGTCAGTGCACATGTCCATGCCCAGTTCCCTGTTCTGGCTCACAGTAAAAAGTGAGCAAGAAATGAGCACTCTGCCTTCCCTAAGAGAGAGAAGGGGGCCATGCTGCGCTGAGACATATAATTTGGTGAGTAAACAACATAGCTGAACTCGCGCTAACAAGGATAATGACTTATAAAAAATAAACAAGTGACGGTTTGTACTTTTTGAATCATCCCCAGAGGTGCCAAAGACTATAAAAAAGATTAAAAGAAAGGTAAAACCTTAACAGATTAAAGACACGAAATGTGGTGTTTTTCAGTGGTCTGGTATCATAGTAAAAAACATGGAGTGGATTACGAAATGTTGCTGTAGAAATCATTTGCTGAACATTTTGTAAACTTGAAATGAATGTACTGTATATGCAGATTTGAAAAACCGCAAGGGTTTAAAATGGAGACAAGCTTGTAAACGGTTTTCTTTTAGGCTGTTGTCTAGAATGGCAAAATAAATTACAGAAAAAATAACATGTATATAAATGATTATAAAACCATGACTTTATTTTGTTTAGTTTTTGTTTACCGGGTAGGTGCACTAGCCAACAAGACTATTTTCAGGCACAACCCAGGAGGGTACAGAGACAAACTTCAGGAGAAACATTTTTGTGCATAATACAAGTGACATGTAAGTGTTTGAGTAATTAACAGCGGTAACAAATGACAAGACAATACATAATTTAGGTTTACATGTAGCAAATACAATCAGGTTATGTTTTAGCGTGAACTGAGCAGTATACAAACAATGGGGAAATAGAACTCTGAGACAGCAAGTAGTAACAAAGTAAGAGAAAGTCAGGTAGTGAGAATTGGAAGAAGTGCTCCTTGTTGGAGTGGACCCCAGGATCCCAGTGGACAAGTAGAGAGAGGGGTTGGATTAGGGAAGGAGGGCTAGGGCGGTTTGAAACAGGAACAGACATAGGAGGAGAAGAGATAGTGGGGTAATTCTCTTTTGAAGGAGATGTGGGATATGGTTTGATGTAAGGTCAGCAGGAGTGTGTTCCAGAAAAGTGGTGCATGACAGGCAAAAGCATGACCACCTTTGGAAGTGCGATGTATTGGAATAAGAACAGGGACATGATCTGTAGAGCACAAGGCATAGCTGGATTTCTGGTAGAGAAAAAGACTGGCGAGGGGTTTAGGTGAATGGGATCTGATGATGTTATCAGTAATGGATCCAAGAGCACAATACCTAAGCTCTTGGGGAGGCAGCCATCCCAAATCTGAGTAGAGAATACAATGATGTTTCAGCCAAGGGGAGAAGGATGCGAAGCGGCAGATATTATTATAGCTAACATCCCACTTTCGTAGACTTGAGTTGCTGGCAGAGACGTAAGTGACAACCCCGTAGGTGAGAGAGGGGAGTAGTATCCCGCAGGCACTAGCAAGCCTGGCTGAGGGGGTGAGTGCATAGCTCATACGGTAGGCGATACCAAGTTTAGAGTTTACATGCTTACAGGTAGATTGAATATGGAGGTCAAAACTCAGTGATGGGTCAAGAGTGACCCATAGATATTTGAAGGAGTTTACCACCCCAACTGATGAGCCATCCAGGTAGGAGACATTGAAATGTGCCTGGGAGTGTTTGAGTTTGAGCTTAGAGCCAAATAGCACAGCTTGGGTCTTAGTGTTATTTAGAATAAGTTTGTGATTTGCAAGCCACTGTTGGATAAGCTGAAAGTCACTAGAAAGTCGAGAGTTTATGTCCTCTATACTATTGGAACTGGTATACAATACAATGTCATCTGCATGTAATAGAGAGGAAGTCTGAAGGAGATTGGAAGTGATGCTGTTTAAAAAAATTGAGAAAAGCAGAGGACCTACAATAGACCCTTGAGGAACACCAATATTGGTGGTAACCTCGTCAGAGAGGGTGGAGTTGAATTTCACGTATTGAGACCTATCAGTGAGATAGCTATTAAACCAGGTTGTAACGTTTGATGAGAAACCTAGGGAGCCAAGAGTGGCAATGAGGATGGAATGGTCTACAAGATCAAATGCCTTGGTCATATCTATGAAAATGGCCCCCGTGTGCCAGCCAGAGTCCATGGCCACTGAGGTGTCAGACGTGAGTTTGAGCAGGGCAGTAGTGGTACTGTGTCCCTTGTGGAAACCATGTTGAGCATCGGTTAGGAGGTCATTTTTCAGAAGAAAGTCAGTAGTTTGGAGGGCAACCAGTTTCTCAAGAATGTTGCTGAGTGCAGACAGGATAGCAATAGGTCTGTAGTTTGTCGGGTCACTTTAATTGATTATAGAACTTGCTAGAAAGAAAATTTATATAAATTTAACACTGTCATAAGATGCTAAAATGTTTTTTTACAATTTGAGAATATTTTATAACATAGAAAGGAGTTCCTGCATTTAAATGAATATAAAATGACTAATTACTGAATTTGGGAACTGAATGTCACCAAAAAATAGAAAGACCACACAGTGAATATAAATTAAGGTAGTACACTATTATTGTTTATATGAAATATTTAAGACACGCTAACTTTCTGAATTTTAAATTTGTGGGATCTAAATAATTGAAATGATGGCTGTTTATTCAGGTGTCTGGGAAGGGAAAGGAACTGAAAGTACATTCTCTAGTGAGAATTTATATGTGAGTATAAATATTGAGTAATTCATGGTCTCACCTATATATCCAATTATTTTTAATTGTAACTTGAAAAAAAAATATCTATATGTTTTAGAAATAATACCAGTGTTACCCTGAGGAAGGAAGTTTCTCCGAATCATTGGAGAGGGTTAGCTTAAAGCTAACTGATTCGCTGGTTGTTCCTTTACTTTGATACTGCAAAAATAAATTATTTCAAAATAATCCTGGGTGAGTGGGCCTGTGTTTTCTAATCTGGCTTTTCTCTAAAAACTGTGTAGTAACACAGGAATTTAGGAGGCTTACCTTATTCTCAATCTTAGATTCAGAAAAGTTGTCAAATCAGTAGAATTCGAGATGGAGTCATTAGAATAGTTTGGCCTGGAGATTTCCAGGTCTGCATGGACCTATCTAACACAGTAATTTAAGGCTGGAAGGGACTGTTGCCCCCACTCCCCCACCCTTGTTTTATACATGTTGATGAATAAATATGTTGTGCAGACTTGTACTCATTTAACGGAATTTCATGCCCACTCTACTGCCCTGGTTACTCTGCGACTGTTTAGGAAAATTTTGTCCAGGTTTACCCTGAAGGCTTGTACTGTCTTTGTGTACACTGTCTCTACTAATAGTGTGTTCCATAGGTTCACTGCCCTCTGGGAGAAAACCACTACTCCTTATGTTTGTCCAGAACTCACCAACTCTGAGCATCAGTGTGTGGCCAGCGTTCTGCTGGAGAACAAAGGCTCAGATATCTCTACGTGATCTTGTCAGTAACCTTGAGTATGCAGAAGACTGAGATTGTCACCTCTTAGCATACTTTTCTCCAAAGTGAACATGTTTAGGGTCACTAGTCCCTCCTCGATGCTTTTATCCTGCATACCCCTGATTAATTGGGTGGCCCTGCTTTGCACCCTTTCGACTACCTATAAGTCCTTATTCTATTGAGGAGCCCAGGACTGCACACAGTACTTCAGGTGAGGCCTAACAGGGACTTGTAAAGTGGAAGGATTACCCTTCCCCCCCCTTCTGGTCAGCCCCTCTTGATGCACCACACCATTTTTCCGGTCCTCTGATGCATATCTTTATATCCCAGTCTGCCATACTCTTCAGAGATGTCAAACGTTTGTGATTCAGAATCAGCATTTTGCTACTAGACTCTCTGGGTTATTATTATTTGGATGGCCCTGCTTGGCACCCTTCGACTACTTAAAAGTCCTTATTGTATTGAGGACAGGCAGGAAGGACAACCCCCCACCCTTCCTCAGGTGTTCTACCTTTATAGACATCAACAGAGATACACCTACTTAAAGGCACATGGAACATTTGGCAGCACCCTACAAGATGGGGCCTATCTGAGAATACAGGCAGCAGTACAGGGGGGAGCAGTCAACTAGGTTAACAAAGGTGCTTGAAGCAGAAAGCAGAGGAGTAATTTAGTACGAAAGGGGAGAAAGGGATGAGAAAAATTAACTGAGAAGGAATGGTGGTAGTACTAAGCAGATTCTGGATGATACAGGTAGTGGTGCAGTGCGCTGGGTATGGTGCAGCAGTCTTCAGACGAACATTCTGGGTACTGTAGGGCTGCCCCATATGCAAGCACCTCTCTAGGCTGTGGGCGGTGGTCGCTAGACTCCAGGCCAAACTGGCAGGAGTGTTGGAGACCTTCGCCCCCACCCAGAGGCTACCATGTCCCCAACCAAAGCTACAACGGCTGCCCAGGCAAATGGCAGGGTGGACTACAGTAGGCTCAGGGAGGTTCAGGGAAGGGGGGTAGAGACACATCCACCATCCAGTCTAGCTCAAAAAACCCTTCACTGTTTTGGAAGAGCAGGAGAATCCTTCAAAGGAACCCGAGGCTGAAACCAGGGAGGATGTGAGGGTCTTCCAGCAGGGAGACCTAGTGACGAGAGACAGAGAACCCCAAAGGAGGAAGAAGTTACTCCTGGTGGGGGACAGTTGAGGAAAAGAGGAACGGGAGGTGAAGTGCCTTCCAGGAGGCACAGCTCGGAGGGAGGGGAAGAAGATCCATAGGATCGCTGAAGCAGTGGTAAGGGTGGAGGGGACTGGAGGTCATTGTCCTTCTGGGAACAAATGACCTATCCAAGACAGGGCTAGCTTGGAAAAGGTGAATGAGGACTTCATAGATTTGGAGGGGGGGGGGCCCTGGGGAAAGTAGCAAGCTCCGTGACATTTTCGAAGGTTTACTATGGCTTATACTGTGGTTTTAGGACAGCAGAAGGCGATACACCCATGGTTGCCATCCCCACTTCTCAATTAATTGATCTGTAGATATTACTGTTAAAGTAGTCATCGAGTTTAGATGTGACCCCAAGAAAGTTGTTTGGTTTACTACATCCGGAGGAAGTTTGTTCCATAATCTGGTCACCCTGGGTAGGAGGGTGTTTCTTCTCAAATTAGTTCTGGATTTGTCTCCCTGTACCTGTTTATTATGCACTCCTAAATTATGGGTATTACACCTGAAAATAATTTCCAGATCTGATGTCAGCTTTGTCTCTCAAAATTTTGTAAAAAGTGAGTATGCCCTCCCCCCCATCTCTTCTTACCTGCAAAGGCCAGAGTTAAAATTTTTCAAGTCTGCTTTTGTAGACTGTGTTTTTTAAAATTAAGTATCTGCTTTGTGAATCTCCTCTGTGCTTTTTGAAGTACTGCAATATCTTGTTTGAGCCACAGGCTCCAAACTTGGAATCAGTAGTCAAAGTGCAGGTGCAGGCAGGTTTTGTAAAGTGGTAACGTTATAGACTTAGACCTGTTAGTAAAGGACCTTTTAATACAAGTGGTCAGATGGTTCACCTTTTTAGCCATTTTCCTACATTGAGTACCATTTTTCATGCTGCTAGACACTATAATTTCCAAGTGTCTGACTTCACAAGGCAGCATGGGTTCACAGCAGGAAGGTCATGTCAGACGAATCTAATAGATTTCTTTGACTGGGTGACCAAAGTAGTAGACCAGGGAGGGGCTGTGGACATGGCCTACCTAGACTTGAGCAAGGCATTTGACACAGTCCCACACAAAAGATTAATAGTCAAATTAACTAGCCTGGGAATGGGACCCAGGGTGGTAGCCTGGGTAAAACATTGGCTGGACAACAGGACACAGAAGGTAATTGTAAATGGAGTCCACTCTGAAGAAAGGGGGGTTACTAGTGGGGTACCGCAGGGTTCAGTATTGGGTCCAGTCCTTTTAATGTCTCTATCAGTGACATTGCAGAGGGACTGGAAGGAAAAGTATGCCTTTTGCAGATGACACAAAGATCTGCAACAGGGTTGACACACAAGGAGGCGTGGAAAGGATGAAAAGGGACTTTGCAAGGTTGGAGGAATGGTCAGAAGGCGCAGCTAGGATTCAATGCAAAGAAGTGCAAAATAATGCACCTGGGAAACAAGAACCCAGGGAAGAATACACAATGGGAGGAGGTAGTAACAACAACAAAAGGAAAGAGACCTGGGGTAATCATATCAGATGACCTTAAGGTTAGCAAGCAATGTGAGAAGGCAGTAGGAGGGCTGGTGGTATACTGGGATGTATAGGAGAGGCATCATCAGCAGAAAACAGGAAGTTGTTATCCTCTGTACAGACAGTTGGTGAGACCCCATCTGAGTACTGTGTCCAGTTCTGGAGACCCCATCTCCACAAGGACATAGACAGGATAGAGGCAGTCCAAAGGAGGGCAACTAAATGGTGCAGGGTCTGCAAGAGAAGCCGTATGAGGAGAGAGACTAAAGGAGCTTAATATGTATACCCTTGAGGAAAGAAGGGAGAGGGGGACATGATAGAAACTTTAAGTACCTCAGTGGAATCAACAAAGTCCAAGAGGGTAGCATCTTTCAGAAAAGACACTTGCAAGAACAAGGGACACAATTTAAAGATAGAAGGAGGGCGGTTCAGGGCAATTGAGGAAGTATTATTTCACAGAGAGGGTAGTGGATGCATGGAACAGCCTTTCTGAGGAGGTTGTGGGGTCTAAAACTGTGGAAGAATTCAAGAATGCATGGGACAAACATAAGGCAATTCTAGTGGGGGGTAGGAAGAACTAGGCTGTTGGTTAACTAGGATCTGCGGCCTATCCTGTAGGTAGGGAAATGGGCAGACTAGATGGGTCTAGCGGTCCTTATCTGCCGTCAAAGTCTATGTTTCTATCAACTTTTTGCAGGGGCTTATTGTGTATCATATAATCTAGTCTTTGATTGTGCTGCCAGTCCATAGCAGGGAGGGGGATAGGAATCTCTGCATTAGTAACTTCAACTCATGGTTGAAGGCCTGGTGCAGTGAGAAGAGGTATGGCTTCATTGGGGACTGGGGTCCTACCTGGAACGATGTGGCCCTGTACAATGGGGATGGGCTGCATCTGTCCAGAAAGGGGAAAGCAGCCCTCAATGAACGGTTCAAACGCTTCACTGACGAGACTTTAAACTAGCTGGGGGGGGGGGGGCAATCAAGAACAGGGAAACTCTAGCAGCCCACCCCCACATGGGAGAGATACTAGAATGATATTATGAAGATCACCCAAACCAGGCAGAAGGGGAGAAGCAAAGGAATCAGGGACACATGTTAAAGTTAACAGGGAGGGGAGGAAACTGCAGGGGCCTAAAACCAGGAGTGGAGGGAGGACAGGCAGTAATACTTGGAAGACCATGGTGACAAATGCCCACAGCCTGGGAAATAAAATCCCAGACATGGAGGCTGTGATAGTTGAGGCAGACCTGGACATAGCAGCAATAACTGAAGCCTGGTACACTGCCAATCATGGGTGGGAAGTAAATGTACCAGGTTATACTCTGTTTAGGTGTGATAGGGGAGGCAAAAAAGGAGGGGAGTTGCCCTGTATGTCAAGGAGAGTATAAAAGCAACACAGATACAGGGTAGGCAGCGGGGAGGCTGAGGTACTGTGAGTCACCCTTGAACCAGGAAATGGCACAGCAATACGCACAGGGGTGATATACAGGTTTCCAGGTCAGGAGGAAGAAGTGGACAGGGACCTTGAGGATGAGATACATGAAATGGCAATGAAAGGTGAGATTCTGCTGATGGGGATTTCAATATGCCAGACGTGGATGGGACCACTCAGGCAGCTGCTTCAGCCAGAAGTAGAGGCATTCTGGTTTCCATATAAGGGGCAGGACTCAGGTAGCTGGTGCTTGATCCCACCAGAGACTGGGCGATTCTTGATCTAATACTAATGACCAATGGGGAAAGAATCACTGATGTCCAGGTGGAGGGGCAACTAGGATCCAGTGATCACCACATAGTGTGGTTCAGCATGCAGACAGAGATTCAGTCAAGTCACACTAGGGCGAAGATTTTCGATTTTTCAAAAAAGCAGACTTCACTGAAATGGGGAGAGTTATTAAAAGTGCCCTGGAGAATAGAGGGACAGGGGGTGGAAGAGCAGTGGGAGAACCTAAAAGGAGCCATAGTGGAAGTAACAAACAAATGCATCAGATTGGTATCAAAAGGCAAGAAGGAAAAGAGGTAGCAGAAAAGGTAAGGGCTAAATGGACAGGATTCTGGAAATATAAGGAGACCCAAAGGGAGAAGGACAGAGAGGTGTACTGAGACTGTCTAAACGAAGCAGGGAGGGTGTTGAGGAGAGCAAAGGCACAGACTGAGAAAAATTGAGCACAGACAGTAAAGAAAGGGGACAAGACATTCTACAGGTACATCAGCAAAAGGAGGAAAACCGGGGGGGGGATTGTAAGACTTAAAGGGGAGGAAGGGGAGTGTAAGAAAGGAGACAAGAATAAGGTAGAAATACTGAATAAATACTTCTGTTTAGTATTCACAGAAGAGGGGGAGGGACAGGGACCACAGCCGAGCATCAGATGCCAAAGGGGAAGAGGTTGACAACAGTCCATTCATGGGGGAGAGATTCCTGCAGGAACTCAGTTGAAGGTGGACAAAGCAATGGGACCAGATGGCATACACCCAAGGATACCATGGGAGCTGTGAAGAGATGTAGCAGAACCTCTGGCAGCATTGTTCACCGACTCAACATAGGAGTGGTGCCAGTGGAATGGAGGAGGGCACATGTCATCCCACTACACAAATCAGGCAGCAGGGAGAAGGCAGGCAACTACAGGCTAGTCAGCCTCACCTCGGTAGTGGGGAAGATCATGGAGGCACTGATTAAGGAAAGGATAGTGGGACATCTAGAAGCCATCTGTGCCCAGGACCCTAGGCAACATGGGTTTGCGCGGGTAGGTCGTGTCAGACAGATCTCATAGACTTCTTCGACTGGGTGATGAAGGAAGTAAATTGGGGGCAGTGGATGTCATCTACTCAATTTCAGCAAAGCCTTCAACACCATCCCACATAGGATGCTGGTTAACAAGCTGGGTAGTCTGGACATGGGAGACATGGTGGTAAACTGGGTTAGGAACTGGCTAACAGACAGGAGACAGAGGGTGGAGGTAAATGGAGTACAATCTGGGGGAGAGGAGGGTGACCAGCGGAGTACCTCAGGGATCAGTCCTTGAACCGGCTCTGTTCAATGTCTTTATCAGTGACATTGCAGAGGGGCTAGAAGGAAAGGCCTGCCTGTCTGAAGATGATACAAAGATCTGTAACAGAATGGATACTACTGAAGGGGGTGGAGAAAATGAGGATGGACCTGGGGAAGCTTGAAAAATGGTCTGCAGAGTGGCAACTGAGGTTTAATTCAACAAAAGTACAAAATTATGCACCTGGGACACAGTAACCCTGGGGAGAGTTACAGGATTTTTTTTTGGGGGGGGGAGGGTTGCTGACAGTCACCAAAGAGGAAAGAGACCTGGGGGGTTACTATTTCAGATTACCTGAAAATGTCAAAGCAGAGTACAAAGACAGCAGGGAGGGCCAGTGGCATGCTGGGGTGCATAGCAAGGGATATCACCAGCAGAAGGTGTGAGGTAGTGATGCTGTTATACAAAACTCTGGTCAGGCCTCACATGGAGTACTGTGTGCAGTTCTGGAGGCCATACATTTGAAAGGACATTAACAGACTGGAGGCGGTCCAGAGAAGGGCGACTAAGATGGTAAGGGGCTTGCACCACAAGACTTATGAGGAGAGATTAAGGGACCTCAATATGTGCTCACTGGAGGAGAGGAGGGAGAGAGGGGACATGATAGAAACATTCAAGTACCTCAGGGGCATAAATGGGGTGCGGGGGGGGGTCTTCCAATACAAAAGGAGTACAAGGACTAGGGGGCATGACATGAAATCGGAAGGTGGCAGGTTAAGAGGGAATGTGAGGACATTTTTCTTCATGTAGAGGGTGGTGGACACATGGAATGGTCTGCCACAGGTGGTAGTGGGAGTGAGCACTGTGGTTGGATTTAAACATGCATGGGACAGGCATAGGGAGCCATAGAGGTTAAGCGGGGGAGGGTCAAAGCTGTAATCAAGTACAGGACTTGCGGGCAGACTGGATGGGCCTAGCGGTCCTTATCGGCTGACAATTTCTGTGTTTCTATGTTTCTCCCCTTCAGGCTGACTTTAGCCCCAAGAGTTTCACAAAGTACTAGTGTTGATCATGGCCATCACCATGTCTAACCTAGCTGTGTGTCCTTGTGTCACAGCATCATTAAAGAGCTAGTGTACTGCCTAAAACTAACACTAGTTTTTAAAAGCAGTCATCCATTACTTTTTATATCTGAGGTACTTTTTATTTTCCCTTTGTTTAATTAGAAGATAGTTTATCTGATGTTAGCAGGTGTGATGTGAGGGACAGCATTCTGCCTGGCAGCTGACATATCTATCTCTATCTCCCCCCCCCCCCACACACACACTGAATCGTTGGCACTGTGACCTCACTGACTGTGACATCACTGCTGCTTAGGAACAGCCACTCAGTGACTGCTAGGCCAGTCCCCTGTGATGTCACCGTCAGTGAGACCACAAGTTATTTATGTATGTATGTATGTATGTATTTGTTGACCGGGTAAGTATACTGATCCAAAGGATCATTTTTAGATACAACCCGGGCCATCTAGATGGGGCATGGTACAGAGACAAGAACACTGTGACATTACAATAGCAGCAATTTACGTAAGTTACAGAGAAACATTCCAAGAACACAGCACATTTACAGTACATACAATATGTTATCACATGGTCAGCATAATCGGGTTACATACTGTATCTAGTGAGCAGGATGTTAAACATTACACAGTACAGACATTAATATCATTCAGCAATTGCAGGTCGTACTTGCAGCAAGTGCAGTCTTAAAGTGCTGTTTAAAGGTTTCAGGGGATTCAAGTGTATGGAGTTCAACAGGGAGGGTTCCAGAACTTCGGGGCTGCCTAGGAGAAGGCTCATTAACCCATGGTCATAGATAGCTTGGGATAGACGAGGACTGGGCTAGCAGAGGACCTTAAGTTTCGGGTTGCTGATGATGTGTCGGGGGGGGACTAGAGATAGATATGTCAACTGCCAGCCTAAGAGATGCTAACACATCCAGCACAATATTATCTCATAGAACACTTTCTAATGAGCAAAAGGGAAAAAGAAAAATACTTAAGGAATAAAATGTTACAACTGACCTCTCCTTAAAATGTGTGTTATTTTCGTGCCTGCCTGTTTTGGCTCCACGGGGTCTTTAAACTAGTTAGCTCATATATTTTCAGAGGACACCACCGATCCTGTAGGATCACCACTGGGTAGTGAACACAAAAAAGAGTTCTCTACAACCCTCTCAGAATCTGGAACATCTTGAGGACAAATATTCACGAAGGTTGGGGTTTGAGTGCTCCTTTGTCAACAGATGATGAAGAAACTGATAACAGAACTTCATCAGTTCAGAACACACCGTTTTGAATCAGTCCACAAATGGCTACAGATTTTAGACCCAATGACAGCCCCGTATTGAAGGTCCCCTGGCCCACACTTCATATGAGACTCCTTCAGGGTCTTCTTCTATCTCTTTGGTTCCCAGTCTTGAAGCTGTACCAGGAGGTCCCAATACAGACTCTACTCTCTGAACAGTGAGACCTCTGAAATCGTACTCTTCCACAGAATCCTCCGATTCTGGCAGTTCCCAGAAAATTTCTGCACTGCAGAAAATTTCCAGGTTGCTCTTGAGTGACCAGGAAGACCTTGGTTTTCCAGTTTAATCAAGCAGGCATACCATAAACAAAAATTCATCCAGCACATGAAATTCTCATTGGCTGGGATTTTAATGTAACAAGTTTACTGTTTTTCAGGCACAAGTTGAGTCATGACATTTTTTTTTTCGAGTTATAATTGTGCTGTTAGCAGAATTGAAAGGCTGTGAATTCTCTTCATGACACACACACACACACACCTGAAGCGAGCCCATATGAGTTTGTTGAACATAAACATTATTCAAAACACTATGATCGAAGGCTGTGATTGATGGCTAAACTTTCTTGACATAAGATGAAACTTTTTATTATGATTTTAATAAAATTTAAGTACTTGTGTGAATTAAAGTCTTGAGAAGTGAAAGTATGCAGTATGAAACATGGGAATAATAGGAATTCACCTACAGATTTTTTTTAAGATATAATGTATTTGTTTCATTATGATGTAAAAGTGTAAGGAAGATTTTTGTAGCATAACACTGCTCCAGTCGTAGAGGTTAGCGACTACCCTCCCCTTCCCACCCCCAATTTTGTTTTACTTCCTACTGACCCTACAGGTCAGGACTTCTTGCAGCCTGCTACCACTGCTGCTTCCTGTTTGAGGAACTCTCCAGTTCCTGGCAACCAAGCTGCCATTTGTTGTGTGGCCTTGCCGGGAAGCTCCTCTAAAACTTTACTCTCACACCCAATGAGGGAGGGAGATGCCTTGTGGTGGTCCCAGGACATTGGGGTGTCATCCATCCGGCCAAAGACCACTGTTCCTCCTGATTTAGCCACCCACAAACCTTTCCCTCTGAGTATTATATGGCAGTGTATCACAAGACTTAATATTTCACATCCCAGCCACCCCACATGAGCATATTTACTGCACCACCCCCACCCCAGTTGTGATCATCCAGGTGGAGGTAAAGCAATGGGAGTTGCTGCCCCCCCCCCTTTGTGGAGTACAGCATCCTGTGGCTCACTTGATTCTCTTTCTACCAGTCACCTGTGATGTCCTTGGCTCTACATGTGACCGTAGGTCTCTGGAATGGTATGCTGTTTGACAGCCACGGTACTATTGAGCAGGCTGAAATTAGCTTCCTATGCCTTTTGAAAAGAGGGAGATTAGAGTTGTCTTCGTAAGAGCAGAGGGCCTACCTTCTCATTTTGATTCTGTTTGTTCTTCAGAATGCTGCTGGTAAACTACCTGGGTAGAATTGGCAGGGAGACTCCCCTAAAGGCGGTTGTAGTTTTCTCTGCTGGCTGGAATGTATTTGCGAGTGCCGAGTCTCTGGAGAAAATTTTGAACTGGCTTCTCTTCAACTACTACCTAACTACTTGCCTGCAGGCATCCGTTAACAAGTGAGTATTGCCTGTGAAGCAGAGGTGCCAGACATAGAAAGCATCTGCACCCCCCTCCCCACTTGAAGTATGCTTCCACCATGATTACACCAAGTTTAAAACAAATTGTGAAAATCACTGACGAAGGGTCAGAGAAAAGTTGTCACATTGACGTTTAAAGGCATTTTTCTAAGTTGTGCTCACTGAGAAACACAATGGTCTCTTGGGCAGTGATTTAGATCCAGTATTAAAAAAAGCATTTTTAATAACTATTTAAAAAAAAAACACCTGCTCCTAAACACTAAAGTGGCTGATTTTGTCCTAACTGGAAATACTCCACCTCCTTAACTCTCTAAATCATCACAGTGAAGCCTGTAAACCACTGGGAGGGGGGAATATCCTGTTTAAGCCAGTGACCACCCCAGTGGTGGCAGTTGGGATTTTTTAACCCAAGTACCACCAGCACTGAGTGACCCACCAAACAGAAGTGCCATCAGAAGTGGGAGTTTGTGGAGGGCAAAGTAAATGTGGCATTCATTAGAAGGGTGGAATTTGGGGAAGGAGTCAGAATCTGAAGTAGCATTGGCACTTCGGTATCAGCAGCTTCACTCCAACTCCTTCCCCTGGCAAGTCATCATTGGTGGCATACTGGCACTGTAGATCATAAAGGACCTCTCCCTCCATAGAGCCACACCTTTGAATCTGTAAACCATCGGCATCTGGACCACTTGGAAACTTGTGCACTGCTGAGTCCACCCATGTTGATGTATGTTGGCGCTGCTAATATATTGTGTGTAGCCTTATACCTCCCCAGATTTTTCTTCTGCTGTCAGATCAGAGAAACACCTTTGTTGAGTCTTATAGCTGAAGTAACACTTTATTTTACTTCACTTGTGTTATATTGCTAATGTATATTGTCATCGGCGTCTTCTTGCTTTTTCACTTCTATCAGTGCAATGTGAATAGAGAGAGAGAGAGAGAGAGAGAGAGAGAGAGATAACTTTCACACTGTTTGTGTTTGCTGCCTAGGCCTTTTGCATGATGTGAAAACCTGCACCATTTGTCAGACCTTCAGTCGGGCCATGAAGAGATGCCACTTGGAGGCTTTGGAAATGTTCCTGCGAAAAATGGAGAATGCCAAGTGGGCAGCATCTACCTCAGGCTCTCTGGCCCTCTCTACCAGATCTTCTGTTGTGGAACCCAAGATGTCTCCTTAGCGGGTGACCATGTTGTAATCTTCATGGGAAAACTGCTATTCATAAAAGGAAAAAGCAAAAACTCCTCTCCGTTGGGGCATGACCATAAGCACTGTAAGCCTCCTCCTAGTCCAAATCCTCACTGAATACCCCCTTGGGGGTAGATCTCTGACCACTTCATCAGTCTCCATCGCTGGTTCAACAGGCTGTGCTTCAGTAACTGTCGGTGGCATGCAATCCATTACCAGCATGTCGTTAGTGTGCACGGTCCCATCATTTTACGGCCAATGCTGTTGTGCAAACTACTGTCTCTGAACTATTTGAGACACATACCCTTTCCATCTGTCATTAGTCTCTCTGTTTATGGCTTAGCCTTCACTGTCACTCTTGCTGACATTTGTTATGGATGCTTCTGGGATTATGGTCCCTACTACTATGCCACCCCCTTCACTGCTTCAGCAGCCAGTGACCCCTATGGTCCTGCCATCTTCTCCTCAGCCTTAGGGCGAGGAGGATGACTATAATCCAGACCTCCTGGATGTAGAGGATGGTGACGAGGAGGAAAAGCAATTTGCTGTAAGTTTTGACTCTAGTTCCACTGTCTTCTTGTAGTGAAGACACTCTGGTATATACTTCCAAGTCTCCTGAGGATGCCTCATTTCAGGCTCTGCTATGCCTCCTGCAGGACAACTTTGCTGCTGAGGAAGAGGACTATTAGGAGGAATTTGTATAAATTTTCAGAGGTACCCACATCTCCTTCCATCATGATTCCTCCCATTGACGCTGTTTTGGAGGATGCTACAATGGTTCCCTTGCACAGGTCCAGTAGAGTATCGGCTGTTCCTCACAAGACGGATAAAGAATAGCTGGCCCCTTCTGCCAAGACGTTTTATACCAGCCAGCCTGAAACTGACTCAGTGGTCATTATGGCTGCTCATGATAGATTTGGGGTTCCCTGTTTATACCATGGTTTGTACTATGGTCGTTTAAGCAGAAGTAGGCTAGGAAGCCCGTCTAATCTGCCACCCTCACCCCCACCCCGTTGCATGTCACATGACCTCTTTTTCTTCTGACAAAGAATATAGGAAATTGGGGGATTTGGGCAAAGGGGCTTACACTTCGGCCTCACTAGGCCTCCTTATTGCCAATTACCAGGCCTATATATGATTAAATATCAGAATAGCCTGTTGAAGTCTTTAAGTACTGTGCTGGAAAAAAATTGCCCAACAGCAGTACTAAAAGTGAAGTTCAGCAATGTATTATGCCTGGTTGGGCGGCCAGTAAACATTTACTGCGCTATGCATGTGACGCCTCTGATGCTTCCACTGAAGCAGCTGCATCTGTCATTTTCCTTCACATACCATTATGACTCTGTGCTGCTGGTTTTGCTGTTCAACAGTCAGTCCTTCACTCACCTTTCTGTGGCCATACACTATATGGCCACAATGTGGAGCTCACTCCAAAGGAGGTACAGTCTACAAAAAAGACTCTTTGCTACCTGATGTCCCCTGCTCCCTAGCTCTCTTGTGACATGGTGGTACATTCCGCAGGGACTCCTGGCCCTTCTGTTTCAGGGCTCCTAGTCTTTCTGCCACAGGGGTGACCATCCCCAAGCAGCAGTACTCTGGTGCCCATTGTAAAGCCCCAAAGAGTCCAGGTACCGGTGGTGTCCCTGCTGCCCCCTCCACCTTCTGACCTGCCCCTTTATCATGGATTTAGGTAGGGGGCAGGTTCTCCCTTTTCCTGACAAAATAGCAGGAGATCATGACAGACGGGTGTGTCCTAGAAATTATCCAGGAGGATCATGCACTGAAACTAAAAAGCCCTCCGCCTTTGCATCCTCCCAGCTCTTGTCATTACCTCCCGTAACACTTGTCGGTCCTACTGACTGAACTCTCTTGGATGAAAGGACTATTTAGCCTGTACCCCTGGCTGAACGGGACTGGGGTTTCTATTCCAGATATTTCCTTATCCCCAAAAAGATGGACAATCTACATCCTGTATTGGACCTTGGAGGCCCAAATGAATACATTGTGGGCAAAAAGTTTTCTTGGTCTCTGTTCAGTCTCTTTTCCCTTTGCTCTTGCAAGGGGATTGGCTTTGCACTGTGGACATGCAAGAAGCTTACCTGCCCAACAATATGTAGCCCAGTCATCCACAGTACTTGCACTTCCTTTTTGAGAGCCAGCACCACCAATTCCATATATTGCCATGTGGCTTATCATCAGCACTATTGGTCTTCACCAACTGCTTTACTGTGGTGGCTGCAGCCTAATGCTAGGAAACTTTGTGTATGTATCTCCTTACCTGGACAATTGGTTCCTCAAGACACCTTTCAGGGAAGCAGCAATACAGACATTCCAATGCATTTTCTGGCTGTTAAACCATCTGAGTATCCTGATTAACGAACCCAATCAGTCCTGAATTCCTGCCAGGTTCTTCAAGTTCATAGGTGCTATTTTGGACACAGTTTGGATGCGGGCAGTCTTTCCAGAACCCCATGCCAGCACTGATCGGTCAGGCAACATTGATCACCAGCACCACTCGCATCACTGTGGAATCAGTACTTCAGCTCATGGGACTTAGGTTGTGGCCATTGTGGCTCTCCTTGTGGCTCACTTCCACATACACATTCCCCAGTAGATGCTCCATGCCCAGTAGACACAGGCTACCCAACCCCTGGATCACCCTATTTTGGTCACAACCTCCTTATGCAAGGCTCTTTGCTGGTGGCAAGATTGCTTCCATCTGCTTTGGAGGGTCCCCAGTCCTCTGTCCATCCCCTCGAGAAATCCTCACCACTGATGCTTCTGGGACAGTATGGGTGACCCACCTGTGTACCCTTAAAACCTAGGGTGTGTGGTCCCTAAAAGCTCACTCACTCCACATCAACATTATGAGTCATAGGAGAACTACAGAGCCAGAAGACTTTCGTCCATTGTGCTCACCTAGGATACGTAACTTTACCCCTGGTAAAATTGGTCAAATTTGTGTTTGAATGTCTGTGTAGTTTTGCTGGCTACCACCTTGAGGGGTAATCTGTTCCATTCAGACACCACTCTTTGATTAAACGATTTGCTAGTTTTTACTAGCTTTGTATGTCTTGTTTTTAGCGGCATTGGATGAGACCTTGTATTATGCACCTTTTCAGATGATTCTAGGCCCAGATTTTCCCATAAGTCATTTTCTGCTCATGCTTTATGTACTAAGCGCATGTCTCCCCTTTTTCTCCTATACTCCAATGAAAATAGATTCAATTTGTTCAGTCGCTCCTCATAAGCTTTCCCTGCCATGTTTTTTATTCCTCTTGTGGCCCTTTTTTGAATTCACTCCAGCATAGCCATGTCCCCCTTCTTATAAGGTGACCAGACCTGAGCGCCATACTCTAAAACTGGTCTCACCAGTTGTGAGTACAGGGGAAGGATGACCTCCCCGTTTCTTGCTTCTATGTGTCTGAAAATACAGTTTAAAATTTGGTTCCCTTTTTGTGTTATGCTCCTGCAATGTGATGTGAATTTCATATCGTCTGACACCAGAATCCCCAAGTCTCTCTCCTCTACTTTAGTCCTTAAGGGTTTGCTATCCAGCATGCATTTATGTCCTGGGTTACTTTTCCCAAGGTGCATAACAGTTCACTTATTTTGACTGAGAACTAAGCTTGCAACCTTAGTCCATCCTGAGACGTGATCGAGTGCAGTTTGTAGCGAGGAACTAGTGATGTTGTAATTTACTACCGCTCCCACCCTACAATCATCTGCGAATTTGTATAACCAGACATCCTTCTTATCGTACTGTAATGAAACCACATGTAGGTTTAAAAGACGGGGCCTAGCACAGAGCCCTGGGGCACTCCGCTTGTCACCGCTGCCCATGTAGAAAATTAGCCCTTGGTGCAGACTCTTTGGCTTCTGTTCTTTAGCCAATCCTGCACCCACAGTATTATAGAGCTTTGAATGCCTATATCGATCATAGCTGACAGTAGTCCAGCATGTGGTAGTTTGTCGAAGGCCTTGGAAAAATGCAGGAATAATACATCCATGGATTTGCCTTCATCAAGTTCCCTAACCACCCTATCACAGAATCACATGTCAGTCTGACAAGATCTCCCCTTAGTAAATCCATGCTGGGTGTTATCTATCAGTTCTTCTTGACTGATACATTATAGAATGTTGTCCTTCAGAATGCCTTCCAGTATCTTAGATGAAACTGACATCAGGCTTACTGGGCGATAGTTGGACGGATCGGATTTCGACCCCTTTTTAAATAGAGGGATTACAGTTGCCCTCCTGCAATGTTCTACTACCTCCCCTCTTTCTTTCCAGTGAAGCCTGAAAGATGTATGTTAAGGGTGCCACAATTTGGTTGCTCAGTTCTTTAAGAACTCTGGGATGCAAGCCATCCAGCCCGGGGGATTTGTATGAATTTACCATGCTTAATCTGGATTCCACGTCCCTAGGATTGATAATTAGCCTTTGTAGTTTTTTATCTGATGTCAATAGAGTCGGTCTTGTTCCATCTTGTTTATTAAATACTGATGTGAAATAAAAGTTGAATAAATTAGACATGGTACTGTTGTCATATTAATTCCCCATTCTGAAGATGAGGACTGTTCTTCTTGGCATATGAGTCTTATCCCCTCCCATTTAAGGCCATCTTCTTATGGTACAGATGGACAACACTTGTGACATGCAGTACCTCAACAAACTGGGCCCACTCCTACCCGCTCTGAAGCAAAGCCATGAGAGTGTGGGAATGGGCCCTGGCTCACAGCATATACATTATTGCCATGTTTTTGTCTAACTCTCTAAACATTCTGGTGGACTCTCAGCAAGCCATTACTTAGTCCCATGAATGGGAACTCCTGGGTGACATTGTTGCTGACCTCTTCACCCACTGGGGTTTTCCAGAGCTGGACCTTTTTTGTTTCCCCACATAATGCAAATTTGCCTCTTTTCTGCTTGCTCCATCTAGGAGCAGATGTTTTTTGGCAAGACACATTGTCTCACTCCTGTAGGGAGAAGTTTTTCTACACTTTTCCTTCACTCCTTCTAATTCAGCAGGTATTGGTCACACTTCAGGCAGACGGGGCCACTATCATATTTGCGGCCCCCTTCTAACCCAGTCATATCTGGTTCCCTCTGCTCTGGCAGCTTACGGTTGAACCTTCTGTCATGCTCCCTCTGTGAGCCAGGCTTCTGTTGTAGGACTAAGGCTATTGCACCTGAATCTTCTATCCCTGCAATTTCACACATGGCTCCTGAAGACATAGAACTGTTCCTTTTCGAGGTTTCCCATGCAGTTTCTGACATTCTTCTGGCAGCTCGTAAGCCTTCTACATGGTACACTTACTCCCTGAAATGGAAATTTATCAGCATTTGGTGCACCTCTCATTTCCCGCATCCTTTTTTGCATCTGGTGCAGAACATCTTGAATTACCTCCTGTCCCTACCCAGATTCTGGCCTCCACTGTTCTTCTGTGAGGGATGCATTTTTCCACTGTTTGTACATTTTATTCCCAATGGGGCAAGACTGTGTCTCAATTGGAGGTGTCCCACTGCTTCCTCAAAGGACTCCTGCATCTGCATCCTCAGTCCATACTCTGTTTTTGGTGGGGGACCGTAACTTGGTTCTGAGACCCTTACACAGGCTTCTTTAGAACTTGCTGCCACTTGTGTTATACCTTTCATTTTGTGGATGATCCTTTTCCTGGTGTCAGTCACATCTGCCTTGAGAGTTTCAAAGCTGCAGATCCTCTGCGACTTGTTTTTCACCAGAATAGTGTTTCTTTACGTACCCATTGAAGATTCCTTCCTAAGGTCGTTTGCAAGTTCACTTTGAACAATCTATCCACCTTCTTATATTTATTTAGCTACTCAGAATGCAGGGGAAATTTACCCTGCTTTCTCTTACTGTGCATAGAGCCTTACGCTTTTTCTTGGACCACATGAATGACCACAGATAGCCCTTCCAGCTTTTTGTTTTGTTCACTCTCAGGATGGTGAGAACCCCTGTTTCTTTTCAGTGCCTCTTCAAATGGTTGGCATCTTGCATTTCTTTTTGTTATCAAAAGCACAGTAAGGAGCTTCCTGGCCCTGTCTGTGGACATGCCACCCATGGCATGGCTACTTCTGTGGCTTGTTTTTGTTCAGTTTTTGGCAGCAGTCATATGCTTGCCACCACATGGACTTCTGTCCATTCTTTCAGTGAACAATACAGTTTGAATCCAGTATCCGGTAGGTAAACTGAATTCTATGTACATTCTGTCTGGCCTTCCTCCCACTCTGCAGTTTTGGACTGCTTAGGAATTGTTCCAAAGGTGTGGCTCTATAAAGATGTCCTTGAAGAAGATAGTGTATATAGTTACTCATCAGTAACAATAGATCTTCTAGAGAATCTCCTCTACAGAGCCACAGTTCACCCTCACACCTACCCCTTCTGTATTTCAGGTGGCATCCTCTGGAAGCTCTAGCCATTACTACATGCTTGGTCCTTTTCTTTCCTTTCTGCACCCTTCCAAATGGACTTTTCTTTGCAGAATCACTACCTCTCCTGTCAGTCTGGTAGGTGTTCTGGTCTACTGTTCCTGTCGGTAAGGTACAACTCCGAGCTTGTCTACAGTGGGGAAACTGATGAGGTATCAGGCCACTCATGCAGCGCTGACGTTACATCAACATGGATGGACCCAGTTAGGCAAAAGTTTCAGAGTGGTCCTGATGCTGATGGCATACGGTCACAAAGGTGTTGCTTTTCAGAGGAGAATCTCTCAAAGATCTGCTGTTATTGGTAACCTTTCATTAAACAGCTGCTAAGACACCATCAGAATGGAGAAGACACAAAGAATTTGTTTTTGGGACAATCTCACTGGCCCAGTGGCACCGAGGGTTGAGGCGCTGGACACCACACCTCGCACCATGCTGTCGACCCGGGAGAGGAGGATTGAGCATCCCAGGGACTGCTGTCCTCCTCTTCCAGGGAGGGTGGTGTGGGATAACCATGATTACGCTGGCTCCTGGCCGTGGCTGGGGGTTGGTACATGCCATGGGTAAAGCTGTGGGGTTGTTGCGGGCCGATGCTGGATGTGCAGTGTGTGGACGCACGTACTGCAGCATCATTGATGTCACTGCACACCTGCACTGAAGGGATCCAGAACAAGGGAAAAAAGCTTAATCCTCCAGTGCTCGTGATGGCCTCTGGCACTGCACCAGATGCTCCCAGGGTGCTCCTTCTGAAGCCTGACTCCCCGAGGATCATCCGCGATGTGGTGAGCAATGTGGTCAGGATGGTGAGAGGGCGATGTGGTGAGCTTGGGTATGGCACCTGGTGCGGTGCCGCTGAGGTCGACCAGACAAGGGGAGTCATAGGACCACCCCTGCTGAGAAGGTAAGGCAGGAGAAATAATGCCAAAAAAAAAATTATGGGGCAATCTGTTCATGACAACGCAAACAACCCAGATTTGTGTCCTCAGCCTAGGTTGTCAGGTCTGATGAGAGGAGAATTGAGCATCTGAGAGGATACTCTCCTCCTGGGAGGTGTGGGATCCTAGACTCACTGCTCTATTGCCACCTTTGTGATCACAAATGGTGGTTCAGTTGAGTGCTTCCAGCTCCAGACAGGTTGTCTAGCAGAGTCCCTCCGTCAGCAAGTTGTGCATGTATATGCTTGAGGATTTGCTAGAGATGACAACTATAGGGAGAAAATAACAAGGAAAAAGGAAGGAGCCTCCTGACTCCAGAATGATGACCTGGGACATGGTCAGACTCTGCTTCATGGCTGGCCCAGGGTTGGTGCTTTGAGTCTGGGGGCAGATCCCCCAATCTCTCTAGCCCCACCATAGGGGGTAGTTTTGGGGGATTTGGGCTGGTGTGGGAGTTGAAAGGGTTGTGTGGGGAAGCCACTGGCAGGGTCAGATTGCAGGCATCTAGGAAGGCCAGGAAGGGATTAAAAAAAAAATAAAAACACATACAAAATTAATTTTTAATATTGACTGGGCTCAATGGAGGACAACATAAGGTAAGTGTTATTTAAGTATTTTACTTATTACTTACCTTAGGAGTCTCCCACAAAAAGGTTACAAGTACACCTTAATACACTAAGAGCTGCTGCTGTGCATGCTTTTGGCAGATGTGTTGGATGATGGGCCAGTAGTGTTGGAATTTTGTGGAGGCTCAGCCCCTTTCCCCCTCACATTGCTGTGCAGTGGGACCCAGTTGCCCAAAGCAACATTGCCATTTATGTATGGGGGGCTCAGTTTAAAGTTGGTAACCCCATGGGCCCAATGGTTCATAAACTGTAATTCCTGCACTGAGATAGGATAGTCCAGCAACCAAAAATATAACTGAAATAATGTGCTCAAGTACCAGAATACAGCAGAAACAGAGACAGAAGCATTATGCGAAACAAGTGTGGCAGTGTTGAGCCTGGGTTTGTAAGACCACTGTGAAACATTTAGGGAGCTGGTATTTGTTATGGTATCAAGCACTATGATTTCTTTCTATTAACTTTATATAATATTAAGATTTTAAATGTTTTAAAACTGTGTTTACAACAAGCTCCCTGAACGAGATTTACAACAGCCAGGATGAACGCAGCACCTTCTGCGTCTGTCGCCCATCCAGATGCAACAGGCCCCGTTTTCAAAACTGTCAGATTATAGCATAGGCATCCAATTTCAGACACATCTACCATCAGGGACAAAGCAACTGACAGACAACTTAAAATTGGTCTGGCCAACTTAGTCCCTGGCCCCCTGCATCCAGTGTTTAATTTGGACACTTAGTCCTGGGCCCCCCTGTGTCTGGCTATTGAAAATTACTCCTGGGCACATCGGGGTGGTGCAGCCACATTAAAAAGTGGTGTAGACACAGGGCATTGAAAATCCATCCCCTATAGTGGAGTGGAATATGTATTTTTCTACTGTTGTATAGCTATAACTGATTCATTAGATGAGGATTTTTAGTCTTTATTTTTAGCGGGGAGACATGCGTTGAATACAGTACAGATACCAGCCTATTGCTGATATACTGGTACTTTTATGTCTGATTACTAGAGAGGTTTAAAATATATTGTTTAATTTTATTCTAGGCACAGGCAAGTCTTGGAGAAGCTTTTTGATATTGATCACGTCATGAAGGTAATCCTAGTACAGAGCTACTATAGGGATTTCAAGGTGTTTGTCACCAAATAATCCTGATTCTGAATTAACTCCAGTGTTACAGAATTTACAGTATATTCTAGCAGAGGTTGTTTATTTGGTGGTAGACATTGAGGAAGTCTAACTGCTGATGCAGTAGCAAGTCAAGGGATTTACATTTTTAAATTTCTAACTTTACATTTGTTGTGATTTTATATAATTTTGTTGTGGCCCACACCTCCTCAGGGTTGACACTGCATCTATTTCCCCCAGGGTGTGTGTGTGTGTGGGGGGGGATTCCTTCATAGTGAACATCAGTTTTACGATGTGGTCTGTCAGTCAATAGGGAGTGTGATTCAGGCTCTACCAAAAAAATCAGATTTTTCATGTTCACGAGGTGACCTGCCCCACCAATTCCAGTATGAAAAACCTCAGTCTGCATTCACCACTGGGCTGGGGTATGTTTTCTTACTACCTAAATTCAGTTCACTCTCCACACTTAGGCAGCTTTCCACCGAGTATGCTCAGTCACCAGAACAATCTTCAAGGTTGACTCCTCCTCCTACCACCCGGCCATGTGTTCCTCTGGCTCCACCCCATCGCACTTGGATCTTTTCTTCCGCTGAAAGGAACAGGTCTCCTCCTTCACAACTGCTGCTAGTTAGGATTATGCTGTCACTGGCCGGCAACTCAGGCCTCTATGCAAGTATTACTTGTTGACCTTGCCAAGACCTTTGCCGGAGTGGGCCATGGCATCATTCTTTCCAGATTACAATAACTGGGCCTGGTGCAGGATGTGCCATCATGGCTTAGATCCTACTTTACCAACAGGTCACAGAAAATATGTCACTGGGGAAAATCTCTCCACCATGCTTCTGCAACGTTGGAGTCCCAAAAGGATCCATCCTTGGTTCACTGCTTTTCTGCCTCTTCGACAGTGTCCTCTCCTCCGTAAGCTCTGATTGTGACATGACTGTGACACAGATATCAATCTCTATGCAGATGATACACCATCATTAACTTGGAATTAAAATCCATCTATGACTGTAACAAGGCATTCCAAATAGTCTTTGACCAAAGGCAGAACTGTCTAGGTACAAACAAATCGCTGTTGAATTATAAGAAAAAGTACAGTTACGTAAGAACTTTCCATAACAGTAGATCTTCAAGAGAAGCTCCTGCAGCAGGCAACACCGGTAGGACTAAGCCACCAGGTACTAGGACCCCACGGAAAACTTCTAGCTAGCAGTATACAGCAGGGGACCGCCCCCCTGATGTTGGCCCTCCTGACGTCACAGTCGTATATAAGGGGTGGTCCCCCAGCCCTACCTCAGTTCTCCTGCTGAAGACCCGGTGAGCACAGATAGGAGACCAAGGAGGGACCTAGAAAAGAGCACTCACAGGGGGAAGGAGGAAGGGGAAATCAGCACCTGCTGTAGGAGCTTTTCTCAAAGATCTACTGTTATGGTAAGTTCTTACGTAACTGTATTATCTTACTTTAAGGATAGCGCCTGCAGCAGGCAACACTGATAGGACTGAGTCCCAAGCAGTATCCAGAAACAAGCCCCGTCATAAGAGAAGAGGAAAGAAGCAGTGGAGTCAATCCTTCAGGAAAGGAGACCCTGCAGGACCACAAGGCCAAAGCCAGTCCTGTGTCTGGAAGCAATGTCCAAACTGTAGTGCTTGATGAAAGTGTGGATGGAACTCCAAGTGGCAGCTGCACAAATATCTGCTGCTGAAACCCTCCACAGTGAAGTGAAGGAGGCAGACACTCTCCTCATGGAATGGCCTTTAACCGGACCAGGTAAAGGCTTGTCATATTTCTGGTAGTAAAACACGATGCAATTAACCAGCCATTTCATAGATTTCACAGGTATTTCAAGCTACTTAGACTTGCGTCCATAATACTTGCCTTTTAATCTTATGTTAACTTGTATTTGCTATTGTAAAAGTTATCCAAACCTTTTTTTGAATGAATCCATTGTCTTACTCATTACTACTGCTCTTGGCAGGGAGTTCCATAACTGGACTCCTCTCTGACTAAACCATTTCTTGCACCTCAGGGTATTCCACTTATCTTGTTCCAATTGCAGTTCATGCCTTCTAGGTTCATAGTAATAATGTTCCCATACCCTAAGACCTATATCTTTACTTAAGGGTTTATCACTCAGTGCCCTAAATATCATGCACATGTCACTCCTTAACCTGTGGTATTGCAATGTATATAACCCTAATTCTTGTAACCTATCTTGATATGCTTTGTAACGCAGTACATTAATTCTTTTAGTTAACCTATGTTGTACCCCTTCCAATCTTCTAATGACAGCCTTTTTATATGGGGACCAAACCTGTGCACAGTACTCAAGATGTGGACGAACCAGTGCAGTAAACACTGGTACAAGCACATTGCTACCTCTACTCCCAATGTGCCGAAAATGCAATTTAGCATCTGATTAGCTTTCCTAACAATAGTGTTACAATGCGTATCAAATTGCAAATCACTAGTTACCTGGACCTCCAAATCCCTTTCCTCAATAGTCTGGTGTAAAATTATATCTCCAAATTTATATTCAGTTTTGCTATTTCCCTTTCCCAAGTGCATCACAACACATTTATTTAAGTTAAGAGCAAGTTTATGATGAACTGTCCATTCCACCAATATGTCTAATGCCTTTTGTAGATTGACCTGGTCTTCTCTGTTATTAATGATACCTCCAATCCTGCAGTCATCTGCAAATTTACTCAGCCATATATTAGGGAACTTTAACTTAATTGAAGAGACATGTAAATTAAACAAACAAGGGCCCAATACTGACCCCTGTGGGACTCCACTAGTCACATCCTTCCACTCCGATACTACTCCCCTAATTGAAACCCTCTGCCTTCTGTTTTGAAGCCAGGCTTCTACCCAGTTGACTATAATTGTGTATAGTCCAGTACTTGCTAACACCTCTATTAGGTCTTTATGTGGTAGCTTATCAAAAGCCTTAGAGAAATCCAAGAATATTATATCCACTGCATTCCTTGTATCTAAAGCCTTATTAGCTAATTCATAGAAGGTAAGCATATTTGTTTGAGACAACCATGTTTTTGTGAACCCATGTTGGGTAGGGTCCATTAAATTGTGTGTGTTCAAGTGAGATAGAATTATATATTTTATTATTCCTTCAAATAATTTCCCTATTATGGATATCAAACTTACTGGCCTAAAGTTTTCAGGTCTAGACGTGGGACCTTTTTTAATAATAGAATCACTATCGCTTCCTTCCATGCCTGTGCTACCTCTCCTTGGTCCAATGATTTTTGAAATAAGTAAGTCAGTGGTGGTGCCAGACTTCCTGCCAGTTCTCTAAGAACTCTAAGATGAAGTTCGTCAGGTCCCGGGGATTTATTTATGTTGATATTTTCTGTTTGATTAAGCACGTCACTAGGATCAATTTTCACCTGCCCCACCTGTTAATTCATTTTATCCCTAATATCTGTACTATTACTTTTATTAAACACTGAACAGAAATATGAATTCTATATATCTGCCAAATCCTTGTTATTAGTCACACTCTCACCTGACGTATTAATATAAGGACCTATATCGTTATTCACATTCTTTTTACCATTTATATAAGTAAAAAATGCTTTTTAATTGTCCCTTACTCTAGTTGCCAGATTATATTCATACTCCCCTTTGGCCTTTTTTATTTTCTTTTTTAGTTGCCTAACTTTATTCCTATATAAATTCCACCCCTCATGGTTATTTTTATTTACTCTTTTAAAGATCTTATTTTCTTCTTTAGTCAATTTTTTAAGCCTAGAATTAAACCATCCTCTGTTGGTATTATTTTTACCATATTTACATATTCTAGGTATAAATCTCAGTGCTTCCGTCATTATCTTTGTAACCAATATTTTGTATATTTGATCAACAGATTGACCAGCAAATGCTGTTTCCCAATCCCAGCCAGCCATTGCTTCCTTTAAACCGTGGAAATCCGCTTTATTAAAATTTAGCTTTTGAGTTTTCCCAACTTTGCTTAATACTTTTGATATTCCTTCCATCTTGAAAAATACTGTGTTATGATCGCTGTTCCCTACCGGACTTTCAATTCTTATATTATTAATTTTATCCCCCATATTTGTTAAAACTAAGTCCAATGTATTATGGCCCCTGGTAGCAGCCATAACCTTTTGCTCTAATGCAGTCTGATCCACAGCATCCAGGAATCTTAACTCTGCATTAGTCTTTGCTCTGAAGTTTAGCCAGTCTATTCCAGGCATATTAAATTTGGATAATGTCTGCTTAGAAAACGAAGCACCTAAGGTCCTCGGGGTGAAGGAGACAAATAACAAAATTTTCTGACAGAATGGGTGCGATTCTGATAATAACAGAGCACCTTATGGACATCCAGAGTATGAAAGTAAGGCCTCCCCTCGATTTGAGTACTCTGGGTAATAAACAGGCAAGTAGATGTCCTGGTTCAGCATAAATTTGGACACCACCTTGGGCAGAAACTTAGGATTGGTCTGCAAGGACACCCTATCCTTGTGGAAAATGAAATAAGGCTCTTTACATATCAGAGCCTGAAGCTCAGAAATCCTTCGAGCGGAAGTAACAGTAACTAAAAATGATGCTTTCCATAACAGGAAGCATAGCTCGCATTCTGCGGCCAGTTTCTCTAACATAAATAAAAGATCCCAGGGAGGGACAGGGTCCCTAATGGGAGGTTTGAGGTGCAGAATGCCCCTCAAAAAGGTACGGGATAGGTCCAGCTGAGCAAGGGTCCTGCCCCTCAACAGGTGCATGGTATGCAGAGATGGCTGACAAATGCATCTTAATGGAGGAGTAACCCAGGCCAGAATCTGACAAGGCAAGGAGGTACCTCAAAACCGAGGTCACCTGACAGGTGATAGGATTGAGGGAACAGGCATAAGCCCACAGGCAAAACCGTTTCCTCTTCATAGCGTAGGTGGCTCGAGTGGAAGGTTTCCTAGCAACCACTAGGACCTCCGCCACTCCAGGGGAGACCCCAAAATGGGAGACAGCTAGGTCTGCAGGAGCCATGCATGCAGATACAGAGACTTGAGGTCCAGATGGATCAAGACACCCTGGTCCTGGGAGAGCAAGTGCGAGCACAAGAGCAGAGGAACTGGAGGCTCCGCTGCCAGCTGTTGGAGCAGGAGAAACCAAATCTGCAGTGGCCAGTAAGGAGCAATGAGGATCATGTCCACTCCTTCCACCTGAAGCTTGAGATGAACCCTGTACCACAGAGGTAAAGGGGGGAAGAAGTAAAGAAACCTCCCTGTCCAGCAGGAGGACAAAGCGTCTCACCAGAAAACACCAGGCCCTGGATCAAGCAAGCAGAAATTGGGCAGTTTGGCATTAAATGGGGATGCAAAACGGTCCAACTCTGAACATCCCTACCTGTCAAAAAGGTTGTCTGTGACCACCTGCAGAAGCTCCCACTTGTGGGCTTTGGACCAACACCTGCTTAAGCTGTTGGCCAAGGTGTTTTGGATGCCAGGAACATGAATGGCTGTAAGTTCCAAACCGTGATCTATGGCCCAATACCAAACCCTCATGGTCTCTTTGCAAAGAGGATACGAGTGGATGCCCCCCTGTTTTTGATGTAAAAGACCACAGATATGTTTTCCATCTGAATCAACAAAGGAGTTCAAAAGGAAAAGCTGCGATACAGTCACAGCAACCCGATGCACTCAGATGAGCAGCCAGCTCGTGATCGTAAAACAACAACAGACAGGGATGAGTGCACTCTACACCAAACAGGTCTCAGAGCAAGCAATTTGTATCCAAAACCAGGAAGAATATTTATTTTCAGCTCTTGAGCTCTTAAACACCACAGTGCACGCCAGCTAACCACCCAGCGCTTCGACTCCTCATGAGTCTTCCTCAGGGGTGTGGTTAGAGTGTGGAAAAAATTAGTTTTAAAGGCATCACAGTTAATTTACATACCACATTTACATAGCGACATCATAATGTCGTCATTCATATTTAAAATGCCTCATCACAATTCAGTGTTACTTTAATCTATAAATACAGTCCAACATTTTAAAACCACATCAGAAAAACATTCAAAATTAGTACAAAACATACAGAATGACTGCAAAAATTACTATTAGAAAAGAAACACATAAGGACAGTCGTTCATTCTATTATCTTATATTTCTATGCTTCTATATTTCAAATGACTAGAAAACGTTAACACATTAACAATAGACAGGATACTCCTGCAGGGCTTCATTTCAGTCAGGTACATGATTCTAAACCAGACTGAATGAAATTTATAGGAACTGAATGGGTACCACCATTGGAATTAGGGGGAGACAGACCCAGTCTACTGTTGGAAAAAGAAAGCAAATGGATTTACACACTGAGGTGTGTTAAACCAAGTGTGTTAAGAGCTCAAGAGCCGAAAATAAATATTCTTACTGGTTTTGGATACAAATTGCTTGCTCTAAGACTTATTTGGTGTAGAGTGCACTCATCCCTGTCTGTTGTTGTTGAATCAACAAGAGGCCTGGAAGGAGATCCAGTTGAAAAGCCTGCATAGCATAAAGGATCATCCTCTCCTCCAGTACATTGATGTGGCGATCCACTGCAGTGGAGACCATGTCCCCTGAGTCTGCTTGTCAGCCAGATGGGTTCCCCAGCCCTGGTTGGAGACATTCACGATCAGGATTTGAGTGCGTTGGTCCTTGCAGAAAGGGACTCCCTTCATCAAATTAGGCAAGTCGAGCCACCACCTGAGTGTCCTCCAGACTACATGTGAGACATGCACCTGCTGATCCAGGTCATCCGATCACTAGTCTCATTGAACCCAAAGGGTCCATTGGGGTACCCTCATATGAAGGCATGCCAGAGAGACTGTGGGAATGGCAGCTGCCATGTGGCCCAGGAGGCTGAGGCACATCCAAACTGGAATCCAGTGAGACAAAGAGACTCAGTGGGCTAAGAATTGGAGCCTTTCCGCCCTGTCCTCCAGTAGAAAGACTGGACCCTGTTCAGTGTCCAGAACAGCACCTGTGTACTGAAGTCTGTGACTGGGCCATAGAGAGGACTTGGGAAGATTCAGGGTGATACCAGAGACTGGAAGAGGGTGAAGATACCTGCCAGAGTCCTCAGAAGCTGATCTCGGTGAAAGCCACCAGTAGCCAGTCCTTAAGGTAAGGAAAGACATAGTGTCCCTTCCTTCTCAAGGCCACAGCCACCACTGTTAGGCACTTGGTGAAAATGTGAGGTGCCGAGGACAAGCCAAAGGGAAGGGCTTGGAACTGATAATGACCCTCCTGGAAGTGGAACCGCAAGAACCACCTGTGGGTCTGAAAGATTTGAATGTGCAGATGTGTGTCCTGCATGTCCAGATATGCGTCCTGCATGTCCAGAGAACAAAGCCAGTCCCCCTGATGAAGGAGGGGGAGCGGGCCTGGCAGGGTGACCATTCTAAACCATTTGTACTCCACAAACTGATTCAGCTGACTCAGGTCTAGCATGAGCTGCAGGTCCCCCGTTTTCTTGAGAACTTGGAAGAAGTGAGAGTAGTAGCCCTTTCCCCTGTGACTGGACGGAATGGGCTCTATGGCCTGTTTGGACAGCAGAGACTGGATCTTCTCTCAAATCAAGGGAAGATGAGAGGGAGGGTAATGAGAGAGTATTGGGGTGTTGTTCGGAGGGACTTCAGTAAACTCCAGAATATAGCCCTGTTTGATAAGAGGTAGGGCCCACTGATCTGCCATAATGCTTCTCCACCCGTTGAGGGAGAAGCAATCCCCTACCGACTCCCCCAGATGCTCCGCTGGAGGAGGGGGGTCAGGCAAGGAGTGAGGCAGAGGGAGTGGGAGGCAGGGAGGCTGGGGATTTTTAGGAGTTCTTGGACCGGAGCCCCCTCCCGGTTGAGAAGTGGCCTTTCTCCTGAAGGTGCCTTTAGACTGCAGACCCTGAAATTGCTGGCCCTTGGAGCAACGAAAAGGCTGATGCTTGTTAGGAGACAACTCTGAGCAGTGAATTCTATACACAGATTGGACTGCTTTCCCAGAATCCTGGCGCCCCAGGATAATCTTTTCGGTGGGTTCCCTGAAAAGCACCGGATCTTGGAAGGCAGCATACAAAACTCCCTCCTGGAGATCCTGCCGGAAGCTTGAGATCCTGAGCCATGAGTAATGACAGAAACAGCAGCCCCAGCTGAAGTGTCAGTAGAATCGTAAGCACAGCACAGGACATGTTTACCTATGTCCGCCACCAACTGGAGGATATCCAGTAGCTCCATAGTCTGGGGTGACTCAGGTTGACCCTTGACCAGTTCTAAGGCCTTCCTCCACAGGGTGCTCTGGTATTTCACCATGAGAACCAAGAAGTTGAGTGAGTGGATGCTGCATGTGGCCGAGGAGTAAACTTTGCAGCCCAGCTGATCCATCCACTTGGACAACTTGTCTGGGGACTGGGAACTAAGATGTCTGGGTTGCTGGTACTTCCCATGGGTCACTGTGAGAATCGTGGAATCAGCTCTGGGTTGCTCTGCCAAGAAAGGCTCGGTCTTAGGGGCTTTATAGAGCCAGCCAGCTTTTCTTGGAACAGCAGAGGCCAAAGAAGGCTGCTTCCATGCCAACATGGTAACATCCTGATAGGAAGGAACTAAAGGAAGCAGAACTACTGGCTTGGGATCCTGTAACTCCAAATGTTCGGCAAGTTGGCACCTTCCTGGATAAAGGTCCTCAGTGTCCCAGCCATTATTGACTGCCTGGTTGTACCTCATGATGTCCATGAAACTGGGGTCATCAGGAGGTGACCGACATGTGTCCAGAGGATGGCCTGTGAGAGGAGAAAACTCATCCTCCAAAGATTCAGAGTCATAATGGGAGCTACCACTATAGTTTCCCAACTCTGAGGACCTGGGAATAGGACCTGTGTCGCCGACGGTCATGGGGGCTGTGGCAGCGTCTGAAGGTGGACTTAGAGGAGGAGCACCTTTTCTTACCCCTGGGGGACTTAGGCTGGCTGGCTCTGGTGTAGGTGAGGGTGTCTGCGGAGGGGTTGATTGCCTAGATGGAGGAATAGAAGCTCTTGGCTGAGGCTCTTTAGGGGACATTTCAGGCCCTTTAGGCAACAAGTACCCCTTGATGGTGTTCCATCTTGAAGTAAAGTGCGCACCCACCTCTGACAAGGGGCTCGGGGGGGTCCCTGGGCCCTGAGGAACATTCTGTGATATACCCGGCATCAGGTTGTGAGGCAGCGTTGTGTCTGCGGGCCTTAAAAGGTCAGGCGACGGGGTGCCCAGTGTCAGAATGTCCTGTGTTGGGTTGCCTGCTGGCAGGTTGCTGGGCACTGGGGTGCCAGGCGTTGGGTTGCCAGGTGTCATCAGATCTGGAGGCAGCTGCTCCTCGGACATTGGCCCTGCAGAAGTCAAAGGACCGGCCAGAGGAGACCAAGGATGAGACGACTCTGAGGTTGCTAGGTTCGAGTCGTGTAGCTGGAGTCGAACTGGCAGGAGGCTGCTGAATTCCAGCCCCGGTACTGGCTGACAGCATCTGAGGCAGCATCCACCTAGGGGAGCGGACGTCTAACTGGTGATCCCGCTTCTGGCACCAGGGTGGGCCAATCGATCCGGACGGCCTGTCCGACAGAGTTGGCACTCCAGCCAGGCGGGCAGCAGGTAGGGACCTGACACCCAAAGGGGCAGCACTGGCTGGGCCCCCTGGCTTCAGTCCAGAAGGATGGACATAGGACAGAAGACACAGAAGAAGACCCTGGTCCTGAAGGCCACCCTGCCAGACGTCAGCACCAGAGCAGGGGGCCTAACCAACAGCAACCGGGTAGAAGAGAGAGCTGCCGGGGGGGGGTGGAGTCAGACCTCCCATGGGAGGAAGAACTCGAGTCGGTCTCCACATGGCCCAGGGAGTGAGGACAGGAGCTCGACCGGGACCTCTCCTCGTCCTGATCCCAGTGAGGTTGCTTCCCGTGAGACTTTTTCTCCCGGTGAGAGCTTGAGGAGGACAATGTCCAGATGGTCTAGAAGATTCCATGGTGGACAATTGTTGCTCAAGCAGAAAGCTCTTGAGGGCCTTCAGGCAGCAGATCCTAGTCCTCCGATTGAAGCTGCAGCAATGCTGGCAGGCCTCAGTGTCGTGGTTGGTGGCCAGGCAAAAAAAGGCTCACCGAATGGCCGTATGAGTGAGGCATCTGCTTATTCATCCGCCACTCTGGAGATGAATACGATGATGAAGTCATGCAGTGAGCAAGCTGAACACTGGAAAGTCAAACAACAAAGCGTGGGTAACAAACGATGAAAAAGGTGGTCGACTGTTAGCAAAAAAGCTTCCATGGAGCCGATGAGCATGGGTCAATGGCAGGAGAAGAACTGAGGTAGGGCTGAGGGACCGCCCCTTATATACCATTGGCCGACATCAGGGGGTGGTCCCCTGCTTTATACTGCTAGCTAGAAGTTTTCCGTGGGGTCTTAGCACCTGGCGGTTTAGTCCTACTGCAGGGGCTATCCTCTAAGTAAGATCTAATGGCATGACTTTCAGTGGAAAAACCCTATCCTCACAAGCATACAAATGCTGCCTTGTTCATGACAACCTGTGAAGGCAGCACAGTCTTTCTTTCATATATGTTGTGCTCTGGCTAGCCCCAAAACTAAGGTTTGCAGACTAGAAAAAACAGGAGTGTTCACCAAAACCTAGATGCAGTATAATGCATTCACACATGACACTCAATGAACAGAAATAATTCAAATCAGTCCCTGTTCCCAGCTGTGGAATACGGCAGTGCAGTCTGCAGGTCAGCCTCTACAATTGATCTGCCAAAAATTACCACAACATATATAACATCTGCAGGTTCGCAGTGACTTGTAGCAAAATCACCCACCACTGTCTTTTCTATGGCAAGCTGAGCCCTCTTTCACCAGAGAAAAGGAGCGAGTTGAGATGTGCATCCCCAACTCATAAATGTATGCAAGGAAGCTGTTCCAAATTACTTCACCAACCTCTTGCATAAGACCAACCAGTCACACATTAAGATCCCAATGAATGAGCCTTCTGCACATACCAAGAACAGATAGCTGCCCCAACTAATGCCCTATCAAAAAGTACCAAAGACGCCCAAACCATCAACACCTTCAGGAAGACTCTGGACTGTCACTCTCATGCTCACCACTGTTCCCTCTACTCCTCCCTTTCTCTCGTTCTCACTGTGCCTTCTTTATCCCCAATTTCTGGTTTGGCTCCCTTCCACTAATCTTAGCTCCCTCCTCTCTCATACATCTACACCATGTAACTCCACTGCAACTCTGACTCTCACCCTTTCTCCTTCCCTCTTGTAAAATCCCCTGCAGGTCAAGCTGCTTTCTCAGCCAGATTCCCTAAGCAGTGCTCTTCTCTGCATCCTGCTATTTGCTGTTCTCTCTCTTTTTCTCTCTCTCTGTTCTGTCCTATCCCTCCTTTGAGACTTCTCTTCTCACACCCGCAAATGCCCCTGACCCTCCCCCAGTCCCCATTATGCACTAAATGCAGCTGTATGGCATGGCCCTGTTACTGCCCCCAGACTGCAGCTTAGCTGGTATGTATTATTGTGTTTAATATTAATTGTGGGAAATGTCCTTGTCTTGATGTATATGTACTTTTATCTGTATTTACTGTTATATGCTTTATTTAGTTTAAATGCATCTTATTGTATTTTTTGTTTTGCACTGAACTCCTTCCTCTCCCCTTCCCCAGGATGCATCTGGGAAAACAAGCTGATACCTGCTCAGTATGTCTTTCCTGGTAAAACTTATCAAATCTATCAATAAGAGGATCATGTACAGTCAGTTTAGCACTCCATGTATTTGCCCATACCCTTCATAATTGACACCCCACCCTCCCAGTCAGCCATTCTGCCAGCATGCAGCATGCTATACCTCTCAATGAGAGTAACAAACAAAATAAACTAAACCTCCGTAAACACAGAGGGATTGTGTATGGTTCTCCATACACAGCAAGACTGTGTCTGGATCGAGAGGTTGCCATGGCAACCAGAGACCTTGAGAGTGCAAGCTTGAGCGGTTTCCTGGTTGCTATAACAACCTCTCAATCCAGACTCAGCCTTGTTTGTGTGTAGAGACCTATACACAGTCTTTTATAGTGTATGGTACTCTATATACACACTGTGAACAAGTTAGGTTAAAATATGAGCACTATGTCATTCAGTCTTTTAAACCACAGACATAGACTCTGCATTTCTAAACATCTGTAAGCATATCTAAATAACTGTCAGTTCAGTATTTGTCTGTGCCGCTTTTGAGGTTGTCTCAATCACTGTACTCACTAAACAAGGCCTACTGGTCTACTTCTTGATCAGATTAATGTGTCTGCAGAAAATTAAAAAAAAAAGCTGAAATTGGTTGTAACTGTTTTTAGGGTTAGCGCTGTACTTATGGTTAAATGCTGGTAGCAGGCACGCTTTAACATTTCATGTTGTTGTGCCACAGCAGTGACGTCGCTAGTGCAGCACAACAACATTGTGACATAGCTACTGCAGTACAAAGAAATTCCAACAATGGATTTCTGTCAGCGACAGCATTCCATCATGTACTCTATGTACATATAATAGCTGGGTTTCTATTTTTCCCATAGGAGAACCATGGCATTATTTGCCATAATAAAGGAGTGCACAGTCTCCCTCACTTTGCCATTTGCCCACCGTAGTTTTTGGTACTTTCCATCCGCTCCCTGCTTGCCTTCTTGCCGAAAAAAACCACTGGCCAGTGTAACTCGGCGGTAACTTAATTTCTTCAAAACTGCTCATTTTCTACATTTACAAGGAGAAAGAAAGAATGTTTTTACATTTAAAAAAATCTTGCATGTTAAACCAGCCGTAAACAGAACTGCAGTGCAGCCACGCCAGGACAGCACACGGCCAGTAGAACCCCTATTTTATATAACTGCTGTGGCGAAAAATAGAAATCCAGCAATTATGTAAAATGAAATATGGTATGGTGTGTTGTGTTGTGTTGTGAAACTCAAAGTTTACATACACGCTCGGTGTTAGATGCCACCATAAACCCCAAGAGCTTCTTCACTCTGGGGTTTATGACCATCTAACACCTTGAGTGTGTGTAAACTTCTCGTTACACACACCACCCCATACTTTATTCTATGTATTATTTACATTCTACTTGTTATTATCAACTGTGCTGTCTCATTTAGTGTGCAAATAATTTGCCATGGATTTTTCAGTGATGCCTGCTGCAATAACTGCCATCTAGGACTCTCTTGAAAACATGGCACATAGCCTAAATGTGGGTATCTCTGTGTGCAGAAATTCTAAATAAATAAAAATACTCTTACCTTATGGTGACATCACCAGTCCACCCTATAGCCTTTCTATTATTACACATGTAGAAAGAAATCCTGTACTCACCATCCACTCTCAAGGACTGCTCGGGAGACAGAATATGTCTGAAAAGTGCAAATAATTTATTCAGCTGCTCTGTGCCAGTAAAACACAGCATCCCCTGACACGTTTCAGAAATTAATCCTTTTTCAAAAAAGAGCAGCTGAATAAATTATTTGCACTTTTTGGACATATTCGGTCTCCGAGCAGTCCTTGAGAGTGGATGGTGAGTGCCGGATTTCTTTCTACATGTGCTTCATTTGTATTCGGGCATCTGACCCCTGTGCGGCTTCTTCTTTTGTGGAACCTTTTTATAGTAAGTAAATGATGGTTCTGAGATATCTCTTGGCTAATCAACAGTCTTGGCCTGTGACGTCTTAAGTGTTCTTAAACTTCATCTGGGAACCGCTATTTATTTTTAATCACGTTTTTCTTTTTTAATGCAACCAGTTTGTCGTTGAGGCACAGGTCAGAAAGCATAGGAAAAAACAGGAGCAGTTGTAGAATTCAACAAAACTATTTATTTGCCATTGCAGTGACATAAAAAAATAAATTTGTTCAGAATAACTATGTACAGAGGAGAAATAAAATAACATTTTCCTTTAGTCTCTGTGTCCCTTTTTTTCTTGTAATCTTCCAGAAATTACAGCTTAGCTCCTTTAAAAGTCTTTTCAACCCCCATTCTAAACAAACATCCTGCCCTTGTAAATATTCTATTCTTGTACGTTTCAGGAACTGCTAGAACATATTATGCCTGAGCTGAGAGGCCCTTCTGCAGCTTCTGCAAAAGGCTCAACATTTGCACTCAAGTAACCTCTAGAGTTTATGCAGTCATCTCAAAATATAAATATATACATTTCAGCAGCAATACTATATATTTTCTAAACAATAGGGATCCCAATATCAGTTACATTTCCATACATTGATTTATACATATTTTCATACTAGCTGATATAGATATGCAAGGGAGGAAAACAGACAGCAAGAGAAAACTGAGAGACAGTGAGAGGCAAAGAACTGCAAGACTGTTCGGGATGATCAAGTCCGAAGTCTCACAGGAAAATTTGGTTGCGCAACCAGACAGAAAAAGGAAAGATACTTAAACACCATCTCCATAACAAATGGGACAGGGTCATATTCTACCCTGTCACACAATTATTTACAAATTCAACACAGACTATCTCAAAAAGTACAAACAATGGAATTCTTGTCATCAAAAATAGTTAATTTAAATCAGAGGCAAGTTTCAAACATTGTTTGCCCTCACCTCACCACCCTCCACCCCCCCAGCCATCCCACGTGCAAGTCAAACAAAATACACCCTCAAAACTGTCAAGCTGATTTTTCTTTTCCCAACAGACTATGTACAGGCACACATTAATGAACAAAAAAGTTTTATTTATGTTTTGTAATTGCTGCACTGTTTGACCACACACCCCTTTTGTCAGACAGATTTTTTTTTAAGTGGTTCACTTAACTATTTAAGATTTTGAAACTGTATGGATTTCATTTGCATGTTGGGATTGGATAACAACTGTAAAATGATTCAGATGAAAAAAAAGTGAATTTGGAATGCTGGCATACACAGAGGCTTCAGCACATGAAGAGCTCTTGGCTGTAGAAGAGATCTTCATGTGCTGTCACTACTCCCATTTACACCTACAGAAAAAATTAATGCTTGATAATTGGCCTCTGTGAACAGCAGTATCTCACCTTCTACTGGATTGGTTACTTGTGATGTCACAATTGGGGAGCTGGGTCACAATGCCAAAGAAGAAAAGCACAGAACCTGTTGATTACCCAGTAAAATACAGTTGTGCGCACTTCACCTAATGGCATCTGGAAGAAAAATAATGTAATTGGCAAAGGAAAAAAAAGAAAAGTCTTTGGCGATTGTGTAGTTTATCGGATATACCCAGCATCTGCAGAAATTTCATAGTGGTCCTATGTAGGTTGTCACGTCATGACATACATGTCATCGACATGACGTGCATGTCTGTTTTACGGACAACACGGTGGAGCGTAAACTGTAATAATGTCTGATTCAGCCACCATGTTATAAAAAAACCAAAAAAAAAAGGGGGTGTGGGGGGATCCCCCAACTCAGAAATTAACAGCAAGCACAAGCAGGTGGCCAAATCGACCTTTCAATTATTTTTTATTAGTTTATTTGAGTTGGGGTGGCTTTGCCCCCACACCCCCTTTAAAAAAATAATGGGTGGTGTGGGGGGGCAAGTTGATTGAATTTACTTTTTTCAATGTCAGTGGCTCAGCGGGTTGGACACGAACCTCTGAGGCCAAAAGATGGAAAGATTGTGGGCTTTAGCCACACCCCGGGAACTTAGGGTGATGTCCAATACTGACACTGTAGTACAGCATGAGGGGGATTTTATACTCCTGAGGTGCCATCTTTTAGGTGAGACATTAAACTGAGGTCCCGTCTGCTTGTTCTGCTGGTTGTTCAGGTGGACTTTATCCTATGGCACTTCTCAAAAAGAGTAGGGGAATTTCTTATTAAAGGAAAAAACAAGTAAAAGGAAAAAAAACAAACAAAACAGTTACATCATATACCAAAACACCCCCCCCCCAGACTTACATGAAAAATATAAATAGTACAGCAAAGAAAAGAATAATTTGAACCAAAAGAGAAAGAAAATCCCAAAGAAAAAACTCAGCAGGTCTGCCCTTTCCTGTTACCCTAACCAGTGCATCCCTTTCAAAAAAACCCAGCAGATTGTGCAGTATGTATTAAGTGAATTCACGTTGGCATACATCAAGCAAGTCTTTGTGGCCTTCAGCTCGATCTTCGATTGCGACCACAATGGAGGATCAGTCCTCGCCCACATTTCACCAGTGCCCAAGCAGGCAGAAGATGTCACGTACCAACCCTCGCGCCACGTGCGTTTACTGCCTGGGACACAAGTACAATCTCCAGGCTTGTGAGATCTGCCGGTCGTTTCACGCATTGGTCAGCAAGCACCGCCTCACCCGCCTGAAATTGGGCCACCCGGAAAAATGGCATCCACCGGTCAAATCCAAGGACGCCCGTTGAATGGTCTCCACGGCTGCGGGGTCCGCTGAGCAGCTTAAGGCCTTCGAGGAAGAGGCATCTCAGGCCGCTGTGCAGTCCTGCTCAGCTTTGGCCTTTGTTCCACTCAAGTTGGGCTCCACTTAATTGGGCTCTTTCAAAGAGCTGTGCCAGTCTCTCCTGACTAAGAGAGAGGGCCCTCTGGGTTCGCACAGCTCTCGATCCCACAAGAAGGAGTCCAGAAAAGAAACGGAGAAGACTCATAGTCAATGTTCTTGGAACCGGAAAAGTTCTCAGTCTCAGGAATCCCAGGTTTTGACCACGGTCGAAACTGCGGCCTTGGCCGCTGGTTTCATGGTGCCCCCATCAGGCCAGCCAGGCAAGACGCTGGCCGACGATGCTGCCAAGATTTTTCTCGACCCAGTTGACCAGTTGTTGTCCGAAGAGGCCAGCAACTCCTTGTTCAGGACTCCGGTCCTGCCGGTGACCTCTGAAGAGTCAGCTCTGCCTGCTGATCAGGACCCTCCAGTCACCGACCTAGACCAGGAGGAGCCATGGCAGTACCCAGCTCCCTCTGAGATCCCCTGTCGGCCGAGGTCGAGGTCTAGGTCATCTTCATCCTCTGGGTGAAGCAGGTCCTGCCGGCATCGGCAGCCTTCGCTGTTGGCACCATGGGAAGCGGTGCCGCCGCTACTCGTCTTCCTCCACCTTGGGTGAGGAGGGGCTTCAGCGCAAACTGTGTCAACGCTACAAAGTCTTGATGTGCCAATAGTTGGTGTTGTCCCATCTGCAGCTAACCCTGGCTCCCACAACAGCAGTCACTTGACTGTCTCCCAACAAGCCGACACCGATGCCCCCGGTGGGGCCGGTCAACACCACTTCTCCACCTGCGGAGCCAGTTCACGGGTTCTGGAACCCAGAAGAATCCCGATGCCACATCAACCTGCTGGAGATCCGAGCAATCCGGCTGGTGCTGACTGCCTTTGCTCCATTTGTTCGGGGTCAAGTGGTCCAAGTCCAGATGGACAACACCACAACCACGTACTACCTCAACAAACAAGGCAGAATGCATTCCCTGCCCCTGTGCAAAGAAGCCCTCTGCATTTGGACTCTCATACGCAGCCTGGAGGTGGATCTCCTAGTCATCCATGTGGCAGGAGCCTCTGATCAGCTGGCGGACACCCTCAGCCGGGTGGGCGAGGCATCTCACAAGTGGTCTCTCCATCCGGAGGTAGTTCACAGTCTGTTCTCCCAGTGGGACACCCCTCAGGTGGACCTGTTCACCTCCAGGGAGAACACAAAGCTGAGGCTGTACTGTGCCCACCCCCTCAGCAGAGAATGCTGCAGGGGGATTCCTTCTCAAGGTCCTGGACCCCAGGTCTCTTCTATGCCTTCCATCCATTTCCCTTGAGCCACAAGGTGCTGCTCAAGATCAGGAGGGACAAGGCACAGGTGATCCTGGTGGCTGCGGACTGGCCCCACCAGTTTTGGTACCCGATCTCCTCAGCAACAGGCTCCCGAGGCATCTTCCTATATGCCCAGACCTGCTCTCAGTCAGGGAAAGGTACTCCACCTGGACCTTCAATCCCTGCATCTGACAGCCTGGTTCCTGAACAGCTAGAGTTCCAGGCTTTGGGGTCTCTCTGAAGATGTCCTCACTGTCGTGGAGGCATCTAGAAAGGAATCAACTAGAAAATGCTATGCCTTCAAATGGAAGAGATTCTCCATTTGGGCAAGGGATTAGACCCTTCGACCTTTCTAGTGGCTAGTATTTTGGATTACCTGTGGTCTCTCTCCCATGGGGGACTTTGTTCGACGACCCTTAAGGTGCACCTGGCAGCCATCTCTGCTTACCGGGCATGGGCCGGTCAGCTGTCGGTGGCACAGGAGAAGGTGGTCTGGCACTTTTTCAAAGGCCTAGATTACATTTCCCTTCCACTTCATGAACCACCACCACCACCGTGGTACTTGTTACTAGTTTTGGCAAAGCTCATGGTCAAGCCATTCAAACCGATGCACAGGTGTGACATATTTTACCTGTCGTTGAAGACCGCCTTCCTGGTGGTTATCATATAGGCCAGAAGGATCAATGAGCTCCAGGTGCTTTCGGTGGAGTCTCCTTACCTGGTCTTCCACAGGGACAAGGTTGACCTGTGCCCCAACCCGAAGTTCCTCCTGAAGGTTGTGTCAGATTTTCACCTGAACCAGGTGATGACTCTTCCGGTGTTCTTCCCGAATCGCACCTCTGAGACCAAACACAGGCTCCATACTCTAGACCTGAGGCGAGCACACTCTTACTACAAAGCGTGCACGGCTGGGGTTCAGGGAGAGGTTTTCCATCTGCTTGTCATCTACACTGAAGCCACACCTGGCAGACCTGTAGCCAAGCAGACGATTGGCAGGTGGATCACTTCCTGCATTGATCTCTGCTATACGTTGGTGGGTAAGGAGCCTCTCGGAGGGCTAAGGGCTCATTCCACCCGCCATACCGTTGCATCAGTGGCTGCTTCTAGGAACATCCCTATCCAGGAAATGTGCAGGGCTGTTACCTGGAAGTTAGCACACAACTTAATTTCCCATTACCACATTGACTTAGAGTCACGCTGGGATGCTGGTTTTGGGGTTTCAGTTCTCCAGTCCTTATTTCCCAGGTAGGGGGTGTGTGCCTTGCCTCCCTCCTCCCAGAGAACTGCTAGGAGTCTGCCAGAAAGTGTGGATAGAACATCATATCCATGTCCCTAGAAATATAGGTTACTCACCCATAACAGTAGTTCTAGGAGTGGTATATGATATTCATCCATGTGGACCCACCCAACCTCCCCAGGCTCAGGCGCACAACCTCTGCTTCCTGCGGGCAAAGATCTAGCATCATGGGGCGGAGCCAAGGGTTATACCACCCAGATGGGTGGGAGGAGCCAGTTTGAAGACTTCCAGCAAGATTTAAAGGGGAAAGGACAATGTCAGGAAGTAGGGATGAACTTTATATACCACTCCTAGAACTACTGTTACAGGTGAGTAACCTGTGTATTGAGACCTCTGATAGGAAAAATCCTACTAAAATATACCATGTTACCCTCCTGAAGAAATGGGTTGAAAAATCACCACAGGCTTCTTTGCTAGTTTTAGCAGAAAATTATAAAGACAATATTGATATTGCTTATAACAGACTGGAGCAAACTGCTGATGCTGTAAAGGTGAATGTTTCCTTAACCTTCAAACAAACTGCAGAAATTTGTAACTTACTAAAGACATTTAACAGTACTTTTACCACAGTACCAAGCTGATCAAAAGGGGTCGAGCATGTAATAGTGACAAGGAATGCCCGCCCAATTATTCAAAAGACATACAGATTACCATTCTTCACTTACTAATTGTTTCTGACCTACTGTCCTGTCCTAATAATAGGCTCGGACTTAACCATGTAGGTTACAGATGTTTTCACTCCCCAAATATATCTTTATTATGGGCTCCACATAAGGCTAACAGCATTTCCTTATATAAAGACCTCCCTGCAGGGAGGAACTTTAAGCAGATAATATAACATTTTTGAAAATAAAACACAACCACGAGAGGCTATATCATAATAAACTTTAGTTTTGTTTTTTGTTACAGCATAAATGTTAGATGAATAACATTACCACTCTAGCTCTTAAATCTTCTTTATAATTTTCTCTGATCTGATCAAGTGCACTGATATACTTTATTGAACCAGACATTACTATATTACTGTATTAGAGTTACTGATATCCTGAACACCATGTCTTAGCTTTTAAATGTGTTATGTATATGGTCTTACCACTTTTTGTATAAATGCAAAACTTTTAATAAAAAGGCAATTAAAAAAAAAGACATACAGATTACCAGAGCAGGTAAGAGCTGACGCAGTTAAGGAAATACAAAAAATGAAAGAATTGGGTATCACAGAAGAGTTGAGAAGTGCTTGGTCATCACCAATGGTGATTGTCAACAAAAAAGAAGGGGGTATAAGAATCTACCTTAATTTTAGGAAACTTAATCAAGTGTCAGAATTCGACAGTTATCCTGTGCCCAGAATAGATTATTTGGTGGACAGACTGGGGAGTGCCAAATATATCAGTACCCTCAATCTCACCAAGGGTTACTGACTAATCCTCCTAGCTAAAGATCCTAGCTAAAGAAAACAGAGACAAAACTGTATTTGCCACCCCTGTAGGATTCTATCAGTTCACCACCATGCCGTTTGGTTTACATGGCATACCCACTACATTCCAGCAGTACATGGATGTAATTTTATCCCCCCCACACTAGTTATTGTGCTGCATACCTGGATGATGTTGTGGTGTACAGTCCAAACTGGAAAAACCACCTGGAACACTTATGAGCAGTTGTCCAATTGATCAAAAAGGCAAGTCTGACAATTAATCCTACCAAAAGTGCATTGGGCATATAGGAAACCAGATATTTGGGCTATGTTTTGGGACGTGGAGAAGTCAAGCTAGAGGTTTCCAAGATGGAAGCTGTAGCTAACAGCCCTGTCCCCAAAATCAAGAAACATGTCAGGTCATTTTTAGGGCTAACTGTTATTATCAGAGATTTGTTCCCAGCTTTGTCGAGTTAACTACTCCCCTCACTGAACTCACAAAGAAATGGTTCCTGAATAATGTGAAATGGACCCCAGAGCATGACAAGACTTTTGAGCCATTAAGGTTGCATTATGTTCAGCCCCTGTTTTGAGAAGCCCAGACTTTGAGGAACAATTTCTGTTACAGACTGATGCATCAGAGGTAGGCCTAGGTGCAGTCTTGAGTCAGCATATACACGGGAAAGAACATCCTATTCTATACATAAGTAGGAAACTGCATGACAGAGAGAAAAGGTACTCCACCATTGAAAAGGAATGCCTTGCTGCAAAGTGGGCCATGGAGTCCCTTAAGTTTTACTTACTAGGAGCTGAATTTGTACTTGTAATAGATCACAGTCCTCTCTGTCGGTTTAACCAAATGAAGGATAACAATTCTAGAATCACATGGTGGTACCTGGCACTACAGCCATTTAAATTTAAAGTGATGCACAAATCTGGGAAAGAGAATGTCAGTGCTGATTTTCTGTCAAGAGATGGATCAGGAATTGAGAATTCCGAAGGTTGAAAAAACAAAAATATGTGAGTTTAAATTTCTCTGTTTGCTACCCTGTATATGCACTGAACTGTAAAGGTTATAAGCTAATGTTAGACGGGAATTTAATAGAACGTTTTGGAAACCTGTTTTTGTAAAACAGGTTCCCTCTTAAAGAGGGGGGTATGAGACAGGGTTGAATAAGGCCCTTCCCCATTTGTTATGCAGAAAGAGTTTAAACACAAGGATCTGTTCTTTCCACTCCTTTTCTGTCTCTTGTCTGTCTGGTTGCTCAACCAAATTTTCTTGTGAGACCTAGGAACTGATCACTCCAACGGTTTTGCAGTTCTCCTTCTCTCGCGATCTCTCTGCCATCCCTTGCTATTTCTGTCTTTTCTTTCCCCCTTACATATCTGCAGGTATAAAAATATATGTGAATCTTTATATGGAAATGTCACTGATGCTGAGATCCTTTTGTTTAAAACTGTATATAGTAATGCTATTGAAATGACTACAATAAGCTATTTGGAACTCAAAGGGTTAACCTGAGATGCAGTTTTTAAGCCTTTTGCAGAGCTGTAAATAAGAGGTCAGTTTTGGGATATCATGTACTGTTTTGCTGCACCTGCAAGGAACAAAACTGACAAGAACATTCTGTAATCTTACAAGAAGATTCTGTGAGAAGCAGGCTCTCTTAATGAGTTCCCAGACAAAGACTTATAAAAAGAGCAGCAATGCTTTTGCTATAGAGACAAGGAAAGTGATAGACTGAAACTTGGAATTAAGAGATACCCTCAGAAGGAGGACTTGGTTTTCTCTGTTTGTGTTTGTACTGCCTTTGTAAATAGTTACACCGAATAATTTTTATTTTTTATTTTGCTGTTATCGAGAAAAATAAAACACTATTTGCGAATTTTGAAACTGCTCCTGGTTTTCCTGTGTTTGCTGACCTGTGCCTCGACGACAGAGGGGGACGCATCATCCAGCTGCTTGACTGCCAGCTGATGGCAACCAGGTGGTAGCATAGCAAGAACACACTACAGGGAAGGGGACTGCCACTTGATGCCATGCACACATGTATGCCACTGCATCATTACATGCTTCACTCTTGGGAGAAAGTGGCGGAAAATGGCAAGATCTGTTCAGGGACCAGTGCTGGCACCCCTGTCAGGTCCACACACAACTGACATGACAGGCCACCCACCATCACGTGGTCTTGTCAGTGACTGGGCTGGGAAGGGGTCCCATCAAAAGAGGAGGAGCGGACTGGAGACCAAAAGGCGCAGAAGTAAATGATAGAGATAAAAGAGATAACTTGGGCATCACATGACATGACTGCAAAATGGCAGTTGTATCCTAAGCTCTATACCAGGGCAGACATATCCAGCATCTTACATCTATTTAGTGGCAAGTAAAGAGCTTGGACCCTTCCCCTACCTCTTTCCTGGAGTATGTTGCATCCTACTAAGGGGACTTGAGAGCCAGCACCATCATTAATTCCTCAAACCTTCATCTTCTCCAGAGGGGCGTCAGCCGAGTCTTTCAAGATGTCGCCCATGGCATCTGCAAAAGAACCAACACTTCAAAGAGAGCTGGAGGTACTGGACGAGATAGAAAAATTTATGAACCCACTGACAGATGAGATTTCTAAAATGAGGATCTCCATCAGTATTGTATGCCTGACAGTGTGGGGCCTCTCCAAGCGAGTGGCTGGCTCATGATAGATTGGAGCGGTAGGAAGCAGAACAGTGGGAAGAATGATCAGGAGAATGGAGGAAAGAGTGGCAGCAGAGGCCTGGATAAAAGCCTTATGGGCCCAAATTGACCTAGAGTACATTTACTACCTGGCCCTTTGTCCACTGCTTTTGCTACAGATTCAAAGTACTCAATCGGATTATTCTGGTATGACCTCCCCTGTATGAAACATAGACTTTGTCAGCAGAAAAGGACTGTTGGCCCATCCAGTCTGCCCACATTTTCCCTGCCTAATCTGTCTCTGCAGACCCTAGCTGGTCTCCAGTGACTCTCCCTTCTCCCTGCCTGTTTTCTAATACACCTCTACGTCGATCCTGCCAGCTTGCCCCCCACTGTTTTCTGCTTTCACCACTTCCACTGGTAGTCTGTTCCAGGCATCTACTACCCTTTCAGTGAAGAAATATTTCTTCACATCTTTCTTAAACTCAGCTTCAGTGCATTCTCCTGGGAACTGGTGCTCACTCGCAATTGAAAGAGACTTGCCTCCTGCATCCTGTTTGCCCCACTGAGGTACCTGTGGGCCTTTATCATGTCACCTCTTACTCTCCTCTCCATGGTGTACATGTTAAAATCCATCAGTCTCTCCTTGAGTAACTACAGTACCATTTTAGTTGCCCTCCTCTGGACTGCCTCCACCCTGTCTATGACCTTTCTGAGGTGCAGCATCCAAAACTGAACAGAATACTCCAGGTTGGGTCTCACCCACAAGTGATACAGTGGGAACACCACTTCCCTCCTCCTGCTGGATATACTCTTCCCTATGCACCCAGCATCCCACTAGTCCTACCCACTGCTTTGTCACATTGTCGTGCCACCTTGAGAATGTCAGATATGATAACCACAAGGTCCCTTTCCTGTTTAGTGACTTTCAGTACCTCCTTCCCCATCCTATACTTCAGCGCTTGGGAGCAGCTGATTAAACTCGATAATTGGAACTTCACATATGTTCTGCCTTCTTCCCAACCACACTATCTAGAGTGCTTCTTCTATTTAGATTTTTGTATTACCGATTGGGGCTCGCTCACAGCTGCACCTAGTCCCTGCAAAATGTGTGTGTAATAATCTTTTGCCTTGTATGGACCATGTCTGCCCTTCTCCAGTCCATGGGGACTACCCCAGTCTCCTGTAAGTGGTTGAATAAAACTGTCAAGGATCATGCAAGTTCCTACCTCCATTCCCTCAGCATCTGGGGAGTAACCCATCTGGTCCTGGAAATGTATCAAGCCTCAATCCTGAAAGCTGGAGAGAAATTGGTTGCCCAATATGTAAATTAATCACAGTACTCCTAGATGAAGGTTATAAAACCGAAGCACTGAACATGCTGATGGCTAAGGTTGTTCCCGGTGGTAGTAATATTTTGGCTTTAGGGTGACCTGCTGACATCGTGCATGTGAGCCAGGCAGTAACTAATGCCAGACCCCTGCCTTCTTGAGTTCTGTTTTTCACACCATCAAATGTGCACCGAAGAAGCAACTGAAGTCCAAAACTATTGTGCTATCAGCGTTTTTTGCTCAGTTCGACGCCACTTACTGTCTTTTTTTTTTATGCCAAGCACCTTTACTAGGTTTATAAAGACATAAGAAGGCATGCACCCATCTGGAATGTTTCCCACAACTGTGTGGGCATATTTATTAATTTGCGCCTGTCTGCCGTTAAGATATTTGTCTAACTGATATTTAATAGTTGCAAATTCGCTGACTTCTTTGACTTCTCCTAGCAGTTTATTCCAGGCCTTACTTGCCCTTATATTGAAACAATTTTCTCTTTTTCAGCACCATTTTTGTTCACAGTTCTGTTTTTCTCCAGTTCAGCACCAAATTATTTTCTTCCCATTTGATTATTTTCTTCCATAGAGATGCTGAGTTTGGAGACAAAAGAAGATAAGCTACATCCCCATGAGTTGGTGCCCCTGGATGGACCCTCTCATACAGTCGGACTGACCTCAGAAGTGCCAGGTCTGCATTGCACTGGAGCATGACATAGATAGATGCAGTGCCTGCTTCTCTATGAATAAGCAAACCCTGGAGATACATGCACTAAAGTGGGGTTGTTTGCCCCCCACTTTCAGAGACTGACATCACCCCATAGAAGCCAAGGTAACTCTGGGCCTTTCCCCAGGCCTCTTCCCAGTACTTCTGGTACTCAGGAAGACCAACATCCTCCACATGGTCAACCTGCCGAGATTTGGAAGTTCGGGGGTGTCTGGTGGGCAGTCGACTTCTTAAGGGGGGTTCAGCTGAGCACACTCCCAGTCCATCTGCTCTCCTGGGCAGCAGACTCCCCCAGTGGTGATACTGAAGCTATACACTCCTTCTACACTGGTGGGCACCTTGGTTGTTGTGGCCTTTTACTGCACTGGCTCCTGGTACCACCCCTGATACTAGTGAGTAGGGTGATGCTGGTCACTAGACCATGTCTGCTTTTGGTGCTGTTCATGGTGGCAGAAAAAGGATCAGTTCTGAAGCAGGACCCTGAGTGTGAGGTGATGGTCCTCTCCTCCCCGAGCACCCTGGTGGCCTGGTTGGGGGGGGGGGACGCTTGCCTTGGGGACAGGGGCAGCAATGATGGAACCAACCCTGGGCCCAGTTCTGAGCCCAACACCAGTGATGGACTAGCCTCCAGTGTCATCCCTGGGCCTGGTGCCAGGGATTGTGCTGGGGCTGGTTTTGATGCTGTCTATGGTACCAGTTCCAGCCTTGGTGCCATCTGTGGTGCTGGCTCTGGATATGGCTCCGTTCATGGTGCCAGGTCTGGTCCTGGTGCCATCCACGGTGCTCGGTACAGGGACGGTTCTGGGAATGACTCTGGCTCTGAATTAGGGCTTGGCTTATGAAGCAGCGCCCATCTTGGGGAGGGGAAAGGACCTGCTACTGACCCTGTGACCAGTGTTGGAGGCAGTACTTGCCAGGGTTCCAGTGTTGGCCTGGTGGCTCATTTCTCCCTGGAACAAGTTGTTGTCACTGGTGAGGATCGAGGCTGCTCTGTGGGATGTGTACAGCTCCACTTTCCTTACCTGGTGGGGTCCCCGCAAGGGCAGCATCTGGGTCGGACCTCTGAGATTGGCCGGCTTCACTTGGGTGAGTTTGCCAGGTTCTCCCCTCAGGAGAGGTCCAGTGAGCACTCCTGCAGCCTTGGCAGAGAACTTGGTGCCTCTGGCTTCTACCTCCCTCCCGGTCCTGTGCCCCGCCCTGCACTGTTGGATATTATGGGTCCTTCTGGACCTGTGACCTGCCATCAGTATGAAAGAAGAGATGATGTCTTCCACAAATGAAACCTGCAGTCTGACCAGGCCTAGTTCACACCCGTGGCCCTGGTACCTCCATTCTTCAAATCCAGCTTCTCTGAGGAAGAAGATTTTTCCATCCACATGTCCACAGATGTGGAGTACACCGTGTACTAGTGGTTCCTCATGGAGATGCTGAAGGAGCTGAATGTGGGGTCTTTTGTAGGTCACAATCCTGCCACCCAGTCACTGAGATTCCTTGGGGGATTTCAGTGATGACTCTTTTTTTCATCTCTCCTTGGCCTTGGGCCTTTGGGGCTGGAGAAGGAGAGGAAGGATGTCTCCTCAATGGATGTCCAGTGCAGGTATTTCACTCTTGCGGTATTTGCAAGAGCTGTACCTCGCCCCAGCTCAGGGATTTTAGTACTGCAGACTCCCCACTGGGCCTGAACACCCTGTGCATGAATCCTCACAAGGCTGATTCTGCAGAGGTAGATGCCTGGGGAGGTGGATTTTTGCCACTGCAGACACAGTCTTGTGCATTGCTGCATAACAGGCACACCAGGCAATTTACAGCAAGCACCAGTGGTTGAAGCTAGATCAGGTCCTAGGCTTAGTGCCTGACCACTAGTCCAGGGCATTGTACAGTGCCAGTGAGGTAGCTTCCTTGTTGGTAGTAACATTTGGTAGATGGCATGGCTTTGCCTTGCCTGGTTGGCACCTCTGGCCTGACGTAAGGTGCTCAACTTGCATTTCCATGGGACTCATTTCTTTTCCCGTAGGATCAAGTGTGAGTTGTCAGGCACCATCCTGCTCCCTGACCATGTGAGTCTCCGCCTGCCCCTGACCAGTCTCAGGTTCCGACAGACCTGCAAGGAGTCCCTGCCCTCTGGTGGTTCTCCTCCACATAGTGGGCTGATGGGTATCTTCCCTCAGGATGAGCCAACTCCCCCTCCTTTTGGGGAAAGCTTAGTACTGTGACCCATCCATATGAATGAATGGTAAAGATTGATTACTAGAATATATGAAAATCACGTGCTCACCATAGTTGTTGATCTTCAGGAATATCTGTACCATTCATTCACACACCTTCCCACCCTCCCTACTCAAGTGAGAGCCAGGGCCTCTGGACAGCTCACCCTGTTGTGCCACACCACACTTGCATCCTTCTTGATACTCACTTTTGAGAGCTGTTTTTCTCCTCTTGTGGGTAAACCATCTTCTTTTTCATGAAGATAGAATTGAGATGCGGTCTCTATAACCTCCTCCTCCCAGCAAAAAAAAAAAAAAACTTGTGGTGTATTTACTCCCCTTTTGTCTTTAAGCGCTCTTTCTCTCCTTATTAAGGATATTTTTTAGGGTATATCTCTGTTGCTGCTGTTGCATAATTGACTTCACCTTGTCCATACCTGTAACCCCTTGCCATGTGGCAATACCTGGCACTTGAGACAAGATGCAGTTTTTACCATTTTTCCTGCATTGTAGGGAGAGGCAGATACCATAATATTTTCTACACTATACTCCTCAGCCTGTTGGTCTGGCTGCTTATATTCCACACTTAGCTCTTGAAATTCACATTTTCATATTTTTGGTTTTCAAATCCATTATCTCCTTTTTCGTCACACCTTTGCAGTGGCAAGAAGATAGTATATGTGCTCCTGGACTCTGTCCGATCACACCTGCTGTTTGCGTCTCTTGTTATGGACTTTTTAGGGTTTCCACCCTGCTAAAGTATTTGTCCTCTTGGGAGAACAAAACCTTTTTAGTTAAGTTGGCATTCTGCCATCTTAACTATACAGCGGTCCCCTAGGCCTCTGTGTACCAGTGAAAGATATATGCCAGGGCTGCTGCCCTTTTCTCTCTCCACCTTTCTGTCCAGATGGCTGAGATAGGCTCTCGCTCTTATATCCGCTACCCTTGTGTCACCCTTAGGCTCAACCCTTAGTTCTGCTAAGTTGGTAGTTGGGTTTTCTTGTATTATTATTTTTATATCCTATGTCTATTTCCTAACCCTTTCACCTAGGAGTCTAAAGCCCTCTCATTTTTTCTCTCCCACTTGTTCCCTTTCTCTGGCAAATAGAACTGAGGAAGGAAGGTGGCCGGCGTCAGTTACTGGTGGGCTCACATGTGTGACATCAGTACATCAGCCTTGGGGGTGGTACCAGCACCACCGTTGGTCCCCTCCGTAAGCTGCAAAAGACTTGGCTTCCACAGGGCCCTAGTGCTTCCAGTTAAGACCTATCAGTGTGAATAAATGGAGATGATGTTCTGGAAGAACAACAGTTATGGCGAGTTTGTACTTTTCATTTCTGTTGGTGGTTAGAAAACCATCTATGCAGTACACCTATTTGAAAAAATGGAAACATTTTACAGTGTGGTGTGCAACTCGTGCTCTGGATCCCTTAAAGTGTCCAGTTAATCTAGTACTGGATTACCTCTTGTTCCTTAAGGACTTGGGCCTCACATATTCCTCTATTAAGGTCCACTTGGCTGTGGTGTTGGCTTTTCATGCCTTCACAGATTGCAAGATGGTGATCCAGCTTGAGGTTTCCTGGAGGTTCCATAGAGGTATCTTTCTCCTATGACCCCTGGTCTGTGATCCGGTTCTGGTGTGGGACTTTTATTTGGTCCTAGAGACCCTTACTGGACCTCCCTTCAAGCCTGATGCTGCTTGTGTGCTGTGCTACCTCCCCTGGAAGACACTGTTCCTTGTAGCTATGAGTCTGCTAAATGCATTTCTGTGTTGCAGGCTCTGGTTGCAGACTCTCCTTTTCTTATTTTCCATAAGGACAGAGTTACATTACGCACAAACTCATTTTTTTCTGAAGCTCATTCCTGAGAGAACACTAACTCAGATCATTGACCTTCCTGTTTCTTTTCTCGACTAACATGGATAGCAGGGAACGTCATTTGCATATGCTGGATGTCTGCAGGATGCTGCGTTGATGCTTGGCTCTTACTAAGGGTTGTAGAAAATCCTCACAACTGTTTGTGGATTTTTTTCTCCTGGATGGTGGGTTTCCCCATTATGAAGCAAGACCTTTCCAAATGGTTGGCCTGCTATGTTACTTTCTGTTACCAGAAGTGCTGTAAGCAGCTTCTTGGTCCCATCTGTGCTCCCTCCACCTGTGGGGTGGCTACTTCAGTGATCTGTTTTCACAATGTGTCCACTGCTGACATGTACTGCTGTTTTTTGGAATGCTCAACCGAAAGTTCCAGCACTCACCACCTCGAATTTAAATTAGGATGCCTTCACTAAGAGAACTTCTAGTAAAGGCCTTTGATAAAGGACAAATCATCTGAAACATGTCAGGCAGGGAATGTGTGGCTTTTTGAGTAATAAATGACTTTGCTATGAGTTCTCTTCGTGAAGGCGTCCTAATTTAAATTCGAGGTGGTGAGTGCTGGAACTTTTAGATGAGTACATTGGATTTTTTTTATTAGCACCACCAGTCCAAGTGCATGTCCTTTTGTATACATGTCTTTTAGAATACTGTTCATACATTACTAAACATTCTGCTAGAAGACAAATGAGCTGCACTTTCAATAACGCTCTAACAAAACCAAAATTGCAGAAAGTTAAAAATGCGCTGTCAGAGAGTAGACAACGGAAGCTACCAGGAAACAGCCTGTACCCCTTGCACTTCGACCAGTGCTGGCCTTCATCAGGGGATGTGTGAGCTCCTGGCACAGGTACGCTTTTATATTGAAACAACTTAAATGCACAGTACCCTTAAATAGGTTTGCCATCACATAAATTCATAAATGCCACACATTTTCACAAATTATGACTTGACATTATAAGTGAGACTGTAACATGTAAAATTGACCTTTTTGTGTCTCACACCTATTTCTTCTCAGCTCCTATTCTATAACTGCAGCAGAATATCTCTCACTACCCCTTTGCACTCCTCCAAACTTGTGTACTACACCCTCCTTTCTATTACTTTCTTTTTCATTGGTAAATAATACATCATGTCAGGGTAAAAACTTCATAATTTATGAAAATGTGTGGCATTTATTAATTTAGTTGATGGCAAACCTATTTAAGGGTACTGTACCTTTGAATTGTTTCAATATTAAAGCATACCTGTGCCAGGAGCTGACACGCCCCCTGACGAGGGCCAGCACTGGTCGAAGCACCGGGGCTCAGGCTGCCCTCCAGGTATCCTCCATTGTCTACAGTCTGACAATAGGTTTCTAACTTTTTGCAGTTTTAGTTCTTTTAGTGTGTTACTGAGAGTGTAGTGCATTAGTTTTCTAGCTGTATGTTTGGGCTGGCCACCCTTAGCTGCATTTCCAGCTCTATCCTGAGACACACTAAAAACAGTTTTTTCCTTTGTGTTATTTACTAAACGTTACAGTCTCGATATCATCTCTTGTAGACATACCAGCTTTGCCCTTACTGTTCTGTAGGACCTCCTTACTCAGGGTCTTTAGATCCTATCTTCTTCGTCAGTGCTTTGTACTTCTTGGGAATCGTTCTATGACGTGTCTCAATGGAGGGAGATCTCCTCAAAGAAAATAGAATAGTTACTTACCGTAACAGTAAATCTTCAAGAGAATCTCCTCCATTGAACTACAGCTCTCCATCCTGCCCCCCTCGGTCAGGTGACAGGTGATTATCCTGCCCGGTCTTGTACACAGGTTCTACTCAGATGCCTACTTTAGCATTATTACTCACGTTTCCATATCCTCTCCTGTGTGCCTGGTATGGTCCTGCTTGCTTCAGTCCCTGCCAGTCCTGTGATCCTCCGAGCTTGGTCTCTGGCGGGGAACTGAGGCATGGTGGGGGATGCCCACATTATATAGGTGTCGACAAGGCATGTCAACGTAGGCAGCCACAGCCAGCAAAAATGTCCTGGTGGTCCTGATGCTCACAGCTTTTTGTTCCATGTTGTGGTTCAATGAAGGAGATTCTTTCAAAGATCTTCTGTTAAGGCAAGTAGCTGTTTGGGTTGGCAAGTATGCAAACCACAAAGCTAGGAAAGATTATCTGCTGATGTAAAAAATTTAGTGTACAGGTTGCACTTTACGATTAAAGGGTTTATGTAAACACAACATTGTAACAGTATGATTTTTGTGAGCATAATTTCGTCTTCTTCAGGTCAAAACCATCAGGGAATTTGACACACGATTTACTTCTGTCATGTTTGGATATGCTACAAATGATGACTACTACAAAGACGCTAGCCCGTGCCATGTGTTAAAGTCAGTTGATGTTCCTCTGCTCTGCCTGAATTCTATGGATGACGCCTTTTCACCAGCACATGGTAAGTCTAGACATTCAGAGAAGGATACCGTACCCCTTTTGTCATCACTGAAAGTCATTACAGAATTTTTCCCACTTGACTTGAGTGAGGAAAAAAGTAATATGAACAATTTAGCTACACTTCATTTTTTTTTCTGATACCAATCTTTTATCTGATTCCAGCATGATAGATTTTACAAATGTATTGCTTAAAATGTAGCTCTGTAAATTGCTGATAACGCTAACCCAAACATTCTGTTGAAATAAGTAATACCATGTGTATGAATTTTGTTTTTACTAGATGAAAATTAGCATTAATGAATTATCGCAATAAACAGTATACCTTACTGCACTGATATCATCCATGTACTTTCCTTTTGAAACACTCATGGTCAAATAATTGTAGCTTCTGTGTGCAAATGAAGGAGCAAGGCAGTCTCTGATACCTGCCACCAGTGAGACAAGAAGGTAATTATTGCAACCCCTAATTTATTCCTTCTGTTTTGCGTTTCACTCTCTTTTTAGCTATACCAGTGGAAATCGCCAAAGAAAACCCAAATGTTGCATTGCTGCTTACTTCCTGTGGTGGCCATATTGGTTTTCTTGAGGGAATCTGGCCCAGACAGCTCACTTACATGGACCGAGTCTTCAGGCAGTTTCTGCAAGCTATGTTTGAGCATGGATGTGTCATCTCGGACATGTAGCCCTTTAGATTTAGGAAAGCTAGGCCATTTTTCAGAGAACAAAATGTAGCAAGTAATGTTAAGGGCATCTCAGATAAACGCACAAATTTTAACAGATTATATTATAACAGCCAGTATGTTAGCCAGCTACACAAGTTGGCCTGACTTTTAATCATATCTTGGGAATGCAGGAAATATTTTTCAGTGTTTTTTCCCAAATTACATGGCAGCATTTTATTTGTATTAGAGTTCAGGTTTGTATACACATTATTTTTTAAACATGTTACTGTACTACTGAATGACCTCTAACAAAACTGCACACAATATATTTGAAATTGCACTTAACCAAAACGGTCAAAGAACGTAGCCTAGCACTCAGGGTCTTGGTTTATTGAGGCTAGTAAACCTTGCTAAAAAAAACAAAAAAAAAAACAAAAAAAGCAATGTATTCTTGGTGCAACTAATGGATTATGAAAGATAATGAAGTTATCGATGCAAAAACCACTAGCTTATTCCAGTGTCTTGAATGAATGTGATCTGTAATGCACGTTGTATTTTCATAATGTCATATTTCTAAATAATGTCTTGGCAGGTAACAAAAATGAGTCTAGGTATCACTAATTGGGAAAATGTAATATGGCACTTATTATTGCGGTGGACAAGTGCTCCCTATCTCCCCCCCCCCAGGCATTTACCCCAGCAATAATGGGCTGTTAATTCTATAGCATTGTCCATAAGTTACTACTTACGTCAGTATGACGAGTTGATTTGTATTCACATTGTTAAAATGACTGTCTGAAATGTATATCTGGAGAATTGTAAAAGGTGTGATACTATATTGGTTCTTTTTTTTTTTTAACAAAAAAAAAATTAAGTGATTCTAATTGCTTATTCTTCAGAATGATAAAAATAAACTTTGTGTACTTTTCAATCTACAGTTGCAGGTATTTGGGATTTTGTGTTACACACATTTCAGATTACTTAGCTTCTTCAAGGATATTTTCCTCTGTAGAGCCACACATAAAAAACTACAAGCAGTTAGTGTCAGGACCACACAGAAACTTTTCATGTTCGGGCCACCCATTGACATGCTACCTGCCTGTATAAAGTGGGCAGCCACATACCTCCTCATATTCCTTTTTCCTGCCATAGACTACACATCGGACCCAAAGAAATGCTTTTCTCAGTGTTCATTGTTAAAGTTTTTCTTCTTACATATTTTGTTTGCTAAAAACTATCATTGTACGTTTTCTCTGGTGTTGTCAAAGAAGCCATCACTTTTTTGCCTCTGCTGATGTGTCACGAAGATTTTTCATGACAGTGCTAACGGTTGGTGTGTTCACTGCCTAGGCCTCTCGCACAATGTTAAACACTGTTTCATCTGCCAAATCTTCATTCAGCCTGATTATGAGAAGATGCCAGAGGTAATCTTTAGAATCTTTCCTTTGAAAATGGAGAACAGCAGCCGACCGAGTGGTATTGGGGGTTGAGATGCTGGATGCCACACCTTGCGCCATGCTGGCGACCCAAGGTTGGGAGCGACCGCGGGTCGGCAGGGGATGGAGAGGATTGAGCATCCGATGGACTGCTCTCCTCTCCTGGGGAGGGGATGGTTGCCATCCTGCTCCTTGGCTGCAACCTAGTGGAGTCCAGAGGGCAGTGCCGGAGGCTGGGAGACACAGAAATATGGAGACGTGACGTGCAGAAAAGGTCAGAGCCAAAAGGCTGGCCTTCAGGAAATATAAGGGAACACAGCAGGATGAAGATAGGGAGGCATACCAAACTTCCCTAAGGGAAGCGAGGAAGGCAGTAAGGCAGGCAAAGGTCCAAACCGAGGATACACTAGCACAAACAGTAAAAGAAGGTGACAAGACTTTCTATAGATATATTAGTGAAAGGAGAAAGTCCAGAGGGAATTGCTTAAATCAAAGGAGATAAGTGTGAGTGAGGGAGGAAGACCACGTAAGCATCTATCCTAAATAGATACTTCTGCTCAGTATTTACTAAAGAGAAGGTAGGGCAGGGCCCATAGCTCAGTACCATGGGCACAGGGGGGAAGGAGGTGTGCACTAGTCCCTTCACAAAAGAAAGGGTCCTACAAGAGCTCAGTAAGCTCAGGGTGGACAAGGCAATGGGACTTGATGGCATACATCCCAGGGTACTAAAGGAGCTAAGGTTAGAATTAGCAGAGCCATTATCAGAACTGTTTAGTGAGTCTCTGAGCACAGGAGAGGTTCCAGAAGACTGGAGAAGGGCTCATGTGATCCCACTCCACAAGAGTGGTAGCAAGGAGGAGGCAGGGAACTACAGACCAGTTAGTCTCACTTCAGTAGTGAGCAAGATTATAGAGGCACTCCTTAAGGAAAGGATTGTGCAACACCTGGAATCCATAGGAACACAGGATCCAAGACAGCATGGGTTTACAAAAGGAAGGTCCTGTCAAACTAATCTCATAGATTTCTTTTACTGGGTAACCAGAGTGGTGGATCAAGGAGGAGCAGTTGATGTCACCTACCTTGACTTCAGCAAAGCTTTTGATACTGTTCCATACAGAAGATTGATTAATAAGCTGGGTAGGCTCAGGGTGGGTCAGAGTTGGTCAACTGGGTGGCAAACTGGTTGACGGGCAGAAAATAAGTGGTGGTAAACAGTATACAGTCAGAAGAGATGCAAGTCACAAGTGGAGTACCTCAGGGATCAGTCCTGGGGCCAGTCCTCTTCGATGTCTTCATCAGTGACATTGCAGATGGACTGGAGGGTAAGATTTGTCTGTTTACAGATGACACCAAGATCTGCAACAGAGTAGATGATCCAGATGGGGTGGACAGAATGAGAAGAGATCTGGATAAACTAGTAAAATGGTCAGAAGAGTGGCAACTGGGGTTTAATGCAAAGAAGTGCAAGATCATGCACATAGGGAAGAGAAATCCTGAAGTCATCTGTAGGCTGGGAGGGGAGTTGCTGGCAGTCACAAAGGAAAAAAGAGACTTGGCCATCATCATCATCATTGATGACCTGAAATCATCCAAGCAGACCATTAAAGCAGTAGGTAAGGCTAGGGGGGGTGTTTGGGGTGTATTAGTAGAGGTATCACAAGTCAGAAGAGGAAGGTAATAATCCCTCTTTACAAGACAATGGTTAGGCCCCATCTGGAGTACTGCGTGCAGTACTGGAGGCCACATCTTCACAAGGACATTAACCAAATTGAAGCAGTCCAGAGAAGGACAACCAAAATGGTGCAGGGACTACATCAGAAAACATATGAAGACAGATTAACAGAGCTCAATATGTATACCCTAGAGTAAAGGAGGGAGAGAGGTGATATGATCGAAACATTGACACCTTAAGGGCATTAACAAGGTGAAAGAGTCTAACATGTTTCAATATTAGAAAAATGGCAGGACAAGAGGACACCGCATGAGATTAGAGGGAGGCTGATTAAGGGGTAATGTGAGGAAGTTCTTTTTCACAGAAAGGGTGGTGGATGCATGGAAATGCCTACCTCAGGAAGTGGTGGATATGCATGCAGTGCAGGACTTCAAACAGGCATGGGATAGGCATAAGGGAGCAATACAGATGAGTATGAATAGACAGGCCATTGACAGAGCAAATGCCAATGGCACATTTATAAGGTAGAAAAAGAAATGGGCAGACTGGATGGGCCTTGCAGTCCTTATCTGCCATCAACTTCTATGTTTCTATGTGCACTTGCCTCCACACATGCATATTCATGCCGTGAGGGGGAGTGGGGGTGTACGGGGACAAAACTGAAAGAGGAGCTGGCAAGCAATGATGCTGCAGTGCAGCCTGGCTCTGCTTCCCCGGATATCTGGATTGTGCTTGGGGGGCAGACCTCCCCTCTGGCCCTGCATGAGGGAATTATCCATGGGGAATACCAGAATGAGTCTAGTCGAGGCGGGCCGTGCAGAGAACAGAGCCCTCAGAGTGGGGCCATAGCCTGCCTGCCAGCCCCAAAAGGAAAAAAGCAATATGGAAAAAAAAAAATAAAATGGAGAAAGACTGTACATCTCTGAATAAGGTGCAGGGGTCCTCTGCTAAGCAACTGAATCCAGTGACAACTCACAAGTCTCCTCATCGTTTTTCTACACATTACCCTTCTAAAGAGAAGCACCATTCTTCTAAGTGGAAGTTGCTCCTGGCTGAGCAACATCAGCATTCCTTTTCATAGAAACAGAATTTGATGGCAGATAAGGACCACTTGGCCCACCTAGTCTGCCCATTTCCCTACCTATTGGATGAGCTGCAGATCCTAGTTAACCAACAGCCTTTTCCTCCCAATCAAGGTAATCAGTGGCACTGGGTATGGGTAAGTCTGTGGCGTTGGTGTCAGCCTCTTATACCATTCTGAATGCTAACAAGACAGCAGTATTGGTTGTCAGTACAGGATTGTGTCCCTAAATGGGCCTGCAGAAACCTACTAGAAAAACTACATTGCCTGACCTCATAATGCTGCAGTTTTGGCAACATTCTCTGGGCTGATCCAAAGAGTACTGCCCACATTGCCACTGATGGTCTGTCAACACAGCCAGGGTCTAGTGGACCTCCTGTCCTTGTACCCCCACAGCAGTCACTTGCACCTGTAGTTCCTCTACTACCTCCTCTTGACAATGATGGGAAGATTGAAAATAATGCAGATTTATAGGATGATGAGGAATGGGATGAAAAGGAGTCCCCTTTTGCTCCTGTGTTTGACTCCATATCTGTCTCTTCTGGAAATGAGGACATGGTTGTTTATACACTCTGTTTTTTTCTTGAACATGCCTGTTTCCTGTCATTACTACATTTCATTTAGGAAAAATGTCAGTCTTCCATTGGCAAGGAAGACTTCACTAAGAAAAATCATTATGATTTCCTGGAAACCCCAGCTGCCTCCTCAGTGGTTATCCAGCCTGTCTTTCAGGCTTTGGAAGATGCTACACATGCAGCATGGCACAGACCTACATCCATACCAGCTCTACCTATATCCTGCCCCATTCCACTATGCAGCATTACAGCACTCAGCCTCTCCGTTGTTGTTGTTGTGGTGGCTCATGATCGTTCCAAAGCACATCAACATATGAGCTCTTAGCCCCCGGTCAGGAATCCAGAAAACTGAATATCATGGGCAAACAGACTTCTGCCTTGGCTTCGATAGACCTCTGTATTGCGATTTACCAGGCTTAAATGATCATAAATCAGAATAGCCTTTTGAAGTCCATATCTGCCATTGTAGGTGGTATACCAAACTGAAGCATGCTCTGCGTCACCTGTGACTTGAAAATGGACATGGATCTATTGCGTTCAACCTACGATGCCTCTGATGTTTCTGCTTGTGTTGCAGTTTCTGGTGGCTGACTTCACAGAAACCCCTGGTTCTGCGTAGCAGGATTCACTATCGTTGTGCAGCTGTCGGTACTGCACTTCCTTTACAGAACATAAATTCTCTGGTCCTGCAGTGGAGGTTCCTTTGAGGGACCTTCAGTCCTCCAAAATGACTCTGTTCCCTCGAGTCCCTTGGACCCATGGAACAGAACAAACAATATACCAGCTGTCCCCAGGAAAGCACATAAAATGTATATTGCCCCTTCTGGGAAACCTTTTTATGCCACACAGCCTGAGGCAGACTCAGTAGTGATTAATGCTACCCATGACAGGTGTTGGGCACCGAACCACCAAAATTACCTACCTCCTGATATGGAAGCTAGGAGGCTGGATGTCATAGGTAAGAGGACTTGTGCCTCTGCATCATTGGGCCATTGTATTGCTAATTATCAGGCTCATATGATGAAATATCAGAACACCCTCTGGAGGAAGGCTGAAGCTGCTGCACAGGCCTTGCCTGAGGGCATCTCAAAGCAAGAACTACTGAAAGCTGTGAGAGCTGCAGCTGATGTGGGCAAACATTAACTCCCCATAGCCTGTGATGTTTCCGATGCTTCTGCCAGGGCTGCAGTTTCTGGCATCTGTTTCAGGAGATATTCCTGGTTCAGGGGGCAGCTTTTGCCCCAGATGTGCAGTAAACAATTCTTGATGCCCCATTCAGAGGGCAAAAGTTGTTTGGTCACAAGGGACAAGAAACTTTCAAAGATCTCCAAGCCTCATGCAGGACTTTGAAGTCTGTACACTCTATCATGCCCAACCTGAGGTAGGAGTAGGAGTGCCTTTTGCCCGGCTGATGTTAAGAGACAACACCCAGCCCCCAGACAGCAGGGCAGGGGCAAAGGAGCCAGGGCCTCGCCAGCCCCCACCACTGCCCCAGCTGCTCATTCAAAAGCAACTAGATTTTGGTAGAGCTGGTGGAGCCGCCCTCACCAGTTCACCCTAACTTCTTGTACACCCCTCAACCACCTTGATCGCAGGGGGCCAACTCTTTTTTTTTTCCTCCAATTGTTTAACTAGGAGTTGCACACTAAGCTGAAAGCTTGTTTACAGGTGTGACCTGGGAGCACAAGGAAGTTAAGTGACTTGCTCAGGGTTACACAGTATGCAAGTGGGGGCTGTGGTATTCAAACCCAGGTCTCCAGATTTGCAGCTTAGAGCCTTAGACCACTGTGCTATACTGCCTCCCTTCATTTAGACCAATAGAGGGAGGTAACTACAGATGCATGGGTACTGGAGATCATAGGAAAGGGGCATGCTCTGGAACTTCTGAGAACCCTCCTGATCATCATCCATCTGTCACAACATATCCCCCAGGCCACCTGCCCTTGTTGTTGGAGAAAGTGCATACTCTGCTGCAAAAGTGGGCCATAGAACCTGTGTCTCTAGAACAGAGGAACATATGTTTTTACTCCCAGTACTTCCTTGTCCAAAAGTGGACAGGAGACCAGAGGCCTATCCTGGATCTCGGAGATCTAAACTTCTTTATAGAATACAAGAAGTTCACAATGGGCACTTTGCAGGGTCTCCTTCTACTGCAAACAGGGGACTGGATATGTTCCTTGGATATTTATTTATTTATTTAGTTTTTGTTGACCGGGTAAGTGTACTAGACAAATTCTGCCTATTTTTAGGCACGACCTGGGGGAGGAGATACAAATGAATGTCAACATTCTGATCTTGTTATGCGGGATGCATACCTCCATATCAAGATTCAGAAACCTCACAGAAAACACTTGAGGTTCCTGCTTCAAAGGGAACATTACCAATTCAGAGTGTTTCCCTTTGGCTTGTCTTCTGTGCCACAGGTCCTTTTTTATTTCAGTTAATCTTTTTATTGAAAACTTTAAAAAAACAAATTCATAACAGTGCATCAACCATGAATTCATGCATAACATATCAACAAGTGGAGTTAGTAGTAACATTACATACACTTCAGAGCTCTGAAGAACCAAGTTAAGAAACAAACAAAATAAAATAAACTGCATTATATATAGATTTTTTTTTTGAGAACGCATCTAAATAGAACATCAATACCCTATAGTGAGGTTCTATGCCCTCGATACCCATCATCTCCCTGATACAGGCGGTGAAAGAGGAAGGTATGAGCAATCAGTGAGGGAGATCCTAAAAGACCAATGGAGGGTGGGGCAGGTATATTGTTTCATGGGGGGAATCTGCACCTCTTGTCAGACACGGGGGATGAGAAGACTCTGGCTGATATTAGGGAGACTTCCAGTAGTTGGAGGAGAGGTACGATATCCATATTTACTGAAACATGTCCAGGATTCCAGCATTTCTGTGGGAGACCCATTTCATAGTGGCTAGCTGTCCCACTGCTAGCAACCAGTCCCCTACCGTAGCTGCATTTGGTGTGCTCCAGTTACAGAGAAGCATACGCTTCACTGCCACAGTTATGGCTACAATCCACTGGATTTGGGGAGAGGATCTGGGCACTGGAGGCTGTGGCATGTCCAGCAGAAGTAACAGGGTGTCAGCTGGCAGATAGGGCCTAGTACATTGTTACAGACCATCTGAATGCACTCCCAAAAGTTGATTATCTTCGGGTATGCCCATAATATATGGGTAAGGTGGGCTTTTTGTTGGTGGCACCTCTATCACGTGTCTGCAGTAAGGATACCCAAAGATGCTAAGATTGCCAGTGCAAAGTACCACCAAAGAAAGACTTTGTTTTGGATTAGTCTACTCCTACCATTCCGACATGTGGTATAGGCCCAGTGTAAGCAGGTGCTGCAGTCCTCCATGGTCATGGTAAAGCCTGATTTGCATTCCCATACCAACTTGGAAGGGAGGGAGTGATCTGGTTGGGAATCCCGCAAGGCGTGGTATACCAGACTGACCCTCCCTTTTGTTAGTCTGTTGAATGCAACTACTAGTGTGGTAGTAATCTGGTCAGGTTCCCTGGGGATTCACGTACATGGCAAGAACTCGTGCTTCTAAGTTGAAGATACCTCCAGAAATCCTGTCCTGGGAGGTCATCAATCAGACAGGTTTTAAAACACACTGTTTTTGTGTGAATTGTACTGACCAAAGAACTATCAAAATAAAATTCAAAATAAATAAAAATAAACTGGTCTTAACTTTCAGACTTTCAGAAAATAACAGAATTAAAAAGCTCTCCTCGAGCTCCAGAACTATCCCACCTCAGTAGTTCTGCCACAGAGTAGTATACTTGAATTACAGTAAAACTACAATTCTCTGTGCGCTCTCCAGACCACCTCTCAGGACACTCTCCTGGGCTGATCTACCTTTACTGAGCATCAGGACTGTTTTAATACAAATCCCTAGAGCAGGTCCAGGCAAATAACTGGACAAATGGGCAGACTCGGTGGACCTTGTCGGTCCTTTTCTGCCGTCACACATCTATGAATCATTAGGTCAGCTGATCCGCCCCTTTTCTAAAACAGATAACTCTTCTAATACAAACATATTGGTGGATCAGCATGACTGCATCTACTCTCTTAAATATACACCCTATGGTTTAAACTTCTTTTATTTCAAAATGGAAACATCAAACAGTTATTCTGGAATAGATGCAGAATTGCTTTATGAGATGAGACTCTGCCCCATCCAGTAAATTGACAGATGGAGTTTCCATGAAACAGCCCCTATTTGGGGCCTCTGGCTCCTAAGAGCCCATTTTACTTGGCAATAGCGCTCAGGTAGGAGCACATCTGTTATTATGAAAAACAGAGGATCAACAACCTCATTTAAATGATCATATTGAAGGGGGTTCCTTATTTCTTTGAATTCATTGTAAGAAAAGTCCTCCTTCAATGCTTTAACAAAACAAATGTATGTGAGCTTTTGAACCCGACTGCTGAAATTTCAAGCCGTCAGGAAACTTTTCATTTACATCTTTATTTTGTAGCTTTGTCTCTTTCAGTTTTCAATATATTTCTTTATTTCAGAAGCAAGTGTTCCCAGCTACTACAGGAGGGTTCCTCCCCATCTGTTTATAAACAACTAGAGGTGCTACACTCCTTTAGTCAGGGAAAGTGAAAACTTTCACTTTCCCGACTCAGTCGTGCCTCGTGGCATGCCCGACTGTGCGACAGTCATTTGTTTTCCATATGAGCGAGTCCTAAGCTTTGTTACTTGGTTAAGCACTTGGTTACTTCGGGGACAAGCATGCAACTATGGGAGAAGTAATTTTTACATCTTTTGTCAACCTTCCCGTAGCAAAAGGGCACTTGTTAATTTCCTTATTTGTGTCAGCATACTTCTGTGCCACAGGGCACTTTGGAGACTCAGTATAAACATGGCACAGCGGTGCAACAATACAGCGTGCTCTTTCTTTACTGGTATATTAAACTCTACCCAGGGAAAGGCACACGGGACTATTTTGTACAGGCATACAAACATTTTTCCTGTAGCTAAATTACAGGTATAAGGCACAGGAAGAAAATAAAATAAAAGAGGATGCAGTCAAGTGAGAAAAGGTACTGCCATGAATGGCCTGCCCATAACAGCAGAAAAGGATATATATGTAGAATTTAGTAAAGGAGAGAATGCTACTGCAGTAGACTTTTAAGAGGGTAATGAATATACAGATGCCTTCATAGCCTGGTACGGGAGGGAGGGGGGCAATCCACCACAGCCCATATGTGCTCCATTCCATTAACCGTAATAGGAGATAATGTTTCCATCCAAGAGCTAGGTATCTAACATCTTTTTGAACTCAGACTTGTCCTTGCTAATTACTATCTCTAGCGGGAGTTTGTTCCAAGGATTGACTATTCGCTATGTGTAAAAAGTCATTTTACTTCCAGTTGTAGCATGCAACACTGGTAGGACTGAAGCCGCCAGGTGCCAGGACCACACGGAAAACTATTAGCTAGCAGTCTGTCACAGGGGATCACCCTCACCAATGTTAGCACGCTGACGTCTGCCTATCTTATAAAGGGGGCAGACCCCTAGACCTACCTCATTTCTTTTCTTGCTGTCAACCCATGCACATCAGACCTCCGTGAACGCCTGCTTCACTCGAACACTATTTTGCTCACATTTTACCACAGTTTATTTATTTAATGACCATTAGTAACATCAAATTTTCAGTGTTTTCCTTAAAAGGTTTTGTCTTCTTCTCCAGCCTCATCTTCCATCCATCTGACGAAGTGTGCCTCTGGCAAGCGGATACCTGCCAAAGATGGTCACTCTTCCAGCCTGCTCTGCTTAGACCCCAACCAAGACACCAGGGCCTGCCAGCACTGCCAGGACTTCAACCAGGCCACATGGAGGCACTGCTTGAAGACTTTGGAAAGCTACCTGCTAAAACAGAAACTGGCCGCAATGGAGAAAGAGCTCGGGCCAAGGGCGCTTAATCCTCCTCTGTTCAGTCTTCTGGGACATCTTCTTCCCTGAAGGAGAAGAAAATCGAGTGGGAATATAAGCACCGGGGCTATCCTCGGTCAGCCTCTTGCTCACCGCACACACCGGCTTCCACCTCTGGGTCTTCGTACTGCAGGAGGGAAGTCCCTCCTTCCTCAGCAGTCCTCACTCCCTCCAGGCTGCCGGTGGTGCTGCTGCCAGTCTCATCTCCATTTTGGGTGGTGGCTCTTTGGGGCAGCGGACTTTGTCCCCTATCCCCCAGCCCATGACACTCAGGCCCTTGGCATCCATGGGTCCTCAGCCAGGTGGCTCGGCCAGGGTTGGAACCTCGGGTGGCATGTCTTTGACTGTTGCCCCATGGTCGTGGCATTGCCCTCATCAGTTCTCAACTCCAGAGCTGGTGCTAGCTCTTCCAGGCATCACCCGGAGCAAGTGCGTACCTCCTCCTCTATGCAGGTGATACCTCTGCTCCTGCCTCATGGGAATTCTCCCCCGCAGGCACCTGCCTTGCCTTTGGGACCAATGTCGGCTGCGTCACCAGACTGACACCAGCCTTTGCCGCTCAGGCCAACGCCGGCTACCCCATCGCCTCCACCAAAGCCTCCTTAGCTGTCGTCACCTCAGCCCCAAACTACACCACAGCCGACACCTGCTGTCCCTCCTCAGGATCCTCAGCTGGTGCCAGGTGGGCCTATGCCAGGGTACCATATGCCGGCCCCTCCACCAACGTATCCGTACTCTTCTCCTCAGTATCCTTATCCTCCCCATAATCCTCCTTTACCGGTGTATTATAATGCCCTGCTTACAGCCTAGAGGTCCTTCATGCAGACTAAGGATGCACCTAGGTGACCTTGTCCTCCTTATCCTCTCCGGGACCCCCCCTCCTCAGAACTCAGACCGGGCAGGACCTGGCAACCCCCATACCACAGGGTCTTCTGGGGGATGCACGGGGAACCCGGGCCAGCATACAGGTGACCATCTCCCTCAGATGCTGGTCCCTGACAGTGACCAGTCTGGAGAGGACTCTTCTTCCTCCTCCTCAGAGTCGTCAGAGGGCTCTAGGGGTTCCTCCAAAGGCCAGTAGCTTCCTAAGGAGATACCCAAGTCTCCCCCTGATGATACCTCTTTTCTTGACATTATGTGTCATATCCAATCTCTCATGGGATGGGAAACTGAGGAGCTTGACCCTCCCTTTTGTGGTACCTCCTTTGACTCTTACGAAGATGTTACTAAGGTGGTGTGGAACCACCCCTCTTCCACTCGGGCTTTGGCCAAGAAGGTGGATCATCTTTACCATGGGTCTGTGGGCAGGCCCTTCCTTGGTGAGCTCCACACAGCAGACTCTGTGGTCATGAACATGGCCCATGACCATACAAAGAAACCCAAACATCTCAGTACCCACCCCCCTGACAAGGAGTTTCGCCAACCGGACCAGTTGGGCAAACGTATGTTTGCCTCCTCCAAACTGATTATTCGGGCTCTTAACTACTTAGCCCAAATGGTACAATACCCAGAATGCTCTCCAGGATCAGGCAAGGGATCTGGTTTAAACCCTCCCTGAGGACTCTTCCAAAATGCAGTTGGCCCAACATCTGAAGTCCGGATCAGACATGGAAATCCAAGTACTGAGGATGGCATATGACATTGTTGATGCCTCCGGGCGTGGGGTGGCGGCAGGGATTTGCCTTCACCGCCATTCATGGCTCAGGGTGTCCGGCTTTGCACCTGATGTTCAGGCTAAGATAATGGATGCCCCTTTTCAGGGTTCTGTCTTATTTGGGGGGAGATGCCCAGGATATTATCTCCCGCCTCCAAGAACTGGGTAAGGCCCTTACATCAGTGCATTCCCTCTACCGATCCCAGCCTAGATCTTCCTAGTGTCAGTCCTTTGGACGGTCCTCTCGACAGCCCTCCAAAGGCCAGCAGTTGAAAGGGCTCTTCAAGCGCAAGGCTAACACCCCATCAGCCTGAGTGGCTGCCCCTAGGGAACCCACAGCCACTCTGTTCACCCCTGGATCCACTGCCTGACTCCTTTCCCGACCTCCCCCCCAGCAGAGGCCTTGCAGGAGGCGGTTGGGGGTTGATTCTCCTTCTACCTTCATGGGTGGTGAACATAACCACAGATTAATGGGTGCTGCAGATTATGGAATGGGGTCACACCCTCAAATTTCTGGAGCCCTCTCCGGAAAGCCCTCTCTTGCCCTTCCATTATTCTCAGGCCTACATCTCTGTCATTCTGGAAGAGATTCAGTCAAGCACTCTGCGCAAAAAGGTCATAGAGCCCATCCCTCCAGCTCAAAGGGGAAAGGGGTTCTACTCCAGTTCTTCCTCATTCCCAAGAAAACAAGAGACCTGAGGCAGAGTCTGGACCTCAGCCGCCTGAACCTCCACATAGAGTACAAGCACTTCGGGATGGTCACTCTCCAAGGACTGTTGCCCCTCCTTCAAAAGGGGGACTGGCTCTGTTCCTTGGATATGCAGCATGCCTATCTTCATATCCAGATATTCCCAGACCACCACCACTTCCTCCATTTCTGCTTCCAGGGGGACCACTTTCATTTCAGGGCCCTTCCATTTGGCTTTTCCTCAGCACCCTGAGTCTTTACCAAGTGCCTGGCAGTAGTGGCTGCAGCCCTAAGGAGACAGGGCTTCTATGTGTTCCCTCTTCTAGACTACTGGCTGCTGACAGCCCCCTCCAGAGACCTCTTGCTGCAGACCCTGGAAGGTTCCTTTTGACTTTTCCAGGCCCTGGGGATTACAGTCAACCTGCCAAAGTCTTGTCTTTCTATGGGCCAATGCCTCCAGTATATTACAGGAGTCCTGGACTTGACCCAGGGCAGAGCCTTCCTACCCATGAATAGAGCAGAGTGCTTGATAACGCAGGCCTGGCTAGTATCCTCCAGCCATCAGATACCAGCCAGAGTCTTCCTCCGCCTCTTAGGGCACATGGCAGCAGCTATAGCCACAGTTCCCCCGGCCCATCTGCATATGAGAGTCCTGCAATGGACTCTTTGAGTCCAATGCAACCAACACTGTGACAACCTGGATCAGCCAGTGATGGTTTCCAACCCAGTGAGGAGGATTCTGAAGTGGTGGTAGAATCCTGCCAATCTCCTGCGAGGGGTCCCCTTCTGAGCTGTGTCTCCTCAGCAGATTCTCACTAGGGATGCCTCGGGTCTGGGCTGCGGTGTTAATTTAGCCAACCAGCATACCCAGAGGACCTGGTCCGTGTCAGAGCAGCATCTCCACATCAATGTACTGGAGATGCGGGCAGTTCTTTATGCTCTGCAGGCCTTCTAGGACCACATTCTTCCTGGCCCACTGCTGGTTCAGACAGACAGCATGTCTGTAATACACTACATCAACAAGCAGGGGGGCACCCACTCATACCCCCTTTGTCAGGAAGCAATGAGAGTCTAGTACTGGGACATCAAGCATGGCCTGGAACTCTCAGCCGTCCATGTTCAAGGCAACCAAAGTGCCCTGGCTGATGGTCTAAGCTGGTCCCAGTTGAGGACTCACAAGTGGGAACTCCTGTACTCAGTGGCCAAAGATTTCTTCGACAGGTGGGGCCGACGAGAGTTGGACCTTTTCACATCCCCACTCGATACAAAACTGTCGCTTTTCTGCTCACTCGATCCAGGGCTTGGATTTTGTCCCACTCCTGAAAAGGGAGGTTCCTGTATGCCTTCCCTCCCTTCCCACTCCTGCAGAGGGTTTTCTTCAAGCTTCAGTCAGAGGGAGCAGAGACGATTTTCATAGCTCCCTACTGATGCATCAAATTTGCTTCCCACTGCTGCAGCAGCTGGCAGTGGAACCTCCAGTAACCTTGCCTCTGTGCACCAGCTTGCTTTCTCAGGAACAGAGCACTCTGGTCCATCATGACCTTAAGTTTCTACATCTCCATGCATGGCTCCTGCAGATTTAGCTATCGCCCACTTTGGGGTTTCTTCCAGGATCACTGATGTCCTGGAGGCTGCTAGAAAGCCTTCCACCAGAGCCACTTATGCCATGAAATGGAAGCGCTTCTCCCTATGGGCCACTGCTCACCACCTGGATCCCTTCACCTGTCCAGTGAATCTGATCTTGGGGTACCTGCTCTCCCTTTTGTACTGAGGTCTGGGGTATTCCTCTCTTAGGGTGTACCTTTCCGCCATCTCTGAGTACCATGCACCTATTGAGTGCAAAGTTGTTGCCCAGTTGGAGGTATCCCGCATATTCTTGTGGGGTATCCTGCATCTGAAGCCCCTCATTCGGGACCCAACCCTCCATGGGACTTACTTTTCATGTTGGAAAAGCTCACTCTGCCTCCTTTGAGCCAGCTGCGAGTTGTGAGCTGTGCTTTCTGTCATGGAAAGCATTGTTTTTAGTAGCTGTTACTTCAACTTGAAGGATTTCCAAGCTTCAGGCTCTGATGTGTAAAGAGCCTTACTTGGTTTTTCAGAAAGACAGGGTGTCTCTGCGTACTAATCCTAAGTTTCTGCCTAAGGTGGTGTCTGAGTTCACACTAAACCAATCCATCCACCTACCTGTTTATTTCCCTGAGTATTCTAATTGGGGGAGGCCTTACTGCAAACTTTGGATGTTCATAGGGTGCTTCATTACTGTACAAGTTGCACCCAACCAATTAGACAGACTGATCAGCTGATTGTTTTGTTTGCCCCCAAGAGAAAAGGGGTACCTGTTTCGAAACAGTGTTTATTGAAATGGTTGGCAAATTGGATTGTTTACTGTTACTGTAAGTACAACAAGCCCTTGCCTGGTGCAGTTAAGGGGCACTCCACCAGAGAAATGGCTGCATCTACTGCCTGTTTCAGGAATGTGTCTGCTGTGGACATCTGTGCAGCTGCCACTTGGAGTTCTGTTCACACTTTTGTTCACCAGTATAGTCTGGACATTGCTTCCAGATACAGGGTCAGTTTCAGACGCGGTCCTTCAGGGTCTTCTTTCCTGAATTTTTGGATGATACTTTCTGCCCCCTGCTGGCTGCCCTTTGGGGTAGGTTCCGGTACTGCTTGGGACACAGTCCTACCGGCGTTGCCTACTGCAAGAGCCCCCTCAGAGTAAGATAGTACAGTTGGGTAAAAACTTACTGTAAGAGTGTATCTTCGAGAGAAGCTCTTGCAGCAGGCATTGCTTTCCCTTCCCTCCTTCCCCCTGTTGGCTGTTTCTCCTTTACATTTACTCTACTCAACTGGAAATCTGAACAGTACACAAACTGTCTTGCTGAACTTTATTTTATTGACTGCCTGTTCTAATTGTGCAAAACGAACATTGCACTTACCATCTGCTGCTGTTGGGACTGCTCAGAATTGGTGTTCGGTGCAGGAGGGGGTCCGGTGGTGGACCATACAACAGGCCAAACCTAGAAGGGAGCGGGGGCTCCTCACTACAAAGTCCCATGCTGACCACGGGCGCGAGCACGTGGCACTAGTGGACTGAGCGCTACTCGTGAAGAAAACACTGTTAGACTTAATTGTTAACCCCAGCCTCAAAAAGGATGGGACAGTGCTTGTTTATTATATTGGGGGGGTTGTTATGGGGAGTTCTTCTTGTTAACATCCAAGCCATAGAAGCAGAATGGTGTAACATACCTAAAAGATAACAACTTGGCTCGAAGAAGAAACCATTTTTCCGATGAGAGAAGATGGCTTGCTAGACAGTTCACCCCCTTATATATACCCTGTAAGATCAACGGTATGTGGTATAGAAGTTTATTTTGTACTATACTTCTGGCACAACGTGGAGACATAGAATTAAATCCTGGTCCAAAAAGAAATAGAGATATTACTATGGCACATGAAAATGTTAGAAGTATAGTAAACAAAACAGAGGAATATAGAGTTTGGGCAGCAGAAGTTAAGTATGACTTGTTAGCAATATCAGAGACATGGTTACACCATGGAGTGGAAAGTGAAGAGATTCAGCTTACTGGTTACAGTCTCGAAAGAACAGACAGGGGAAAGAGGGGCGGTGGGGTTATGTTATACATTAAAGATAGTCTTGGTCCCTATCAGAAAATACTAACAACAAATATCGAAGGAATCGATTGCCTGATGATAGATTTGCTTTCCATGAAGTTAATAGTGAGAGTTTTTTATGTGCCCCAAAAACAAAACTTAAACATTTTGACACTCTAGCAGATCTCATAACAGAAAAAATAAAAGAGAAACAATTTTGACAGGGGATTTTAATGCCAACTGGCATCAGACCAGAGGCATAAAGCTAAGAAATAGTTTTGCAGCTCTAGGGTTGAACCAAATTATAATCAATCAATCAATCAAAATCTTTATTTATCTAGGCGGGCAACATTGAGCAAGGCTCATTTGCAAGGTGGACCTGGTCATGAATACATCAAAGTACAGTACAGAAGCAGGTATACCAAAAGCAATAATATACAATGAAGAAAAAGTATATACAGTGTATACAGTACTGTACAAGGTTGAAATAAATAAAATAAAAAAACAGCAATATTTTACAATTGAAGAAGTCAGCAGATATACAATCAACCATAGGCATACAGGGGTTATAAGCAGAGATCTTTTGAGTGAGGCAGCCGGCAACTACACATATAGGGGAAAGAGGCCATGTATGGGGTGGCAAGTTAGAGAGGTAAAGAAGAGGAGGGATATATTACCGACGACTGTGGGAAAAATTGGGCTAAAACCACAGAAAGTGACGATGGCTGTCGTGTACTTGTTTATTATGATAATGACGGAGGAGGGGTAGATAATTGGGACACTACTATGGATGGGTTGGGATTTTAGCCAGGCTGGAGCAGACAGGGAAGGGTGGGTGAAATAGGAAGAGTTAATAGGGAAAGAGTGAGAACCAGGGGTAGAAACATGGCGAACATCAGGATGGAAAGGGGGAGTTACGGAATTAGTGGGCAAGCGGTGAGGAAAACATTTGCAAGGTGCTTTCATGTAGCGATCATAGAGTGCCTTGAAGATATTCAGGCTAACAGGGCAGCTCAGCTTCAAGTTCCTTTGTAAACCGTTCCACAGTGTGGGTAAAGAGAAGCTTAGAGCAGCTTTGCCAAAATGAGTTTTGACCCTTGGAACTTGGAGGGCAATTAGGGAATAGCTCCTTAGAGCGTAGGTGCCTAACACACTCCAGGGAATACAATCTGAGACATATGAGGGGAGCTTGTTGGTCACTGCTCTGAAGGCCCATAGGGCGGCATTTCTATTCCTTCTATAGTGAAGGGAAGTCCAGCCTAACGATGAGTGCAGGGAGCAGTGGTGTGTGGAAAGTGGAAGGCCAGTAATGAACCTGATAGCTCTGTGGCAGAGAGTGTCCAACTTAGCCAGTGCAGAGGCAGTGCAGTGGCTGTAGAGCAGGTCCGCGTAATCTATTAAAGATAGGAAGGTAGCTTGAACTAGTTGAATCTTGGCCTCCTTTGTGAGCAGGTGGTTAATTATGTAGAATAGTCCTAACCTCTGCCTTAGTTTCTTCTGTAGTTCTTCGAGATGGTCGTCGAAGGAAAGTTTATGATCGAGCCAAACTCCTAGATATTTGAATTTAGCTACATACTCTAGTGTTTCTTCAAGAACAGTAGTAATTTATGGGATAGCCCCCCTCCCCCCAGCAGGAATTGCCGCATGCAAGGAGGGGGAGAAGAGTATGGCTTTTGTCTTTTTCGTATTGAGCAAAAGCTTTTTGTTTATGAGCTGGTATTGTAGAAGGTTAAATTCTGCTTGGAGGTCTTCACAGGCTGCTTCCGGCGTGGGACGACTCAAGTACAGTACAGTGTTGTCTGTGAATAAGTGGATGTTGGCTTTTTTGATGGGGTCATTGATGTTGTTACTGTAGACAGCAAAGAGGAGGGGACCAAGGATAGAGCCCTGGGGCATGCTCCTCAGCATAGGTTTTAATGGAGAAAGATCACCTTCAGCTTTAATCTGCTGCTTCCGTTCTCCGAGGTAGTCTGCAAACCAGCACATAGATTTATGGTCCAGGCCTAAGGTGCTTAGGGAAGAAAGAAGCAGGCTGTGATCGACTGTGCCGAATGCCTTACTAAGGTCCAAGAAAATGGCACAGACGTGCTTCTTGTTGTCAAGGTCTAGGAGCCAATCATTGGTCACCTTAGCTAGGGCTGTTATGGTGCTGTGCCTTGCTCTGAATCCAGACTGAACTGGGTTTAATAGGCTTCTGGATTCGAAGTATACCCCTAGCTGGCCACACACTACTTTTCTAGTAATTTAGACAGGATGGGGAGGAGGGAGATCGGTCTGTAATTATTTAGATCACAGGGGTCACCTGCTGTTAATAGAGGGATGACGTGGGCTATTTTCCATTGAGGGGGGACGCTACCCTGGGAGAGTGACATGTTGAATAGGTGGGTGATTGGCACCGCATTATCCCAAAACCTGCTAGATTTACTAATAATGAAAAACAAGGTTCTATATTGGATCTATTTTTTGTCTCTCAGGACCTAGTGTTAAGGAGCTGGGATGTATTGCCGCTGAACCTGGTCGACCACAACCCTATAATATGTAGTATAGATCTGCAAATTTCCCCGACACAACAAGTAGGAACATATTGGGTAGCTCTTAAAGGGTTTAATGAGGTAGATTTTAGGAACCACATAAGAAATTACAACTGGAAAAGAGTGTTTTTAATCCTGGACATCAACCTAGCCATATGGGAATGTAAGAGTCCCTGGCAAACATAATGCAACATCACGCTCCCATAGTACAGAACAGGGGGAGGGGCAAAGAAGACCCCTGGATTACTGATAGATTAAAGAAACAACTAAGGATAAGAGACAGAGTATGGAAAAAAGCTAGGAAAACAAAGAACATGGAAGACTGGGAAAGGTTTAAATCCTGGAGGAAAAAATGTAACAAAGACATTAAAATTGCAAAAACCAGGTATCATTTAAATAAATTTAACATAACATCAGATTCCAAAAAATCCGGAATTACATTTTGGAATTGAAAACTCCAACAAGAACTACAAATTCGATATGTCTCTCACTTGGGGGGATCCTTGTGACTGACCCCAAGGGAGTAGCTAATATATTTAATTCTTAATGTTTGGATCTCCCTGATTAAAAAATTACAAAATCCACTGAAAAAACAGCTGATATTTCATTAATGGAAATACTACAGGGTATAAAGAAATCCCATAAGGATGAACTAGGACCCAAATTTAGATTCACAAAGTTAAAAACGAAAGAAATAGAAAAAGAGTTCCAACATCTAAACATTACAAAAGCGGGGGGACTAGACGGATTGGAAGCAAGGTTTCTGAGGTTGGGAGCTGAAATTCTAGCCTCCATAATAACATACATATTTAATTGGAGCTTGTGTTGCTCCATTGTTCCTGAAGTATGGAAGATGGGGAAAGTCATACCCATCTTTAAGGGTGGAGATAGCACTGCCCCATCCAATTATGGGCCGATAGCCCTTCTTCCTATTTTGTCAAAAATATTAGAATGAAGAGTGCACTCCCAACTTAGCCATTGCTTAGAAACAAATGGAATGCTAACGGAGAACCAACACAGTTTTAGAACCGGAAGATCCACGAGCACTGCCTTGATGGACTTTAATAACCTGGTGGTGTCATCTTTAAACCAGGGAAGGAGTACAGGGGTGATGTTCGTGGATCTTAGCAAAACATTCAACCTGGTACAACACAGGGGACTCCAGGAGAGATTAGGAGATGTAGGGGTACAGGAAGAGCCACTACAGTGGATTAGGTCTTAGCTAATCGCAAACAATGTGTTGCTTGTGGAGCATCAGTGTCGAGCCTTGGGAAAGTTAACAGGGGTGTTCTCCAGGGCTCGATCATGGGACCACTACTGTTTAATATATATGTGAATAGTCTTGTACAGTCAATAAAATACAGTGGAATAAGACTGTACGCAGACGATACCGTGTTGGTAACATCTGCAGAAAATCTGGAGAAAATGGAACACCAGTTGCAACTGGACTTAACCCAGATGGAAAAATGGATGGGTAGCTTGGGCTTGCTCCTCAATGCTAGAAAAAATCCAAAGTATGATATTTACTGTGGGTTATGCTAAGAGGGCCAGGCCTGAGTTGCGACTTCATTTACAAAATGGAACCTTTATTAAAAACGTGACCAGTTATAGGTACTTGGGCCTTGAAGTTGATTCTGGAATGACATATGCAGAGCACATTGCTATACATACAAAGAAAGTAAACCAAAGATTAGGGGGACTTAGAAGGGTAGCCGGATGTCTTTCCACAGAAGTTAGAGAGAGGCTGGTCAGGCAGTTGCTTCTTCCAGTGTTGGAATATGGCTCCATTATATACATGAATTCAACTCAGAAAGCACTAAAAAAGGTAAATCAGATTTATTATAGATTGGGTAAATTCACTACTGGAAGTAGACATGAGACTCATCACTGTGTGATCTACAATAAGTTGAAGTGGCTCCACCCAGAAGCCCAAAGAAAATATATGATTCATTACATGCTATAAGATACTACATAACAAAAACAACCATCCCCTGTCTCATCAAGTAAAGCATGAAATTCCATGTAGATAACGAGTCATAACAAGAAATTTAGCTACAAGAATCCCTATGCATAGATCTTTTAATAGGTTGGGAGACAACATTACAAAATAGCATAGCAAGTAATTGGAACAAGTCATCAGATGCATTGAAGGCTGTTACAAATTTGTCTAGTTTTAAGACCAACTTATTTGAATACCTGTGCTCTACCTGCACATTTTAACCAGAGATTTATTGTATGGTCTATGTTATTTATTATGTCTTAATTGTCGTATATGATTTTATGTGTCTTTTATACTGTAAACATAGGACTTTGTTGAAAACGGGACACATGTCCCAACAAATGGTTCCTGTTTAAAAATAAATTTTATCAAATCAAAAATCAAACTTTTCCTTGGCTTTGAGGAACCGCCTCGGTTTTCCTTTTTGCGCCTTATGCGTCAGGGTCTCCGGCAGGAGAACTGAGGTAGGTCTGGGGGACCGCCTCTTATAGGATAGGCAGATGTCAGTGTGCCGACGTCAGCGGTGGTGCTCTCCCGTGATAGACTGCTAGCTAGAAGTTTTCTATGTGGTCCTGGTGCTTGGCAACTTCAATCCTACTGGTGTTAACTGCTGCAAGAGCTCCTCTTGAAGATCTACTGTTACAGTAAGTTCTTAAGTAACCGTACGTTTCTTATATTTGTATGGAATTTTTTTATCCTTATTTGTAGTGAGTGGCCTCTAGTTCCTTTCTTATCATTCTTGAATTTGAAACCTAATTCATTCAACAAATAATTATCCTGCATGATGTCATAACACAATAACAGATACCCTCCATTACACATCTAGTCTCCAAGGACATTAGATTCAGTTTCAGTTTAGACAGGTTTGGGACAAGCTTTGCTCAATGTGTAACCAGAGCGGTGAGCTGCTTGTAGCCAGTGTGAACCATCTCATTGTTTGTACCATAATGAGCACTACATGGTATCCAAGGAACCATGGCAACCCCCACCCGGCCTTTGTCCATTGTACTCTCAGCTTTACCTGGTTGTACCTTTGTGGCTTGCCCTCCCACAGGAACCCACCTACAACCCTGCCTAGTTTTTGGAACCACTTGGTTGAGATGTAGACAGGTAGGTGGGATAATATGTGAGTGACTCTAGAGGCCAACAAGGGACAATGATGGCAGTTTCCATCTGTTGAGCTTGGGTACCATAAATTCAATCAGTGGGTTGAGATTAATTTGTATAATTATGGGTGCTGTATCATGATGTCCAAGTACTTGAGGCTGTGCACAGTCCAATGCAGGCCTTTCTCTACATATGGTGCCTCAGTAGATGATGCGTGAAGACAAAGGATTTCAATTTTATGCTGGTTTGACCTCAATCCTGATACTGTGAAAACTGTTGCAGTAATTATAATAGCGAGTCGAGAGAGTCTTGACCATTTTCTTGCAGGACATCTTCATATAGTAATGCACATATTTCTTGTCCTCCTGTCACAATACCTTTAAGGCATGAGTGCTGTCATATGGCAATGGCAAGGGGTTCAATTGCCATAATAAACAACAGAGGGACAGAGGGCATCCCTGCCTAGTCCCTTTCTGAAGTGAGAATGGGGAGACCTCAGTCTGTTAGTAAGCACACTGGCCTTGGGTGAGCTAAACATAAGCTTGATCCACTGAGGGAATGCTGGCACAATGCCCATATGATGGCAGTGTATGAAAGAGGTAGCTCCATTCAACCAAATCAAACACTTTCTCAAAATCCACCACAATCACCACAGATGGTGTTTTACAACTGGGCCACAATGCGTGATGCTGATCAGGGTGCGAAGATGATCAGCTCTGTTTCCTTTTAATGAAGCCCACTTGAGCTGGGTGGATGAGCCCCTGCAGCAGTGGTTCCAGCTGGGTTACCAAGATCTTTACCAAGATCTTGGCATCCGCATTAATGAGGAATATAGGCCTGTAATTGCCTGGCAGAGTGCTATCCTTGTCCTTCTTATGGAGAACAGAAGTGACAGCTTTTGCCATTGAAGGGTGTAGAGACTGAGTCTGTAGCCCAGTATGGAGAAACTGCAAGAGAATCGGACTTACCTCAGCAGAAAGAAGCTGGTAGTAATCCACTGGGAAGCCATCTCCCCAGGGCGCCTTTCCTTTATTTAGGGACTTAATGGCCTTGCAGACCTCAGACAGGGTGCTGGGTGCATCCAGTGCAAGTGTTTACTCTGGGGGTATACGAGGAACCGGTAGCCTTTTCAGGAAGGCTAAAATATCCATAGAAGATGGTGGGTTCAGAAGGGCATACAGCTGCTGCTAGAACTGCTGCATTATACCATTGATAGCTGTAGCCTCTCTATTTGTGATACCTTTCTGGTCCCTCACACTAACTATGTGTGTTTCAGTCTGGTGCTTTTTGATCCAGTAAGCTAACAATTTTCCAGCATGCCCTCCCCCCCCAGTAGGTGTGCTTTAGGTGGAAAAGGGCTAATTCTGCTTTTCTTGTGAGAAAGTCATTGAGCCACAACATTGTGCTGGTGAGGCAGGAAATAATTTCATGAGAGAGAGCGTGCTGCAGTTTGTATTCAGCTTCTATTTTCGCAAGAGTTCTTGCTCCAGACTGTGGAGTTCTGCTTCCCTCTCTTTCCTTCTATGCGCTGCATAATTTATAATTTTCCCCCCTTCATGGTGGCTTTGTATACTTCCCATACAATCACCTTGGTGGCACCCCGGTATCATTGCTCTGGAAGAAAGTCTTGGTCTCATCCTTTGCCCATTGTATGAAGCTTGGATCCCTTAATATTAGGGGGTCCAGATGCCACAACTGAGATCTAGCAGTTTAGGGGGCCCCAAATTATTGTCATGGCAGCTGGAGCTTGGTCTGAGATAAAAATGGAAAAAATCATCAAAGATACTACATTGTTGGTGATAGCAGGGGATGCAAACCACATATCAATGCAGCTGGACATGAGATGGATGACTGAGTAGCAGGTGTAGTCCTGATCCCACAGGTCCTGGGATTTCCATGCATGAGCTAGAGCATGTTCCTTGAGCATTTCTCCCAGAGCCTTACGGGATTGTGCATGAGACTGAGATGTCCCTCCCCTATGGTCCACATACGCTTCGATCACGAGGTTAAAATCACCACCACCACCACATAGAAACATAGAATATGACGGCAGATAAGGACCACTTGGCCCACCTAGTCTGCCCATTTCCCTACCTAACGGATAAGCTGCAGATCCTAGTTAACCAACAGCCTACTTCCTCCTACCCCCCACTAGAATTGCCTTATGTCTGTCCCTGGTATTCTTTTTTTTTTGTAATTCAATGTGTTTTATTAAGTTTGACCGTGACAATTTAAGCCATAGTAATATCATTGTTCCAAAACTTCATTGAGACCTCGGAAATTAGTAGTAAAGAAACTGAACATGAACAATAAGTGTCCATTACATTGACATTAAAGTTAAAGAGGGATAACCAAAAAATTCTCCCTCCCTTATCTCCTTCCCCCCTCCCCAACCCTGTGGTGCAGAATAACCTACTCGCTGAACATCTCAGGTACCAATAAGTAAATGAACCCTCGACAGAGGGACGTACCCATCTTTTGTTAAAGGTATAAATAACAGTCAAAAAGAATGGAAAAGAAGGGGATAACAAAGAGGACATATTAAAAATTAAATGTTAAATGGAGAGGGGCCCGCAGCTTATCATATTTCCTATTGCCTCCTTAATAGCAAGGCGTCTAACTTACCCCATTTCTTCCTGAAGGAAGATGCTCTTCGAGTCACCTGTGCTATAAGGTTCTCCACGCGGAGAGCAAAGGTTATCTCATGCAACCATTCCGTATAAGTTAATACGGAATGGTCTTTCCAATGTCTAAGAACTAATTTTTTAACTGCCATGGATATTAACGCCATGTGATATCTCTTCTCCTTCACTTATATGTCTAAGTAGTCACCTAGAATACAGACCTTAGGGGAAAAGAGACCTTGTAAGCCCAATAAGGGGTCTAATGAGACTTCTATTTGAGTCCAGAGAGGGGATACTGACGGACAAAACCAAAAAATATGCAACGGGGAGCCCTCCTCTTTATCACATCTAAGGCACTTTGTTGAGGTGGCCCTTTTCATCCTTGCCAGTCTGATCGGAGTATAATAGAGATCATTTAAAATGCAGTATTGTGTAAGTCTATATCTGTCTTGTGTGTGATAAATATATAGACTCTTCCAGATATACTGCCAGTCGGCATCTCCATCGGGATATAGGTCTTTCCAGATCTTAGGACAGGGGTTAGATGGAGTTCTGGGAAATCTATATAATAAGCTATACAGCTCCGAGACACTATGTGGTTTGTTGACGATCACCATAACTTGAGAGAAAAATTGGACAAGAGGTGAACTTTTGTTGTCTTTCCCGAATTTAGTATACAAGAGGTGCCATAACTGATATACTTTAAAGGCCATTTTGGTTGACCATTGAAATGTATCCAGAATTTCCTTCGTATCTAGAATGTGATTAGGTGAATAGAAGTCCTTTACACTACAGCCTGAGATAGATGGCAACCACTTACCGGATATCACTGAGTTACCCATATGGAGATTGGGATTTAAGCATATAGGTTGAGAGAAGTCCTCTGTTTGGGAGATCCTAAGATGCCTGAAAACCTGGAATACCACTCGCAGAGAGATACCAAGGGGTAGAGAGCGGAGTGGCGTAGGGATATTTTTACCTGACCTATAGAAGAGAGCTTTCGGGTCAATGTTATGAGCTTTTATAAGATCTAATTCCATTTGGAGCCATAATGGTATATATCCTTGAGAGGGTTGAGGATCAGTGACCGACAACGATTTCCACATTTACTGAGATGTGAGGCCCAGTAATAGTATAAGAAGTTAGAAGCCGAGCCTCCATATTTTTGGGTTGGGATAACTTGTTATAAGATTTCCTGATGGCTTTATTATTCCAAAGAAAAGAACTTATTCCAGAGTGAATATCCTTGAAAAAGGACTGAGGAATCCATAAATTTAACATATTTAAAGGGTAAAAGATTCTAGGTAACACATTCATTTTAATCGTGTTAATCCTACCCCACAGCGACAAAGGCAGCTTAGACCACCTCAGAAGATCTTGCTGGATATTTCGCCATAGGTCCTCTAAATTCAGTTTCCTCATCAGTGCCGGACTAAGAGAGATATATATCCCCAGGTATTTAATAAAACGCGTGGTCCACTTCATTCCAAATTCAAGAAAATCCGCACTGTACGTGAGACGATTGAGAGGAAAAATTTTGGTTTTAGTGATATTAAGTTTATAATTAGAGTATAGAATGAAGGCCTCGATCTTGCTTAAAGCCGCCCTCAACGACGGAACCGGGTTCGACAGATGTAAAGTAGATCGTCTGCAAAGACTGAGATTTTAGCCACATTATTAGCAACAGGGATACCTGATATTAATGGGGATGAATTTAAGGATCTAGGGAGAGGCTCAAGGTACAAATTAAATAAAAAAGGGGATAAGGGGCAACCTTGCCTTGTACCTGAGGTGAGTGGAAAGGAATCTGACATAACTCCATTACAATACAGCCTCGCTTTGGGAGAAGCATATAAGGCTTGTATCCATGTTACAAATAATGGGGGAAAGCCCATGACTTGTAGTGTAGCCCATAAAAAAGACCAGTCAACCCTGTCGAATGCCTTTTCCGTGTCAAGGGAAACTAAAATCATCGGAGATGGGGAGGTCTGAGCCACATTTAAGAGATATTGCAATTTACGATGGTGATCAACTGGAGACCTGTTTGCAACAAACCCAATCTGTTCGGGACTAATTAGGGGCGCCCATACTTGCTCAATCCTTTTGGCAAGGATTTTTGCTAACATCTTAATATCACAGTTTAATAAAGAGATAGGACGATAGCTTGAAGGGAGATGTGAAGGTTTGCCTGGTTTGAGAAGAAGGATGATAAGGGCTTCTAAAAGGGTGGGGTCCTGAGTACTACGGTCAATAAGTATTGATACAGACGATGTAGGCGGGCACCAAATCCTTGCGAATAATTTGTAAAAATTTGGAGAGAATCCGTCCGGCCCTGGGGATTTGTCCGGGGCCAAATCATTTATAGCTATCAAGATCTCCTGAGTAGATATAGGGGAGATTAATAACGATTGCTGATCCTGATCCAAAGACGGTAGGGGAAGAGTTGCAAGATAGTTGAGTGTTTCGTCCATAGGGAGAGAAGGGCCTACTTTATTATAAAGTGATGAGAAATAGGTTCTAAGTACAGAGAGTACATCCCTAGGATTAGTTTTGATCTCCCCATTGAGATCCTCAATTGAATTAATCGCCCTGGAAGTTTCCAACTTCCTTAATCTCAAAGCTAACAGATGACTAGCTTTTTCTCCACATTCTACGTACTATGCACGAGTTCTCAAAATAGCAAATTCAGCTTTTTCGTGCAATAATGCAGAGTACTGGTTCTTTAAAAATAAAAGGGTTTCCAAAGTATCCACTGTAGAGGATACGGATAAAGATTGTTCTATCATTCTAATCTGAATGAGAAGGGAACGGGTTTTCGCCTCGATCTTCTTTTTACGTGTGGAAGCTAGCCGAATAAATTCGCCCCTCAAGTAGCATTTCAACGCACACCATTCTTGGTCTGCCCTAGTTAAAGAGCCCTGGTTTTCAAGGTAAAAGCACTGTATCAATCCTGATATCCTGGTGCTAATGTATTCTTCCTTTAGGAGCTGGTTGTTTAGTCTCCATAGTGGGTCCCTAATAGTGTTAGTATCCAGCAACGTGACCATCCAGACTGGGGTATGGTCTGATACCACCCTAGCATCTATACCCACGTTACTTATATTTTGAAGAAGCGAGCTACTACATAGACTATAATCAAGTCTAGTCCACGTATCGTGGACTGTAGAATGGAATGTGAATTCCCGGGCAACTGGGTTCAGTGATCTCCATGGATCACAGAGACCGAGTGTTTCCGTAAAATCCTCGAGCGCCCTTTGGGCTGCTGATAAGGGTGTGAGTGTAGGGTTGGATCTGTCCAGATCCTGCGTGGGAGGTAAGTTCCAATCCCCTCCGAGTATCACTGGGAGGGATAGGAAGTCTTGTAATTTCCTCATTAGACTGGCAAGGAAGGATGGGTCCCCCCACACCGGACCATAAATGCTCCCTAGTAGAACCTCTGTATGGTTCAGGATACCTTCACAAGAATATATCTGCCCATAGGGTCCGAGATGGTCATGGTAGATTGAAAGGTTAGTGACCGATGGATAAAAATCGCTGTGCCCCCCGCCTTGGATGAAGCTCCAGAAGCAAAAACCTGACCAATGCCCCTTCTTCGCATACTAACAGCCTCGTGTGGAAATAAATGCGTCTCTTGAACAAAGGAGACCTTCACTTGCAAGGACTCCAGATGTCTTAGTATCTGCATTCTCTTTAAGGTGCTGCGGGCCCCTCTCACATTCCACGTGACAAATTTAATGTTATTGACTGCCATTAAGTCTCTGTCCATCTAATAGACATGTTCTGGTACCTAACAATAAATGCACCATGATCCCCTTTAATAACCTATAAATATCCCTCGAAAAATAAACCCACAATAATACCCCAAATAAGAAATTAAAAAACAAAGTCACTTCAAGATAAAACTTCCCCCCCCTTGCCAAACCCCACAAAAACTATAGGTCCCTCTTGTAACAAATTGGCATAGAAATATAAGTCCTTTTTACTTTTATATTTAACCCCTAACAAACTATGTACATCCCAACCCTCCCTCCTCCCATCAAAAAGAATAAGGTAGATGATGTAGCCTTTTACTATCAGATTCCCAAAGATCCCAGCATCCATCTCCCCCATAGAGAAAATTAGCGATGCCCTATAAAGAATTTGGTACATGGAAATAGGCCCATATCGCATAACCCTAGAGTCTTTCCCAGGATATCCTATACATGATACTGGCTGGACTCCTGTCCGAAGTGAAGTAGTAAAAATCCCTATGAGGCAGGCTAGGTACAGTCCCCTATTCTCCAATACATCACGCCAGACATGCCGGGCCCCATTCCAGCGTCCCACCCCCACCCCCTATATGTCGTGAAGTCCGGCATGCTGCTGAAAAAAAAAGGGGAAGGAAGGAGGGGGGGAAGGGGAGGGAAGAAAAGGGGGGGTGGGGAGGGCTTAGGGGCAGGGAGGAAGAGAGGGGCTCTAGAGGAGGTGGAAGAATGAGGGATAAACAGATGGAGCACAGGAGGGATGGGTAGGAGGTGGATAGGATAGCGTTGACATATGTTGTTGTCCTGAATCCTCTTACTGGTTCACTCTTCCATCTTCTTCGAGGCGATACTTGGTAGCCCAGTGGAGCATTTTAGCCTCCTACATATCCCTAGATAAGGGACTAAACGAGGAACTTAAAGCAGTTGCAAACTGATAAGGGAACTTGTGGTCCATGAATGATGATTCCTCTGGGTCCGAAAAGGTGGTACACCGAAGCCTTGGTGCGTCATACCAAAAAGTCCTCCAAAGACACAGGTTCGTTTTCGAGGTGCCCATTCAGGATCACTGAAGCTCCTTATTCCCGCGTACAGCCAAAGCCAGCAGCAACACAATGCCTCCTCAAGGAGATCCAATTTGCCCCCGAGAAGAGACACACCAGAAAAAAAAAAAAAGGTTCCCACCAACAAGTAAGAAATGGGGATGGGCTTTCCAGATCCACAAATGCTGTTAGATAATCACTGCTTATAAACCAGATTGCTGTTCATCCTTCCAAAAAGAGCCCGTAGTAGAAACATTAAGATTCAGCAACTATAATGGCTCATGGGGCTTTAAATAGTGCTGGTATCAGACGTGACAAATCCTCCTGAGCCTGGGCCACTGCCTCGCTAGCTGTGCCACTTGCCATCGATTAAAATTTGAGTCGAGCAGGGTAAGCCATCCTGAATTTAATATTGGCAGCAATTAGCTTTGACACTACGGGGTGGAAAGTGGCTCTTCGCTGCCTCGTCTTCAGTGGAAGGTCTTGTGTGATTCGGAGCCTTTTCCCCTCCCAAGCGATGGCTTGCAATTCTTTTACTTTCACCAAGATGTGTTGGCGCTCCAAATAATTGAGTAGTTTAATAATTATAGGCCTGGGAGGGCTGGAGGCTCAGGTTTTGGGCATAGCGACCTATGAGCCCTCTCGATAATGTACACTGGGTTATGTGGCGAAGGGCCCACACCACTTTAGTTGTGGCACCTGAATAAATGGAATGCAAGATGAGCCTCCTCTCCCTCTGGCACACCGTGAATTAATATATTGTTTCGCATGACAGCCTTCTAGATCCTCTGCCTTCTGTTGCAATTTGGTTATTAGCTGCTTCATTTTAATTATTTCTGGTTCCGTTTATTTGCACAATTTTCAAGTGATGTAGAAGCGAGCCTCGTTGTCCGAAACTCTTTGCCTCAACATCGAGACCTCTCCCCGCATATTCTTCAGCTCTAAGGTGAGTTCTGACAACGCATCTTTAAGCGGTCGCATCTCCTCTAAAAAGCGATCCTCTGATAGTGGGTTGGAAGGGGAGAAAATCGAGGTCTGTGCTGTCGAGGAGGGAGGTGCTTGCTGCTTGGCCTTCTTGGCCTGCTTTTCTGGTGAAACCGGCGGGGTACGTTTAGGAAGAGCCGGCTTCATGTCTGCTTCCATTCTGGCGATTATTGACGCGGATTGCCTCCGGGATTCCCCTAGCTCGTTCCTCAGTTGTTAAATTAATAAAAAAGTACACAAAATTCGCAGACTGCACTCGTTAACTGAATTGGAGAGCAAAATTAACGGAGGTAAGGCGAGAGCACTGAAGCCAGCCTGCTTTCACACTCGGCTCATCATGTGATCTCCACTGTCCCTGGTATTCTTGAATTCCACCACTGTTTTTGACTCTACGACCTCCTCAGGAAGGTCATTCCATGAATCTACAACCCTCTCTGTGAAGAAATACTTCCTCACATTACCTCTGAGCTGTCCCCCCCTCTATCTTTAAATTGTGCCCCCTTGTTCTTGCACATCTCTTTTTCCGAAAGATGCTACCCTCTTGGACTTTGTTGATTCCCTTGAGGTATTTTAAAGTTTCTATCATGTCCCCCCTCTCCTCGAGGCTATACATCTTAAGCTCCTTTAGTCTTTCTTCATATGTCTTCTGGTGCAGACCCTGCACCATTTTGGTTGCCCTCTTCTGGACAGCCTCCACCCTGTCTATGTCTTTGTGGAGATGGATTCACCAGAACTGTACACAGTACTCCAGATGTGGTCTTACCAACTGTCTGTACAAAGGGCCAACAACTTCCTGTTTTCTACCACAACCAATATTGGAGCTGAGGGTGAGGTAAACTCTTCTACCACATGAGCGAGTGTATGAAAAAATTGCAGGTCATCATGATTAGGCCCGTACACATTGAGCATTGTAAGAAGCTCTTGTGGAGGATTTGCCTCTATCATTACCCAGCATCCATCCTTCTCCACCTCAGTTCACCCTATAGTCCACTGCAGGTGTTTGTGGAGTAGAATGGACACTTCTCTTCTTTAAGCAGGCTGTAATATGTGCCTCCACTCCGACCCATTCCCTACACAGTTTCCTGGCCTCAGCGTTTGTCAAACAGGTTTCCTACAAGAAGGCAATGTGCTTATGTAAATGTTTAAGGTGGGCGAGCACCTTCTTGTTGATATGAGAGTTGAGCCCCCTCATGTTCCAGGAAACTGCTCGGATATCAGCCATATATCTAAGTGTCTTCTACTATGATTGCTATATCATGGGCCCAGTATCCTTTTATCGTCTGGGCCACTTGTCCCTTCAAAAGGAGGAGATTCAGACCCTGTTTCAGAAATGTGCCATGCAACCGGTTCCTCCCCAAGACAGGAACAGAGGATTCTATTCCAGATACTTCTTAGTCCCAGAATGGACAGGAGATATACAGCTTGCACTAGATGTCAGAGACTTCAGCCTATACATTGAATACAAAAAGTTTCAAATGGTGCCTCTGCAAGCCTTGATTCTCATTTTACAAACATGAGACTGGCTTTGTTCCTTGGACATTTTTTTTTAATTTAACCAGGTAAAGACACTGGGCAAAGCCCTTTTTCAGGTCTGACCTGGGCAATTAACAGCAAAGACAGTAACTAACAATTGACATACAATTAATTTGAACAATTACATACATCAACAGATAATAAATAACTTTTAAATTTACCCTTGAACCCAGTCAAGGAACTAATAGATCTGAGAGACGAAGGTAAATCATTCCACAAACAAGCAGCAGAAGATATAAAAGAACGATAGCCAAAGTTGTTCTTATTAACATTTGCTTTCAAAACAATTCCTGAATTGGAGCACAAATTAACCTGAGAATCCCTAAATTCAAATAGCTCTGATAGTGAAGAAGGGTTCTTTGCGTAAATAGCCTGGTGAATTAAGTTACCAAAAGCATAGGTAAACTTTAACTTGGGAGATAACCAACCCAGAGAAGCATACAAAACACAGTGATGTGTTAACAATGGGCACCAAGAACAAAACGACAGATATTATTGTAAGCCACACTCAAAACCCTACACTCCCTTACTCCCAAGTTATAATACAACAGGGAGACATAGTCAAGGTGTGGCAATAAAGTACCCATAGCAATGGTTTTTCAAGACTCAAATGATAAAAAGGCTTTAAATTTATATAACAAACCCAACTTAGAATTAATGGTCTTACCTACTGCTTTGACCTGAGGGAAAAAACCTAAGCAAGGGTCTAAAAGAACTCCCAGGTACTTGAATTCATTTACCTGTTCAAGTAAGTCGCCAGATCTAACGTAAATTTGCAAACAGAGGCTCTCCTTTAATCGGGCTAGCACTTCCAAAAAACATATACTTGGTCTTTTTTACATTTAAGACCATTTGATTAGTCAATAACCAAGAACCAAGTGTATTGAAATCCCCCTGTAACCCTTCATTAATATGTTCAATTGTCTGGCCCTGACTGTATAAAATTAAGTCATCGGCATAAAGAAGACAACAACTCCTGGTAAAAATAGAGGGGACTTGGTTTATGAATAAGGAAAACAACAGGGGTCCAAGAATGGACCCCTGTGGAACTCCAGAAAAATTAAATCACAGGTCAGACAAAACTGATTCTATAGAGACTCGCTGGGATCTCCCTTCCAAGGAACTCTTTAAAAAGGACACAGCCATGTCAGAAATACTCAAGCCCGATAACTTTCGACAAAGCAAATTATGATTTCTTAAATCAAAAGCCCGGGTCAGGTCCACGAACACTGCCCCCGTTAAAAGACCTCTGTCACAACCTTGGAGGACAGCATTCGTGAACCTAACCAGAGCCATGCCTGTTCCCCTGCCCTTTCTAAATCCATGCTGTTCAGTACATAGGACACCACTAGGTTCCAAAAAGTCAGCGAGTTGTTTTACCACCAGCTTTTCTAAGAGCTTAATTAACGGATCTAGTATTTAAATAGGATGGATGTCCTCTGCAGAGACAGCTTTGGCCTTTTGGGGATGGGCACCACTCTCACAACCCTCCATGCAGTAGGAAACACCCCAATTGTTAAATGCAAATTAAATAATGAGCAAAGAGGGTCAGCAATAAAAGGTGCTACCATTTTAACAAACCTCACATCTAACCCACCTCCACAGTCACCAAACTTATTGGGCAATTGACTTAGAAGTTTCAACACCTCAGATAGAGTTATGCTACTAAAGCAAAACTTGGGTAAACTACCAGATAAATCAGAAGCAGTTGAAGAATCAACATGAAGGGTGTATACCTTCTTATAAAGATCAGAAAGTCCCACAGATAGTGCCTGTCCTCCAGCATAAAGCAGAGGTACTATCAGTTCAAAATATTGCCCTTTGGCTTGTCCTCTGTGCCACAGGTCTATACTAAATGCTTGGAAGTAGTAGCAGTAGCCCTTTGCATGGAAGGCCTATATGTTTCCCCTATCTGGATGATTGGCTCCTGAAGGTCAGATCGAGGGAAGCTCTACTTCACACACTGTCGCGGACATGTCAGTTGTTTGATGATTTGGGAGTTACAGTGAATGTGCCAGTCTGTGCTGACTCTGTGCCAGTGCCTGCTGTACATAGGGCGGTCTTGGACATAAAAAAGGGATATGACTTCCTGCCCCAGGACAGGGTGGACATTCTTATTGCTCAGGCACATTTAGTGCACAGGAGCCACTGCGTTTCTGCACAAACAATGTTACATCTCCTGGGCCTCATGGCTATGGGCATAGTGACTGTGCCAGTAGCCGGTCTTTGTATGTGGATACCACAGTGGACATTTAAAGGAAAACTGTCCAAAGAGTGAGGGCATTCACCAGGGCTGCAAAAAATGCCCGATTTAAACAACCAATATAGTTTAAAATGAATGGAGCTAACCTTTTATGAGTTATTAATTGTTGTACTGACCCAGACATCCGGTCCTGTGCCGGAATGCTCGTAAAAATGACGAGCGAGGCACATTTACACTGGATAAAAAGAAACACAGTGCCATGTAGAGGTCTATTAACTGAACCTCTAGAAGCAATTCCCAGTTAAAACGGAGCAGTGTAAGGTATTTAAAATCGTTCTTAAAGTTGGAGCTCCAAGCTTAGTCTAGCAAGTTGTTTGTAGTGCAATTTTTTTGGTTTTTAAGTGCACTTTGTCTGCTGACTAGCAATATTTCATGAACAAACTAGTCATTATGACTTGTTCTTTTTCTGCACCCTTAGTTCACTCACAGTGTAAATTTGGCAACTGAAGTACAGTCATGAAGTTGAAGTGTCAATAATAAAACGTGTGAAAAAAAATCAATCTAGCTGGGAGGAAAATGCAGCTGCATGACCAACATCATGCTGCAGACTACAAGGAAAGGGCAGCCATGGGTCTCGCTGGAGGATTGTCTATAGACGGTTAGGTTTGGCAACTTTTTTTAAAGTCATCGCAAAAATCTTTTTATGAATTTGTCTCCCTCTGTTCCCTTTAGTTTTGTCGACAAGTAAAGCATGTGCCAGTTGTCCAAATGCGTCTTTGTCAATACCACTCTGTTACAGACAGCAATTACTGTCTCTGCTACAGTAGGTGCCAGACAAAGTATGAGATTGAGATCATGAAGCAAATGTGATATTGGTAGTCTTTTTACCTTGCTTAACAAGACAAGTGTGACTGTAACTGAAAAGGGGCCCAGGACTCAAAGCAATTTTTTGCACCACAGCCACCAGGCGCAGTCATCATTTTGAGTCTGGACTTAGTTTGATTTGAACGTAAAATTCCAAAACACTATTTTGTAGCTCTGCATAATAACTTATACAGTTTAACGCTGATTTAACAGACTGAAAACAAGCTGAAAAAATCAGAACAAAAATTTTGCGCTGATCGTGCAAGTAATGTTGAGTGCCGGTGCTCGCTTGCCTTGAATGAAGCTAATGTTAAGATGCGGCCTGCCAGCCGTGTCAGTATTATCAGTGTAAATTAAATAATTGTATGCTTGTTGTGTTGTAACATGACACTGCACAGTCACTGCAGTTATGACGACTGAAATTTCTTTAAAGTTGTAACAAGCTGTGCACACTGTGCACAATTTTACAACTTAAAAAAAATTTCAGTCATCAACAATTGCAGTGACTGTATGTCATGTTACAACACAACAATTATAAAATGATTTCATTTATGCTGATAGTATGATGTACTACAGCCACAGCCAGTGCAGAGTCATTGTGACACCAAAATAATCACTAAAAAGTTTGAACATATCCTAGTAAGGGGTCATTGACATACATACCCCAAAAAGGAGTTTTTCTGCTTGTTCCGTTTTGAAATAATTTGTTTACTTGGGGTAAATTTTACCAGAAATGAAAAGACGGATGTTAGGGCCAGAACTCCAACTGTCATTTCGTAGTGCAAGTAATGAAAGTGCAAAAAACAAAAAGTAGTCTAAGGATGCTACCCAACTCAGGAACAAGCTTTACTTGTTTGTAGTGCAGGTGTTTTTTTTTTTTAAGCATTGCACTTTGTCTACTGACTAGCAATATTTCATGAATAATAAGTCATTTGACTCGGTCTTTTTTCTGCACCCTCGCTCACAGTGTAAATTTGGCTGCCAAAGTGCAGTCATGAACTTGAAGCGTCAATAATAAAACTTGTGAAAAAACACTACTGCTATGAACAAAAACGCAGCTGATCGACATTCGCAATAACCGATAGTTTTTTTTTCTATTTGGCATCCAGGTATCTCGGGGATGTGGATATCTGTGTACTTTATGTATATTTTTGGGCATTGGGGCCCTCAGAAATTTTGGCAGCAAGTCCCAAGGATGCTCGCAGTACAAGGCAGGCCCCAGGACTCCCGCACCTGCTGCTTTAAGAAGTAGTTGGCCCCTCAACTTGCATCATCTGTGTTGGGAAGAGGAGTGTGTCAGAGCTTCTGACAGCAAGTGATTCACTGAGGTGAATCAGAGCAAGAGCAGAAGAGAAGGGGTATGAATTATGCAAATTTCATGTGGCCCCTCTATAACATACTCTCCGATTTCAGCTCTGTGCATCACTGGCTGTGGCGCTCCGAAACATGCCTCCTCCCAAGCACTGCACACACACACACAGCTGCTCTGCAAAACTGCCAGTTTGTGACACACACTGCTTCTGAAAGCAGCAGGTGTGGGACACAGCATGAGCACAAGTTTAAAAAAAAAAACTGTGACCCCCCCCCCACCACTGCTTTAAACAAGGGACTGTGTTGTAGCCTTAGGTTCAGTTGCCCCACACAAAGTCAGGGGCAAAAAGAAAACATCCTGTTTGGTCTCATCCTGTATCCCCATCATAACCAGTTCAAAGGTATGGGTAACTGCATAAGCAGAAAGTTATTATAAAAAAAAAATTGTGATCCCCCGCCCCCCCCAGCCGGGGAAAACAACTGGAATTAATAATGTTGTAAAATAGCCCCACACAAGCCAGGGCCAAAAGAAAAAGGTAAACCTCCCTACTTGGTCTGTACGCCCAAGTTAAATTTTTAACGCTGTAAGAAATGCTCTTAATGTATTCATTTTTTTTAAATTCAACAATACAGCAAAGCACACAGCAAGGTTATTGTAACAGCTGATCAGCTATCTGCCTGTCGAGGTTGTCCATGTCTGATCTGTGAAAAGTCAACTGCATGTTAGTGGAGCAGTTAGAGACCACACAACGGCCTCAGAGCAGCAGAGGCCACACAGACAACAGCTTTGGGGCAGTTCTCCCATTGAGACCCAGCCACATCATTTATGCAAAAATAAATACAGCTTAAAATTTACTGTGTGCTACAGATGGGAGCTGAGGATGAATGCACACATTTCGGCTAGTTCTGTGGCTTTAGTTGACTGCTCCAAAAAAAATTGCACCACAGTTTACTCGTCTGCAGAGTACAGTATGTGCATACAGGTCAGTGCATCATGTGTGTCTTACATTCAACCTTGAGACAGAGGATTCCCTCCACACACGCACATGAGTTGGGTCTGAAACACCAGTCGGATCCCCCTGCACCTCCTGCAACATCAAAACTGGGATTCTGCAGCTACTGTTGTACGTTTAATGCAAAAGAAGTCACTGTTACCCATTACCGATCCCAGTTTGCAGCAGCAGTTGAATTGTATCTCTCACCACAGGTCAGTCTGCCACACACACACATACAGAGACACACACACACAGCACAGAACACTGCAGTTATGACGACTGAAATTTCTTTAAAGTTGTAGCATGCGGCTTGGGAGTCGGCGCGACCTAAAAAGTTTAAATTCATCACAGAATCCAGCAATTTTATCAAATCTTTACCTCCAGTGTTTAAAGTCGCCAGACAAAGTATGGTACTGGACTGCAGCCCTACATTGTTAATTAGCAGAACTGTTACTTTAAAGTAGCGGCGTTGCGCTGCAGTCCACATTCCCTCATGTCGCTGCCCTGAATCACCAGAGAAACAACTGGCACTCGACAAATACTACTCCATGAGATCTCATGTTCCCCTCCTGCCGCATTAACAATGCGAGTTTGCAGCAGTACTCTCACTTGCACCCCCCCACACACACACACCCACACACACACACACACACAACAGCACAAAACAGATGCAGCTCGAGAGTTGGGCTACTCTGTGGAAAACAGATTTCAAATTTCGTTTGCAGTCTGCAGGAGTTAAAATTTCATCACAAGCCTGTTCCAGCAATTATGCAGGTTGGTCAGGTCAAACACCCACATCCCCACCATGATCCGATTTTGTTCCCAAAAATTGTGGCCCTGTAGGAGTGCCTGCTGCCTTACTACTGGTCTGTGTCTCAGCTCGAGTCAAATGGCTTAAGAAACGACGGCACACCAGAGAGATCTTTGCTGCCAGATACCACAAATAAAATACTGCTCTGCATAAAATACAGCCATAAGTTACAATTCATTTAATTTACAAATAATTCCACTTGGTCCCAAAGGATTTTTTTGTCACCCACCTGTTATGCTGACTGAATCTGTTTCTTATGTTGCTGGCTACTGCATGCTTCTGGTGCCAGTGTACAACTGAGAAGGTATGCTGGGAAGGGGCAGAGGTGCAGGGGACAGCAAGGATTTCATTGGCCAGATGCTGAAGAGCTGAAAAATACATGCATTTGTGCACTGAATGCCACAAAATAAGTTTTTCACAAAGCCACCATTTTACATAGCTAGAATCACCATTTTGAAATTCCATATAGTGCAAAACATCAGATTCCATGACTTTGCTGCTAGAGTGCCATTTTCCACGATTCTGTCTGTGATTCTGTGATCGCAGAAAATCATTGGCCCTAGGCAAGGGATACCTGGTCTATCCGAACCTGAAGTGCCTGCACCTGCATGCACGGCTCCTGAAAACATAGTCATTGCATATTTTGGGGCATCTCCTAAGGTTGCTGATGCCCTGCTTGCAGCTAGGAAGCTTTTTTTATTTATTTATTGTATAATCGGATTTACAACCTTTGAGCCAGAGGCTTGTTTGCAAAGGTACCTCGTCACAGAGAGGACATACAGAGTCAACATACGTACATAATACAGTCATACAGAATAACATAGTTTTACATGGTTGCATGAATACAAAGAGTAAGTAAAAGCATTTCAGACTTGACAGGTTGGTACCAGCAGGTACAGGCGGTGGAGTGGGAGGCCATGGGGGAGAGGGAGTGGGTGGGGTGAGAGGTAGTTCAGCCCAGAGGGCTATGTCAGTAGTGATTTGAGAGTAGCAGAGCATTTCTTAGTGACAGGTGCAGCAGCGGGTGTTGAACAATTGGTTCTGTAGGGCAGCTTTGAAAGGGGGCACTTTTGGTGGTGTTGGAAATGGCTGCAGGGAGTGAGTTGAACCAGGACGAGGCTCTGTAGCTGAACGATCTCTGTGCCTGGACGGTCCTAGTTCTGGGTACCAGTAGCGTGACCTTGTCAGAGGTTTGGGTAGTGACTCTGGAAGGTGTAAGTTGGATGGATGCAGAGACCCCAAGGGGCGAGAGCCTGAGTAGAATCTTCTTAGTTAGTAGGCAAGTTTGGTAGCGGAAGCGTTCATTGAGGCTAAGGAGTTTGGCCATGTCATAGAGCTGACAAGTGTGGGTGAGCCTGGAGGCACTGGTCACTAGTCTGCAAGCCTTGTTTAGGGGGTGAGTCGAATCTTGTTGAGGGCTGTGGAGTCAGCAGCACCATAGACTGGAAGGCCGTAATCGACAAGGGACATTACTGAGGACGTAATGGCAAGTCAGAGGGCATCAGGTGGGAGGCAGTCCTTGTGACGGTAGAGGATGCCAAGGCGAGTGTTAGCGGCGGAAGCGAGGGCTGAAATGTGGGCATGAAAGGTGAGGGTAGAGTCAAAGGTGATCCCAAGGTATTTGTAAGAGAAAACTTGTTCAAGTGGTTGATGAGTGCTGGGGAGGTTGTTGCTGGCATCACTGAAGGAGCGTTGGAGGGAGTCCTGGAGGGGGAGGTGGGGTTTCTGTGGACGGCATAAATAATGGTGTCATCAGAATACAGGAGAATATTGCCAATACAGGCACTGGGCAGGGTGTTTAGGGAGAGGCTAAAGAGTAGTGGGCCTAAGATAGAGCCCTGGGGAACCCCTGAGTGGATGGGATGGGTTTCTGAGAGTATCCCATTGTTTTTGACATGCTGGGAGCAGGCTGTTAAGTAACTTGCGCACCAGGTGAGGGGGCCAGCAGAGAAACCTGTGTGGTTGAGGGCATTTAGTAGGAGGGGGTGGGAGACAGTGTCAAAGACCTTAGAGAGGTCAATGAACACTGCTCCAGCTAGAGAACCGGAGTCCAGGGAGGAGTGTAGGAAGGTGGAGAACTCCATTAATGCTGTACTTGTACTGTGACCAGCATGGAAGCCACGCTGTTCTGGGCAAAGAGTGTTGTATTTTGCAAGATATTCGGTGAGTTGAGTGGCCACCACTTTTTCTAAGGCTTTGATGAGGGGGAGAAGGATGGAGATTGGACGATAGTTACTGAGGGTGGACCTGTCACCTCCTTTGTGAATAGGTGTGACTATAGCTGTCTTCTATGCTGTGGGGAATTGCCCCAGACAGAGGGACCGGTTTAGTAGGTCAGTGAGTGGGACCAGAACATCATCCAAGACCAGCCTGAGTATTTTTGGATCCAGTTAGTCGCTGCTAGGACTGTTGCTGTTTAGCGCTTTAAGTAGGAGTGGTCTGGCTTCCTGGATGGATACTTTGCGTAGATAGAACCGGGGGCGCTGAGGATCTGAGGGTGGTGGGTTGGGGGTTGGGTCAAAAAAGTTCCTCGGGAAGGCAGGGCTACGATCTGTAAAGGAGGAGTTAAGGCAGGTGGCAATGTCCGTGGGGTCCGTAAAGGTGGAGCCATTGACCGTAAGTTGGGCTGGGGGGGGAGCATGATTTCCCATTTATTTCTTTTATATTGTTTCACAAGTTCAGGGCACACCCCCATGAGGAGATGAGGGTGGCCTGGTAGTGGTGTGCCTTGGCTTTTCGGATGGCCTACGTGCACCTGTACCGTGTGGCATTATATGCCTGTCTGTCAGCCATCCGGCCAGTCTCAGTGGCTATATGCCAGAGGTTATCCCTATCCCTGAGCAGTTGGAGTAGGGCAGGGGTGACCCAAGGCGAATTTTGCCTTTTGGAGTGGAGCATGGTGATGGGAGCAAAAAGATCACAGGCCTTGTTAAAGGCTTGTGAGAAGAGGTAGAGGGCAGCATCAATGTTGGTTGCATGGCGGATGGGAGACCAATCAATGTGAGCGAGAAACTGTTTGAGTTTTTTCAGTCTGCCTGGGTGGAGACGCCTGCGGTGTGTGGCTTGGGCTACATGCTTGGGGGTGGGGGTAGACCAGAGGAATAGGAGAGGGGAGTGGTCGCTTAAGGAGTCCGAGAGGACTTGAATATCTTGAATCTTTTGGGGGCGGTTGGAGACAATGACGTCTAGGAGGGTGCAAGTCCCTGTAGTTTGGTTACGTCTAGTGGGTTGGGAGATGAGTTGGGTCAGGTCTAATGCAGTGAAGGTGTCTCTTACTGGTGAGGCAGAGGGACTGAGCCAGTTGAGGTCTCCGACTAAGCCTTGTTGTGCTTTACTGGGGAGGGAGGAGAGATATTCAGTGAGAGGCAATATTGCTGGGGTCTGATTCCTTGGGGGTGCATAGGAGACTGTGAGATAGAGTGGGCTCTTGGATGGGTCTGGGGTAAGTTTGAGGGTAAGGGCCTGGGCACCGTCTACTAGCTTGGGGGCAGGAAGGGTGTGGCCAATGATGGTGTCACGAGCGTAAAAAGCACAACCACCACCACGTTTACCTGCTCGATCCTCACAATAAGGGGTGTAGCCTGGAAGGGAGACAGAGGAGTCTGGGGTGGACTTAGTTAGCCAGGTTTCTACTAGGGCTATGATGTCTGGTTGGTGTAGTATGACCCAGCACTAAATGGCAGCAAACTTTTTCAGCAGGCTACATATGTTCATAAAGGCAATGTGGAGTCCATTGGACCTGGTTGGTGTACTGGTGGGGGCAGGGCCTGGATTGGGGTGGATATTACCAGAGAGGAGTAATAGAATGACCAAGGTTCTAGCCCTGGGGTGGCAGTTTGTTAGCTTTTTGGGAGTATGTTGAGAGGCAGGGCAGGCAGTAGGGGAGCAAGGGGTGGGCAGGGTTTGGATGGTCAGGAAGACACAAAGGCAGTGGAGCCAAGGGGAGCCAGGGTGGGTGGCAGGGTTGGGGAGGCAGCTAGGGGGTGGATGCAGGGGTTCAGGGTGCATTGACATGGTTGGGGGTGAGTGGGTTATACTGGTGAGGTATGTGGGTACAGTCGACAATGGGCAAGAGGTAAGGTCTGGCTGGTGGGAGGTGAGTCTCTGGATGCTTATGAAGATGAGACACATAAGATGGAGGTGAGCATTCATGCTGCCAGGTAGTCTTGGGGCAGTGCAAAGTGGCGTGGGGCGGGAACCAAAGCTTTAAGAGCTTTAAGAACCAAGAGAAGATTATCTTGGCTTGTTGGCTTGGTGGTAGGGCTGCTGAGTTTGGTTGCAAAGATACTGGGTTTGAGACCTGTGGTGAGACAGCAGGGAGTATTTTTAGTTGATTATGGAACCAAAAAGCTTTAAGACCTTTAAAAAAACAAAGTGAAATATATCTAGGTTTGTTGGCCTAGTGGTAGGGCTGCTGACTTTGGTGTTAAATGTACAAGGTTTGAGACCTGTAATAAGACAGTAGAAAACTATTTCTTAGCTGACTATGGAGCAAGAAGCTTTAAGAGCTGTGGAACAGAGGGAGTAAATCACCTGATTTGTTGGCTTAGTGGTAGAGGGTTTGAGACACACAGGAGACAGTAGCAGATAAAGGGAGGCGTTGAGATTAGGAGGGATGCAGAGTGGAGAAAACAGGGGCTAGGAGGGTGCTATAGTGACTCCTAGTGGCTAGAAACCAGTAGTAGCATATATGGAGGAGAGTGAACAGAGTGGTGGTTGGAGGGGCACAGCAGCAACCCCTAGTTGTCAAACAGTATAAGCTGCAAATGGAAAAGTGGACACTAGAAATAAGGAGAGGTAAGGTCACATGATGTGTCATGTAATGTGTAAGCAGCAATAAATGTAGAGCCAACCCTGGGTGGGGTGGCTGGGGCACTCGGCGCACAGAGCCGACAGGGTAACACTTCTCCACAAGCAGGCTGGAAAGAAGGAGGCTTTACCTCTTAAGGCTCTCTGCAGTCCCCTGTTACAGGCTCCTCAACTGGGCAGTGTTCTGCAAGACATACTTATTCCCTGAAATGGAAGTACTTCACTCTGTGGTCTGTATCCCAGAATATGGATAGTTTTACATGTCTTGTGAATTCTGTGTTGGAATACTTGCTTTCCCTATCTGACACAGGTCTTCACTATTCCTTTATTAAGGTGCATTTGGCTGCTGTATCAGCTTTTCATGCCGCTATTGATGGTCATACAGTTGCCCAATTAAAAGTGTTGTATACTTTTCTGAGAGATATCCTCCAGGCCCACCCTCTATGAGACCAAGGCCCTAAACCTCTTTCAGCTAGTCTCCAAGCCCATGCAACACAATCATCAATCCCTAAATCACTCCCTCCTAGACTGGATGCATTCCTCCCACCCGTACCGTATCACTGTAGTTGGAATTCTCCCAGATGCCTTTAGTGACCACTGTATGATCTACTGTATCAAGAAAGTGAGGCCCATTCACTCCCCTCCTAAACATTTCTGAAACAGATCATTCAGGTCTCTTGACACCAATGCTCTTCTAAATGACTTGGCTAGCTCCGACTGGTCCCATATCTATTATGCCCCGGACAGTGATACTGCCCTATCCCTCTTCCATGCCATTTTTAATCACACCTGGAACACTGATGCTCCCCTCATGAAGTCTAGGGTTAAACGCTCTCACCACTCTTGGATTACTTCTGACTTTGATTTATGAAAGCTACGGGACCTAGCTTGGGCACGCTACAAATCCTTCCAATCCCCATCTAGCCTTCAGTCCTACAGATCACTCAGCAATTCCTGCACGAAGGCTCAGTACTTCAAATCTAACCTCCAGTCTAAAACCACTCAAAATTCTGGCAGGTTAGACACTGCCTCTTTGACCCCCCGCCCAATCCACTATCCCTGCCCTCCTAGTGGATGGCTCATTAGTCTCTGACCCTCCCTCAGTGGCCACTCAACAATACATTTTTCACTACTTGTGCTTAACCCTCTCCTCCTGGTCACCCTTACCCCCACCACCCACCCCTTGCTATCTCCCCCCATATCAACCCTCTGAAGGCTTCCAATTCCCTCCTGTTTCTCCCCATGAAGTCTTCCTCACCCTCACCTCACTTAACCTTTCAAATTCCAGCCCTCACTGGTTGGACCCCAAACTTCTACAGATTTCTCCTCCGGCAATCGCCTCTCCACTTGCTCACATTCTGAACCTCTCATTCTCCTTCAGTGCTGTCCCTCAGGCCTGGAAGGTGGCAAAAGTCCTGCCTCTGTACAAAGTGAGGGGGTGATCCCTCCTCCCCTGGCAACTTCTGGCCAACCTCTCTCCGTCCCTCTCTTGCAAAGCTGCAGAAGACTGTTGTCTGCTCTCTGCTTGCTGACTTTCTGTACTCCTCTGACTTCCTCTCCCCTTTTCAGTCTGGCTTTAGGAAGCACCACACCACCCTTTCATCCCTGCTGCATGTAACTGACCATCCTCACTGGGATGGATCACTTATATATTACTGCAGCAGTATTCCTCGACCTGGCCAAAGCCTTTGACTTAGTGTCCTACCCTCTTCTCCTCAACAAACTGATCTTGGCAGGTCTCTTAGCACCTGCTGTAGACTGGTTCCACTCTTCTGTTATGAGCTGTCAATTGGTGCAACTGTGTAGCACCCTGTCTCCTCCCCATCCTAGTTGGGGTCCCGCAGGGTTCTTTTCTGGGCCCTATCCTATTTTCAGTCTTCCTAAATGACCTCCCCTCTGTATGCATCTTCTCACACATCCACATGTATGCAGATGACAGTCATTTTTACTTCTGGACCCTCGGCCACAGGTGTGAAGGGTCGCTCCAGCATGACTTCCACAATGTACTGCAGTGGTTTCATGCCAACCAACCCCAGGTCAACACACAGAAGACTGTGTCCATGACCTTTGGCACCAGCCAGAAACTGGCCAGGCTGTCCCTACTCCCCCATTTTTCTGTGTTGGATGGCACCTCTCCGGAGGTTGTCCTTGCCTTCAAGTACCTTGGTGCGTGTCTTGATAGCAAGCTTGACTTCTCTGCCCACATAGACATCATCCATACTAAGTTTCATCCTAGACTTGGTGCCTTGTACTAACACAAGGACTACCTCTCCCTCCAGGTCTGCCAAAAGCTGGTTACCAAAATGATTCTCCCAGTGTTTGACCACGCAGATGTGGTCTATGGTATCGCCCCTTCTTCCCGCCATGCCAGACTGGATTCCCTCTGCAGTGTCTTCTGTCATTTTGCTACCAGTTCTCCCCTCTGCGCTTATCATTGCTCTGCCTATTCCTCCCTCTCCATTCTTCTGCTACTGGTTCATCACCAGTCCCACTGTGCCTCCCTTATATCCAAATACTGGTTTTGGTCCCTTCCCTCCTACCTTTCCTCACTAACCTGCACTGCCCTATTCTTGTCTTACCCTCTCACTCCAGGGATTCCTGTACCATCTCCATCTGCACACCTCACTCCGCTGCTGATCAAGCAGCTTTCTCCTACCACTTCCCTTCCCTCTGGAACCAGCTCCCCTCTCCCTTATGCCTTCCCCCCTCACTTCCTGCTTTTAAATACCAACTAAGGCATTATGTTCCTTCCAGTTCCTGCCAACCTCCCCGACTCTTCGCCCTCTTTTCTGTCACCCCCTCTCGCCTGGTCCAACCTTATGTTCCATATGTTGTTGCTACTGTGACCCCCCCCCCACTTCTGTCTGTCTGTCTTCAAACATTGCTTGCATTGTCACCTACCTTGTCAAGCATGAGCAGTTTGACTCTCTCACAAGAGTACGTTTATTGTTGTGATACATATTACTGCTGTTTTTGCACGTGGTATCCATGTCATTTGTAAAGCTGCCTACTGTAACCACTATTGGTGTTACTGTATTCTCAGCTATTTTTTCATATATCCTGATATAGCTCTCAGATATTGTATGTTATTGTCTCTGTATTCCCCTTCCCCTTCCCCTGGGTCACACCTGGAAATTAGTCTTGGCTCAGTGTGCCTTTCCCAGTTACCAATTTTTAAATAAATAAATAAATATGAAACCTCCTACCCGTAATCCAGGTCCACCCTGATATTTGAATTTCATTCTTGAGAAATTAACGTCTACTCCTTTTGAGCCTGCGAGTTGTGGCTTAATTTTCCTGTCATGTAAAACATTTTTAGTTGCTATGACTTCTGCTCTTAGGATGTCTGAGCTTCAAGTTGTGATGTGTGAGCCTCATTTGATTTTTCACAGAGTCTCTTTGCATATGAATCCTAAGTTTCTACCAAAGGTGTTATCAGAGTTTACACTGAACCGAATGATACACCTTCCTGTTTATTATCCCAAGCATGCCAACCAGGATGAGGCACTGCTCGTTACTTTAGATGTAAGGCAAGGCAATTTTATTTATATAGCGTTCAATCCATCAAGGGCTCAGAGTGCTTTACAAATGCAAAACATACAAAAACTAGTAAAACATATGCTAAGATAATAACACTAAAATAAATCAGGTTCTATTAAAAGCTTTCTCAAAAAAAAAATGTTTTGAAAGAATCTCTGAAGGCATCCACTGAGCTGGCTGCATGAATATGATGGGGAATAGAGTTCCAGATAGTAGGTGCCACCACCCCAAAGTCTCTGTCACCTGACAACCCGAGCCTTGAGGTGGGGACCACTAGTAGTCCAGCTTCGGTGGAGTGGAGTGGGTGGAATGGTTAATAGGGTATCAGGAGCACTTTTAAGTAGACTGGTCCCAAACCATGCAGTGCCTTGTATGTTAAGCTGATCTTGAAGGTGATGTATGAATGCAAAGGCAACCAGTACAGAGAGTGCAGAACTGGAGTAATGTGGTCCTTCAAAGGGGAGCCTGCCAACAACGTTCTGCACCAGCTGCAGTTGATGCAGCAGATGTCCTGATAGCCCTAGGCATAGCACGTTGCAGTAATCCAACCTTGTGGTGACAAAGGCATGGAAAATTGTCGCTAGGTCATCCTGAGCTAAGAACAGCCAGATCCTAGCAATGCTACGAAGATGGAAGAAGCCAGACCGGACAACAGATGACACCCGATGTTCAAAGGTCAATCTGTCATCCAGTATGACCCCCAGATCTCTGACCACGCTCACTGCTGAGAGGTGCTGTCCACTCCAACACATGGAGGGCAACCCCTCCACCAGCAGGCAAGCCCCAATGACCAGGCTCGATAACTATGAGTTCCGTTCTGCCTGGGTTGAGACCTAACCAGTTGGCAGCCATCCAATCATTGATCTCAGCCAAACAACAGCTCAGCATAGAAGACTCAGAGGTGTCATCAGGGGTATGGGACAAGTACAACTGGGTCTCATCTGCATAGCAGTGAAACCCCACATTGTACCACTTATGATCTCCCCTAGTGGCAGCATGTACATGGAGAACAGAATGGGAGCAAGGATGGAACTCTGAGGAACTCCACAGGATAACACAGAAGACCCTGAGGAACAATTCCCCAAAACCGCGCACTGTGTTCTCCTGGACAAATATGAGCTGAACCAGTCTGTGTCAGTAGCACCCACATAGTTCCTCAGTTAATCAGTCAGCACCCAATGATCCAATGTGTCAAATGCAGAAGAAAGTCCAAGAGCACCAATATAGGATGTTGTCCTCAGTCCCTCGCCATGAGGAGATCATGTGTTATCCTGACCAGGGCTGTTTCAGTACTGTGCTGAGGCCAAAACCCAGATTGAAGAGGTTCAAAGATAGAAAGACACTCTATGCTGTTTAACAGCTGTTCAACCACCACCTTCTCAATAACCTTCCCTAAAAATGAAAGATTAGAGACCGGCCTGTAGTTTGCGAGAACGTCAGGATCCAAACATGGCTTCTTTAATAGGGACCTCACCACTGCCTCTTTCAGGGCTGATAGACAGATACCCTCCCTCAAGGATCCATTCATGATATCAGCAGAAAACAGACCCAGGAGCTCAGCACAGCCAATAATTAGCCACATTGAACCTGGGTCCAGTTCACAGTTGGTGGGACGCAAACTGGTGACCACTCAGAGGACCTCAGCTTCTGAAACCAGTCGAAACCCTTCTCAGGCAGACAGATCAGTGCCCCCCCAAGACTGGCTACCCCCAGCATGAGCTAAGCCATGAGAAGGAATGCTAGATCTAATGGTGGACACTCTGTCATCGAAAAAACGCCCAAACTCTTTGCATCTCTCTGCAGAAATGGCTCCCACTAACTGCAGACAGTGATAATTTAACCATCTGTTTACGGTGTGAAAGAGCGTAGCTGGGCAATTTTTTTCACTGCAACAATCGCCGCGACAAAAATGTTGCCTTTTTCTGGTTGATTACCCATTGATACTCAGCATAGTCTCAACGCCAACTTGTCCTTCATTGATCCAGATCTCCTCCAGGAATGCTCCAACTTACACTCATTAGTCTTCAGCCAGTGCAGCTCAGCTCAGCACAGTACCAGGGTGAGCCATGTCAGGAGATCAAGGGGCGAACATGGAAAGGTGCAGTGGAATCCACGGCAGTTGTAAGCGCTGTATTATAGCGATCATCAGCCACCTCTGGACCCTGCACACAAGCTAGCAAGATGCCTGAGATGTCCAGTGTATCCTGGAGTTTGCAAGGCTCCAACATATGTTTTGAATGACACCAAATAGTCTCCGTAGAAGAGGTGATAGAACAGGTGACCCCACACTGAAACTCAACTACATGATGATCTGAACAAAAAAATGGATCAACCTTGACTGCAGTTATGTCAAGTTCAAGTGAAAAGATTAGATCCAATATGTGGCCATGTTCATGCGTCTCAGAGGTAACTACCCGAGTCAGTCCCAAGGAGCTCATTAACTGGAGGAGCTCTTGTCCAAACTGGGAGGATTTTTGTTCAACCCAGGCATTGAAATCGCCCCCAAACCAGTAGCTGAGGGGACTCCAACACCTGTTCGGTGATGAAATCTGCCAGCTCCTGCAGGAACACGTTCCCGCCACCCAGTGGCCGGTAGATAAGGATGATCCTGCCATTGACACCTGAGATGCATCTAGCCATCACATATTCAAGGGACTCAAATGCTCTCACTGAGAGTGCAGTGAGTCCCAGGGTGGATCTGGAACAGATGGCCACCCTACCCCTTCTATGATCCCTCGGGCAGTGCACTACCGAATACCCAAAAGGGACAGACACTGTTAGCACAGGTCCAAATCATCACCCAACCAGGTTTCCATAACGCAGACAAGGTCAGCTGAGGAATCAGCAATGAAAGTCTCCATTACCATGGTTTTATTCCTCATTGACCTCGCATTGCAAAGAATGGCCTAAAGGTTACAAGCAGCACAGGCCAGACAGACTACATGCTACCTGAAAAAATCTGGCAGGGCCCTGGGGAGGGGAACCAGCTGTGATGGTCCTTGGTCCTGATTCCATCTCCTCCCTCAGGCATTTCCTGGTCTGAATCACCCTAATCTTCCCCTCCTGATCACCATACCCAAGACCTCCACTGCAACGAGTGCTCCTCCTATGAAAGAATCCCACTTCCCAGCAGCGGCTGAGCACCTTTGTTGGGAGAACCACTGGAATCCCAACAAAAGAGTGGAGCGACCGAATGATCAGTGGAGTAGGTGTGCCTTTGAAATTGTGAGCCTCTACACATTATTCTACAGCCTCCAATAAAACTAAAACCAAACATTTAAAAACAAGATAAATGATAAAACCACTCACAGCCAAGCGAGTAACAAACCACACACATGACCATCCAACCAGCAAAACCTCACTAACCTGACAGCAATCACACACACCCCAAGCTATGAGTCATAGACCACACGCACAACAAACACACCATAAAAATAATCAAAACATATTGTACATAAAAAATCTGACCAACCATTTGAACCCACCCCATCCAGCAAATCTAACCAGCAGAAATATAACTAAATAGTAAAAATTAACAAGGAGAATCCAAAGAAGAAACAAGGTGTACAGTTCCAATTTAGTCCCAAACAGTCTCAAATAGGTTCAGAAAGCCTCTTCTCTCTCAAGAGGTGAACTGTCCCAGGTAGCTGCAGTGGAGATGGATAAAAAAAAGTCTCTGATTATGCTAACAGTGCAGTTGTGATTTTATCGACCAAGAGTCAGTAGGGCTCTCACCCTTCCAGACTGAAATAACTATGACAATGAGCAGAAACTAGTAAAAGTGGCTTCTAACCATGGGTGCTCTCACCCCTCCTCAGTCACCAAAAACAGTCAAATAATGCAGACAATAGATTAAGACAGATTTTCATGTCCCCATGGGCTCTCTCACAGCCTACAGAAAACTGTTTTATAACTGCACAATTAGTAAAGCTGTTTCCATCAAGCAGATTTCAGATAGTGAGCTCATGGTAGCAGATTTCATCTAGCTCCCGCAGGCTCTTTTACAACCCACAGGAAGCCAGAAACCCACCTCCACAAGATTAACAAACTAGGCAGAGTGAATGGGAGACTTGCGTCCGGGTGTTAATGGGCTCCGATGACACAAACAACTACGTCCAGGCTGAGTCCAGGCATGACTGGACTTTAGAAGGAAAGTCCTCTCAAAACTCCTGATACTGTTCTATTCCAGGATAATGTCCAGTCAGGATTGCCAGTCTCCAAAGAATGCAGGTACCACAGAGTTAAGCCAAAAGCAAATAGCAGTATAGTAAATTGACCCTTCTAAAAATGATTTCAAACAGATGATTTCAGAAATTAAATGTGCTGAGCAGAACTCAAACAAAACAAGCCTGTCTGGAAACAAAAAAGCTAGCTCCTAATGCTTTCTCACTTTAGCCCCTGACTAGTGCTACCCCACCTACATCTATATACTATCTAAAATATAATAACAGTAGTGTAATCATGGCAGGAAACTGCAGCCTTACCACCAAAAACAGCAAAAAGGAGAACTAAGAAACTTAATAAATTGTAAGTAAAACAAGCAGATAAACATGCGGAGTCTCCTTACAGTTCTCCTTACTGCTCCCCGGTGATGGTTAGTCCAGCGTGGCTGCTATCTTGGAACATAGAACACTGAGATACTATGTCAGTTGCACCAAGGACTGCAGAAAGTCCTCTCAGCTTCTTCTTTCATTCGTTCCTGGGAAATAGGACGCTCCTGTGTCTAAACAATGCATGTCAAAATGGCTGGCACATTGTATTACATTTTGTTAAAGGAAATACGGTAAGAAACTTCCTGGTGCTGTTCGTGGTCACTCCACAAGGAATATGGTCACTTATGTTGCTTGTTTCAAAGATGTCCCAGCTGCTGACATGTGTGCTGCAGCCACATGGAGCACTGTTCGTGCTTTCATTAAACATTACAGTCAACATCGTCTCTCACAGAGGTGCTGGTTTGGGGCTTGCTGTACTGAAAGGCCTTCCGTCCTGATCATATATCAAACTGTGCCATTCTCCAAGATTACTTTGTACTGCTTGGGAGTCATTCCAAAGGTGTGGCCTAATGGAGAAGATATCCTCAATGAAGACAGAACAGATATGCAAGAACTTACCATAACTGTAGATCTTTGAGAGATGCCGTATCATCCCCCTTTTGGTATTCTTAGGTTGATGTCAGATGCTGTGCATATAGCCTTACTCCATGCATCCTATTTCCGATTCCCTGCCTCTCCAGGTTTGCCTGGTACTGGTCTAATCTCATGATTCCACATGGTTAGATGCCCTCTGAAGTTAATCTTCTGTGGGAAACGTAGGAATGATGGGGCCACCAACGTAATATATGCATTGATGCTGCATGTCATTTTGGGCAGCCACTGGCTAACAAAATGTTTCCGTGTGGTCCTGACACTGACAGCTTATAGTTCCAAATGTGAGTCCTAATGGAGGAGATTTTCTCAAAGATCTACTGATCTTCCAAGAATGAATCTTCACCATTCATCACTGGTGGGTCTTAGTCTGGAGGCACTAGGAGCCCATGGAGCATATGCCTTTAGGAGTTGTGGATGAAGGGAGCCAATGTCAGGGATGGCACTGCCCATGAGGGGGGCACATGACATGGCACTTGTGGACTGGCCAGTAACCGATGCCGGCCCCTTTCCTCCTCAGTTCTGTTCTTCCCGCCATTGAGGAAGGTACTCTGTGGGAGCATTCCACTATTTTCCAGTGTCACAGTTCTGTTCGTCACCACAACTTGACACCATCCCAGTTATTAGACACCCCATCACCACTTTCTCTCTCTCTATTTAGTACAGCTCTGGGTTCTGTTTTTGCTCATTTTCTTTATTTTCCATGAAAAGTTTGATCATGTTCAGTTTCCAGGGGCCTAAGAAGCAGAAGAAGGCCAGGAAGAAAATGGAGTCTCCTACCATGTGTTGGTGCCCCTGTGAGAAAAATATGTCCATGTGGGACCACCATGATTGCTGTTGGACCTGCCTGGGATCAGACCACAACATGGATTGTTGCAATGCCTGCTCCTCTATGGACTGCTGCACCCTCAAAATCCACATGACGAACTGGGGACGGGCCCCCCACCTTCAGAGTCCAACGTTGTACTTGAGATTCCAAGGTGAGGTCCCTGGGCTCTTTCCTTGAGCCCTTCCCCGGTACTATACATACCAAGGGAGACCAGACCTATACTAGTCCTCATCTCGCTGAGACAGGAGGCCTGGAAGAGGGGTTTGTGGGACAGCTGGTTCCCCAAGGGGTCGTTAGCGCACCCCCCTCAGTCCGGTACCTCCTCAGGGGTCCGGATGCCACCAGTGTTGGCAGCACAGCTATGTGCGGGGCCTGTGCTGGTGGGTCCCTTGGGGTTGTGGTCTGGTACCACTTCAGCTCCTGGCACTGAGGCCGGTGCCAGTGAACCCCACGGTGCTGCCCATGTGGTTGGGTCCCCTCCTTCTGCCATTCACAGTACCAGGAGAGGGAGAGTGCCTGGAGCTACCCGGCAGTTGGAGATCTTATCTCTTCCTCTGAGACATCAGATGACCCAGAGGGTGAGAACCGGGGTGATGCTGACTGGCTTCCTAGTTCTGGTGAGGATAGGGACCTTTCTGGGCCTGACCCTAGGCCCTCGATGTCTGGAGGGTTTTCTGGGGGTTTTCTTCCAGGTGCCAGATGCAGTGCTCCCCCCCCCCGTGTCCCACATGGTGCTTGCAGCACCAGGGATGCGTCTGGTGGCAATTCAAGCATCATGGGGAGGGTGGCACCAGGTGTGGTGTGGGTCAGGGTCTGGGGCCACTTCCGGCACCGGGTCAGGTTCTGGCGCTGAGGGGGTATTGATGCCTCTCGCAGTGCTGGATCCCCCTTACTCCTCATTTCTGATCCTAAGGATGCTGTTGGGACTAGTCCAAGGGGCAGAGCCCTCTGTAGCGAGGTAGGGATTGGGAGATCCTGTTCAGCACCACACTCCATGATCAGAGTGGCTGGGGGTTCTGGCAGGAATTATAGTGCCAACTTGGGTCATTTGACCCCTCTGGAACTGTCGGGGCCTGTGGTAGATGGGGATAGGGGCCTGTAGCAGGGTTGTTGTTCAGGAGACAATTAGCAGGCAGACATCAAAATCAGTGCATAAAAAATGCCAGGCTGGCATTTATCATTTTATTATTTGTAGCATAAAATGATAATTATTCAGAACAGAAAATAAGAAAATTGTCATTAAGTCCATAACATCAATGCTGTCTAGGGTGTAGACACAAGCCTTCTACACTTAAGGTCTTACATCTCTCACAGTCAGTTCTAGACTGACGCCTTATTTCTAATTGTTTTTAAAGCACTCCAGCACCTTCATCTATTCCTTCCATGTACTTTATATAATATAGGCATAAGGTAGGTTAATGGGGGGGGCAAGGAAAGACCCACATCTCTCCCTACCAGGGCACCTCACCAATGACAGGGGTTACCTAGTCACAGGGCCGTTCTGTGGGATCTGTGCAGCTCCAACCTCCCCACCTGGGAGTTCCCCTGAAGGGCACCACCCAGATCGCTCCTCTACAGTTAGGTGTACCCGGGTGGGGAAGTTTACAGCCCCTCCTTTCAGGGCAGGTTGCCTGTATGCTTTTGCAGCCCTGGCAGAGGACCTGGCCTAGTCCTGCATGACACTCTTCCTCTTCCTCTGCCTGTCCCTCCTACTCACCCAGGTATTTCTGGCCCTACAGGGCCCTTGACCTGGAAACATTTCAGGGCATCAGCAAGTGCCTTCCCTGCCCACCTGAGGGCAATGGACTAGGTTATTTTTTAGTCTGAAACCCCAGCACTGCCGCCCCCGAGTCCAGCTCCTCTTCTTCTCTATCTTCCTCCTCTGAGGAAGAGGATACCTTGGTCCACCTCTCCTCCGATGCTGACTGCACTCGTTATTAGCGATTCCTTTCAGAGATGATGAAGGAGCTGCGATTATCCCATTTTTCAGGCTGCAATCCTGTACGTCTGATGCTGTCCTTCCTCAGGGAATACAGTTTTGATTCACAAGTCATAACCTCTGTGGCCTCATTTGTGGAGGCATCACAAGATGTCTGGCTCCATCCCTCTGCCTCCTCTCAAGCCCAAGGGACTTCCAGCATAGGTTCTGTATACCCCTGGAATCTCCAGGAGCCATGCCTCACCCCTCCTCTGGGGTCCAACTCCTGGACACTCCCTCTGGGCATCACCGCCCACAGCGCAACCATTCCCCTGGAGTAAGATTCAGCTGAGTTTAACATTTGGGGTCGTAGGGTTTTCTCGCTGGCATGGACTATGTTGTGCATTGCTGCACACCAGACATCCTATGGAAGACACCTGCGAGCAACATTGGGTCAGCTTGTGTCCTTGCTGGATTGGGAGGCAAGCAGACAAGCCATTCACCTTTCTGCTTAGGGTCTGGAGCTGGCAAGATACCAAGTGAGGGTGTCTTATGATGCCAATGAGGTAGCCTCCAGGCTGGTAAGAACTGCAGCATTAGGTGGACGGCGTGGCTTCATCTATCATGGTTATCACCCTTGGCCTGGTATAGGGTGATTGTCTCATGCTTCCAGGGGGCCCACTTCTTCTCCTGCAGGGCCAGGCATGAGCTTGCGGGGTGCCTTCCTGCTCCCAGGTCATGGGAGCCTCCCACCTGACCCTGACCAGTCTCAGGCCTCGCCAGGCCAATGAGGGGCCCCCGCCTCTCTGTGTCTCCCCCATAGGAGGCTGAGGGAACAACCATTTCCCTCAGGGTTTGCCAAAACCACCATTCACTGGTGGCTTGGTACTCTGACCCACCAGTGATGAATGGTAAAGATTGATTCTTGGAAGATATGAAAATTACATACTCACTGTAATTCTTGATCTTCCAGAATATTTTCACCATTCATCACTGCAACCCACCCACCTTCCCCCTCAATGGCCAGGCTTCAGGGTAGTCTCTGTTCCCTTTCCTTTCTGCCTTCCCCATTAAAATAAAATGTATTTATTTATTTAAATTTTGATGACTGGGTGGACCCTCTGAGACAGTCAAGTCCCTTTTTCAGGGGCGACCTGGGGAACCAAATGTTCCAAGCATAAGAAAACAGTACAGATACAGATAGTTATGTACAAATATTATTGGACAGTTACATACATTCATGGACTAGACTAGCCATCCAGTTCATTGGGAGACAGTACAAATTACAGATGTCAATTGCAACATAGGTGAATGTTCTGTTGCTAGATTTCAGCAAGGCGTTTGACTCTGTCCCTCATAAAGGCCTACTGGAGAAGCTAAGGGGTATGGAGCAGGTCCATTGATGGTCAAATAGATCAGGAACTGGGTTGTAGGGTGCACTCAGAGGGTAGTGGTTGGCGGGGAGGTCTCATCTCCTGGGGGGGTCAGTAGTTGGGTCCCACAAGGCTCGGTCCTGGGGCCTCTCCTTTTTAACGTGTACATTTCCAAAATCAGGGAAGATATTGGGTGTGAAATGAGTCTCTTAGCGGATGACTCTAAGCTGGGTGCAGTGGTTGAGGGGGAGGAGGGGAGGTTTGCCCTGCAAGGTGTCCTGGATACACTGGATAGGTGGGCCTGTACCTGGAAATTGAATTTTAACTCCTCAAAATGCAAGGTGCTACACCGTGGGTGGGGGAACCCCAAACTTAGGTACACCCTGGGAGGGGTAGAGTTTCAGGCCATGGAAGGGGAGAAAGATCTGGGAGTCCTGGTGGATGTCAACATGAAGAATTCAGAACAGTGCAGGAGGGCTGTGGTTAAGGCTAATAGGATGCTGGGCTGCATCACAAGGGGGATTACCTAAAGGAGCAGGAAGTGATTCTGCTGCTGTACAATGGTCTGGTTCAACCACACCTTGAGTACTGTGTGCAGTACTGGAGGTCGCTCTTAAGGAGGGACATCCCACTCCTGGAAAGGGTTCCAAGGAGAGCAACTAAAATGATCTGGGGTCTGGGGGAAATAACGGATGAGGAGAAGCTAGAGGAGCTTGGCCTGTTCTCGCTGGAGGAGAGGAGGTATCAGGGGGACTTGATTGAGGTCTTCAAGTACTTAAAGAGGAATAAATAGGGTAAAGTGTGATGGGATCTTTAGGATGAAGGAGGGTGGAATCACCAGAGGGCATGGCTGGAAGCTTGAGGGTAAAAGGGTAAAGGGGGAAAGGAGGAGGAGGTATTTCACTGAGAGAGTTGTGGATCCATGGAATGCGCTGCCTGGGGAGCTGGTAGGGGCTGCTACGGTGGTGGGGTTCAAGAGAGGGTGGGATAGGTATAGGCAAGGGATAAAACGGAGGATGGCTTGCTCCAGGGAGCCGAGATTGGGGGAGGAAGATGCTGAGAAAGGGGACAGGAGGATGACTTCGATACCCACCTAGGGTTCTGAAGTATGAGCAGACTCGATAGACTATTAGGCCTACTCTGCTGGTGACTAGTATGTTAGTATGTTAAACAGTAAGGTTGATATAAGCATACAATATAATCATAATAGAGTCAATTAGTACGTAAGTGCAGAGTATTGACAATCTAGAATATAGACAAAAAAAGGGGGGAGGCATCAGGAGCCAAACTCCTTCAGAGAATTGTTCCCTCTGTGTTCCACTCTGTGCCCCCAAAACCCCCCAAAAAAAGACTTTTTAGAGGGAGTCTCAGTGGATTTACTGGCTGGAGTGCCTGAAATAAAAGGGGCACAACGACGAGTTCGATTTAAGGTGCTTCTGAGGTTAGGACCCCTTTGTTGCTATATAGATGTTAATGTGATTATTTAAACAATGTTGTAATTAAAAAAAAATACTGTGGGTATCTGTATCTTTTTTGGCATAGTGAAATACCAAAAAAGACAGATGGAAAAGTGGATCCCTCAGGAAGCTCACCCGCTGTGACAGTTTGCAGCTTTATGAAGATGTGTATCCAGCTGAAACAAGCATTTGTCAATGTCAAATGTTTGCTTGCTGGCATTGGCACTGGTAGTGTAGGAGTTAGAGAGCTGCATAATAGGAATGGCAGTGAAGTATTGAACTGAAGCCAACCCCACCACCACCCTACAGAGACTGACAGGCATTGGGGCATGCCTTTGGGTCGTCAGGCATAATGGCCATGCCATTTCACCACACCCTACCCTGCAGACACTGACAAGTGTCACGGTGTGTTTTGGAATCTTGGCCTTTATGCTTACCCCATTCCATCAGGAAATACGGTGAGATGGGTCCTGTATAGGAGAATGGGGTGAACTTTGGGGCTGAAGAGTCCAAGGCACATCTCAATGCCTCTCACTGGCTGCAGGGTGTGGAATGGTATGAGCATTACAGGTGAGAATCCCAAGTCAAACCCCTGATACCTGTCAATCTCTACGCAGTGGGGCGTTATGGTCAGAAACCCTAATGCATGGTGATTCGTTGGCATTTTTCACTCCGTTGCAACATGGTTTTGTTACGTTATGAACAGTGGCAATATCAGTTTGTTAGCCAAAGCTGATTTCGCAGACAGCTTATTACGCATTTGGCACCACAGGTGCGAAACACATTTTAACAGGATGTGAAAATGACAGCAGTACTGTTCATGGGAGGTGCAAAACGCTCAATGTTGAAAATTTGGTGCGAAAATATTAAAAAACTGGTGAAGTCACGAGCGTGCATAGAAAATGCGCAACGCACATCCATAATGCAGTTAGTTTGGGAATTTTTTACAGCAGATTGTCAACACAGGGATTTTGAAACCTCCACTCATGAACAGTGTCACTGTGATTTTCTTAATCTGCCCCGAGCAGTGATTTCCCACAGCGACCACGCATTTCTGCACTGGAAGTGCGAAAACACATTTCGGCCATGGTGTAAAAAATGACAGCTGTACTGTTCATAAGGAAGAAGAAATGTGGAGAAATGCCAGTGGTGAAAATCTGGACTGAAAATATTAGAAATCCATGAACTTACAAGGGTGCGTGGAAACTGCGCAATGGTCGCTCGTAACACAGTCATTTTATTGACTTTTTTCACCAAATTTTTAACATAGCCATTTTAAGACCTCTGCTCGTGAACAGTGTCACTGTAATTTTCTTAATCTGTCCTAACATTGATTTTGTACACCGATCATGCCATTGTGACTACGGTGGAAGCACGCTTTAAGTAGAAGTGAAAATGACATTGTACTGCTCATAAGGAGGTGTGGTAAATGGCAATGTTGAAAATCTGGAGTGAAAATATTGAAAATTCGCAAACTTACGAGCGTGCATAGGAACAGCGTAACACATGCTCGTAAAACAGTCACTTTTGGGAATTTTTTCACCAAATTTTTAACATAGCCATTTTAACTCCACTACTCATGAGCAGCATCACTGTGATTTTCTTAATCTGTCCTGAACATTGATTTCGTACACCGACTGCCCCATTGTGCACTACATGGGCGGAAACACGTTTTGGGCAAGAAGTGAAAAATGACAGCTATACTGCTCATAAGGAGGAGTGGTAAAATGGCAATGTTGAAAATCTGGAGTGAACATATTGAAAATTTGCGAACTTACGATGCGTCAAGAACAGCGCAATGCATGCTCATAAAACAGTAATTTTGGGAATATTTCACCAAATTTTCAACATAGGGTTTTAGGGGCTACCTCACGAACTGTGACATTGTTGTTTAGTAAATCAGTCCCAAAAGTGGTTCGCAGTGGACGCAAAATCACCTGCACGCCGATTAACCAAATGACAGTGACAAAATTCATGAGGTGGGGTCCCAAAAACCCCATGTTGAAAATTTGGTGAAAAATTCCCAAAATGCCTGAGATATGCATCAAAGTTGAAAAACCCTATTTATTCCATTATACAGCTTACCAGCATTTCTTCAGTTCACGATCGGCTTTGAAGAGTGCAGGCGTGTTCCCGTCCACCGAAGATACGTCGCGCCAGACTCCGGAGGTAAGTATGGGGTGAGGTGGGAGGCAGGGTGCGAAGAGGGTGGGGCGCGGGTGTGGGAGGCAGGGTCAGGACAGTCAGCAAGGGAAGGTTTTTTCTTTCAGGTTTTTTTTTCCCCTTGGACGACGCGGGACTTGTGCCACACTGGGTTGGGCTCCCAGCGTGGCAGCTGGAAGGCTGTTTTGGGAGCAGTGGAGCCGATAGGGGATTGGGAACCCCGTCAGCCATACGGACTGTTGTCACACTGGGGTGGCTCCTAGTGTGGCACCTGGTAGTCTCTTGGGGGGGGAACAGTGGAGCCAACGGGGGATTGGGCACCCCGTCGGCCCATACAGACTGTTGCCATGCTGGTGGGCTCCCAGCGTGACACCTGGAACTCTGTTGGGGGGGAGCACAGCAGAGCTGATGGAGGATTGGGTACCCCCTTCAGCCATACAGTGTGTGCGTGGGGGGTGGGAGCATGAGCACGCAATATGTGTGTGGGTGGGTGTGTGTGTGTGGGAGGAGCACATGAGCACGCAATATCTTATCGCTGCTCACTGAAGCATAGCTCTCCCTTTAAACTGTATGGCACTGCATTTTCAACTCCTGTTGTAGCCAACTGCAGCATTCATTGGCGAACTGTGGCCGTGCCTGCAAACACATTGACTGAATTGGAAGACAGGGTGCCACACCTCCAAAAACTCGGATGATGGCACTGTGTTTCTTGCACATGCATGCAAGCAAACGTAAAAACATAAAAATAAGGAACACTTGGTCCCAGATATTCAGACTGAGCCAGGCTGTGGCGCAAGCCTGGGTGCACCACAACTTGGCTGCGCAGGGGTGTTGACTGGGCGATATTCAATGGAGCTGCACCATGGCACAGCATCCTTGAATATCGCACCCTGGCCACCTGCAGTGTGCATGGCGCAGTGGTACTAGTGGAGCAGGGGGATATGCTAGTGCAAGTTCCATTGTGTTATGTGCAACAACCACGATATTCAAAAGTGCACATGCAAATGGGGCCATAATGTATGCAAGGCACAAATGGGGCCATTTGCATGTCATTATGGCCCCATTTGCATGCAGGTGCGCCGATCCCCGGCGACTTGCACCTGGCACCCTGCCAGACAGCAGCCGTCGGGGACCGACGCCCCCTGCACAGCACAGCAATGTGCCCCACTGCCCGATCATGGGCATATGTTGAGTGAAATAAATGTCCAATATCCCTGGTGGTCCAGTGGACCGCTCGCAGCACGATCGTGGGCTTAAGTATAATAAAAAGAACGTCCAATATCTCTGGTGGTCCAGTGGACCACTTGCAATAATCGCGAGGCTTAAGTGTAAAAAAGCATGTCAATATCCTGGTAGTCCAGTGGACGCTCGCAGCCCGATCGTGGGCTTAAGTATAATAAAAGCATGTCCAGTATCCTGGTGGTCAGTGGACCACTGGCAGCCAATCGCGGGCATATGTTTAAAAATAGCGTCCAATATCCCTGGTGCCAGCGGTACCCCCACCGCCCACTGGCCCCACCGCCCGCTCCCCGGTCAGCAGCGGGCGACAGCACCATCTGCCTGCCACCCGCCGCCCACCAACTGACATCGTAGGTAGGGCTGTCATGATGGTCCACAGCATGAGCCAATGGGCGTGCGCATACCCGTGCTACAGATTTCAGATATGTAGAATAGCTCAATTGCATATCTGACTGTATCAATCTGATGCAGACTGCTGCGCCCCATTGGCTCATCTAATGGACAATAAGCGTCAACACACTAACTACAATCGGCCGAAGCCAGCGGCGTAGCGGGTAGTGCTGCTACCCGCTGACCGGGGAAAAGTAGTGGTAGGAGCTCAATGGCAAGTGAAAGTACCGCTGAACCCAGAATGATGAACGTTATTAAACACTATGCCCGATCAGAACTACCAATGATCACTGACACCAGGGAATATTGAATGCTTTATTATACTCGTAAGCCAGCGATCAAGCTGCCGCGAGCCTCAACTGGACCACTGAGAATAGAACGTACTTATTTAAACAGAGATGTCTGCGATCGGGCTGACAGTGGTCCACTGGACCACCAGGGAGATAGGACGTTATTAATTTTAACAGATGCCCGTGATCGGGCATTGGGGGGTGCCAACATGGAGGTGCAGCCAGAGCTCGGGTGGCCACCCACAGGTGGCAGCTGCCATGTTGCACCCTGCAATACGACAGCTCACCTGTGGGTGGCCAGCCATTGTTCCTTTTTTTTTGGCTCACCTGTGTGCAGTGCAAGTAGGGGTTGTACATGCATGGACTCAGCACATCCCGGGCTGAATATCGGGATGTGCGGAGTATGCATGGGCATGCCCGCCCTACCTGCGCTGCATACATTACTGATGCACTATGGTGCATCGGGATTTGTGCCAGGCACAATCCCCATTTGAATATCGCACCGGGGCGCATCAGTGAGTTGCGCATGACACAACCCTTTTGAATATCCGGGCCTTGAAGTACAAGGATCCAACATTTTAACAGTCTGAAATTCTATGAACTTCTGGATGAAATATTGTTATTCCCCTTAATGGGGTAGCTTATGAACTGAATGACTCTTTAGATAGTGCCAATCAGAATATTTTTCTAACATTTTTAAATGCTGTATTGATTATTAATTCTAAGAGCTAAAAATGATTCTGTAGTCACTTTAATGTCCCACCATGTTCACTCAATAGTGCTTCACTTTAATATGACTCAAATCATTTGTATGTTTCCCTGGTTTCTACAGTAACTATTGGGCTGTTTTTTATTTTATTTATTTATTTAGTTTTTGTTGACCAGGAAAGCAGGACTAGACAATTCTGCTTATTTTCAGCCTCATCCTGAGGAAGGGAGATACAGATGAATGGCAACTGACATTGAACCAGATTAAGCTGTTAGTGGTATTTTGACTGAATGGGGGAAATTTGGCCAGAACACAGGGAAAATTCCCCTACTCACTGGTAGGGGGAACTACTGTTGCTGTGATGGAAGACTCCAGTCCTGGAGTTGCTACGGTGGAGGCAGATTGTGTACCTACTGTGTACTTGGGTGCTGTCGACACCCACATGGGATCTACAGAAAAAGAACACGTGGATATCTTCCTGGATGCCTCCGGGGACCTGAGTATGGAAATGGATCAACATCGTGAGGAACCAGGGTTGGGCAGTAGTATTGCCTCTGAATTATCGCTCGCAGAGAAGCGAACTATTCTCCAACAGGAACTTCTCAGCGTTGAAGAACAGCTTGCAGCAAAGACTTATCCTTCTGACGAGGAGAAAAAATGGAAACATTCTCCAGATGGCTTGCCTGGGTCTGGAGTGGAGACTACTAGTAAAGTTTCTGTCTCTCATACTGAACTGGCAACACATGCCTCTATTGCGATGCCCCAAAACACAGAAGCAGTCTTGGCACAGCAAAATGATGCTGGTAGCCGGACACCGGAACGTGCACTGCAGGGGCTGGATGGCGACAAAACACAGCCAAAACATGGGTTCCTGATCCACAGGACACTGATTCCCAGCTTGAAACCAACACAGAAAGGATCTCTACTGATACAATCTTTCGGGGAGAAGGAGTTCCCTCCTCAGTTAGGACTACCGACGATCAGCCACCAGGAACGGTGTCAGGAACACTTTATTTTTCCCCTTTAACCCAAGCTCAACCTGAGCCTGAGACTGTCCACACTAAAACCACAGACCCTCAACTTGATGCTGAGGATGAGGAAGTGCTGCATGAAGAAACTCCTCAATCTGATAAAAACTCCCATATACGCCAGTTTATTCAGGAAGCCTGTAGAGCTGGCCAAACACTGCAATGCTGTCCGCTTGCAGTATTTAGGAGGCATGGAAACCCCTCTGGATCATTTTTATCTGGGTAAAACTCTTTTGAAACAATCCCTGGGGTTTACACCTGCAGACATGTATGCTCTGATACACGCTCCAGGGGAGTCTACATTTGATGTAAATTTTCGGACCACAGACCTACTGGAAAGATTCTGGGGGAAATTTATGACTTTAAAAGCAAACCCATTGTGGTCCCCCTTCCAAGTTATACCCCTTACTAAACAGTCTTTTCAAGTTATGGTGTTATTCCGTAATAAGGGTGTCAACATAGTGGATAGCCTCTATTGGTTGGAAAAAAAATGTTCCCTGCAGGGTATGCCTGAACCCATCCTAGGCAGTGAAGGGTTTTGTAATGGTGGCTGGAGGATAAAGATCAAACTACTATATAAGGGAAATGACTTGAAGCACCTCCCAAACTGTGTTTTTATTGGTAGAGATAAGGGCTTCATTTTCTACCCTGGACAGCCCTGCAAATGTTTTAAATGCGATTCAGCACGACATATTAGCCCCCAATTGTGAAAGGCTTAAATGAACCCAATGTGGGGAGGTGGGGCACTCTGGTTTCCATTGTTGTAATGCACAAAGGTGTAACCATTGCGAAGAAGAAAGATACTCTTTTGCGGACTGTCCATGAGTCTCTCACAGCACAGAAGATGAAAATTACAGGGTGCAAGACTTTTACATTCAAAAAACCAAATCAGCATCTGGGTTTAGACCTTCAGAGCCTGCTCCTGCTGGCAGGCCCCTGCCACCACCTTGTGCTCCAGGGTCTTCTGCGGCTCCCTCATCAGAGACCCAAAGTGTACCTCCACAGTCTTCACCTGTAATTACTCCCAGCCTGATACAATGGCTACCTGATGCTGCGATTATGGCCACCCCCCCACCTCCACCTGTTGCAGGGGACAAACTTCAAGACTTCTAGCCCATTCCTTCTAAGAGGAAGGGGAAAGCTGTAAAGGGAGGGCTCCATCCCCCCGCTGAATCTGTACCATTAGCTAACCCTTTCTCTAGATTGCAAAACAGGGTTTCTGAGAAAGACAGGGACTCTGATACTGCGTCTTGGGCCTCTTCCCAAGCTGATGGTCATTCCGACAATGAAAAGCAGGATATTCCTGATACTATCCCAGCTAGAACTAAGAAAAGAAGGATGGGTATTAGAGCTACGTCTCAGAAAGTACCTTGAAGTTGGTTTTTGCTTTTTTGCTTCTCATGCGGCACTACAACATTAGGATAGCCTCTTTGAATACCAACAGCATTCTTTCAGAGAAAAAGAGGCTAGCTACCTTTTCACTTTTTTCTGCTTTTGCCTATGATGTCGTTTTCTTACAAGATACTAGATTGTCACTAGCTAATCATATTATAGCTGCCAGTAATGCACGGGTTCGGGTTCCAGTTTTTGGTCAGGAGGGCAGGATACCTGCAGTGGAGTAGGAATTTGTTTCATGGAGCATGATATTTCGGTTAGCCATTTAGTGGAAATTGAGCCTGGAAAGGCATTACTTTTAGATGTGACATTTCAAGGCATCGATTTCAGGTTATTTGACATATATGCTCCACAATTGAAATCTGCAAGGATTGAGCTTTTACAGAAAATCTTGCCTTTTCTTTATACCTCCAGAAACATTCTTTTTGGGGAGGACTTTAATATCAGCCGCTTTATTCAAGATCGAGGCTTAAACATGTCAAAAATGTATTGCGACTCTTCCTATTTAAATTATGTTTTACAGATTACGGGCTTAGTAGATATTTTTGAGAATATCAGCCCAGCCCCACGTCCTTATTTTAGGGGCACTGTCTCCACCAGGATTGAGTTTTGGTTTGTTTCTCCTACACTCCCTATTAGATACACTGGAGTAGTTCCAGTAGCCACTTCTGACCATTGTTTAATTACTGCCACTATTTTGGACTTTGCAGGTACCTCCAGAGGGAGGGGTTATTGGCGTTTAAACCTGGGCCTTTTGAATAATCTGGAAATTTTATGGGGCTTTAATTATTTAATTGAATCTAGACAATCTTTTTCCTCTGTGACTCCCTAGATAGTTGGTGGGAGGACAGCAAACAATATTTTCAAGATTATCTACAACTAATGGGACAATTGAATGGTAAACATCAGAAGGACAAATATTTTGACCTTCGTAATCAGTTGCTTATGTTGTTACAAGAGAATGGAGAATCCTTTGCTGACCAGATTAAGGACATTAAAGACCAAGTGGTAGAAATACAATATAACAGACTAAAAACTCTAGAAATTGAACAACATTTTGGCCAACAGGGGGCACAAGCTAGTGCTAACCCCTTTGATACCTGTAACAAAAAGAGGCAAAATAGAACCATTTCTTATATAACGTCATTAACGGGGATTGAGGTTCACTATAAGGAAGAAATTCTTGCTGAAATGGAACATTATGTTACTACAAAATTCCAATCAGCCTCTATCTCTGAGATTGAAGTCGAGAAGTGGTTAACCTCTTGTAGTCAACCACAAATTCCAGGTTATTTTACAAGTTCTTTAACAGCTGCTATTACTGAATTAGAACTTTACAATGTGGTTAAGACACTATGAAGTGGGACAGCCCCAGGCCTGGATTGCCTCCCTTGTGAATTTTATCAGCATATCTTTTCAAAATTAGCTAAAGAATTGACACTGATGTACTCATACTTTTTACATGCTAATGTGCTTCCGGATAGTAAGTACGAGGGTCTTATTTTTCTGTATAAATCAGGAGAGCGAGGTTCATTTGATAACTGGAGACCTAGTACCCTTTTAAATGTAGATTGTAAAATGTTAGGAAAGATATTGATTAATAGGTTATCAATGTTTTTGCATAGCATAATCTTCCCCTACCAATTTTGTGCGGTACCTGACCGTAAAATTCATGATGCTTTAATACTTATTAGGGAGATATTGGAAAAAGGGTATAATGGAGAACTACTGGGTTTACTGCTTTGTCTTGACCAAGCTAAAGCTTTTGATAAGGTTAGCCATGCATACTTATGGTTATGTTTAAAAGCATATGGGTTTTCTGAAACCTTTATAACTTGGATAAGAGTATATTATCTCAAGACGGTTGTACGACCCTTGCCTGGTTGCCTGGGGAAACATTGTCCTGTGTATAGAGGCATTAAAATATGGTAATTGTCCAGCACAGCCAACCTCGGTACAAAAAAAAGAGAGCATTCTTTCAGGGAGGAGCTATGACCAGTCACAAGGGCTCAATTCCACACAACCAGATTGGTCAAAAAGCCCACTCACCCAATATATGAATTTCAAAATAATCTTTATTCAACAATATAATAAATCCATTTCTCATATGATACAGGACAAAATAGTAGATGTTTCGGACAAAATCCATCCTCAGTGCTGTACTGTATCTTAATTGGAAAAAATGAAAAAGATTTCATTTATAATATTTTAATTTATCTGTATAAAACAGTCATTGAAAAAGCTAGAAAATGACTGGTCACCCTCACCTAAATGATGCATCTAATATATTAGGTTTATTTCTATATGTATATACCTGATTGTTTTTATAGCCATATAGGTCTCTTAAATTTTTGTAATTTGGTAGCTCGTAATTCTTCTTCAAATTCCATGAGATGCACATTCACTTTGTCAAGATATTCTTTCAGTTCCTCTATACTGTATGTGGTTTTTACCTCCCTATCATAGCGAGTTATATCTGTTTAAACATTTGTTAGTTCTCTAGTTATTACTCAATTATTAGAAAAATAAAATCTTTGGAGCATGTATTGCATACTCCATCCCATTTAACATCTAATTCTGTATCAATATATCCTAAATTTGCCTCAACAAAAATACGCAGGCCCCTGGGTATGCGTTTTGGTTTGAGGTATTGTATTAGTGTGAGAGCATGCCATTCAAGTTTTATTTGTTTTTGCTTTAAATATTCATATTGATTAGCAATGGAACAAGTAGAGGTTTGACCTCCAAATTCCCTATTACTTTTAAAACCACTAAGAATTCTTTGTTCATCTGTATCTGACAAAGAGAATGGAGGTGACAGTTTGTCAATGACTTTATCTAATTCATCAAAATTCAACATTGTAGAAGGTAGAGAGCTATAAACGGTAGTGTCCAAAAATGTCAGAGGCAACACTGATCCAAAATAGTTGTAAAAAGTGCAAATGTAAAGTTCAATATAGTAAAAAGTCCAACTGGAAAGTTCAATATGTTGTAAGAGAACCAGTCTTCCTCTTTCTATTTGATATGGGGAAAAGAATGAGTATTTAGACAGCTTTAAGTAATACTTTATTTCATATTAACAGCTAGCAAGCTGCAAGTGTAAAGAGAAAAAGAAAAAGTAGAATTGTACATAAAGTAAGGAGGGTGTATGAGGCAAGTTGAATTTGTGTTTACAAGTAGAACTGATGTTATTTGGCTGGGAGCATTCTTACACCTAAAAATATTTTTTATCCCCAGCTTTAGAAAGAAGTTTGGTATAAATAACAAGGAGAAGAACGTAAAAAAAACTATATTAGATGCACCATTTAGGTGAGAGTGACCAGTCACTTTGTAGCTTTTTCACTGTCTTTTTTATACAGATAAAAAATGTAAATATTATAAATGAAATCTTTTTTTATTTTTTCCAGTTAAGATACAGTACAGCACTGAGGAAGGATTTTGTCCGAAACATCTGCTATTTTGTCCTGTATCATATGAGAAATTGATTTATTACATTGTTGAGTAAAGATTATTTTAGAATTCATATGTAACCCCTAGGTGGCACTATCCCAAGGCTGGTAGCAGGTTAAGGGGCCTGAGTTCTGAAATGGGTGCCTCCACCCGGAGGTCAGGGTTGATAGTGGTCAAGCTAACCTGGGCACAGCCCTCCGGGACACTGTAACCTCTCTCTTTCCCCTCTAGTGGCCTGAACACTGTACAATAATCACTTTCACAACACCCCTGGTACACCACACAAGTACCCACACCGTTTGCACTTACCACCAGGGCTAGTTCCTCTGGCTCGACCCTGGGGAGCCCCTGTAAAACAAGGTTAAGCACAGCAAATAGCAACTGTACAGTACTTTGAGCACAAACTGGAACCACAGTCAGATTACATGCAGAAAAAGTTAGACCTGATTTATTCAGGGGACTTGAACAAGGAAGGGGCAGAATCAGGTTAATTAGCTTAAAGGTTATATCAGTCAAGCAGTTATGCATGCGCTTTGAGTCCCCCCACACAGTTCACCTCTGGGTGCCCAGGTAGAGAAGAGATGGGCTAGCCAGGACAGTTGCTCGGGGTTGCAGCTGGTTGGGGCCCTGTGATGGAAAACACAACATGCACAGAACACAATATTTGTAATCCGGAGCCAAAGGGCTCAGTTCGTAAAGGAAACGAAACAACAAGACAATCTGATGACACACTCAGATTAAGCTGTTGTTGTAGGGAGCTACCCTGGTATTTACTCATGATACCCAAGACTGGACACAGACTGGACGAAAATCGAGACTGCAGGTGGTTGATCTGGAATGCCAGGAGAAGCAGGGCCCACACAAGTTGCAGAGGCGTCGTTCCAGTTCAAGCGTGGAGCAGGGGGCTGATCCCCAGGCAGGTCTCTTGTCGATGGCTTCTCTGTGCAGTGGGTAGTCTGGCTGGGCCAGTCTGGCAAGGCCCAGACTGCATGGAGACAAGTTCAGAAGCAGTCCGTTTTGGGCTGGATACAGCTTCCAGCAAGCAGAACACAGTTCACACAGTGGGGAACTAACTCACAACCCACTAGCAGCTCATAGCACATTTACACGTACGGGAATTCTGCTGTACCAGGCAAAGCGCTCCCCGGGCACAATCTCAAAGTCTCTGCACACACCGGTAGCTTAGGGGTTGCTGGAACTCCTGACAGGCCGATCGCATTCAGCAGAAATATTCGGTCTTCTTCAGGTTGAGCCTGGCCCACTTCAGTAGCTTACTTTAGTCACACAAACTTGGATTTAGTCCAAAATAATTCTCTTCTCTTCTCTCTCTCTCTCAGGAGCAGCACACCGGCATGCAGGCCAAAAACTTGGCCTTTTCAGAGTTCTCCCATGCGAATCCACTCAGGATTGCTGCTCAGAAACACTTCAGCACCTTCTTGTTCAGCTTCCAGCTTAGTTCTAACTGAAAACTACAAGCAGTCCGGGACATCCCCAAGATCCAAAAGATTTGGTTGGCTGATTTGGCTGTCAGTCAAAGCAAGAGCTCCCCCTTCAGTTGCAAAAAAGGTGCAAAAAAATAAAAAAAAGCTCCAAACTAAAGTTCCTACAGATTTTGAATTCAGACAGCTCCTGTAGTCCGGCTACATTTTGGGTCCCACCAGTACTGTTTGGTCCAATTTGCAGTCCAGGACCAAGATAGTGGAGACAAACAAAACAGTCCTTGCTACAAATAAAGCAGGTTAGACAAACTACATTATCATTATCACTCTAAATGATTTTCAGTAAATAGTTACATCTTTCAACAGAGCTCTCTCTCAGATTACTTAGGCTACAATTAGGCAGCTCTTAAAGAGAAAGTACACAGAGGCTATACAAGCTCTGGTAATCACATTTAAACTGCTAAAACGCAGGACACCAGCCTGGCAGTGAGCATTTAGGCAAGCTCAAGGAAGACTTTTTGGAAACCCCCATTTGTAGGGGGGTTACACCCTTCCCTGCCTGGGAAAACTTGGTGTCCGTGTCAAGTCTGTACCATCATAACATTGAAAATGCAACATATACATGATATTAATACCATTAGCATGCTATACAAGTATTATCTGATTAATCAACTGGCATAACTTGTCACGTTACTATACATTTCAATGTACTCCACTATATAATTTCCATTCTGACAATACATTATGCATATTTCATACAGGTAAATTGAACATTACTATACAGAATCATGTAATAACTTCTTATACTCTAAACAATGCAAGAGGGGGCCCTTCCCTATCAGCTAACTTGGGGCTGGATGGGGCAGGGGCACCATGGTGAGAGGGCAGGACAAGTAACCTGGAATGGGCCATCAAGCTCAATTTGGGCAGTGAGCTCTGAGAGACATAAACACCTTTGTGGACTACATTGAGTGGCAAATCCACTGGCCTCCCAGGGGAATCGTAACTGAAGTGCACCACTGGCTTGACAGCTCTGCCAGTCTTTCTGGGGAGAACAACCACAGTCTCTGTACTTTCAGCAATGATCATGGAGCTTTCATCACTTTTGAGGGGTGCCTCTGCATGAAGGGGAATGTCCAAGCTGGGAGCACTGTCAGCCACTTGCTCTGTAGTCTCTGCTTCTACAACACTTGGTTAATTTTGAAGACACTCTGGCACTGAAGGGGGTTGTCAGCACTCTCATAGTGTTCCTCAAGTTCTGGCATGTCACCAGAAAGATTCATACCATCAGCTTCTCCTTCAGGCAAATCATACAAAGACTCAGCATCCTCAGATGTGATACTTTGCACTTCACTTTCAGGGAGCATTGGCTCCAAGGATGATGCCGGGGCATTAGGCAGTCCAGAAGGCCCAGCTTCATCCCCATAATTCAACACAGGATTTCCACAAAACAACTGACTCAGTTCATATGAGGGGTAATAGGCATTATCACACTCACTGTCATCCGAGTTACACTGGCAGTTACTATCATTCTGGGCCTGCTGCGGGGAAAATCTTAAATAGGTAACCATGGGGGCAGGCTGACTCTGTTTCTTTCTTGCAGCAGTACGAGTCACTGGTCCAGGGGAATCAATCTCGGTGGGTTCAGCCTCAATTATAACTTGTCCAATAGGTAGCAAGTGGTTACAGTGCATGGTCTTGACAGCTTTGGAGTTTTCTCTGGGTGCACTTTGTACACTGGCAAATCATCCAGCTTTCCAACTACGATATGAGGAAGATGGTGCCATCAATCAGCAATTTTGTGTTTACCATGCCGTCCTAAATTTTGTAACAACACATGGTCTCCAGGCCTAAGCTCTTGAGCCTTTACTTTTCTATCATGTCTCTCTTTGTTGGCTAGATTTCTTTTGGCGGCCATTGTCTGGGCCAGTTGATAGGCATTGTTCAATTGAGCTTTAAGTTTTTGTACATATTGCAGGTAATCTTCAGCTCGGACCCCATCGGGAGAAACCCCAAAACAGACATCAACCGGCAGCCGGGCTTCTCTCCCGAACATGAGGCGGTAGGGAGAGAACCCGGTAGCATCATTCTTTGTGCAATTATATGCGTGTACCAAGGTGCTAATCTGCTGGCTCCATTTGTGCTTATCTTTTGGGTGGAGGGTGCCTAGCATGTCTAGTAGGGTGCAGATAAAGCGGTCAGGTTGAGGATCCCTCTGCGGGTGATAAGGGGTGGTTCTTGACTTTCGCACCCCCCATAGAGAGAGCATTTCTTTGATTAGCTGACTCTCAAAGTCCCGGCCCTGATCAGAGTGAATTCACTCGGGGTCACCATAGTGGATGAAGAAATTTTCCACTAGTACCTTGGCCACAGTAGATGCTTTTTGATCTTTGGTGGGAAAAGCTTGTGCATACCGTGTGAAATGGTCCGTAACCACTAACACATTGCCAATGTTTCGCTGATCTGGCTCTAAACTCAAGAAGTCTATGCAGACTAGTTCCATTGTGGTGCTGATAATAATGTTGACAAGGGGGGCAGCCCTCTGAGGCAGGGCTTTTCTCTGCAGGCAGCGACTACAAGTCCTTACATGGTGCTCAACATCAGCCCCCATCTTGGGCCAGTAGAATCGAGTTCCTACTAGGTCAAGGGTCCGGTCTATACCGAGGTGGCCCATATGATTGTGCAAGAACCTCAGTACCAAATCTTTGAAGGCCCTGGGCAGGACCAATTGTTGCTTATCTATTTGGCCACCCTGATCTACAGTCTTTCTATGCAACAACTGATTAAGCAGCTTCAACCTGGGGCCTTCTTTAAACAATAAAGCGGTTCTCAGATCAGAGGAACGCAACTTGGACACATATTTTCCTGCACGAAGGGTGTCAAGCACTGGCTGAATCGTAGGATCTCCGGATTGAGCCCATTGAATGCTGTCATTGCCAAACTGAGGTAGTGCACTAATATCTAGAGCAGAGAAGTGGCAATATGCAGCCGATGTGCAGGTGTCAGAGGGGCCCAAGCAATCTACTAAGCAGTCCGCTGTGTCCGTAGACATCTGTTAATTTCTATCAAAATTCTGGCACAATGCTCGGATGCCAGGTTCAGACAGCCTGACCCAGTCGCTCTTGGAAATGGGCCTCCGAGATAGGGCGTCAGCATCAATATGATTCAGGCCTGGTCTGTATTCGACAGCATAATCATATGTTGACAATGCAGAAAGCCACCGGTGCCCCATGGCGTCTAACTTAGCTGAAGTCTGTACATAGGTCAATGGGTTATTGTCAGTCCTCACCAATAGTTTTGCTCCATAGAGGTAATCATGAAACTGGTTGACAATGGCCCATTTTAACACAAGGAACTCCAACTTGTGCACAGGGTAGTTTCGCTCTGATGGGGTCAAGCTCCTACTGGCGAATGCCACTGGTCTCAAACCATCCTCATGGTCTTGATACAGTACAGCTCCTAGACCCTGCAGACTGGCATTAGTATACAGCACATAGGGTTTGGTGGGATCAGCATAAGCAAGGATGGGGCATGGGTGAGCTGGTATATGACTTTGTGGAAAGCTACTTCACAGTCAGGCATCCAACAAGACCCGAAAAGTTCACCTGGGTGGAAATATGCTTTGTCTGGTTCTCTGATGGACCCTTTTTTGTATTTCCGATTGGTAGGAGGGTAACCCTGGGTACGATTCAAGAGTGGCCGAATCACTCTCTTTGGAATAGTCCTTTATGAACCGCAGTAGCCACAGAATCCAGGAAATGTTGTAGTTCTTTCAAATTGTGGGCTGAGGCCAAGTAGTCAAGGCTTCAACTTTACTAGGATCAGTCTATATCCCCTCTGTAGACACTATGTGCCCCACATACTTCACAGAGGTTTGGAAAAACTGACACTTGTCGATGGACAGCTTGAGGCCGAATTCTTCTAGTCAGTCTAGTACTTTGAGCAGTCGATTCTCATGTTCCTCTAGGGAGCTCCCAAACACAATGATATCGTCCAAGTACACCAGGCATTCCAGCAAATTCATGTCTCCCACTGCTCGTTCCATCAGTCACTGGAAGGTGGCTGGGGCACCCACTATCCCCTTTAGCATTCTCAGGAATTCGTAGAACCCCAAAGGACAGATGAAGGCTGTCTTCTCATGGTCCTCCGGAGCCATCGGAATCTGGTAATATCCACTGCGAAGATCTAACACTGAGAACCATTTGCTCCCATTCAAACAATCCAGAGCATCTTGTATACGGGCATGGTGTATTGATTGGGGATGGTCCACAGATTCTGAGTTCGATAATCAACACACATTCTCACAGATCAGTTCTTCTTATGCACAACCACAATGGGAGAAGCATATGGGCTCCTGGATTCTTGTATCACACCAGCCACAGGCATTTCCTGCAAGTGTCTTCTCACATCGTCTATGTCTGCAGGGGCTAGGCGTCGAGACCTCTCTCGAAATGGCCATTCATCGTGCAGGCGTATGTGATGCTCCGCACTCTGGACATATCCCACGTCCCATTCCTTCAACAAAAACATTTGATCTCTCTGGGCAAGTTTCTGGCTAATTCTAGTCTTCCATTCAGCTGGCAACGGGGAGTCACCAAAATCAAACAAGTCAGGAGTCACTCTATCTGTCTTGCCAGGGTGCTTGTGGCTGGACAACACTGCAGTATCTGCACAGTGCACCGTAGCTAGGGTGCATCCTCTGTTTACCCGGATCTCCCGATCTGACACATTATGAATCTGGACCATCACTCATCATGCATAGGCATGAGCACGAGCTGGCAAGATCCTGGGCTTAACCAATAATCCTTCCGGCAATTTTCCATCGTCTGGCACATCCAACATCAGTATTTTGTTCTTGACATCTTTGCGGAGGCAGACTTCCCATTGAACTGTACACTGGGTGTTAGGGGCCAGTACCATTGAATCGGGATCCTTCTTCCACACGACCCCTACCGGGTCATCCTGGTCCACTCCCTTGGGGTTCTGTTGCAAATCATAGGCCCTCGTGATCAGAGCGGGAATTCTTAGGGCCCACCCAATCCATCGCCCTTGTTTCTTGTGACAGAGTTGTGCCAGTCTCCCAAACAAATGAGCATTGGTCCCAATTAACAGGGGAATCCTATCATACAGTCCAGTAGGGGGACATACTAAGGCCAGTGTCTCGACTTGCTCCTCTACACCAGTTACAGCTGCAGGAAATAACAGCCAGAGGCGGACATATCCTAGGAAGGGATAAGACTTGTCGCTCAGCCCCCACACATGTAGGCCTTCCAGGGATTGTAAGGGCACAGCAGATAAGTGTTTGTCATACCAGTCCTTAAATACGATGGTCACTTGCAAGCCACTGTCCAGCACAGCCTGAGTAGGAATACCATTCACAGCCACCGTAGTCTCTATTGAAGGGCCCACTATTTTGGACCAGTCTGAAGGGACAGCAGCAGGGGCCTGGAGAGAAGATTTAGCCACATAGGGATTTGAGTTACAACTTCTTGAACCCTCACTGTGGTCATTTTGGGTATTCCATGACCGCTGATTCATTCTCCGAAGCTCTCCTTGTAGCCTGTATACAACTTTTTCTAGGTCTTTTGTGGACTGGCATTCTCTCTTCATGTGCCCATCCTTCCCACAATTACGGCAAAATATGTTTTTTGGGATTTGGGGTGGCCGAGGCATCACACTGGGAGCTGGGGCGGTGGTACTACCAACTGAAAACCTTGGTGCCATCTCTGTCTGCTGTGTGATGAACATTTGGAGACATCTCATCAATTCTCTTACTTCCATAGTCAAGGCATCGAGTTTCGAGCTGCTGTCAGCAGGAGATGCCTGGGTGGACACCCCCACCCCCATAGCAGATGCAGTTGGATAAGTGACGGTGCCTGTACTTGCAGGAGCAGTCTTCATAAAGAGACTGTTTTTTGTTTCCCTGAACTCCTGCAGCAGTTCATCCCATGGTGGCACACCCTCATTGGTCCCCACTTCGGAAGGGCCTTCAGATGCCGTGATCACTTGGGCTGCGCTCACCCTAGAATTACAATCACCCTCTTCATCTTCAACCTCCCGGAGTTCTTTTATCAAGTCACAATAGCCCTGTGGGTTACCCCTTCTATCTGGAAGGCTTAATTGAAGAAGCTGCAATTTAGAATGTTTTGCATGTTGCAGTATGTGCCCCAACCTCACATGGTTTAAGTCACTGGCGGCTACCGCACCTTTTCCGTAAGCCTTTTGCAGCACTCTTTCCAGACGAGTAACATATGCAGACAAACTTTCCCCTGGCCATTGTTTTGTACCTCGAAATTTCCACATCAAGTTCTCCCCTGACTCAATGCACCCAAAATTGCCTTCAAGTGTAGATAGGTTCTTCTGGGCAGATGCATCAGAGTTTGTGGACCTCAGAAATGTAATGGCCTCTAGGGCGGGACCCCTCAAACTTTCTATGATCCTTTTCCATTTCTCAGCCTCCGCACACTGCCATTCAGGTACCAAAGGGGCAACACAATCTATCCAGGTCTCCCAATCATCCTCCCCTTGGGGGATGGGGAGGGTGTCGGAGAAGATTCTCAACCTTCGGTAAGAGTCATGACTAATGACAGGTACAGACATAGGAGCCAGCATTGGCACAGGCACAGGAGGGGCAATAATGGGTGCTGGAGCAGGAGGGGGTGTTGGGGGAGGTGGCAGGAATAGTTTCTTTAAGTCCTCCACAGTTTTCCCTTCCTCCAGCAACAACTTAGCAAATTTCTCCTCAAAAGTCTCAGATAGTGGGGGGGGGACTCATTCTCCCCAGGGTCTTTACTGTCTTTAGTTATCACTCTCCAGGCAGTGAGGGCTCCTTCGGGGATGATAGTCTGTGGCACTTTGGAACTGTCTACTGGGTCCTTACACTCTACTAACACCATGAAACTTTGTGCGAGCAGATTAGCCTGTTGACCCACCACCACAGGGTTTTGTAAACTTTCAACCTTGGGAAGTACTCCCTCTACAGTGTCCTTATTGGTACCCAGGGGAATATCCAGGATAAGTATAGCATTTTGGGGGTCGATCTCCTGCCCAGTACACCACCCCACCAACTGGTGTACAACCACTTCTGTTGGGGTAGCCATTTATGTGTGATAGTATTTTGTAGTTTCGGCCACTAGAAGGCACAAAATCCCAGTGGTGAGCCTCCAAGATGTAACTGCTAGGTGGCGCTATCCCAAGGTCTACTACCCCTGCCTGCTTGGCTAGTAGCAGGTTAAGAGGCCTGAGTTCTGAAACGGGTGCCTCCACCCGGAGGTCAGGGTTGGTTGTGGTCAAGCTAACCTGGGCACAGCCCTCCGGGACACTGTAACCCTTCTCCCCTCTAGTGGCCTGAACACTGTACAATAATAACTTTCACAATACCCCTGGTACACCACACAAGTCATACATGTGATATCTCCCTCTTTACGCAGGAGCTCCTGCTTTTTTTTGACTGAACTCCCTCCCTCCCTCCTGGGAAACAAAATCTCCTGCTTAAGTAAAATTCTGTCCAAAATATCCATGTTTTTTGGGCAGATTAAGACACATAAAAATTAAATCAGTGATGAACAATGTATCTGATAACTTTATATAACTAGTTGTTTATTATTTTTAGTGCTTATTCTTGACAGAATGAAATATATAAAATTTTTATAATTACTTTTTCTTATTTTTTGGATGCCATTTAAGGACAAACTCAGGACATTATGGCATCTCCCTCCTAGCAGGCCAATCTCCCTCCTAATTTGACCCAAATCTCCCTCTTAAGCAAGTTGACAGGACAATCTCCCTCTTAATTTGACCCAAATCTCCTTCTTAAGCAAGTTGGACATATCACTTGTATGACAAGTACCCACACTGTTTGCACTTACCACCAGGGCTGGTTCCTCTGGCTTGACCCTGGGGACCCCTTGTAAAACAAGGTTAAGCACAGCAAATAGCAACTGTACAGTACTTTGAGCACAAACTGGAACCACAGTCAGATTACATGCAGAAAATGTTAGATCTGATTTATTCAGGGGACTTGAACAAGGGAGGGGCAAAATCAGGTTAATTAACTTAAAGGTTATATCAATCAAGCAGTTATGCATGCGCTTTGAGTCCCCCCACACAATCCACCTCTGGGTACCCAGGTAGAGAAGAGATGGGCTAGCCAGGACAGTTGCCCAGGGTTGCAGCTGGTTGGGGCCCTGTGATGGAAAACACAACATGCACAGTACATAATATTTGTAATCCAGAGCCAGAGGGCTCAGTTCGTAAAGGAAATGAAACAACAAGACAATCAGATGACATACTCAGATTAAGTTGTTGTTGTAGGGAGCTACCCTGGTATTTACTCACGATACCCAAGACTGGACACAGGCTGGATGAAAATCGAGACTGCAGGTGGTTGATCTGGAATGCCAGGAGTAGCAGGGCCCACACAAGTCGCAGAGGCGTCATTCCTGTTCAAGCGTGGAGCAGGGGGCTGATCCCCAGGCAGGTCTCTGGTCGATGGCTTCTCTGTGTAGTGGGTAGTCTGGCTGGGCCAGTCTGGCAAAGCCCAGACCGCATGGAGACAAGTTCGGAAGCAGTCCGTTTTGGGCTGGATACAGCTTCCAGCAAGCAGAATACAGTTCACACAGTGGGGAACTAACATACAACCCACAAACAGCTCATAGCACATTTACATGTACGGGAATTCTACTGTACCAGGCAAAGCGCTCCCCGGGCACATTCGCAAAGTCTATGCACACACCGGGAGCTTAGGGGTAGCTGGAACTCCTGACAGGCCAATTGCATTCAGCAAAAATATTCGGTCTTCTTCAGGTTGAGCCTGGCCGATTTCAGTAGCTTACTTTAGTCACTCAAACTTGGATTTAGTCCAAAATAATTCTCTTCTCTCCCTCTCAGGAGCAGCACAGCGGCATGCAGGCCAAAAACTTAGCCTTTTCAGAGTTCTCCCATGCGAATCCACTCAGGATTGCTGCTCAGAAATACTTCAGCTCCTTCTTGCTCAGCTTCCAGCTTAGTTCTAACTGAAAACTGCAAGCAGCCCGGGACATCCCCAAGATCCAAAAGATTTGGTTGGCTGATTTGGCTGTCAGTCAAAGAAAGAGCTCCCCCTTCAGTTACAAAAAAGGAGCAAAAAAAGCTCCAAACTAAAGTTCCTACAGATTTTGAATTCGGACAGCTTCTGTAGTCCGGCTACATTTTAGGTCCCACCAGTACTGTTTGGTCCAATTTGCAGTCCAGGACCAAGATAGTGGAGACAAACAAAACAGTCCTTGCTACAAAGAAAGCAGGTTAGACAAACTACATTATCATTATCACTCTAAATGATTTTCAGTAAATAGTTACATCTTTCAACAGAGCTCCCTCTCAAATTACTTAGGCTGCAATTAGGCAGCTCTTAAAGAGACAGTACACAGAGGCTATACAAGCTCTGGTAATCGCATTTAAACTGCTAAAACGCAGGACACCAGCCTGGCAGTGAGCATTTAGGCAAGCTCAAGGAAGACTTTTTGAGAACCTCCATTTGTAGGGGGAGTTACACATATATCGGGTGAGTGGGCTTTTTGACCAATCTGGTTGTATAGAGGTGTTAGGCAAGGATGTCCGCTCAGCCTGTCATTGTATATTTTAGCTTTAAACCCCTCATTACATCTTTTACATAAAAGTGAAACCACTGCGGGGGTATCGGTACATAGTGAAGATCACAAAGTCAAGTCTATTTCTTATGCAGACAATGTGTACCTGATAATGATGGATCAGGCATCAATCAAGGTGGCCAAATGTATCATTCATAATTATTTGAATATTACAAAAATCAGATATTAATCTCAATAAATGTTGATGTCTCCCTATAGGGCCCTTTACTGACACCGTTTCTGAATTTTTTCATATCCCAGTACAGACAGGACTTATTAAAATATTGGGTATCTTCTTTGGGCAAGGAGATTTGTGAACATATAACTGGTCCTTATTGATACAGGATGGTCTTGTTAGAGTGCAACTTTGGAATACCTGGCACATGACCAAACTCATAAGAGTTTACATGATTAAAATCTTTTTGTTGCCATTATTTTTACATCTCTGTATTGTTTTCCCCCCACCTAAACAGTTAGAAGCTTCAGTCTACAGTTGTTTTTTCCAGTGCCTCTGGGGTAGTTGTCTCAACCCCATAAAACGGGGAGTTACTTACCTACTGATTTTATAAGGAGGTTTAAATATGATCCATCCACTAGTTTTCTTTTTTTATGTTTACATATCATAACATTTGACCTCTCCTTCAAGATATTTCCAAGGTTTGGAGTCCGTGGGTCCAGGATCATGTCGACCCTTGGATACGTCCTTGGGACTTAATCTCTACTATCCCCAAGCAAAACTCCCCACAAGGTTTGCCTCACTATATGGTATATGCCTTTGGTAAATTAAAACATGGAGTATTTCCAAACAACTAATGAAGATTGTTATTAGAAAATAATTTTAGATTTATATTTGCAACACTTATTTTATCAAATATCTTATTTTTGGAATAAATCCCCTGCTGAAATTAAACAGATAGGAGTTATGTTGGGGAACTGTCGGTTACATGGTAAAATGGGATGTTCTATGGTTGTGCACCCATGATAAACTGAATGTTAAAAATAACCTTAATCATAAAGAGATGTCAGAATGCATCTGTCCAGAGGAGCTGTTCCAATATACTGGAGACTATGGAACACTTATATTTTGAATGCTCTTTTATTTTACCTTTTTGGTCAGTTTTCTATACTAAATGGACCAACTCCCCTTTTAAATTACTGACTAAAGATATATTGTTTCTCGGTATTTTACTCGCTTCTTGGTCAAAGTATGATAGCAGTACAATGCATTTGATCCTGCTTCTCATAAAATATCATGTTTGGCATGTCTGTTGCCAATTTTCTCTTTATAAAAGAGTATTATCTGCTGAACATGTATTTTGGATCATACATACTGCTGCATTAGAAATAAAACATGAAGAGAAACTGTCAGTTTCTAATGGTTTGTTTCAATCCTGTTGGAGACATATGGAATGGATGGAGGAGGTATAGACAATCTATGTTTAGCTTACTCAGTGGCTTACTTTTGAGTTACGGGGGTGAGTTTTTAGTCTTTTTATTTCATTAGTGTGATTTCAATACTTAACGTTAACTGTTATTTATATAACTTTCCCCCCTTATCGTTCTATATATTTCTTGTGGTATGCTTATAATACATCCTTTTCCTTTGACAGGTAACCATGTGAATTTAACAAGTGCTGCTTTTGTTCTACTTTCAAGCGGCAATAAAAATTCCACTACCTAGTCAGTGGGAGATGGGGGTGGGGGGAGTAGGAGGATTTGTGTATTTTGTTGTCTATGAATTTTATTTTTATAAGTGGGAATTGTATAAATAATAGGACAAGTAGGATGTATGAGGTAATACTTCTTTTATGTTTTATGTGGTCTGATGTGCTGTAACACTGTTTTGTGTACATTTTTTTGATTTCAGTTATAATGAAAACTTCTCCTACTCTTTTAGTGGGGGGTCTGTTTTTAGCATTTCCTAATAAGGTTTGGGGGTATGAAAATGCTATTTTTTCTGGATATATGATGAAATACCTATTTATGTTCCCCTCTCTTTTGTATTATGATTTTGTGTGCAGTAACACTATTATATCTGTATTTTGCTTTCAAGTTATAATAAAAACACCCCTACTTTTTGGTAGGGAGAGCTGCTGACATCAGTCCAATGCCCAGACCCGAGAAGGAACTAGCAAGGATGGATGTCAAGGAGGCTGAGAATCAGGTCTCATCTCCTGCCTCGATTATTAAGGAGACTGAAAATTTTTTTGATACAGCCGAACCTCAGGAATTTAAAAATGAATCGGACAGGACAAACGAACTTGGGCATGGACATGCTACACAACAGGAAATGGGTTTTCCCAATATAAATATGGAAACTGCTTTAAAAAAATCAGAATACATGGCACTTCAAACACTGATGCTGGAGGAGCAAAAACGGTTTACAGTTCGTCAATGAGAACTAGAAATTGCTATGGGGAAAATCCGACCATCAGGGTTGGCAACAAAGGAAGGCCCCCTTGACAACGGGCTCACCAGTGATAGTACAGACCAGGTCTCGACATTGATGGCAGAAATTAGAAGTGCCCTCCTGGAGCAAAAGACACCAGGTATTAATAATGTATTTCAAACTAAACCGCAGGATAAAACCAATGTCACAGTATTTACCTTTGCAGCTGTGGCGTAGCTGGGAGCAAAGACAAACCCCCCGGTACCGTTTTGTTGCCAGTCTCTGTTTATTTCTTCTAGCACTTCTAATACCTGGCCATTCGATGGCAAAATGTTAATGTCTGCACGGGAAAAAATAATATCTACTGCAAACAAACCCACAGAAATGCTAATATCTGCTTCTGATGTTTTACAAGGTGTAGCACTCGGACATCCTCAATCCAGGGACAAAACTGCTGCTGGTGTACTTTCAGAAACAACAAAACCCGCTATGGATCAGCAAAATGATACGGCAATGAATACCATGTCAGGGGCTCACACAGGAATGGCATATACAGGTAATAATTTACCTGGCCTAAGACTTCCCCATGAAAAAGACATGGACAGCACTGCAGCACACACTTTAACTGCAGGAAAAACTATGGCAACAGCCACTGAGGCACTATTGGAAAAGGAACTAAAAGATAAAAAAAAAAAAAAACTGTCCTGTTACACATGACGACTGAAGACAGTGACTCCACTAAACAGAAAAAAGGGGAGGTGCAGCACAAACGAGATGCACTAATATGTGCAAACAAGCATATCTCTGTAACCATGAAAAACCAGGGTATGGATGACACAGAAGGGATTGTGATGCACTCTGATACACAGCCCTTAGAAAAAGGGAGTGATCACTCTGCCACAGCAGCAGTGCAAAAATCATTTGGCACTCAGTTACCAAAGGAAACAGATGATTCTTGGTCCCCAGAAACAGCCGTATGAGCTGCTGGCTGGATGCAGTCCCAGGAGGGAGAATGGATCCTTGATCCAGACTGGAACCCAAACATGTCCTCCCAGTCTATGGATTCACCTTAGTGGCATCCAGCAGTGGAATTAACCCCTCAGGTTAAACATAAAGAGAATACAACTACTATACAGCAGCCTCCTACTGGCACAATACAACCAGCAATACCTACTGGACAACCAGATATACCAGTGCTTCCTGGAACACAAAGCAGTACGGGGGAAAATGACTTCCCTACAAATACAGTACCGGGAGTGGATCTTTCTTCTATAGAAACTAACCCCCCAGACATGACTATAACAGCTTCTCCCCCACTAACATACCATCCACCTTATCTTCCCACCCAACTGCTCCCAAGATGATGGACGACAGGGATCCGTCTGTAGCATCCACATCTCAACCCTTATTGTCAGAACTCTTTAAGAAAAACAAAACGGAACCCTTACCTAGATGGCACGCAGTTAGTTTAAAATATAAAGGGGTATAGAACTCAAACCAGACAGGCAATATATTGGAAAGCAACTGATAAGATTCTTTGCCATTTTCACCGGCAGCTGTTTTCACATTTATCCATATTTCAGAGGAGGATACCTTCAACATCAGCTTTCGAACCCCACAACTCTTAGACTTGTTCTGGTTCAGATATAACCAACTGAAATTTTCATCATTATGGACCCTATTCATAGCCATTCCTCTAATAAAACTACTTAACTAAAACAGTCACAGTGCTGTTTTGCAATGAAAGTGTGACAGTGGATAACATCTATCATTGGCTACAACAAAGATGTGACATTTTAAGTGCTCCAGAAGCCATCCTCAGTGGAGAACACTTCTGGACCAGTGGATGGAAATTTAAAGTCAAATTGAAACAAACAGAAGAAGGGATTTGCCATCTGCCCAATTGTTTTTTCTTGGGATGGAACTGGGGAGTATGTTTTTAGGGGGACAGCCCAAAGCCTGTTATCACTGTGGAGCATGCACACACCTTTCCAGCATGTGTAATAGGTTATGCTGCAGTCTCTGTAATGAAATATGACACACCAGCTTCCAATGTGTCAACCATACGAGATGCACTCTCCGTGAAGAACACTGGCATATATACAAAGACTGCCCATGGGCAGTTTCAAACAAAAGAGATGCCCTTAACCCGGATGAACTTATCGATAAAGCTTGAGCAGATTTGAAAACACCAAGAGACACATCCCAACCACCACCTCCAACAACTACGACATCTCAGGATCAAACAACAACACCGGTCCTGCTGGAACAACAAGAGGGCCCTCCAACAATTCAGGATGAACCATCAGTTCACCCTACATGTCTGCTATTCAGACCCCCAAGATGATGGATCTAATTTGACCTAAACTGCTATGCCACCACCGCAGCCATGTGTAACCCCCCCCCCCACATACCCACAGAAGAACAACAAGGGCCACTACACAGTCAGAATTCTCTGCTGATATTGAAACAGATAACCCTTTTGAAACATTGGCACCAACTTCTGGGAGACTCAGCAATGGAAGAAGAAGTGTCAGACACACAATCCGTGGCATCAGACATTACACAGCCTACTGAGAAAGCATATGTAGGAAAGAAGAAGTGGAGGAAAACATTAACTTTTCACTTTAATTTATGCACTGCACTGTCATTGCCTCCATTAACTGCCACAGTTTAGGAAACAATAGGAAAGACATGCAGTGTATCAACTGGCTAGGGACTCTGGTAGGTATTCTCTTGGTTCAAGAAATTTGGATGGGATCACTCACCCAAAAGGCTAGCTTTAAATCTGAATGGTTATGGGGCCTGTCTTACTGGTATTTCGGGGCAGATAAAGCGGATGGGATAGGGATATTATTTTCTGGGACCAGATTCCCTTTGTTTAAACTAGTTGACCTATTATCAGGGAGGGTCCTGATTATCGATGGGTATTGGGATGAGGAACCTTATAGGATTATAAATGTCTATGCCCCCCCAAAGTAAGGTGGATAGAGTACAACTGTTGGAAAGCATACAACCCTTTTTGGCTACTGCCAAACTTCTCATCTTAGGGGGAGATTTTTAATTGTACCATTTCCATTCTAAAAGGTCAAGAGGGGCTAAAAAAAGTTTATTGTGATTCTCATGCCGTTTCAAAATGTATTTCCATTGCTGAACTTATAAACTGTGCAGATTCAATAGCAGGTCCCCACTTCACATACCAGAGGGACAGTTTTTACCCTGATTGATTATATTTTTCTCAACAACACTTGGTCAATTCATTCCTCAGAATTCATGCCCATAGAATTTTCAGATCATTGAATGATAAAAACATCTATAGGTAGAAGTAAAGACAAACCCTAAAAACACCAGGGCTGGGATATTCAAGGGGTTGCGCCATGCAGAACCCCCAGTGTGCCCCGGCATGATATTGAAAGGGTCAGGGTGCGGCGGCACAACCCCGATGTGCCGGGCGCATTGGTAATGTATGCAGTGCAGATGCAGGGGGCGTGCCCATGCTTATGTGGCACATCCTGATATTCAACACGGCATGTGCGGTGCATATGCTGGCTAACCCCTACATGCACTGCACACTGGTGCTCGAAGTTGAGCTGAAAATAACAGTTGAATGCTGGCCACCCACAGGTGGGTAGTTGTGCAAGGCACAACACAACAGCCGCCAGCCGGGGTGGCTGCCTGCCCAGCAGTAACACCGTCCACAAGCACCGGACCCTCCTGGTAGTCTGGTGGCCCCTCCCCGTACACCCAATCACGGGCATCTGTAAAATAATATAATTACCTGGTGGTCATGGTCCCCTCCCGTATGCTCGATTGTAGGCATCTGCAAAAGTAATAGACTTACCTGGTGGTTAAGTGGTCCCCTCCCCATACGACTCATTGTGGGCTGTTGTAATACAAAGATTTACCTGGTGGTCTAGTGGTACCCCCCCCCACCCACCAACAGAGGGACCCTAGCCACCCAGCACCCCCATCATCAATGGGCGGCAGCACCCACCGCATACTGCCCGACCGACCACCAAATGACAGCGTACAGTTTGATCTGTATGCCTATTGGTTCTGATGTGCACCAATGGGCTTGCAGACCATACTGTACTACCTAAGACCAGATATGTGAATGAATGCATTCATTCACATATCTGGCCCAAGTAAAGTACAGAATGGTTCAGAGCCCATTGGTCCACACTGTGGACCAATAGGCGTACAGATCATACTGTACGGTGTCATTCGGCGGGAGGCCGGGTGGTATGCAGGTGGGGTGCTGCAACCCGCTGATGACGGGGGGTGCTGGGTGGCCGGGGGTCATGGAGATAATTAGAACCCTTAAGACATCATCAACATCAGGAGTTGATGGCTTTCCATCCGAATTCTACAAAGCATTTTCAGCTGAATAGTCCTTATTCCTACAAAGGGTCTTTGTTTTTTTTTCTAAAACAGGAGAGAAATGTTCCTAGCTATTGTATGAAGGGGGTCATAATTTATTTGCATAAAAAAGGGGATAGGTTCCAAATTCAAAATTAGAGGCCAATAAGTTTATTAAACACCGATTTTAAGATCCTATCGCAAATTTTGCACCTCGGATTATGGAAAGTGGCAGTTTCAATAATTCACACAGCTTAATTTCGTGGTCTCCCGGATAGACAAATTCAACACCCTTTGATCATTCTTCGGAAAATTTGGGAATATTTTCAAAAATCAAATAAAACAGTTTTTTTTCTGTCTTTAAATCAACAGAAGTTTGATCGGGTGGACCACGTTTCTTTTTCAAGTCTTACATACCTATGGAATACCTGATAAGTTTCTTCATTAGTTGAAACTACTGTATGGCAACGCAACTCTGCATCCTATCTATTATTTTGGGTAAAGAAGGGCCAGAAATTACATTTTTTTTGGGGGGGTCAGGCAAGGATGCCTCCTGAGCCACTTACTTTATATATTCTCTCTAAACCCCCAATAGAAAAAATACATTCTAACAAAAGAGTTTTAGGACTGTCTGGAAACTTTTCAGATGATGAAATCAAATTGGTGGCATGCTGATGATACCTATTTATTATTGAAAAATACTGATAGCATCTATGAAGCCCAGAAAGAACTGAATTGGTTTTCATTTGTATCTAATTCAAAGCTAAATTTAGGAAAATGTAACATATTGATTTTAGGATCCAGGGACCCCACATAACTAAAAACAGTAGATTTTCCACTTGTCACAGATCCCATAAAAAGTTTAGGGATTTGGTTTGGGACACCCAATATCACAATAATGAAGCAGGAACACAAATTAAAAATGTGTGACTCGAAAGTAACTCTATGGAAGAGTTGGAAAATTTCCAAATTAGAAAGAATATTTATAAATAAATTCCTACTTCCCTGCATACCTAATATAGGGTCCATATTTCCATTGCCTCTGGTACTAGAGACTAGACCTTACAGCATTTTCTTCCAAATCCATTTTCTTCCTTGGGATCACTTAGATGCCTTCTTCTCGCTGGAACATCGTGTAACTCAGCTTACCAAAATAGTAAACCAGAAACTTGATCTCTTATACCTCCTCCTCCTCCTCCTCCCCCTATTATCCAATGCCACCTGTAAAAAAATCACTTCTACATCCCTTCTCCCTATTTTGTTCTATGGTACCCTATTATTACTCTCTGCACAATCCTCTTCCCTTGCTTGGCTGTGTCAACTCTATCATAAGATTGGACGATTTGCCTCTAGGTGTGGACTTGAAAACACCACTGTGACGACTTTTTATTTTCTTCAATGGCCTATTTATGACTCAAGGTTACAGTTTACATCCTATGCTTTGTATTCAAACTAGCATGCTCTTTAATCCCCTTGTGTAAAGGGAATTGTTTACCACAAAGCATCCATAGGCCCACTTAGATCTACTTCCTACCCTTATTAGCAATCCAGAAAATGCACCGCCTATCAGGTAAGGCTCATTCGCCTTTCTCAGCTACCACTGCTTGGAATTCTCTTCCCAACCTTACTTTCTTACCCCACCCTATCACCCTTCAAAAAGAGCTTACTTTATCTACTCAAACCCCAATCAACTGCTTTAACTAAACTATATCTGTGCCTCTGATGCCCAACCTATGTTACTCTGACACGTGTCTTGTAATTACTTACCTCTTATTCCTGCAATGTACATATTGTGCAATCCTAGTGTCCTGCCCAACTGTCTTATGCAAATGCCTGATTGTTTATTATGTTGCATATCTTGTTTACCTCTGTAATTACCTGAATCATTGTTAATTTTCACTGTACCTTGTATTATTCCTTTATTTATTAATTGTACTATGTTCACAATTGTCTCCCAGGTCGTCACTGAAAAAGGGACTGCATGGTCTCAGAATTTACCCGGTTACCAAAATTCATATAAGTAAATAAATAAATAAACAAACAAATGCTTTGGGGCAGTCGTCTCAACCCCATCAAGAGAGGTTACACCTATCTGCCAAAGCTCAAGGGTGGAGTAGGCATGATTATTTTTGCTCATTCTCTCTTTTTGTTTATTCATTCAAATTAGTATTGCAGGATCAAAATTCACCTATGCACTTACGGATGCATAATAATATACACTTTTTTTGACTAGATGGGAAAATGTTCCATTAACATTTTCCAAATACTTACAACTTCCCGACAGTTATAGATCCTCAGTACAGAATTATTTAAATGGAATATCCCCAGAGACAGGCTGAGGTCCTCTACTCATCAAAGCTTATATAGCCAAATTTTACAAGATACTTATCCCATTGAACCAGACTTCGAATGGTATCACCCAACTAAAAGAAAAGAGATCTTGACTTTATAAAATGAACTGAGAGTGGGAAATATTGCGGCTGAGCTGTTATGGAAAACTGAATGTTAGAGATAATAGCAAGCATAAAATGATGGATGAAAGAACCTGACCTTACATAGACTGCCTAACTTCAGAGGAAACAATGGAACACTTTGCTTTATCGTGTACTTATTCCCAAACTTTGTGGACATTTTTGGCACAAGTTTGGTAGTTATTGTGGCTTCAAAATATGACATATGAAGTATTAATATTGGGACAATGCCCCAAAACTTTTCAGAAATATCACAAGGGACCACTGTCGGTCTTTTTGGCCATTCTAAAATTTTACCTTTGGCAAGCACGTGTTCAATGGGTGTTATAGCAACAGTACATGCCCTTTAATATATTTCAACAACTGAGTGAAACAGCCCTACAAGAGGTACATGAGAAAGATTTGGTGTTTCATCCACTGCATAAAGTCAGAAGGTGGTGGAAAGGCTTTTCTTTTGTTGTAAAATATAAGTAATGTATAAGTGTAATAGGTATGTGTATCATTAATTAGCATGTTAAAATTATATGAATTTTGATTTCTTTCTATGATTTTTGTATGTTATGTTTTTGAACCCTTCAATAAACAAATTCCCCTACTCTTTTCAAGAAGTGCCATGGGCTCTTTAACATCCACCTGATCTACCACCAGAACAGAAAGATGGGACCTCATTTTAACATCTCATATGAAAACCAGGCAATGTAAACAGTTGGATCCGGTGCAATAGCCCTGCCTCCTGCAGAAGACCTTGGTGGTTGAAGTGCCAAGGCAGTGAGAGACAGACGTGCTGAATAGTAATGTCCCTCATTTATTTGTTTGTTGATGGCATTTGTTGCACTCATTGGCATGCTTGCATAGGCACTTTATGATGCACACATTGTAGAAGGCCGCTAAAAGAGCAGTGGAGCTTTTATGGCTTGGTGGGAGCAAATGTTTCTGTAGGTCATTGTTATCGCAGTGGCATAGCCACATGAATTTCTGAATGTAAAGTGCCAGAATATAATAAAATAATTGCACTGAAAGCTGGAACCATCATTGAATTGTGTGTTTGCTTATTTCCTGCCAATACATGATATGACTAGAGAATTTCAAGAAGTGAGCATTACCAGAAACATGAGTGCAGCAAATCTTTGTGGAAGTGCCATGGAAGAGGACTTATTCCAGGTTGGGGCCAGGTCAGATCTGGTTTTCCCCATGCAGAACCTGTCAATCTTGTGGAACTGCATAGGAGTGATCAAGGTAGGCCTGCTCCCAACTGGCCCACCAGCACAGTAGTAGCACCACCGCTCATGACACCATCAACCCAGATTTGGGAATGAGCCTAGGTCACTGGTGGGCCAGTTGGGGAGCATGGCTAAGCCTCTCATGGATGCTCACTTCCTCGGGGTGGAGGGGAGCTGGACTCCACTGCAACACCGCCACCTGGATGACTACAGGTGGAAGTGCAAACTGAGCCATGGATCTGGGGGTTGGGGGAGTGACATCAGCAGCGTTGCACCCTGCATCAGTCAGGGTCTTCCCAATGTCCACAGGGAAGAAAACCAGAAAACATCTGACCAAACAGAATGCCATCTTCCACTCGCCACAGGCCTCACACCACTGACTGGGTCCTCTGCTCCATGACTGACACTTCAGCTCTACCCAAAGGAGTAAGAATCTGGCTCCCAGGCAGCCCTGCCCATGGTGGGGGGGGGTCATCCATGAGGGACCATGGAGTAGGAGGTAAGTACCAGAGATGGTAGGTGATGGGGCTGGACAGAGCAACAGGACTGATGGGGAAAAGGTGCAGTAAATTACAAAAAGATAGACCTGCTCCCCACCTTGGAGGCTCACAACGTGCAAGACTCTTAAGAACTTGCCCTATTGGCATTTTTCTGTTTTTTTCTCTGTTTCTGACTGTAGTCCACCCAGTTGGTGGACTGTTGTATTGTAGAAGGGTACACGAGGTCTGCCCAGTTTGCAGCAACTGTTATGTCTTTTTTCTCACCTGTGGGACCAGACTATTCAGCTAAGTGTGATGGAACTGAAGGGGAGAAGCGCTTTAGAGGTTTACTGAAAAAGACTGTTTGGGTGGAGTGACAGACAAGCTACATTTATTCACCATGCTCCACAATTGGTCAGTTTACTAAAGGTTTCTACTAATTGTTATTGGGATTCATAGCCCTGTCAGACAATATAGGATAATTCAGCAACTTAAACAGGAGAAGCTTGAGGTGATTTTTTTTACTGGAGACTCATCTCTCCCTGGAGGAACATAAACATTTTGAGATCTTTCGCTTCAAACTGGTGGGTTTCTCTTCATAAATCTGGGAGGCATAGGGGGCTTCTTATGTTACTAATACAAGGTACAGCCTTTCAGTTGACTTCACAAGTACAAGACCCAGAGGGGAGGTATCTGTTTATGTCTGGTACCTTATACGGGCAGCATCTGTCACTAGCAAATGTACATTTTCCTCCATGGACAGATAGGGTTACCACCTTTTAAGAAGCCCAAAGTGGGACATTTCTTACTAAAACATGATTTTTCGCAGGACAGTACGTAACCTCAACCAATACAACAGACTTGTTTTCTCCACAGAATCAGAATTAAGGCTAAATATTGTAGTTTCTTAGTTGCTTCTATTGTTTCTTATCATTTTAAGGTACTTTAGTTAAGGTATGATAGTTTTCTGCAACATTTAGTGGAAAATTAGAAAATATTTTTATTACTAAAAAGTCAGGACATGTAGCATTTTTCATGTTTTTTTGCAGGACACAGCTGCCCAAATCAGGACTGTCCCGATGAAAATAGGGACAGGTGGTAACCCTATGGACAGATCAGAGAGTTTTTCAAAACTTTTTTAGTAAATTACATTGGAGAATTGAAAGGGCACCTAATTGGGGGGGAGGGATTAGTTTAATGTTGCAGCCTGAACTTGATTCATCCACCTTGAGGAATTGCCACCTCTCAGCACAACAGAACTATGCAAGGGCCACATTGGAGCACCTAGGTAATATCATAAGTGCCTGGGGTCACCTTGACCTTCAGAAGTGAGAGTTTACCCCCCACCTCTGCAAGGCACCACAGTTATGCTCAGTTGGATTATATATTCACAGTCATGAAGTGTATTGATACATAGCACGAGATTAGACATGGAGCTACACATCTATCTGACCATTTACTACTAACTGCCCATTTTTACTTCGGCAGGCTGAGGAAAGTCACATACTGGAGACTTTATTAAGGATTCCCAAAAGATTCCCTGCTACAAATTTTAGAAGTACACATTCCCTCAGATTTTACAGGAAAATGCCATGCAAGAGGGGGCGACTCCTATAGTATGAGACATCTTGAAGGTGGTCCTGAGGGGTAACTTATGCCTGGCATCAAAAGTGAGGGAAGGAGCAGAAGCTAAGGGAATATTCCATATGCAGGGTGACATCTCAATGTACCCACAACTTTTAGCCCTGCAGATTCTGATCCAGGAATTGCTTGACAAACAGGTGGAACAAGCCCTGTTCTACCTACAACATCATTATTATGGGGGGCCCACGGACTGTAAGAAAAGTAGCCCACAGAGTACAGGCAACTAAGTGACATGCTTGTATTAGCCAGATGTGAGACACAGGGATTGCTTACTTGATCCATCATGATAGCAATATTCAGAATGTAATGATGATTATTCTTACTTGTATGAGAGCAGAGATAAGGACCCAGGAGAACAGATATCTGCTTACCTGTGAGCCTTGCACCTGCTTTCCTTGAGTGAGGAGCAGGTGGAGTTTCTACTTAATCCAATCACAATAGAGGAGGTCCAATGGGCAGTTGCCAAAACCAATACAGGGAAGTGCCTAGGACCAGGTGGGTACCCATCCATGTTCTACAAACACCCCAGACTTTGTGATTTGTTACACCTCCATTTGGTACAACTATATAGCTCACTGCAGGAAGGGAAACTACCCCCCCATGTGGAAATACGCCATTGTATCCGCAATATTGCATCTGCAAAAAGACTCACATAGCCCACGTTCCTATCAGCTTATCTCAGTGTTCCACCAGAACTACAAGTTTTTCATGTCAGTGTGGCCAGGGCAGCTGAAGGGCTTTCTTCCATCATTGCTGGACACAGACCATGCGAGATTTGGTAGCAAACGCCAAGCACATGATAATGTGCACCATACATTGCTGCTTCTAGTGGCATGGATATAGTTCACTTATCCACACTCTGGTAGTTCCACTGGAAGGCGGTGATTGGCCAGACGTATTTAAGCTAAGCTTCTCTCACCATGTGAATGGATATATCACATGACTCCGCCCCATGATGTCAGATCTTTTTTTTCTGCTGGAGGAACAGGTCACCTCCTTCTTGCATACTTAGGATTTTCTCTGCCACTGGCGAACTGGTATTTTGAAGTTTTCAAAGCTAGTACTTTCTTGTGGTTTCCTTGATGCCATCTCTGGATTTTCGATGGATTGCAAAAAGCCTGGATTCAAATGTTGTATTTCAGTGCCACAAGAAGATGTCAGTCACCGATTTGCATGACACGTGCGTGTGCTGCCTGGGTTGACAACACAACGTGGCTGGGTGCAGCATTTGCCTATCCATGCTCCCCGAGTCCCTTGAGGATCAGAAGCTCCAGCTTGCACTGGGTCAGCCTTTGGAATGGGATCCAAAGGATTGCTCTAAGGGTGGCAAAAAGGCCTAAGCAGCTGCTGGGTGTGTGGCACAGCTTATGACCTTGAAGCGGAAGCAGCGGTGGCTATGGCAGGAACTTCCTCAGCTTCAGTGCTGTTCCTACCTGGGGCCAGCATTGGAGAGGCCTCCCGGACCAGTTCCACAATTTGTGCTGGTCCCTCCAGACTGTGGGGGAGAGCCACTATGGTTCTTGGTCAAAGACCTAGTAAAACAAAATTCTCACCACCGTTGCTAGTTGTGGGATGGGGAGAGATCCAGGTCATCCCAGTCCCTTGACTCACCTGACCACTCAACAACTGTTGAGCGCTCCTCAGCTGAGGGGCAAGTGGAGCAGGTCAAAGGCTCATCAGCTGTGTTAGTGAGTCTGTCTACCTCAATGTCGGTCAACCAACCTACATAGATACATAGACAGTGTCAGCAGATAAGGGCCTATGGCCCACCCAGTCTGCCCATTTGAGCTTGTAAGTTCACTTTATGTTTTCCTAGCAGTCTGTTGCCCCTTACCCCTGACCTCCAGAATTCCTTTATGTCTATCCCATGCATTCTTAAATCCCATGATTGTTTCAGCCCCCACCACTTCCTCTGGCAGGGTGTTCCACTTGTCCACCACCTGTTCTGTGAAGAAATTCTTCCTCACGTTTCCTCTGAATCGTCCTCCCTCCAACTTCATCCCATGCCCTCTAGTCCTGGAACATCTTTTTCACTTAAAAACAGTGTATTCCTGCACCCTATTCCTCCCTGTAAGATACTTGTATGTCTCTCTCATATCCCCTCTCTCCCTCCTCTCCTCCAGGGAGTACATGTTCAGTTCCTTCAACCTGTCCTCATAGGACTTGTGATGCAATCCATGTACCATCTTTGTTACCCTCCTCTGAACCTTCTCTACCCTGTCTATGTCCTTACGTGGTAAGGTCTCCAGAACTGTACGCTGTACCCAGGTGGGGCCTCACTAATGTCTTGTATAGTGGAATTATGACCTCCCTTTTCCTGCTGGTGATGCCCCTGCCTATGCATCCCAGCATCCTATTTGCTTTACCTGCTGCCTTGTCACACTGTTTCCCTACCTTGAGGTCATCAGAGATGATAACCCCAAGATCCCTTTCCTGCTTGGTGCATGCTATATCCTCACCCACCAACTGATATATTATGCCAGGGTTTTTGTGCCCCATATGCATTATCTTGCACTTCTTTGCATTGAATTTCAACTGCCAAACCCCTGACCATTCTTCAAGTTTCTGCAGGTCCCTTCTCATTCTGTCTACACCCTCTGGTGTGTCTACTCTGTTACAGAGCTTTGTGTCATCAGCGAACAGTGAAATTCTGCCTTCTAGGTCCTGCGCAATGTCACTGATGAAGATGTTGAATAGGACCGGTCCCAGCACTGATCCCTGTGCTACCCCACTGGTCACTCTTCCCTCTGTGGAGTGACAGCCATTTACCACCACCCTCTGTGCCCTGCCACCCAGCCAGTTACCTACCCACCACACTACTGTCCTGCCACACCCATATTCCTGTTTGTGTAATAGTCCTCTATGTGGCACAGTGTCAAAGGCCTTGCTGAAGTCCAGATAGGCCATGTCCACTGCCCTCCCCTGATCCACCTCCCTAGTCACCCAGTCAAAAAATTCAACCAGGTTGGTCTGACATGACCTCCCCCTGGTGAAACCATGATGCCTTGGGTCCTGTAGTCCATTGACAACCAGATGTTCCACTAATCTCTCCTTCAGTAGTGCTTCCATGATCTTCCCCACTACCGAGGTGAGGCTGACTGGTCTGTAGTTCCCTGCTTCCTCTTTGTTCCCACTTTTGTATAAGTGGACTACATCTGCTGTCCTCCAGTCTTTGGGTACCTTCCCTGTTTCCAGTGATCAGCTAAACAGGATAGCCAGAGGTTCAGCCACCACCTCTCTTAGTTATTTAAGGACCCTGGGGTGCACCCCATCTGGCCCCATTGCTTTGTCAACTCTTATTATTTCCAGTTCCTTCAGGACTCTTTCTCATGTGAAGGGACTTGTGTCAATTTCTGTCATTCTCACCCCTTGTACTCCCTTCAGACCCCATTACCCTCCTCTTCCTCAGTAAAGACTGAGCAGAACCTACAGATATCTTTCTCAACCCAGTCAATAAGTTGTCCAATGAGGTTACGGATTCAGTCTCACAGACTTCAGTGCTCCTGGTCCACACCCAGGAGGATATGGTTTGATTGGCATTCCTGCTCATTCCTGTTCAGCACAAGCCTTCGAGTGAGGTCAGGTCTTCCATGCCCATGCTATTGAACATGGGCCAGCACGTTATCTATAGCCAGCACCAGGGAGATCATACTTGCCGTCAACTGGGCGGTCGATGCTCAAGGTCACAGTTGAGGTTGTGGTTGAGGTATTGGCGCTCTCAATCCCACTCAACCAGGAGGTGCTGCTGTCAGCACTCCTTAATCTACTCATCCTCGGGTGAGGAGAGGCACCTTCAAAAAATATGCCGGTGCTACAAGGAGTTCCTCTGGCAGCAATGGGCCATTGCGGGGCAGGGTAAAGGGCTACCCCCAAGGGTCTATGGTCCCCTGGCAGCTGCCAGTGGTTCCCCCACCTGCTCAGGTTGCGCAGGAGCTACCAACTCCCACTTCTCTGCCAATCACTGTGTTGCCACCACCCCTACAACAGCTGTCTGGTGCTCCAACCAAGGAGGCAGGCCATTTGGTTCCCAGCTTGCCAGGCCAGTCATCAGGATCACCAAGTGAGAAGAGTCCTGGGAGGTCTGGTGTGAAATATGGCCAAGGGCCACCTTCAAGGCGTCATCAGATGATTCAGATCAAGTCCATAGCCTCCTCTGAGGCTTCGCTCTTCGAGTGGGGCACGGTTGATGAGCCGTCCACTGACCTGGGGTCAGTCTCATTCAGGGCGCTGCCTGCTTGATTGCAAAGTCCATGGCTGTCCCACTGCAACCAGTCCAAAAGAGGGCCAAGTACTCTCTTACAGACATTTTGGACTGCAGCTTATCCCCAGGGGTTGCCTTCCCACTGGCCCTGGAGCTATGCCACTATGCAGCACCCTGCCCGGCACCCTCGGACCATATGATCTACAAGTACACATTCCCTACCAGCTCCCTTTTAGTGTTCTCCAACCACTCTTCAGCCAATCATTTGGTTACAGGCTCGGTGTTCCATAAATAAGTCACCAAGGGATAGTGGACAAGCCTTGGACAAGGAGTAACATTGACCACACTGCTAAAAAGGTGCATGCTGCGGCTACCTTGGGTCCCTGGCTGGCTAGCTATGCCTTCATGATGGCCAATTATGGGTACTGCATGCTGGGAATGTTCAACGTTGTCCTACCCCACCTACACCCAGAACAATGGGTAGCAGTGGTACTCAAGGACCACGGTCAGTCGCTTTCTAAACACCAGCACCAGACAGCCATGGACACAGAAACATAGACAATGATGCCAGAAAAAGACCACTGGTCCATTCAGTCTGCCCATAATCACTAAAAAAACCGGCACCTATTGTTCATACAGTGTTCTAACACACACTATCTACCTCCATGCTCCCCGCCCTTGCTCTATCACCCTGAGCAGCCAGTATGCCCTTCACTCTGTCCCAGCTGTGTTTAAAACCAGCAATGGTTTTGGCACCCACCACATCAGCTGGCAGATTGTTCCACAGTTCCCCCACCCTTTCTGTAAAATAAACTTTCTCACTTCCCTCTTGAATTTCCGCCCAGTCAGTTTTCACTCGTCCTGTGTTCTTGATCCGCTACTTACGCTAAATAGTTCTTCGCAGTATACCTTGTTTATTCCTTTCAGGAGGTTGAAGGTCAATTCTAAATCTAATTAATTATTCATGAGCTAAACTAGCTCACTGATTAACTGCTGAGCCGGCCTGAAATCTCTTAGAAATGCCCAGCCCTGCAACCACACAGTTGATCACGCGCTCCACACTAACAGTAGCGGTGGCAAAACAGCTGTTTTCGGCGCTGCTGTCAGTAAGCCACATCTGTCAGAACTGCACTATGTTAGCGATTTTTGCAGAGTTAAAATTGTCAGAACCGCAAACAAAAAATGTCACTCAGCCAGCCACATTTTGATCTGTTTGTGGGCAGATGTTGAACAGTGGCTAAATTATATGGCTGTTAAGTTCTCTGAACACGACAGTGGCAACTCCGTGTCTATACAGACACCTGTCTCAGCTGAGGTAAACTCAGAAACCAGTGTGGAAGTGCCAATAAATTATCCATGTTTCAGAGAAAGTTGATAATTCATGATGCTCCTGAGAATGTCAGTGGTCACTGGTTAGTTTTCTAACTTGTCACTGCATACTGTTGTTCTCGAACTGCCTTCAGTGTAGAAAACTTCGTAAATAAAATGAAAAAGAAATGAAACAGTTAAGCATTACACAGAAACATTATTTCAGAAATAATTTTACTACAGCCAGTTACCCCCCCCACGACACCATCGACAACAGCAAGAGCTCCCAGCGTCAGCTCCAGACGCTATAACAGAAAAGAAGTCACAGCAAGCACCGCTATCACCGCGCAGCCACAGGAAAAAAAAAAACTAAGCCAAAAACTATAAAAAACAAGTATCGTTATTGCAATTAGACTTACAATTGCAATAATGATCTCACAGTCATTCATTTCCTGGGGATTAACGACCGACCCATGTGGGTTGGCCTTCGGCGCGGCCTCCCCCCCCCGATGGCCGTTAATCCCCAGGAAATGACCAGCTATTCAGTCATTATTGCTAAACTGTATCTCCCCTCTCTTGTCTGGCTTCTGGTGTGCACATATTCAGTGCCTTGAACTAATCCTCATAAGATCTGCCCTGCTTGCCTTGAATCATTTTGGTCACCCTATGTTGCACTGTCTCCAGATTGTCCTTATCTATCCTGAGGTGAGGACTCCATGCTACTTTCAAAATCCCTGCAGGAGGATCCTACCTCCAGGACCATGCTGAAGACAGAGACATCTGCTCCCAAAGCTCACCAATCCATATTCCCTATATTATCGATGGACAACTTAATCTATTAACAATATTTTGACTTATGTTTACAAGGGAGTCTGAAATTTCTGTTAAAGTTAAAAAGCCTTGTGGTACACAGTTCAAGGTCTCACAGAATTCTCTGGGATACACCTGTCGTGATCAGACCTCAGTATCCGCCCTGCCCCATGAACACCAGGCATGAGACAAGGGAAATCCACAGTCTGACTGACTGCCCAGGCGTCAGTGATGTTATAGCCATGGGAAGTCTTAGGCAGTTAATTCCCAACACAACATACAGTTACTTCTACCATCCGCTGATACCCGCAGCCCCAGCTACAATCGAAGGGGCTGGTGGTGGGACTCAGGCATAGCCTTTATGGCTCCTGCGAGCTGGTATTGAGAAGCGGTCCTAAATAACCCAAGGCAAAAGTTCAGAATGAAGAGCTTGTACGCTTGACATGGATGATTATGTGCCATGCATTGGCAGCAGCTTTTCCCATGTGTCGCTGGGCCTGGCTGCAATTATCCACATTCATGGCAGACTTTCGACAGAGGTCCATGGACGTCCCCATTCCTGAGCATTGATCTTTTCAGCTCTGTGGTGGAAGGCATCTCACAAGTATTGAGAAGTCCAATGCCACCCTAGATTCTGTGACTTTATTCAAGAGGAACCAAAGAAAAAGCCGAAGAAGCCGGCTTTTCAGTACTGATTCTTCCAGTCACAGCCTACCCAGCAGCAGCCCCTGCAAAGCAGTTCTAGACCTGGAGCCCCAAGAAGTCTGGGGGTCAAGGTCCAAGAAAAGGGGGCACAGGGTATTGGTACCCCTCCAGCAGCAACTGCTGGTGCCCCCACAAAAGCTGCTCAGTGACAGGTTGGGGGTTGTCATCTCTCAACCTGTCTTGTCCCCGACCACTCTCCCTGTCGGAGACAGGCTACATTTTTTCTTGCCACATTGATCCACTATCACAATGGACAAGTGGGTGTTGGACACAGTGGGCAGAGGACTGTCTCTTGATTTTAAGGTTCTCCCACCCTGGTGCCTCCATGCAGCTCAAGAGTTTGGGGCATCTTAGGACATGCTGTCCACCCTCAGAGAGGACACTGCTTACGTGTTTAGGTACTTCCTGTTCCAAACAGATGGGGGCTGGTGCCCCATACTGGATCTTCCTGATCTCAACCAGTACCTACAGAAGCACAAGTTCCGGATGGTCACGCTGAGCCAGATTATATCATCCCTAGAGCAGGAAATGTAATTCTGCTCCCAAAACCTGCAGGACATGTTCTCCCACATTCCTGTCCACAGGTCCTACTGCCAGTACCTCCAGTTCTGAGCAGAAGTGGTCCTGCATCAGTTCCAGGTTATGTCGTTCGATCTCTCCTCAGCTACAAGGCTGTTCACCAAGTATATGGCAGTGTTGGCAGCAGCCCACCTGCAGTGCCATGGGATCAGAGCATACCCCTACCTGGATGATTGACTGATAGCCAGTCCATCCAGAGAGGATGTGACAAGATCCACAGACCTGGCTCTCCATACCTGCAGAGACCTGGGCATCTTGGTCAACCTGGACAAATCTGAATTGGTACCAAAGCAGGTGATCAAGTTCATCGAGGCAGACTCTTGACTCACGGTGGGCCAAGGCCCACCTCCCGGCAGACTGGGCACAGGATCTTACCTCCTTTGCCCACTCATTTCAGGTTGGGCTCTGGCCCGCCCTGCCCAGGATTTCCTGTGGTTGCTGGGGTACATGGAATCCTGCACCAGTGTGGTCTATTGTGCCTGCTGGCATATGCGCCCCTTCAGTGTGAGCTGGGCCATCAGTGGTCTCAGTGCCTAGGTCACTTGGAGCAGCTGTTCGTGATGACCCAGCCAATGTGGGATGCCATCTAGCAGTGGCTGGTCCCAGAACATCTGAAGGAAGGAATCCCATTTGTCTGCCCGGAGCCGACCGTCACACTGACGATGGACGCGTCTCTGGAAAGGTGGGGAGTGCACCTGGGAGACCATACAACCTATAGATTCTGTTCCCCCAGGGAGTCCCATCACCACATAAATCTTCTGGAGCTACACGAGTGTGACAGGCCCTGATTTATTTATTTTATTTACTTATTTAGTTAGTTTTTGTTGACTGGGAGTACTAGGCAATTCTGCCTATTTTCAGCCTTGTCCTGGGGAGGGGGATAAAGGTACAGAACCAGATTAAGCTGTTGGTGGTATTTTAGTGAATTGGGGTGGGGGTTTGGCCAGGATACTGGGGAAATTCCCCAACTCTTTTCAAGAAGTGCCATAGGATCTTTAACGTCCACCGGAACAACCACCAGAACAGGCAGATGGGACCTCAATTTAATGTCTCATCTGAAAGATGACACATCAGAAGTGCAGCATCCCCCTCATGATGCAATACAGTGTCAGTATTGGGATTTATCCTAAGTTCCCAGTGTGAGGCCAGAACCCACAACCTTCTGATCTTCTGGCCTCAGAGGTGAGTTTGCTACCTGCTGAGCCACTGATCAGAGGTCAGGTCATTGAAGTCAAGATGGACAATATCACATAGAAACATAGAAACATAGACTTTGACGGCAGATAAGGACCGCTTGGCCCACCTAGTCTGCCCATTTCCCTACCTAGAGGATAAGCTGCAGATCCTATTTAACCAACAGCCTATTTCTTCCTATCCCCCACAAAAATTGCCTTATGTCTGTCCCATGCATTCTTGAATTTTCCCACAGTTTTAGACCCCACAACCTCCTCAGGAAGGCTGTTCCATGTCCACCACCTCTCTGTGAAAAGTACTTCCTCACATTGCCCTGAGCCTTCCTCTATCTTCAGATTGTGTCCCTTGTCCTTGCACATCTCTTTTTCTGAAAGATGCTACCCTCTTGGACTTTGTTGATTCCACTGAGGTACTTAAACGTTTCTATCATGTCCCCCCTCTCCCTCCTTTCCTCAAGGGTATACATATTAAGCTCCTTTAGTCTCTCCTCATATGGCTTCTCCTGCAGACCCTGCACCATTTTAGTTGCCCTCCTCTGAACTGCCTCCATCCTGTCTATGTCCTTGCGGAGATGGGGTCTCCAGAACTGGACGCAGTACTCCAGATGGGGTCTCACCAACTGTCTGTACAGGTGGATAATAACTTCCTGTTTTCTGCTGGTGATACCTCTCCCTATACATCCCAGTATCCCCCAGCCCTCCCTACTGCCTTCTCACATTGCTTGCCAACCTTAAGGTCATCTGTTATGATTACCCCAGGTCCCTTTCCATTTTGTAGTTGTTACTACCTCCCCCATTGTGTAATTTCCTCTGGGTTTTGTTTCCCAGGTGCAATACTTGCACTTCTTTGCATTGAATCCAAGCTGCCATACTTGACCATTCCTCCAACCTTGCCAAGTCCCTTCTCATCCTTTCCACGCCTCCTTGTGTATCAACCTTGTTGCAGATCTTTGTGTCATCTGCAAAGAGGCATACTTTTCCTTCCAGTCCCTCTGCAATGTCACTTATAAAGACATTAAAAGGACAGGACCCAGTACTGAACCCTCACGGTACCCCACTAGTAACCCCTTTCTTCAGAGTGACTCCATTTACAATTACCTTCTGTTCCTGTCGTTCAGCCAATGTTTTACCTAGGCTACCACCCTGGGACCCACTCCAGGCTGGTTAATTTGACTGCTAATCTTTTGTGTGGGACTGTGTCAAATGCCTTGCTAAAGTCTAGGTAGGCCATGTCCACAGCCCCTCCTGGTCTACTACTTTGGTCACCCAGTCAAAGAAATCAATTAGATTCGTCTGACATGACATTCTCGCTGTGAACCCATGTTACCTTGGGTCCTGTGCTCCACTGGCGTCCTAGGTACTCAACAATTCTTTCCTTCAGAAGTGATTCCATCACTTTCCCTACCACAGAGGTCAAACTGACAGGTCTGTAGTTTCCTGCCTCTGTCTTGGTCCCACTTTTGTGAAGGGGAATCACATCCGCCTTCTTCCAGTCCTCGGGTACCACACCATCCTCCCATGATTTGTTAAAAGGGTAGTCAGTGGTGTCACTAGTTCTCTGCTTAATTCTTTTAGAATTCTGGGGTGAATTCCATCTGGCCCCATTGCTTTGTCCACCTTCAGTTTTAGGAGTTCTTTCAGAACCCTTTCTTCTGTGAAAGGACTGGGATCGACCCCCTCTCCAGAGTGCTTCTGTTAATTGGATTGGCACCTCCCCACTTCCTCTTTTGTGAATACTGAACAGAAGTATTCATTCAGTAGCCCTGCTTTTCACTGTCACTCTCTGCCCACCCACCATCCATTCTATTCAGCCTCACTATCCCTCCCTTTGTCTTTCACGCCCTGATATACCTATAAAAGGTTTTATCCTTCTTAACTGAGTTAGCTATCTTTTCCTCAGTTTGTGCCTTTGCTATTCTGACTACCCTCCCTGCTTCCTTCTGCTTTAATTGGTACAGTTCTCTGTCCTGCTCCTTCTGTGTTTCTTATACTTCCTAAATGCTATCTTTTTCTCCCTAACCTTCACTGCCACCTCTTTTGAGAACCATAGTGGCTTTTTCTTTCGTTTTGATTTGTTTATTTGCTTCACACAAAGGCTTGTTGCCTCTGTGATGGCAGTTTTGATATTTCCCCATTGTTGCTCCACCCGTCCTTCTAGCCTGTTTGCTAGTGCTTTTCTAAGGCACTCTCCCATCTTGCCAAAGTCAGCCCTCCTGAAGTCCAGAACCCTCACTTTTGTATGGCTTGACTCTGTAGCTGAGTTTATCGTGAACCACACTGTTTGGTGGTCACTTGTTCCCAAATGGCTACCCACTTCTAGATCTGAGATCCTCTCACTGTCCCCATTTGAGAGTACAAGGTCTAAGATTGCTCCCTCACGAGTAGGTTCCAAAACTAGCTGTCTGAGGCATGCCACCTGAAGGGCATCAAGAATGGCCCTGCTTTTGGATGTGGCTGCCGCAAAGGTGCTCCAGTTAACATCTGGCATATTAAGGTCCCCCATCAACAGTATCTCCCCTTTCTCTGCCATCCTAAGTATGCCTTCTATCATATCTTTGTCCATTCCCTCCCCCTGACATGGGGGTCTATATACAACCCCTGTGCGGATTGTGGTGCCATTTCCAGTCTCTAAGGTGACCCACAGTGCCTCCTCTCCTCCCTGTTTACTCTTTTGTTCAGTTGCTTTTACCTCTTTCCTTATATGAGAGCTACCCCTTCTGCCCTCCCTGTCTCTCCTGTAGGTTGTGTACCCTGGTATGTTAACATCCCAGACATGGTTCTCTGTGTACCATGTTTCTGTGACTGCTACAATATCCAGGCATCCCTCTTCCATCAAGGCCACCAGTTCAGGGAGCTTGCTGCCCAGACTACGGGCATTGGTACTCATTACTCTCCATTTCTTGATGGCCTTACCTCTTTTTGCCCCATCCCTGTCCTTACTGCATTTGTCACTTTCTCCATTTACCCCTGCGCTTCTCCCTATCGACATCTCTATGTTGGTGTCTACCTCACTTAGTACCCTGATATTTTTGGGGGCTAGGATTTCCCTGCTCCTTTCCAGTGCCTCCCCCCTTGGCTAGTTTAAATGCTTGCCAATGAAGTATTTAAACCTATCACCTAGGATCCTGGTTCCCCTCCTGGACAGATGCAGACCATCATGCCAATATAGGCCTGCATCCCTCCAGGTGGACCCCTCAGTCCCCAATGAAGCCAAATCCCTGAGCTCTGCACCAGTTTTTCAACCACTGATTGAATCCCATGGTGTGGAGCACCCTAGCTCACCCATGCCATAGACAGGCAGCACCTCCGAGAAGGTCACCTGTGTGTGCTATTTGTCCAAGGACCCTCCCCATCTCTACAAACGCTTCTTGCACTGCTCTGATCCCTTTCTTAGCCAGGTCATTTGTCCCTAGGTGGACAATTACATCCAGCTCCCTCCCCTGTGCAGCTGCTCCTGAGATCCTGAGGATCCGCCCTGTCCCTCAAAGCCATGGCACCAGGCAGGCACCTTACCTCCCTCTCCCCTTCCTCCCCCAGTTCTACCTTCCTAACAATGGAGTCCCCCACTAGGAGTTGTTTCCTTCCCCTGTGGGGTCCCATGCCACCCTCCTGTGGGTCTCCTTTGTGGAGGTACCCAGCATCCTCCTTGGTCTCAACTGTGTGTGCCTCCATAGAGGAACCACACTTTTCCAGAACGGCATAGAAATTGTGAAGAGGTACAACTGGAGGGATGCACCTTTGTTCCACTACCCTCAGCCTCCCTGAGCCCACTGTGGTCCAACCACTCCTCTTTCTTGGCAACCTCTGAGGCAATGGCAGTGACCCTGGTGGTCCCTGGGTGGGATAGGAGGTCCCACAAATCCTGGCCAACTCAGCCTGGAGATGAGCAACCTCCTCCCTCAGCCCAGAGAGGTGCCTGCAGATGGGACAACACTGCATCCTCCAGAACATCTCCCGGAAGACTGCTGCTCCACAGCCACTGCACTGCACCACTCCCAACATGTCTTTTTTCTGGCCCCCTAACTGTTATTTGGAATACTTACTCTTTCCTCTGTTTAATTCTTTTTTTCTCCTTCTCTTCTCTCCCTACTTACTTACTGTCTCTGCACCCTTTTAGCTCCTGATCTTCCTGTTCTGAGACAAGAAGTTCCTATATTTCTCAGTAGTCTCCTTACTTGCTCAGAGTCAGACCTCCAGCAGCTAGGGGGGGACGGAGAGCTACTCTTGCCCTTCTAGGATGGTGAGTCTTTTGTGGCTTTGTGATCTCTCACTTCCTGCTCCCAAACAGGAAGTTCCTGTTGCCAGTTAAATCCTGTGCCTGTTAAAGTAGAACTGGTTTAGGGTGGAGGGAAGGGAAGGAGGGCAATATAGCCCCAGTAGAGAAGTTTTAGTTATACCAGTAGCTCCTTCCTCCTGGTTTTCTGTCTGCTTTGTGGCAGAAGCTATCTAGGGCAGTGTTTATATCTGGTTTTAACCTGGCTCCTTCTAGCTAAGCCACTCCCCCTACTTTGCAAATCTTTCTAAGCCTAGTTAATTTCACAGATAACAATTCCTTTCTGACACCTGTGACAAGCACCTAGATAAGTACACAGATAACAGATAACAATTTACTTCAACTGCCTCTTGACAAACACATTAACTCTTTTTTTTACCCTAAATTAAAGGTCCCAGTACAAGAGATCTAGTTCTTAGCCCCAGTAGAGAAGTTTTAGTTATACCAGTAGCTCCTTCCTCCTAGTTTTCTGTCTGCTTTGTGCAACCATGTTTTATCTGAACAGACAGGGTGGCACACACTGCCTTCCCTTGTGTCGAGAGGCACTCCACACCTGGACATTCATGCACAGCCTGAGCACCGATTTCCTGGTGATTCACATTGTGGGGGAGAACAGTCAGCTGGCAGATGCTCTCAGCCAGGTAGAGATGTCACACGAGTGGTCTCTGATTCAGGAGGTGGCCAACCACCTGTTCTCCCTGTGGGTCTCTCCCTCAGTGGACCTGTTTGCCTCCTGGAAGAATGCCAGTCTGACACTGTTTTGCGCCTGCCTCCACAGTTCGGGACACTGATGGGGATGACTTTGTGAGGCCCTGGACCCCGGGCCTTGTGTGTGCCTTTCCTCCATTCTCCTTGATCCACAGAGTACATGTCAAGGTCAGGAAGGGCAAAGCACGGATGATCCTGATTGCTTCAGACTGGCCTAGGCAGTTCTAGTCCCAGATCTCCGCAGCCTCAGCAGCCGGTCTCTGCAGTGACTGCCACTTTGCCCAGTCCTGCTGACCAGAATTTTGGGGATGGTTTTGCATCCAGACCTTCAGTCTCTGCACCTTATGGCCTGGTTCCTGAGTGGCTAGAGTTCCAGGCCTTGGGTTTGTCCGAGGATGTCCTCCACATTGTGGAGGCATCCAGAAAGGAGTCAACTCATAGATCTAATGCCTTTAAATGGAAGAGATTTTCCATTTGATGCCAGGGCAAGGACATTGATCCCCTTGCCTGCCCTGTGGCTAACATCCTGGACTATCTCTGGTCCCTTTCCCAGCTGAGACTGCAAGCAGCGACCCTTAAGGTGCACCTGGCAGCTATCTCTGCTTACTAGGCATGGGCCAGTATGCTGACAGTGGCCCAGCAAAAGGTGATTGGGTGTTTTTCAAGGGTCTTGACCACTTGTCCCCTCCAGTGCATGATCCACCTTCACCATGGGACTTACTGCTAGTTCTGGCTATGCTCATGGCAAACCATTTGAGCCAATGCACAGGGTGAGTTATCATCACACCTGTCATGGAAGGCTGCCATCCTGGTGGCATGTTCTGCTCAGAAGGATTGGGGAGCTCCTGGTGCTCTCGTAGAGTCTCCTTATCTGGTTTTCCCAGGGACAAAATCATCCTTCGTCCCAACCCAAAGTTCCTCACAAAGTGGTATCAGAGTTTCACCTTAACCAAGTGATTAACTGACTGGTATACTTTACCTACCCTCTCTAGAGGCTGATCACAGACTCCATACCGTGGACCTGTGGAGAACGGTCTCTTATTATGTAAAGCGATAGCTGGGATTAAGGGACAGGCTTGCTAGTGATTTGTAACTTTTGCTGAAGCTGCACCGAGGCAGACTGTCAGCAAAGTGGATAATTGCAAGGTGGATTACATCTTGCATCAACTTCTGCTATAAGTTTGCTGGTCAGGAGCCTCCCATAAGGATTAGAACTCATTCCACCAGATATACGCTGCTTCAGTGGCCGCTCAGGGATATTCCCAAACAGGAACTCTGTAGGACTGATACCTAGAAGTCAGCACACACCTTCATTTCCCACTACCACACCAACCTTGAGTCATACCAGAATGCATATTTTGGGACCTCAGTTCTCCAATCTCTGTTTGCAAAGCAGGAGTGTGCGCCTTGCCCCATCTTCCCGGAGAACTGCTAGGAGTCTGCCAGAGTGTGGGTAAGTGAACCACATCCACACTCCTAGAATCAGTTGCTCACTTGTAATCATAGTTCTATGAGTGGTGTATGGTTCACATCCACACAACCCACCCAGCTTCCCCTGGCAAGTTACGCCTGATCCTGCTTCCAGCATGTGAGATCTGATGTCACGGGGCAGAGCCGGGGGATATATCTGCCTGGGTGGTGGAAGGAACATAGCTTAGCTTAAAGACATCCAGCCAGTCATCACCTTCCAGTGGAACTGCCAGACTGTGGATGTGAACAATATACCACTCCTAGAACTACAGTCATACATGAGTAACCTATTTTTCTTGATCATATTGATAGGCACTCTATCCCAAAGTCCTGGCCAGCCTCAACACAGAGGAGGCCTTAAAGAGGGTCTCCTAGCCCTTTCATTTATCTGCTGTGTTATCTTTTATTTTATTTATTTGAATTTTGGTAGTGGAGTGAGCCCGCTGAGACATTACAGTCCCTTTTTCAGGGGCGACCCAGAAAGTGCAGAACATAGACAATGACATGGCAGTAGCAGTGGATGCAGTTACATCATTCACTGATTTACAAAGATTCATCATTTACAGAAACATTCACAGATTAAATATTTACAGATTACAAAGACATGGCAGTTACAGTGGTTATATTTACATTGTTTGTAAATTTACAAAATGCACCATTTACAGATACACTTACATCAAATATTTACATACACAGAAGGGGTCAGGGAGCAGGGATTCTTATACATATGAGGGTCAGTGAGCGGAGAAAATTTATGCACAGCATTATGGAAGCCAGACCAAGAGTCAACGGAAGCAGGAGCAAAGTGATGAGGCATTGAGGTGGTATAATGGGGAGGACTGGAACTTAGTGAGGGAGGTGCAGGATAAGGTAGAGTGTGGTAGAGAGTTCCAGTTAGACATCACCGGGAAGGCAAAAGATCTCCGGGCCACTGCTAACTGAGGTTTGGGCAGTACGAGAAAAGGGAGGGAGGCAGATCTAAGAGCATTCAGAGGTTGCCGGAGCCGAATAAGTTCAGTAAGGCAAGGAGTGGTGTAACAGTGGACCAGTTTGTGCACTAGACTCAGCATTGCACACTGGAGTTTGGATTCATACGTTAGCCATCCCAGGGAGAAGAGGATATCGCAGTGGTGGTGACGGCATTGACCCCTAAGGCAAACCTTCCCACCCTATGTGAGGCCTGTTTAAGGTGAGATAGGATGGTTATGTTGGTTGTAAGTATTAGCAGGGTGCCATACAATGGAGGAGCAGTAGGGTGGTAGCCACAGTCTTGTGGCATGAAGACAGTGTGAGGAAGGGTCGTATGTGGTAGAGCAGACCCAGCTTTTGGTTTAGAGCTTTGGTTAGGAGGGTGACATGAGTGCTCACGGAAAGCTAGGAATCTAAGGTGCTACCCAGATATTTAAAGGATGGATAGATTCTAGCGCATCACCATTATGGGAGAGTATCTCAAGAGGGTGTTGAGATGCGCGAGGAGGAGGATTGGAGAACAACATACATTTGTTTGTTTTTAGTGTTGAGGACTAGTTGGTTATCTAGAAACCAGACCTCAAGAATTCGGAAGTCTGAGGCGAGCATGCTGTTGAGCCACCCGATGTGGGATAAAGAAGGTAAACAATGGCGTCATCCGCGTAAAGGTGCACAGAGGCCCCTCCATAGTTATTTGGTAATTCATTAATGAATAGGGAAAATAATAATGGGCCCAAGATTTTGCCTTGAGGGATGCTGTGGGTTATTGGTCTGAGATCCGAGAGAGAACCAGACCATTTGACCATTTGACTGTGGCCAGTAAGGTAACTTTGGTGCCAAGTTAAGGCACTAACATCAAGACCAAGTGAGTGTAGCTGCCATAGAAGGTGATTGTGGTTAACCAAATCAAAAGCCTTCATCAAATCAACGAAGATAGTACCGGTGGCAAAGCCCTGGTCCATAGCATGACAAAGCCCTGGTCCATAGCATGACAAAGCCCTGGTCCATAGCATGGAACAGATCGGACATAACTTTTATCAAGGCAGTGAAGGTACTGTGTTTTTTTCTGAACCCATGCTGGAACCTTGAGAGAAAGTGGTGGTGGTCCAAATAATCCTATAGATGGTTATAGAGTATACGCTCTTGGATTTTGCCAGCGGCACAGGATGAAATAGACTAAAGTTCTCAACAGCTGTGTTGGGTCCACCCTTATGAATAGGAACAACCACGGCTACCTTCCATTTATCAGGGACAGTCTCCAAGAGGAAGAATCAGTTAAACAGGTCATGGACTGGGTGGGTGAGGGCTGCAGCTCCCAATCTTAGAAATTTTGGTTCAAGGGTGTCGTGACCGGGGAAGCAGTCAGCTTTTATGTTAGCAAGAAACTGACAAACTTAATTGAGGGTGTCAAGTTTAAGGTGAAAGGCTGAGTGAGCACCAGTGTCCATTGGTGGGGGTGTAGGGAGGAGGGGGGATTTCTTAAACTGTAAGGATACAGAAGGTGGGGTGGAAAGGATGAGAAGGGACTTGGCAAGGTTGGAGGAAAGGTCAAATGTATGGCAGCTTAGATTCAATGCTAAGATGTGCAAAGTAATACTCCTGGGAAACAAAAACCCAGGGAAAGAGTACACAATGGGGTGTGAGATGCTAACAACAACAAAAATGGAAAGGGACCTGGGGGTGGTCATATCAGTTGACCTAAAAGTGGGCAAGCAATGTGAGAGGGCAGTAAGGAGGGCTGGGGTGATACTGGGATGTATAGGGAGAGGCATCACCAGTAGAAAACAGGAAGTTGTTATCACTCTGTACAGACAGCTGGTGAGACCCCATCTGGAATACTGCGTGCAGTTCTGGAGACCCAACCTCCGCAAGGACATAGACAGGATGGAGGCAGTCCAGAGGAGGACAACTAAAATGGTGCAGGGTCTGCACCAGAAGACATATGAAGAGAGACTTAAGGAGCTTAATATGTATACCCTCAAGGAAAGGAGGGAGAGGGGGGACATGATAGAAACTTTCAAGTACCTCAAGGGAATCAACAAAGTCCAAGAGGGTAGCATCTTTCAGAAAAAGTGCAAGAACAAGGGTTCACAAGCTGAAGATGGGGGTGGTTCAGAGGTAATGTGAAGTATTTTTTCACGGAGAGGGTTGTGGATGCATGGAATGGTTCCTGAGGAGGTTGTGGAGTCGAAAACAGTGGGGAATTCAAGAATGCATGGGACAGACATAAGGCAATTCTAGGGGGTGGGGGTAGGAGAAAGTAGGCTGTTGGTTAAACAGGATCTGCAGCTTATTCATTAGGTAGGGAAATGGGCAGACTGGGTGGGCCAAGCGGTCCTTATCTGCTGTCAAATTCTATGTTTCTATATCCATGCAGGTCAGTGAAGAATTCAATAAATCCAGCAACGATGGATGGGAGGGGGGTCATAGAGGACAGTGCCTTGGGCAGAGATGGAGCTAGGGGCCTCAGAAAACTTGCCTTTGATTAGGATTTCACCTGCCTAGAATTTCTGGGATTACAGAGATGCTCGGTTTGGAGTAACCTGAAGGGTGCGCATAGCTTTCTGAATAGAATTTTTTCACCTCTTCCTGAGCTGCCTATAGACTTGCCAGTCAGAGGGTAGCCCATTTCGTTTGAAGGTCTTCCAAGCCCGATTGCGAGCCGTCATGAGCTTTCTAATATCCTTTGAGAGCCATGGAGCTTTGAGCCTTTTTGATCTGCACCTCTTCATGGGCGCATGGAGGTCAACTATATTGGTGAAGGTGGTCACAAAACAATCAAGGGCCTGGTTGATGTCCGGGAGAGTGTTTATCAGTCCCCAACTGGCATCCAAAATAGAGGCAAGAAAAGCACTGAGATTGAGATGGGACATATCTCAGACCAGAGTGACCTTGGGTGAAGGGTTAGGGAAGTTATTTCAGCAGATACAGAAGGTAGGGGAGTGATCACGAATGCTGTCAGCGAGTACACCCACAGATTTCACCTTATGGGCACAGCTAGTGATCACCCAAGCAAGCAAGGAATGCCAAAACAATCGCAGAAGTACGCTATTGCTTCCCCCGCCCTTAGCTTTCTCCTTGTCTGCTTCCTATCAACCCCCTTCCTCCATTTCTGCCCAGACTGAACTCTATCATTTAAGAACTCTGCTTCCTCAGTCCTCCTTCTACCTTGCCCTTCCTTGCAAGTACCCAGCCTGTTAACCCACCTCTCCTGAAGTGTATATTTCCTGTACCACTCCACCCTTGTCTGCCTTACTCCTCTACCCCTTGTCTTCCTTTGCTATGGTGAGGTGTTGTTAATCAGATATTGCTTCTTTTCTCTTTGTAGCTCTCTTACCACCATCCTCCTTTTTTCTTTGAATAGTATATGTACTTATATAGGAATATTAAATCATGTATTGGAATACTACACTGTTACTTTTATTGTTACATACTCTTTCCTTATGTATATACATGTTTGTTTTCTTGCCTGTGCATAACTGCATTGTTTCTGACCCTCTGTGATGCAGGTCCACCTTGTAAATGAGCTTGCTCAATGGTGTTCGCCTAGATAAATAAAGATTTGATTGATTGATTGATTGATTCTTGTTGGGACATTGAAGAGCTGAGCCATTTGAAAACACCAAGAGACACATCCCAACCACCACCTCCAACAACTCGACATCTCAGGATCAAACAACAACACGGTCCTGCTGGAACAACAAGAGGGCCCTCCAACAATTCAGGATGAACCATCAGTTCACCCTACATGTCTGCTATTCAGACCCCCAAGATGATGGATCTAATTTGACCTAAACTGCTATGCCACCACCGCAGCCATATGTAACCCCCACATACCCACAGAAGAACAACAAGGGCCACTACACAGTCAGAATTCTCTGCTGATATTGAAACAGATAACCCTTTTGAAACATTGGCACCAACTTCTGGGGAGACTCAGCAATGGAAGAAGAAGTGTCAGACACACAATCCGTGGCATCAGACATTACACAGCCTACTGAGAAAGCATATGTAGGAAAGAAGAAGTTGAGGAAAAAACATTAACTTTTCACTTGTAACTTATGCACTGCACTGTCATTGCCTCCATTAACTGCCACAGTTTAGGAAACAATAGGAAAAGACATGCAGTGTATCAACTGGCTAGGGACTCTGGTAGGTATTCTCTTGGTTCAAGAAATTTGGATGGGATCACTCACCCAAAAGGCTAGCTTTAAATCTGAATGGTTATGGGGCCTGTCTTACTGGTATTTCGGGGCAGATAAAGCGGATGGGATAGGGATATTATTTTCTGGGACCAGATTCCTTTGTTTAAACTAGTTGACCTATTATCAGGAGGGTCCTGATTATCGATGGGTATTGGGATGAGGAACCTTATAGGATTATAAATGTCTATGCCCCCAAAGTAAGGTGGATAAAGTACAACTGTTGGAAAGCATACAACCCTTTTGGCTACTGCCAAACTTCTCATCTTAGGGGGAGATTTTTAATTGTACCATTTCCATTCTAAAAGGTCAAGAGGGGCTAAAAAAAGTTTATTGTGATTCTCATGCCGTTTCAAAATGTATTTCCATTGCTGAACTTATAAACTGTGCAGATTCAATAGCAGGTCCCCACTTCACATACCAGAGGGCACAGTTTTTTACCCTGATTGATTATATTTTTCTCAACAACACTTGGTCAATTCATTCCTCAGAATTCATGCCCATAGAATTTTCAGATCATTGAATGATAAAAACATCTATAGGTAGAAGTAAAGACAAACCCCTAAAAAACACCAGGGCTGGGATATTCAAAGGGGTTGCGCCATGCAGAACCTCCCAGTGTGCCCCGGCATGATATTGAAAGGGTCAGGGTGCGCGGCACAACCCCCGATGTGCCGGGGCGCATTGGTAATGTATGCAGCGCAGATGCAGGGGGCGTGCCCATGCTTATGTGGCACATCCTGATATTCAGCACGGCATGTGCGGTGCATATGCTGGCGCAACCCCTACATGCACCGCACACTGGTGCTCGAAGTTGAGCTGAAAATAACAGGCTGAAATGCTGGCCACCCACAGGTGGGTAGCTGTATTGCAAGGCACAACACAACAGCCGCCAGCCGTGGGTGGCTGCCTGCCCAGCAGGAACACCGTCCACAAGCACCCGGACCCTCCCTGGTAGTCTGGTGGCCCCCCTCCCCGTACACCCAATCACGGGCATCTGTAAAATAATATAATTACCTGGTGGTCTAGCGGTCCCCTCCCCGTATGCTCGATTGTGGGCATCTGCAAAAGTAATAGACTTACCTGGTGGTTAAGTGGTCCCCTCCCCATACGACTCATTGTGGGCTGTTGTAATACAAAAGATTTACCTGGTGGTCTAGTGGTACCCCCTTCCCCACCCACCAACAGGACCCTGGCCACCCAGCACCCCCCATCATCAGTGGCGGCAGCACACCGCATACTGCCCGACCGACCACAAAATGACAGCGTACAGTTTGATCTGTATGCCTATTGGTTCTGAGTGTGCACCAATGGGCTTGCAGACCATACTGTACTACCTAAGACCAATATATGTGAATGAATGCATTCATTCACATATCTGGCCAATGTAGTACAGAATGGTTCAGAGCCTCATTGGTCCACACTGTGGACTAACAGGCGACAGATCATACTGTACGGTGTCATTCGCGGCGGAGGCCGGGTGGTATGCAGGTGGTGCTGCAACCCGCTGATGACGGGGGTGCTGGGTGGCAGGGGTCATGGAGATAATTAGAACCCTTAAGACATCATCAACATCAGGAGTTGATGGCTTTCCATCCGAATTCTACAAAGCATTTTCAGCTGAATAGTCCTTATTCCTACAAAGGGTCTTTGTTTTTTTCTTAAAACAGGAGAGAAATGTTCCTAGCTATTGTATGAAGGGGGTCATAATTTATTTGCATAAAAAAGGGGATAGGTTCCAAATTCAAAATTAGAGGCCAATAAGTTTATTAAACACCGATTTTAAGATCCTATCGCAAATTTTGCACCTCGGATTATGGAAAGTGGCAGTTTCAATAATTCACACAGCTTAATTTCGTGGTCTCCCGGATAGACAAATTCAACACCCTTTGATCATTCTTCGGAAAATTTGGGAATATTTTCAAAAATCAAATAAAACAGTTTTTTTTCTGTCTTTAAATCAACAGAAGTTTGATCGGGTGGACCACGTTTCTTTTTCAAGTCTTACATACCTATGGAATACCTGATAAGTTTCTTCATTAGTTGAAACTACTGTATGGCAACGCAACTCTGCATCCTATCTATTATTTTGGGTAAAGAAGGGCCAGAAATTACATTTTTTGGGGGTCAGGCAAGGATGCCTCCTGAGCCACTTACTTTATATATTCTCTCTAAACCCCAATAGAAAAAATACATTCTAACAAAGAGTTTTAGGACTGTCTGAAACTTTTCAGATGATGAAATCAAATTGGTGGCATGCTGATGATACCTATTTATTATTGAAAAATACTGATAGCATCTATGAAGCCCAGAAAGAACTGAATTGGTTTTCATTTGTATCTAATTCAAAGCTAAATTTAGGAAAATGTAACATATTGATTTTAGGATCCAGGGACCCCATAACTAAAAACAGTAGATTTTCCACTTGTCACAGATCCCATAAAAGTTTAGGATTTGGTTTGGGACACCCAATATCACAATAATGAAGCAGGAACACAAATTAAAATGTGTGACCTAAAGTAACTCTATGGAAGAGTTGGAAAATTTCCAAATTAGAAAGAATATTTATAAATAAATTCCTACTTCCTGCATACCTAATATAGGGTCCATATTTCCATTGCCTCTGGTACTAGAGACTAGACCTTACAGCATTTTCTTCCAAATCCATTTTCTTCCTTGGGATCACTTAGATGCCTTCTTCTCGCTGGAACATCGTGTAACTCAGCTTACCAAAATAGTAAACCAGAAACTTGATCTCTTATACCTCCTCCTCCTCCTCCTCCCCCTATTATCCAATGCCACCTGTAAAAAAATCACTTCTACATCCCTTCTCCCTATTTTGTTCTATGGTACCCTATTATTACTCTCTGCACAATCCTCTTCCCTTGCTTGGCTGTGTCAACTCTATCATAAGATTGGACGATTTGCCCTAGGTGTGGACTGCAGAAAACACCACTGTGACGACCTTTATTTTCTTCAATGGCCTATTTATGACTCAAGGTTACAGTTTACATCCTATGCTTTGTATTCAAACTAGGCATGCTCTTTAATCCCCCTTGTGTAAAGGGAATTGTTTACCACAAAGCATCCATAGGCCCACTTAGATCTACTTCCTTACCCTTATTAGCAATCCAGAAAATGCACCGTCTATCAGGTAAGCGTTCATTCGCCTTCTCAGCTACCACTGCTTGGAATTCTCTTCCCCAACCTTACTTTCTTACCCCACCCTATCACCCTTCAAAAAAGAGCTTACTTCTTATCTACTCAAACCCCACCGCAACTGCTTTAACTAAACTATATCTGTGCCTCTGATGCCCAACCTATGTTACTCTGACACGTGTCTTGTAATTACTTACCTCTTATTCCTGCAATGTACATATTGTGCAATCCTAGTGTCCTGCCCAACTGTCTTATGCAAATGCCTGATTGTTTATTATGTTGCATATCTTGTTTACCTCTGTAATTACCTGAATCATTGTTAATTTTCACTGTACCTTGTATTATTCCTTTATTTATTAATTGTACTATGTTCACAATTGTCTCCCAGGTCGTCACTGAAAAAGGGACTGCATGGTCTCAGAACTTACCCGGTTACCAAAATTCATATAAGTAAATAAATAAATAAACAAACAAATGCTTTGGGGCAGTCGTCTCAACCCCATCAAGAGAGTTACACTATCTGCCAAAGCTCAAGGGTGGAGTAGGCATGATTATTTTTGCTCATTCTCTCTTTTTGTTTATTCATTCAAATTAGTATTGCAGGATCAAAATTCACCTATGCACTACGGATGCATAATAATATACACTTTTTGACTAGATGGGAAAATGTTCCATTAACATTTTCCAAATACTTACAACTTCCGACAGTTATAGATCCTCAGTACAGAATTATTTAAATGGAATATCCCCAGAGACAGGCTGAGGTCCTCTACTCATCAAAGCTTATATAGCCAAATTTTACAAGATACTTATCCCATTGAACCAGACTTCGAATGGTATCACCCAACTAAAAGAAAAGAGATCTTGACTTTATAAAATGAACTGAGAGTGGGAAATATTGCGGCTGAGCTGTTATGGAAAACTGAATGTTAGAGATAATAGCAAGCATAAAATGATGGATGAAAGAACCTGACCTTACATAGACTGCCTAACTTCAGAGGAAACAATGGAACACTTTGCTTTATCGTGTACTTATTCCCAAACTTTGTGGACATTTTGGCACAAGTTTGGTAGTTATTATGGCTTCAAAATATGACATATGAAGTATTAATATTGGGACAATGCCCCAAAACTTTTCAGAAATATCACAAGGGACCACTGTCGGTCTTTTTGGCCATTCTAAAATTTTACCTTTGGCAAGCACGTGTTCAATGGGTGTTATAGCAACAGTACATGCCCTTTAATATATTTCAACAACTGAGTGAAACAGCCCTACAAGAGGTACATGAGAAAGATTTGGTGTTTCATCCACTGCATAAAGTCAGAAGGTGGTGGAAAGGCTTTTCTTTTGTTGTAAAATATAAGTAATGTATAAGTGTAATAGGTATGTGTATCATTAATTAGCATGTTAAAATTATATGAATTTTGATTTCTTTCTATGATTTTTGTATGTTATGTTTTGAACCCTTCAATAAACAAATTCCCTACTCTTTCAAGAAGTGCCATGGGCTCTTTAACATCCACCTGATCTACCACCAGAACAGAAAGATGGGACCTCATTTTAACATCTCATATGAAAACCAGGCAATTTAAACAGTTGGATCCGGTGCAATAGCCCTGCCTCCTGCAGAAGACCTTGGTGGTTGAAGTGCCAAGGCAGTGAGAGACAGACGTGCTGAATAGTAATGTCCCTCATTTATTTGTTTGCTGATGGCATTTGTTGCACTCATTGGCATGCTTGCATAGGCACTTTATGATGCACACATTGTAGAAGGCCGCTAAAAGAGCAGTGGAGCTTTTATGGCTTGGGTGGAGCCAAATGTTTCTGTAGGTCACTGTTACCTGCAGTGGCATAGCCACATGAATTTCTGAATGTAAAGTGCCAGAATATAATAAAATAATTGCACTGAAAGCTGGAACCATCATTGAATTGTGTGTTTGCTTATTTCCTGCCAATACATGATATGACTAGAGAATTTCAAGAAGTGAGCATTACCAGAAACATGAGTGCAGCAAATCTTTGTGGAAGTGCCATGGAAGAGGACTTATTCCAGGTTGGGGCCCAGGTCAGATCTGGTTTTCCCCATGCAGAACCTGTCAATCTTGTGGAACTGCATAGGAGTGATCAAGGTAGGCCTGCTCCCAACTGGCCCACCAGCACAGTAGTAGCACCACCGCTCATGACACCATCAACCCAGATTTGGGAATGAGCCTAGGTCACTGGTGGGCCAGTTGGGGAGCATGGCTAAGCGTCTCATGGATGCTCACTTCCTCGGGGTGGAGGGAGCTGGACTCACTGCAACACCGCCACCTGGATGACTACAGGTGGAAGTGCAAACTGAGCCATGGATCTGGGGGTGGGGAGGACATCAGCAGCGTTGCACCCTGCATCAGTCAGGGTCTTCCCAATGTCCACAGGGAAGAAAACCAGAAAACATCTGACCAAACAGAATGCCATCTTCCACTCGCACAGGCCTCACACCACTGACTGGGTCCTCTGCTCCATGACTGACACTTCAGCTCTACCCAAAGGAGTAAGAATCTGGCTCCCAGGCAGCCCTGCCCATGGTGGGGGGTCATCCATGAGGGACCATGGAGTAGGAGGTAAGTACCAGAGATGGTAGGTGATGGGGCTGGACAGAGCAACAGGACTGATGGGGAAGAGGTGCAGTAAATTACAAAGATAGACCTGCTCCCCACCTTGGAGGCTCTGCAGTGCAAGACTCTTAAGAACTTGCCAGTATTGGCATTTTTCTGTTTTTTCTCTGTTTCTGACTGTAGTCCACCCAGTTGGTGGACTGTTGTATTGTAGAAGGGTACACGAGGTCTGCCCAGTTTGCAGCAACTGTTATGTCTTTTTTCTCACCTGTGGGACCAGACTATTCAGCTAAGTGTGATGGAACTGAAGGGGAGAAGCGTTTTAGAGGTTTACTGAAAAAAGACTGTTTGGGTGGAGTGACAGACAAGCTACATTTATTCACCATGCTCCACAATTGGTCAGTTTACTAAAGGTTTCTCACTAATTGTTATTGGGATTCATAGCCCTGTCAGACAATATAGGATAATTCAGCAACTTAAACAGGAGAAGCTTGAGGTGATTTTTTTTACTGGAGACTCATCTCTCCCTGGAGGAACATAAACATTTTGAGATCTTTCGCTTCAAACTGGTGGGTTTCTCTTCATAAATCTGGGAGGCATAGGGGGCTTCTTATGTTACTAATACAAGGTACAGCCTTTCAGTTGACTTCACAAGTACAAGACCCAGAGGGGAGGTATCTGTTTATGTCTGGTACCTTATACGGGCAGCATCTGTCACTAGCAAATGTACATTTTCCTCCATGGACAGTACAGATCAGAGAGTTTTTCAAAACTTTTTTAGTAAATTACATTGGAGAATTGAAAGGGCACCTAATTGGGGGAGAGGGATTAGTTTAATGTTGCAGCCTGAACTTGATTCATCCACCTTGAGGAATTGCCACCTCTCAGCACAACAGAACTATGTAAGGGCCACATTGGAGCACCTAGGTAATATCATAAGTGCCTGGGGTCACCTTGACCTTCAGAAGTGAGAGTTTACCCCCCACCTCTGCAAGGCACCACAGTTATGCTCAGTTGGATTATATATTCACAGTCATGAAGTGTATTGATACATAGCACGAGATTAGACATGGAGCTACACATCTATCTGACCATTTACTACTAACTGCCCATTTTTACTTGTGAGCTGAGGAAAGTCACATACTGGAGACTTTATTAAGGATTCCCAAAAGATTCCCTGCTACAAATTTTAGAAGTACACATTCCCTCAGATTTTACAGGAAAATGCCATGCAAGAGGGGGCGACTCCTATAGTATGAGACATCTTGAAGGTGGTCCTGAGGGGTAACTTATGCCTGGCATCAAAAGTGAGGGAAGGAGCAGAAGCTAAGGGAATATTCCATATGCAGGGTGACATCTCAATGTACCCACAACTTTAGCCCTGCAGATTCTGATCCAGGAATTGCTTGACAAACAGGTGGAACAAGCCCTGTTCTACCTACAACATCATTATTATGGGGCCTAATGGACTGTAAGAAAAGTAGCCCACAGAGTACAGGCAACTAAGTGACATGCTTGTATTAGCCAGATGTGAGACACAGGGATTGCTTACTTGATCCATCATGATAGCAATATTCAGAATGTAATGATGATTATTCTTACTTGTATGAGAGCAGAGATAAGGACCCAGGAGAACAGATATCTCTTACCTGTGAGCCTTGCACCTGCTTTCCTTGAGTGAGGAGCAGGTGGAGTTCCTCATAATCCAATCACAATAGAGGAGGTCCAATGGGCAGTTGCCAAAACCAATACAGGAAGTGCCTAGGACCAGGTGGGTACCATCCATGTTCTACAAACACCCCAGACTTTGTGATTTGTTACACCTCCATTTGGTACAACTATATAGCTCACTGCAGGAAGGAAACTACCCCCCATGTGGAAACGCCATTGTATCCGTAATATTGCATCTGCAAAAGACTCACATAGCCTACGCTCCTATCAGCTTATCTCAGTGTTCCACCAGAACTACAAGTTTTTCATGTCAGTGTGGCCAGGGCAGCTGAAGGCTTTCTTCCATCATTGCTGGACACAGACCATCCAGATTTGGTAGCAAACGCCAAGCACATGATAATGTGCACCATACATTGCTGCTTCTAGTGGCATGGATATAGTTCACTTATCCACACTCTGGTAGTTCCACTGAAAGGCGGTGATTGGCCAGACGTATTTAAGCTAAGCTTCTCTCACCATGTGAATGGATATATCACATGACTCCGCCCCATGATGTCAGATCTTTTTTTTCTGCTGGAGGAACAGGTCACCTCCTTCTTGCGCCACTTAGGATTTTCTCTGCACCACTGGCGAACTGGTATTTTGAAGTTTTCAAAGCTAGTACTTTCTTGTGGTTTCCTTGATGCCATCTCTGGATTTTCGATGGATTGCAAAAAGCCTGGATTCAAATGTTGTATTTCAGTGCCACAAGAAGATGTCAGTCACCGATTTGCATGACACGTGCGTGTGCTGCCTGGGTTGACAACACAACGTGGCTGGGTGCAGCATTTGCCTATCCATGCTCCCCGAGTCCCTTGAGGATCAGAAGCTCCAGCTTGCACTGGGTCAGCCTTTGGAATGGGATCAAAGGATTGCTCTAAGGGTGGCAAAAGGCCTAAGCAGCTGCTGGGTGTGTGGCACAGCTTATGACAGAAGCGGAGCAGCGGTGGCTATGGCAGGAACTTCCTCAGCTTCAGTGCTGTTCCTACCTGGGGCCAGCATTGGAGAGGCCTCCCGGACCAGTTCCACAATTTGTGCTGGTCCCTCCAGACTGTGGGGGAGAGCCACTATGGTTCTTGGTCAAAGACCTAGTAAAACAAAATTCTCACCACCGTTGCTAGTTGTGGGATGGGGAGAGATCCAGGTCATCCCAGTCCCTTGACTCACCTGACCACTCAACAACTGTTGAGCGCTCCTCAGCTGAGGGGCAAGTGGAGCAGGTCAAAGGCTCATCAGCTGTGTTAGTGAGTCTGTCTACCTCAATGTCGGTCAACCAACCTACATAGATACATAGACAGTGTCAGCAGATAAGGGCCTATGGCCCACCCAGTCTGCCCATTTGAGCTTGTAAGTTCACTTTATGTTTTCCTAGCAGTCTGTTGCCCCTTACCCTGACCTCCAGATTCCTTTATGTCTATCCATGCATTCTTAAATCCCATGATTGTTTCAGCCCCACCACTTCCTCTGGCAGGTGTTCCACTTGTCCACCACCTGTTCTGTGAAGAAATTCTTCCTCACGTTTCCTCTGAATCGTCCTCCTCCAACTTCATCCCATGCCCTCTAGTCCTGGAACATCTTTTTCACTTAAAAACAGTGTATTCCTGCACCCTATTCCTCCCTGTAAGATACTTGTATGTCTCTCTCATATCCCCTCTCTCCCTCCTCTCCTCCAGGGAGTACATGTTCAGTTCCTTCAACCTGTCCTCATAGGACTTGTGATGCAATCCATGTACCATCTTTGTTACCCTCCTCTGAACCTTCTCTACCCTGTCTATGTCCTTACGTAGGTAAGGTCTCCAGAACTGTACGCTGTACTCCAGGTGGGGCCTCACTAATGTCTTGTATAGTGGAATTATGACCTCCCTTTTCCTGCTGGTGATGCCCCTGCCTATGCATCCCAGCATCCTATTTGCTTTACCTGCTGCCTTGTCACACTGTTTCCCTACCTTGAGGTCATCAGAGATGATAACCCCAAGATCCCTTTCCTGCTTGGTGCATGCTATATCCTCACCCACCAACTGATATATTATGCCAGGGTTTTGTGCCCCATATGCATTATCTTGCACTTCTTTGCATTGAATTTCAACTGCCAAACCCCTGACCATTCTTCAAGTTTCTGCAGGTCCCTTCTCATTCTGTCTACACCCTCTGGTGTGTCTACTCTGTTACAGAGCTTTGTGTCATCAGCGAACAGTGAAATTCTGCCTTCTAGGTCCTACGTAATGTCACTGATGAAGATGTTGAATAGGACCGGTCCCAGCACTGATCCCTGTGCTACCCCACTGGTCACTCTTCCCTCTGTGGAGTGACAGCCATTTACCACCACCCTCTGTGTCCTGCCACCCAGCCAGTTACCTACCCACCACACTACTGTCCTGCCACACCCATATTCCTGTTTGTGTAATAGTCCTCTATGTGGCACAGTGTCAAAGGCCTTGCTGAAGTCCAGATAGGCCATGTCCACTGCCCTCCCTGATCCACCTCCCAGTCACCCAGTCAAAAATTCAACCAGGTTGGTCTGACATGACCTCCCCTGGTGAAACCATGATGCCTTGGGTCCTGTAGTCCATTGACAACCAGATGTTCCACCAATCTCTCCTTCAGTAGTGCTTCCATGATCTTCCCCACTACCGAGGTGAGGCTGACTGGTCTGTAGTTCCCTGCTTCCTCTTTGTTCCCACTTTTGTATAAGTGGACTACATCTGCTGTCCTCCAGTCTTTGGGTACCTTCCCTGTTTCCAGTGATCAGCTAAACAGGATAGCCAGAGGTTCAGCCACCACCTCTCTTAGTTATTTAAGGACCCTGGGGTGCACCCCATCTGGCCCCATTGCTTTGTCAACTCTTATTATTTCCAGTTCCTTCAGGACTCTTTCTCATGTGAAGGGACTTGTGTCAATTTCTGTCATTCTCACCCCTTGTACTCCCTTCAGACCCCATTACCCTCCTCTTCCTCAGTAAAGACTGAGCAGAACCTACAGATATCTTTCTCAACCCAGTCAATAAGTTGTCCAATGAGGTTACGGATTCAGTCTCACAGACTTCAGTGCTCCTGGTCCACACCCAGGAGGATATGGATTTGATTGGCATTCCTGCTCATTCCTGTTCAGCACAAGCCTTGGTGGGTCAGGTCTTCCATGCCCATGCTATTGAACATGGGCCAGCAGTTATCTATAGCCAGCACCAGGGAGACCATACTTGCCGTCAACTGGGCGGTCGATGCTCAAGGTCACAGTTGAGGTTGTGGTTGAGGTATTGGCGCTCTCAATCCCACTCAACCAGGAGGTGCTGCTGTCAGCACTCCTTAATCTACTCATCCTCGGGTGAGGAGAGGCACCTTCAAAAAATATGCCGGTGCTACAAGGAGTTCCTCTGGCAGCAATGGGCCATTGCGGGGCAGGGTAAAGGGCTACCCCCAAGGGTCTATGGTCCCCTGGCAGCTGCCAGTGGTTCCCCCACCTGCTCAGGTTGCGGAGGAGCTACCAACTCCCACTTCTCTGCCAATCACTGTGTTGCCACCACCCCTACAACAGCTGTCTGGTGCTCCAACCAAGGAGGCAGGCCATTTGGTTCCCAGCTTGCCAGGCCAGTCATCAGGATCACCAAGTGAGAAGAGTCCTGGGAGGTCTGGTGTGAAATATGGCCAAGGGCCACCTTCAAGGGCTCATCAGATGATTCAGATCAAGTCCATAGCCTCCTTCTGAGGCTTCGCTTCTTCGAGTGGGGCACGGTTGATGAGCCGCCCACTGACCTGGGGTCAGTCTCATTCAGGGCGCTGCCTGCTTGATTGCAAAGTCCATGGCTGTCCACTGCAACCAGTCCAAGAGGGCCAAGTACTCTCTTACAGACATTTTGGACTGCAGCTTATCCCAGGGTTGCCTTCCCACTGGCCCTGAGCTATGCCACTATGCAGCACCCTGCCCGGCACCCTCGGACCATATGATCTACAAGTACACATTCCCTACCAGCTCCCTTTTAGTGTTCTCCAACCACTCTTCAGCCAATCATTTGGTTACAGGCTCGGTGTTCCATAAATAAGTCACCAAGGGATAGTGGACAAGCCTTGGACAAGGAGTAACATTGACCACACTGCTAAAAAGGTGCATGCTGCGGCTACCTTGGGTCCCTGGCTGGCTAGCTATGCCTTCATGATGGCCAATTATGGGTACTGCATGCTGGGAATGTTCAACGTTGTCCTACCCCACCTACACCCAGAACAATGGGTAGCAGTGGTACTCAAGGACCACGGTCAGTCGCTTTCTAAACACCAGCACCAGACAGCCATGGACACAGAAACATAGACAATGATGCCAGAAAAAGACCACTGGTCCATTCAGTCTGCCCATAATCACTAAAAAAAACGGCACCTATTGTTCATACAGTGTTCTAACACACTATCTACCTCCATGCTCCTTCCTTCTTGCGCTATCACCCTGAGCAGCCAGTATGCCCTTCACTCTGTCCCAGCTGTGTTTAAAACCAGCAATGGTTTTGGCACCCACCACATCAGCTGGCAGATTGTTCCACAGTTCCCCACCCTTTCTGTAAAATAAACTTTCTCACTTCCTCTTGAATTTCCACCAGTCAGTTTTCACTCGTCCTGTGTTCTTGATCCGCTACTTACGCTAAATAGTTCTTCGGAGTATACCTTGTTTATTCCTTTCAGGAGGTTGAAGGTCAATTCTAAATCTAATTAATTATTCATGAGCTAAACTAGCTCACTGATTAACTGCTGAGCCGGCCTGAAATCTCTTAGAAATGCCCAGCCCTGCAACCACACAGTTGATCACGCGCTCCACACTAACAGTAGCGGTGGCAAAACAGCTGTTTTCGGCGCTGCTGTCAGTAAGCCACATCTGTCAGAACTGCACTATGTTAGCGATTTTTGCAGAGTTAAAATTGTCAGAACCGCAAACAAAAAATGTCACTCAGCCAGCCACATTTTGATCTGTTTGTGGGCAGATGTTGAACAGTGGCTAAATTATATGGCTGTTAAGTTCTCTGAACACGACAGTGGCAACTCCGTGTCTATACAGACACCTGTCTCAGCTGAGGTAAACTCAGAAACCAGTGTGGAAGTGCCAATAAATTATCCATGTTTCGTGAGAAAGTTGATAATTCATGATGCTCCTGAGAATGTCAGTGGTCACTGGTTAGTTTTCTAACTTGTCACTGCATACTGTTGTTCCCGAACTGCCTTCAGTGTAGAAAACTTCGTAAATAAAATGAAAAGAAATGAAACAGTTAAGCATTACACAGAAACATTATTTCAGAAATAATTTACTACAGCCAGTTACCCCCCGACACCATCGACAACAGCAAGAGCTCCCAGCGTCAGCTCAGGCGCTATAACAGAAAGAAGTCACAGCAAGCACCGCTATCACGCGCAGCCACAGGAAAAAAAAAACTAAGCCAAAAACTATAAAAAACAAGTATCGTTATTGCAATTAGACTTACAATTGCAATAATGATCTCACAGCCATTCATTTCCTGGGGATTAACGACCGACCCATGTGGGTTGGCCTTCGGCTCGGCCTCCCCCCCCCGATGGCCGTTAATCCCCAGGAAATGACCAGCTATTCAGTCATTATTGCTAAACTGTATCTCCCCTCTCTTGTCTGGCTTCTGGTGTGCACATATTCAGTGCCTTGAACTAATCCTCATAAGATCTGCCCTGCTTGCCTTGAATCATTTTGGTCACCCTATGTTGCACTGTCTCCAGATTGTCCTTATCTATCCTGAGGTGAGGACTCCATGCTACTTTCAAAATCCCTGCAGGAGGATCCTACCTCCAGGACCATGCTGAAGACAGAGACATCTGCTCCCAAAGCTCACCAATCCATATTCCCTATATTATCGATGGACAACTTAATCTATTAACAATATTTTGACTTATGTTTACAAGGGAGTCTGAAATTTCTGTTAAAGTTAAGAAGCCTTGTGGTACACAGTTCAAGGTCTCACAGAATTCTCTGGGATACACCTGTCGTGATCAGACCTCAGTATCCGCCCTGCCCCATGAACACCAGGCATGAGACAAGGGAAATCCACAGTCTGACTGACTGCCCAGGCGTCAGTGATGTTATAGCCATGGGAAGTCTTAGGCAGTTAATTCCCAACACAACATACAGTTACTTCTACCATCCGCTGATACCCGCAGCCCCAGCTACAATCGAAGGGGCTGGTGGTGGGACTCAGGCATAGCCTTTATGGCTCCTGCGAGCTGGTATTGAGAAGCGGTCCTAAATAACCCAAGGCAAAAGTTCAGAATGAAGAGCTTGTACGCTTGACATGGATGATTGCGGTGCCCATGCATTGGCAGCAGCTTTTCCCATGTGTCGCTGGGCCTGGCTGCAATTATCCACATTCATGGCAGACTTTCGACAGAGGTCCATGGACGTCCCATTCCTGAGCATTGATCTTTTCAGCTCTGTGGTGGAAGGGCATCTCACAAGTATTGAGAAGTCCAATGCCACCCTAGATTCTGTGACTTTATTCAAGAGGGAACCAAAGAAAAAGCCGAAGAAGCCGGCTTTTCAGTACTGATTCTTCCAGTCACAGCCTACCCAGCAGCAGCCCCTGCAAAAGCAGTTCTAGACCTGGAGCCCCAAGAAGTCTGGGGGTCAAGGTCCAAGAAAAGGGGGCACAGGGTATTGGTACCCCTCCAGCAGCAACTGCTGGTGCCCCCTCAAAAGCTGCTCAGTGACAGGTTGGGGGTTGTCATCTCTCAACCTGTCTTGTCCCCGACCACTCTCCCTGTCGGAGACAGGCTACATTTTTTCTTGCCACATTGATCCACTATCACAATGGACAAGTGGGTGTTGGACACAGTGGGCAGAGGACTGTCTCTTGATTTTAAGGTTCTCCCACCCTGGTGCCTCCATGCAGCTCAAGAGTTTGGGGCATCTTAGGACATGCTGTCCACCCTCAGAGAGGACACTGCTTACGTGTTTAGGTACTTCCTGGTTCCAAAACAGATGGGGGGCTGGTGCCCCATACTGGATCTTCCTGATCTCAACCAGTACCTACAGAAGCACAAGTTCCGGATGGTCACGCTGAGCCAGATTATATCATCCCTAGAGCAGGAAATGTAATTCTGCTCCCAGAACCTGCAGGACATGTTCTCCCACATTCCTGTCCACAGGTCCTACTGCCAGTACCTCCAGTTCTGAGCAGAAGTGGTCCTGCATCAGTTCCAGGTTATGTCGTTCGATCTCTCCTCAGCTACAAGGCTGTTCACCAAGTATATGGCAGTGTTGGCAGCAGCCCACCTGCAGTGCCATGGGATCAGAGCATACCCCTACCTGGATGATTGACTGATAGCCAGTCCATCCAGAGAGGATGTGACAAGATCCACAGACCTGGCTCTCCATACCTGCAGAGACCTGGGCATCTTGGTCAACCTGGACAAATCTGAATTGGTACCAAAGCAGGTGATCAAGTTCATCGAGGCAGACTCTTGACTCACGGTGGGCCAAGGCCCACCTCCCGGCAGACTGGGCACAGGATCTTACCTCCTTTGCCCACTCATTTCAGGTTGGGCTCTGGCCGCCCTGCCCAGGATTTCCTGTGGTTGCTGGGGTACATGGAATCCTGCACCAGTGTGGTCTATTGTGCCTGCTGGCATATGCGCCCTTCCAGTGTGAGCTGGGCCATCAGTGGTCTCAGTGCCTGGTCACTTGGAGCAGCTGTTCGTGATGACCCAGCCAATGTGGGATGCCATCTAGCAGTGGCTGGTCCCAGAACATCTGAAGGAAGGAATCCCATTTGTCTGCCGGAGCCGACCGTCACACTGACGATGGACGCGTCTCTGGAAAGGTGGGGAGTGCACCTGGGAGACCATACAACCTATAGATTCTGTTCCCCCAGGGAGTCCCATCACCACATAAATCTTCTGGAGCTACACGCAGTGTGACAGGCCCTGATTTATTTATTTTATTTACTTATTTAGTTAGTTTTTGTTGACTGGGAGTACTAGGCAATTCTGCCTATTTTCAGCCTTGTCCTGGGGAGGGGATAAAGGTACAGAACCAGATTAAGCTGTTGGTGGTATTTTAGTGAATTGGGGGTGGGGGGGGGGTTTGGCCAGGATACTGGGGAAATTCCCCAACTCTTTTCAAGAAGTGCCATAGGATCTTTAACGTCCACCGGAACAACCACCAGAACAGGCAGATGGGACCTCAATTTAATGTCTCATCTGAAAGATGACACATCAGAAGTGCAGCATCCCCCTCATGATGCAATACAGTGTCAGTATTGGGATTTATCCTAAGTTCCCAGTGTGAGGCCAGAACCCACAACCTTCTGATCTTCTGGCCTCAGAGGTGAGTTTGCTACCTGCTGAGCCACTGATCAGAGGTCAGGTCGTTGAAGTCAAGATGGACAATATCACATAGAAACATAGAAACATAGACTTTGACGGCAGATAAGGACCGTTTGCCTAACTAGTCTGCCCATTTCCACTTCTAGAGGATAAGCTGAGATCCTATTTAACCAACAGCCTATTTCCTTCCTATCCCACAAAAATTGCTCATGTCTGTCCCATGCATTCTTGAATTTTCCCACAGTTTTAGACCCCACAACCTCCTCAGGAAGGCTGTTCCATGCGTCCACCACCTCTCTGTGAAAAGTACTTCCTCACATTGCCCTGAGCCTTCCCTCTATCTTCAGATTGTGTCCCTTGTCCTTGCACATCTCTTTTCTGAAAGATGCTACCTCTTGGACTTTGTTGATTCCACTGAGGTACTTAAACGTTTCTATCATGTCCCCCCTCTCCCTCCTTTCCTCAAGGGTATACATATTAAGCTCCTTTAGTCTCTCCTCATATGGCTTCTCTTGCAGACCCTGCACCATTTTAGTTGCCCTCCTCTGAACTGCCTCCATCCTGTCTATGTCCTTGCGGAGATGGGGTCTCCAGAACTGGACGCAGTACTCCAGATGGGGTCTCACCAACTGTCTGTACAGGTGGATAATAACTTCCTGTTTTCTGCTGGTGATACCTCTCCCTATACATCCCAGTATCCCCCCAGCCCTCCCTACTGCCTTCCACATTGCTTGCCAAACCTTAAGGTCATCTGTTATGATTACCCCAGGTCCCTTTCCATTTTGTAGTTGTTACTACCTCCCCCATTGTGTAATTTTCCCTGGGTTTTGTTTCCCAGGTGCAATACTTGCACTTCTTTGCATTGAATCCAAGCTGCCATACTTCTGACCATTCCTCCAACCTTGCCAAGTCCCTTCTCATCCTTTCCACGCCTCCTTGTGTATCAACCTTGTTGCAGATCTTTGTGTCATCTGCAAAGAGGCATACTTTTCCTTCCAGTCCCTCTGCAATGTCACTTATAAAGACATTAAAAAGGACAGGACCCAGTACTGAACCCTGCGGTACCCCACTAGTAACCCCTTTCTTCAGAGTGGACTCCATTTACAATTACCTTCTGTGTCCTGTCGTTCAGCCAATGTTTTACCCAGGCTACCACCCTGGGACCCACTCCCAGGCTGGTTAATTTGACTGCTAATCTTTTGTGTGGGACTGTGTCAAATGCCTTGCTAAAGTCTAGGTAGGCCATGTCCACAGCCCCTCCCTGGTCTACTACTTTGGTCACCCAGTCAAAGAAATCAATTAGATTCGTCTGACATGACATTCTGCTGTGAAACCCATGTTACCTTGGGTCCTGTGCCCCACTGGCGTCCTAGGTACTCAACAATTCTTTCCTTCAGAAGTGATTCCATCACTTTCCCTACCACAGAGGTCAAACTGACAGGTCTGTAGTTTCCTGCCTCTGTCTTGGTCCCCACTTTGTGAAGGAATCACATCCCCTTCTTCCAGTCCTCGGGTACCACCATCCTCCCATGATTTGTTAAAAAGGGTAGTCAGTGGTGTCACTAGTTCTCTGCTTAATTCTTTTAGAATTCTGGGGTGAATTCCATCTGGCCCCATTGCTTTGTCCACCTTCAGTTTTAGGAGTTCTTTCAGAACCCTTTCTTCTGTGAAAGGACTGGGATCGACCCCCCTCTCCAGAGTGCTTCTGTTAATTGGATTTGGCACCTCCCCCACTTCCTCTTTTGTGAATACTGAACAGAAGTATTCATTCAGTATCCCTGCTTTTTCACTGTCACTCTCTGCCCACCACCATCCATTCTATTCAGCCTCACTATCCCTCCCTTTGTCTTTCATCCCTGATATACCTATAAAGGTTTTATCCCCTTCTTAACTGAGTTAGCTATCTTTTCCTCAGTTTGTGCCTTTGCTATTCTGACTACCTCCCTGCTTCCTTCTGCTTTAATTGGTACAGTTCTCTGTCCTGCTCCTTCTGTGTTTCTTATACTTCCTAAATGCTATCTTTTCTCCCTAACCTTCACTGCCACCTCTTTTGAGAACCATAGTGGCTTTTTCTTTCGTTTTGATTTGTTTATTTGCTTCACACAAAGGCTTGTTGCCTCTGTGATGGCAGTTTTGATATTTCCCCATTGTTGCTCCACCCGTCCTTCTAGCCTGCTTGCTAGTGCTTTTCTAAGGCACTCTCCCATCTTGCTAAAGTCAGCCCTCCTGAAGTCCAGAACCCTCACTTTTGTATGGCTTGACTCTGTAGCTGAGTTTATCGTGAACCACACTGTTTGGTGGTCACTTGTTCCCAAATGGCTACCCACTTCTAGATCTGAGATCCTCTCACTGTCCCCATTTGAGAGTACAAGGTCTAAGATTGCTCCCTCACGAGTAGGTTCCAAAACTAGCTGTCTGAGGCATGCCACCTGAAGGGCATCAAGAATGGCCCTGCTTTTGGATGTGGCTGCCGCAAAGGTGCTCCAGTTAACATCTGGCATATTAAGGTCCCCCATCAGCAGTATCTCCCCTTTCTCTGCCATCCTAAGTATGCCTTCTATCATATCTTTGTCCATTCCCTCCCCCTGACATGGGGGTCTATATACAACCCCTGTGCGGATTGTGGTGCCATTTCCAGTCTCTAAGGTGACCCACAGTGCCTCCTCTCCTCCCTGTTTACTCTTTTGTTCGGTTGCTTTTACCTCTTTCCTTATATAGAGAGCTACCCCCCCTTCTGCCCTCCCTGTCTCTCCTGTAGGTTGTGTACCCTGGCATGTTAACATCCCAGACATGGTTCTCTGTGTACCATGTTTCTGTGACTGCTACAATATCCAGGCATCCCTCTTCCATCAAGGCCACCAGTTCAGGGAGCTTGCTGCCCAGACTACGGGCATTGGTACTCATTACTCTCCATTTCTTGATGGCCTTACCTCTTTTTGCCCCATCCCTGTCCTTACTGCATTTGTCACTTTCTCCATTTACCCCTGCGCTTCTCTATCGACATCTCATGTTGGTGTCTACCTCACTTAGTACCCTGATATTTTTGGGGGCTAGGATTTCCTGCTCCTTTCAGTGCCTCCCCTTGGCTAGTTTAAATGCTTGCCAATGAAGTATTTAAACCTATCACCTAGGATCCTGGTTCCCCTCCTGGACAGATGCAGACCATCATGCCAATATAGGCCTGCATCCCTCCAGGTGGACCCCCAGTCCCCAATGAAGCCAAATCCCTGAGCTCTGCACCAGTTTTTCAACCACTGATTGAATCCCATGGTGTGGAGCACCCTAGCCTCACCCATGCCATAGACAGGCAGCACCTCCGAGAAGGTCACCGTGTGTGCTATTTGTCTAAGGACCCTCCCCATCTCTACAAACGCTTCTTGCACTGCTCTGATCCCTTTCTTAGCCAGGTCATTTGTCCCTAGGTGGACAATTACATCCAGCTCCCTCCCCTGTGCAGCTGCTCCTGAGATCCTGAGGATTCGCTCCCTGTCCCTCAAAGCCATGGCACCAGGCAGGCACCTTACCTCCCTCTCCCCTTCCTCCCCCAGTTCTACCTTCCTAACAATGGAGTCCCCCACTAGGAGTTGTTTCCTTCCCCTGTGGGGTCCCATGCCACCCTCCTGTGGGTCTCCTTTGTGGAGGTACCCAGCATCCTCCTTGGTCTCAACTGTGTGTGCCTCCATAGAGGAACCACACTTTTCCAGAACGGCATAGAAATTGTGAAGAGGTACAACTGGAGGGATGCACCTTTGTTCCACTACCCTCACCCTCCCTGAGCCCACTGTGGTCCAACCGCTCCTCTTTCTTGGCAACCTCTGAGGCAACGGCAGTGACCCTGGTGGTCCCTGGGTGGGATAGGAGGTCCCACAAATCCTGGCCAACTCAGCCTGGAGATGAGCAACCTCCTCCCTCAGCCCAGAGAGGTGCCTGCAGATGGGACAACACTGCATCCTCCAGAACATCTCCCGGAAGACTGTTGCTCCACAGCCACTGCACCACCACTCCCAACATGTCTTTTTCTGGCCCCTAACTGTTATTTGGAATACTTACTCTTTCCTCTGTTTAATTCTTTTTCCTTCTCTTCTCTCCCTACTTACTTACTGTCTCTGCCCTTTTGGCTCCTGATCTTCCTGTTCTGAGACAAGAAGTTCCTATATTTCTCAGTAGTCTCCTTACTTGCTCAGAGTCAGACCTCCAGCAGCTAGGGGACGGAGGCTACTCTTGCCCTTCTAGGATGGTGGGTCTTTTGTGGCTTTGTGATCTCTCACTTCCTGCTCCCAAACAGGAAGTTCCTGTTGCCAGTTAAATCCTGTGCCTGTTAAAGTAGAACTGGTTTAGGGGTGGAGGGAGGAAGGAGGGCAATATAGCCCCAGTAGAGAAGTTTAGTTATACCAGTAGCTCCTTCCTCCTGGTTTTCTGTCTGCTTTGTGGCAGAAGCTATCTAGGGCAGTGTTTATATCTGGTTTTAACCTGGCTCCTTCTAGCTAAGCCACTCCCCTACTTTTGCAAATCTTTCTAAGCCTAGTTAATTTCACAGATAACAATTCCTTTCTGACACCTGTGACAAGCACCTAGATAAGTACACAGATAACAGATAACAATTTACTTCAACTGCCTCTTGACAAACACATTAACTCTTTTTTTTACCCTAAATTAAAGGTCCCAGTACAAGAGATCTAGTTCTTAGCCCCAGTAGAGAAGTTTTAGTTATACCAGTAGCTCCTTCCTCCTAGTTTTCTGTCTGCTTTGTGCAACCATGTTTTATCTGAACAGACAGGGTGGCACACACTGCCTTCCCTTGTGTCGAGAGGCACTCCACACCTGGACATTCATGCACAGCCTGAGCACCGATTTCCTGGTGATTCACATTGTGGGGGAGAACAGTCAGCTGGCAGATGCTCTCAGCCAGGTAGAGATGTCACACGAGTGGTCTCTGATTCAGGAGGTGGCCAACCACCTGTTCTCCCTGTGGGTCTCTCCCTCAGTGGACCTGTTTGCCTCCTGGAAGAATGCCAGTCTGACACTGTTTTGCGCCTGCCTCCACAGTTCGGGACACTGATGGGGATGACTTTGTGAGGCCCTGGACCCCGGGCCTTTGTGTGCCTTTCCTCCATTCCTTGATCCACAGAGTACATGTCAAGGTCAGGAAGGGCAAAGCACGGATGATCCTGATTGCTTCAGACTGGCCTAGGCAGTTCTAGTCCCAGATCTCCGCAGCCTCAGCAGCCGGTCTCTGCAGTGACTGCCACTTTGCCCAGTCCTGCTGACCAGAATTTTGGGGATGGTTTGCATCCAGACCTTCAGTCTCTGCACCTTAGCCTGGTTCCTGGGTGGCTAGAGTTCCAGGCCTTGGGTTTGTCGAGGATGTCCTCCACATTGTGGAGGCATCCAGAAAGAAGTCAACTCATAGATCTAATGCCTTTAAATGGAAGAGATTTTCCATTTGATGCCAGGGCAAGGACATTGATCCCTGCCTGCCCTGTGGCTAACATCCTGGACTATCTCTGGTCCCTTTCCCAGCTGAGACTGCAAGCAGCGACCCTTAAGGTGCACCTGGCAGCTATCTCTGCTTACTAGGCATGGGCCAGTATGCTGACAGTGGCCCAGCAAAAGGTGATTGGGTGTTTTTTCAAGGGTCTTGACCACTTGTCCCCTCCAGTGCATGATCCACCTTCACCATGGGACTTACTGCTAGTTCTGGCTATGCTCATGGCAAACCATTTGAGCCAATGCACAGGGGTGAGTTATCATCACACCTGTCATGGAAGGCTGCCATCCTGGTGGCAGCCATGTCTGCCAGAAGGATTGGGGAGCTCCTGGTGCTCTCGGTAGAGTCTCCTTATCTGGTTTTCCCCAGGGACAAAATCATCCTTCATCCCAACCCAAAGTTCCTCACAAAAGTGGTATCAGAGTTTCACCTTAACCAAGTGATTAACTGACTGGTATACTTTACCTACCCCTCTCTAGAGGCTGATCACAGACTCCATACCATGGACCTGTGGAGAACGGTCTCTTATTATGTAAAGCGTACAGCTGGGATTAAGGGACAGGCTTGCTAGTGATTTGTAACTTTTGCTGAAGCTGCACCAGGCAGACTGTCAGCAAAGTGGATAATTGCAAGGTGGATTACATCTTGCATCAACTTCTGCTATAAGTTTGCTGGTCAGGAGCCTCCCATAAGGATTAGAACTCATTCCACCAGATATACCGCTGCTTCAGTGGCCGCTTCCAGGGATATTCCCAAACAGGAACTCTGTAGGACTGATACCTAGAAGTCAGCACACACCTTCATTTCCCACTACCACACCAACCTTGAGTCATACCAGAATGCATATTTTGGGACCTCAGTTCTCCAATCTCTGTTTGCAAAGCAGGAGTGTGCGCCTTGCCCCATCTTCCCGGAGAACTGCTAGGAGTCTGCCAGAGTGTGGGTAAGTGAACCACATCCACACTCCTAGAATCAGTTGCTCACTTGTAATCATAGTTCTATGAGTGGTGTATGGTTCACATCCACACAACCCACCCAGCTTCCCTGGCAAGTTACGCCTGATCCTGCTTCCAGCATGTGATCTGATGTCACGGGGCAGAGCCGGGGATATATCTGCCTGGGTGGTGGAAGGAACATAGCTAGCTTAAAGACATCCAGCCAGTCATCACCTTCCAGTGGAACTGCCAGACTGTGGATGTGAACAATATACCACTCCTAGAACTACAGTCATACATGAGTAACCTATTTTTCTTGATCATATTGATAGGCACTCTATCCCAAAGTCCTGGCCAGCCTCAACACAGAGGAGGCCTTAAAGAAGTCTCCTAGCCCTTTCATTTATCTGCTGTGTTATCTTTTATTTTATTTATTTGAATTTTGGTAGTGGGTGAGCCGCTGAGACATTACAGTCCCTTTTTCAGGGACCCAGAAAGTGCAGAACATAGACAATGACATGGCAGTAGCAGTGGATGCAGTTACATCATTCACTGTTACAAAGATTCATCATTTACAGAAACATTCACAGATTAAATATTTACAGATTACAAAGACATGGCAGTTACAGTGGTTATATTTACATTGTTTGTAAATTTACAAAATGCACCATTTACAGATACACTTACATCAAATATTTACATACACAGAAGGGGTCAGGGAGCAGGGATTCTTATACATATGAGGGTCAGTGAGCGGAGAAAATTTATGCACAGCATTATGGAAGCCAGACCAAGAGTCAACGGAAGCAGGAGCAAAGTGATGAGGCATTGAGGTGGTATAATGGGGAGGACTGGAACTTAGTGAGGAGGTGCAGGATAAGGTAGAGTGTGGTAGAGAGTTCCAGTTAGACATCACCGGAAGGCAAAAGATCTCCGGCCACTGCTAACTGAGGTTTGGGCAATGCAGAAAAGGGAGGCAGATCTAAGAGCATTCAGAGGTTGCGGAGCGAATAAGTTCAGTAAGGCAAGGAGTGGTGTAACAGTGGACCAGTTTGTGCACTAGACTCAGCATTGCACACTGGAGTTTGGATTCATCGTTAGCCATCCCAGGGAGAAGAGGATATCGCTGAGTGGTGGTGGCATTGACCCCTAAGGCAAACCTTCCCACCCTATGTGAGGCCTGTTTAAGGTGAGATAGGATGGTTATGTTGGTTGTAAATATAGGGTGCCATACAATGGAGGAGCAGTAGGGTGGTAGCCACAGTCTTGTGGCATGAAGACAGTGTGAGGAAGGGTCGTATGTGGTAGAGCAGACCCAGCTTTTGGTTTAGAGCTTTGGTTAGGAGGGTGACATGAGTGCTCACGGAAAGCTAGGAATCTAAGGTGCTACCCAGATATTTAAAGGATGGGATAGATTCTAGCGCATCACCATTATGGGAGAGTATCTCAAGAGGGTGTTGAGATTCGGCGAGGAGGAGGGATTGGAGAACAACATACATTTGTTTGTTTTTTAGTGTTGAGGACTAGTTGGTTATCTAGAAACCAGACCTCAAGAATTCGGAAGTCTGAGGCGAGCATGCTGTTGAGCCACCCGATGTGGGATAAAGAAGGTAAACAATGGCGTCATCCGCGTAAAGGTGCACAGAGGCCCTCCATAGTTATTTGGTAATTCATTAATGAATAGGAAAATAATAATGGGCCAAGATTTTGCCTTGAGGGATGCTGTGGGTTATTGGTCTGAGATCCAGAGAGAACCAGACCATTTGACCATTTGACTGTGGCCAGTAAGGTAACTTTGGTGCAAGTTAAGGCACTAACATCAAGACCAAGTGAGTGTAGCTGCCATAGAAGGTGATTGTGGTTAACCAAATCAAAAGCCTTCATCAAATCAACGAAGATAGTACCGGTGGCAAAGCCCTGGTCCATAGCATGACAAAGCCCTGGTCCATAGCATGACAAAGCCCTGGTCCATAGCATGGAACAGATCGGACATAACTTTTATCAAGGCAGTGAAGGTACTGTGTTTTTTTCTGAACCCATGCTGGAACCTTGAGAGAAAGTGGTGGTGGTCCAAATAATCCTATAGATGGTTATAGAGTATACGCTCTTGGATTTTTGCCAGCGGGCACAGGATGGAAATAGGCCTAAAGTTCTCAACAGCTGTGTTGGGTCCACCCTTATGAATAGGAACAACCACGGCTACCTTCCATTTATCAGGGACAGTCTCCAAGAGGAAGAATCAGTTAAACAGGTCATGGACTGGGTGGGTGAGGGCTGCAGCTCCCAATCTTAGAAATTTTGGTTCAAGGGTGTCGTGACCGGGGAAGCAGTCAGCTTTTATGTTAGCAAGAAACTGACAAACTTAATTGAGGTGTCAAGTTTAAGGTGAAAGGCTGAGTGAGCACCAGTGTCCATTGGTGTGGAGGTAGGAGGAGAGATTTCTTAAACTGTAAGGATACAGAAGGTGGGGTGGAAAGGATGAGAAGGGACTTGGCAAGGTTGGAGGAAAGGTCAAATGTATGGCAGCTTAGATTCAATGCTAAGATGTGCAAAGTAATACTCTTGGGAAACAAAAACCCAGGGAAAGAGTACACAATGGGGTGTGAGATGCTAACAACAACAAAAATGGAAAGGGACCTGGGGGTGGTCATATCAGTTGACCTAAAAGTGGGCAAGCAATGTGAGAGGGCAGTAAGGAGGGCTGGGGTGATACTGGGATGTATAGGGAGAGGCATCACCAGTAGAAAACAGGAAGTTGTTATCACTCTGTACAGACAGCTGGTGAGACCCCATCTGGAATACTGCGTGCAGTTCTGGAGACCCAACCTCCAGAGGACATAGACAGGATGGAGGCAGTCCAGAGGAGGACAACTAAAATGGTGCAGGGTCTGCACCAGAAGACATATGAAGAGAGACTTAGGAGCTTAATGTATACCCTCAAGGAAAGGAGGAGAGGGGACATGATAGAAACTTTCAAGTACCTCAAGGGAATCAACAAAGTCCAAGAGGGTAGCATCTTTCAGAAAAGAGGTGTGCAAGAACAAGGGGTTCTCAAGCTGAAGATGGGGGGTGGTTCAGAGGTAATGTGAGAAGTATTTTTTCACGGAGAGGGTTGTGGATGCATGGAATGGTTCCTGAGGAGGTTGTGGAGTCGAAAACAGTGGGGGAATTCAAGAATGCATGGGACAGACATAAGGCAATTCTAGGGGGTGGGGGTAGGAGAAAGTAGGCTGTTGGTTAAACAGGATCTGCAGCTTATTCATTAGGTAGGAAATGGGCAGACTGGGTGGGCCAACGGTCCTTATCTGCTGTCAAATTCTATGTTTCTATATCCATGCAGGTCAGTGAAGAATTCAATAAATCCAGCAACGATGGATGGGAGGGGGGTCATAGAGGACAGTGCCTTGGGCAGAGATGGAGCTAGGGGCCTCAGAAAACTTGCCTTTGATTAGGGATTTCACCTGCCTCCAGAATTCTCTGGGATTACAGAGATGCTCGGTTTGGAGTAACCTGAAGGGTGCGCATAGCTTTCTGAATAGAATTTTTTCACCTCTTCCTGAGCTGCCTATAGACTTGCCAGTCAGAGGGTAGCCCATTTCGTTTGAAGGTCTTCCAAGCCCGATTGCGACCGTCATGAGCTTTTAAATCCTTTGAGAGCCATGGAGCTTTGAGCCTTTTGATCTGCACCTCTTCATGGGCGCATGGAGGTCAACTATATTGGTGAAGGTGGTCACAAAACAATCAAGGGCCTGGTTGATGTCCGGAGAGTGTTTATCAGTCCCCAACTGGCATCCAAAATAGAGGCAAGAAAAGCACTGAGATTGAGATGGGACATATCTCAGACCAGAGTGACCTTGGGTGAAGGGTTAGGGAAGTTATTTCAGCAGATACAGAAGGTAGGGGAGTGATCACGAATGCTGTCATCGAGTACACCCACAGATTTCACCTTATGGGCACAGCTAGTGATCACCCAAGCAAGCAAGGAATGCCAAAACAATCGCAGAAGTACGCTATTGCTTCCCCCGCCCTTAGCTTTCTCCTTGTCTGCTTCCTATCAACCCCCTTCCTCCATTTCTGCCCAGACTGAACTCTATCATTTAAGAACTCTGCTTCCTCAGTCCTCCCTTCTACCCTTGCCCTTCCTTGCAAGTACCCAGCCTGTTAACCCACCTCTCCCTAAAGTGTATATTTCCTGTACCACTCCCACCCTTGTCTGCCTTACTCCCTCTACCCCTTGTCTTCCTTTGCTATGGTGAGGTGTTGTTAATCAGATATTGCTTCTTTTCTCTTTTGTAGCTCTCTTACCACCATCCTCCTTTTTTCTTTGAATAGTATATGTACTTATATAGGAATATTAAATCATGTATTGGAATACTACACTGTTACTTTTTATTGTTACCTACTCTTTCCTTATGTATATACATGTTTGTTTTCTTGCCTGTGCATAACTGCATTGTTTCTTGACCCTCTGTGATGCAGGTCCACCTTGTAAATGAGCTTGCTCAATGGTGTTCGCCTAGATAAATAAAGATTTGATTGATTGATTGATTGATTCTTGTTGGGACATTGAAGAGCTGAGCCAGGTTGCCATCGGCAAGAGAGGCACGAATCTTGTCAGAATTGGGGTTCAGCCAGTCTATGTTAAAATTGCCAGAGTATGAGGTCATGGTGAGGGAGGTTGGCAAGGGAGGATGGGGGGGGGAGGCAGATAGGCACAACCCACTATTCATTTTTTGATGCAGCCAAGAATCAGGGAGAGAAACAGTGACTCTGCCACATGGGGCTCAGGGGCAGGGGTAGGGATTTCAATGGCGTCCAAGCCAACCCAGACATACATGATGACACCATCTCCCCGTTTAGCCAGCCTGTCCTTCCTGAAGCAGTTGTAACCATGTATTCCTATCTCATGTTGCTTGATGTTAGGCTTTTGCCAAGACTCCAATATGCCTAAAATGTCCGGAGAGTGTTGAGTAACCCATGCTTCGAGTTTAGCAATCTTGGGATGCAGACTTCGGGCATTGATATGGGCAAACTTCAACCCTTTAGGCAATTGGCCGTTAACAATTGGGGGAAGGGGATGTAGATGGGGTGTGTAGGGCCAGGGTTAAGTTCGATGTCTCCCGCTCAGGTTAGGAGGATGAGGGGGGTAGGAATGGCCAGACTGAGGAGCAAAGTAGCTTCTTGGTGATGCAGCTGAGAGATGTAGACACATATAGTCTTTTCCGGAGCCAATGCCCAAGATAACACCACGTTTGGGGAGGCGGGGAGTGAGGAGATACATACGTAAGAGTTCCGGGGGCACATGCCTTGGTAGTACATGCTCACTGTGCAGGAGAGGGTGCCTCAGGGAGAGTACAATAAGGTAGTCAGCGGCACAAAGGATCAGAAGGCAGGAGAGGGCAGCCAAGCAGCCTGCCTTGCACATGGCACGTGGATGATAGATGACATTGCTTAAAATAATGAGCAGGAGTTAACTCGAGCTGGAGTGGGGACGAGGGAGTTAAAGGGCTGGAGAGAGGTAGGTTAGAGTTGAGACTACTAGGATGGCCTAGTGGCTAGAGTGATAGACTACCAGGTGGAACTTTAGATAGGAATCTAGGGTCTGGGGTTCAGATCCTGGCCTGGAGGGTTTTAAGGGTCTGGGCGCTCTGTAAGGATTGTAGCCACTGGGATGGCCTAGAGGTTAGAATAACCAGTTTCCATGGGTAACCGGACTAGATATATTGGGATGATGGTTTGAAACCTGGCCTGGGAAGTTTATGCTTAAGTTAGAAATTCAAGTCAAGGAAGTATAATGGCCTGAGAGAGCTGGGTAAGAATTGAGACTGCTGGGATGACCTAGTGGTTAGAGTGACAGACTACCATGTGGAACTAAAATAGATGTTGAGGGTTCAGATCCTGGCCTGGGATGTTTAAGTTTAAATTCCAGCCTGGAGGATATTAAGGGACTGAGTGCAGAGTCAGTATTAGAGCCACTGGGATCATGGATGGTCTAGTGGCGAGGGTAACAAGCTTCCACGGGAAATTGGACTAGATATAGAGGACCACAGGTTTGAAACCTGGCCTGGGGAGGTTTAAGTTCAAATCTGGGTCAGGGAGGTTTCATTATGTAGCAGGTAAAGATTTCAAGAAGATGTGACAGGTGTAAATCCAAGGATAAAATGGTCAAAGAGGGAATAAGGGGGAATAAATACTGATGAGAGTTATTAGGTGGCCGTATAGCGAAAGGATCAGAGAGGCAGACTTCAGGGCAAGAAATGTATCTCAGGACAGGGTTCAAGGCCGATTAATGGCTAGGAGGTGAGCAAAGAGGAGGGAGGGTTAGTCCAATCAAAATAGGAAGGGTTAAGCAGCTGGGTTGGAGCAGAGGGGGCAGGTCTAGATCACTTCTGTTTAAGGTGGTCTTTTGGGCTTCCAGATTCATTTCTGTCCATGCTGAAGGGATTATACAGTACACACATTAATATGTATTAATGGTTCACTTTCCTCACCATTTCCCTCTTAAGGGGGACCAGTCAGGGATGCTCTCTCTCCCCAATCCTTTTTGCCCTATATATAGAGCCATCAGCAACCAAAATTCAGGCAGATCCTGAGGTCCAAGGTGTCCTGCTAGGGGGCATGGAATATAAAATTGCCCTTTTTGCAGATGACATCTTACTAACGGTCATCAATTCAGATAACTCCTTACGAAAAGCATGGATTTGTTTGGACAACATGAGCAACTAATAGGTTTCTGTTTAGATGGGGAAAAGATGGGGGTTCTCACCTTTTGCTAGGTTCCTAGTTGAGGACTTTAACAAAAATTAAACATAAGATTGAATAGGGGTTCTCCAACATACTTAGGAGTACAAATAACTAAAACAAAGGACCAGCTGGAAGTTTAAAATTATGAACCACTCACGAAAGCGATGATAGATGGTCTACAAAAGTGGGAACACCTGAGATTGGGTTTTTTACAATGGGTTGAGGTAAATAAACAGAATGTTCTTCCTAGAATTCTACATTAATTGCAAACACTTCCCATGATGTCAGAACACTGTTATGTTCAATCCTGGAATAAAATGATATTGAGGTTTATTAGGGAGGGAGGCAGACCCAGGGTTAAACTATCATTGTTGCAGCTACCACAGGAGCATGAGGCAGTGAACTTCCCCAATTTAAAACTTTATGCCCAAGCAGCACAAATACAGTTAGGGTAGCCCATCAGAAGGGTGCTGTCATTACAGAGCCGTCATCAGGGCGCTCTCTTTAGGGCACATGGAACAAGTGCGTCCAGGACTTTCGGCTGCAGTCCACTATGTCACCTCCACCCTGATATGCTTGGGGTGGAGGTGATCATATATTTGCATAGGAGTGGGTGCGGGTGGTGCAGCCCCCTGCTTGAAAAACACAGAAAATGATGGCGTGCTGTGTGTGTGCGCCCTGTTTCCTGGTGCCCTTGTTCCAGGCACTTTAATGCCGGTGCCCTAAAGTACTTGACGGTAGTTGACCACTCACTGGCATGGGTGAACTTACAGATAGTATGCTTGAGGACCTCAGAGAACTATAGGATACATTGGAAAACCACTGAATTTGTTTTGAATGATTTTCATGACATAGCCAAGGTGTTATTTGCTAATCCTTCTGGGTATCTGCTGTTCACTTGATCTGATCCATATACAGTTGGGGTCCTAAAGGTCTGGCATGTAATATTGAAAGGAACACACTAAAAAGATCTTAGTATCTGGACTAGAGCTCTTAGGAGAGATCAGAACTGTACACTTAATTTAGTGAACCCTTTTTTGAGGCAGTGGCAGGTGAGGGGGATTAATTTATCATCATCAATTTATTGACGCCATGGGGATTGTACCATTCCAGACACTCAAAGAACAATATGAGCTGCCAGACGCGGATCATTTTCCTTATTTGCAAACCAGCATGTATACATGGAGCCCAGGCATGAAATGTTGTCCACTTCTAGAGAGCCCTCTGGTTTGTTGCTCTGTGTAGTGCACCATCAGCTGGGAAGGATCGGGACATACCTGGTGGGACAGCTCTAGTGGGGCTTGGAGACATATCTAACAGAGTACACTACCCTGGTTTTAAGGAGGTGGAGTGAGGCGCTACATTCTCAGCTGGAGATTACAGTATGTCTGAAACATGCCCTAGCCTTCTATAAGGTAACTGTGACTTCTAACTTGAGAGAATTTGTCTGGAAATGCACAGTGCGTTACTGTTGCAGCCCAGTGATCCAAGACAGTTATACGGGTCGGGGGGGGGGTGCTATTGCTGGAGAAATTGTGAGGAACTGAAGGCTAACCAAGTGCATATTTTCTAGTTGTGTTCAGCCCTTACCTTATACTGGAAGTGCACAGGTACAGCCCTAGCAGATATGTGTAACCCAGGCACTGTGTAATTGCGGGCTACTATCCCTGCCTATTGGAGTCCAACCTGGTTGAGGGGCCTGTGCTCTGTTCTGATGGTGAATGGTTTTTTCCCAGATTAGAAAGGAATAATATTTATTTATTTAGTTAGTTTTTGTTACATATGAACATACAAAATTACCAGCAGAAACAGGCCTCATGGTTTATTGAGTCTGTTCGAGTGTACAACTAGCCCCTCATCACGCAGCTGCCCTCCCACCCCTTCCCATTATTCCCTACCCTTACTCTGTCTCAACCCTCTTGAAACTGTCCACTGTCTTACAGGACACTATCTCATTTGGTAAGGTGTTCCATTTGTCCACCACTCTTTCCATGAAAAAATGTCTCCTCATCTCCCTTTTGAATCTCCCCCCAGTCTCAGTCCATGCCCTCTCATGTCCCTCCCCCAGTCTCATCTGAAAAATTCCTTCTGTGTTGGTCTTGTTTATCCCCTTCAGATACTTAACGGTCTCGATCATATCCCCCCATCCCTCCTCTCCTCCAGTCAATACATGTTCAACTCTCAACTTGTTGAGTGGGTAGGCACACTAGACAGCATGGCTGCCTATTTTCAGGTGTGACCCAGGAGGTTACAACAGAGGACATGTAGACAAATGGTGAAAACAGTGAAATACGAGGAAAACCATGAAATACAAAGAAAAATCAGGTGAACAAGAAATTGGCACAGAAGCAGTCTAGAGAATAGTGTGGTGCCTCCACCCAGAGTGAGTATAGTGGGCCAGATATTTGTGGGGTACAACTCCCTAGGATGCTGTACCCCCACCCTTCCAGTTACTCCCTACACAGAATACCATACACCAACTTAATACTCTATGGTGCATGCAGTTAATAGCTCTCGCTAATAACATGCTGACAGACAGGTTTAACAGCAACAACAATAATAGATTTATTATTAGGGGAATGGGAAATGCAAAGATATAACAATGGCTTGCAATTGGTAATTTGGAAACAACAGTAAGATCCAGCAATAACAATGCCCACCCCCAGCTGCAACAACACTGAACTAGAAACATAGACTTTGACAGCAGATAAGGACCACTTGGCCCACCCAGTCTGCCCATTTCCCTACTTACTGGATAAGCTGCAGATTTTAGTTAACCAACCGCCTACTTCCTGCCACCCCCCGCTATAATTGCCTTATGTCTGTCCCATGCATGTTTGAATTCCTCCACTGTTTTAGACCCCACAGCCTCTCCAGGAAGAGCAGTTCCATCGTCCACCACTCTCCCGTGAAAAAAATTTCCTCCACATTACCCTGAACCATCCCCTCTATCTTTAAATTGTGCCCCCTTGTTCTTACACATCTCTTTTTCTGAAAGATGCTACCCTCCTGGACTTTGTTGATTCCCATGAGGTACTTGAATGTTTCTATCATGTCCCCCCTGTCCCTCCTTTCATCAAGGGTATACATATTAAGCTCTCTCAGTCACTCTTCATATGGTTTCTGATGCAGACCCTGCACCATTTTAGTTGCCCTCCTCTGTACTGCTACCATCCTGTCTATGTCCTTGCGTAGATGAGGTCTCCAAAACTGCACACAGTACTCCAGATGGGGTCTCACCAACTGTCTGTACAGAGGGATAACCACTTCCCTTTTTCTACTTGTGATGCCCCTTCCTATGCATCCCAGTATCCCCCTGGCTGTCCTTACTGACTTCTCACATTGCTTACCCACCTTTAGATCATCTGATATGACTACCCCAGGTCCCTTTCCATTTTTGTTGTTGTTAGTGCCTCCCCTGCTATTGTGTATTCTTCTCCTGGGTTTTTGTTTCCCAGGTGCATTACTTTGCACTTCTTTGCGTTGAATCTAAATTGCCATGTGTCTGACCATTCCTCCAACCTTGCCAAGTCCCTTCTCATCCTTTCTACCCCCCTCCTTGTGTATCAACTCTGTTACAGATCTTTGTGTCATCTGCAAAGAGGCATACCTTTCCCTCCAGACCCTCTGCAATGTCACCTATAGAGATGTTAAAGAAGACTGGACCTAGTACTGAGCCCTGAGGTACTCCACTAGTGACCCCCGTTTCTTCGGAATGTGTTCCATTCACTATTACCTTCTGTGTCCTTTTGTACAGCCAGTTTGCTACCCAGGCTACCACCCTGGGACCCACTCCCAGGCTGGCTAACTTGATTATCAATCTTTGTGCGGGACTGTGTCAAATGCCTTGCTAAAGTCTAGGTAGGCCATATCCACAGCCCCTCCCTGGTCTAGTACTTTGGTCACCCAGTCAAAGAAATCTATTAGATTCATCTGACATGACCTTCCTGCTGTAAATCCATGCTGCTTTTGGTCCTGTGCTCCGCCAGCCTCTAGGTACTCAACAATTCTTTCTTTCAGAAGTGATTCCATCATTTTCCCTACCACTGAGGTCAAACTTACAGGTCTGTAGTTTCCTGCTTCTGCCTTGCTCCCACTTTTGTGAAGGGGAATCACATCTGCCCTCCTCCAGTCCTCAGGTACCAATCCATCCTCCCATGATTTGTTAAAAAGTGTGGTCAGTGGTGTCAGCAGGTCCTCCCTTAGTTCTTTTAGGAGTCTGGAGGTCAAATCCTGTCAGGCCCCATTGCTTTGTCCACCTTGGGTTTTAGGAGTTCTTTCAGGACTCTTTCTTCTGTAAATGGACTGGTGTCAACCCCCCTACCCAGAGTGCTTCTATTGTCTGGTTTAGGTAACTCCTCCTTGTCTTCTTTTGTGAATACTGAGCAAAAGTATTCATTCAGTAACTCTGCCTTTTCACTGTCTCCCTCTGCCCACCTTCCCTCTCCCTTATTAATCTTCACTATTCCTCCCTTAACCTTTCTATGCTCCCTAATGTACCTATAAAAGGTTTTATCTTCCTTCTTAACTGAATAGGCTATTTTTTCCTCGGTTTGGGCTTTTGCTATTCTGACTGCCTTCCCCACTTCTTTCTGCTTTAATTGATACAGTTCCCTGTCGTGCCCCTTCTGTGATTCCTTACACTTTTTGAATGCAGCCTTTTTCTCCTTAACCTTCCCTGCCACCTCTTTTGAGAACCATAGTGGTTTTTTACTCCGCTTTGTTTTCTTTATTTGTTTCACACAAAGGCTTGTTGCCTCAGTGATGGTAGTTTTGATTTTTCTCCATTGTTCTTCCACCCCTCCTTTTTGGCCATTTGCAAGTGTATTTTTCAGGTATTCACCCATTTTGCCAAAGTCAGCCCTTCTAAAGTCAAGTATGCTTGTTTTGTATGGCTCGTCTCCATGGTTGTGCTTATTGTGAAGCACACTGTGCAGTGTTAAGCTTGTTCCCCAGATGTCTACCGACTTCTAAATTTGTGATTCTCTCTCCATTTGAGAGTACCAGGTCTAGTATTGCTCCCTCCTGAGTGGGTTTCAACACTAGCTGTCTAAGGCCTGCCCCTTGCAGGGCATCAAGAATGACCCTGCTCTTGGATATGGCTGCAATACATGTCATCCAGTTAACATCTGGCATATTCAGGTCCCCCATCAACAGTATCTCCCCCTTTTCAGCCATTTTGAGAATGTCCTCTATCATTTTCTTGTCCATTTCCAACTAGCCCTCCTCCCCACTGGTACCAGTGTCCCTTATGAGTCTATCTAGGTACCCAGACAAGGAAGGGTGCAGGCCTGATCACTGCTGTGAGTTGGCCAGCATTGGTGCACTTAATATTCAAAACAAACCCTAGTGTTTAACTGGTTAGCTTTTTGAGGCACAGAGCAGGCCCTGCCCTTACTCACAGTTTTGCAGTTCACTGCACAGGGTCTGGACAGATTCAATAAATGGCAGTTGTCTTGGGTCATGCTGGGGTTACAGATGGAAATGCTGGCAATTGTCTTGGTTGTGTTGTCTGGCAGCTTGTCCCCTTGAGGTGGTTACAGGCTCCTGCAGTTTGTCACTTTTGAGGTGTTCTTCAGTGAATACTGGATTCGGCCAGACTTAGGGACCAGGGCTACACACTCGCCCCACACGTCAAGGCTTCCAATTCTCAGAGGCAAATGTTCAGTACTGCCTAACACTGACAATACTGGGCTGACTTCCCAGACACCACCTACCCAGGGGCCATAGCTGCAGTCTTTCACGCTGCTTGAACACTGGCTGGGCAGTAGATGGTCAGGGATCACAAAGATGGCATCCACATAAACAGTTGATAACAGACCCCAACTTGGCAATCCTGCAGTAGGCAAAATAAACTTTCTCACCCCAGGAGTCCTTTAGCATCAGTAACATTAGCAGTAAACTGGCTAGGCTGAGCTGTCTCAGAGGTAGAGATTATGGTAATGAGTTAAATGAATTAGCCAATCAGAAGAGAGTTAGAGGGTGTGCTGAGTGGAGCTTGCCCAGAGGGCACCAGAATTTTTTCTCTGCCTGACTGAGCAACACTGCCTCTGAGGTGTTCTCTCTCTCTCTTAGCCGAAGAGAATTTCTACTGAAGTTTCTTGTTTTTTCTTTACTTTTGTGCTGAGTTAGTGAGTATTTTTACATTTTTTAATATTTTCATTATTTTTTTAGCAGTTCCCTTTTTCCCCTATACTGGTTCCTCCCTCGGCTCCCGCTTGTTTTTCTGAGGTAAAATGTTACCGCATCTAAGTGAAATCAACAGTTCTTTATTTTACTATACTTTATAAGTTAGCGGTTCCTGTTTTTCAGCAGGAACCACATTTTTCTTTATTTTTAAACAACTTTTCACTTCTTTAGTTCGCGGTCCTTCAACACAAGGAACCGACCACAAATCTTTATTTTTCCCTATTTGGGAACATAATTTTTACAGGTTCTTCTGTCAAACTGGCATATCAGAAAAAAACAAAGAAAAGGACTGGACCGACAGGTTTTAAAAATGGTTTAAAGTGCTCCAAAATGCCGGCCTGCTGGCGCAGCAGAAAGATTTATCCCTGCGATGCTGGTGGCCCGGGTTCAGAAACTGACTGGGGTGCTGGAGGGCCGGCTGAGTTGAGAAGGCTTGAGCATCCGACGACTGCTCGCCTTCTCCCAGGGAGAGGATCTGCAGCCCAGCACTTGTTGACTTCTGGTGGAGGCTGGGGGAGCAACAATGCATCGAGTCCCATTGCCTAGGGGAGCATGATGGACATCGGCGTATGCACTGGCATCAGTGGCACGCCACGCTCCCAGGTGAGAAAAGAGGAAATGTGCTCCCTGGCTGGCCGGATGACAGTTGCCGTCCCCCACCGCCACAAAGTCCAGGACAGTCTGGACCACCTCAGCAGCACCCTGGGCTAAGGTAAAATAATGCGTTGGCCTGCCCCCATTGGTGCCTTCCCCCTCGGAAGAGGGGGACCCATCTGGCAAAGGGTTATGCTGGGTTATCCAGGGAGGGCTGCGATGTGGGGTGGTGACTGGTGGTGGGGATGGAGTGCTGGCAGAGTCCATGATGACCCGAAGGAGTGGTCAGTCAGGGTGTAAAAAAAAAAAGTGCTTCAAAATAGTGGCTAAAGCAGATGGCCATGATTTGTCTCTAAAGTGTTTAGGTCCAGATCACTATTGTGAACTTTGCTCTAAATTTTGTTCAAAGACTATTAAAAAGAGAGACAAAAGATTGTAAACTATGACTTCTCAGTCTGCTTCCCCTTCTAAAAAAAACTACTGAAGAGGGGTCCTCTTCTCAGTCTAAGCCTAACGATAAGTCCCCTAGGAACTCCACTGAAAATAAGTCTGATAAGAGCAATAACAATAATGGTGACCAGCCAAAAAAAAAGAAAACATGGCAGTGGTGTTGTTTGTTCTGATCTGTACTATGTGGCCTTTAGGGCCAGGTACACAGCTCTGAGTTCTAGAAGGTTGATGTGACCTTGTGATTCCTTGGGAGTCCAAGTGCCACTTATGGAGTAGTTGTCCAGATGAGTTCCCCAGCCCAAGAGGGAGGCATCTGTAGTGAGGATTTTTTCGGGACATGAAATCTAGAAGGGAGCCCCTACAGAGAAGTTGTCTATTTCCTTCCACCAATCCAGAGCTAGATTGGACAGGGAAGTCTCTCTACGCCTTCCCTCCCTTTCCTCTGATCCACAGAGTACTGCTGAAGCTGAGAGACCAGACCAGGGTACTACTGAAGCTGAGAGACCAGTCAGCAACTATGATTCTAGTAGCCCCAAACTGGCCAAGACAACCTTGGTAACCTCTTCTCCTAGCCCTGTCATACAGGCGGCCTATTTGACTTCCTCTGAGTCACTCTCTGCTGACTCTACCACAGACAGGGGTAACCTATCCCAATCTGGAATATTTTCACCTCAAAGCCTAGTTCTTGAGGAATTAGAGTTCCCAGACACCCAACACTCTGAACAGGTCCTGAAAATCCTTCGTATGGCCAAAAGCCAAGTACCAAGAAAACCTATGCAGCTAGGTGGAAGAGGTTTTCTCTCTGGTGCAAATGAAATTGAATAAATCCTCTTAACATGGCAGCTCCTAGCCTTTTGGACTACCTAGAACACCTACAGGCCTCAGGTCTTAAGGCTTCATCCTTAAAGGTGCACTTGGCTGTCATTTCAGCATACCTTTCCACTAAAAAAGGATAAGTCAGTCATTTCACTGACTATTTTCAAAAAGTTTTTTAAAGGCCTGCTCCACCTCCAACCTACAATACGGGAACCAGTTCCTCCTTGGGACCTGAATCTCTGCATTGCTAAGCTCATGAAGCCTCCATTTGAGCCCATGGCCACTACCCATTTGAAATATGTCACCTGGATGACAGTTTTCCTAGTAGCCATCACTTCTGCAAGAAGGATTTCAGAACTTCAGGCACCGTGTACTGAGACAAACTACATCATCCTTCATAAGGATAAAGTAGAGCTCAGAACAAACAGAAAATTTCTCCCTAAGGTGGTCTCTGAGTTCCACCTTAACCAGTCCATTACACTTCCTGTATTTATTACTGACAAATCCTCTCTGGGGGAATGAAAGCTTCATAGTTTGGATGTTAAAAGAGCCCTGTCTTACTACGTGGAGCACACCAGGCAGTTCAGGGCTCTACTACACAGCTTTTCCTCACCTATGTTGAGGTAAGCAGAGGAAAACCAGCCACCAAAGGAACTATCTCTCCCTGGATAGTCTCCTGCATTCAGTTTTGCTATGACAAGGCTGGTAAACAGCCTCTTCAAGGCCTTAGGGCCCATTCCACTAGGGGCACTGCTGCCACAGTGGCAGCTGCAAGGGATATTCCCTTACTTGATGTCTGCAAAGCAGCCACCTGGAAGACTGTACACACATTCACAAAGCATTACTGCCTGGATGTATAGTCTACATCTGATGGCAAATTTGGCAAGGCGGTCCTGCAGAGTCTCTTCCCTAAGCAGGTTCTGTACCCACCTCCCAACTGCACTGCTTTGTAGTCTGCTAATGTTACTGATGCTAAAGGACTCCTGGGGTGAGAAGAAAAATACTCACCGTAGTAATCTTGTTTCTTACAAGGTGTCCTTTAGCATCAGTAACCTCCCACCCTTCTTCCCCTGGTAATATAACTGTTCTACTTTTGAATTGCATTTAAACCCAAGTTGTATTTTCTTATTACTTTTGTATTTTTTTCATATTTTTACAATAGTTTTTAAAGCCTGTTAGGACAAACTTCATAGGGACATGTTCCCATCATAGCTTCGAAAAAATGCTGGTGCCCTCTGGGCAAGCTCCACTCAGCACACCCTCTAGCTCTCTTCTGATTGGCTAATTCATTTAACTCATTACCTCCACCTCATTAATCTCCACCTCCGAGGCAGCTCAACCTAGCCAGCTTACTGCTAATGTTACTCATGCTAAACAACACCTTGGAAGAAACAATAGTACTACAGTGAGTAATTTTTTCTTCAACACACAAATGTCCCTTGGTTCAGTAGCTGTAGCTGTGTACTGTTCTTCAGTTGTGGAATGAGCATTGATAAGAGTCTTGGTCTGCCTGTCGCTAGCGCTGTAGCACTAAGTCCCCATGCAGCAGGCAGAAGCATTCACAAAGCAGTCTTAGAGATTTAAAGCAACAGTACAAACATTTACAGTTTACCCACTCATGTCTCTAACGCACTTATCTTTGTTCCCATTGGGTGTATCTGAGCCCCTACATATGTTTGGGATACCAGGAGTCAGAACACGCTAAAGACATGCCTCAAATAGTGGGAGCTAGGCAACCCCAGCGCAAATGGCACTGTGTCACTAGAGGCAAAACATTAACTATTTACATAGCTCCTCCACGCTCTGGAGTATTTGACAGGGTTGAATAAGACCATGTCCCATTTGTTATGCAGAAAGAGTTAAAAGCAAGGATATGTTCTATTCTGTCCTTTTCTGTCTCTTGTCTGTTTGACTGCACAAACAAATTTTCTTGTGAGGCCCAGGAACTGATCACTCTGACAGTCTTGTGATCCCCCCTCACTATCTCTCTGCCTTCACTTGCTGTTTCTTGCTTTTCTATCTTTTCTTTCCCCTTGCGTATCTGCGGTTATAAAATATATGCAGATCTTTATGTAATACTGGGGTTTCTAGTTTGAAACTGTACATAGTTATATTGTTGAAATGATTGCAAAAAGCTATTTGAAACTTAGGGGATTAACTTTGAAATGCAATTTGACCTCCATGAACTCTTTTGCATAGTTGTCAACATGAGATTAGTTCTGGGACACGATGTTCTAGTTTGTTGTACCTGCAAGGAAATTGACAAAGTTCTGATACATTTTGTGAAAAACAGGATGCCTCTTAATAAGATAGGTTGCAGAAGTTAATTGCCATGCAAAGACTCATTATAAATAGAGCTGCAATTCTTTTGTTAACGGGAGAGACTGAAACTTAGAATTAAAGATACCCTTGGAAGAAGGACTTTGTTTTCTCTGTTTGTATTGCCTTTGTGAACAGTTGTACTGAGCAATTTTATTTTTTATTTTACTGTTATTGATAGTAATAAAACGCTACTTGCGAATTTTATAACTGCTCCTGGTTTTCCTATGCTTCCTGACCTGTGCTTCAATGACAGAGCAGACAGGCTCAACAGGCTGGCAGAAGCACTTCTGAGCACTAGGGATCCAGGGCTGGCAGGACCTGATACCAGAAGACTAAACTAGTAAGCCCTACCCATGTGTGTGTGTGGGGGGGGTTACACATGTTTGATACCCTGGCCTCCACCTAGTGACACCAACATTAGCCTGTTATCTATCCCCAGGGAACCTAACACAGTCAAAGGAAGACAATTTAAACTATTACTCCTGCTATTAGATGGTTATTACTAGGTTGTGGCTTAGATCAAAGACACCTTAGTATGGCCATTAAACATAATCGATGCCCTGTATCGGCTAGAGAAACAGTCATACAGATTCCTAGATCAGACCTTGGTGTTTGAAGAGCTCTAGCAGAAATGGGTCTGCATTAAATTAGACACAGACACATCTTCTGTACCATGATATTATCTTTGTTGCATAAGAAAGATATAACTGTATATTGCTTGACACATGTAACAGCTGTAACTGAAAATGTCTTCTTCCTTCTGTGGAGAGGTTACTCTCTTCTAGATCTACCCACAATTTACAAATTGATATGTAACTTTGTTATACACATGAACCAAGTCACATGATGTCTATTTTTTTGTGTTTTGATTACGCTGAAAAACTCTTAACGGACAATTATTAAAAAAAAAAAAACAGAGTTTGATTGTCCTCCCAGAGCTGTAGAGGATTATACCACTTACTCCACATTCATCAAACAGATGGTGAACACCCTCAGAATCCCTACTCATGAAACAGAGGAGGATGAGGAGGAAATGGAGTTCATGGAAATGATGGGATTAGCCCCTACAAGGAGACTATTAGTCCCCATCCACAAGTCCCTCCAAAAGGCAACATCAAAAATCATGTCAGCACCCAATTCAGCTGCTGGCATTGATAAAAAAGTTGAAAAAGGTATCAGGTGGACAGGTAGGGTGGAATATCTGTATTCCCATCCTGATCACAAAGGAGTGGTATAGGCAGCTGCTTGTGAGAAGGCCAAGGTGCTATTCTCTGCGCAACCTCTTGAAAAGGATTACAGGAAACTGGATACAATGGCCCCAAAAAATGTTCACAACAGCTTTCCTGCTGCTAACTCGGGCAGCTTATTTGGCCTATACAGCTCAGTACCAGAAAGCACCATGGAATGCAATGTTGACTGCGAGTGATAAGGTGGCACAGGATCTGGCTTCCAAAGCAAAGTCAGTACTGGACGCCACCAAGCACCAGTTTCACATAGCTATAGACACCAATGACTGCTTCATAAGTCCTGGCTCATGCAGTGGCATTGAGAAGGTTTGCCTGGCTAAGGGCTACCATCCTTATCCAGGACACTCAGGCTAAAGCCACTGATTTACCCTTTGAGAGAAATGTCCTATTTGTCGAGAAAACATAGGCCCACATGAAAAAAGTGGATAAATACAAAAACAAAAATTCCACTGAGAAAGAAAACGCCTACACTTCCTATATAGGCCTTATGGAAGGGGAGGCAGGGCAGGGGTTACTTTCCAAGACCCTACACTGCATACAAGTACCAGTCTCAGAGAGGTTACAGCAGAGGCAAGAGGGTCTCCAGACATGCTGAGCACCAGCCCCTAAGCCACAGCCAAAATAAAACTCCAGTCATCCATTGCCAGTGGGAGGAGGAGGAGGGAGGCTGATCCAATACTTCCATAAATGGGAAAAAATTACCACAAACAAGTGGGTCCTGTAATTAGTGGGTCAGATTGTCCCTGCAATTCCAAAGGTTTCCCAAACTGCAGAGAACAAAAAACTTCCCACTCACTCACCAACAGAAAGAATTCTGCTAGAACTGGAAGTGAAGAAACTACTGCTAGCAAAAGCTATAGAAATGGTCCCTGCCTCACAGTGGGGCAAGGGTCTGTTTTCAAGATACTTTTTGTCCCACAACAAAAATGGGGAATGGTGACCCATTTTAAATCTAAGATATCTGAACAAGCATATCAAGAAAGAAGAGTTAAAGCTGGTCACACTGGTCACAGTGATACCACCTCTACAGTCAGAAGATTGGTTGGAGTCACTAGCTCTGAAGGATACCTACTTCCGCATTCCAGTCAGACCCAGCAACAGAAAATATTTCATGATCTTCTTCAGGGGTATCTCAGTTGTCAGGTCAGACCATAGGAACTTCACTGTCGGTGAAGCAGAATCCACACGGAAGATTTTCAGCAGGACAACTGGGGCCGCCCACACCGATATCACATGATGACGTCACCAACCCTATAAAGGCACGAGTGGCCCCACACTCTCTCCTCAGTTCTTTCCCGCCATTGACTTCTTCACATGGGTCTCTGCGGAAGCTCTGACTCAGTTTTGTGCCATTTTTCGCCTATGTTTTTTTCATACCTATTATATTAGAATCTCTTTTTATAAGAGATTCCTTTATTTTATTTATGTCAAGAGTCAATCCTTCGACTTCTCTGTTCCATCACTGCCACTTTGAAAAGAAGATTGCCTCCACAGATGAACACTCTCTCTGTGTCTGCTGTCTTGGGCCTGACCACAAAGTCTCAGACTGTGAGCTCTGCCAGAACTTTAATCAAACAACCCTCAGACAACGCAAAAAGGCACTTAAAAATGTCTTCATGGATCAACAGGTAGCCAGTTTCGGGCAGGGGTCCTCTGGGGTCCCTGGTTCTCTGTGGCTGGCAGAATTGTCAAACTCCCAGGCTGCTAATGCCCAAGACAAGTCCTCAGGGAAAAGTCATAAAAAAGACTGAGATTGGGACCGCTTCCCCTTGGCGGCGGTCCTGCTCCCCGACAGCCTCTGCTTCTTCATCTTGGGATACTCCTTCGACTGCAGCTGCATCGGTTCCATGTTAAAATCGTGACCGCAAAATAGCGCAAGAAAAAACAGCGAATTCAAAACGGCGACTGGCAAGTTAGCGAAGGAGCATAATAGCGATGTAGATTCAGCTAAATCGTCAAAATAGCACCAGGCGGTGCATAGCAGTGACTAACCTTAAAATGTGTACTGAAGACAGAAACAGCTTTGTTGTTAGTTTTTTTAAAATTTATATTTAAAACCCTTTTAAATGTAAAATGAGTAAAGCACAGCTGTAGGTATGCATGGTCCTTTAATGTCTGAAAACCCCTGAAAAGCTCTTTCAAGTAAGTGCAGTCGTCAGCAGTCAGAAGATAACAAGTCTGAATCAGCCCTGCATTTAATCAAGGAATTTCATTGAGCTTTTAAAATGAGAATGATGTCCTAGTTCGGCACACTGTACTTTTCAAGGCACAGCAAGTCCAAATGTGACATTCTCTGTCCATGGATTCCATTAAATGGCTCCTACCTTGTTTGTACTACACACCCGAATTCCACATGGATATTTCTGGACTGTGGACTAGTATATGCAATAACAATATGTTGCTTGAACAAGCTTTTCAGCGGCTTTCAGACTACAAGTTACCCTGCACAACTTCAAGTCCTAGTTTGTATGTTTAGTTAGCTTTTTGGTATTCTTAACAGTTTTAATGCTTCTGTTTCCTGTGGCTCTCACCTCCTTGTTGCCCCTTCAGCTCTGTTGCAGTTTTCCTGTTCTGTTAACGTTCAGTGTTTGTTTCCAGTCGGAAATGCTTTCTGGCAGTGTCGTGGCTACAAAGCATTTGCAGTACAGTGCAAAATGGGGTTTTTTGTGTAATTTAGCTGAGCTAAGTGATACAGCTCTGTTGTTTCAAGGAATTTTTTGCTAATTCGGCAGTCGCGATTGTGGTTGCAAAAATGGCAGTGGTAGTCGCTGTACTGGCTAATGCGCTTTTATGTCTGGTCACCATTCTAGTGATCGCTATTTTGAATTTGCTTTTTTATCAGTCGCGATTATATAGTCGCTATTTTCACGGGATACCGCTGCATCGATGCGCAAATCTGCTGTCCAGGTCTCTGTCCCTACCAGACCCATACCGACAGCACCTCCTCCCGACCTTCAGGGCAGTCGGTCGTCGACCTCCAGGTCGTCTGCCCTTTCTTCATCATTGATGGCCCTCCCATCAAGGCCTGATGCTTCCTCAGGCCCTAGGCCAAGGGCTCTTTGGGCTCTCAGGGCTCCTCTGGCGGGTTGTCGCTCCTTGCGCTGCTAACCCCTCCTCTGTCGACACAGCCTTCGACAATAGTCGACCTCAACAACATTTTGACTAAATTCACTTCGGTGATAATTCACCAGTTAGGTGCATACAGGCCTACTTCACCTGCACTGTCAATGGCACCGCCATCATCAACTCCACCTCAGCAGTCGAGGGCTGCCCTCCAGGGGCCATCGTTGGTTCCACAGACATCGGACCTTGATCTGGAAGAGGTCGATGTCGAGGGAGTACCATCCTGATCTCATCTTTCCTGATGAAGAAGAGGAGGGAGGGAGAATCCCTCTCCTCAGACAGATCTATGCTTCCTCAGTGAGCGAGGATTCTGTCAAGCATACTCCTAGGTCTCCTCCTGAGGACCCTACCTTCTTCAATATCATGAAGCAGTTGTCCTCAGCCATGGGCTTCCATACCGAGGAAAAGGATGCAGCCAGGAGAGATTTGGTGGACTTCCTGGAGACCCCCGAGTCTCCATCCAAGATCATTTCTCCTTTTCTGCCAGCTTTGAGGAATGCCATTAAGGCAGCCTGGCACAGGCCCGATATGGTGCCAGCTATGCCCCTCAGGGCAGACAAACTTTATCATGCCCTGCAAGGATTTCCACATTATGCTGCCCAGCCTGAAACAGATTCTGTCATCATAAAGGCAGCTCATGACAGGTCTAAGGTACCCAAGCACCTTAGTCCCCCCCCCGACAAGGAGTCATGCAGAATTGATCTTAGGGGCAAGAGAGTTTATGCCTCCTCCACTCTTGGGTTGAGGATTGCTAACTACCTGTCTCATATGGTAAAATACCAGAATACCAACTGGAGGAGGGGCAAAGCCATGGCTCATGCCCTTCTAGAGTGTACCCAGAAGCAGGAGGTTGTCGTTTGCAGGCCGCTGAGGGTGTTAGCAAGTATCTCCTACGGCCCTCTATGATCTCTGGATACCACTGCCAGGGCTGCTGCCACCGGCATTTGCCTTCCCAGGCACTCCTGGCTGAGGGTCTCAGGCTTTGCTGCAGACATCCAGCAGAAGGTGCTGAATGCCCCTTTAAATGGCTCAAAGCTTTCTGGGCCAGATGTCCAGGACATCATTAATCATTTGCAGGCATCTGGCAGGGCTATCAAGTCTGTCCACTTGCTCTATCATACACAACTGAAAAGCAGACAGTGCCCTCCCTTTCACAAGGGATCCAATAGGCAGGGAGCAGCCTCTTGGCCTCAAGGCAAATGCAGAGTCCCTGCCACCTTACCCGCCTCTTCCACTGCAGGGGCCACTGCCAAGCACTCTAGAAGTGACAGACTAGTTTCAGCAGCTGCATCCACCTCCACTTGACTCCTTGCTAGACCCCTCTCTTCTGGTCCCTGAACAAGAGGTGGTAGTCAGAGATCGGTTCTCCCTCCATCTCAATCAATGGAGGACCATCACGTCAGATGCCTGGATTCTTCAAATCATAGAAAGAGATCACACTCCGGAGCTCTTTGAGCAACCCCCAGAGACTCTTCCTCTGCCTTCCAACTATCCCCTGGCCCATCTAGATCTTCTCCTGGAGGAGGTACAGTCCCTTCTGTGCAAACAGGCCATCAAGCTAGTGCCCAGGTGCCAGAGAAACAAGGGGTTCTACTCCAGATTCTTCCTGGTCCCCAAAAAGACCAGAGATTTGAGGCCCATCTTAGACCTAAAGGACCTCAATCTATACATCCAGTACAAAAAGTTCAGAATGATTGCTTTGCCAGGTCTACTACCGCTTCTCAAGGAAGGCAACTGGCTTTGTTCTCTGGACATGCAGGACGCTTACCTGAACATCTCAGTGTTCCCTCCCCACAGGAGGTTCCTCCAGTTTCTTTTCCAGGGCGATTATTACCAATTCAAAGTGCTGCCTTTTTGCTTGTCCTCTGCACCGCAAGTTTTTACCAAGTGCTTAGCAACAGTAGCTGCAGCTCTCAGAAGGGAGAGGCTGTACATTTTCCCTTATCGGAACAATTGACGCTTGAAGGCCCCATCCAGGGAACAGCTCCTGCTGACTCTGGAGAGAACTCTTCAGTTGTTGCTCTCCCTGAGCATTATGGTCAATTTGCCCAAGTCGGTCATAGTCCCATCCCAAAGGCTGCAGTACATAGGGGCGGATCTAGACTCAACGCATGGAAAGGCCTTCCTGCCTCAGAACAGGGCAGAATGCCTTATTGCTCAGGCTCAGGAGGTCATCCAAAGCCATTATGTCCCCATAAGGTTGTACTTGAGGCTGTTGGGGCTGATGGCTGCAGCCATCCCCACTGTTCTACTGGCCAGGCTTCACATGCACATCCTCCAGTGGACTCTAGGAGTACAATGGGACCAGCACACTGAAGATTTAGATCAATTAGTTCTGGTCTCCTCCCCAGTCTGCAAGGTGCACCAGTGGTGGATGGACTCCCTGAACCTGCTTCAAGGGTTCTCCTTCCAGATCTCCTCCTCCCCCCAGCAGATTCCCACCATGGATGCCTCATGTTTGGGCTGAGGGCTCATCTGGGCCCTTTCAAACTCATGGCTCTTGGCCCCAGATCGAAACCTCCCTACACATCAATGACCTGGAGATGTGGGCTGTTCTGTATGCCATGCAGGCCTTTCAGAATCATCTCCTCCCGGGCCAGCTGTCGATTCAGTCTGACAAACTCAGTGTCGTGTACTACATCAACAAAACAAGGGGGAACACATTTGTATCCCCTGTGCAGTGAAGCTATGAGAGTGTGGTACTGGGTGCTAGACCATGGTCTGACTCTCTCAGCGGTCCATGTCCCAGGAGTGCTAAACACCCCGGTGGACAGCCTCAACTGGATGCAGTCTGGCATGCCCGGATGGAAGCTTCTCTCATCTGCTGCAGAAAATCTAGTTGACAGATGGGGTCATCCAGAGTTGGACCTGTTTGTGTCCTCACTCAACACAAAACTGCCCAATTTCTGCTCACTTGATCCAGGGCCTGGAATTTTCTGGCGAGATGCATTGTCCTTCTCCTGGAGTGGGAGGTTCCTTTATGCCTTCCCTCCATTTCCTCAGATTTGGAGGGTGCTAATCAAGCTGCAGATGGAGGGGATCAGCATGATTCTGGTAGCTCCATTCTGGGCTCACCAGATATGGTTCCCATTACTACAGCAGCTGGTGGAGGAGCCACCAGTCCCTCTTCTTCTCTGTAGGAATCTATAGACCCAGGCTCAGGGGACCCTGGTACATCCCAATCTCAAGTCTCTACATCTGCATGCTTGGCTCCTGAGAATGTAGCCATCGCCAGATTTGGGGTTTCCAACAGGGTAGCGGATGTTCTTGTAGCCACTCGAAAGCCATCCACTCGAGCCACTTATGCCATAAAGTGGAAGAGGTTTGCCATCTGGACTGCCAAACATAATCTGGACCCTTTCACTTGTCCAGTGAACCAGATTCTGGACTACCTGTTATCGCTGTCGGATTCAGGTCTCCAGTACTTCTCCCTCAAGGTGCACCTTTCGGCTATTTCGTCTTTTCATGAACCAGTGGGTGACTGCATCATTGCTTAGATGGATGTTTCCCGTACTTTCCTGAGTGGCATCCTGCATCCGAAACCCCCAATCTGTTCTTGTGTCCCAGCTTGGGATTTTTATTTTTGTTTTGGAGAAGTTGACTCTTGTCTCCTTTTGAGCCAGCCGTGACCTGCGAGCCACACTTCCTTTCTTGGAAAGCATTATTTTTGGTTGCAATTACTTCTGCTTGGAGGATTTCTGAGCTTCAGACCCTCTGGTGTGAGAAGTCTTATTTGATTTTTCACAAAGATATAGTGTCTTTACGCATAAATCCTACCTTTCTCCATAAAGTGGTGTCTGAGTTTACCCTCAATCAATCCATGCACCTTCCTGCTTATTTTCCTGAGCATGCGAATCAAGAGGAAGCAGTGCTCCATACACTGGATGTGCACAGAACCTTGAAATACTATTTGCTTCGAATTAAGGAAAGTAGAAACTCGAAGCAGCTGTTTGTTTCTTATGCCCCAGGTAGACAGGCATTCAGGTTTCCAAACAAGGTTTATCTAAATGGTTGGCTAATTGTATTGTGTTCTGCTACAACAAGTATGGCAAAGAGTTACCTGGAGCTGTAAAAGCTCATTCCATGAGAGGCATGCCCACCTCTGTGACTTGTTTTGGAGGGGTCTCAGCCGTTGACATTTGCACGTGTTACACTTGGTCCCCACACCCATATTGGCAACCCACTGTGCACCGCTGACAATATCTATTATGTTTTATATATATATACATACACACATAAAATCAGTACTAACATTTAGGGCGTTGGCATTACCGTATAAGAGTAAGTTACCAGGAACATAATTGTGATTCTAGGGACATGGATATGATGTTCTATCCACACTGTCTAGCATTGTTCTTTCCCCTTTAAATCTTACCAGACGTCTTCAAGAACCCATCCAGGTGGTATAACCCTTGGCACCACCCTAAGACGCCAGATCTTCCTTTCTGCTGGAAGAAGCAGGTTCCCTCCTTTTCACTCACGCATTGAGTAGGCCCTGGTGCTCAAATCTTCGGATTTACTTCCCAAACTTAAACTCAGAGTTTCATCTTCAACTCGATCTTCGATTGGCGAACGTGATAGAGTACCAGTCCTCACCCGGATTTCACCGGTGACCATACAGGCAGAAGATGTTATGTACTGACCCACACACCATGTGTGTTTACTGCCTGGGGCACGAGCATGAGCACGATCCCCAGGCTTGCGAGATATGCCAGTTGTTTCACACGTCAGTCATCAAGGACCGCCTTGCCTGCCTGAAGTTGGGCCGATCAGAAATACGACATCCGCCGGTGAAATCTAAGGACACCCATTGGGTAGTCTCCGTGGCTGCGGGGTCTGCCAAGCAGCTGGAGCAGCTTGAGGCCTTCGACGAGGAGGTGACTCAGGCCGCCGCGCAGTCCTCCTCTACTTCGGCCTTTGTTCCACTCAAGTTGGGCTCCACTTATTCAGGCTCCTTCAAAGAGCTGTGCCAGTTTCTCCAGATTAAGGGAGAGGGCCCTTCGGGTTCGCACAGCTGTACATCTCACAAGAAGGAGTCCAGGAAAGAAAAGGAGAAGACTCACCATTGACGTTCTGGGGACCAAGAACGTTCTCGGTCTCAGGACTTTCAGGTTTTGACCACGGTCAAAACGTTGGCTTTGGCCGCTGACTTCATGCTGCCCTCGTCAGCCCAGCCGGCCGAGACATTGGCCAATGATGCATTCAAGATTTTTTCTTGACCCTGTCAACCGATCATCATCTGAAGAGGCTGACAACTCCTTCTTCAGGACTCCAGTCCTGCTGGTGACTACTGAAGAGTCATCTCAGCCTGCTGAGCCAGACCCTCCGGTCACCGATCTAGACCAGGAGGGGCTGCGGCACTCCCCAGCTCCTTCCAAGATCCCCCATCGGCACCCCTGGTGGTTGAGGCAAAGATCTAGGTCATCCTCATCATTTTCTGGGTCAAGCAGGTCCCGCCAACATTGGTAGTCTTGCTCTTGACACCATGGGAAGCGGCACTGCAGCTACTTGTCTTCATCCTCCTTAGGTGAGGAGAGGCTTTGGCGCGAACTGTGTCGACGCTATGAAGACTTAATGTGGCAACAGTTGGTGTTGTCCGGTCTGAAGCCAACCCCAGCTCCCACACTGGCCATCACTTGATTGTCGCCCGACAGGCCGACATTGATGCACCCAGCAGGGCCGGTTGACAATGCTTCCCTGCCTCCGGGGCCGGTACAGACCACCTTGGTTCGGCTGAAGTTGGCCTCTCCATTGATCGTGGTTGAGCTGCCGCCCCAACAGTCACCGACCGGCACTCCAGCCAAGGAGTCTCAGACGGCTCAGGGACTTCCCCATTGGCTGTCGGTCACTCTTACACCTGACCGCCTGCAGCGGGTCCGGAGTGACTCGGGTGGTAGGCCACTCTATGCAGACTCCTCAGAGTTTGAGGATTCCTCACTGCACTCCCATCAGATTGACATGGAGTTGGTGGGGGACCTTTCACCAGAGGAAGGACCCACATCCTTCATGGGCATCCTCCGTCTCATCTCCGAGTCCAAGGGGATGAAATTGGAGCCTGTTCAGAAGCAGGCTTGCTATCCCCTCACAGAGATTCTGGATAAAGGGGACTCTCTGATGGAGGCTTTCCCAGTGCCCGAGGCCATAGTCAGCCCTGCTCTGGAGCACTGGCAGTGCTCCACCTCTTGCCCTGCACCCTCAGCCTGGATGGTCCGCAAAATATGTGGTGGCCACCAGTACACTTTTGGGATTCATGGAGCACCCTTTGGCCAAAGGGTTGGTGGCTGACTCTGTGTTTCAGCATGTGGGCAATTCAGGGGATATCGATACACCACCAGATAAGGAGTCAAAAAAATTGGACCACTCAGTCAAATGGTCTGTGCTGCCTTCTCACTCAGCCTCCACCAGGCGAGCTCGGCCATCGTGATCACACACTTCTCCCATGCCCTTCTGGACTTTCTGGATAAGGTGACTCCTCATCTTCCTGCGGACCTCCAGACTTCGGTCAAGCAGGTCCTGGACCAGGGTTATGCTGTGGCCAAACAGCAACTTCAGATGGCTCTGGGCATTGGGCATTCCTGTGCCCACTCTGTGGTGGCCGCAGTCTCCAGGCACCATTGGGCATGGCTGAGGATCTCTACCTTTATGGCAGACACTCAGCACAAGCTGGAGGACATTCCTTTTTTGGGCACCGACCTGTTTGGGCCCAGAGTGGAGAGTCACATCCAGCATATCGAGAAGTTAGGAGGCAGTATAGTGCAGTGGTTTAAGGCTCTGAGCTGCAAATTTGGTGACATCCAGCAGGCCAGATCTGGGTTTGAATCCCACAGCTTCCACTTACATACTGCGTGACCCTGAGCAAGTCACTTAACTTCCCTGTGCTCCCAGGTCGCGCCTGTAAAAAAGCTTTCAGCTTAGTGTGCTAATCCTGGTTAAACACAACTAAAAAAAACTAAAAAAAAAAAAGTTCAATGCCACCTTGGACTCCATGACATCCACCCAGAAGGATCCAAAGGGCTCCAGGCAGCAGAAGCGCAAGCCCTTTCAGCCCTCCACTCCTGCGATGAAACCAGCCCAGCATCAGTCTGGCCAGCAGGCTCAGTCCTGGTGACCAAGGCCCAAATCAGTGGCCTCAGTTGTCCGAAAGCCCAGAAGGAAGGAAGGGACCTGGTGGCTCCTCAGCCGGATCCTCCTCCTCCAAGCCTGTTCAGTGATGGGATGGGGATTGCCACCCTCATGCCCGCCATGCCTCCCCTGGGTCCTCCTCTGTGGAGCCGGCTCTGCCACTTTCTTTCTTTCTGCCTGGTCTGCTGTCACCACAGACAGGTGGGTTCTGGAAGTGGTCAGTCAGGGTTTGCCTCTAGAGTTCAAGCAGTACCCTCCCAGCTGAGCCTGCACCCCAGGGGAGGACTTGGTATCCGCAGACTCTCGGTCGGCTCTCCGAGATGACATAGCCTAACTCCTCTGCAAGGAGGTCATGGTCAGAGTTGCGAATCCTCTGGAACACCCAGGGATCATCTCCAGGTACTTCCAGGTGCCAAAGCGGATGGGAGGCTGGTGCCCCATTCTAGATCTGCATGACCTGAACAAATTCGTCAGGTCCTGCACCTTCAGGATGGTAACTCTGTCCCAAGTCATACCACCTCTGGAGCAAAACGTGGTTTTGCTCTCTGGCTCTTCAGGACATGTTCTTCCATGTCCCAATTCATCCATCCCACCAAAGGTTCCTCCTCTTCTGAGCCAAGGGAACCCTTTACGAGTTCCAAGCCATGCCATTTGGCCTCTCCTTTGGTCCCCAGTGTCTTCACCAAATGCATAGCAGTGGTGGCAGCTTACCTGAGGTGCCAAGTGGTCCAGGTGTACCCCTACCTGGATGACTGGCTGATAGCAGGTCCCTCCAAAGAGGAGGTAGAGCAGTCCAGGGACCTGGCCCTCCAGACCTACATTGACCTTGGCATCCTGGTCAATGAGGCCAAGTCAGAACTCATGCCTTCGCAGGTGATCAGCTTCATCGGGCAGAGCTCAACTCTTGCTGAGCCAGAGCCTGGCTCCCGGTGGACAGGGTGGAGGTTCTCTCCTCCTTTGCCCAAACATTTCTGGTTGGGCACTTACGGCCTGCCCAGGACTTCCTGCACCTTCTGGGTTACATGGCAGCCTGCACCAGCATGGTCCAATGGGCCCACTGGCATATGCACTCCCTGCAATGGGAGCTGGCCAGTCAGTGGTCTCAGTGCAAAGGCCACTTCAACCAGCTGGTCACTGTGACCCAGATGATTTGGGATGCCCTCCAGTGGTGGCTAGTCCCAGAACATCTGCAGGAAGGGATCCCGTCTGTCCACCCTGAGCCGGTCATCCTGATGACTGATGCCTCTCTCATGGGCTGGGGTCTCCCTCTGGGGGAACACAGAGTCCACAGGCTCTGGACCCCTGAGGAGTCCTGATGCCACATCAACCTGCTGGAGCTCCAAGCAGTCCGGCTGGTACTGATTGCCTTCGCTCCATTTGTTCGGGGTCAAGTGGTCCAAGTCTAGATGGATAACACCATGACCATGTACTACCTCAACAAACAAGGTGGAACGCACTCCTGCCCCTGTGCAAGGAAGCCCTCCACATCTGGACTTTCATGCGCAGCCTGGAGGTGGATCTCCTAGCCATCCATGTGGCAGGAGCCTCCAATCAGCTGGTGGATGTCATCAGCCATGTAAGTGAGGCATCTCACAAGTGGTCTCTTCATCCAGAGGTAGTTCACAGTTTGTTCTACCAGTGGGGAACCCCTCAGCTGGACCTGTTTGCCTCCAGGTAGAATGCAAAGCTAAGGCTGTTTTGTGCCCACCGCCCTCAGCAGGGAACACTGCAGGGGGATGCCTTCTTGAGGCCATGGACCCCAGGCCTCTTCTATGCCTTCCCTCCATTTCCTTGATCCACAAGGTGTTACTCAAGGTCAGGAGGGACAAGGCACAGGTGATCCTGGTGGCTCAAGACTGGTCCTGCCAGTTTTGGTACCCCAATCTCCTCAGCCTCAGCAACAGGCTCCTGAGACATCTTCCCATATGCCCGAACCTGCTCTCAATCAATCAGGGGAAGGTACTCCACCCGGATCTTCAATCCCTACACCTGACAGCCTGGTTCCTGAGTGACTAGAGTTCCAGGCTTTGGGTCTCTCCGAAGATGTCTTCACTGTCATGGAGGCATCTAGAAAGAAATCGACCAGAAAATGCTATGCCTTCAAATGGAAGAGATTCTCCATTTGGTGTCAGGGCAAGGGGTTGGACCCTTTGACCTGTCCAGTAGCTAGCATTTTGGACTACCTGTAGTCTCTCTCCCAAGGGGGACGTTGGTCGATGACCCTTAAGGTGCACCTGGCAGCCATCTCTGCTTACCAGGCGCGGGCCGGTCAGCAGTTGGTGGCACAGGAGAAGGTGGTCTGGCACTTTTTCAAAGGCCTAGATCACATTTCCCCTCTGGTGCATGAACCACCACCACTGTGAGACTTGTTGCTGATTTTGGCATAGTTCATGGGTAAGCCATTCGAACTGATGCACAGGTGTGACATGTCTCACCTGACGTGGAAGACCGCCTTCCTGGTGGCTATCACATCAGCCAGAAGGATCAGTGAGTTCCAGGCACTCTCAGTGGAGTCTCCTTACCTAGTCTTCCACAGCGACATGGTTGCCCTGCGCCCCAACCCGAAGTTCCTCCCAAAGGTTGTGTCGGAGTTTCACCTGAACCAGTGTTCTTCCCAAATCACATCTCAGAAGCTGAACACAGGCTCCATATTCTGGACCTGAGGTAAGCGCTCACTTACTACAAAGAGTGCACGGCTGGAGTTCAGGGAGAGGTTTTCCAGCTGTTTGTCACCTACGCTGAAGTTGCACCTGGCAGACCTGCAGCCAAGTGAATGATTGGCAGGTGGATCGCTTCCTGCATTGATCTCTGCTATAGGTGGGTGGGTAGGGAGCCTCCCGGAGGGCTTAGGGCTCATTCCATCTGCCATACCGCTGCATCAGTGGCTGCTTCTAGGGATGTCCCTATCCAAGAAATCTGCAGGGCTACTACCTGGAAGTCAGCACACACCTTCATTTCCCATTACCACATTGACCTCGAGTCACACCGGGATGCTGGTTTTGGGACCTCAGTTCTCCAATCCTTATTTCCTAGGTAGAGGTTGTGTGCCTTGCCTCCCTCCTCCTGGAGAACTGCTAGGAGTCTGCCAGACAGTGTGGATAGAACATCATATCCGTGTCCCTAGAAACACAGGTTACTCACCTGTAACAGTAGCTCTAGGAGTGGTATATGATGTTCATCCACACTGACCCACCCAACCTCCCCTGGCTCAGGCGCACAACCTCTGCCTCCAGCAGGCAAAGATCTGGTGTTATGGGGCGGAGCCAGGGATTACACCACCCGGGTGGGTGGGAGGAGCCAGCTTGAAGACTTCCGGCAAGATTTGAAGGGGAAAGGACAATGCCAGACAATGTGGATGAACATCATATACCACTCCTAGAATTATTATTACAGGTGAGTAACCTGTGTTTATTGCCAATATTATTACTATGCTTATTATGGAAATGCATAAGTAACGTGCTGGGAATACATGACTGTGTTCTTTGTATATTCTTCTGAGAATTATTGTATAGCCTACACTGCCATCATGCAGATTTTTGTAACACCGCACTTATCTCCTGTATTTTGTATGAGTTCTTTGCTCTCATTTTAGTTGATTTGTCACTTGTTGTATATCTCAAGATACACTGTGGAGCCACATAACTTTTAGCCAATAGGGCTTGTTTTATGTATCTAACTTCTGTACAAAAGTAATAGTTGCAATGGTGATTATCATAGTATATACATTACTGTATTACGTATTCCCACTGAGACCATCTTCATATCATGGGGTACTGGGAAACTCTGGCTCCCAGTGTCTATTTAGTAAGACCTGTTTTTAGGGCATGAGTCTGCTTTTGTGTAATAAACAAGTTTATTACCACATATGCCACTTGTCTGTTTCTTCTGCTGGTTTATTATCACCAAGAACCTGAGAAGGGCTTAGACCCCGGACACACGGCTGCCACCTGGAGTACTGTCCATACTTTCACCAAACACTACAGTCTGGACATTGCCTCAAGAACCTGTGCTGGATTTGGAAGTGCTGTGCTGCAGGGCCTCCTGTCTCAAGCTTAAGTTTGGCCTTCCTCCCAGACTGTTCTCTTGCACCTGTAACTGCTTGGGACTCATTCCTACGGTGTGACCTGATGACTGAGATACTCCCAAAGAAGATAAAACAGTTATGTAAGAACTTACTGTAACAGTAGATCTTTGAGGGGATCTCAGTCATCAGGTCTGCCTTCCCTCCCGCCATCCCCTTCTGGTGTATCCAACCTTTCATACAGGCCTAGGCACCTCTCCCTCTCTCCTTGGTCCCCCATGGCTAGAGCTATGCTCCCTTTGTCTCCGGGGGGAGGACTTAGGAGGGAGCAGGGCCACTCACACCTTTATTGGGTTGGTGATGTCGTCATATGGCGTCGGCATAGGCAGCCCCAGTTGTACGGCTGAAAATCTTCCATGTGGATCCTGCTTCACTGACAGTGAAGTTCCTACTGTGTGACCAGATGACTGAGTTCCCTTTGAAGATCTACTGTTATGGTAAGTTCTTACGTAACTGTTCTTTCAGGCTGGGACACTACCAGTATCAGTTTGCAGCCCTTCCCTTTGGTCTCACCTCGACACCAAGGGTATTCATAAAGTGCCTAGCCATAGTGGCAACTCACCTGAGAAAAAAGATGTGGTGGTTTTTCCTTACCTAGATGACTGGTTAGTCTCAGGGAAAACAAAACAAGAGGCAGTGTGCTCTACACAACAGGTAAGATGCACCTTAGAAAACCTGGGATTTCTAATAACTCTGCAGACATTCCTAACAGAAGCAGTACAGGTTCTGGACTTCATAGGAGCAGAGCTGGATACCCTACTGGGGAAAGCCTTCCTTCCTTCCACAGGAAAGGAAAGGGAATCAGATTTGATTGCCAAAAACAGAGACTTTTACAATGGGCCATGCAAGGCCTGCAAGGGATTTTCTGCAGCTACTAGGTCACATGGCTTCATCTACAGATGTGGTGCCATGGGCCAGATTTCAAATGAAGGAAATTCAGTAACATCTAAGACCTTGCTGGTCCTAAAGGTTGGACTCTCTGTCCAAGCTAGTGCCAGTCTCAGAAAGTCTTGTAAAGCACTAGAGTGGTGTAAGAAGGAAAGCAACCACAGAGAGGGCATGTAAGGCCCTCTCAATGGAAGCTTCACTCCTAGGGTGGGGTGCCTACCTGGATGATCTCACAGTAAGTGGTGTTTGGATTCAGGAGCACATAAATCTCCTTAAGCGCAGGCAGTTCTGCTGGCAATGCAGTTTTTTTCCTCACAGCTACAGGGTCAGTTTGTCCAAATTTGGCCAGACAATACGACAGTTATGTACCACATAAACAGAGAGGTGCAAGAGCCTCAGCATTGCACAAAAGCTATGAGGATCTGGGATCTGGCTTGTTCCCTGGATGCAAAGATTTCTGCAGCACATCTGCCCGGCAAGGACAATGCACTGGCAGACTCACTAAGCAGAATCAGCCATGGAAATCACAAGTAGGCCTTGAACCAGCACGTGCCGGTCTCAGTCTTCAGGAGATGGGGTACCCCAGAAATACACCTGCTTGCTTCTTGGGAGGACAACCAGTTGCTAAAGTGTTGGTACTGTCCACCATCCAGGGGCACAGTCTTAAACACACCCTAGCCTTGGATTGGACAGGGAACTTCCTGTGTGCCCTCCCGCCATTTCCAGTTATACAAAGAGTGCTCATAAAGCTCAGGAGAAAGCCATGAAAAGTGATCCTGATAGTTACAGACTGGGCCAGGCAGGCATGATACTCATTGTTGCTGACCCCATTCAGCAGGATTCCAATTAAACTTCCAAAGAGATACAACTGGCTGGCCTTATCCCAGGGCAGGATAGCATTCCCAGACCTCGGAACACTGTGTCTGAGGACATGGTTGTTGAAGAGTAGAATTTTATAGTATGAAGCTGTCATAGGAAATGCTAAGGTTTCCAGGAAACCAGCAAAAAGAAAAGCATATTTTTCTAAGTGGAAGAGATTCTTATACTGGTATGCCCCCAGACAGATAATCCCAATGCAGACAGGACTGTCTACAGTTCTGGGCTACCTGGTACACTTACAGTCCTTAGGACTGAGACCTTTGACCCTGAAAATACACCTGGCAGCTACTGTATGTTAGCCTACACATCAGCAAGCAAAGATAGGTCTTTGGCCCACCCAACCTGATTTTAAAAGATATTTCATGGGCCTTAACCATTTGCATCCCCCTGTAATGGAACCAGCTGCCCCATGGGATTTCAGCATCTATCTTGTCCAGCTGATGGACTCCCTTTGAGCCCATGGCTACAGCTGACTTAAAATATGTCACTTTAAAAATAGTTTTCCTGATAGCCCATGACATCTACCAAGAGAGTAAGTGAACTACAAGCCCCTTGTACAGATCCAAAGCTACATAATATTCCACAGAGATAAGGTAGTCCTTAAAACCAATAGGAAGTTCCTTCCTAAGGTGATTCCATTTAACCAGTCAGTTACCCTTCCTGTTCTCTATCTTGAACATTCTAATACAGGTGAGCAACAACTGCGCTGTCTGAATGTAAAAACAGTACTCGGCCAGTACATGGACTGGACACAAGATGTCAGATCCCAGAGTACACAGCATTTTGTTACCTATGAGAGGTTGTCAGAGGTAAGCCAACAACTAGGAGGGCTGTCTCTCGTTGGTTAGTTTTATGTATACAGTTCTTATAAAACAGCTGTCAAGGTACCCCTTCAGAGTCTTGGGAATACATTCTACAAGGTGAACCTCTGCCTCTGCCTCTGTGTTAGCTACAAGGGGCACCCAAAGAAATTTGTAAAGCAGCTACTAGAAAACCGTGCAAAATTTCACAAAGCACTACTGTCTGGACATACAGTCCAGGAGAGATGCCACTTTTAGAATTGCCTTCTTGCAGAACCTTTTTTCCTAATAGGTTCTAGACCCATTCTCCCAAAGTACTGCTAGTGAGTCTGTTATTTATAAGGCACTTCACTGATGGATTCCTGTTCTTTGAATAAAAAATGACTTACCATAGTAATGTTGCTTCTTCTCAGGGATCCGTCAGTGAGTCTTACAAACCCTGACCCTGCCTCTCGTTCTAGAACCTGAAAACAGGTTCACACAAGAGTATGTTCTTATCTTCTGCTTGCTTGAGTATTGATTAGTGCAATTTCTGAACAATTTAAGAATTGTATTGATTTAAATTCTACATGTTTTTCTGCTTTATTGTATTTTGTTTTTTCAAAGTTTTAGAAAAATGTTATAGATACTTTAATAGCCATTTAGTTTTAGTGATCACAGCTCCCCTAGCTATAGAAACAAATATGACACTAGTCAACAGAGAGCTCATGACCACAGTGCAGAATTTGAACTTGTATTCTAAATTCCAAAATGTGCATAAAGTTTATCTCCAGAGCAGCACACACCTGCAGACTGGTGTTATTTGTAAGGCCCACTGATGGACCCCAGATAAAAAACAACATTATTATTGGTGAGTAATTTGTCTTAGTCCCCATGATGGCATCAGATTCCTTTCCCTCAAACCCTCCATTATATTAAGCACCGCTGAACTGGCCCATGCCACAGTGCTTACAAAACATTGCATATGTTGAAGCGGGCTATATCAGACCAGTCTTTTGACTGATATGGACTCCTTGGGAGCTTCATGAAAATGAGATGCTGCATCTCATCGGATACCCAGCTAGACACATTTTAAGTAAATCAGTTAGGAGCTATCCTTTTGCTGTGTACACCAAGGTCTAGAGATGTACAACACGATGCTGTTGTGTCAGATTCTGGCCCTGCTTTCATATCAGGATTCAGACACCAATCCTTCAAATGCAGCAAGCTCAGTGCATAAGCAGGATAATGGGTTGTACCTCGGGCAGCTATGATTTGTTTTTATTACTTTATGTAAATGTCGCCTCTAACCAAGGAGGAATGACAAACAATGAGAGCAAGATGTGTCTAACAGTGAAGCTGTTACACAATGTGAGAGAGCAGAAGGCTTTGACAGCAAACAGGTGCAATTGTGGGGGTGGTCATCACCACAAGGGAAAATATTTCTGTTCCTTCAAGAACTAACATGGACTACAGAAGAAGTCTAATGAGATGTGCGGAGCTGGAGGAGATACTGCTGGAGAAAAACTGTTGAAATGAAACCAAGTGATATAGGTCACAGGGCACAGGAACTGGATGTGCAGGAATAACATCATGTCTGATGAGGCATGCCAATAACATTAGTGGAAAGTACTGTCAATTTCAGATAGAATTCAGAACTGATTATTCACAGAATATGTCCACGAATCTTATTGTTTAGGATCATTTCCTTTCACAAGCAGAGATTTAAATAAAAGACTTGTCCAGCAACTGACTGTGCTCCAGTCAGTGGCTATATTTAGTGACAGACCTGCTGAAGAGAGTTAAACAGCTGTTCTGGTTTCCCTGGTGAAGCCAGAGATTATGATTATGGATACGAAATATAAGAGTGGGAGTTCGGAGTACTGGTCTTTAAATAGACTGCTATTCTTAAATCAGATAATCCTTTAATCTGTCCAATTTGCAACCCCAGTTTCCAGGACAACTTGTTTGGGTAGAAGTGGCAATAGTCAATTTGGTTAGAAGGTCCGATAATCCCTAAAGCTTGAAGCATCTGTTCTTCATTAGGAAGGATTTCAGTTTCTCTGGAATTTGCTTTCATCTGCAGTTTGCCTACAAATGTTATGGCATATGGTAATTTAATATGGCACTTGCACAGTGACTAATCAAAGTACAGCAAAAACCCAGCAATTTTAAAATGTGGTTGGCTCTGTGCCATTTTCAGTTTTGTACATGAGAGACATGATGCACCATAGCTATCTGTCACTTAAATGGTTTATAAATTCAGATCATAAACCCTCACATGATGCACTAGCAAGATGAGCACACAAAAATCTGCTTCATGATGAGCAAAAAAAATCTGCTTCCTACTTTTGAGTCACATGGTCATCAAGACAAAATATTGAGCATGTTTCACAGCTGCAATCCTGTGTTCAAGAGGGTCACAAGATCTTTCAGTTGCCCACACAGTAATTTGCGAGTACCTGGTGAGAAGTGGGGCCGCAGTACTAATGGCCCACAAGGGCATTCTTGCAGCACTGCAGCCCTTGCAACATGCGATGCATTGTTGCACTCACCCAGTACCTGCTAAAAGCAGGTGGTAACTCAGGGCACTCACATTCATGTAAACTGGGGCAGGGGATTGCACTGAGTGATTTATTTGTTATTTTATTTAAACATGTTTTACCAGGTTAGCAAGCAGAATCCTGGAAGGCACATTTCCAGTTTCAACCTGGGGGAAGGGGTATACGAAGGAATTTGCGAGACTACATGCAACGGGCAATTATCACAGCATGGGAAACAAGTAGAAAATACAACAACTACAACACTGTACAAGTATTAGGAACAGAATTACCAAGATTTACAAGTTACAATAACATTCTTAGACACCGAAAGCAGCATAAGGCATACACAATCCGGAAGTAAGATCAACAGCATGACGAATCAGCATGGCATATCTTAGACAGTCACAACAGTCAGAGGTCAGCGTAAGCTGTGGTGGGAGGCACTGAACAACAGAGAATAATTAAACTGGAAGAGTCGGGGGGGCACTAGATACGAATATACTGATATCAGGCCAGGGTGAGGGATGGGACTGCCACAGGATATCAAAGAGTGCTTCAAAAGTGACAGGGAGTGGGATGTTTTGCCAGTGGACACTAGGAATGACATGGGGAGCCATCTGCATTGCTAACTGGGTGGACTGGGTCAATAAAAAGGGGTGCATTACTCTTGGGGACGAGATCATTAACGAGGGGTTTCAGCATTGCTAATTTATTTATTCATAAGTTGGTGACCAGGATAGGCACTCTGAGCAGGCACTCATTTCTGGGTGTAGCCCAGAGGACGGGATACAGCAGGAAGTAAAACAAAGTGACAACAAGTGTGCATACATGAGCAATAAAATAACGGTACAATAAAAGTAATGCATTTCAGAGAAAAAAAATACACAAGGTAAAATGTGTACATTGGCTATGAGGGTAGCCAGATTGAGAGCTAAGGGAGGGTACATCTCATGTATGGCAAGATATCTGTAAAGGAATCATGGTGGCATAAAATTTAAATTACAGAGTACACTGGGTTTAAGCTCTATAACAGAGTAAAATGTAAAACAGTGTGTGTTGGAGGGGAGTGGTTAGGGGATGGGCTGTTGTAATGCTGAAAGAAGAGACAGAAGCCTAGCAAGGTGCATGCTTTTGAGAAGTGTGTCAGCAAGAACGGTTTGAGAGAGTGCAGGGAGGAAGAGAGACAGCTGGGGAGAGGGAGTATGTTTCACAGTGTTGGAAGGTAGACAGAGAAAGCAGACCAGCCTGCTACAGATTTACTGTGAGAGGTATGAAAGGAACTAGTGGCGGATGATCAGAGGGAATAAGAAGAAGTGGTGGCAGGGTTACAGAGACAGGAGAGGTAAGTGGGAAAAGTGTCAAGCCAGTATATGGTCATGAAGGAGGAACAATGTGACGGACCCTGGGTCTCAAGGGAGGGGAAGAGAGATTAGCATATGGAGAGCAGTGATGGGTGAGAGATGGAGCGCTAAGGACAAAGTGGCAGAGGGAATGAAAAAGGGGTTCCAGCCTGGCAAGAGTAGGCTGCAGGGCAGTGCTGTAGACTATACCTGTGTAGTCAAACACTGGCAGGATCATCATAAGGATAATCTCTCAGAGATGACATGGCCAGCAAGCAACGGTGAAAGATGTTCTTTCACTGAGCTCCTGACCTGTCGAGGCAAAATTGTATATTTTTTTATTGTTGCTGTAGACTTTTTGCTTGGAGTTTTGTGCAAGTTTGGAGGAAATCAGAGATGGGAAGCTAAGGACTTGCCCATAGCAAGATACGGGGAAGTCCAAGCAAAGAAAGTAGCAAGATTGAGTGGGCCAGAGTGGAGATGGCAGCAGCTTGCCTGTAGACTCTGAGCTGTCACTGAGCACAGTCCTGAAGGCAGCAATGGACCTTACAACCTTGGTCTGGAATCTTGAAAAAAAGGTGGACTCTGGATAAAAAAATGGAATGCTTTAGCACCAGAGTTACATTATTAGAGACCATAATTACTACTTTAAAAATGGACATGAGCAAGGCTGCTGAGGTGGTAAATAAGTCATCTACTGCTGTGACTGGAGTTATCTAGGAGAATAACATTTCACGACTTCATTTGGAACATCTGCAGAATTAAGCTAGACAGGCTAACTAGCCCCTTCTTGCACCTTCTTGGGGCCCCAGAACACTGGTTAACATGAAGGGAACAATAACTTTGGAAAGTGGTATCCAGGTGTTCTTATTCCCTGACCTCAGCTATGTCATGAGGCAGAGGTGGAAAGCGTTTGACCCCGTCCGCACCAGCTTAAAACCTCTCTGCACTTCACATGCCCTGCAACTCCTGGCTAAATTCTGAATTTTGTGTGCTGGAAGGACATATATCTTTTGTCACCCAGGAGAAGCAGGGATGTAACTTCAAAAAGTAAAAAGGAGATTTTGCTACCAAAAAAAACTCCTAGACTCAGATGGGGAGGACACTTGAAATAACTTAGTGTGACTGTCAATTTATACATTAACATTTCCCCATAGCACCGGTATGAAAATTTTCTTACCGTGGGTTTAGATGTTACTTAACTGCCTTTATGTATGCCTACATTTATACCACTTCAATTTGAATGCCACTGCCCACCTTTGATAGTTTCACAAGTACCGCAGTTAGTAAAGATACAGGTGAGAGCCAGAGTGTTGGAATTCCATTTTTTTAAATCAATCTTTTAATTGGGTAGCATTAACCTTTTTTTTTTTTTTACCCCATCACCAAAGGGTTTTCACTACAGACATACTGGGTCATAATGTCATACGCTTAATAGCATACGACATTATAGCTAACCCAAAACAGCGCTGTCCATGACAGCGAATGGTGCAATACCACATATGCTGCTGTACCCAGCATTGCACCATTCACACAATCCCAGGCAGAGGATAAGATCTCTGCTGGGACTGGGTCCACTTAGCAGCTACTGTGGCTCACTGGATTGAGCCACAGCAACAGGAACCCAGGCGCTGTATCTGGGACCCGGTTTGATTCCTGGTCCCAGACATTTTATTTTTTTCCCACACTGTGCACTCCCTGAGGTAAACCCCCCCTGAGTTGAGAATCCTTAGTGAGGGGTGTTGAGAGGTGTAGCCCCCCACCGTAACACCGGGGGGTGGGGCGGATCCCCACAGAAAAAAGACTTATACTCATGGCAGAAATCGCACTGTATTGGCAGCACGATTTTGCCATGCAGCATAATGTCTTGTGACATTGACCCCGTGCCCATCCACAGATGAAGGTTAATGGTGCACTTTCTTTGGAGGCCATGTGCCTGGGGACAATATGGTGGTACATGCGCCTTCCCTTTCTTCATCCACAGATAGCACAGATTTCGGAGTGGAGTGAATGGTGGTTTACCCTCCTTTGAACATGCAGTTAAAAGCATTATGTTACTCTTTTACTCATAAATAGGAATTGGGTCCTACTGTTATTCAGTACCGATCATTTTTTGGTGGAAATAAGACCCATTTTATGTTCTTTAGCAATAAGATGGTTCTGGAACATTATTTTTTTGCACTTGCTGATGTTTCTTCTGCGGCCCCAAGCTGCCCTCCAGACACCAGACGCCCCAGCCCCACTCCCCCACTTTCCTCCAGGACTTATCTTTGTGCTAATGTAGTGTGGCCTGCGTGCTCGACGGGGTGCGGGGCTACCGACTGGCCAGGGTCCAGAGCACCTCAGGATATCATTTTCTATTTTTCTTCCTGAGAGGCAGCGTGCAATACCACCCAGACATCCCCCCTACACATGCTTCCATTTGTGGAGTGTTGGCAGTAGCCATTCCCTCCCCCCATGCCAACAGTCCTAGACTGCCTCACCCCCCGTCAATGCTAGGGGCCAGGAAAATGCCAGGCACTGAAACCCTCCCACCTTGGGAGAGGAGAGGAGAGCAGTCCTCCGGACACTCTATCCTCTCCCTCTCTGACCGACCCCCTACAATCAGAGTCTACATCCAAACCTGTGTTGTTGGCATGGTGCAAGGTGTGGTGTTCAGCGCCTCAACCCTCAGTGCCACTAGGCCTGCATGGTTTTAGAACATTAGTAACTATTTCATTATACACTGTTCCTGTCTGACTATAGATTACAAACCTTGTTCTTTCTAATGAAATATCTGAAGTGATTATGTGAGCCTTAGGGCATGGACAGATGACACAAGCAAGTTCTGTCATATATGATTGTGACCATTGCTGCCTTCACTGCACTCATGGACTAAAAAAGCCACTGGATGGCTTGTAAGAATCACAGTATTCTTGGACATCACCAACGTATCAGTTTTGTATCCGTCCATGGTCTTGTTGCTAGAGTCCACATTGTGATTGATTTCTTATTAGAACTGTTTTCACAGATGTCATTTTGGTACTTCCCACAGAACGTAGTAACAATGGAACCACAGAGAGCAATCTTGCCATGATATTTCTGTAATATATGTACTCTTTTGCCTCTGATTCCAGCATTTACTTTGTATGTTATTGTAATGTGCAAATGAATAAAAATACAATTTATAAAAATGGATGATCTCTCTGCAGACCAGGAGAGGAAGACAGGATTTGTTTTGGTACAGCACACCAAGCTCAGTGCAAAGTTTCTTATGCACAGCATCAGTGTGGGTGGAAAAGTTGAGGTTCTGGTCCAGTCACATCATTAAGCACTTGAAGTGGGGTACCTCTTCAAGCAGGTCGACATTCAGAGTTTTGAAGGCAGGTGTGTTGTGGAGTCTTGCTTGTCTGTGTAGTGCCAAATGACAAGGAGACAGGTTTTTTGGCATTTAGTGAGAGCTGGTTTAAGGGGAACCAGCTTTGGACATTGTCAAAGTTATAATGGAATGATGATTCCAGCTCAGAGACTGAACACTTAAAGCAAATAGAACTGTGTCATCTGCCTACTTGTACACGTGTGAGGAGACACATAGAAACATAGAATTTGATGGCAGATAAGGACCGCTTTGCCCACACAGTCTGTCCATTTTTTCCCTGCCTATACTGTCATCGTAGACCCTACTCAGTCTCTGTCCCCCACCATGCTTCCCTCTAATATTCCCTTGTGCCTATCCCATGCATACTTGAAGCCCACTGCTGTTTCTGCCACCACTTCTGCTGGAAAACCGTTCCAGGCATCCACCACTCTTTCAGTGAAGAAGTACTTCCTCACATCTCTCTTGAATGTACCCCCTTCCAGCTTCATTGCATGTCCCCTTGTTCTTATGCATCTTTTCCTCTGAAGAATATGCCCCATCTGTACCCTGTTTACCCCTGTGAGGTATTTATAGGTCTCTTTCACATCCCCATCTTACTTCTGTCTTCCAGGGTGTACATATTGAGGTCCTTAAGTCTTTCCTCATAAGGCTTTTGATGCAGACTCTACACTATTTTAGTTGCCCTCCTCTGGACTGCCTCCACTCTATGTCCTTGCTGATATGAGGCCTCCAGAACTGGACACAGTACTCCAGGAATGGTCTTACCAGTGATCTATACAGTGGTAACACCTCCTTCCACCTTCTGCTGGTGATACCTATGCACCCCAACATCCCACTGTTCCTACCCACTGTCTTGCTACACCGTCTCTCCATCTTGGGGTCATCAGATAAGTTTACTCCAAAGTTCCTTTCCTGTTTGGTGACTGTCAGTACCTCTTCTCCCATTTTTTACTCTGCCTCTGGGTTTCTGTACCCCAAGTGCATGATTTTGCACTTTTTCACATTGAAACGTAGCTGCCATGCCCTTGACTACTACTTGAGTTTTCTCAGGTCTCTGCACATTCTTGCCACCCACTCTGGAGTGTCCACCCTATTTCAGATTTTGGTGTCATCTGTAAAGAGGCAGACTTTCTTTTCCAACTCATCTGCAACATCACTTACAAAGATATTAAAGAGGATCGGTCCCAGTACTGAGCCCTGTGGCACCCCACTGGTCATCCTCCCTTCTCCAGAGTGAATTCCATTTACCACCACCCTCTGTCACCATACCAGTTTGTTACCCCACTTACCACCTTTGGACCCACCCCTAAGCTCCCCAGTTTCCTTATGAGCCTCCTGTGTGGAATTGTGTCAAAAGCCTTACTGAAATTTAAGTAGGCCATATCCACCGCTCCTCCTTGATCTATTTCCCTGGTCACCCCCCCCCTTTGAATTCATGCTGCCTCAGGTCTTGCAACCCACTGGACTAAAGATATTCCACAACTCTTTCCTTCAACAGTGACTCCATCAACTTCCCCACCACTGATGTCAGACTGACCGGCCTATAGGTGCCAGGCTTCTCCCTGCTACCACTTTTAGGAAGTGAGACTACATCTGCCCTCCTCCAGTTCTCTGGAACCACTCCTGTTTCCAGTGAGTTGTTAAATAGGGCTGTCACAGGTGCCGCTATTACCTCCCTGAACTCCCTCAGTACACTTGGGTGTACCCCATCTGGCCCCATAGCTTTGTCCACTTTTAGATTTGTGAGTCCCCTCAGGGCTCTCCTCTGTGAAGAAACCGGTGTCTACCTCCCCTCTCCAGTGCTCCTGCTGCTTTTGTGTGGCCCATCCCCTTTCCCTTCTTCTGTGAAGATGGAACTAAAGGACTTGTGCAGGATATCTGCTTTTCCTGACCCCCCTCTGCACAGTCCCTACCTGCACTTCTTAACCTCACAATCCCTCCCATTGTCCTTCTCTTTTCATTTATGTGCCTAAAAAATGTCTTGTCCCCGTTCGTTACCCCTTGGGCTATTCTTTCCTCAGTGTGCACCTTTGCACTCCTCACCACATTCCCTGCCTCCCTCTGCTTCTACAGAAACTCCTCCCTTTCCTCTCCCCTCTGCATCATTTTATAGCCCTGAAAGCTATCCTTTTAGCCTTTACCGTTTCAGCACTTCCTTAGAGAACTATAGTGAAACACAGAAACATAGACTCTGTCGGCAGATAAGGACCATACAGCCCACCAAATCTCTTTTTTCCTTTTTCCTCTTACTTTTGCTCACTTCCTTTGCACAGAGGTTTGTTGCCTTCACTATGCCTTCCCTTAGCTTAGCCCACTGTTCCTCCACCCAACCCCTGTCACCCCCCAACCCCCCGGCTTGGTTGTCTGAGGTATTCACCCTTTTTTTTTTTAATCTGCCCTGCTGAAGTCCAGGGCTCTCGTCCTTGTGTGGTTTGCTTCCATCATCGTCCTTATGTTGAACTATTCTGTACAGTAATCACTGGTCCCCAGGTGGCCTGCTAGCTTGAAGTCTGTAACACTGCCCCCGTTTATGAGCACCAGGTACAGTATTGCTCCATCACGAGTGGCCTCCCTGACTAGTTGCCTGGGAAATGTCCCCTGCAGGGAGTCCAGGATGTTTCTGCTTCTAGTTGAAGCTGTGGCTGGGAGGCTGTTATCTACATCTGGCAGACTGAAGTCCCCCCCAGAAGCACCTCCCCTTTTTCTGCCATTGTGCCAATGGCCCCACCAGTGCCTTATCTAAATTATTCCCCTGTATTGGAGGTCAGTAGGTCATGCCAGTATGAATAGTGGCTCCATTTCCCCTCTCCAGGGTGACCCACAGCACCTCCAACCCCTCCATTCCTTCCTAGATTCCCTGTGTCTTCACTGCAGTACAATATAATGAAGTAATAGCAAGTGGTGCATATAGAATATAGAAAGCCATGTGTGGAGCACATGTTCCTGCATGTGAGTGTTGCACATGCTTCTAAATGCTTAAGCAGTTCAATAAAGGAGTTTGAGCAGTAAGCAGTCTCTGGTGGTTTCCCATACTTTCCATGGTGTCAGAAGTGAAGAAAAAATTGCAGAAAGAAGGAAAGAAATGGAGCAGCTTAAACCTCTAAGCAGTTTGTGTCTAGAAGGCAATATGGCAGAAAATTGGAGAACATGGATACAGAAATTCAGGCTGTTCAAGACAACAAGTGGAACAGCAGAGAAGTCTGAGAAGGTACTGTGTGCCATGTTTTTGCATGTAGCTGGAGAAGAAGCAATAAAGGTATTGAACACTTTTGAATTTACTAATGCAGAGGACAGAGACAAGAGAGCGGTGTTACAAGCAAAGTTTCAACAGTATTGTGAGCCATGAAAGCATATGCTCTATATTAGACATATGTTTCTTTACCAGAGCACAAGGACCATAGGAAATGATAAATGCAGATATGACTGATCTTAAAAACAAGGCCAAAAGTTGTGAGCTTGGGCAGCTAATTGAGTCACTTATAAGAAAGAATTGTGTGTGGCATTAAAGATGATCTAGTCAGGGGCAGACTTCTTAGAGAAGCAGACCTCACATTAGAAAAAGCAACTGATATATGCCATACATGGGAAGTTAGTCAGAGCCAAATGAAAGTGCATAATGACGAAAAAGAAATGCAAGTCCATAAACTAAAAAAAGTAACACTGGACTACAAAAAATTCAAAAAGAGCAGCTCAAGAGAAAAAAAAGAAAACACAAAAGATGAAATCAAATGACTCAGAAACCAACTCCTCACTACCCGTGCATGTACATGCCCACAGCAATAAAACTGCAGGGACCCCCAGGGGCCAGACAACTACCCACGTAGAAACTGGCTAGGTCCACTATCAAAGCCAAACTACAAGACTGCCTCAGGTAATATATTACCAATGACATGTCAACTGCAATGTATAAACAGGCTAGATTAATGACAAAGTCACTGCTAGACTGCTTCAGATTCTATAGTCCTGGTAATATGTCTCTGCAATATAATGTAATTATATGCCTAGCTAACATCTTGTGTAGGCCATGCATAGGCACACCGCCTCCTCTGTACTTCTTACATGCAACCCAATCAATGGCAATGTGATTGTTGTAACTCCATAAACTGTTGTAATGGGAGGGCTTTAAGCCAGAGGTTCGATGGGCGGAGCAACAGCGTCACTACCCATCGGGCTTAAAAGGTCACTCATCCAGAACTCTGTCAGGATTCATTTTTTTTTTGTCACCGCCAGAGGCTCCACCCTCCTCGCTCTGTTTGTTCTCCACATCTCCTCTGCTCCTTGTCTCTGGCGGCTTGACTACCTCCTTTCTTGTCCTTTGAACGGCTGCTGCTGCTCTGGTCCCATCTCGCTATCTCGCCTTCCCTCCCTCCAACCTTGCTGAGTGGCTTGGGATGCCGTGCTCTTGCCCTGGGTTTGACTTGGCCCCCCAGCCCAGCAGTGGTATCTCCTGCCCCCATGGCCCAGTACCTCATTATTCTTATCCTGCCAAGCTGTCTGTGGGTCTCTTTGTCCAACGTTCCATTCCGGCTGGGACCTCCTCCCCTATCTCTGGTCTTCGCCTCCACTTCTGTACCCGTGGTGCTTCCTGGGTGTGCTGTCCTCCTGCACCCCTTTTTTCCAGTCCACTGCTAGTCTCTCCGACTGCTTCGCAGTCCCATTTTTCCCTCCTGCTTGCTGGGACTGACATGCTATGATTTTGCACCACAATGCTCAGTCTGGTGCCGCGCTTCTTCTTCTGCTTCACCCACTCCCGGGAGCCATTTTCTTCTCACAGTTCTGTCTTTGGTTCTGCCCACGATTAATCTTATTTTTCATGCCTTCATTCCTCTTAGACACATCCCTGGTCCTCTGCACCTTTTCCACGATGGATCTGGAGTATGGCTTGGAAACGGCATGGATCCCATGTGCTATGTGGTTAGGTAGTACCTGTGCTGGGCTGGTAGAAATGGTGCATGACTTGTGCATTAGCACCTTGTTATGGTCTACCCCTTGGGATGCTCGTTCATACCTGCACTGTCTTATTATGTCCACATCAGTATACCGGTGTAGTACAATTACCTACTCCCCCTTGCTGTAATGCCTCTTGTAGTTGCTTTTATGACTTAAATACTGATTAACTAAAAAAAAGGATTTCACTCCTACTCCGGGGTTTGCTGGGTGATTTCATTATTGCATCTGCTTTTTCCCCTTCTGCTTTTTGGGGCACTGGTGCATCTCTGCTGCCTGACATTGTATCACCCTAATGCCAGGATTTTCTTTTATCATTTGGATTTTTGTGTTCCATTGGATTAGTCGTGCTTTGGGGCCTCTTTTCCCTTGCTTTCTGGTACTCGCTTTGTGTTTTCTTTCCATTCTCCTAAGCACCTTCCTGTCTTTTCTTCTCGGTTTTGGTCCTCAGGGTCCACTTCCTCATTGATGATCGCCATCAGTCATTGCATGCTCCGTCCTGCAGTTCTCCTTCATGCCAGCCCACTTTGGAAGACATCATGATGCCTCTTGACTTGTTCATTCTGCCACTCCAAGTCCCTTCCTTCATTCCTCCCTCTCGTGAGTGCTCTCCCTCCTTCCTTATCCGGTACTTTCTTTTGGGGCTTCCTCTATCCTGTATCTGACCCTATCCTGCCATCATCTGCCTATTTGTATTCTCCTCCTCCCTCTTCGGAGCCTACCTCCTCTTGAAGAGCTTACTTACGCCATGTCGTCCATCCTCAATACCTCCATCAGAGATCCTTCGACGACTCCATTGCCATTCCAGATCCTCAGTGTCTACTTACTCACCTCACTCACTCAACTGTACCTCTCATCGGATCTTATGCTACCTCATCGACCTGCTGCCCTTCTACGTGATCATCACCATCAGTATTCATCGTTGCCCATACCTATCATGGCTCCCATGCCTTACCTCATGGTTCATCTATATACATCCATTACTCGAGCACTCCTATGCTATTCTCTCAACCTGCATACCTATCAGGATTCATATCCTTCTGGTTCCAGGCCTGCCTTATTGGCCTCCGTGTCTACCTCCTCACATCACTCATTTGAGCATGCCTCTAATTCGACCTACTCCTGTCTCTGCTACCTCAATTCAAACTCGATATCCATGTACTGGCTGAGTCCTCCGCTACCCCATTGACCTCTCTACTGTCCTTCATCCTTTCATTCCTCACTTTCCATTACCAGCCTCCATGGATTCAATCCATCATTGTACCTCATCCGTTTTCCTATTTTTACCTTCCTTGTCCTAGCTCCTTTTCTCTTCCCACCTGACTCCACCTGACCCGCACTGGATATTTCTTTTGGGCATACAGATCCTGACTCCTATGCCACTTCATTGATCCACAGCCCTCCTACTGCATGTATCAGGTTCCTGACTCCGGTCCTCATTAACCAATTCTTATCTCATCGAACCTTCAATCATGGCTTCAATCCATCATCAGCCAGTCTTCTCATACTGGACTGCTGCACTCCTGCAGTGATCATCATCAGTCTTCATCATTCCCTCTATCCTGCAATGTCAGTCACCTCGATTCAACTATATCTCCACTCATGGCCATGCCTTCCTGTCCGTCGCCCTTTGTTATGGGCTGGCACCTCATCGAACCGCTCCTTGGCTGGCTGCTATCCACCATCACGGAAGTTCACTTTCAAGTTCATTTCCTATCTCCTCTTCCTCAGTCTTTCCACTGCCGTGTCTGCTCACTCGCATCACTCAGCTCACCCGCATTGCTCAATCAAGCCAGTCTGCATTATCCTCTGTCTCCTCATGAGCATATCTGGAGTCTACTCATGAGCACATCTGGATACCCCTTGCTTCTCTGACTTCTACATAGATCTACTCCCTCCCATAGACTACTCAAGCATACCTTTCTCAGGTCCCTGCTGCCTCATGTTCCTTCTTTAATCTGTACTTCTTTGGAGTTTTTTCCCTTTCCCATCATCATCTTCCCTACTCATATCCCTTGTTAATTAACCACTCTTTTTACCGACATACATCCTCAAAGCAAATGTCATCAACCTGGAGGGAAGGTGACCTAGGCCTTGGATCCCCAAAGGTTTCCTCCTCAAAGGGTGTTTTTCCTCTCTTCCATGTCAATGGTCATAATATTAATTAGAGTTAGTGCTTTTTTAGGTTAATTAGTTAGGGTCCGCTGTTGAATGGAGGCAGATGGTGGCCCCAGCTTTCCTGTATCTCCTTGGGAGGTCCGCCCTTATCTTTTCAGAATTCATTCATTCATTCATTCATTCATTCATTCATTCATCATCAGCCTCTTCAATGCTTGACACCTTTGGGTATTCTTTTTGGGCTTCTTTCTAACCTACCTTTAGCCGACGCAGTCATTCCCATGGCACCTGTAAGGGGGGAGGACCCTCCTCTAGGGTTCCTTGCGTTGTACCCCTACAGGGTGGTATATCCCATGGATAGACAGCAGAAAGCCACAAAGTAAATCAAGTTACACAAGCATCATCTCATATCTCATCAGGTTGCATACGCATATTGAATGAGAGGGCTTTAAGCCTGAGGTTCGATGGGTAGAGCAACAACATCACTCCCCCATCGGGCTTAAAAGGTCACTCGTCCTGGACTCCATCAGGATTAATTTTTTCATCGCCCACCATCCACCCCTCCTCCTCCAGTGGCTCGTCTCTCTTACCTGTGGGCTTCTTCCTAACCTATCTTTAGTCAACGCAATCATTCCCGCGGCACCTGTAGGGGGGACCCTCCTTTAGGGTTCCTTGTGTCACACCCCTACAGGGTGGTATATCCTATGGATAGAGAGGTGGAAAGCCACAAAGTAAATCAAGTTACACAAGCATCTCATATCTCATCTGGTTGCGTAAGTGAATCGAACATATTGTAAGTATCTGTCACTGTATATCCATCGGTATGGTATATTATGTATGTTGGCATGGTAACTTATTGTAAGAATATGTAACTGTATACTCCTGCTGTATTGTATGTTATGTATTATGTGTTATGTGATATGACGTGGAGCCTTTGGAAATGAGTCTATGACTCAAAGGATTGTAGTTCAGATACCATACAAATAAAAATAAAATAAATAAATGTGGCAGCTGTGAGTGCAAACATGAAAGACAAAAATGTCCTTCATTTGGACAAATGTGTAAAGCCTGTCACAAGAAGAACCACTTTGCAAAAATGCGTAGAACACAGCTTCAGAATCAGCCTAGGAGAATACACGTGTTAGATGGGGAAGATGCTGAAGCAAAAATGTTTATTGGAACAGTTCAGATAGAAAAAGGTAGAGATGAGAGTTGCAGATTGGAGCTGTTACTGTTAAAAATGTTACTGAGGACAAAACGGACTGGTAGAAACACTTAAAATGAATAACAAGACAGTTCAATTCAAGCTTGATACTGGAGCAGAATGTAATGTTATATCAACACAAATGTTTAAGATGCTGAATTTGAAAGATGATAAGTTGAGCAAGTCCAGGTACAAGCTAGGTACTTACTCAGGACACCAGACGATTCCAAAAGGGCAAAAAGAGCTTACATGTGAATATAAAGGCCAGAAATATGACATCCAATTCCAAGTAATTGATGAAGACTGGGTCATGCAACATGCTTGCAGTTAGGCATGCTGAAAAGGATCTTTACTGTAGATAACAGAGGAAGAGACATAGTAGATAACTATGAAGACTTGTTTACAGGTCTAGGATGCGTATCAGGACTGAAACATATCCAGATATACCTCACTGTTAAACCTGTAGTGCACCCACCCAGGAAACTGCCAGTAGCACTAAAGGATGGAATCAAAGCAGAACTTGAAAGAATGGAAAAATAAGACATCATTGCAAAACAAACTGAGCCTACAAACTGGGTTAACAGCATGGTAACAGTAGTAAAGCCTGATAAGCTCGGGGTCTGTATTGATCCAAAAGACTTGAACTGTGTAATAAAAAGAGAGCACTACCCCCTGCGAACAGTGGAAGAAGTAGTAGGTGGGATGCCAAGTGCCAAGGTATTCTCAATACTGGACGCAAGCCAAGGATTTTGGCAAATACAGCTTTGTGAAGAGAGCTCCAGATTGTGTACATTTAATACGCCATTTGGGAGGTATAGATTTAAGAGACTCCCATTCGGCATCTCATCAGCACCCGAGGTGTTTCAGAAAATTATAGCACAGATGCTTGAAGGCCTAGAAGGAGTAATGAACATCATTGATGACATACTTGTATGGGGTGAAAACATGAAGCAACATGATCAGAGACTGATTCAACTACTGGAGAGAGAGCCAGAAGTATAAATCTGAAGCCGAACAAAAAAAATGCGAAATCAGAATGACTGAAATTAAGCTACATAGGTCATGTTCTGAGCAGTGAAGGGTTAAAACCAGACTCAGAGAAAGTGGGAGCTATTCAGCAGATGCCAGAGCCAGAAGACAAACCAGCTCTAATGAGGTTCATGAGTATAATTCAATATTTAACAAAATTCATTCCCAATCTGTCTAAAGTAAGTGCACCACTAAGAAAATTGCTGGAGAACAAGGTTCAGTGGCACTGGGAAAACAGCAGAAAAATAGCTTTCAAGAGCTCAAGAATCTAATAACTTATGCACCTGTTCTCAAGTTCTACAATGTGACTAAACCAGTGACACTGTCTGTGGATGCCAGCTCAGAAGGCCTGGGAGCAGTGATAATGCAAGATGGGAAATCAATAGCATATGGTTCCAGTTATACGTTTTACCTGTCTTTCACTTTAAATTTTCTATTTTAGTTGAGTTGTCTTATGTATTTTAAGAGTGAGCTGCCCTAATTAGGGAGACGCTACTTTGGTCATCTATTGCAGGTGGCGTGATTTCAGTAGGCAAGATCTTGTTATATTAAGCATTTATTTATTAGGTGTAATATGTGCTTGCATCAGCTAAGAAAATGTCATAAGCCTTTATTCTCTCTGGTGCTCTTTCTGTTGCGGAAATTTTATGAAACTGAGGGCATATTATATTGATAATAATGTGAATGAGCATATAACTGTTGAAACTTTGTACAGTATGGGCCGGATATTCAAACTGCGCTATTTTGTGGCGCAAGCCCTTGCGCTGCACAAAATAGTTGCGCAAGGGTGTGGCCAGAGTGATATTCAAAGGAGTTGCGCCCTTGAGCAACTCCTTTGAAAATCACCCCCGCCACAGCCACTGTGCATGGCGCAGTGGAATTTGCGCCACCGCAAGTGGTCAGAGTGGTGCATTCAACTTGCGGTGGCGCAAGTACCATTGCGCCATGCGCAAATTTCCGATATTCAAAAGGTGACAGGCAAATGAGGCCATAATTCATGCAAGGCGCAGGGGGGGCCATTTGCATCTGATTATGGCCCCATTTGCATGCCATTAGCATGCAGGTGCGCCGATTCCCGAGGACTTGCGCCTGGCGCCCTGCCAGGCAGCATCCGTCGGGGACCAAGGCCCCCTGCAGCCTGATTGCAGGCAAAAGAGTAAAAATTCCCCACCACCACCCCCCACTCACCCAATCACCGGCAACAGCAGAAAGCTCCCCCTCCTGCTTCCTACTTCCGCCTCCTTCCCTGGGGAAGGCAGGGCAGCAGCTGGCGCGGCGCACCTAGTGGAGACTGGGCACGCTCCACGCCAGGGCTTAACAGAGCTCTCAGGATGGGGTGGACGCTGGTCGTCATTGCACGTCCCCATCCTGCTTAAGGGGGGGGACAAAAATCCCAAGCCTCGTGTCTTGGTGACGCTCTGCCCCAGGAAGCCCTGATTGACCGTCGGAGCCATTCCCCAACCAGTCACAGTTCCGCGTCCGATATCAGGGTCAGAGTCATGCCCCACTCTCTGGGGTAGCCAGGATGAACGGGGGAGACGGCAATATCCAGTGGTCGGGGCTCCTGGGGTCCGTGACCAGAGTCGATGGTCGACGAGAGGCGAGGGGAAAAATAGGAAAAAAAAAAAGACATTTCCAGCCCACTATCAGACTTATCGGTCCACTGGACCACCGGGATATGTTGGGGTGTTTTAAATATCTCCAGCCCGCAATTGGGCTTATCGTCCACTGGGCCACCAGGGATATGTTCGGGGTGGGGTAGTGTTAAATATTCCAGCCCGCGATTGACTTATCGGTCCACTGGACCACAGGGATCCGCTCGGGGACACTTGCTGCCCGCGATCGGGCTGGTGGGGAAGTTTCCAGCTATGCTCGCGATCGGGCCAGTCGGGGGTGGGAACTTTCTGCTGTTGCGGTGATTGGGCCGTGGGGGTGGTGGGTTTTTACTCTTTTGCCCGTGATCGGGCTGCAGGGGGCGTCAGTCCCCGATGGCTGCTGCCTGGCAGGGCGCCAGGCGCAAGTCCTCGGGGATCGGCGCACCTGCATGCTAATGGCATGCAAATGGGGCCATAATCATATGCAAATTGCCCCCCCGTGCCTTGCATGAATTATGACCCCATTTGCATGTCACCTTTTGAATATCGGAAATTTGTGCATGGCGATCGGGCTGGTGGGGGGGAGGATTTCAGCTATGCCTGCAATCGGGCCAGTCGGGTGAGGGGGAACTTTTCTGCTGTTGCCCGCTATCAGGCCAGTGGGGGGTGGGAATGTTTTACACTTTTGCCCGCGATCGGGCTGCAGGGGGGGCACAGGGAGTGGGTTGAGGGCCAGCCACAGGTGGCAGCTGCTGTGTTGCGCCCTGCAATGCAGCAGCTCACCTGTGGGTGTCCCTCGACTTGATCCTTTTTTTTTTTTGGCTCAAAGTTGTGCAGGTGCAGGTTGGGGGTTGCGCCTGCACAACTCTGCACAGCCCGGCTGAATATCGGGCTGTGCAGTTTATGCATGGTTCCTCCCATTCCAGTTCAGCATGCATTCATATGCATTGTGCTGTTGCTCAGCATGTTTTCAGTGGTGCAACTGCCTCCTGCTGAATATCGCAGAATGGAGCAATTTCGGACTTGCGCAAGCACAACCCTTTTGAATATCTGGCCCCATGTGTTTTCAGGTCCCGACTGAGTAGCTACTTGCTCTTGAGGTTAAAATAATTAATTTGTTTTAAGGTAATTAGACCACTGGATGATTGATTTTGATGAACCCTATTAAACGTTCTCCTATTGTTTGGGGTTGGCGTGGCTGTTTCAGAGTGGTTCAATAATTTTACCAGCAACGAGAGGTATCCTTCAGATGTTACTGCTAGTTGCATTCACGTTCACTAAGTATGGGAATCCCAGGGCTAACAAGTACTAATGGCCCAGATGTGTACACTGGGACAGGACCAATGATATCCCACTATTTGCCGGCATGATGACTTCTCAGGACCCTAAATTCCAAGTAAGGTAAACTCAGACTATAATTGATTTAAATGGAATATTGACCCAGGTTATCCAGCCAGGGTAGATTAGTACTTAGAACCTACATGGTGTAGTGGTGCCTTGTGGTAAAAAGGAATCCACAGAGATATCGCCCTTGTCGACATGGAGTAGGACTGATATGAGTGGAGTCCCGGTAAAGTGTATTAGGAACACAAGGCAGAGTAGACCCTAGATAATACCTGAAATGTGTTATGTGTAATTGATAGCAAGGGATAGCTCTAATGGAATGCCCCATACTTAGAAAATGGGAAAGTTGTTGCATTATTCTCTCTGTTTTTATGGACTGCCCCTACTAGATAGTGGGTAGGGCTTATTTATTTGCAGTTTTCACTGGGAAATACATGCTGAGCTACAATAGCTCATTTCCAGATGTGTCCTGGGGGAAAGGGAAAGGGGATACAATATGAATACAGAATCAAGTAAAAATATACATAGAGCAAGTCTGCATATAAGACATTAAAGCAAATAAACATTTATACGCAAACATAAACATACCCACAAATACTTCAACACAGAACTATTTGCTCTGTAACTTTTGGAGGAAGAAAATGAGGACTTTGTCATAATAGGGGGATGGGGGAGAAGATTGAATAGCAAATTTGCCTGCACCCCTCCGGGACGTAAACCCTGCAAGGGGATTGGCAGGAGGGAGCAAATAAGGGATGGATTGGGGGGCAAAATAATGACATAATTTGGTGGAAGTGGCTAAACAGCAGAAAAAGGTGGTTGATGTATGTGAACAAGGGAGGGGAGAGTGGAGATAGGAAATTGCAAAAGGAAAGAATTTAAGAGAAGCAAGGAGGTGGGGAGGAGACAAGCCTTACCCACAGGAGCGGGGCCCCAGGGGAATGAACTCTACTCAATGCAAACCCAGCTAGTGTTAAAGGCAACTGGCATGCCTATGGAGGGGTAGAAGGGAGCTGAGCAATGGAAAAATGAACAGAGGAAAGGGAAGATAGGGAAAATGAAGGAGAGACAAGTCAGGTGCAATTGCAGGAGGGGGAAATGTAGTGCCAAAAGAGATAGGATAGCGAACTAGTGGACGGAGCAGAGCAGAAATCTAAGGAAAGTGAGTTCCAAATGGTTGGAATGTAATAAGAGAAGGCTGCTCTCCCTGATGTGGAGGAATGGGAAGGAAGGGTAAGGGTCCTATAGGGGGAGTTGCGAAGGGAATGGGGGGATAGGAGGAGTGGGGAGGAGGGAGTGGAGGTAGGGTGGCAGGGAGCCGAGCCAAAACTCTCCAATTAAAGAGGCACTATGGGCAAGGCATCTGCCCCCAAGAGAGGGGAAGGAGAGAGTGGTGTAGAGGTCACAGGTGGTGTGTACATGGCAGACAGGGAAGAGCAAAGTGACAGAAGGAGTTGAATAGAGTGTCCAGTCTGGTAAGGGTGGATTTAGGAACAGTACTATAGACTGTCTTCAAAGTCAAAGATTGGGAGGATCATCTTCCAGATGATCTAACAGTGGGCCATCAGAGGAAGTCTGCTACGGTGTCTATACAGATATATATATAGCTTATATGAGTTCATTCATCTATTTATATCATCAAATGTGCCTCCAGTGGAAATTTAATATAAAGCCTGAGGTTAGAGCACATAGTTTAAAAATTATAAATTTAAATTACATTGTAAATGGACAACCTAACTTAGGTAATGTTGAACTGATTCTTGCCAGATACAATTCAGCTGATATTTATCTTACCGTTGCTTGATATCTATCCTGGTATTTGCTCTCAGGTACTATTGTTATTATAATGTATATAATGTGAATTTTACTGGTTATCTAGAGTGTTAATCTTGTGTCCTTCCTCTGTAATATTGTAATGACCAATGGTCAAGCAATAAATAAACAACAGAAAAAGGCTCTGGAACACGAATGTGAATGGAACACGTTAGGAGTTGTTTTATTTTAGCCTCCAGACAGGACCTCTCCAAGCCAGGGCTTCCAGCCGAGTCCCTGCTGGTTCTTGCCTGTCCTGTGTCCCTCTACTGCTCTGGCCTTCCTTGACCTGGAGATCTTGTTACTGCAGGGGTTAGAAAAGCCTTAACACGGGTTTGATTTTATTTGGAACAATATAGCAGTCTTTACACAGGTAAGCATATACTTTATAGCAGCCCACCCTTCAGCATTATAGTTCCCTCCCATTTTACTTGTCTATCCCCCAGAATCTGCTTGCACTTAAGTTTAAACAAAAAGGGCACCAAACTTAGTTCACAGTTCCTGAGAACGTCTTGCTCTCCAAACAGTTCCTAAACTTGTCCAGGTTGTCCTCTTTGTTTAAAGTCCCTTCCCACATTCCCCTCTATTACTTTATCAGCTAAAACTGCTTTCATTTTATTTGTGGTTTTATCTCAATCTAGCCCGTTTTTACCACTTAGTCAAAAATCCTGTCCTATGCCGATTTAGAGGATGGTGTGTTTCTCTCTTTAAGAGCGCCACCTGATGGTTGGGTTTGTGTGTCCTGAGCTGGCACTGTCTTTTTCTATGTATGCCAAGCTCTTCTCCTCCGGACCACACTGAAACTCTCAACACGTTCTCAGGTTCCCCTCCCAATGGCTGCTCCTCTAGTGGTCAGCTGGCACTAACTAGTGATCTAGCAAGGGCATGTGCCCAGTTGGACGGGTGGTCATTTCAGAAGATGGAGAAAAGGTTTGCGTGTATAGAGTCCTAGGGGACACCAGATTTGATGGGCAGGGGTGGTAGGGCATCACCAGCTTGGACCAGTTAAAACTGATCCAACAGGTAGAATTGGAACCATCCAGTTGCCAGGTTCGATCAGCCCGCAGCATGTAACTAATCCAAAACAAGGGGGTATGCCAGCCACAGTGTCAAAGGCGTTTTCTAGGTCTATGAAAATGGCTGTGGTGAACAGGCCCCAGTCCATGCTTTTCAGCACAAAGTCAATGACCCAGAGGAGGAAGAATATGGTGAAGTGGTGTTTGCAGAAGCCAGATTGGAAAGGAGAGAGGAATGAAGAAAAGCCAAGGTAGATGGATAGCTTTGGCAGAACAAGATTTTTTCCTACATATTAGCCAGGGCAGGGAAGAGTCATCCTCTTTGAGGAGGGGAGGATGTTTGCCTGCTTCCAGGACTGGGGGCATGGAATCAAGTTGGAAAGTAAGATTGGTATTGAGGCAAGAGGGGCAGCAATGGCTTGCATCAACAGACTGGGCTTGAATTGAGTAGATGGCTGCTGCTAGACCTCACAGATAGCTTGGAACAAGATGGGAAAGAGGGCCCGGTGCCACATATCCAGTTCTACAGTGAAGCATTACAACAGGATGCATGACACAACACTACATGGCATCACATCTGGGGGCAATGCCCTGGGATGTCTGCGAGCACTATTCCCAATAATAGCTAGTAACATCTGGATCAACAATTTATATTGTAAGACACTTATGGAGGTGCTCCTTCCTCCTGTGGTGCAAGACTGTGGTTGAAAATCGAAATAGTGGGTGATGGCACAACTGAGCGCTGCTTCAAAGTGCAACCAAGAATTAGGCCCCAAATGTCCACAACTGCCATTCTTATGGTCAAAGTTAAAAACAGGCATCACACAGATGAGACAACCTAATACTGCTGGCCATGCAGCCACCACAAAATATTACTTTGGTAGCCAGTGGTCATTTTTTTTTCAATTTTCATTATACAGGCATTCCCTCCACTCACCGACATCGTCCTCTCCATCATCAGGCTCAGCTGCCCCTGGCTTGCCACTCTCGCACAGTACTGATCCTGGGTTGGATCCCGATCCCTGCTGCTCTCATCCCTGGGGCTCTGTAGCTTGCCCCCAAATGGCGGAGTTCGATTACAACTGCATTAACCTCATGGCAACAGTGCAAGAGGTGCACAAAAGCTGCCCTGTTACTGATCCCGGAGTATGCACATGCCTGGAACTGATTTGATTTGGCTTCTATGAGATGTTGCAATGTGGGGGTACTGAAATGCTGCAGGCATTCTCTGTTCCTCTGTAGACACTCACTAACACCTGCAGCATCATTGGGGTTGGGTTCAGGAGCTAGCAGGGGGAGGGAGTGGGTTTTCTGTTTGTAAAATAAATCAAACTAGGATTGGGAGTGGCATGAGATAGCAAATGTTCTTTTTTAACACACATCTGACAGTGATCAAGATGGCAGGAGGGAGCCAGCAGAGGTAGAGTGGGTATTTGTTTGGTAATAACCCCCTAATGCCAGCAGAGGGAGAGAGCTTGATTACTAGTACAATGGAGCCTATGGATTGGTTGAGCCTCTGACAGCCAGTGGACAGAGTTTAGAAAGTCAGTTGCAATATAGCATGAAAAGTGTCAGGATAGCAGAGTGATGGAGGTACAGGCATGCCTTTGGGGCACTGTTGCCTTAGGTCGCTTGCCAGGCTGCTGGAGGTGACAAAAGACCCTCATTTGCAGCAGCTGTCTGTGGACCCAATGTGTAAGAACAGCAGAACTCATTGTCTAATTGTCTGGCAGCCTCTGGGGACAGACACCAGGATGACAGACACCAGCAGGGATACTGAGGCTGAATAAAGAGGAAGGTGGCTGGGCAGAGAGCGACAGTGAAAAAGCGGGGATACTGAATGAATACTTCTGCTCAGTATTCACAATGGAAAAGCAGGGGGAGATACCTAATCCAGTTAAAAGAAGTACTCTGGATAGGGGGGTTGATATTAGTCCTTTCACAGAAGAAAGGGTTCTGAAAGAACTCTTAAAACTGAAGGTGGATAAAGCAATGGGGCCTGATGGGATTTATCCCAGAATTCTAAAAGAACTAAGGGAAGAACTAGTAACACCACTGACTAACCTTTTCAATAAATCATGGGAGGATGGTGTGGTACCCGTGGACTGGAGGAGGGCAGATGTGATTCCCCTTCACAAAAGTGAGAGCAAGACAGAGGCAGGAAACTAAAGACCTGTCAGTTTGACCTAAGTGGTAGGGAAAATAATGGAATCACTTCTGAAGGAAAGAATTGTTGAGTGCCTAGAGGCCAGTGGGGCACAGAACCCAAGGCATCATGGATTCACAGTAGGAAGGTCATGTCAGACAAATCTAATTGATTTCTTTGACTGGGTGACCAAAGTAGTAGACCAGGGAGGGACTGTGGACATGGCCTACCTAGACTTTAGCAAGGCATTTGATACAGTCCTGCACAAAAGATTAATAAACAAATTAGCCAGCCTTGGAGTGGTTCCCAGGGTGGTAGCCTGGGTAAAACACTGGCTGGACAACAGGACACAGATGGTAAAAATAAATGGAGTCCACAGTGAAAAAAGGGGGTTACTAGTTGGGTACCGCAGGGTTCAGTATTGGGACCGGTCCTTTTTAATGTCTTTATAAGTGACATTGCAGAGCGACAGGAAGGGAAAGTATGTCTCTTTGCAGATGACACAAAGATCTGCAACAGGGTTGATACGCAAGGTGGGCTGGAAAGAATGAAAAGGGACTTGGCAAGGTTGGAGGAATGGTCAAATGTATGGCAGCTTAGATTCAACACAAAGAAGTGCAAAGTAATGCACCTGGGAAACAAAAATCCAGGGGAAGAGTACATAATGGGGGGTGAGATACTGACAACAAAAAAAATGGAAAGGGACCTGGGGTAGTCATATCAGATGACCTAAAGGTGGGCCAGCAATGTGAGAGGGCAGGAAGGAGGGCTGGAGGATACTGGGATGCATAGGGAGAGGCATCACCAGTAGAAAATAGGAAGTTGTTGGCCCTCTGTACAGACAGTTGGTAAGATCACATCTGAGTACTGTGTACAGTTCTGGAGACCCCATCTCCACAAAGACATAGACAGGGTGGAGGCTGTCTAGAGGAGGGCAACCAAAATGGTGCAGGGTCTGTACCGAAGACATATTAAGAAAGACTAAAGAAGCTTAAGATGTATAGCCTTGAGGAAAGAAGGGAGAGGGGGGACATTATAGAAACTTTCAAATACCTCAAGGGAATCAACAAAGTCCAAGAGGGTAGCATCTTTCAGAAAAAGAGATATGCAAGAACAAGGGGGCACAATTTAAAGATAGAGGGGGGCCGGCTCAGAGGTAATTTAAGGAAGTATCTCTTCACAGAGAGGGTTGTAGATTCATGGAATGGCCTTCCTGAGGAGGTAATTGAGTCAAAAGCAGTGGGGGAATTCAAGAATGCATGGGACAGACATGAAGCATTTCTAGTAGGGGCTAGGAGGAAGTAGGCTATTGATTAACTAGGATCAGCAGCTTATCCATTAGGTAGGGAAATGGGCAGACTAGGTGGGCCAAGCGGTCCTTATCTGCCATCAAATTCTATGTTTCTATGACTCTAGGGTTTTGGGGTCTGAAAGCCATTTAGTGTAGATTGCCATTAATTCTGGTGAGAGTGTAAGGGATACACCGGGAGGGAGTGTCCTAAGGGGATACCCCTCAAGGGAAGTTCCTGGTGGCCTTTTGGCACATGGACGATCTCACTGATTTTTTTCATTTGAGGGGTGATTTTGTTCTACACACACACACACACACACACACACTATATATATATATATATATATATATATATTATACACATATATATACACACACACACACACATATTATATACACACACACATACACACACACCATTTTTATACAGAAAATACAATAAAATGAATTCCATACATTCATGACATTCATTAGCAAACTATAAGACTAATACAATTAATTATACACGATCCATATCATATAAGCCACACTGCAAAAGCAGAACTTGGCTAAGGAATAATCTGTCAAAACAAATGCAAAATAAAGTCCATAAACGATCCATGTAGGTATCCTCTTTCTGCATCACTGCCTGAAGTCCATGTCGTGTAACAGCACAGTCAAACAATCAATCTAGCTGCCCCTCCAATTAGTTATATAGAGTCAGGAAAATGCATATCTATGCTGATATGGAAACAGGAGGAATAGACTGAAAGGTACATCTCAGAAATCAAGAAAAGGAAAGCATTAGAAGATATAGAAGCATAGTAAAGAGAAAATTAGGAGTAAAGTAAAGAGAACAGATGTGGGGAGAGACCCCAACCTCACGGAACAAAATCTGAGTAATGGTTTAGCTGGTATAACACCCACTTATGCCATTTAAGTTCGAATAAAGGTATGTGATTCATAAGCTGAGCTGACATCCTTTCCTCGCATATAATTCGAGTGTGATTAGAAGTATTGTGGGTGGGAATTTTCTTAGTGCGCCAAAGCCTGGTGATGGCTTTTTAGCCCGCCAAGACCAACAGAATGGCCAGTTTTAAGGATGTTTTACTCAGTGTGCCATGATCCAGTGGAATAGCAGCAAGTATTAAAGAAGGAGTAATCACACTGGAGCAATCGAATGTATCCTCAATTTCTTGTATAACGAAGGGTCAAACAGTTTGAAGCATTGGGCAAGCCCAAAGGACATGAATTTTATCCACCCAAAGTTGTTCACAGTTACACCAGCAGTTGGTCCTACATATCTGGCTATCACCGTGGGCGTTCGAAATTATCGAAATCGACACTTCCAAGAGTATTCCCACCAGTAAGTGGCAGAGGTGACTTTATGGGAGGGGGTGATATATTTATTTGCTGGGTTAAGGGTTCATAATTTAGTAATTTTAAATATGCTAGATTTTTAGTTATTTTAACTCCGAGATACTGAATGACCAGTTTATGCCACTTAAAAGGAAACTGACGCTTGAGCTGCAGAGACGGTGAGTAAATATAGAGAAGTACTTCCGTCTTAAGGGTGTTTAATTTATAACCTGATAAGATGCTGAATTCATGGAGAAGTTCCCACACTACCAGGATTGAGTCATCCAGCAAGGTTAAAGTCAACAACGCACCCAGAGCAAAACTTTGTACTGTCTACCCCCAAGGGGATCCCTTCCACTTCAGAATTACTATGAATGGCTGCTGCAAAGAGCTCTAGGTAAAGTGTAAAAAGGAGCGGGAACAATGGACAATCCTGTCGGGAGCCTCTGGCAATGTTGTTCTTGTGCCTGAGAGATGCTGCCAGCTGTGCTGAAGATGATGAGAGATCCTGCGACGGAGACTGAGTTGCTGAAACAGGGAAAAACAGACCTACTATTTCTATGGGAAATCCCAAGCTGAAATGAAAATTAGAAAAGCTGCCTGTGGCAGAAGGTCAAGGAAGATCGCCAGCTGCTGCCAGAGGGAGGTACGCGATGCAGTGCTGGTGCCTAGCATACCATCTGTGAGGATACAGACATAGCTGATGAGATGCTTCCAGAACCAGGGTGCCCATAAGTCAGGAGTGCCAAAGTGAAAGTCCCTACGGTGGTGCTGCCTCCTGCACCCCAGCTAAGCTGATGCTGCAGTGTCATGGTAGTATGTGAGAACGAGTGCCCTCAAAGTGTACAGCAAAGTGGGAGATCTGGTAATGGAGAAGGTAGAGTACCACAGGCTGTTTCCCAAAGTATAATCTCACCCACTAGAGAAATGCAAGGAATTAAATGAGTCATGAGGCTCCTGTGAGAAATGTTTAAAGGGCACAGCCTTTCTAAAGGGACTCTAAGGTGCCGACTTATGTCTGGGGTCAAGTTCTAGCCTGTTCTACACTGCTGACAGGGGGTGCCATTTAGGAGCCATGTTCCCATGTGTGTAACTGTAAATATGTTTATGTTTTGAAGGGCAGTGTAAGGGTGTCCGGAGTGGGGGGCGTGGAGCAGCATGTATTATAAGCATGTGTTCTAAGTAATACTGGAGCAGACCAACCAGCCTTGAACTCATTTACTAACTACCTTACTGAGCATCAACAGCTGGTTAAGGTTGCGGAGGGCCTCTCTCCTCAAAAAACCCTGTTAAGGGGTGTCCCTCAAGGGTCCATTTTAGGCCCGCTACTATTTGCTGTCTATATTAACTGGATTAATACTGGTATCTCTGCAGCAAACATCCACCTGTTTGTGGATGATACTGTCTTGTACATTGCCAGACCTACTCTGGATCTTGCCTGCAGTGATCTCCAATGAGACTTTGATCATTTACAGAAAAATTTACTTCGATTAAAGCTCCTCCTAAATGCAAAAAAGACCAAGGCTATGATACTTGCTCCCTCTACCTTTGCAACTAAACACTGTCTCCCTGGTTCTGCTCCCTTCGTATACATATTACTGGGTGAGCCACTGGAGTTTGTTTAGAAATTTAAGTATCTTGGGTTTTGGATAGACCACAAATTGCCCTTTGTCCATCATATTGATGAACTCTCAAAAAAACTGAAACAGAGACTTGGGGTGGGATATTCAGACTGTGCCAGGCAGGGGCGCAAGCCTGGGCGCAGCGCAACTGGGCTGTGCCAGGGCATGAACCAGACGACATTCAACGGTGCTGCACCATGGCTCAGCACCATTGAATATGGCACTTAGGGTGCACGCACATCACATGGCACAGTGGCACTGGGCCAGTGCAAGTGGCAAGAGGGGAGTAGGGGGATGCGCCAGTGCAAGTGCGGTGGCGCTAGGTGCATCAACTGCAAAATTCAGCACTGGGCATGCAAATGAGGCCATTATGAATGCAAGGTGCAAATGTGGCCATTTGCGTGTCATTTTGTACCCATTTGCATACAATGCGCCGATCCCCGGAGACTTGCGCCTGGCACCCTGCCAGGCTGCAGCCGTCGAGGACCGACGCCCTGCTGACCCTAGGCAGGCTCCACACCCATATGCCCGATCGTGGGCATAAGTTGTTTAAATCCCTGGTGGTCCAGTGGACTGTTATCCATTGCCCGATTGCAGGCATAAGTTGTTTAAATCCCCGGTGGTCCAGTGGACCGCTATCCATCACCCGATCATGGACTTCAGTGAAGTATAACCCTGGTGGTCCAGTAGAACCCTCCTGCACCCGATTGCAGGCAGAATGAACGAAGGACACCCTGGTGGTCCAGTGGTACCCACCTCCCCACCCGCCCACTGAGGCCCCCGCCACCCTGCACACCCCCCCCAGTCAGCGGTGGGTGGCAGCACCCAACCCGCAAGCCATCTGGCCCAGGCGCCCACTGACTAACAGCGTACAGTAGGGTCTGTACGCCTATTGGTCCACTGCGTGAGCCAATGGGCATGCAGACAATACTATACTACACAGGCCGAAATGTGAATGGTTCATTCACATTTCAGGTCTGTGTAGTACAGTATGATCTGCACACCCATTGGCCCATGCAGTGGACCAATAAGCGTACAGGCAAACACTTACGCTGTCAGTTGGCAGGTGGCCGGGCAGCTTGCGGGCAGGGTGCTGCCGCCCACCACTGACTGGGGGGGTGCAGGGTGGTGGGGGCCCTCAGTGGGCGGGTGAAGAGGGGGGTTACTACTGGAACACTAGGGTGTCCTTGGTTCATTCTGCCCATGATCGGACACTGGGGGGGGTTCCACTGGACCACCAGGGTTATACTTCACTGAAGCCCATGATTGGACGATGGATAGCAGTAAACTGGACCACCAGGGATTTATTTAACTTATGCCCACTATCGGGCAATGGATAGCGGTCCACTGGACCACCAGGGATTTATTTAACTTATGCCCACAATTGGGTGATGGATAACGGTCCACTGGACCACCAGGGATATATGTAACAGATGCCCACAGATGGGCAAGGGGGCACGATGCCCACTGGGCAGGGGGCATGTGGACTGTGTCCTGAGTGGTTGGGGTGGCCACCCACAGCAGGCGGCTGTCATGTTGCACCTTGCAATACAGCGGCTCGCCTGTGGGTGGCCAGGCACAACTTTGTGCCCCCCTGAGTGGTGCAAGGTGGGTATGTGCCAGCATATGCACCGCACATCCCGGGCTGAATATCAGGATGTGCCACATATGCATAGGCACACCCCCTCACTTCAGCCGCATACATTACTGTTGTGCCTCAGCACATCGGGGGTTGCGCAGTGCAACTTGCCCCATTGAATATTGCACTGGGGCACATCGGTGGGTTGCACCATGCGCAACCCTTTTGAATATCCCACCCTAGGTCTCTTCTTCCATATTAGAAATCCACTTATGCCAGAAGCTAAAACTAGGTTGGTCCAGATTACATTCTTGCCTCTTTTAGATTATGCCGACTTCCTGTATGTCAAAGCCCAAAGCTCTCCCTCTCTAACCTGGGTATACTCTACCATCAAGCTATTTGATTCATAACTGGTCTCCCTTATGCCACACACCACTGTGAGCTCTATGCCAAGGTAGGGTGGAGCTCACTAATATTCAGACGACAAAAGAATGCAGTGCTCTGGACCTACAGAGCAATCACTAATATGCTCCTGCATTATATTGTGAGTTGACTGCCCACCTGCATGGTTGGAAACTACACCTTGAGAAGCCTCTCTTACATCTCACTATTCATCCCTAAGGTGAGAACCAGATATGGCAAATCTGCAATAAGTCATGCTCTTCCTGTCATTTGGAACACAATACAGAAAACTCTAAAGTTGTCCATCCCTGTGAAACCAAGCTTCTTTAAATCCCTTTGCCAACGTTCTTTTTCAGAAACCTGTACTTGCTTTCTTTAATGGCACTCTTACCGCACCTATCCTACTCTCTATTCTAAGCTCCTCTCCCCTATTTGTTTTCCATGCCCTGACCCTTTTCACATCGTAGCTTTACCCTGACCTGTTCCCTAAACTACGTAATGCCCTCCCCAAAATGGATCACTCTTCCTCCCCCTCTGGCTTTGCCCCCTTCCTCTTTCTACTCCCCCTTCTCCTTACCCTTTCTTGCTGCATAGGTTCCTGTCCCAGCTAATGTACTAGGTTGTTGTACCATAATATGTATGCTGCTTTCATCTAAGATATGTGCACTTTCTCCTTGTTTACGCTAGCATTACTGCATAGTATGAACACTAATTTGTTGTAACACTGTATATATCCCTGCTCTGTACCTATCGTTTATTTACTTTCTTTTTTAGAATTACTGTGTTGTTGGACTCCCAGTTGTTGTAACATTGTATATAACTGTTGCCTGTACTTATATATGTGAATGCCCAGGCTCATCTTGCAAATGAGTGCTTCTCAATGATGCTCACCTGGTTAAATAAAGATTGATTGATGTAACTTAAGCATGGGCTCTGGATCACGAAGACTCCATAGACCATAAGGCTGCCTTCTGCTGGCAAAATTCTTATTTCTCAGGTTGTTACGTTAGTAAACATGGCAACAACTCATCTCATAGCACAGTGATTTATTTCTTCTTTTAATTAGTTTTTATAAGTGTTTTCTGATAACATACTGAAAAGTTCAAGAAGAAAAAATTACTCACCTTAATTATGTTTCTTCTAATGGAGCCTTGCTGTTTTCTGACTATTGCAGTTAGCCCCAGCCTTTAAACTGCCCCAGAGAACAAAGGGTTAGCTTTCTATGCAGAGCATAGAATGCTGAGCTCAAGCTCAGTTGAGGTCTCTGTCTGGAGCCCTTTGAAATCCAACCGTCAGATTCTTACGGGCAAAAACTAACTATTCTATGTGGAAATCGTAAAATTTTTACTAGCCAACTGGCAACAAAAAGTTTTGGATACCCAAAGAAAGACTCAAGTCAGGAAATCCAAAATCAAAAACCAATCCAAATAAGAATAAAGATAAAACAAACACCCAAAGAAAAAGAAGAAGGTGTAAAAGGAGCACCTCTGAGATGCAACACTGCACCTGCATACCCACTTCCCAAAAACAGGTTCTGAGAGGGGAGGCAGGGAGGGAGGTCAAAATACAGCAAGGCTCCATTAGAAGAAATATAATTACTAAAGTGAGTAATTTTTTCTTCAAACAACATGAAGTCTTGCTGTATTCTGACTATTGCAGACTACCAAGCAGTACCTCCATGGAGGAGAGACAGAACCTACTTTGGGAATAGGCTCTGAAGTACTGCTGTGCCAAACCGAGCATCACTCCTAGCCTGGATATCCAGAGAGTAATGCTTGGTAAACGTATGGACTGTTTTCCAGGTGGCTGCTTGACAAATTTCTAAGAGAGGAATATCCCTGGCAGCAGCCAGGGAAGCAGCTGTACCTCTGGTGGAGTGAGCCCTCGGGCCTGTGGGTGGAATTTTTCCTAGTTTCTTATAGCAGAATTGTATACAAGATACAATCCACCTGGCAATAGTTCTCTTGGTGGCAGGTTTGCCCTTCTCCACTTCTCCGTAAGTGAGGAACAGCTGGAGGGAATCAAACCTGTGACCCTTGGTATGCTCTATATAGTAGCTAAGGGTCCTTTTAATATCTAAACTGTGTAGCCTCCTCTCTCCTGAAGATGAATGATCAGTGAAGAAAACAGGAAGAAACATAGACTGATTCAGGTGAAAATCTGAAACCACTTTGGGCAAGAACCTTCTATTGGTTCTAAGGACCACTTTATCCCTATGAAAGGAGATAAAATCAGGTTCCACTGACAGGGCTGACAGTTCACTGATACATCTGGCAGAGGTAATGGCTACTAAAAACACAGTTTTCCAAGTCAAGTATTTAAGTTCTACTGAGGACATAGGCTCAAAGGGAGGTTGCATCAATTGAGCAATACAAACATTTAAATCCCAGGCAGGGGCAGGGTCTCTGAATGGAGGATTGGTATGAAGCAATCCTTTGAAAAATTTACAGAACACAGGATGAGATGATAGTGAGGAAGACTTCCCCACTGATAGAAAAGCACAGACAGCTGACAAGTGTACTTTGAGAGTAGCTGGTCTGAGGCCTAGGCCATTAAGATGGACCATATAATCCAGAACTGTAGGCAATTCAGCAGTGTCTGGGGAAATATGCTGCTTAGAACACCAAATGCTGAATCTCTTCCATTTGGAGTTATAGGTCTTTCTAGTGGCGGGCTTTCAAGAGGCTTTGATGATGTCCAGAACTCCCGAGACAGATGCAAATCTGCATATTCTAACATTTCAAGAGCCATGCCTTGAGATTGAGAGACTGAGGAATGGGGTACCAAATCCTCCCCTGAGAGGAGGTTACCAGGTTGTAATTCCTGGGAAGACACAGGGGAAGATGGACTGCTAGGGACAGTAACAGGGGGTACCAAGGCTGTCTGGCCCAATCTGGAGCAATCAGAATCACTTTGCAAGGTTGTGACTTTATCTTAACTAAAACTTTGAACAGTAGAGGAAAGGAAGGGAAAGCATACAGAAATTTTCTTTCCCAGTTCAGAATCAGAGCATCCAGAGGGACTGAGCCCAAGACTGGGGGTCTGCAACAAAAGAGAGGACGTAGGTGATTGTCTGGGGCTGCAAAGAGATCTATCTCTGGAGTGCCCCACCTTGAAAAAATCACCTTCAAGACCAAAGGGTCCAGGGACCATTCATGATGGCCCTGTGAAATCCTGCTCAGTGCATCTGCTAGCACATTGTCCTTCCCCAGAAGGTGGACTGCTGTCAGAGAGGTTTGCAGGGAATAAGCAAGGGGCCATAACTTCATGGCTTCTGTGCACAAGGCCATAGAACGCGTGCCTCACTGCTTGTTGATGTACCACATGGTGGTGGTGTTGTCTGTTCTGACTTGAACCACCTTGTTCTGCACTGACTGAGAGAAAGCTTGCAGGGCCAGAAAAACTGCCCTGAGTTCCAGGAGATTGATATGGAGAAGAGATTCCTGAGGGGACCACAGTCCCTGGGCAGTAAGGATCCCCAGATGGGCTCCCCAGAGCAGGAGGGAAGCATCCATGGTAAGGACCACTGAATGAGACTTAGTGGCAAATGGGACTCCTTCCCTTAAATTGTCCTGATCCTGCCACCACTAAAGGGCTTGGATCATGGTCCGGGTCACTGGGATCAGTTTGGTAAGGAAATCCTTCTTTTGGGACCAAAAGACACTCAGATGGAACTGAATGTCCCTCATCTGGAATCTTGCCCCTTGGACCACTGCTGTAGAGGCTGCCATGTGGCCCAAGAGCTGGAGGAAATGCCTTGCTGGTCAAGACACCTGAAGGCTGAAGGAAGAAGCCAGTTCTATAAGAACTCTTGCCCTTTCCAGGGGAAGAAAGGCTCTTGCTTTGACAGTATCAGCTCTGCCCCTATAAAGGTAAGGAGCTGCACTGGCTCGAGAACTGACTTGGGAAGGTTGAGAAGAAATCCTAGAGAAGTAAGCACTTGCTGGTATCACTTGCAGGTCTGACTTGACTTGGTCTGGGGACTGATCCACTATGAGCCAGTCATCCAGACATGGAAAAATGGAAATCTTTTGCCTCCTTAGAAAGGCAACTACTACTACTGCCAGGCACTTTGTGAAGACCCTTGGTACTGAAGTTAGGCCAAAGGGCAATGCTCTGAACTGATGGTGGCCTGAGGGCAACTCGAACCTGAGGTACTTTCTGTGGGAGTACCTGATGGGAATGTGAAAATAGGCATATTTGAGGTCCAGGGAGGCTAGCTAGTCCCTTGGCCTTAGAGAGGGAAGGGTTATTCCCAGAGTTAACATCTTGAAATTTGGTTTTAAAAGATGTTTGTTTAGGTATCTTAGGTCTAGGATGGGTCGCCACTCCCCTGTCTTTTTTGGGGTAAGGAAGTACCTGGAGTACAGACCTTTGCCCCACTGTAGGGTAGGTACTCTCTCTATGGCTCTTAAAGCCAGCAGAGATGAAATCTCTGCCTCTAGGGCAAGGATTTCTGAGAGACCTGCAGGTGGAAAAGATCTGGCTGTCATCTTCGGAAATTTTTTGAAGCTGAGAACCAGTCCCTGGCCTACTACTTCCAGGACCCACTTGTCTGATGTAATGGACATCCAGTCCTGGATGAAGTCAGTCAGTCTGCCCCCTACTGGAATAGGAGAGCTGACCTGGGCAGGCCCATCAGGGTGTCTGCTTGGCAGGGGTCTTAGGCTGAGGAGTGGATGTAGCCCTGCTCATCCTCCTTCTGCCTCTCCCTCTGAAGAACCCCCTCTTTCCCCCTCTGTGAAAAGAAAAAAGAGGCCTGTGGCTGGTAGAAAGGCCTGTGAAAAGGCCTGCTCCTGCTCCTAGACTGCTGCCTTTGAGGAGTTGCCTGCCTCTCTTTGGCCTGAGCACTCCTGTAAGTGGCCCTGTACTCATCCATTTTCTTCATGTAATTCTCTGTCTGCTCCCCAAACAGAGAATTACCCACTACAGGAAAATCCATGGCCTTAGCCTGGGTATCCTGTGAAAGGCTAGTACATCTGAGCCAAGCCATTCTCCAAAGAGCCACAGATGTAGCCATGACTCTTGAACATCATTGGAGTCCACAGCAGCATGAAACTGTACTTCTGATGCCTCAATCCCATCTGCAGCCACCTCCTCCAGCTCCTTGGCTAGCTGGGGGGAGGCCTGTTTAGCCAGTGCCAGTACAGTGTCCCACCTGAACTTCTGGTACCTAGCTGTATAGGCCATATAATTTGCCTGCCTGAGTCCCAAGGAAGATGCCATGTACTGTTTTTTTGCCATGGCATCAATCTTCCTGGAGTCTTTATCTGGGGGGGTGTGAAGCCAAGGGGAATGTTTGCCTTGTCACAGGCGGCAGCCTGCACTACTCCAACATGGCTGCATTGCTGGTATAAAAACTCTGTATCTGAACCTGATAATGTGTACCTCTTGTCCATCCTTCTGTCAACAGGGGGTACAGAATTGGGAGACTTCAGGATTTTTTGTGTCTGTTTCCCAAAGGATTTGTGAAGGGAATAGACAGTCTCCTGGACTCTAGGATGTCCATTATTTCCACATAATCAGGCTCCTCCTGATCCTCCATTGCCTCCTCCATAGGAAGCTGGAGGGTTTAAGCCACTTTTCGGTAAAACAAAAATTGGGAAGGGGACTCAGAAAGTCTAGGAGGGGATACACCAGAAGGTCTGTCTGGGGAGATGTCCGGTTCCACAGGCACATCCAGACTTTCATCATCATCACCATCATCTTCAAACTCCCCCTCCTCCACAAACTCCGGTTCATAAAAATCTTCAGGGGTATAATCTTGAACCAGGGGAACCAACCGAACCGAACCCCTGCGAAAAGGTGCCAGATCGGTCGGAACCGGGCAAAGCGATTCCACAATTTGAATCGCTCTGGCTATTTCCTCGATGGTCAGAACATGAACCTCTGGATCTGAACTGGTCGATTTTTCTTTGCGTTTCCTTTTTGTAGGAACCGACTCCTCAGGATCGGCTCTCCTCTTGCCCGAAGAAGTATCGCCCTGGTCAGAGGGCACTTCTTCTGGTTTGGTCGGAACCGAACCAGGCTGGCCATCAGGGTCAGCGGACTTCTTGGCCTCCTTTTCCCTCAGTCTACCTAGTATCTTTTCAAGGGTAGATTTAGGAAAATGTTTACAAATTTGGCAGTCTGAGTCAAGGTGTTCAAATCCCAGACAATAAACACAGGTGGTGTGGGGGTCGGCCTTAGCAAAGACCTCCCCACTCTCACTGCAGTGTTGAAACCCAGTGAGCCCGGTTTCTCAGACATGGCCAACCTAACCAAATGTACCCTTTTTATGGCAACCGCCAGGCAAGACTCCCTTATCAGTTCCTAACTGTGTCACGGGTGTTGGAAAAAAACGTTCAAAACACGTTTTTTTTAGAACCAATAAGAACCGGTAACCACACTCTAAAGTAAAACAAAAGGATTCAATACAAATGATCGGTTCAGCCGAACCGATCTAACACTTTACAATTTCCACACAGAAAAACAGAACAAACCATATCTAGTACTCACGGTACCACAGACAGATCTGACTATACAGAAATAAATTCAGTAAAAAACAACAACTTAACCGAGACTTTAACCGACTTTCGAACTGAGCTGAAGGAGAAATCTCCAGAGCGACTGTTCAGTGAGGCGGAGTAAAGAATCTGATGGTTGGATTTCAAAGGGCTCCAGACAGATACGTCAACCGAGCTTGAGCTCAACATTCTATGATCTGCATAGAAAGTTAACCCTTTGTTCTCCAGGTCAGTTTAACGGCTGGGGCTAACTGCAATAGTGAGAATACAGCAAGACTTCATGTTGTTTGAAGGAAAAGCAACTGACACTGAAGTAATATGTGGTGGTACAATTCGAGACAATGTACAGTAAATTCACAATGATCTTAGGCATGGAATGGCATTGCATGGCATAACAACTAGTCATCCTCAGAGAAAATTAGGTTAAGGAAAGTAAGGGATTCAAAAGATAGAGATTAAAAAATCCATCAAGTCCTTAAGGCACAAACTCAGCGTAAGTGTTCAGTTGATAAAGAATCCTTCATCTCCAAAAATCCTCAGACTGATCATTATTATTATACAGTTTAAAGAGCAGTCATTCCAGACAGTTAATATTAAACATTATACAATGGCAAGAAAGAATCCTGGTCTCTGATTGGTCAGTCTGAGAGTGGACCTGTGATGTTATCCTAGCACAACATCACGGGTCTAGTCTCAGTCTCACTGTGAACCAATGTAGATGGCATTATGGAGTTTGCATCTCTTCTTTTGCATCTCCTCTTAAGAAACAAAAATATTTTTCCACACTAATAAAAACATTCTTTAAAACTATTTTTTAATTTTATATATAACAATGAGCCATTGTATAATAGCAATAATACCCTCCAGGGTGTGTGCCGTTTGGGATAACGCCACACCTCAGTTGGTCGCATTCGGCCTGCAGCCTCATGCCCAACACCTGAGGCGTGACGTTATCCCAGCACGACACACACCCTTTCGGGCATTATTGCTTAATTAACTTTCTCCACAGGGCAAGGGAGGGTGAGTAGCAGACAGCCACAATCATGTAAGAATTTTTTTTTATTTTTTTCTGCTGCTGTAATAGACAACAGTAAAGATTTCAGTGTTTTAGTCCACAACTTACACATTTCAGGTGGTATGTTAAGTAAAACTAGTGACATCATAATCAAATTCTGGACTCCCAGCATTGCTTCAATATCCCCCTAAACCTCCTGCCAATATGGGTGTGTCCATGGGCATGCCCTGAAAATGTGTGCCTGGTTCACCTCAGCTTCCACACAGTTCCACCATCAGAATCCCTTCTCCCAACTCAAATACTTGGCCTGGATAGCCAGAGTGTGAGAAAAATGAATTTTGCATTTCCATGCAAATTCCTGTAGCTAGGGAGCAGAGGTGATTTGTAAGAGCCAGGAGCATGAACTTACGCCAGGTGTCTGATGTGTGTTCAGTCCCCAGTTCCTTATTCCATCTACTTAGAATATGTAATGTGGTCTCTGGGGATAATTCTGTCAATGTTATACAACTGCGGACAGCACAAAACAGCTCCACTGCCTGAGTGTGCACGGTAAAATCAATCCAGTACAGCGACACAAATACCAGCACCACTCATCTGTTGTACAAAAAGACTATTTTACTACTTTATACAACTGTCCTATCAAGCACTGCCACACCACTTCCTTCAGAGTGATTTATTTTTGTCCTGGCAGACAAGCGGCACAGAGAAAAGACTCACTGGGGAGTAACTGGAAATGGAAGAAACTGTAAATAGGCAAAGGCTGAGTGCATTTGCTTGTAACAGAGGCTGTCTCTTGTGAGCATTTACCACTTACCCCTAGACATGAAAGTTACCCCTGGGGCAATGGGCAATGCCTGCCCCTAGTCTCTGTCTGATTCCAAGAAAAGGTTATCATATTGTGTCAGCCTCCAGCTGAGAAGGCAGAGAGAGAAGTCACAGCTGAGTGGGGTTCTTTTTTTGTTTTGTTTAATTTAGCATACTTTGAACCCTTCATGCCTGACTGGCTTCTACATCAACCTGCAGCTCCTCCCAGCCCCATCAACTGCCATTGCCAGGACTTACCTCACACCAGTGTTCCCCCAAGGATGGTGCCCCACCTTGGGAAGGGCTGCCAGAGGTCGGGCCTCTCCCCCGACAGAGGTTACGTGTTGAGGTTTGGAGTGTGAGCCTGGTTGGTGGTGCAGAACCTACGATGGGTGGTGGTGGCATTGTGCACAGTTGTGGGATTTTTCACTTTACATTTCCCATCCCTCAGCTGTTAGGAGGCCCAGGCACTGATGCGAGCATGCAAGCGTGCTGTTTGTATCAGAGTGTCAACGTCCCTCTCCCTGAGTACTGGTTCCAGCTTGCATTGCCACCTGTGGTCACCCAAGTGGCAGGGCTATAGCGGGGAGCAGATGCCCTCCTACCCCAAGGCAGTTAGCACCCACTGGGATGCTCAACCATCCTCCCTGCCTGGCCCTCCGATGACCCAAGCTCATTCCTAAACCCGGGTCTCCAGCCTCGTGAGTAGTACTGTTACCACTACACTGACAAGCTGGCTTGTTGAGTGGGATTCTTAGACTGCATGCCACCTAGTCCAAGAAGTGGGGGAACCAAAGGAAAAGCAGCAATAGTTTTACGGTCTGTGGGTGTCATCAAGAATGTTTATTGCAATATGTTGTGATCTCTCACACTGAGATTTTTAGTACTGTGATGCAGAGACAACAGTCTTGAAAAAGCCTGTGGAGAAGGTACTTGAATTCTGAAGTTTAGCCAGAACTGAGAAGACTAATGCCCTAAACACAAGAGCCAAAGTGCGCGGACGCTCCGAGGGGCACGAGCAAAGCTAGTTCTGAGTCACAGATTTGATAATTGATCTCATTCATATAAAGCAAACCAGAATTCCTATTTCTCAGGAGGGAGCCTACAAGAAGCATGGATTGCAGCAATTGGCTAAGTGAAGTGAGGTTTGCACATAGAGTTTGATGGCAGGAGACCAAAGGTCCATCGAGTCTGCCCTTACTATATTACCTCACCCCACCAACCTGCTGTACTAGTGGGATGTTACCCTTCTTCCCCACCCCTCAAACCCAAGTTGTCCCCCAAGACTACATGAGTCCCCCTGCCCTGTCCCAACTGTCTTTAAACCTGTTAAGGATAGCTTCCCCCACCACTGCCCAGCAGTCTGTTCCATGGATCCACGACTTGAAAATGTGGAAGGGAAAGAGGGGCTGCAGCTCTGATCTTCAGGCTTGATTGAAGGAATTGTGCAGCTCTTAGTTTTTAGTTTTATAGTACTACAGCTGCCCCACCCCCACCCAAACCCCTCCTTTCCTCCTCTTTCCCAGTCCTTCACCCCTTTTGTGTTCTTGTCTGTACTAATCCTGCCCTTGACTCTATCTCAACCCCATGTAAAGCTATCCACTGTCCTTTGAGCGATTAACTCCTCTGGCAGTGTGTTCCAACCCGCCACCACTCTCTCTGTAAAGTAGTGCCTCCTCATCTCCCTCCTAAACCTTCCCCCTTCCAACTTCAGATTGTGCCCCCTAGTGACCCATCCCCCTTTTAAATGGAACAATCCTCCTTCCCTGACTTTGTTTATGCCTTTCAAGTACTTATAGGTCTCCATCATGTCCCCTCTTACCCTTCTGTCTTCCAGCGAGTACATGTTGAGCTCCTTCAACTGTTTCTCGTACGGCAACTCCCCTAGTCCCATGATCATTTTTGTAGCCCTATGCTGCACCCCCTCCAGCAATCTCACATCCCTTTTGAGATATGGGCACCAGTACTGTACATAGTACTCCAAGTGTGGCCTCAGCAGTGATCTATACAATGACAGGATGACCTCCCCCTTTTGAGAGGTGATCCCTCTGGCAATGCACCCCAGCATCCTGTTTGCCCTTGCTGTCACCCTCCTACACCATGCTGATACCTTCATGTTCCCTGTGACTATTACCCCCAGGTCTCTTTCTTCCTCTGAAGCCGTTATCTGCACTCCCCCCAGCCAGTAGCTGTTCCTGGGATTTCTGGCTCCAATGTGCATGACCTTGCACTTCTTAGTGTTAAACCCCAACTGCCACTCCCTAGACTAGTTTTCGAGTTTAGCTAGATCCTGTGAGTGCCTGCCTCTCTTCCTCATTGTACACTTTTGCACAAATCTTAGTGCCGTCTGTGAACAGGCTGATCTTACTCCTGACCCCCTCTGCAATGTCTCCAATGAAGACATTGAACAAAACAGGGCTCAGCACTGAACTCTGTGGTACCCTACTCATTACTGGCCTTGCCTTGGATGTCTCCCCTCTTACAACTACCCTCTGTTGTCTGCCCTGCAGCCAGCTCTTAACCCACTCCTCAAGTTTTTCCACCACCCTCATGTCCCTCAGCTTGCTCATTAACCCCCTGTGCAGCACCAAGTCAAAAGCCTTGCTGAAGTAGAGATACAGGGCATCCACAGCGTGGCCTTAGTCAACCGCCCTAGTGACCCAGTCAAAGAAGTCGATCAGGTTAGTTTGGCAAGATCTTCCCATGACAAACCCATGCTGTCTCTCATCCTGCAGACCAGACCATTGTTATTGAGAAAGGTTATCAACCTCTACTTCAGAATGGTCTCCATCAACTTCCCCACTATGAAAGTCAAGCTCACCAGTCTGTAGTTATCCGGTTGGTCCTTGGGTCCACTCTTGTGAGGGGGCACCACACGAGCCATCCTCCAGTCCCTGGGTACATTCCCCATCTCCAAGGATGTGTTGAACAGGTCTGTCAGAGGGCCTGCTAACACCTCTGCTAGTTCCTTTAGGACCCTTGGATGTACATCACCCAGTCCTGGTGCCTTGTCCACCTGCAAGGCTTTAAGGCCCTTCAGAATTCTATCTTCTTGGATGACCCATCTGTTATCTCTGCCCCCCTCCACCCTTGCCCCCTTTCCCCTGAGGCATTGGGCCATACCTTTCTTTCGCAAACACCGAATAGAAATACTCATCAAGTGCCTCTGCTTGATCTTCTCCCTTGTTCCTCCATCTTCCCTCTCTCTTGATTCTAACAATGTCATCCTTACAACTCCTCTTCTCCCTTATGTATTTAAAAAAAAATGTTTCCTTCCCCTCTCTGATCCTCTGAGCCAACATCAACTACTTTGCTGCCTTGGCTGTCCTGACTGACCTGGTCGCCTCCCTAGATGTCTTTGTGAACATTTCTCTGTCCTCCTCATGCCCAGATTTTTTTAACTTAATGAAGGCCAATCTTTTTTCCCCTCACCTTCCCCTCCACCTCCTTGTTAAGCCAGCTAGGTTTTATTGACCTGGACTGCTTACTCTGAGATTTGGTACACATGTTTGTGGCCTCGTTTAGCCCCTTCCTAATGATTGTATCTAATAATTAAATTACATGCAACAGGGTAATTACCCTGTAGTTACATGTTTGTTGAATTCAACTACATTGCAACTGCAATGTAGTTAGTGTAGTTACACTGTATCTAACACTTAAAGTGCAACCGTGTTTGGCTAGGCTATCGAAGAAACCCTATATGGCCTTCAGACTACTAAAATGACTCACAGGTCTATTAAGTCCCTGTACCCCACTCCCATAGAGAGTGTGGTAGGAGATCTTTTTGTAGGCCTGCTGCCTGAAGTAATTGTGCCTACCGACAGCAAAGATGTGGCAGAGGGGATGGTCCCCTTCCAGGTCCCCTTTCCCCTGGTGCCCATGTAAAAGCACCTAAAGGAATCAGTTCCGGTGGGCCTGCAGCCTCCAGTTCCACCTCTCTTCTGTCTCTCCCCCCTCCTCAGCTGTTACCTGTAGGGGTGAGTGTGGGGGTCAGGATCTCCCTGCATCTGAAGCAATGGCAGGAGATCACTATGGATGAGTGGGTTCTGGAGATAATTACTAAGGAACATACTCTGGATTTGCTAGAAATCCCTCCAGATCTTCCTTCACCTCCTTCCTTTTATCCTCTGGGCCACTTGTTCCTTCTCTTATTCTATAAAGATTTTTTTTCCTCCTGGGCAGAATGGGCACTGGATCAGCCCTTGTTCCTATCTGCTGTAGCCATCTCCAGTCACCTCCGAGGTCAGGGGCTGTGTTCTCTGTGGGTTACCCCACCTGCATCAGGGCCAGGAGAGGAGAGCCATCCCCATCCCAGTAAATCATCTAGACAGGACCTGGACCTGGACCTGGAGTGGCAGAGTGGATTTGTGGCCAGACAGACAGGGCTTCATTAAGCCCCTCCTCCACATTTTCCATCCTTTTTCTCCAAAGCCAACCACAAATGTGCAAGGAGCACAATACACTGAGACATCCTCCAGTGCTCAGGAGGTGGGGCCCTCCCACTTGATATGACTGCAAACACCTCCACTGGGATTCCTCCAGGTGGTAGTATAGCTGCAGACCACAGGAACCCCCTGTTCCATGAGAGTGGAGAGCTGTCCTCCGGACACCCATTCCTGCTTCCCTGGCCGACCCCTGGCAACCCGTGTCCATTCCCAAAAATGGGTCACCAGCATGGCAAGAGATAAGACACTTACAGCGTTTCAGCCCTCCACACCACTGGGCTAATCACTTGCCCCTTCTAAAGGAGGAAGATCAAACTTTTGTTTCTAAAACATGCTATAGAACTAGTTCCTCCTCAGGACAGAAACAAAGCGTTCTATTCCATGTACTTCCTAGTCCAGAAATGAACAGGGTAACTGCACTGATTCCCCTGCTGCAAACAGGGGACTGGCTCTGTTCTCCAGACATGAAAGATGCAGACCTTCGTGTAAAGGTCAGAAAATCCCACAGACAATATTTCTGCTTTATACTGGAGGGCGGCCATGATCAGTTCAAAGTATTGCCCTTTGGCATGTACTCTGCACCTCTGGTCTTTACAAAATGCTTGGTGGTAGTTGCAGCAGCCCTTTACAGGGAAGGCCTATATGTTTTCCCATATCTGGACAACTGGCTCCTGAAGGCCAGCTCCAGGGAGGTTCTGTTTCATACCCCATCTCAGACACATCAGTTGTTCAACAATTTGGGAGTTACAGTAAATGTGGCAAAGTCTATATTAACTCCATGCCAGAGACTGCAGTACATAGGGGTAGTCCTGGACACAGAAAAGGGACGTGCTTTTCTGCCACAGGGCACGACAGACACTCTGATTGCTCAGGCATTCTTGGTGCACAGGAGTCACTATGTTTCTGCATGAACAATGTTACTTCTCCTGGGCCTCAAGGCTGTGGCCATAGTGACTGTGCCACTAGCCCGATTTCATATGAGGATACCACAGTGGACACTCAGGGTCCACTGGGATCAGTTGATGGATGAACTGGACTAAATGGTTCTCGTCACATCTCCACTTTGCAAAACGTTTTTATAGTAAATGGATCATGACAACCTATTGCAGGGCATTTCATTCCATGTACCAGCTCCTGTACAGATCCTCACCGTGGATGCCTTTGGTTCTGGCTGGGGTACTCAACTCGGCACTTACCAGACACAGGGGTTATGGGCCAAGGTGGAGGGCGAGTTGCACATAAATGGCCTGAAAATGTGGGCTGTCCTATACAGCCTCCAGGCTTTTCAGAATCATCTCTACCCCAGCCCTCTGCTAATCCAGATGGACAAACTCAGTGTGATGCATTACGTCAACAAACAAGGGAGCACTCGCTTCTATCTCCTATACAGTGAAGTAATGAGGGTATGGTACTGGGCTCGGTCTCATGGTCTTCAGCTGTCAGCAGTGCTTCTTCCAGATCTCCAAAATGTCTTGTCAGATAGGTTAAGCAGGTCACAGTCAATAGCTCATGAATGGAAACTGCTGACCTACATGGTAAGCAATCTCTTTGTGGGATGGGGTCATCCAAAATTGGACTTTTTTAAGTCACCACACAATGCAAAACTATCACAATTCTGCTTGCTTGCTCCAGGGCCTGGGGTTTTTTGGGTGAAAAATGTTTTCCTTTTCTTGAAATGTGAAATTACTATACATATTTCTTCCCATCCTCTGACGCTGAGGGTTCTTCTCAAGATGTGGGTGGAGAGCACCATTCTCATCTTCATTGCACTATTCTGGTCTTGCCAGATATGATTTCCACTCCTTCGACATCTGGTGGTGGAGCATCATGTCCCTCTACCACTGTGTCGGGGTCTGTCATCACAGGGCAAGGGATCCCTGGTCCATACAGACCTGAAGTCCCTGCACCTGGTCCCTGGTCCTTACAGACCTGAAGTCCCTGCACCTGCATGTATGGCTCCTGAAAACAGTTGCACATTTTGGGTTATCCCCTAAGGTTGCTGATGTCCTGCTTGTAGCTAGAAAGCCTTCTTCTGAACATACTTACTCCTTAAAATGGAAGCACTTCACGTTGTGGTCTGTTTCCTGGAATATGGACCCTTTAACATGTCCTGTGAGTTCTGTGTTAGAATACTTACTTTTCCTATCTGACTCTGCCCTGCAGTAGTCTTCCATTAAGGTGCCCTTGGCTGCCATATCAGCTTTCCATGCCCCATTTTATGGCCATATGGTTGCCCAAGCAGAGGTGTCCCATACATTTCTGAGAGGTAGTCTTCATATAAAATCTCCTATCTGTAACCCAGTCCTGCCTTGGGACTTGAATTTTATTCTTGAGAAATTGATGTTGACTCCTTTTGAGCCTGCAGCGAGTTGCGGCTTACATTTTCTATCATAGAAAACAGCATTTTTAGTTGCTATGACTGCTGATTGAAGATTTCTTATCTTCAGGTTCTGATGTGTGAGCCTTCTAATTTATTTTTTACAAAGACAGAGTCTCTCTGCGTATGAATCCTTAGTTTTTACCTAAGACAGTGTCAGAATTTACACTGAACCAAATGATACACCTTCCTGTTTATTATCCTGAGTATGCCAGCCAGGGTGAGACTCTGCTCCAGACTTTAGGTGTATAGAGAACACTGAGATACTATACTGATCACACCAAGGACTGCAGATAGCCCCCTCAGCTTTTTGTTTTATTTGCTCCTGGGAAAGAGGGCACTCCTGTGTCCAAACCATGTTTGTTCAAATGGCTGGCACATTTTATTATGTTCTGTTATAGGAAGTATAGTAAGAAATTTTCTGGTGCTGCTTGTGGTCACTCCACAAGGGATATGGCCACTTCTTTCTTTATTTCAAAAGTGTCCCTGCTGGCATATGTGCTGCAGCTGTGTGGAGCACTGTTCACATTTTCACTAAACATTACAGTCTGGACATGATCTCTCTAGATATGCTGGATTTGGTCTTGCTGTAATGCAAGGCCTCCTGTTCAGATCACATATCAGACTGTGCCATCCTCCATGGTGCTTTGTACTGCTTGGGAGTCATTCCAGAGGTGTGACCTAATGGATGAGATATCCTTGATGAAGACAGAACAGTTACGTAAGAACTTACCATTACAGTAGATCTTCAAGAGAATCTCTTGCATTAATCCATGCCATACCCTCTCTCTCTTCCCCATTTTTTATATCCTAAGGGTTATAACAGATGCTGTGGGGGCGCTGTGGAGCCCGAGCCAGATGGTGGGTCTAAGCTGAGGCTCTGAATTTCTTAAATTAATTCACTGAAACAAAAGTGTTTTATTGGAAACTAATTACAACATTAAAAGCAACAGCAGGCTTGGGAATAGATAAGGTACAAGGATGGGCAAGACACAGCAGGAAGGAATAAAAAGTAAAAATGATTCTACTCCTCCGGCTACCCGATCTGGACAGGGCCACATGGAATCTGCGTCGGGCGACTCAGGTACCGAGACACTCCAAAGTATCGGTATACAATTTAACAGACTGATTTCCTCGGCAACAACTCTATCAGAGAAGTTTGATTCCCTGGGGAATCGAGTTACTACTCTGGAGACGGAGATGCCCCAATTACAAATGGAAACTGTAGAGGGCAAGCAACAAGCTTCAGCCACTCTGGGAGCTACGAGCAGCCTGATCAAAGAAAACACTCATTTACGGTCTAGAATCGAGTCTCTGGAAAATCAAGCACACTGCTCTAATATACGAATTATTGGCATGCCTGAACAATGCGAGGGAGATCATTTGCCCTCATTTGTAAAAGACTGGCTGGAGTCACAACTGGAGCAGATAATGCAGAATGGGAGCATTAATATTCAAAAGGCCTACAGAATGGCCTACAGAGGTCGACAAGATGACTCTGAAGCTCCTAGAGCTATTGTAGCGGTTCTGGATGGTCCAGAAACGAGAGGTCACATCTTAGCATTGGCAACTAGATGGTGTACCTTGGTCTATGAAGGTCAACAGATTTCTATTTTTCCAGATTTGAGTTAGGTGACACGCCAGAGGAGGAAATGGTCTGCCGGAGTGTGGGCACTCCTACGGGAAGTGGACATCGTGCATGGAATGGTCTTCCCAGCAAGATTGAGAATCCTGCATCAAGGCTGAGTATTCTTATTCACCAATCCAGCAGAAGCCCAGAAATGGGCCCAGCACCACACAGTTACCTCTTGTCGTAGGGAGACATCATCGGATCAAGAATCGGAAGATGAGACTACTGCAGAATCCTGATTAGGCCAGTACTATAAACATTGTTCTCTCTCTCTTCTTTCTCCTGTCGAGACTTTACTTAAAAACTAAACTAACTTGTGTGGTTAGGAGAATTAATCTCCATTTAAAAAGCCATTGGAAAGTGATTTGATGGGCTATGGGAAGAGAGGAGAAGGGATCTTCGAGACTCTAGGATATGTTCCCAAATGATTCCAATAATATATATAGTTTTAAGGCGCTTCAGTTAAGTAAAGTAATTATACATACTTAGATTTGTTGCCATTCTGTCCCTTTACAATTAAGGCATTCAAGGATTAACTTAAGTTTATATGGTAGATAAAACTATCGAAATTTCAGTAATGCTGTTGGGATTCAAGGGCTTCAGTTACAAAGAAGAGTTAAAACCTCTCAGGAGGTTGTTTCAACATGTAAAGTGCATGGTCTTATTAATTTTCCTTTTTTGGGAAATAGAAATAGGGACTATTAAATGTTAAATATTTGGAATATTACCATGCCGCTCATGGGCCAATTGAAACAGCAATTTATTGGATGTACAGTAAGTGATCTTAATAATATGTGGTAAACCCTCTATGATGTATCTTATAGATGTAGCACGATTTTATAACTGCCTGTATTAAGAGGGGTGGCGCCCTCAATGGTTATGTATTACTCATTCTGATATGTACTACATCAGGATTTGAACTGTATGTTCATTGAACAACTAATAAACATAAAGTTTAAAAAAAAAAAATAACAGATGCTGTGGCTAAAACCTTACTCCATGCATCATGTTTTTCTAGTCCCATGTCTCTTTTACCTGGTACTGGTCTAATCTCCTGGTTCCTTGTGGTTAGAGGCCCTCCGAGGCTAATCTCTTGGGGTGGGTGAGACAGCATGGGGCCACCCATGTTATATACACATCAACACTGCACGTCACTGTGGAAGGTGCCCGGCTAGCAAAATTTTCTGTGTGGTCCTGATGCTGATAGCTTACAGCTCCAAAGATGTGGCTTAATGGAGGAGACTCTCAAAGAGCTGCTGTTTCAATAAGATCTTCCGTAACTGTTCTTTCCCACACAGCAAAGCCACCAGCACTTGGGCCACTGTCAGTAGGCTGCCAAGTGTGGCATAGCCCAGCCTCCAGCACTCTTAGGGAGGTAAAGCAGGATTTGCCTAATGCGGGGCCTAGCTCTCTGCCATTTAACATTTTGGATTTGCTGCTGCCAGCTTTTGAGTGTTTATAGGACTCGTATATTAACACATTGAAACAAATAAAGAAACCAGGGCAAGGCATTCATTTTGACTGATTATATCCTGGCATAGAATGGGAGAGGAAGGACAGCCCCACTCTTAAGATCTGCCATGATCTCTTTGGCCAGTGAGGAATAATTATCTTCAGAAAGGTTTTCAGAATGAAGACCAATATTAATACCAAGATATCTTAGTTTGGTAAGATCTCAGTGCATTCAGTGCCTGAGTCAAAGCTCCGGGGAGATCTGTTGGCAGAAAACCAATGCTTCAGTTCTGGACATGTTAAGGGTATACCCTGACAGTTTAGCAAAAGAGATGATGCCTCCCATCATTGCCATCAGGGAGCTTTTGGGGTTGGCAAAGTAAAGTAGGACATCATCCACATAAAGGGCAATCTTCTGGTCAGTGTCAACCAACTGTGTTCCTCGTATTCCAGGATTACGCCTCATACTCTGGGCTAAGGGCTCTATATACAAAATGAATAGGATCGGGGACAGGGACATCCCTGACAGTGCCCCTCCCCAGGGAAAGCCCTGTGAAATATGACCACTAGCTCGAATATATACAGGTGGGAATCATGTAAATGGTGATACTATATCTTGTGAAGGACTCCAAAAACACAAACCTGGCAAGGACCCTCTGGAGAAATTCCTAGGATACTTCATCGAATGCTTTCTCTGTGTCTAGATTCATGACTCAAGGCTGATTACTTTGTCCTGTGCAGATGGTCCACTATATGCACAATACATCTTACATTGTCTTGTGCCTGCCTTCCAGCAACAAATCCTGACTGATCTAGATGTATTATTTTGGGGATAACAGGCTTTAGCTGTCTGGTCAAAATAACTGTTAGTATGTTATAGCCTATATTTAAGATTGAGATGGGTCTGTGGAAGGCACAACTGGTGCATTCCTTGCCAGGATTGGGGATTACGAAGATAATTGCCTGAGACCAAGAGGGTGCCATCTCCCCCCTTCCTCTAAAGCTGCCTCAAAAGCCCTCTTAAGTAGTGGGGAGACACTGTCTCTGAACTGTTTATAGCACTTTCCTGTTTTAAATCTTGTTATTTCTCAATTTATTTATTGTTCCGACATTGGGCAGCCAGTGCATCATTCTGTTCTTCAGTCATTGGAAGCTTCAGTGTATCTAGGAAGGCCTGAATCCCCCTCTGCTGTGGCTTGTTAGTCTGTGTGTATAACTGGGAATAAATGTTTTGACAGTATCTGAGATCGAATGCAGGTCAGTAAGTTTTTGGCCTGCATCTGGGTGAAATAATTTTATGACTTGTGCCCATGCCCTTAGAGATCTCAGATAAGACACCAACAATTTAAGGAACCTAGGTCCCCCTTATAATATCTCTGATGAAGAAATAACAGCCACTGCTCTACTCGGTATTCTAGGAGAGTCCCAAATCCTTTTTTCCACTTACTTAGTTCCTCTGCCCTGTCTCTAACCATTTTAAGTTTGTCTGGTTTCGAGGTCCCTGCTCTGCAATTCAAGTTCCAGTTTTTGGGCCTCCTGCTGTTTTTTCCACCTGGCAGAAAATTCAATAAATGTACCGATAATAAAGACCTTGACTGTATGCCACAGAATGCCTGGAGAAGTCTCTGGGGTTTAAGCAATAAGGCACGATGGGGCGTTGGTGGTACTAGGTTTACCCCATGGTTAGGGGCATCACCTTCAGCCCTCTGACTGTGGGGTAAACCTAGTTCCACCAACCTCCCTGGAGTGCCTTATTGCTAATATAAAATGGTCCCAAAGGCAACTTTTAAAAAACATTCAAAATTTTGAAAGCCACAAAAATATAACATGTTGCTAAATAATGTAAAATTGTCCCTCCACAGATGTTTTCACCTGTCAGTCATCTATCTTTCTTTACATTCAATACATTGTGTGATTGTGTACCATGAAATAGAATAATTCAATGTTTTGTATTATTCCAGCAATAGAATGCCCCCCCACACACACACACACACAGAATGGTAACATGGAATACATGAATTTGAATTCTTCAGAGTTCCACTGGCATACACACACAGGCCTCAAGTGGGGCCGGAACCTTAGTTTTATCTGTTGCCAGTTAAGGAGCAGGTAGTTCTCTGGCAAACTGGTAGGGATAGGAGGGGGAGTTTTCATGGTCAAAGAAACAACAGCAATGGAAACTCTGAATAGTACTTGATTTGTGTATGTGTGTAGGAAGGGGTTCTTGAGTGAAAATAACATTAAATTATTTACTTTATTTTATTTAATGGACTTTTATTTTTAGGGCTTAGATGAAGCTTTTTTAGATATGAGTAAAGGTTGCAGCCATGCTTGTGATGGAAATTAGGAAGTAAGTAGCTGATGAATTCTATGAGTACTTGGTTTTAGCCATTGGTGGTGCTCTCATATAAAATGGGCAAAGAAATCCCTGTGTCCTGATTGGCTGAGACTTGGTTCTAGCCATAGCAGTAAGAGAGCACCACCAATGGCTAAAAACAAATCCCTGCCAACCAGGGCAACCCACAGAATTCATAAGCTACCACCTTTACTCATATACATAAAAAACTTCAACTAGGCCTTGAAAATAAAAGTCAATTAAATAAAGCAAGTAAATAATTTTAATGTTATTTTCACTCAGGAGCCCCTCCTTACACACATACACAAATCTTAAAAATCAAGTACTATTCAGAGTTTCCATTGCTGGTGTTTCTTTGATGACCATGAAAACTCCCCCTCCTATCCCTAGCAGTTTGCCAGAGAACTCCCTGCTCCTTACCTGGCAATAGATAAAACTGAGGTTCTGGCTCCACTTGAGGGGAGTGTGTGTGTGTGTGTGTGTGTGTGTGTGTGTGTGGGGGGGCGCGCGCGCCAGTGGAACTCTGAAGAATTTTGAATTCATGTATTCCATGTTACTATTACATGTGTGAGTGGGGGGCAGGGAGAGTATTCTATTACTGGAATAATGCAGAGCTTTTAATTCTTCTATTCCATGGCAAACAATCCCACAATGTATTGAACGTGAAGAGAGATGACTGACAAGTAAAAAACATCTGTGGAGGGACTATTTTACATTACTCAACAACATTTTATTATATTTTCTGTGGCTTTGAAAACTGTTAGAGTGTTCATTTTTTTAAAAGTTGCCTGTGGATCCATTTTGTATAAGCAATAAGGCACTTCAGGGATGTTGGTTGTATTAGGTTTACCCACAGTCAGGAGCTGAATGCACTCTGCTTCGCCTCATGCCTTACAGCGCCCCTGACATGGAGTAAACCTAGTGCAACCAACATTCCTTATTGCTTAATTACAGCCAAGGCTTGAACCAAGTCTCAGCCAATCAGGACACAGGGATATCCTTGCCCATTTTATATATTATTCGCCCGAATGGTCCATTCTATTAGTTGTGGGACATGCTCCTGAAGCTCTTTTTCTTTCAGAATAGAGACATTCAGTCTCCAGAATGCGTTTCTGTGGAGTATCACCAGTTGGACTCACTTATATAGAAGCATGATCTGAGAGGCTGAGGTGCCCCATCTAGTTGTGTTTCACTCTGCCTCCTACTTCTTTATGAATCAAGATGTAATCTAGTGTTGAGTAAATTTGTTGGGGGCAGAGTAAATGATGTAATCTCAAGCATGACCATTGAGACGTCTCCAGGTATCCAGATAGCCCAATTCAGAAAGCAATTTTGTAACTTTTCTGGAGACCAGGCAATCCCTTTTAGGGACCCGGGATGCACTGTAAAGGTAATGTAGGAAGGTCAAATTGAGATCCCCTCCACAGATTAAGAAGACCTTCCCCCCATTCCATCGGCAGCATAAACAGCTGTCTAAAAAAGGTATAGTAAGAATCCAGAGGGACATATATAGAAGCTAAGGTGAGGAGGGGCACCATTTTACCTACCCTTTGCTAAGGCATAGCTACCCTCATTGTCCACCTTCATACCAGTTACTTCAAATGCACCATCACCACTGCCCTTCTCCTCCATCCAGCTTTATAGGAGGAGGCAAGTGGTTCAGAACCCAAAACTCCACAGTTTGTCCTGTTCAGTAGGAGACATACGGGTTTTTCTGCAGGAAAATAAATTTTGCATGGGATTTTTTTCAGAGAAGACATAACTTTGCTGCGCTTGATGTGACTAGAAAGACCATGAACATTTTAAGACAAAAATAAAAGTACTGCCTTTAGCCCTGTCCACTAGATCGCATTGTCATCCTGCTGTTTCCATGATAATCCATGGGCCTCCAGGAAAACCACAGCATACTGATCTGAGAGTTTGAAACAGTGAACACACAAACTGTGCCAACAAAAAGTAACTAAAACCAACTGTGCTTCCAAGGTAATAGATCTGGTGTACTAAATCTCTCTTCCCACCCTCTGGCCAGAGAAAGGATGGTAATACATGGCAGAGGTTTGGTGCCCCCCTTGGAAGGGCCCTGACCATGAGCCCATAGATGGAGGTAAAGGCCCCAGAAAATTACAACAGGTGCAGATTAGAGTTCAAAGAACATGTTGTCCGAACTAACTCCCCCAACATTAGTGAACTTGTATGCGATACTTATATTCAAGAAGAAACAGTTTTGATTTTATTTGTCATGGTTTGGTGCTGTAGGCTGAGCAACTGCCATCCCTCCTGTCAGGTGAAATGTTGCAATTGTACATTGAGATCCTGTTCTCCTCCCTTGCCACTCTGATCAATGACTGAAAAAGCACTAGTTAGTATAGAAGAGAGGGAGAGGAGAGTCAAATAGCAAGCAACTAAACGGCTGGCCCAGCCTGCAGAGCGGAGACAGAGGTAGATGGAAGGCAACCCCAGACAGTGCCCTGTAGAAGGGACCCAACTGCCAACCCAGAACCCTAGGCCTCCTTCAGGTCACTCCCCTGGTCACAGCCAGAGCGCCCCCGCCACACACCCACAACCTAACTTTTTTGTTGTTATTGTTGAGTGTTCGTCTTAGGAACAGAAAAACTTGTGGGGTAACTCACGTGCAAGGGATATTAAGCTAAGTGATGGCAGCCAGTCACAACACCCACAGCCGTACCTCAGAGTGGAGATGGAGAACCATGCAAACCATTACAGTAGTGTAACATTATGCAGGAGTGGGATGAAAAACTTTGCAAAGAAAACAGTTGCATTTTGAAAGTCTACATAAGTCCAGAAAAGTGAGTAACGCTATAAAGTTCACTATGTAAGTCCTGCACCCAACATTAAAGGTGAGCCCCTAACAGTGAGGCATCTGGAGATGAGGCACTTGTAGGTCAAACACAGCAAATGAGTGCCATTACAAAAGGATATAAGCTCTGTCCAGGAGCGTTATACCTGCCAGTCCAGTCTCAAGTGGGATGTGAAATCCAGGTCGAGTTCATGTCCTTGCTGCATTGTAGATTCTGCAGGAGCTGGCGAATTTGGCTCACTGCACCAGGAGCTGCAAGCCAGCCCAAGATCCAGGCTTTATTCTGTCCAACAGTCTGCCAGCCCATAGGGGTGGCCTTCCACTTGCCTCCTAGGGCACTCGTAGCTGGCAGAATCTGGAGACCCTTGGTGAGAAAAGCCTTCCATGCTTCCTCTGGGGTGTTGTATACAGCAATGCCATCGTCTCAGAAGAAAAAATTACTTACCATAGTAGTATTGTTTCTTCCAGGATCCCTCACTATGCTTAACAAATGCAGTAAGCCTGATTCCTGGAGCACATGGAATTTACATAAATAACAGAACATGGAATGCTATTTAAACTCAGTCCTCGTGTTGGCACTGCACTCTGCTGCTCTATGGCAGATCTATTTTGAATGCCTAGAAGGCAATAGCTATGAACCTACTATCCTATCCTACACTACACAGTTAAAAAGAATAAGAAGAACCAACAAACAGCAAAAAGATTTGGCCTCTTAGGTCAAACTATGGTGGTTCACCCATGCTGGTGCGACAATCATGTTGCCGATGCTGATTACAGCGCAGGCAACATGCTGCCCAGCATTACAGCACCAGGCATAATGTCTCCTGGTAGTTACAGCACCAAAGCACCCTCCTGGGAAACAGTCAGCTTTTATGGGGGTCTTTGCTCCCACACCTCCTAAAACTAAATATAACCTCCTCGGAGGGGGGGCATGCCCTGCAGGGAGAAAATATTGTGTGGGTGCAAATCGTGGCACTGGTAAGGGGTGATCTAAAATCAAGATTGCCTCTGACACTGTCATGCTTGTTGCAGCGCCCTAATTGCTGCGCCAAAATTCAGTCACAGTGCTAACAGTATACCAGCTATGGCAGACTAACAGAAAACTACAGTAAAAAAATGATTGTGGATGAACAATAAGTAATGATCAAGCAGTAAATATCCAACAACATGGATTCTTGTGGAACCTTTTTCAAGTCCTGGAAGGGGAGGCAGGGCGGGAGATTTAAGCATAGTGAAGGATTCCCTGAAAGAAGCAATATTACTATGGTAAGTAATTTTTGCCTGAAACCCCAGGAATCCCTCACTATGCTTAACAAATGCAGACTACAAAGCAATACCTTGGGAGGCTGGGTACATAACCTATTTAGGGAAAAGGTTCTGCAAGACATCAGGGATCTAGTCGGGCCAAGCCTTAGGGGCTGGGTGTGGGATCAGCCCACTTGGAAGCTCATCTGCCCCATACCTAGCAAGGGTCCCATTTCTGCGGGCGCTCCCACTGCTGCCAGCTGCCTGAACAGCGGAGAAGAATCCCTAAGGGGCAAGGTGCTGTCTGCCCGGCTCCTCCACAGCAAGGTTCCCCTTTCTGTGGGCACTCCCACTGCTGCCAGCCGCCTGAACAGTGGAGAAGAATCCCCAAGGAGCACGGTGCTGTCCATCCAGCTGCTCCACAGCAAGGGTCCTGTTTCTGAGAGCACTCCCACTGCTGCCAGCCACTTGAACAGCGGAGAAGAATCCCTAAGAGGCATAGCGCTGTCCGCCAAGCTCCTCCACAGCAAGGGTCCCATTTCTGTGGGCACTCTTGCTGCTGCCAGCTGCCTGAACAGCGGAGAAGAATCCCTAAGGGGCACAGCGCTGTCTGCCCGGCTCCTCCACAACAAGGGTCCCATTTCTGTGGGCGCTCCCACTGCTGCCAGCTACCTAAGCAGTGGAGAAGAATTCCTAAGGGGCACGGCGTTGTCTGCCCAGCTCCTCCACAGCAAGGGTCCTGTTTCTGTGGGTGCTCCCTCTGCTACCAGCCACCTGAACAGCAGAGAAGAATCACTAAGGAGCACGGCACTGTCTGCCCGGCTCCTCCGCAGCAAGGGTCCCATTTCTGTGAGCGCTCCCACTGCTGCTAGCCACCTGAACAGTGGAGAAGAATCACTAAGGGGCACGGTGCTGTCCACCAAGCTCCTCCACAGCAAGGGTTCTGTTTCTGAGGGCACTCCCACTGCTGCCAGCCACGTGAACAGCAGACAAGAATCCCTAAGAGGCATGGTGCTGTCCGCCAAGCTCCTACACAGCAAGGGTCCCATTTCTGCGGGTGCTCCCGCTGCTGCCAGCTGCCTGAGCAGTGGAGAAGAATCCTCAAGGGGCATGGCGTTGTCCACCTGGCTCCTCCACAGCAAGGGTCCCATTTCTGTGGGCACTCCTGCTGCTGCCAGCCACCTGAACAGCGGAGAAGAATCCCTAAGGGGCATGACATTGTCCGCGCAGCTCCTCCACAGCAAGGTACACTGCCAAGAACTTTACTTTTTACCACCAGAGCTTTCAGCCAGAGCATTGGCTGAACCTCCTCACTGTGACCATCTCTTTAGCTCCAAATTGAAGTGGATCTTTTGGCGCGGACATGAAGAATTAAAAAAAACATAGCTTATTTATAGGAATTCATTTTTCTAACTTACTGCCTGCAGAGCTGTAGGATACTGCTGAGATCCAGCAGCTGTAATTTTGGCTTCTTGAGTCCTTTTTGCCAATGGGACCAGACTGAATCTGCACAGCCTGTACAGCCTGGGCTTCCTGCTGCAGCCTCCTTTTCTATTTAATTTTTCCTACCCACCTGCCCCAACCCTGGCCGCTATTAAATACACCTCCTCCCCCACAGGTTGGTCTTCTCTGGCTAAGCCCCTCCCCTTGCACACTCATCTCCACCAGCTAATACCAACTATCTTCCATATCCCTCCTCCAGCCTCACCGACTGACCAGTTGATACAATCATTAAAAGCCTATGTCTCCTGACCTCCATGTTACGCCTTATTCTCCTGAGTTGCTGCATTGACCAGATTATTGCCAGGGCCATACGGCATACCTCTTGAAACAGCTCACATCCCCCACCACCTATGGCCTGAATCTTCTCTTGTGCTCCTTTACATCCCATGCCTCCCAAAATGGGACGCTGCACAAATGGGGCTATGGCTTCAAAAACATCTTCATATACCTTATGGCTTAACAGACCTAAGTATGCTCTTATCCCCTGCCTCACCGAGGCTTCATTTCTACACCCTCCTGCTGCTTGTCTGTGCCGGTGATATTGAGATCAACCCTGGGCCCTCTTGTAATGCTCCAAACCCACCCATATACATGTCTATACCCCTGATAAAGGGGCTGCAAATTGTACATTTGAACATCCCTAGTATACACCCTAAAATGGCAGAACTGGAAGCCTGGGTCTTGCAGATGGCACCTGATGTACTGTGCATGTCTGAATCTTGGCTCAAGCTGGCCATTAAGCAGCATGAGGTGTCCTTACCCGGTTACAGCTGTCTCAGAAAGGACAGGATAGGTAAGAGGGGTGGTGGTGTACTCCTATATTTCAGGTCTAATCTAGACGTCACTGAGCTCCCTGATCCCAGAGGGGGGGGAACCCCCAACTGAATCTATTTTTGCCTCCCTAACCCTCGGAAATGTCAAAAAACTAATAATCAGGTGTGTTTACACGCCCCCTAGTCAAGCTACCTCTGGCCTATCCTCACTCCTAGCTTCCCTAACTAATCTCCCCAGACATGACCACATTCTCTGTGGGGACTTTAACCAAGATTGGCTTCACCCAGATGCTGTAAAATTGCATGCCACGATGGCTGACTCCTGTCTAACTCAACTTATCCAGCACCCTATATGAATCAACACCAAGTCTGGCAAACATATGTTACTTGACTGGATGGTCACTAATTGCCCATTGAGGATCAGAGCTGCGGGCGTACTCCCTGACTGCATAAGTGATCATTCCCCCCACTTTTTGTGTGTGGAGAAACAGCTGTCCTAACCCCCCTCCCAGGATATCCCTAGTCTGTGACATGTCTAGGTTCGATGTAGACAGCTTTACCACCTCCATCAACAATACTGACTGGGGACCCATTAACTCACTCCCAGATATTGACCATGCCCTAGACTTCTTTATCACAACCTTCACTCAAATAGTCAACCAACATGCCCCTCTGAAAAAGTGCAGGTCCAAAGGCATCAAGGCTCTGTGGCTCTCCAAGGAGATTCAGATGCTCATGTCACACCGTAATAATGTGTGGAGGACCTACAAAAAAGTGAACTCCCCTTGGACTGGCAAGCATATAGACACCTCAGGAACAAATGCAAACATTCCCTGCACAAAGTCAAGCGATTCCACTTTAAGTCCCTTCAAACGGAACACCTCTGCAACCCAAAGAAATTCTGGCAACAAGTAAACTCCTTATTAAAAAGGAATGTTGTTAATACCCCAAGCTCAGTCCATGCCAACAGCTCAGACCTTACTGGCTCTACTTCCATGGCCTCCAGCTTCAATTAATATTTTTACAGATCTGCACAAATATACCTCACTCTTTCATAACACCCCCTCTCCTAACACTGTCCTGCTGTCCTCAACTACCCTTGCGAACCGCCCCGAGTTCCATCTAAAACTTGCCACTCTCAAAGAGGTCCAGAAGCTTCTTTTTCAATTAAATCCTGAGAGCTCGTCCAGACGTGAATCCCTTGAGGCAAAATTTCTTAAACTGGGTGCCCCCCCCCTTGCTCGGCCGGTTAGGGACCTACTCAATCGGTCTTTCATCTCCAACATGGTACCTGATAAATGGAAGGTGGCAGTGGTAATTCCAGTGCACAAGGGGGGTCAGATACTGTTGTAGACAACTATAGACCCATATCCCTCCTCTGCCATCTAGTGACGATACAGGAGCACATTCTTTATAACCACCTACAGGACTACCTGGAATCTCAACCTGCTATCCCCTCATCAACACGGTTTCAGAAGGAATCACAGCACTCTAACGGCCCTGATAAAAGTGACATTGGATACATTTCACACCATGGACAAGGGTTATGCCACTGGTGCCATCTTCGTCGACCTCACTAAAGCATTTGACCTAGTTAACCATGATCTCCTGCTCCACTGACTACATGTCTTAGGTCTGGATGAAAGTGCCCTAAATTGGTCAAGAAGTTACCTATCTGGCCACTCCCAAAGAGTTAAATGGGACGGCTCCCTTTCAGAACTTAGACCGATAACCCATGGTGTGCCACAGGGATCCATTCTGGGACCATTATTATTCTTTACATGGCTTACTTTGAACTAAAATTCATACAACCAGACACTAACATTTATAGATTTAATCTGGTCCTATATAAGAGATTCATTGATGATATACTTATTGTGTGGAAGGGCACTATAAACGATTTGTTATCTTTTCACAATTATTTAGAAACAGCGACAGAAAACCTATTGTTCACTGTCTCATTTGATATGCAACAGATTCCGTATTTAGATCTTATGATAGTGAAAGAAAATGAAAAATTAATTACTGACCTATATCGTAAGGAAATAGCAAGAAACACTATTTTACATTCACAGAGTTTTCACCCACGAAATCTTAAAAATAGCATCCCTTATGGACAAATGCTAAGGATCAAAAGAAATAGTGGAACAAAAACAAGATACGAAATGAATTTGAAAGATTTGACACAACGGTTTAAAATGAGAGGTTATAGAACAGACATTTTAGAAAGAGCAGAATATAAATGTGCACAAAAAGACAGAAAGGAATTACTACAATCAGCTCCTTAAGAAACAAGACATTTTGAAGTTATTAATATGGCAGCTCAATTTTCAGATAATTTTGGAAGGATAAAGAATATGCTTATGAAAAATTGGAATATTCTACGAGCAACAGAAAGTAGTGCACAGATTTTTTGTAATAAACCTATCATCACAACTAAAAAAAACACTACATTACAGAACAAACTAGTTAAAACACAACACTGGAAGAAACCACCATCACCTACAACCTGGTTAAGTAGAGACATAACAGGTTTTTTTTACACGTGGAAATTGTATACACTGCAACAGTGGAATCAAAACGAAAAATATAAAGAGCAAATGGAATGATAAAATATACAATATCAGGAGCTTGATAACATGTAATTCTGACTGTGTTGTTTATTGTATCTTATGTCCTTGTTCTCTATATCATATAGGTGAGACCACAAGACCATTGAAACAAAGGATTGCAGAACATAAAAGTTGTATTAGAAGAGGAGAAGAAAGATCCCCTGTGGCAAGGCATTTTTTAGAAGCACATCACCAAGTATCATCTCTGAAATTTTTTGGACTTGAGAGAATATTACAACCACAGAGAGGAAGAGACAGAGAATCACTTCTTTTGTAGAGAGAAGCTTGGTGGGTTTTTACTCTAAGGACTCATAAGAAAAGATATGGACTCAATGAAAATCTTATATGGACTGCTTTTTACTGAAAGAACTTTTGCATCAATCTTGTTTGATTTATCTGGATCACTTTTGTTTAATATGACATATTGCTTACATTATGACACTGGAAATATGTATGCCATAACTCATTTTAGTTTATTTAGATACCTATTATGGTAGCAAAAAATCGAGTAGGCATTAGAGCCTAAATAATCACACATTACCATTTGCTTACATGTCAATTCCCTTTGTCTCCCCCCCCCCACCACCACCACATTACCCCTTCCTATTCTTAATTATAACCTCTTGAGTATACAATATACTGTGGTATTCTTGTGTTTTAATGACGAGGGAATTTCCATCACTCCCTCTACCCTAACTTCTTTTGCCCTGTTATTGTAAAGCTAATGCTGGTAAAACTTGGAAGGGGGCTACCTTTATAAGAGAATTTTCTCTTTGGGTGGTTTTCCATTTAGGAATCGGGACGCCTGGGGTTCGTCACAACTTGTGACGTCAGCACGCTTTGGCATGCTTACCTGGTGGCCTGGCCCCTTCTTCTCCTTTAGTAAGAAGGTATGTGTGTTTCAAACACAGATGTGGCATCCTCTCGCATGGCGGTTGAACCGCAGGTACGTTCAAATTTTTGAGCACATTCTAACTCCTGCAGGAATTCTAAATTTAAGCGGCATCATAGAATAAGGTCATTGAAAAACTAAAAACTTATATTTTTCTTCGGTAAGGCCTATAATTATATTTAACGAAAGAGAGGCTTTTTAGATGTGAAATCTCAAGACTGAATCAATACATTCTTTTCATGCAGAGAGACTGCAGATATTTAACAAGACAAGTTGTGAGATTTAAACTTGAACGATTTGGATTTATGGCCATGTATGAAGTAATTCATTTGGGGCAGTGACTAGAAAGGTAAATACCTAATTCTTCACTCATATGTGAACTTAACTAAATACGTTTTGTACATTCTGTACATTCTTCCTTATATTTTTCTACTCAGGGAAGTGATAAAACACAGAAAAAAGAATTTCTTGGTCAGGAATTCTAATCCCCCCCCCCCAAATCCCAGCATCTTGGAAGTGTGGGTGGCTGTTTGTGTTTGTCTGTGTCTGTAGCTAAGTTTTTTGGGATTTACAAGATCTTCTGCTTGGAGTAACTACACCATTCTTGCTCACTACATCTGTGAAGGTCTCCTGGACTGGATTTTCTGCAAAACATCACCACAAGGTATTTGCATTTTCAATTTAAAATCAACTTTTTGGAAGCCATCCCAAGCAAAACAGAAATCGAGCAACTAGGTCTGACAAACTCCAGTGACTCTGAGTCCTGCTCGAATCCACATTTTTGTCTGGCTTGCTCCCAAGGGATCTATTTGTGGGCTTTTAAACAACTTCTTTAAATAACAAAGGAAGCACAAGAACAAAAGAATTTCACATCCTGCACTTGTACTTGAGTAGGTGTGCCCCAGGCTATCAATGTAATGGGGATGGGGAGTGCATGCCTGCAAGGTCTTGCATAGCCAAAGCCTCTTGTCAATCCCTGCCTAGCTGTGAACCTGGATGTCCTCTGTCATGAGTTGAACCAATGTTGTACCAACAGTCACACCATGTCCAACAGCTGTCTGGGGGTTGCTCTCGTAACTTTTCTTGTCCTACTTTGCCTTGACAGAATTATACTATCTTTATGGAATGAGGATGGCTCAAATAAATCTAGGACTGAGCACTATGATTTTACTTTCTCCAACCTTGTTTGTTTATAATACAAGGATACTACAAACTAATCTTCTTCTCTATCAAAAGGGCTGTCCCTACCGTTCTCTCTATATGTTTAGGAAACTACGGAACAAGTCTGCATTATCCCATCCTTTTCTAAACGTGGGGCTGTGGTTTCATGTTATCTTTGCCATTCTGCTATCTGGGGATATAGAGACAAATCCTGGGCCACTAGATGCTTACTTCTCAGCAGATGACATACATAGTATGTCCAAACATGGGCTGTTAATTGCACACTTGAATGTAAGAAGTTTGATGTGTCACTTCGTGGAACTGGAGTCATGGGTCAAACTGTACAATCGTGATATCCTCTGTCTCACTGAGACCTGGCTAAAATCATTGGTTACTGACTCCCTCTGCTCCCTGCCAAATTACTCTGTTATTCGAAGGGATAGGATATCGAACAAACGTGGTGGTGGAGTTGCTCTGTACTGCAAAAATAATCTGACTGTCTCTCTTCTCGCTATCCTAGATGCTCAATCAGTATGTGAATACTTGCATGCTACGCTTATATTGGGAGCCAAGAAACTGCATGTTATCTGTGTGTATAACCCCCCAGTGGGAGGGATTGCGGGTCTAGAGTACCTGTTGGAAAATACTTCTCAGAATTTTAATCATAATGAGGTTGTCATCTTAGGGGATCTAAACTTAAACTGGCTTGGGACAGCTCTCAGTTCTCTTCAATCTCTGACTCATAGCTACAACCTGCATCAGATGGTAACAGTGTCGACTAGAAGTCTGTCTTCATCACCACTAGGCACACTATTGGATTGGGTGCTGGTAAACCAGATCGAACACATCTCAGCCGCTGGTACTCTTGCTGATGCCTTAACTGACCACTCTCCTACTTTCTGCATCCTATCCTTGGGGGCACCTCCTTCTCCTCCACCATGTCTCATCACCACTAGGCACGCTATTGGATTGGGTTCTGGTAAACCGGATCGAACACATCTCAGCCACTGGTACTCTTGCTGATGCCTTAAATGACCACTCTCCTACTTTCTGCATCCTGTCCTTGGGGGCACCTCCTTCTCCTCCACCAGGTCTCATCACTCTCACAAACTTTTCTCACCTAGACCAAGAGGTGTTTCAGTATAACGTCTCCAGAATTGATTGGTCGGAGAGCTATCTATCACACTGTTCTCAGGATGCTCTTAACCTCCTCATCACTAAATTCCTTATGGTTCAATGTAAATATGCCCCAAAGATCACCCGGAGAGTGAAGGGTAAACAAACAAGATGGCTAAACAAAGACTTGCTCAGAAGTTTGCACCTTAGAGATAAACTCTGGAAGTGCTACAAAACATCAGGCCAGCAAACATATTTCAACGCTTACCGTACGCTACGGAATTCATGTAAAAGACAAGTCAGAGCTGCTAAGAGCAAGTACTGTAAAGACCTACTGATTAATTCAGCCAATGACCCCAGAAAATTCTGGTCACACACCAAATCCTTCCTTGGATCCTCACAGTCAAGTACCCCTGGTGGTATGCTGATGAATGATGTGCATTGCAATGACTCACAAACCATAGCTAATTCTTTCAACCTGTATTTCTCTGATCTCCCCCAATATACCTCTTCCTTCGGTCCCACTGCAGTGTCCTCCCACTCCTCATCAGGAACCTGTCTGGATAAGTTGAAAGTGTTGTCACATGTGCATCCTTATACTCCTCCATTCTATTTTAAGGCTGTGTCTAGAAAGGAAGTCCTGAAGCTCCTGAGGTCCATCTCTAATCATACCAGCTCTGGTTCAGACTCCCTTGAACCCCACCTCTTGAAACATGCAGCTCCCCTTATTGCATTACCGCTGACCAAAATTTATACATTATCACTTTCAGGAGGAGTGGTCCCTGACCTCTGGAAAGCTGCTCGGATCACACCTGTACTTAAAAAAGGGGATCCTAGGGTTGCCATGAACAACAGATCAATTGCCATACTCTTGGTACTGAGCAAAATCCTGGAGAAAATTGTCACAACTCAGACAACTGACCATCTACTTAAGCACAGCCTGCTCTCGGATACCCAACATGGCTTCAGGAAAGGGCATAGCAAAATGACTGCACTCCTTAAATTCACCACAGGCACTCTTTCAAAAATGGATACTGGCAATCTGATTGGGGCTGTCTTTATTGACCTCACAAAGGCTTTTGACCTTGTTGATCACACTTTGCTTCTCTCCTCGCTGCGACACCTGCATTTCTCCTCCTCTGTTGTTGACTGGTATGAAAGCTACCTGACAAACTCAAGTGGTGAAATTTAATTCCTGTCTATCGAACAGTACCACCATTAACATTGATGTACTTCAGGGCTCCATCCTAGGGCCCCTCCTATTCTCTCTTTATATAAATAACATTGAAGCTGCTCTAAAATCCTGCTCTGCTATTCTATATGCTGATGATCTTATCATCTATACAAGTTCTGTTAATATAGACACTATCAACACAACCCTTTCCTCTGACTTTAAGAATATTCAAAACTGGCTATACGACCACAAACTGGCTGTCAACACTAGCAAAACTAAAGCCATGCTGCTTGGATCGACCCCAAGGCTCCGGGCTTGCACAACAGCACTGACGGTGCAGGACTTAGGTCAATCACTGGAATGTGTGATCTCTTTCAAATATCTGGGCATTTTGCTAGATCAATCTCTTGATCTTAATCTTCATGTACAGTATGTTTGCAGAGCTGTCAACTCCAAACTGGGTGTTGCATATACAGTAAGACTAGTTATATGCTCATGCCATCGGCTAAAATGGCCATTGCGAGGGGGATTCTGCTCCCCACCCTAACCTATGGGGCTCACTTATTTGGGGCTGCTCATAAAACTGACCTACTCAGATGGGATACTACGTATAACAACATATGTCGCTTGCCTGTTTTGCTCCTCGGCTTAAACACCACTGTCAGCTTTATAATGATCTTGGTTGGCTGTCTCCATTAGCTAGTAGGAAATACTACCTTGGCTCTCTTATTGATTTGATAATTCAAAATCAAACCCCTAGGTGTCTTGCAGCTATGCTTGTTCCTCAGAACACACTCCGTGGTCTACGATCAGCTGATAAATCCTTTCTGAATTTGCCGAGGTGCCGCACTAGGAGAGGAAGTGTTGCATTTGAGCATGCAGCTCCACAGCTGTGGAATTCCCTTCCCCCTCAACATTAGACTTTCTAGCTCCCACACATGCTTTAAGAGAAAACTGCGCTTGAATCTGCTGATTGCTGATACCTGTTGCTGCTTTCATCCTACCTAATGACTGATGTCTCTGGCCATACAATAGTATTTCCTCACCTCTATATAACTCTCTTACTGCCTCAGCCTGTCCCAGCTCCCTTTCCCTGCCCATATACAATCTTGCACTGCAGGCATCTCCCTTACATTTACATACACTCATATAATCTAATTTCATGGCTTGCTCCCCTCTTCCTCACTTACCGACCTTTTCCTTAATGACACCCCCTGCTCTCAATGGTTATTTCTTCCTTTTGTATTACCTGTTTTTGTTTTTGTGCACCTTGTTCTGTTCATATGATATGTCACCTGACAATTTATTGTCCAAGATCCTCTCTATTCATTGCATAGGTAGGCACCTATGAACTTATGAATGGTCTACTCTGTATGTCTCTGATATATTGTATCCACTTTAACTCATTGTATGTAAAGCGCTTTAATTTGTATGTTCTGATATACTGTATCTTCTTTAACTCATTGTATATAAAGCACTTATAATTTGTTATCCTGTTAAGTTTCTGCATGTCTGTACTCTCCCGGGTCATGCCTGAAAATAGTCATTTTATGGCTAGTGCATTTACCCGGTTAACAAAAGCTAAATAAAATAAATAAATAAAAGTGATGTCGCTCCACATTAATTAGAGGACATACACAGACATTTAGTGAATGCTTTTCATGGATTCAGGTCAGTTCCCCCTGATTTTGTGGATTCTTTTGAATACATATTTTTTTAATATAACTTTGGGAAATATAATATTGTGATATGGAAATGTAAACATTTGTATATCCATTTTTTTTGCAGATTCTCTTGTTACTCAAACTTGGATTCATTGAGAATATAAAAGGCTTTCTTGTCTGATGAAGGAACGTAATAGTTCTGAAACGTTACAATATGAAAAATTTACTTTGAAGCTGTTTTGAAATATACTTTAAAGAAGATATAACATAAGAATATTTAATACAGAAAGAACTGAATCAAGAGAAGTTTGAATAAATAAAGAATATAAATATTTTAAATATTCTTTTGGAGTTGAGTTGAGATAATTTCTGAATGAAACATTATTATTCTCACTCTTCATAAACGACCTCCCACAATTTTGTGGTGGTGCCACGGTACATCTCTATGCAGATGATGCAATTATCTATCAGTCATCACCAGACTATGACCAAATCAATTGAGAACTTGCCACTGACTTTGCCTCCCACGAGGACTTGTTCAACTACAATTATACAATGGCAAGAAAGAATCCTGGTCTCTGATTGGTTAGTCTGGGACTGGACCTGTGATGTTATCCCAGCACAACATCACGGGTCTAGTCTCAGCACTGTGAACCAATGTAGAGAACCATGATGGCCGTTACTTACTCTTTTTTTTTTTGGATCTTCTCTTAAAAAACAAAAATATTCTTCCACACTAACAAAAACATTCTTTAAAATTATTTTTTTTTATTCTGTATTACAACAAGCCATTGTATAATAGCAATAATGCCCTCCAGGATACGTGTTGTGCTGGGATAACGTCACGCCTCAGGTACTGGACACACTCGGCTTGTGGCCTCGTGCCCAACCACCTGATGCGTGTCATTATCCCAGCACAACACACACCCTGTCAGGCATTATTGCTTAAGCAGCTCATTCTCAATACCAGGAAAACGAAATTCATGCTCTTCTCCCACCATTCTACCTCCAGGTTTGCTCCTCTCACTCTTAACACAATATAGGTCGTGGGAGATACCTTGGAGACCGTCCCATCCTTCAAATACTTGGGATTCACCCTGGACCCATCGCTCTCTTTTAACATTCACTTCTCCAATATAGTTAAACATATGCAGCGGAAGCTTGGTCTGCTCTACCGAATACGCCCATATCTCACCTCTGCCTAAAAACTGCCACCTCGTTTCTTACTCCCCTCCTAACATATGGTGCCCCCCGGCTACTCTCTGCTAATACCAAATCTCTCTCCCTCCTCTCCAAGGCTTACCATGTATTGGTAGGTTTGCCTTGGGGGGCTAACTCACGATCACACTACTGTGACATCCTCTCCTCTCTAGGCTGGTTGCCTTACGAAGCTAAATTGAAATATTTTTCCATGTGCTTAGTGTTTAAACTTGTCCACCTCTTTACTCCACCCTGCTTTAGAGATTTGATACACCTCCAGCAGGCACCTCATACCCTATGCTCCTCCTCCTTCCTCCCCCTGCTAGTCCCCCCCAATCTATGTCTATCTCTCTCCAGGAGGTAATTCTTGTTGGCTGCTGTCTCTGATTGAAACGCCCTCCCTCCCCATATCCTGACTTGTCCTTCTCTTCCTCTATTCAAGTCCAATCTGCATGCTTTTCTCACAGCCTCTCACTCCTGCCCCTGCTTCCGCTGAAGCTCTAAACCTCGCCTCCCTAGCCTGACCTCTGACCCCTACCACCTCTCCCAGTCCCTCCCCACCCCCCATCAGCCCTACTCATCCCTTTCTTTTTCGTGCTCAAAATGTGACATCTATTGCCTGTGTATAGTTAAAATTTTAATGTATATAGAACTTATAGATATGTAGATATGGTGTACATAACTAGCTCTACATAACTGTATCCACTGCACAATGTATATTAAATTTGATACTGTAATGTACTGACTCCCTGTACAATTGCTCTGCTCTACTGTACCATGTATGTCCCTGGTCGACCCTGAAAAAGGAACTGTAATTGTCTCAATGGTCCTACCCGGTCACCAAAACTCAAATAAATAAATAAGTACCTCTAAAGTAACCTCTGATCTGAAAATAATCATAGGGCATAGGTATGAAAGCATGGGGAAAATACCCCCTAACCCTACCTCTTCTTCCATGAGGCCTGTAGAAAATAGAGGTCTTCTTCTTGGGGTTGCTTCTGTAGGTGGTCTTGAACTCATCCACCTTTTTCATATAGGCCTCTGTCGCCAAGCCAAGAATTGTTCTCGCATGAGAAATCCATGACTTTTGCCTGGGTGTCCTGGGGCAAATTAGTGGTTCGCAGCCAGGCAAATCCCCTTAGCAATACAGCATAGGCCATAACCCCAGAGGCAGTGTCACTGGCATCCACTGCCACATGGAACTGATATTTGGTAGCATCTAGGGCAGTCTTGGCTGTGTGGCCAAATCTTGTGCCAGGTGCTCAGGGGCCTTCTCGCTGATGGCCAGCACAGAATTCCAGAGGGATTTCTGGTACTGTGCAGTGTAAGCAATGTATATATACTGTCTCAACAGTAAAGAGGCAGAAGTGTTCATTTTCTTCCCCATACTGTCCAGCTTCCTGGAATCTTTATCCAGGGTTGGGTAGCTAGGGGAACCATAGCCTTGTCACAGGCTTGGTTGGGGTTATCCCCATCATGTTCAAAAACTCAGCCTCCTCCTCATCCTCCATAAACTCTGGGGTGGAGAGGTCAAGGATGTTCATCATTTGCCTCATGAAGGTATAGTGAGGGGACAAATCCTCCAGACCCCAGGGGAAGGGAACCAAATTCCTGGTCCAGGGAACCATAGAGTTCAACAGGTTCCCCTTCCTCTACTTCTTCATTGTAGAAGAACTCAGCCCAGTCATTCACAAGAACCGTGAGGGAGGCAGAAATTTGAGGGGAAACTGACATGCCCATGAGGGACCCCCATAGCTTGAAAGGCCTGGAAAAAACTGCCAAGCTTTAGTCATGTCCTCCACAGAGGGCATTTTTACTCTGTTCATTGATGGTGCCTTTGCTTTTTCAGCAGGAGGGGCAGCAACATGTTTTTCTTTTTTTGTTAGTAGGGACCAATCTGGAGCCTTCCCAGAAGATTTTTTTTTGCTTTGGCATATTAGGGTTCCCTTTTTCAGAAGCCTTAGCATCAGAAATATCTTTGGAGGAGTCTTCCATTATGCTTAATGGTGCCTATTCACCAACGTGGGTGGGGTTAAGCACAAAAGACACGTAACCCCCCCCCCACACACACACACACACACACAGTTCTACACCCACAGGAGAGCCGTGTGTTAGCTATATTCCTGAACACCGACCAATGTGCGCTTCCATCTGTGGCCCCACCACCCCAGTTGCGCAGGTTCATGGGAGGGGATGGTAGGGTGTGGAACTGCAGACTCGGGCAGGTGGCCAATCAGCAGCCTGACATGGGTCCCTTGGTGGATCTCCTGCACCTGTGGGGCACCATCTTGGTGGCTGGCACATATCGAGCCGCGAGCAAGGGAAGGGGGTGTCCTGCAGAAGTCCACCCATAGCCCACCCAGAGTGTCCTGATGGCCAGCATGGCCTCAGTGGGGGGTCTGGTGATCCCTGCTATCCTTGCTGTGACATGCAGTGGCATTCTGGGGGGTGTATAACAGTTACGACTGCCTTCAGAAGGTGAAGCCATCACCCCCCCACGTAATGCCCTCCACAGCTTTGTGAATGGTGCAGAGTGCAAACACATCCCCCGTGCTGCCCCCCAGACCACCCCTGCATGGAGCTGCATGTTCAGCCAAGTGTTCGGGCACATGTTGGGGCATACTGGTACCGTGAATGCCATGCAGGGGCACAGTGGGCGACAGCAGACGTGGACATGTACGGGGTGGGCAATGCTCAGGTGTTATGCGGTGCATAGCCACTACGCACCATTCATGAATAGAGCCCAATATGAGAGGAAGGATCCTCCTCAGAGTTGTTTGGTGACATAGAGGCATGCTGAGAGACAACAATTAATGGCAACTTCTTGACCTCTTTTTTACAGTTTTGGGCAAAATTTGCTGCAAATCCCAGTGTCAGAAAATTTATGCTGTGGACCTAGGCACCTTAAACATAGCTCGTGGCTATCTACCTTTGCAAAGAGCTTAGAACAATTTGCACAGGTTTTTAAACCCAGTAGGTCCTGTATTCTTTTTTGGGTTTGTCTGACATGCCAATTCTTAGAAATACCCTAAAAATGGTTCCTAAAAGAGAAAAAATACACAATTGTGGCCCGATCCCCTAAAAAAGCAAGACTGCTGTTGAAAAGTGGTAAAACGTCACTCCAGTTGTTTTGGGGTTTTTTGACAGGAAACTCAAGGAGCAGCTCAGTTCCTAGATATTGGGAACCGAGGCTCTAACACAAGGGATTCACAGTGATCGAGGAAAGGAGCTGAAAGAAAAATAAAGTATTAAATAAGCATTAATGCAGGACAGGGTGTGCTGATAATGTGGATTAATGCACACTTTGGGGGCGTTGTGAGGCATTAGGGCAGAGCCCAAGTGCCCTCACAGCCCCCAGGGCATGTGTTCATCCATATTATCAGCACACCCTGTCCTGCATTAATGCTTACTTACTACATGGGGCTACTGAGGGAGAACTATGATTGAATGGTCTGCATCACCTGACAGTGCAATAAATATAGAATAATGTATGGGGTGGTGTGTGTAACGAGAAGTTTACACACACCGAGGCTAGATGCTGATGCTACATAAACCCCGACAGTGAAGCTCGAGGGGATTTGTGCGGCATCTTACCCCAAGGGTGTAATGTAAACTTCTCCATTACAACACCACTCAACCCCTATTTTATAATTAGCAATTGATTTGTACTGTTTGCACAGCTTTACATGACTTAGCGCTGCTGCGATTGGTGGCATGCTTGCGCTGCTTTGCGCAGCTTTTGCGTTTGCCATTATACACACTTATGTATAACGGAAATTACACCACGGTTTCTCTATGGGAAAAAGGGGAAGCCATTAATTATTGCACATTATCAGCACAGTCAGGGTGATGAGGTGCACCCTGTAAATGATTAATGAGTAGAACGGTACTTCTTTCAGATGCAATGATCCAAAACCAAAACAGCAGCCATTTGTAAAAACCAGCTAAGTGACACAGAGTGCATGAGGTACCACAGGTGTTCTGGCATTCTATGCAGCTGAGCCCAGCACAGTATTGACCATGCCAGCTAGTCATGGTGTGTGAGTCAGTGCCCATAGCAGCAAAGCTGCTATCTGTGCTATCATAGCATGTGTAGTATCGGCGATCTGTGCTTCAGCTGCCACCCCCCCCCATACACTGTACAGGCTAATGTCATGTCCTCTGTGAACTGATCTTCCACTTGCAAGCTCTGTGTCTACCTACCCACCCGCCCAGTGGGACTTCAACTACCAAGAACACAGTGAACCCGCTGTTATGCTGCATTTCAGTGTCAATAGCAGAAACATTAGCAGTCCTCACTGTGTGGCAGCAAAGGAAGTCAACATGCTGCAAATGTCAGTAGCAGGCACATAGAGAGAGAAAGAGAGGGGAGAGAAACAGGACATGAGCGAGTTGTGTCAAAACAGAGGATTTTGTGCACAGAAGTATCACTTGCCGTCCCCTGGCAATGAAAAGAAGCCTGACAGAAACTGCAGCTTCCCTGTCTGTGCAGCACTGTGAAGTAGCACGGGTGCTGTTAATTACAGCACGCTGAATAGCAATCACTGTAGACCCTCTCAGTGCATGTGTGTCTGGCTGTCTGTTTCAGCAGAGGGTCTTGGTGATTGCACTGTGCAGGGGACACATCGCTCCTCACTGCTCTCCGCTGAGCCTCTCTCGCTCTGTGTCACAGGTTGCACACTGAGTCCCAGTGAAGAGAGACACGGGAATGGGGTATTCAGTAAGCAGATGCATAGAGAAGGTGCCAAGCAGCGAGAGTAGCGGGCAGGAAACAGCAATACATACACTCCCCCAGTACAGCTTGCTTCACCTGTGCGGAGGGAGAGAGAGTGAGAGAACCCACCACACCTTCAGAACCAGGGCCATGAGTCTTTTTTTTTTAAATGCGTCCTCTGTGCTTATGGCAATGACAATGCCAACAGTCTTCTTCTACAGTTACATACAAACATACAAAATTTGCCAGCAGATAACGGTCTAGAGGTCTATCAAGTCTGCTCGAATGTGCAGCTAGCACCCCTTATTCTGCAGCTGCCCCTCCCTTCCACCCTTCCCCTTCATTGACCCTCCCCTTGTCCTGTCCCATCCTCTTTTGAAGCAGTCCACTGTTCTACTGGATACCACTTCTGCAGGAAATGCATTCTACCCAGCCACCACCCTCTCTGTAAAAAAGTGTCTCCTCATCTCCCTCCTGAACCTTCCTACCTCCAGTCTCATATCATGGCCCCTGGTGTCCCTCCCTTCCCTTACTTTGAACAGCCCCTCTGTACCTGTCTTGTTTATTCCTTTCATGTACTTAAAGGTTTCAATCATGTCCCCCCGTCCCTTCTTTCCCCCAGTGAGTACATGTTCAACTCCCTCAGCCTCCTCTCGTATGATAAGTCCCCAGCCCTTGATCATCTTTATTGCCCTGCACTGCACCCCCTCTAGTAACTTAATGTCCCTCTTCGGAAACGGCGCCAGCACTGCACACAGTACTCCAAGTGCAGTCTAATTAATGACCTATACAGTGGCAGAATCACCTCCTCCCTCCTCGAGGATATACCCCTTGCAATACAACCCAGCATTTTATTGGCCTTTGCAGCTGCCTTCCTACATTATGCTGAGTTGTTCGTTGACCCTGTAATGAGCACCCCCAGATCCTTCTCCTCCTCTGTCTGGGCTAGCTGTGTTCCCCCTCAGCTGGTAACTCCTCCTTGGGTTCTTCATTGCAAAATGCAGCACCTTACACTTTTTGGCAATAAACCCCAGTTGCCAGGTGTCTGAACAGGTTTCAAGCTTTGCCAGATCATCCTGCAACCCCTGCCATCCCCATAGTTCTTCCAGCACCACTCCTACCTTGGTATCATCAGCAAACAGACTGATCTTGCTCTTGATGTCCAATGATATGTCTGCAATGAATATCCCAAACAACACTGGTCCCAACACCGAGCCCTGTAGAACACCGCTCGTCACTACCCTTGGGTGTGAGAGCTCCCCACCCACCACCACCCTCTGTTGCCTTCCCTGAAGCCAGTTCCCTACCCATCTCACCAGTTTTGCACCTGCCCCTGTGCCTACTAACTTACTTCCCAGCCTTCCATGCAGCACCAAGTCGAATTCCTTACTGAAGTCCAGATACAGGACATCCACTGCATGGCCCCTGTCCAGTTGCCTAGTTACCCAGTTACAGAACTCCACCAGATTGGTTTGGCAGGATCTGCCCCATATGAAGCCATGCTGTCTGCTGTCCTGTAGTTCTTTGGCCTCTAGGAGGCCACCAGCCTCTCCTTCAGGATAGTCTCCATTAGCTTACCCACGATGGATGTGAGGCTCACTGGTCTGTAGTTTCCGGTTCATCCTTGGGGCCACTCTTGTGGAGGGGCACCACATGACCATCCTCCAGTCCTGAGGTACACACGAATGTAGTGAGACATTAAATAGGTCTGCCAAGGTCCTGCAGGACCTCTGCCAACTCCTTCAGTACCCTGGGTGGATGCTATCTGGGCCTGGCCTTATCCACCCTCAGTGCCTTCAAACCCTCCCAAACTCTGCCTCTATAATTTCCCATCTGTCACCCCTCCCCCATTTCTGCCATTTCTCCCCTTGGGTGTCACCCCTCTTTCTTTAGTAAATACTGAGCAGAAGTACTCATTTAGTGCTTCTGCCTTATCGCACCCTGCTTCCACCCAACCCCCCTCCTTCCTAATCCTTACTATGTGGCCCTTACAGCTCCTTTTCTCCCTGATGTATCCAAAAAAGTCCTTCTCCCTCTTCTTAATGCCTTGTGCCAGCCTGAGTTCCGTAGATGCCTTGGCTCCCCTTACTGCCCTTGTCACCTCCTTCGATTCCGTCAAGTACTCCTCCCTGTTCTCCCCTCTCCCTGTTTTCTTGTACTTCCTAAAGGCAGCTCTTTTCCTCCTTACCTTTCCATGACCTCCTTGCTCAACCAGCTCGGTTTCTTAGCCCCTTCTTGCTCTGGGTCTTGCAGCAGGTTTTGGTTGCCTCCACTATCCCCAGCTTTATGAGCTCCCACCTCTGGTTAGTGTCCATACTAGATTGAATTCTGGCCAAGTACCCTTTTACCACTTCCCCCATCCTCCCAAAGTCGGCCTCCTGAAGTCCAGCACTCTTGTGCCAGATTCCACTCCTTCCTTGCCTATATCCAGTGTGAGCCATACTGAGTGGTGGTCACTCCCTGACAGCAGTTCCTCCACTGTAAGTTCTCTCACAAAGTCCCGATTTGCCAACAGTTGCAAGCTGCAGACAAGATATGTATGAACACAGCATACATTATTATGCTGCTGTCTGTTGCACCAGTCCCTTTTCCCCTCCCCCGCCCCAAGGAGAAGGAGAAGGAGAAGTTCAGCGCTGTGCAGTAACTCCCAATAGTGTTTTAGGCAGCAGTCCTGTGGGGAAAGAGAGAGAAGTCAACTTCAGCGTTGTACAGTGTTTTGCAAGTATTAGTATTCAGTGTTCATTGATGACTGTGCAAGAAGATAGCTACTCTCTCTGTCTCTCTCCTAGAGAATCGTAAGTCAAGAACCACAGCACTGGCGGCAGTCCCATGATCATACACAGTCACAATTTGCAGCACTGCTGCAGTCCTGTCATGTTCTTTCTGCATACTCCTCATGTGTTGTGCAGCAGTGCCGCACAGAAGAGCCACCACCACCGTATCACAGGAAAACTTGTGACAAAACAGCCACACAATAGTATTCCCATAGCGTTGTGGCCTCCTTGACAACCTCCTCATACTGTGCCATGAGCTCCTTGAACCTCCTCATACTGTGCCATGAGCTCCTTGACAACCTCCTCATACTGTGCCATGAGCTCCTTGACAACCTCCTCATACTGTGCCATGAGCTCCTTGACAACCTCCTCATACTGTGCCATGAGCTCCTTGACAACCTCCTCATACTGTGCCATGAGCTCCTTGACAACCTCCCTGTAGTGTGCTGTGGGCTCCTTGACAACCTCCCTGTAGTGTGCCGTGGGCTCCTTGACAACCTCCCTGTAGTGTGCCGTGGGCTCCTTGACAACCTCCCTGTAGTGTGCCATGGGCTCCTTGACAACCTCCCTGTAGTGTACCGTGGGCTCCTTGACAACCTCCCTGTAGTGTGCCGTGGGTTCCTTGACAACCTCCCTGTAGTATACTATGGGCTCCTTCACAACCTCCGCATACTGTGGGCTCCTGGCATTGTCGGTGTGTCTGTTGCTGTGATTTCTGGAGCAGCAGAAAAGGGAGAAAAAGAGCAATAACCCGGGATGTCCATGAAGTGGGGGGACAGCAGCAGAGCAGCATGTGAAGTCCTGGCAAGTACAATGACTGCTCAGGTAGTTTTACTGCGTCTCGCCAGCTGCACAGAGCATGAGTGTCTCCACAGTGATCTGCTGCACTATGGTGAGTCCAATATAATTTCCAGCAGCACAGGTCTGCTCAGTGAGCGGTGTAATTAATGCACATTTTGTTAAAGGGAGTAAATCGCATATCGTACATGGTAGGAGAGCATGTAGTGCACAAGAAATGTAACAGATCATATCAGTACTGCAGCTGTCACATTTCTTTGTCAATAAGTACAACCATATATTGTTTTTTCTTAGGGACTATTTTGCAAGGTGGCAGGATACAGTACCTTTTTTCGCTGTTTAAACAGGAAAAAAAAACACAGTTTTTGATATTTTTGTTCTTTAAACATAACCCATGTAATATGTGCATTAATACACTCCAGGGTGTGCTGATAATGTAGATTAACAGTAGCCCCATGTAATAAGAGTAGCTGAAGTAAAAACTCAGTTAAAAGAAACCGCTACTGAAACTAACTGAAAGTTTCTCCGGTTTCTGGGAACCGCAAGGGAAACTGGAGAAAGTAGAAAATAAATCACCTAAAACTTACTTATTGACAGCAGCAGAGCAAATAAACAAAAAATAAAGCATACACCGAGAAAAAAAAAATTGGAAATCAAAAAATAATCCTGAACAAAGCGAGAAAGAGAGAGGGAGAGAGCTCTCGTGGGCGACTTGCTTGCTCAGGTAGAGAAATAGATCCACTGTTGAGCAACAAAGTGCAGTGCCACCACAAGGACAGAGTTTGAAGAGCATTTGACGTTCTGTTATTTACATAAATTCCATGTATTCCAGGGCAGCTAAACCTACCAGGCTTATTGCATTTGTTAAGCATAGTAAGGGATTCCTGGGGTTTGAATACAGAGTTTGGCCAGGTATCGGGTGAGAAACCAGATTTATTTATCCCTCAGGAGCCATATCAGGTCCTCAAAAGTCTGTCTCTGCCACTGGATCTGTCGGGGAGGTGGGCAATTGTGATCAAAAAGGAGATGCATTCCTACGTATTTTACCTCCTTCTTCTGGATTGGGGGGGTTGTGATCAGAAAGGAGATGCATTCCTAAGTATTTTATCTCCTTCTTCTGCCATGCTCTCCTCAGTATTTCTTCCTTCACTTTATAGCCAGCAAATTTTATGATCAAAGAGTGAGGCTTAGCAGAAGATGTCTGTGCGCTTAGGCTGTAAAACCTAGTGTGCTTGTTCAAAGGAGCAAATAAAGTCTGGGGGCAGAGCAAACAAATCCTTGAACAAGTTTCCAAGAAAGTCTGTGGAAGCCCCAGTTTAAGTCCCCTCAGGCATACTGTAGAGGTATAGATTATCCCTTTACAATCATGCCTCCAGATCTGTATACTTTTCCTGCAAACCCGCTGCATGTTGTAAGAGGGACTCCATGGAATGGCCTAGCTAGATTGTGCCATCTTCAGCTAGGCTGTCTCTGTCTTCCACCACTTCTGTCCTTTTCTCCACTTTTCAAAGTTTTTGTGCAGCCTCTTAAATTCTGCCTTATTCTCTTTCCTGGAGGCTTTTGATATCAGTGAGGAGACGATCAAAACATCTCTGAGTGAGCTTCTCCATCTTGTTATGTGTGTCATACCCCTGACCACATTAGCTGATGGAAGAAGGGCTCCACCAAGCTTCCGCACTTCGGGGCAATGATCCATCTCCATCTCACTCAGCTCTCTGCAGTGTCGAGCATGATCTTGCGTACTGATCCTCCTTAGACCCTCCTCCATGCATTTTGGCTGGTCTGAAATGCAAACATCAGCTTTTTAGGAGTTTTAAGCAGGGGCAGGAGTGGAAGCTGTTTCATTTAGTGTCCGTTCTGATCCTTGACATCACTGGAAGTCTCCAGAAAGTTTTATTGAGATCTGCCGTGAGAAAACCACACCAAGCTAGTTCACAAGGTACTGAGAAAGGAAATCAGGAAAGCTGGGGGATGCAGGCACTAAAGAATGAGCAGGACAAGACACCAGTGGGGAGGTGAGCCACCTCTGAGTGAGGTGCTCTGTGTGGTCCACAATCTGGAAAAGTCTTCTGAGATAAAGATCACAAAGTGGACACATAATAACAGAGTGACAGTCCGAGAAACAAAGATGGACTTAACTGTGCAGCATGAAATTTGGCTGCTGAAACTGCCAATAAATCAGTAGCAGTTAAACAGGGAATGATCCAGGAGAATAAGTTGCTTTGACTGAGACTTAAGCACTTGAAGAATAGAGCCTATATGCCTAACATTAGACTTCTTGTGAACCCCATGGAGACTGGAGGAACAGGAACCCATACAGTTTATAATCAAGCTCTTAGATTAACTTTTTAACCTTGACACCTCATGGTTTAACCAGAAGGTCTACAGAATCACACTGAGGAAGAGGCTGGCTAACTTAGACTTACCTAGAATACTGCTGGTAATATCAACAGGCATATCAGTAAGGGGCAACATTTTACAGATTGTTAAATAAACAAACTATGGGTTTAACCAGAAGGTCTACAGAATCACACTGAGGAAGAGGCTGGCTAACTTAGACTTACCTAGAATACTGCTGGTAATATCAACAGGCATATCAGTAAGGGGCAACATTTTACAGATTGCTAAGCTGCAGCTTAGCTTGAGGACGTCATGGTGGGACACGGCACAATCCATCGTGTCCAGGTGACAGCTGACCTGTATTGTGCATGCGCGAGTAGTCGTGCATGCCCAATACTGTTCAGCAGTTATGTTGGACACAGTGGACTGTGCCGTGTTCTGTCATAACCTACACAAGGGAAACCAGAAACAGCAGGAAAAGCAGTGCGTCCACAGAGGGGGGGAGGGGTTCAACCATTGAATTGTACGGGATGAGAGGAGTGCTTTTGGAGTTGCGGAAGTGTAATGTAACTCCAAATGTTGTGCTCTTCGGTATCCCGTTTTCTCAGCTACAGCAAGACGAATGTAGGCTCCACCCACTGCAGCTGCAAAAAGGGAACTTTTCTTGGGTGCTGGCTTGAGAATCCATTGTTTTCTGGATTTGAAGTATGCCATGAGACAATGGTGATATGGATTTGACACACTCCATACTGGTTTGCGAGACCTTGGTGTTTTATTATGCTCTCCAACTTCCACCCAAACTTTGTATTATATATGTGGGCAAGACTTTTACACTGACCCCACAGAAGCTGGAAAAAGGCAGGAAGTCATCTGGTAGAACATTGCAACCCAAGCTGCCACCCTTAAATCATAAGGTGAGGACCGAGTACTAGAACTGATAACTATGCAACCTTACCAGTCTGTGTACCTAATTTACTTTTATGTTACGCTATTAGTAATTTTGATCTAGTCATAATCAGATATCACAATAGGTGGGTGAAGGGCTTATTTTATGGGATTGGATGCAGAGATCAGTAACTATTGAGATTTTCTTATTGCTGCCATTTGTGATTGGGTGTACTCAATGAGGCTATGGTTAGTGCTGGTGGGTAGTACTGCAGGAGCCAAGATGGCCACCACCACATGGCGTTGGGTAGATCAGCGTGCTATATGCACACCCAAATCACTGCTCCTGCACATACCTTACACATCTACCTACCATAAAGATACCATTTTCACAATATTTATGTGCTACTGTGTATCTAGGATTTCCTTTTCCCTTTTGTTTGAACAAGAAACTGTTATGTATATTTGTGCATTTAAGCACTGGTTGCATTTAAGTCTTACAGTTTTCTCTGTTTTGGATGTTGTGGTTTGTGCTGCAACACATAGAAGGACGTGGACATTTTCCTTTAATTATAAGACCATTTTCAAACTCCAACTTGTGTAATACTTAAAATAGCAGCTTACAGATATGAACAACATTAGTACAGCCATTTAAGTAAGCAGTTGTAGTATAACATTCAAAGCACAGAAAATTGCAAGACCTGTAAGACCTAAGGCCATCTAAGGAGCCAAGGGCCTCTCACCTGCAGCAGCTGTTTATAGATCCAGTGTCTGAGAACAGCACAACTCCTCTGGTAGCCTCCAGGGACAGATACCAGGAAAGTGATGATGACTTGGGGGTAGAGTCTGAAGGCCATTATGCTTAGATCACCATTAAGTCTGGTGGGAGTGTATGGGAGACATGGGGTGGGAGGACATATCCTAAGAGACTACCCCTCAAGGGACAGGTTAAAGCTACCAAACATCCTGATTTTCCCAGGACAGTCCCTATTTTAGGCAGCATGTCCCAGTGCCCCCACAAGTTTTCCAAAATGTCACTTTTGTCCTGGTTTTTGCTTACTTGTCCTATTTTTGTCCCTTTTTTTTTTTGGCTGACTGCTGATCTGTGAGTGACATTTATTTCAGCACCAGCGTGGTGCTGCTCGAGCTGGAAAGCAATTTGCAACCTTCCGCCCAGCGCCTACGTTGTGCCATGAATGTAAAAACGCTCAAGAAGCCAGGTGACCAAGCAGGTCAGTGGAAGCACTGTAAAGCACATTCCATCCTGATAGATTAGACTGGGTAGCAGTGCTAGCAAGTGCATGCAGCCGTCTGCCTGCCAGCAGTTGAGAGGGACTCCATACAGAGAAGACACCAGCAGCAGTGAACTAAGGTACCTGAACCTGATCAGCTATGAGGGAGTGTGTGACAACAATACGGTGTGGTAGTGGGAGTCACTGAAGTGAAGTTTGCTCAGAAAAGGAGGTGTGGGCGAGGTGGGATGGGACTGTCAGGAGAAGCAATGTACACAGCTCAAATGTCTAAACACACTTTAAAGCAAGTTTTCTTCTAATTAATTTTCTGTATGTCATGATTCAGAACTTGTTGCAGCAGAATGATGTATTGTTTTAATCCAGATGTTTGCTAGTGGTGTTGCTGTGGGGTGGTGTGGCCAGAGCAAGCAGCAAAATGTTGAAGAAGTCTAATATATTGATTGTAAGAAAATACACATTCAAAACCATACATTACATTTGCATTTTCTGTCAAAAAGATAATGAAAAAGATAATAGCAGACAATATAAAGATTTTTTTTTTAATTGCATATCAGGCATGCACACCACTCCAGCACCACCCTTGTAAAATCCTGGATCCGACACTGCGACAGACACACAGAAATTACATTTAATGCACTGAATTCTGTGTGCCATTTATTAAGGCAGATGATAATTCAGGATACAAAAATAAGAAAACAAGCCTTAAATGCAGGACAGTGTATATACATACTGGAACTGCAACAATCCACAACACTAGAAAGTCTCAAGGCGACAGCTATTTCTAGTGTTTCTACTAAGGATTACTCTGCAAGGCAGCTTCCTTCCCTAGCAGGTATCTCTCACTATTAGACAGGGAGAGACTCTATCCCCTGAGTAGGAAACCTTATTCCATCTCTGGCTTGAGAAGACTTACCTGGGTTACGTCAAGTCAGCCTGAAGGGGACTCTTATACTCCTCTTGGATCATATGATCCACCCCTTCTTCAAATAAGAAAATATTCAGGCCTCAGTAGCTCAGTTTATAACATGGTGAGAAAAATTTGATTGGCTCAGAGACCACTACAGGAGTGTAATTATGAGACTATATTCACTCTCAATAGATTTTCAGAAAGGTCAGAAATTCATTTTAACTCTGGCAGAGGTTAGCAGTCTAAAAGAAGTACAGTTTCCTTTTCCCCTTACTGCTAACTGCTTGTTCTAAATTAGTTTCAGCTAAGTTTTTTCATGTACAACAGCTTCCTCACTGTTCAAAGGGAGTAGAGCACAGTTTCATGTAGGGTCCCTTAATGTTCAAAGGGACTACATTGTCTGTTTTGAATTAATTCACTCATTTTCAAGCAGTCAGAAGTGTTGTAAGTACATTTTATTTGAATCAATGTCTCACAATTTTTCTCTCACTATTATAAGTGTGATAAGACACTTCAGGGATGTGTAATTATGGGGGGGGGGGATTGTGCTTGGCTCTTGGGTGTTTAAAGGCACTCAGCTCAAGTGCCTCGTGCCTAACAACACCTTCAAGCCATGCATTATTCCCCATAATTACATACTTTGGCATGTCTTATTGCATACATAACCCAACTAAAATATGTATACTATAAAAGCACTTGAGCATATATGGGAACAAAATGTTCCATAAAGGCTTAATTTGTAACATTAATTAAACCAGACATCTCTACCAAGACAGGAATCAGATGTAAGGGGAACACATTGCATCCAAACCAAAGGAACTGGGCAGAACAAACCTGCAACCAAGACTACTTTTTTGCAGGCTGCCTTAAAGCCTAAAATCACTAGAATTTTTCTACATATGCAATAACTGTATTTAAGAGCATAAAAAGTAGGAACAGGAAAGTATGTAAGGTTAGAATGACTGCCTACAGATGGCCAGCCTGCAGCCAGGAAAGAAATACTGTTGCGAAACAAACTTATGAAGGATAATGCAAGGTACAGAAAGTAGACCACATAAAGGTTTCTCTTTATTCCCCTAGTGTTTTTTATTTCTATCAAGACAACAGGGAAATGGGCAGGGAGTTATCCCTCTCACAGAGTGCTGCCTTCTGCATACCAGCTGAACTGAGGCTGCGCTGTTGCGTTAGTATGTGAGAAATCGAATGACCCTGAAAGTATAACAAGGCAGGAGAGCTGGTAAATTTAGAAAGCAAAGTAGGAAAGGATCTGTCTGAAGTATAACCTCATCCACTGGTGAATTGCAAGGGATAATAGTAGTTGTGGGGTCCTATGAGAAATGTATAAAGGGTACAACCTTTCTTAAGGGACCCTATGATTCCGATTTACGTCCATGGTCAGGATCAAGCCTATCTTAAAGTGCAGACAAGAGAGTGATTTGGGGACTGTGTTCCCATGTGTGAAACTGTAAATATGTTCATATGTGTGGCTCCTGTTGTTTTTGATTGTGATGTTGCCATGCTGGAATTCTGTTTCTGCTGCATGGGACTGAATGTAAACACCTGGTGCTCTGATTGTAACTAACATATATGTATTGTTTGTGAAGACCTGTAGTTTTCTTGTGTTCCATTATCTTGTCCTACTCTGTAATTATTGCCAAAGTGTATTTAATTATACATAACTAATACTGAGTCACCCCTGAAAAAGGGACTTGTATGTCTCAGTGGGCCCACCTGGTTATCAAAATTCAAACAAATAAAGAAATAAATGTTTTTCAGGGAAGGGTAAGGTTGTCCGGACTGGAGGTGGAGCAGCGTGTAACTTAAGATACACAGGCTCTGCATTAGGCAGATTCCACAGACCGCAAGGCCTTTTTCTGCTGGCAAAATTCTTATGTTCTTATATTAGTAAACATGACAACCATCCATCACGTAGCAGAGTGATTTATTTCTGTCCCAACAGAGAAGGAGCTCACAAAGAGAAAAAGTTCACCAGGGAGTTAATGGAAAGGGAAGGAATGGTTATGGGCAGACTAGGTGGGCCAAGCAGTCCTTATCTGCCATCAAATTCTATGTTTAAATAGTTAAAAAGAAAATGCCACCTTCTTCAGTCCTTGGCAGGATCCTTGCCTGCCACCCCAATCCCACTCCTGGATAAAGTTAAGACTGAGTGTATTTGATAGTAATAGGGGGATGTACGACTGGTCACCGAGAAAAAGCTTGTTGAACGACCAGACAGTGAAACCGGCATGTTGATCGCAGCTTGCATTTGGCATGTGGTTCCACGTACGGGGACATGTTTTCTTTGTGTGGTTGCGCCCTCAAACCCATCCCACGTGGGGGGCTGCAACCCCCCACTATAGATTCTCAACTCTGAATCGGAGCTGATTGTGGAGGGGTGCAAGACCCCGGAAAGACAGTGCCAGGTTCCAGCGCCAACACTACAATGACATGGCACTGTAGTGTCAGTTGCTATCGAAGTTTTACAGTCGGGATTGTATACCATAATAGGGCATGCCACCAGTGAGCAGTTACCACCTACCACTAGACACAGAGGGTATTCCTGGGACTACGCTCACCCTTATTTATTTTTATTTTATTTATTTATTTCAATCTAGGATTACAACAATACCTTTGAGCCGAGGCTCGTTTACAAAGGTTCCATGTCAGAGAGTACAGTATACATCTTTTCGTTACAGACAATAGCATTTAACAACAAGACATGTAGATTCAGGGCACAAAGAAAAGCAGGGAATAGAGACAGAGGCAGGGCTGTGGAAAGGGGAGGGTGATAGGAGATTGCAGAGTAGGGGCAGTAGGAGGTCAGAAGGTGGTAGGAGGTGCTAGAAGAGAGGGTGAGTATGAGAGGGTGGTGGGGGGAAGGAGGGGGCAGGAGGAGAGAAGGAAGGGGAGGTGAGATATGGGGTGGGTGGCAGTGCAGCCCGGGGGCCTTGTCATGGACAGACTGGTGCAAGTGCTAGGGAAGGGCAGAGATTGTTGTAAGTGCTATGTGAGGAGGTGTGGGCAGTAGGATGAGAGTACTAATTGGCTGAGCAGTCACAGGAGCTGGAGGCAAGCAATGAGAGGCACAGCTTGGACTTGAATACACCAAGTGTGGGAGCAGTGGCTATGTCACTGCCAAGGGAGTTGAGCAATCTGGTAGCCCGATAGGCAAATGATCTTTGTCCTTGGGTTGTGCAACAGCAGGGGATTTGCAGAGAGTGAGGTTTAGACCTCCTTGTAATGACGTTGCTGTGTCTAGGTGTAAGGAGAGCACAGACTCCAGGTGGAGCAAGAACCATTGTAATTTTCTTGGCTGTGATGCAGGTTTGGTATTTTATGCGACTGTCAAGTTGTAGCCACCCAGTTTGAGTGTAAAGGTCACATGTGTGAGTGAGACGATGGGATCCTGTGATGAGTCGACAGGCTTTATTTAGGGAGGTCGTTATAAGTTTGAGAGAGGTGGCAGTGGCAGAGCCATAGATGTTAAGTCCATAATCAATAATGCTTACGATAGAGCTTTGGACGGCGACTGATAATGCTTCAGGGGTTAGGTGTTTCCTGTGCCGGAACAGTAGGCCTAACTGGGTATTGGCAGACTTTGCAACATTGTTGATGTGGGCAGCATAGAAGAGGTGGGAGTCGAGGGTGATGCCAAGGTACTTGAAGGATTGTGTATGTTCTAGGGTGACTCCTTGCTTGGTTTCAATGGAGAGGTGGTATTGCTTGTTTTTGTTGTGGGGCTGCTGAAGATCATGGACTTGTTTTTTTTCTGATTGAGGATCAGTTTATGACTTAGGAACCAGGTTTCGACAGAGGAGAAACCCTGCTGGAGTTTATATTGCAATAGTTTTGGGTCGTGGTGCGAGGCAAGGATTACTGCATCACCTGTGTATAATATTATTTGTTCAGGGCAGCAGTCCGGTAGTGAGTTTAGGAACAGGCTGAAGAGGAGGGGTTCCAGGATGGAGCCCTGGGGGACTCCTGAGCAGACAGGTCTGGGATCAGAGAGTGTATCAGCAATTCTTACTGTTTGGGTCCGATTTTCAAGGTAGCTCTTGAACCAGCCAATGGAGCTGAGTGAGAGCCCAGCATTTTGGAGCTGGATTAGCAGGAGGCGATGATTGATGGTGTCAAAGGCTTTTTTTAAGTCGATGAAAATGGAGCCTGTTTGCTGACCAGTGTCTAGTGAGTTATGGATTGTGTCAGTGAATTCGAGTAGAGCCGTGGAGGTGCTGTGACTCTTTCTGAACCCGTGTTGTTGTTTGCACAGGATGTTGTGTTTATCCAGGAAATCTGTAAGCTGGTCTGAGACAATGCATTCCAGCACCTTGGCGGGGGGTAGCAGGGAGATTGGTCTGAAATTTTCATGGGTAGTTTTGTCACCATCTTTGTGGATAGGGGCAACAGTGGCAGATTTCCACCTGTCTGGGAATTGGCTAAGGCTGAGAGAGAGGTTGAAGATCCTGGTCAGAGGCCTGAGCACCTTTTCTAGGGTGAGGGACCGGAGTTTTAGGTCGAAGGAGTCATTGCTAAATCTGGATTTACCAATGGCTTTGGTGACATATTTGCATACCTTATGATCCTTGACTGCTTTAAAGTAGAAGTGTGGTTGGCTATTAGAGGTAGTATTTGTGAAGGACATTGGAGTATCATCTTCTTTGAAGAAATCAGGTGATAGGACAGAGTTGAGGTCGATAAAACTGCATTAAAAGTGTCAGCAATGGTTTTAGGGTTAAGTGTTTTAATTCCATTAATGTTGAGCACTGATGGGGGAGATTTGGATGGTTTCCCAGTGACTTCTTTTATGTTTTTCCAGAAGTCTCTACTGTTACCCCAGGAGTCCGTGAGGGCATTCTTAAAGTAGGCTGATTTCATTTGCCCGATGAATTTGGTACAGTCATTACGTGCACATTTGTAGTTTAGGATGTCATTTAGCCTTCCGGAAGTTTCTGGCCAGCTCCCAGAGGTGGTCCCTTGTTTTTAGTTGCTTAAGGAGGTCTCACGTGAGCCATGGGTTACAGTGTTTTTACTTTGCATTTTTTGCAGGGGCATACATGTCACAGGCCTCTGTGAAGATTTTTATGAAGTGGTCCAGGGTGGTATTTACATTTGTTGCTTTGAAGATTGGTGACCAGTCTTGATGGAGGAGGTGGGATTTTAGGCATGATAGATAACCACGGGGTAGAACCCTGCTGGTGATAGTTTTTGGGGGAGGTTTAATTAATTTATTTGACCAAATGCAGCTAACAGGGGAGTGGTCGCTGAGAGAGTCAGGAAGGACAGAAGTGTTTGAGATCCATGAGGGGTGTCTGGCAAGGATCCAATCCAAAAGGGTGCTGGTTCCGGTCCTGTAGCTTTTTCTGGTTGGTGAGTCTACCATCTGGGTGAGGTTTGCCACATCGACAGAGTCCCTATGTGCATCTGCTTCTGCTGCAGGCCAGTTGATGTTGAAGTCGCCTAGGAGGATGGATTCAGTATCCAGTGGAAGTGACTTTACGAAGTCCAGTACAGTGATTAGACCATTTCCTTGTTCTTTAGGAGGAATGTAGATAGTAGCAACTGTGAGGGCTTTGCTTCAGGCCCCTAGGAGGATTCTAATGGGAAGTATCTGAGCAGTTGTTGGCTGGAGAGAGGTGTTGATGGGGTGTCCCAGGATGTAGTCTTTCAGGTATAAAGTGCAACCACCACCTCTTTTAGACAACCGATCAAGCCTAAAGACATTGTAGCCAGGAAGGCTGATTGCCTGGTTGGGGACTGATGGTGTAAGCCAGGTTTCGACAACTGCCAGGATGTCCAGGCAGTGTTGGCTGGTAAAGGCCTGCAGGGCATCGATTTTAGGAAGGAGGCTGCAGATGTTGATTGACATGATTGAGAGGGCACCTGGGGTTTGCTCTGATTTAGTGCTTTAGTGTGGATTGGGCCAGGGTTTGGGTGCACATTGCCTGACAACAGTAGGAGTAGGAGTACAAGCCTCAAGGAGCTAAGACATATTTCTCTAAGGGAGTGCTTTTGTCTGCTAGCCATGTGGAAGATTACCAAGGGGTGTCGGTGGAGAGTGAGGGTTAGAGTATACAGGAAGGACCAGGGGGGTATACATGGTCCAACAGTAGTAGAGGACAGTTCCTTGGAGGTAGGGGGGACCCTGGGAAGAGGGCTGGGCCCAAGGTGCAGAGTGCCTAGGTGGCGAAAAGTTGTTTCAATTTGGAAGCAGTGGGAAGGGGGAAGCAGGCTCCAGGGGAGTGGAGTAGGGGAAGGAGACAAGCAAGGAGAAAAAGAATGGGGGGAGAAAAGCAGGAGGAGCGCATAATAAGATAGAAGCGGGTGAAAGGTGGAGAGAGGGTGTATAGACAGGCAGGCAGGGCTAAGAGATGGGGATGGAGAGCAGTAGGTGGAGCAGTGGGAAGGAGATTCACTGCCGGGGTAAGGCAAGGCAGTTCAGTAACACAGTGAGATCAGGGTTAAAAGTGAGTGAAGGCTGTTAAGAAGCAGTAGGGAGGAGGACCAAGCAAGGTATCCAATGGCGTATGAGCAAGGGGGCGGTGCCTTGAGAGGGCATGAGGAGGGTCTATCTAGTTAAGGTAGGAGGTGGGGGAGGGGGCGGGCGTAAAATTTTGTCCGTTTGTACTAGATATCAATGGGCACAGCAGCCCCGAGAGAACCAAAGTTTCAGCTAGCTCAAGAGCCAATCACAAGGCAGGAAGCGAGAGAGCGTCCTATCAGGATGCGGTACAGTTCCCGTGGGGCCAATAGCACAGCTCTCAGCTATCCCAGTTAGTCAGGGAACCTTACCTGGCTGTCTGGTTCTTGGGAGAGGCCAGGAGGTGAGTGGCTACACTGCTGGAGTCCCGAGCCTTGGCCGTGCCGCCAGAAGGTCTTGTAGCCCGAGTCAAAGGTGAAGATCTGGAAAGAGGGGAGAGATAAGGGGTTAGCTGTGGGAGGGAAACTCAGTAGTAGAAGGGTGATGTGGAAATGCTAAATCAGGAGGCAGGGAGCTGAAACGCCGAGAGTGGCAGACAGAAGGTAGAGCAGGGTTTGGGCCGGGGGGGCGACAAGAGAGGGTTATCATATGGTGTTAGCCCTCAGCTGAGAAAACAGCAGGGGCAACAGAAGAGGGGTGCATGTGGTGCTACCACACCCCCATCTTTTCAGAACATAAACAAATGCCCTTTTGAAGTTTCCATCTTTGCAGCACCAGTTTAAACAAATAAATGGATGTCCTTTCGAAGCCAGCTCAGCAGCTCTCTTCCCCCACCTCTGAGTTCCTGTACTGAGTCGAAGTCCAGAAACAAAGTTGCATTTAGCTGTAACAAAGTTGCCTTTAGGTGTTTGAAGTTGGCTGGCTGGGAGGGCAGATAAATGTCAGCAATTTGCACCTTTTTTGCTTGAGTGGTGGTGATGTATTGCTGACACATAATTGTTCCTGGCCCAGACAGAGTCAGTAAGACACCAAAGTAATGTGTTCTCCTTTCCACGCCCAGATCCACATAATAATTAAGTGGAGATGAAGAGATTAGCAACAGTAAAACAGTGACTTGCTAGTTCCTAACAACCTCTTGGTGTCTCCACGATGAGCACTGTCTACTCTGTGTGCTGCAACTGCATTTAAAGCAATCCGGAGGTGTAAGAATAGTACCCCAAATGAGCCCTGGCCCATTACTTTCCTTTTACGTGCCCTCACAGTTCCAGATGGTTAGTGGTTACTAGTACTACTACTTTAGAAAATTGCTGCTAGACTGATTGATTGGATTAGTTATTGGTTGACCTAACCAACTTGACCCGCTGGCTGAACTTGAACCTCCATTCCAAGGACAACTCAACTGCCTCCTGCTGCAGTGATGCTGCTGCCACTTGCCATCCGTCCATCCGAAGAAAGCTGTGCCTTGCCTGTACCCTGCTTTCACTTTGGCGCTTGGGCTTTGCCATTACCTGCCACCTGCTGGTTGCAGCTGTAGCCTTTAGTGCTGTATGCTGTTTACTGAAGTTTATTAGTCTATCAAGTACGTTGGCTTATTTATTTGTATTTAAGTCCAAAAAGTAAGCCTGCTGTTCCCCCTATATTTGTTCAGTTCTTGTTGATCTATTCTGTCTGTTTAGGATGGGGGAGTTGCTTACTTTTCATTATATCACTTTTTGTTTAATTTTCAGAGTTGTAGCTAGGCAAGTTGCTGCAGAATATGGCTTTAGTGGTGCCAGGAAGGTATGGCAATTATTTTCTTTAAACAAAAACATCAACAACAAAAAACAGGTTGCACTGTGCTGATAAATTGGGTCTGTTACACATATGTATCACCTGTCCACCATCGTCACCCCAGTTTACGAGAACGGCGATAAAACTCACTATGGAAACTACCGGTCAATCTCCATACTACCTCCCCTCTCAAAAGCTCTACAACATATTGTTGCCGACCAACTCACTGTCTACATAGACAACCACAATATCTTATGCCATCAGCAACATGGCTTCAGGAAAGGGCATAGCACCACATCTGCCCTCTTGGAATTTACAGCAGCCATCCACTGCCCTGCACTCCCATAATGAACTAAGGCTATGGTTATACTTTCTCAAAAAGTAAGGAAATTCATTGCAAAAAACGTCATTAATGCATCAGTTAGGGTTCATATTAAAGATACAAAAGTATGAAAATCTGGTGTTAGGGATGGAAACCCCACTCAAACCTACCACCCCACCCCGACCTTCCACTCACCAACAGGCATCTGTGTGTGCCTTGGGGTCGTCGCCCCTAACACTCACCCCATTCTCTTAAGCTGTACCATCTCAGCTTCCTCACACATGGAATGGGGTGAGTGTTAGGGTCAATGACCCCAAGGCACACTCCAACGCCTGTTGGTGTGTGGAGGGTCAGGGTGGGGTGGTAGGGTTGGGTGAGGGGTGTGAGGGTTGGAAACCTTAACACCACAAATCCATACTTTTTGTCACTTTAATATGAACCCTAACTTATGGATTAACAAAGTTTTTTTGCAATATGTATGTGTGTATATATATAAATATATATATATATATATTATAACGGCGCGGTCAAACCCCTATATTTAGGGTTGAGTAGGCACTTCGATGTTAAACTCGAAATTTTGCACATTAATAACTTTGGACCCATTCAATGGATTTGCATGAAATTTGGTAAGTGTGGTGGGGCATGGTAGATGATCTTTTAATTTGCCAAATTTTGTTTCAGTCGGACTTATAGTTTTTGTGCACCAAAATGCTGAAAAATGCATTTTTCGCCAGTTATGTGGGCAGTTTTTTGGATTTTGTCCATGGCGCTGCTTGGCCACCGTGTGCCATGCTGCTCTGCAATGTGGCTTGTCTGAAAGAGCTTCAGTCAAGGAACATGCCGCTTTTTGTTTGGTGAAAAAATATTAATCCATTCAAAGGTTTTTAAACTTTTAAGTTCCCATTACTAGTCAATGGGAAAATTTATATGGTTATTTCGTGAAAGAAGAATGGGGCTTTGACCATCTGGTTCCTCCTCACGATCAAAGAATTTGCAGGATCACAATCAAGGAATCTTTGATCGTGAGGAAAACTTTGATCGTGACGGCCGCCATCTTATTTTCAGTTTACGGTCAGAAAAATTCAAATACCTTGGCTCAGGAGTGACTCCTGAAGTAAAACTTGGATGGGTTTTGCTCAGGGGGCTTCGCTCTATTGAGCCATACCTGTTTTTTTTCTTTCAAAATGGTAAAACAATAGAGTTTTCAACTTTTGTATCCTTTGATCGTGGCTCGCTAATGATCTTTGATCATGAGCCTGCAAATTCTTTGATCGCGAGATTCTTTGACCGCAATCTTTGATCATGATGGCGTGACTAGATGGCCACTTGAAAAAAATCTATTTTCTCAGCTCAAGGGTGGCTTATTAAGCCAAATGAAGGTGAGTTTTGCTCAGGGGGGCTTCATTCTATTGAGGCATGGCTGTGGTTTCATGTATTTTTCCCTAAAAATTTAGTTTTACCATTTTTTATTCTTTGATCGCAAGCCTGCAAATTCTTTGATCGTGAGATTCTTTGATCACGATCTTTGATCGGAAGGGAGGGACTAGATGGCCAGATTTGGAGGGACCAGATAGCCCAATTTTAACAATTTTTAAAATTAAATATCTCGGAAACGGTTTGGTCTTTTCACTTGAAATTTGGAAGGTGCTGATGGGATGTCTTGTAGATTTGAATTATGGTGTTAATGTGTCAGACAATACATTTTTTGCAGAGATATTGTGTGGCACAATTTACATTTTGCGGACAGCGTTTTCCATTCTGGTACTGGCTTGAAATTTATATGGTAGCTACCCTTACTGCCATGGATGTACTTTTCAGTCATTAGGTATCTAACATGTAAACAGGTGTGGAACCAACTTCCGCAACTTTTTACTTTTCTATTCTTTCTCAAAAAGTAAGGAAATTCTATGCAGAAAACTTTGTTAATGCATAATTTTGGGTTAAAACACAAAATGTCAGAAAATGAGACATTTAGGGTTGCCCCCTCCCCCCACGTGGACCCGTCCATCATCCTGAGATTGATAGCAGACGGGGTGTGTCATTGGGGTTGTGAGGCCTAAATGTCACCCCATTCTTCTTTACTGTGGCTTGTGAATACAATTACACATGGAATGGGGTGACATTTAGGCCTCACAACCCCAATGACACACCCCGTCAGCTGTCAATCTCAGAATGATGGGCGGGTCCATAGGGGAGGCAACCCTAAACATCTAATTTCCTGACATTTTGTGTTTTAACCCTAAATGATGAATTAACAAAGTTTTTTGCATAGAATATACACACACACACACATATATGCATATGCTCCTTTTTTACTCAGGAAAGTACAGCAAACTGTTAAAATGACAGATGATGATACATACATGAAATGGACCCGATTTATCAGTACAGTGCAACCAGTTTCTTATAATGTTAGTGCTACTTGTAATAAAAATGTAAAAAAAGTTGATGGAAACCATCCTTAACACCAAACCAATGTTGTCTACTATTCTTAAACTATCTCTAAACTAACAAACTCTGGTCAGAGCCAACACGGCTGCTTGAGATTGGTGATCCCAAGTCAAACAGTACTCAGAGCTCCTGCCGCGGATGTCACCGTACTTGTATGGTCCTCACCCATGCGTAACAGAAAGAGACTGCCATGCCCCAGATGGCCAACATGATCACAGTGCACACGCTGCAATACTCACACATGCGCAGTGAGGTTCTGGTGGACATCTTGGGTATGGTGGGCTTCCACAGCTGTGGATGTAAAGAAGAAGTGACAGGCAGCCAAAAAATAGTACCCCCACGGAGGGGGAACTAGTGCGGCCACTGACTGGAGGGGTGGTGGATACACAACACAAGACACTGTGGAAGGACAGACCAGAAGAATCCAGCCACATGCTTCCAGATTCCCTTTCCTCTCCTATCTCATAGCAATACGTCAGCATGTTTCCGCCCATGCAGCCATAAAAATGTGCTGTTCACTCTGGCTCTTTGCTCCACATTTTAAAAGGTCTTTGCTACACATTTTAATGTTGAAAGGTGGGCTTGAAGGATGGAGAGCAAAAATGATCCAAACCTGGAACCCAGTTTTTAACAAAGGGTACTAGAAACCCTGAAATGTGTTGCAGTATGTGTAGTACTGCACCTGACCATGACACCTAGTTCTTCAGAAAATGTTCTTCCCATTAAGCCACACATTATATAGCATGTGCATTCTTCTTGAGCAGACATTGCCATTATGTAAGAACTAGTCGTTCAAGTGATTTTGGTCATTTGTCTGTCCCTGATTTCGTTAAGCTATGACTATCACTTGCAAGGCAGGAGGTTGCAAAGTGGTAATATCAGCTCAAGAAGCCTGTTATATTGTAATGACCAGACCTACCACAGTAGGGTCTTAACTCTCAGTTCAAGGAGAGGCAGGTACCATTTAGGAGACAGCAACAGTACACCAGGAAACTAATGTAACTATTTGTAAATATTAGAGCACAGTCATGGTCAGCACTATTGTTGAGTGATAGGAGAATCAATCTGGCACTAAGGACCCAATATTGAAAACTTTGCCCGGTGGGCAGTTTGTGTGCACTTTGCATGTCATTTGCATACTTACGCTATATTCAAAAGCCTGATTAGCAAAGGCAAAATGGAATAGCACAGGGAAAATAGATAATGTATACTCTGGGTGAAGAGAGGTACGTGAACATGAATACAGGCTCTGTCTATATTCAGTGTGTTAGCACTGCACAAAGTGAGTTTGCGGTGGTGCAACATGTTTGTGCGCACAAATACCACTGATAAAAAGGATGACTTATTCAGGGAAAACCCTAGAGGCAGGCAGTAACACTGCAGCCAGAGCAGAAATGGCTGTATTCAACACTCACCTGCCGTCCCTAATGGAACGGGCCATGGAGGGGAGGAGGAGAGGGCAGAAGGCCACCCTTGTGTGCAACAGGTGGGACAGGGCTAGGGGAGGTAGGGATGACTGTGAAAACAAAATCAGGACATAGGAAGGGGGCAGAGGACGAATGGGAAAGGTAGGGGTGGCCTCCAAAATCAAGCTCTCTGTCCACCATGGGTGCGCAGGAACTGGCATCCGCAACCTCTGTCTTTAGGGGTCATAGGCCATGGGGAGGGGAAGGGTGATGTCCATGGGGATAACATTACCCTGGCCTGTGCATGTCTCTGACTGGATAGTGGAATGTCCAGGTCACATCCAGGGGTTCAAGGAGTGTCCATGGATGACAGTGTTGCTGGTGTGCTGCCTGATCCCAACCTGCCACTCCATTGGGTCGTTGTATGCTGTGGGGTTGCCACCATTCACACTGTGAAGCTGTCTACAACTCTATGGCAGACTGCACCAGCTGCTGAGAGTCAGAAGGAGCCTGCCTCTGGGTACACTGTCCTGTGGGACAGCACATGCTGTTTGGCACGGGTGCCGAGTGGGGAGTGCATGCACTACATCTGTAGTGGGTGGTGGAGGTGGCAGAGTTTGGGTGGATGTGGTGGCATGCACAGGGCAGGTGTGGGATGTTGGGGTATCCTGATGGCTGCCAACATCCACCTGTTGTGCAGGGCAGGTGATGTGGGAGGTGAAGGATGTGAAAGCCGTCCCACTGGTGGTGGTGGTGGTGGTCCCCACGGACACTGCTGTCCCCGGCAATGCAGTCACTCTCAGGGGTATGCTTGTCTGTACTGAGGGCACCACCAGCTGGACAGGCAGGTGAGGGAGCTTAGGGTTGGTGAGAACCCCCACAGGGCAGCAATGTCCTTCAGGTGTTGATGTGTTGGCACATACTGTACATGTCCTCATCAACTGTCCTCCATTTCCTCCACAAACAAGTCCAGCGGGTCCTCCTTCTCCTCCTCCTCTAGCATCATCTCTGAGTGGTGCACCTCATTGGATGGCCCAGCCTCCACCTTCTCCCAGGATGATGTATCTTGCACCGTTGAGATGGGAGTGCACTGTCAGTGTGTCACTCATTACACACTAGTCAAGTCCCAGTGATGTCACATGCATGTTCCAGCAGTCCAGTCTCTGTTGCCCATGGTCATCATGCAACTGGTGACTAAAGCACAAACCACACCACATCTACACTATACTGGCCACACAGATACGAATGTTGGCTCTTGCATGCAGAACAGTGCCTACTAACAATGTATCGCACAAATGCCACACACGTGCACACCACAACCTTCAATGAATGGCAAAAACCTTTACACAGTGGCACACATAGCACAAGTGGCATCATGCACCAACACACGTGGCAATCACCTTGGCAGATGTGACACACACACTATGTACATGGGCAAATGTCAGGGTATCTATGTGCAGGGAAGTACCCATCAGGTTGTCTGTGTCAGACGCTGCTGTACCAGACACCCAGCAAACATAGCAGAAGCCCACATCACAGAGCACACCAGGCCGGAAAAAAAAAACACACACACCATGAATGCTATGGTGGCCATGGCTTCAGTGTGCCTCAACACCTGCAGGATCTACATGTGTACCCCCACACACACACTGATGTGTCCCAGCAGTGTACTCACATGTCTGGAAGGACACAACCTGGGACTCAAAGCCACCCCCAGGGACCCGTGCTACCTCAATCGGCCACAGTATGGAAGCCACCACCTCCTTTACAGAGTAAAGTGGTCTTGTAAATATCAGTGGCCGGTGTCCACCACCGATTGCACATTGCACATGGCACCGTGCAGCCATATTTTTCTTGACATAGTGCCAAAGGTCTCTGAAGCACTTGTGCACCACGTCCACTGGTTGACCCCGGCCACTGATGGCATTGACTGCTGCAATGATCTCCTCCCACACTTGCCTGATAGTGGCATCTGTGGCATGGCTTCATGTCAGCAGGGACTCCTTGGCTTTGTACACCTTGGCCAGAGCTTTAAGCTCCTCGCAGGAGAATTTGTGTGCCTGCAGTCTCTCTGCTTGACCAGAGGCACCTGTTGGAGAAGGTTATGAAACAGTGGTCAGTGCCTCATGTGTGAGTAGGGTGTGTGTGTGTGTGTGTGTGTGTGTGTGTGTGTGTGTGTGTGTATATGTGCACGTGTGTGCGCGCTTCCCCAATCTGAACCATTGCATTATTGTGTACCACGTACCTGTGTTGATGGGGTCAGACAATGCCCACTGCCAGCCTGTCATAGGCCACTATTGTTCCAGACATGGCCAATGTGGAGCAGCACACAGCTGTTGGTGTGTACGGGACACATACAACCCAACCAAGATCATGCAGTGGACAGGTGACAACATGCCAGGAGCACAGAAGCTACCCTCAGAGACATGGGGACAACACTTGTGTGTCATACAGGCCTGAGGTGCTGATGTTCCCTTGCAGCCCACTGCCATGGATGATGTTCTGCACTGCAGGTATAAGACAGACAAAAAGAACAACACAAGTCCTGACACTATGGAGGCTATGAGTGCTGGTTGTGCCATGCAAGTGCATGTGGCATTAATGTGGTTACCCCCATCAAACATGGTCACATAGACTTCTGGTGACGTCAGTGTCTTAATGGCTGCCTAGCCCTAGGGCTCCACTCACCCCCCCGGACTTAAAATCACCAAACATCTACTGCTAGGACATGAATTCACCAGCTAAAAACACCAGATCCAAGGCTTTACCCCCAAGGAACTTAAATACGCCAGCACAAAAGCTCAAAGTGCTCCTAACACAAGAAAAATCATGATCGCCGAAGGAGTTGGGAGATGGAGAAGTCCACATGGTGGATGTCCCAGACGAGGATGAAAACCAAATGGATCTCATAGCCTCAATATTGCAAATGACCAAGATTGTAGCAAAAATTAATCAAACATTAATGGAGCTTTGCTCCGACATCAACAAAATAGAGCATCGGACTGACCAAATAGAAGTCTGCTTAATGCAAGTAACCAAGCAGACAGAAAGGCAAGACTGGCTGTTACTCTACCTCCTGGCTCATGACCGGGAGCTTATCTGACACCTGGACGACTTAGAAGGCCAAAGTCGATGGCAAAATATAAGAGTATATGGGGTTCCAGATGGAGCCAAAGATAAAGACACAGATGTAGCAGCCTTCCTGCAAGCAATGCTGAGGGGAACAATCAATCTACCTGAAGAGATGGTCCTCTCTATGGACTAGGCCCATAGATCGCTCTGCCCAAAACCCCAAGAACCAGGAGGAAGACCACACTCAATAGTTGCCAAACTAACCTCATACAGTGCCAAAGAAGAACTGCTCCACTTAGCTTGGCAACAGGGGAACTTACTTTACCAAAAATCACAAAAACACATTAGACAATGACTATATGAGTACGGTTCAAGAGAATCGAAAGACCTTATGGGCCATTCTCAAGTAGCTAAAAGCAAAAAATATTACGGCACAAATCTTGCACCCAGCCCAATTAAAAGTGGTCACAGAGCAGGGAATTAAAGTCTTCTCAGACCTCCTCGATGCAGCACAGTTTCTGGAAGGGCTGGGTATCTCAGTTCCGCTGCTAACCAAAGAATGGCTGGAGAAAGATCTTCTGGTGTCGGCCTGGTCCGTAGCTCAAAAAGGCACAACTCGAAGGGGATCCAGCCAGAAAAATGCTCACAACAACCTTCGATCAGATTTAGCCACAATGCTCTGAACATATGGCAACTCAACATCAGTTAACAGGAAAACGCCTCATGTACAAGAAAATGACAAAGAACCCTCTACTCCTGGAGGCAGCAGGCAGTCACAGAAGATGACCTGAACAAAACTCTGCTTCACTTCATTGTTTTCAGTTGTTGGTCTCTGCCCTTCCCCCCACCCCCACAACCTGGCATAAAATTAATCGCATATGGCCCTTCAGCAACGTAATTGCTTCCTCCTAAATCTTTCCTTCTTAGAGAAGCATTGTAGGGATCAGACCCCCCCCCACACACACACACACACAGCACAACGGATCCTCAATCCAGGGAAGGCATCTGTAAGTATCTTTCTCAATATCTTCCTAATGGGGGAAAATAACAGGCAGGCCCAGGCAATCCAGACATCCTGGGCTAAGCTAAGAACGGGGTGGGGAAGAGGTGAGCAGGATCCCTGTACTGGAAATGGGGGAGCACGCCATGGGAGGGTGCAGAAAGACTCACGGTCACCCTCAAAAGGCCCAAACCTAACTGCAGCTTAGCACCAATCAGAGCGCTCCTACTGGTGATCGAAATAAAGCAGAGACTGCTCTCACACACGGAGGCAGATTACTGGACTTGATTATACTAGCTTGGAGATATGTTCAATGCTGCATTGTTTATTCAACCTATTCAAGACTCTTATTCAAGTTTAAACTTTTACAATTCTAAACAAATACTGCATGTTCTATTTTTCAGATGCTGGTTAAGATGAATCACCTATGCTTAAGGGTAGAGGAGGAAGTGACCTCTTCAGTGCAACAAGTTTTCGGAGAAGGGCAGCAGGGAGGGCAGGGTACACTGGGGGAGCCTAGGCTTCCTGCCTCCTGCATTACTATAACCCAGATGATAGGTGGTGCCTTATGTTCTCTGATAAGTTACCTACTAGAAATATTGGAGAGTCCTTCCTCCCACACAGCAAAATATAATTAATCAACTTTTCATTCACACAATGTGGAACCTGTTAAATATTAGAAAGGGGTTTATTGTTTTATATGTATTGAATTACATAACTGCATTTACTAGCAGTCACAAAGTTTATTGTAACTAAATGAGTCGGGGGGATGGGAAGGACGGCAGCCACAGTAGAGATAGACTGCTGATGCTGGGCCACCCAGATGCACCAGGGAGACACTCCCAAGGTGAGATAAGCTGGCTCAAGCTGTATTTAGGCATGATTTAGGCAAAACTGCTCTCCTTAACCCTTGATGCAATCATAACAGCCCTAACAAAAATACTCAATATGTCCCTGTGCCTAGGGCAGTTCCCTTCACTGTGGAAAAGGGCTGTTATTACTCCAGTACATAAAAATGGTGACTGTACCTCTAGTAGTAACTATAGGCCCATTTCCATACTTCCTTCCCTCTCAAAAGCATTGGAAAAAATTGCTGCAGATCAGCCAGCATGGTTTCAGAAAAGGGCGCAACATAATCACTGCCCTCCTAGAGTTTACCTCCTTTATCCATGATGCCCTAGACCAGGGGGCCTTGGCTGGATCTGTCTATATCGATCTTTCCAAGGCTTTTCATACAATCAATCACAGTATGCTCATAAACTCCCTCCTTTGTCAGCGTAGCCAAAGAGACCACTGGCTGGTTCTTCAACTATCTCCACGGCCATACCTAGCAAGTGAAGCTCAATAACACCCTTTCTACAAACCTTCCTGTCCGGTTGGGTGTCCCCCAAGGGGCCATCCTTGGCCCACTCCTTTTCTCTCTATACTTAAACTCTCTCCCTATGGCCTCCACTGTGTGCCTTCTTCTTTAGGCAGATGATGCTGTGATCTTTAGTTGGCACTCAGACCCTACCCATCTCCAAAAATCCTTACAGGGCTCCTTCGCAGAAATAGAATCATGATTTGCCTCCCACAAGCTTGTCCTCAATTACAAAATATGAAGGTCATGATATTTGCCCACCCTCAACATAAACACAATGCAGCCATCCTATCTATACAAAATTCCCAGCGTACCACACTGAAACCAGTTACCAGTATTAAATATCTAGGGGTCACCCTTGACTCGGCCCTTACCTTCTGTGAGCATATAACATTGACATGCTCTGCAATTAACATCAGAATTGGACTCTTGTATAAACAGACCATGTCTCCCTCCTGACGCCCTCCATTTAGCCATCTCTAGCTCCATCCTTTCCCTGGTCGACTATGGTATAGTCATATATGGTGCTGCCTCTGACACTGCCCTGACCAGCATTAAACGCACCCTCAACAAAGTCTGCCGGTTGGCCACAGGCTGCGATCGGCTCACACATACCTGTGACCTCTACCAACGATCATCATGGCTTAACTTTCAGGGGTGTCTATTCTACTAAACCTGCTTATTGGCCAAAAAAATCCAACTGGGGCTAGTCCCCCTGGTTGTCTATCGCTCCTCCAAACGAGTTTGCCAAGTCGGTGCACAAGAGACTCTGACACTATTGCCTTTCGGATCCCTTTTGTGAAGACCAGTGCTGGTCAAAAGTCCTTTCACTTTAGGGCTCCACTTTGGATGAACTCAATCCCTGGTCCTACCTTATCTATACCCAGGTTGGGGCCTTTTAAATCTGAGCTATGTGGCCACATTATGTCCAGCTCCAACTGTGATTGTAGATAACTCCTCTACAAGTTCAAAAGTTCTACTGCTGAATATGTATCTAATTCTAATATATGATTTAACTATACACACCTGTGGTGTTGCTCAATGTATGTGTTGTGCATTTGCCTCTGTACTTAGTCACTGTATTTGTTATACTTTGTACCTGTCTTCATTCTCTGTATGATGTGGAGCATTTGTAAATGAGTCCCTGACTCAAAGGGTTGTAATTCCTAGACTTTAATAAATAAATAAATAAAATAATTTTCATCGCTGAGGCGATGACCCATGAGCTGTACGAGTCATCACAGCTCACCCTTGGAAAACAAGTTGAGACTGCACCCACTTTAGGGATGCATTGCTCCCTAGAGCTCCCTGTTTTATGCATGACACATGTTGTTACAGTTTAATGTTGATAAACAGATCAGGCAGGAGACTTGTGCCGGCCACCTATCTCTATTTGGGGCAATAGTATTACCTGTTCTTCTAAACTGTTCAGAATTTTCAATGTTGCAAGTTCTTGTTGTAAAGGGGCACACATCCAGGATTTTAAGAGTTGACAGCAAGGTGTTTCACAGTCAAAATTCAGGAGATTAAATCAGACAACAATGCAAATATGAGGTAAATTGTCTACAGGAGATGCACTTGTCCCCTGCTGAAACTCTGAAGTTAAAATCGAAGAACTTTCCCAACTTGTTTCATGCATCCCTGAAAAGAGGGAGAAAATGGGGAGTAGCAGTATTGCTGTCAGCTGCCTTCCCATTTGAGCAGGAGGAGGTGATTGAAGACCCTGGGGCTAGATACATAATAGTGGTGGGCAGAGTCCAGGACATCATGATTATAATAGTGAATGTCTACACCTCACCAGGCTCCCCCTGACCTTTTACACATCCCTGATCCAGCTCATAACTGAGAAAGCAAAGGGCCTACTGATTATGGGGGTGACTGGAACTTAGTTTTCAACACAACACTGAACATAATATTCCAGATTCCGAATCCTGATGTTCAGAAAGCCTACTCCTTTAGAAACATTTTATCAGAATTAAGACTGACGGACGTTTGGATGAGTAAATATCCCACAGCTAGGTATTATACATACTTTTCTCTGAGATACAAAATTTTCTTGAGGCTGAACACCTTCATCACTTATACAAAGGACCCGACCCACCCTACTATTCATGTGGGTGGGAACTTCCACCCTCTCGGATCACCAGACGATTTTTCTAGAGGTGGAGTTGAGACTGCCCAGGAAGAATACCCACTAGAGACTTTATCAAAAAAGACCCTCAAAGAGAACGCCCAACTGGGAATAAAACCCCAGATCTTATGGGATACAGTAAAGACGATAGGGTGGGGCAGATTAATTTCAATAGCCTCACACAAAAAAAAAACTAGCACAGCAAACACAGTCAGAACTCCTCAGCTTACTAAAAGCCTTGGGACTGCACAGAAAATAAAATGGTTACAGAAGAGAGAAACAGAGATAAAGGAGCTAAAAAATAGAATACACGGATTATAAAAGGTGGAAACAGAAAGGGGCACAATGGTACCTAAAACAAAAATATTATGAAGGCAGGCCCAGGGCCACTAGACTCTTGACATTCCACTTCAAACAACAAGCAGCTAGAGCTATGATAACTTGGATTAAAAACCCGGTGATGGGCTTGGTCTCACATAAGAGTAAACAAATTATGGAGGCGTTTGTGTCCTATTATTCTAGATTGTATCTGTCCCCCCAGAATCCTCAGTAAAGGATAAGTAGAGGATAAATTGGCTTACCTCCGGTCTCTGGCACTACCAAACATAACGCAAGAACAGAGTCAGACTCTAATTAATCCCATTGCACAAGCTGAAATTTTGACAACAATCAAAAACCTAAAACCGGGGAAGTGTCCAGGACTGAATGTATTTGGAGGAGAGTTCTACAAAACTTTCTTAAAGGAAACGGTCCCTCTTCTGGGCAAGGTTTTTACTGAGATCTCGGAGGAGGGAAACCCCATGTCCCCATCGTGGCAATACGCCACAATATCAGTCCTCCATAAACCTGGCAAAGACCCCAAAGAATGTGGATCATATCACTCAATTTCCCTCCTCAACTCCAACTACAAAATCTTCACTTCAATTATAGCCTCCAGACTCAATTCCCTCTTACCACAAATCATAAATTTAGATCAGACAGGTTTAATTTTAGGCCGGCAGGTCTCAGACAGTGTGCAACGCACAATCAATGTGATCAATGCCATACATAGAGCCCGCACCCCTGCCTGTCTTATGAGCCTGGATGCGGAGAAAGCTTTCAATAAAGGCTCTTGGAGGTTTCTCTTTACAGTATTAGAACATATAGGCTTCCCACATCTATTCATAGACAATATCAGAGTACTACATACAACACCCCAAGCCTATGTCAGGGTGAACAGGGGCCTCTCAAATAGATTCGGACTGGGTAGGAGCACCCATCAAGGATGTCCACTATCACCCCTTCTCTTTGATCTGCGCATTGAACCATTAGCAGAGGCCATTTGCGCAGTGTGGGGAGTGAGGGGAATCAAGGTTGGAGGAGTCGTGCATAAAAGTTCTGTATGCGGACGACATCCTCCTATACCTTTCTCATCCAGAATTGTCACTCCCCTCAGTTTGGGCTCTTCTAGATGATTTCAGAATGCATGCAGGATACACCTTAACTAGAACTAAAATGGAGGCTCCACGTTTTTTCTACAACCCCTCCCAGACTGTCACTCAGATGCTTCCCCTTAACTGGAGTGCTACCAAGATTAAATACCTGGAATATTCATCACAGAAAACGTGACCCAACTATTTAAAGCCAATTTCACCCAACTAATCTCACAATTACAAGCAGATATAGAAAAATGGTCTTTATTAAACCTCCCCATGTACTCCAGAATACAATCCATTACAATGAACATACTACCGAGATTTCTATATCTATTTCAATACCTTCCAATATATATCCCAAAAAATGAATTCTAGATCTGACATAGAATGCTGCCCAGATATATTTGGGACAATAAGAGACCCAGAAGCAGATATATGATCCTCCAAACACACAGGTGAGATGGTGGCAGATCACTCCCAAACTTTGAGGACTACTACCTAGTCGCACAATTGAGGACAGCCCTCCTGTGGTCGGTCTCAACCTACCAAGCTAATTGGAAAATTATAGAACAGGGGGAGGAGGAGGGAGGCCCCCCACTAGGCGCTTGAGTAATGAAACCGTCAATTAAGGACAGCACCACAAACCTAACTTTATCAACGATGCGAGACACCTTACGGGCAGTTTACAGGGTATGGAAAAAAATAACTCGATACCTCACTACATTGGTTTGCATGGGACGTCTCTTTTCCGCCTTCTAGGTTAGACCACACTTTTCGCAGATGGGATAGATGGGGTCAGCCCTGGCTGGAACAACTGATGTCACCAGGCACAATACTGGACTTCAGAACAGTCAGAAATGCCTTTGGACTCCGTAACTCGAATCATTTCCGATTTCTGCAACTTCGTGCCCACATCAACCAGTGCCAGAGATCTTACCAGGCCCAGACCTAGGCAGCCCCTCTAATAGAGATCCTTAAGAAAATACTTAACAGCCATATCCAGAAGGGTTTAATCTCAGTGTTGTATGGGGCTCTAAGGGACCTTAGTAGTAATAACTTAACAAATATTAAAACAAAATGGCAGCAGGAGGGAGACCTTAACCTGACAGAAGATGAAAGGGGCAGGATTTTCCATGTGGTAACAAAAACCACCTCATCACCCCTCTGGCAAGAGTTCGCATGGAAAATTAGGGTACACTTCTTCCACACACCATTAATACAACATAAAAGAGACCCGACTTGCACACATACATGTTGGAAAGGTTGTGGCGAAGAGGCAGCCCATCATACACATACTTTCTGGGACTTTCCGGTGCTCCAGCCCTACTGGCAGGAAGTAAGGGCTGCACTAAAAGACGTATTTACTCTAGACTCACCACTGGATCCATCAAATGGTGTCATGGGCCTCCCCCACCCCCAGGGAATATGTGGCCCAGACTCATTATACTTCTGGGGCATACTAATTGCTGCCATACACAAAACCATCACTCGTAACTGGCTCAGAACTGAACCCCCCCTTATTTCACCAATGGGTGAAAACAGTTCAGGGAATTTTAGACATGGAATAATTAACATATAAGGTGAATTTAAAAACATATATCTTTAGCCACAGATGGATGAGGTGGCAGATATGACTAGGTGCTTGCCCAGAGTTGAGTGGAATACAGGAATAAAGATGTAATCTTTTACCAGCCCAGTGGCACTGAGGGTTGAGGTGATGGACACCACACTTCGTGCTATGCCAGTGACCCGGGTTCGGGAATGAGCCCGGACTGTCGGGGGGTTGACAGGGGAGAGAGAGGATCAAGCATCCACTGGACTGCTCTCCTCTCTTGGGGAGGGATCAAGGGGTAGCCTAGTGCAGCCGTGGCCCCCGGTGGAGACCAGCGGCACTGCTGTGCACATGGGCTCGCTAGCAAGGGGTAGATGTCGGGCGGCTGCCTTCCGGACGTGGGTGGGAGCACCCACGTCTTGGGCTGGGCAGCATTGCACGTCCCACGTTGGGCGCGTAAACACGGAAAAACTCCTCTGGTCTGGATAGGCGATGGCTCTCCCAGAGCAGTGCCACCACATGCCCAACACTGGAGCCCTTCCACCACCCCTTTGATCTCCTCAGGCCCTATGTCCCTCCGGCAGTTCAGGGAGAAAGTAATGTCCTTGAGGATGGCTGGGCTCACAGTGGGCGGTAGAGCGACACTGGCCAATGGAAAGGTCTGAGAGAGTTCCGGCTCCAGGGGTGACAAAGAGAGTTAAAAAAAAAGATGTAATCTGGCAAGGGTCTGGGGGTTAGTCTGGTCAGCAATCAACTATTAAAAGCTAACTCATGGACTTACATATTTTAAAGAATGTTATTTATAGGATTTGTAATACATAATATCAATTTTCTTGCACTGAGAGCTACTTTCTTCTAACTGGTATGAGTGATAAGGTAAACTGAGCAACTCCACACTAACGCAGGAAGCACATCAATGTAGAATTCTTTTATGATGATTTTCTGTTGATGTACTGTTTGTGCCCCAGTTTGTAAATAAAGATGAATTAAAAAAAAAAATGTCGCATACAGTATACATGTACAGGGACCTTGTCATCCATGCCCTGCAATGTGTGTGTTGTCAGATGAACTATGTGCCACTGGCACAAGGGTTTATGTGTATAGGCAGTGTGAGAGTGATGCACACTGTTGGGACACACCTGACAGCTGGGGTGGGATATTCTATGACAGCAGCATCCTAGGTTAGGAAACTCACATTGTTGTAATATAATTTCTGCTGCACTGCTGGTAAACCACGTTCCTGCACTGTGATGCCCCCCCCACCACCACCACCATCAACAGGTTTTATTATATGGATGGCATGTAGAGCACCTAGCTGTGCCTGTGGATGTTGTTTCCTGTGAAGACATTTTTCTCCTGAGGTGTCATGGTTGCAGTTAAGCTCTGGTCCACTGTAAATAGCCCAAACAATTTTAACATGTAAATGTATACATATCTGGCTATAATGACATGCTAATGTGTTGTTTTGCCCACTGACTGCCCAATGATGCTTATTTGCATAACCTGACTGAATACAACAAAATTGCCCGCTGTGCTAAATGGTTTTGTACTTGCACATTATGCAATGTACCACGCAAATGCAATGATGTCATGATGTAGCCAGCAGTTCAGTTAATTCATTTTTAGTTGGAGTCAAATACTTGCATGAGTAAAAATGTGGAAGTCATTCCAATTTTGTGGAAGTCAAAATACTTCCCAGATCCCACAATTTAATAGCCAATATTCTAGGAAGGATCAATTTAAGGATGTTCATATAAACAATAGTGGTAAAAAAAAACAATTTCTGTTAGAAACATCCAGCATTTCTTAGCTTCTGTGCATTCAGTTTTGGAAGCTGCCACTGACTTCCTCCCCCTTTATTTTGAATGTTTTTGCCGTATTTTTTGGAGTCACATACTCCCAAAATGGACTTAACTGAAGCCCTGGATGTAGCTGTTTGCACTGCCCGTTTGTCATATTCAGAGCTGCCTTCTGTGTTGGGCAATCTTTGTATTGCACTCTGGGCTATACTTGGCACACTTTGCACACTATATTCAGCAGTGTTTGCCTGTGGACTACTCTTTCGAAAATTGCATGCACTGGGTTGTGGGCTAGTGCTCCCTGCTGGGTAGTACAAACTTTGCCCTTGAGCAAAGTTTTGAATATTGGGCCCTAGATGTGCTAAATGCTAATGGTTTAGGTTTCTATAAAATTTTGATCTGTAACAACTTTAGAACTGAAGCTTAAAACTATAAGTAATAGAATTCTATGTGTTTCTGGTTATGGCTATAAGTGCTGTAAATTGCAACTTAAGACTAAGTTCTACATAACTCTGCAAGTTTCTGGTTATAATTGTGTGTGCTATAAACTGCAGCTAGTTATTTTTAAGTTGCTGTTTCTGGTTAAAGAAGAGAATTGTCTTACCTTCTTGGCACCACTAAAACCATATTATGCGGCAATTTGCCTCGCTGCAACTCTGAAAATTAAATAATGGATATAACAAAAAGTGACCCCCCCTCCCAAACTCTAGACAGATAGAACAGATCAGTACAAAAACAACCCACATTAGATTAAATGACACCACAAAGAGGCTAATGAAAACAAGCATTTGTCAATGCCGAATGTTGCTTGCTGGCATTAGCAGTGAAAGTGCAGGACTTAGACAGATGCAGTATAGGAATGGCAGTGAAGTATTGAACTGACGCCAACTTCACTCCCACCCTGCAGAGATGGACAGACATTGGGGTGTGCCTTTGGGTCTTCGCCCATAACAGTCAAGACATTTCACCTCACCCTACCCTGCAGACACATGTCGAGGTGTGCTTTGGGGTGTCCGAGCTTTACACTCACCTCATTCGATAAGGAAATATGCTGAAATGGGTACAGTATAGGAGAATGGGGTAAACTCTGGGGCCAAAGGGTTCAAGGTGCACCTCGATGCCTGTCACTGGCTGCAGGGTGGGGGTGGGAGTGGAATGGCATGAGCATTACTGTCGACAATCTCAAGTCACACACCTGACGCCTGTCAATCCCTACAGGATAGGGCATTCTGGTCGAAAACCTGAATGCCCTGGGTGTTTCTTGGTATTTTTACTCCAAGTTTTCAACATGGGCTTTTTGTGACCCCACTGCATGAACAGTGACACTATCAGTTCATTGGCAGAATGGTCCAATTACCCACAAGGGTGAACTACAGAACAGATACTGCCACCCTTCTGGACTGGGTTCTCATGAACCACCCGGATCACATCACAAAAATAGTAGTTCTTTCCGACAGTTTAAGCGACCACTCCCCAATCCTTTGCTCCTGGTCGAACAAATACACTAAGCCCCTCCCAAAACTATTAACAGCAGGAGACTTATTCCTGTTCATTTTGGGTCTCTAAAAACCCTCCTGTGAGACCATGATTGGTCTCCAATAGACACAGCCTCCAACATTAACACTGCTTTTGAATGTTTTATCCACAGCTTTTATCCACAGCTTTAACAGCACCTGTGATGTCCATGCCCCATTCAAAGAACGCAACATTAAAGGCATCAACAACCCTTGGATTAACTCTGATCTTCTGGAACAATTGAGGTACTGGGATCATCTTTGGCATCTGGCCAACTTAACTGGCACCCAGGCCGATACCCAAGCTTACAAAGCAGAAAGAAATGCCTGTACTACAGCAATTTGAAACGGAAAGGCAAGATACTATGGGGAGTGCACTCACTAACTCATGGAAAGATAGGAAGAAGTTTTGGGCGACTCTTTCTGAAGTTACAGGGCATATCCCCAAAGTACCACCCTCTGTGCTCAATGTAAATGGCAGCCTCACTCTGGACAAGGTCACCATGGCTAACGCTTTTGATGTGGCATTCACCGATCTTAGTTATGTGCTTCCTCCAACCTTCTTTGCCCCCCAACCCCACACCGGACTCTCCAGGCTTGGACAAAGCAAGAATAACACAGGGCCATCCACCTTTCTACTTTAAAACTATCTCAGAGGCCCTAGCCAAAAAACAACTGCTCAAAGTGCTTGGGAGGTCCAGATTCAGTGGCGACTCCCTAGACCTGAAACTCATTGTCCTCACCATTGACGAAGTCCTGACCCCGCTCATCAGAATCCTCAACCAATCCCTAATGCTTTCTCAGTTCCCCAAAATATGGAAATCTGCTGTTGTGACACAAATTCACAAAAGTGGGGATAAGACCCTAACCTCTAACTACAGACCCATCTCCATTCTCTCGAAAGCCCTGGAGAGAATAGTTGCCAATTAACTTACAGAATACCTTGCTAACCACAACCTGCAATGTCAGGAGCAGCATGGTTTTCGAAAAGGACATGTTAACACCACAGCTGTCCTTGAATTCACCACTTACATCCATAATGCTCTGGATCAGGGACATCTTGTTGGTGCCACCTTCATCAATTTGACAAAGGCGTTCGACACTGTCAACCACTCTCTGCTATTTGAACAATTATCTTGCCTTGGCCTCTCAAATGACACTGCACGTTGGTTCCAAAGCTACCTTAGCAACCGAACCCAACAGGTCAGAGTTGGTGAGTCCCTCTCCCCTTCCCGTCTGATTTACTCTGGAGTTCCCCAAGAGTCCATCTTGGGTCCCTTGCTTTTCAGTATTTTTCTAAACAATATCCCTGCATCATGCCCCAGTAGACTACTGTTATATGCAGATGATGCCATTATTTTCACCTCCCACCCTGACCCTTCCCTCCTACAACTGCAACTGTAAACAAGCTTTACACAAGTGGTGACATGGTTTAAATCTCAAAAACTCATACTAAATCACAAAAAACTAAAACAATGCGGTTTCATGGCATCCATAATAAACATAAAAACAAATGTCTATCTGTCACAAACAGTTAAGGGATGTTGCTCGAACATGTTCAACTGTTTAAATACCTGGGGGTTACCCTCGACAGCACCTTGTCTTACTCTGAACACATTGAGGGCATTGCCAAGATTGTGAACACCCGCATAGCACTTCTCTTTAGACATAGGGGCTGCCTCACTAATGAAGCCCTAAGCATTACCATTCAGAGCTCTGTGATATCAATAATCGACTATGGGCTTGTGAGCTACGGCTCTGCCACTGACACCACACTTCGACGAATAGCCATTGCCCTTAACAAGGCATGTCATCTACTGACCTCTGCTCCATGCCTCTCACATACCTGTGATATCTACAAGCAAGCAAACTGGCTCCAACTCCCCAGCAGACTCAAGTACCAAACCTGTATGCTAGCAAAAAAGATTACCTTAAATCTCCTACTCTAAAGGGTTCAGTCCTTACTAGCCCCCTGCTGCAGCCCCCACCTAACCAGGACCTCAGAATATCTTACTTTTTCTGTTCCACACTGTTGCACTACCCAAGGACAACGCTCCTTTATATACAGAGCCTCATCCTGGTACAACTCACTTCCACCTGCTGTTACCAACAACACTACCCTGGGCACTTTCAAGTGCTACCTGCGACAGCAGCTTGTCACAATGGCCTCCTATGAATGTTTCTCCTAACTGAACTTTCTCCTTCCATCTAATTCCCCCCAAGTCCCTCCCACCCTTACTCCCACACTTTCTCCTATCTCCTCCTTTTATTTCCCACTATTATCTACATTCTCTCCCCATAGCTTCCTCTACATGTATCTACCATCTCTCCTAGCAGCTTCTAATTTATTCTAGTGAACCATATTACAACTATTTTTTTATTGTACATATGTTCCTGAATATATACAAATTACTGTAACTTAACATACATACTGTGAATCGTTGTACATATTACAGTAATTCCATATGAAAGCTTTAATGTACCCGACAAAGCCTATGGCTGCTTGAAACTACTGTACTTGTTATTGTCCCCATTATGTTCTGTATTGCTTCCCTGACATGGAACCTTTGTAAAAGAGCCTTGGCTCAAAGGTGTCTTCTGAAATAAATATATAAATAAACTATTTCCTTTATCCCAAGCTTTCATACTTAGTTCCAAAAATGTTAAAGCAGCATCAATAGTTGAGCAACCCCTCAAGGAACCAAACAGATTTTTGTCCAAAATCCGCTCCACAACCTCCATAATCCATCTACAAATAAATATTTTGCATACTTTCAAAACCATACATGTTAAAATGATTGGTCTAAAATCTGTTGACATATTTTAGGTGTCACAATTTTAGGAAGGGGAACAACCTTTGCCTACTTCCACTGTAAATGAATTTCACCACTCGACACTGATCTATTAAAAATATGACACATCCACGGTGCAAGCAAGTCAGTACCTTCCTTCCATACCCAATTTGGAATAGCATCAGGGACTACAGTCTTATTTTTCTTAATCTTTTTTAATTCCTTTGCTATTTCTTCCACAGATACTAAGTACTTATGAGGGACCATTACTCCTGAAATATCCTCCTTTTCCAATGGGAGTAAATCTTTACTTACTTCACCAAACAGTCTATTTAAGCATATCAAAAAGGAAACACCTTCATCTCTCTCTCTCTCTCACACTGATCCACCTTCCTCTGTGACAATGCTCAGGACATCCAGTCCCCATGCACCCAGATGTCACAATTCCATGCAGCAACTGGAAAAGGAGAGAGGAAGTATTTCAGGAGACATCAACTCGAATGGTTTGAGGTAGGTGGACGGCCCGTAGGCTTGTAGGTTACTCTCTGTGTGGTGCAGAGCTGGGGATGAGCAGGAGACCGGGTTTGACTGTGAGGGGTACTTTACAGAGCAGTATTGATTGCCGGGATCCTAAGAAGCAGAGGGTCTGGGTGTGGTCACTAGGCTCCTGCCGCCTCTCCAATTGGCTCCCCTCCTATGTGCCTTACTGCAGGTCACCTACCGGGCAAATGCTCTGTTATGGTAGTTGAGGGTGGCAGCCCAGCTCAGTGAATCAAAGGATTCAAGCGCTCTCTCAATAGAGCGGACTGCCCTTTAGAGAGACAGATGAGCTGAGAGAGACAGAAGTGCGGGGGGTGGTTGCCAGATGACATCTCCAGCCAGGTTCCCCTTGGCACTTGGGTTCTCTGATATTGACCACTGAGAGACATAGAATCTAACCATTCAGCCCTCGACTAAAGTAAGGTGGAGGAGATATAAAATTCACTGGGCTGGTACTGCTTTTAGCCCTTTTGAAATGCATGGAGAAGGTGATGCTTCAGTACAGGAGCTTGGGGGCCTCTTTGGGGAAGGAGCTGGTGGGGGGACCAGGCTGCAGTCTATGACCCCAAGTAATATTTGCCTGGGGGGGACTTGAGCCCCCTCAACAGTCCACTTTGGGACCCCCTGGATCAGACCACCCCCCTCATGGTGGACCGGTCCCTGACTTGCACCTCAGCCTGCCTTCCTCCCTTTGGGGTGGGCAGTGAGTTTCCTGGAGTACTGGGGTTGTCCACCTGATAGACAATCAGCTCGGGGGGGAACAAAACAACCCAGAGGGAACAATACATGGTGATAAGTATCTGGGCTTTCGAACGAGGTTTTTGCTAGCTTGACCAGCCTGGAGGAACTTAGTCCTGAAGCTGAGAACCCCCCTCGAGGGGTCGGGAGGGGAGTCGGGTTGGAACCTTACTTACGGTCACCAGAGGGAACTAGACTAACTGAGAGATCAGATGTACCATATATGCCCGGCCCTGGTGATCAAGGTTTAATAAATCAAACCCATCAAGAGCTCATTCCAGGGGGACTAAAGCCATCTGGACTAATTACGGACCCTTCGGGTTCTGTGTTGGGCGGGGTGGTGACCGGGTTTGGTGTAGATACAGTAACCCAAGAGGGGAGCTTTGAGCATGTGAGGCCTCAGGCCTCCAACCACCCCCTTCCTTCTCTACTTAGTGGCTGGGACAGGTTCGAACCTCCTTCCTCAAGGCTCTTTTCACCCAGACAGAGAGCGGGCCTGATTTTGTCTCCATTAACCTGGGAAAGCAGCACCTTTTCTCCCTTCCCACCCATTCACCTCCCAAACCCATAGTATTTGTTCTGATTTTTTGTTTTACCTTCCCTTGTCCATTTAACTTCCCTTTACCTCTTAGGGGCAGGAGTTTTCCCAGGGGACTACCCCTCCTGCAAGAGGGTAATATCCTAATATGGCAGCAAGCAGATCTGCCCACATCTGCCTCCTACCCAGGATGTTAGATGTTGGAAATCACATGCTCCCACCAAATGGGAGGCCTGTATATAGTTTTTAGTGTTTCTACTGGGCGTAGTTTGCGCAATTTCACTTATCCCAAGTTAATTTCCCCACTCCCTTTTAAAAATGTTCAGCCACTGCGAACAGATATATAACTTTGGGGAATGCCTTTATTGCAATGAGGGATACCTCCGGGAGGGGAGCCAAGCAGAGGGGAGGATAGATACTTCAATTAAAATGTCAACACATTTCAAAGTTTTATCCCACAATGTAAATGGGCAGGCCGGCCCTGTCAAGTGTTATTGCACCTTTCACTTCTTGAAGAAACAGAAACCAGATGTCCTTTTGTTACAGGAGACTCATCTCTCGAAAACGGAGCACCCAAAATTATTGAAATTTGGCTTCTCCCAGATAATTGAGTCCTCATACCAAAATGGAAGGAGACGGGGGGAGGCAGTTTTGGTTCCTAAACAATCACAATTCAAAGTCATTGATCAATACGCAGACAAAGAGGGCAGGTTGGCTCTAGTTGTAGGTCAAACAGCCCAGACCACTCTGACAGTGTGTAGTACATATATCCCTCCAAACACAGATGCTTCCTCTGTCCAGCGTCTATGGGATCCTATTTTGGGACACCAGAGGGAAATTTTGTTGGTGGGAGGTGACTTGAATTGTCTACTCAACCTTTCAATAGATATCTCCGCACTAAAGTCCCCTTCACAGACATCAGGACAGCAACACCTAAGACGACTGATTCAGGACGCAGGTCTAATAGACACAAGGAGACAACTCCATCCTTACCAAAGGAAATTTACATTTTATTCTCACGCTCATAGGCACTATTCCAGACTAGACATCTATGTATTAGTGAAGAACACACAGATCTAATACACAAAGCAGAAATAATGAATATAGTGCTCTCGGATCACACGCCCGTATCTTTAGAGCTCAATACTATTAACCAGAGAAAGCCATCCTCTTGGAGATTCAACCCTTCCCTTTTCTGGGATAAGGAATTCAGGGGCCTCTTGGAAAGAAAGATACCCGAAATTATTGCAGACAATCGTTCCTCACAAATCTCTCCCCAGACACTTTGGGACACCATCAAGGCCATCCTTAAAGGATATATTATCGAATATGCCACCCATAAGAAAAGGCAGAGGGAGGCTAAATTAAAGGACCTTCAGGAGCAACTGAAATTCCTACAGGAGGCACATATGCAGGGGGAGTTACAGGTCACCCCTCTGATTACTACAATGCAAACAAAAGATACAAAAACTACTAACAGATAAAATGGAGCAGGCGTTGTTTTGGCTGAGGCAGAAATACTATGAGGGAGGAGCCCGTGCATCTAAAATTCAAGCATATTGCATCCGCAAGCAGATACAAATGAACACTCTCACCAAAATAAAAGTCCATAGGACTAACCGGACATATTATTCTACTCAAGACATACTTGAGGCATTTAGAGCTTACTATCAACACTTATACGGTCCCCCCGGAGATTTAGAAACAGCTTCTATCCCTAACTTCTTAGACCAGATCAACCTGCCGACTATCTCCATAGATCAACAGAACAAACTGATCTCTCCCATTACGCTAGAGGAGTTACACTGTGCAGTTAAGAAGTTCAAGAATGGGAAGAGCCCAGAGCCAGACGGCTTCGGCCCTGAATTTTACAAAAACTCCTGGAACCTAATGAAGGAACCTCTTTTAGAGGCACTGCAGAAAAGTCAAAACACGAATCAATGCCCTGACTCCTGGAGGCAGGCCTTGAAATCAGTTATCCTGAAACTGAATAAACCCCCACATCTCTGTGATTCCGATAGGCCGATCTCCGTTCTTAATCAAGACTATAAACTCTTCACTAGCATCCTTGCACATAGACTGGATGACATTCTCTCCACTATTAATTACCCACACCAATCCGGCTTCATAAAAAAAGTACAACTACTGACAATATCAAGTGCACACTACACCTACGAACATACGAACATATGAAATTTGCCAGCAGATAAAGGCCTAGAGGTCTATCAAGTCTGCTCGAATGTGCAGCTAGCACCCCTGATGAATCATGCCCAGAGTTCCAACTCCCTACTAATCTTAATCATCCTTGATGCTCAAAAAGCCTTTGACATGATATTGTGGGACTTTTTACTAGCCTCATTGTCGAAGTTTGCTTTTCCATCAGGGTTTATAAATACCATTAAAGGGATATACACAGAGCCAGAGGAGGTGATCCGGGTAAATGGTTCACAATCAGACAGGCTCAAACTATACCAGGGTACCAGACAGGGATGCCCCCTATCCCCATATTTATTTGCCCTGTTTGTTGAACCCATAGCACAATTATTATGACAATCCCCTAATGTCCATGGATACCAGACTCTGACAACACACCAAAAAACTAGCATACTATGCTGATGACTAGCTCATCTATCTTACCAACCCAGCAGTTTCCCTCGAATCTCTAACAAAGCTTTTACTGACTATAGAAGAAATAACTGGATACACCATTAATCAAGGAAAATCAGAAGCCCTAATCATTCAAGGGGACCTCCTTCAGTCAATACAGGACAGATATAATTTTAAATGGAACAAACAATATATTTCCTATTTAGGGGTAAAGATCCCAGCGAGGGTGGGAGACCTATATAGGCTTAATTTCAAACTCCTCTTCGCTGAGATACAGGAGGATTTGAACAGATGGCTTCCCTTATCCCTGTCCTTGTTATCAAGAATCCAGTCCCTGCAGATGAACACCCTGCCAAAACTACTGTATCTCTTACAAAATACCCCAATCCCACCAACTGACAAAGATCTGACACAATGGGATAGGTCCTTCAGAAAATATATATGGGGAGGAACTAAACCATGTATAGCTTGGAATAAACTGCAACTCCCCAAGGATAGAGGAGGGCTAGCACTCCCTAACATATACAGATACTGGATAGCTGCCCTAATCTCATACATGGCAGAGTGGATAGGGCCAGAATCCTGGGCATCCCCGTGGGTATCCTAGAAAGGGAGAGCATGCAGCTTTTGCTAGATTTCACCCTCTTAGGTCACCACCCCCTGACCACTACACCACAGAACAAAACCAAACATTTACCAAAGGACTTCTGGATAACTGGAGGAGATTTCTGTCTCTGCCTGAAAATAAGTTTCTGAGGGGGTGGTTAAGTATCCCTTTTAGGAACAGAGCATTTATGCCAGCCAAATTGGACCCAATACATGTGTTTCATTTTTGTGACAAGGGGATATTTAAGTCCTTCGAATATTTACAACAGGAATAATCCTTCCCTCAACAAGACTTTTACCGCTACCTACAGGTGAGATACTTCCTGGACAAAAGTTTAGGCCTTGATCTTTCCTCCATCTGATTTCCCCCACTCTTTGATCTATTACTCCAACTCTTGGGACGGAGGACCAAAGTCATCTTATATCTCGAAGCTACAAAGCAATACAGGCAGGAGCTCCCCAAAATATGGAGGGGGGCACAGCTTCAGTGGGAGGCCAAGCTTTCAATAAGTCTTTCCCCAACAGACTGGCTTCTAATTTGGACACGCCAGCACAAAACCATGAATTCTTATTCCTGGAGAGAATTCTCCTGGAAGGTGGCTGCCAGGTACTTCCTCATCCTGCAAGTAACCTCCAAATACTCGAGAAATGGTGACTCCCCATGCTGGAGGTAATGTAGATGTGAGGTGGCGACACATACACACATTTTCTGGTCCTGCCGAGAGCTGGACATATTCTGGTCCAAGATAAAACTTAAAATCAGAGAACTGTTCTCCAACATCAAATCTCTCACCCCAGACCTAACAATTCTTCTCCATACCACAAAAACTTGGAGGATAAACAGACAACAAAGGTATTTATTATATATATATATATATATATTACGGGGAGCAGCCAAAAAATGCATCACTAGAAGACGGCTCCAGCCTGAGGCTCCCACTGTGTTGATGTGGGAGAATACGATTTTCGACATCTACACACTGGAAAACATGACAGCCAAGCTTCAGAATAGGACCCCAGAGCTAATGGCTCTATGGAACCCATGGTTCCTGAGTATATCCCAAACTCGACCAGACCTAGTTCCTTGAAGGGGTCGGTAGGCAAGATTAGAGCCTGAATCTGACAAACTGACATTGGGCTGGCCAGCCACCCTCCCTTTTACAAACAATTTTTTATAAGAAGTTCTAATTTCATTCCCATAGATGAGGTTTCAGAAAACATACTTCTACAGGGCACGGTGATTATATTGTGGGACGCTGACCTCCTGCCCCGGGGTGCGGTCCTCCCTTAAAGGAAGGCTGACGCCAGTGAACCAGATCTCCTTTTGTAATACTGATCTCCATAAATAATGTCTCCAGGTTGTTTTTAAATCAGAATGTATTTGACAGTTTTAGATTCAACTAACATTTTGATAAAGCCAACCTCTGCCTGATATCTCCAATCAATCAATCAATCAATTTTTTATTTATAAAAAGGCACCTTTCCAAAACCAAGGCGCCTGTACAATAAAAACAAAGTAAAATTACATACATTATATAAATTCCTATAAATATGAAACCACATAAAAACACTTCAGTTACCAAAAGCCAGATCAAAAAGATAAGTTTTTAATGTAGTCTTAAAACTCTGGAAGGTGAGGCAATCTTGTACCCGATGAGGTAGAGAGTTCCACAGGGGACAGAGCAGCAAAGCTGAATGCCCTTGCTCCCAATGTCTGCAAACATACCCTGGGAACCTCTAGCAATCCCTCATCGGTGGATCAGAGAGGACAGGAGGGACAGTACGGGCAAAGGAGATCTTTCAAGTAGTTCGGTCCCTGGTTTAGTAGGGCCTTACAGGTTAACAAAGCAACCTTAAAGGTGATCCGCCACTTAATCAGGAGCCAGTGCAGACCTCGGAGCACAGGCGTAATATGACTGGCTCTTGAAGCACCAGTCAACAGCCTGGAAGCCACATTCTGCACCAGCTGCAAGTGGCAGATATCAACCCCCGACAGCCCTAGGTAAAGGGCATTGCAGTAGTCAAGGCGGGAGGTAACGAAGGCGTGAACCAACATTGGAAGATCATCGGAAGAAACCAGATATTTCACCCGGGTGATATTTCTCAGATGGTAGAAAGAGGTTTTAACAACTGCTGACACCTGTGATTTCAAAGTCAGACAGTTATCAAACATAACGCCCAGGTTCCATACCCGGCTGAGGTAGCTAGGGGACACCTCCGAGCCACAAGCCCGAAGGTGAACCTGCCAACACACCTGCCTCTCGACAACTCGGGTTCACAACCAACACCTCAGTTTTTTCAGGGTTCAACGTTAGCCAGCTCATATTCATCCAGGCCTGGATTTCAACCAGACAGCTGTTGAGCACCGAAATGGCATCATCCTGTTCAAGGACAAGACATGTATAGGTGAGTATCATCTGCATAGCAGTGAAAACCCAAGCCATACCATCTAATAATCACTCCTAATGGCAGCATATATACTGCAAACAACATGGGCACTAAAATGGATCCCTGCGGAACCTCACAGGGTAGAGAGAATGGGGCTGAGGTACAAACCCCAGACGCCACTCTCTGAGTCCTACCCGTGAGGTAGGATTGAAACCATCTGAGAACAGCCCCTGATAGTCCACAGATAAACTGCAGGTGATCCAGCAGCACACCATGGTCCATAGTATCAAATGCTGCAGAGAGATCAGGAAGGACCAAGATGGAACGAGTCTTTTGATCTCTCGCTATCAGGAGGTCATTTAGTACCCGAACAAGAACCGTCTCGGTACTATGTCTCTTCCTGAAACTGGACTGGAGAGAATCATAGATATTGTGGATGGTCAAATGGTCATCCAATTGTAAAGCCACCACCTTCTCAATAACCTTACCCAAAAATGGAAGGTTAGAGACAGGCCTGTAGTGTCTAAGACAGTCAGGATCCAAGGAGGGCTTCTTAAGAAGAGGCCGAACCAAGGCCTCCTTAAGAGAAGCTGGAAAAATTCCACTCTCCAAGGATAACCTGACAATCTCCGCGAGGACCGGGCCGATAACATCAACACAGCCAACAAGCAAACACGTAGGGCCTGGATCCAAACCACAGTTGGTAGGATGTAAAGTCTGGATAACCATCACAATATCAGATTGTAGGCTGATCAAAGTCACACCACTCAAACCGAGGGTCCGACATCTCCTGCCAATCACTGCTACTCCCTAGAGAAAGGGGCGTGCAAACCTCAGACCTGATCATGGCAACCTTATCCATGAAGAATCGAGCAATCTCCTCACACTGCTCTTGTGAAAAGCATTTCTGGGCTGAAGACAGAGTGGATTGCACAATCTGTCCACGGTCCGGAAAAGCTGAGCGGGTCGATTCTGCTCGGCGGCAATTTCCCTGGACAGGAATTCTGCCTTCTTATGGGACATTGTTGATTGATAGACCAAATAATGGTCCATCAAACTAAGCCTGTCACACTCCAGGCCAGATTTCTGCCATCACCTCTCTAGCATTCGTCCAACTCTCCTCAACTTCCTCAGGTCCTCTTCAAGCCATGGAGACCTAGGGCGAAGGGAGAGTGGATGAACACGAACCGAAGCAATGGAATCCAGGGCCTCTATCACTGCCTTATTATAGGCAAGCACAAGATCCTCTGGATCCACGCATCCTCTCGGCATGCTCGATAGGTCAAGCTCCGCCATCAGGCCATACGGGGATACACCCCTCAAAATGAGGTACTTGACCATCTCCATAGGGGCAGACCTCTTTGGGGAGGCCTCAAAAGTGAAGCTGATGGAATGATGGTCCGACCACCCGACTGGTTCCACCACTAAGTCGGATATCTCCATCCCCAGGAGGAACACCAAGTCCAATGAATGACCACCAATATGGGTTGAGGAGGAAACAACCTGTCTGAGGCCCAGTAAATTCATTAACTGGAGGAAGTCTTGTCCAAACTGCGAGAGTTAATCATCGACCCAAGCATTGAACTCTCCAAGGATCAGCCATCTATGGGGTCCCAGTGTTAAGTTGGCGATGAAGTCTGCAACTTCTCGCAAGAAAACATTCCCGTCACCTGGTGGACAGTAGACAAGAAGAATCCTGCGCCCCACACCCTCTCCCATGATACATTCAAAGGAGTTGCTGGTTCCCACTGAGATTTCCCTCAGGTTTAGTTCTGATTTAAAACAAAGGGCCACACCCCTGCCCCTACGATCGATCCTCAGGCGGTGTATCATCAAGTACCCGCGAGGAATCACTGAAGCCAAAACAGGGCCAGCATTTCCATCCAACCAGGTCTCAGTGATGCAAGCCAGGTCGACCGAATTAACAAGATCCCCAATTATGGCGGTCTTGTTCCCTAATTGACCTGGCATTGCATAACACCGCCCGGGTTCGATGAGCAGCTGGGGGAGATCAGGTTATCTGCCTGCAATAGGCAGAGCCCTTGGGTATGGGAACCAGACAGGGAGAGCCCCTTTCCTGGACCCATTTCGCCCCAGGGCATCTCCTTGTCCCTACTATCCCAATCCGTCCACTTCTCTCCACTCCCCCTGCAGGCCGAGACCGTGCCCGAGCCCGAGTCCTCCTTGCTATTCCCAGACCCCTACAGTGTCTATACACCTCTGGGGGTAAAGGGAGGGGCAAAAAAAGGGCGAAGATCCCCTCAGCCTGGAGGAGGAGTAATGCCTAACCGTCAGCCCTGGCCAACACATTTTCTAAAACCAAAATCAAACAAATATATAACCATACAACTAACACAATTAATAACAAATAAACCTCCACCCCTAAAAACAAAAGTAGAACAATATGAACCAACAGTTTATCTCTAACATAAAACTCCTCAAGCAATATCTCTCACATATTGTTAGAATAGAGCTTTAAATAAAATGGAATTTTGATATTCTAACAATCTATTTTAAACATTTTAAACATTGGAAGTCAGCCTGATTGTATGACATTTCTCATGCTTGAGAAAGAATGTAATAAGTTTATGTGTGCTGAAATGGAAAATGAATATTGAAAAAGTTTAAAAAAAAATCTTCTATAAGTAATACTATCATGGAGATATATATAGCTATCCCTCTCCCAATTCGTTCTAACCCATCTTTTCTTTCAATCTGATATCCCGGAATTGCAGCCATCTGGCTGGGAATATTTGCACTACACCATGTCTCTGTTATCACACCTACCTGGACTTCATTTTTTTCTTCATTACTACAGCAAGTTCATCCACCTTTGTAGTTAAAGCACTTACATTAATAGTCATCATTGCTGGTACCCACCTTTTCCCAGTTTGAATAATTGCAGGGAGTAGCCCCGGTATTATGTGGGGGAAGAGCTCCTCCCCCACAGCCTATTTAAAGGAAGCAGCTGACTCCCGCTCTGCTTAGTGAGTCACACTCACTGTTGTGTCGCAGCTGGTCTGTGGCTGCCTTGTCTTTCCATGCCAGTCCTGCCATTTGTTTCTTTCCTGGTCCCCCCCACCCCCAATTCATTCTCTTCCCTATTCTGTTTGTTGTTGGATCTAGCTTCTTATTCCTCTGCCTGTTTGTTTCTATCTGCTCCCATTTCTACTATGTTTCCTCGTCCCCCCCAATTGTTTTGTTCCTTGTTTGTTTTTCAGTTTGGCTCCGTTCTGACTCTGCTATTTGTTTCTCTCTGCTTCCCCCTCCTCCTGTTCCGTCCTTGTATCTTTGTCTCCCTTTGGGCAGCCCGGCTCCAAGCCTAGTCTGTCACTGCTTCGTTCTTTGCCTCCGGTTGGTTTGGGGGTTTCTTTACCTCGCCACTGCACCAACTACCTGCTCTGGCGCTTTGCGCCCCACCTACACTACATCGCTCCTCTGGATCTCCACTGTGGCCAAATGCCACCACCGCAGTGCTGGGCTTACTTCATTCAGCTGCTGCTTCTCAGATGCTGCTTTTCCTTTGGATGCTGCCTGCCCAACTAGACGCCTGTTTGGATTCCAAGCAGCTCCTCGCTTATCCTAATTTGCACCTGCCTGCTAAGTTTATGCTGCTCAGCTCTCCTTCAGATCCCGCTCCACCTGTGCAGCCTGCAAGCTCCTGCGGGGTGCTCTTCCATGGCTCGTTCTGCTCCTACCTCTCAGCCTTTTCCTCTATACTATGGACATGCCAGTTGGTCGCTCATACTAGGAAGCACTGTGGACTCGGATCGAGTGAGGGACTTCGCAATGTGAAGCTGCTAGCCCTGCCTACTGCATGATAAGTACTGTTTCCTTGTGCTCAAGCTTTATTAATTTACCGATTCATACATGTACTGAGTGCTGACGTTGTAACAGTTCCTGCTTTCTGCTCCAATTACCAGCTTGTGACTAATTTGGGGACTCTATAGGTACTAGCCTCCTATGACACTTCTCCTTACCATTTACACTGTTGTATAGCATTCCTGAACCCACTGTTTATCTCAGCTTCTTACTGTTGTCTGCTGCAGACATTCCGGTCCCCTTCCTGCGCACTTGCCTCTGCAACTCATCTGCATCAGGCAGCCCTCCTTAGCATACCTCTGCAGCTCTCAGCACTCTAACCTTACAGACACCTTTCCTGTCTACGACTCTAGCCAGTCCTCCGATGTTCACTGTTTGTCATTAATGCCTCTCAACCTCCTGCCTCATAACTCGGGGACAAGGTTTACTGAAATGCAACTCGTTTTGTGTTGCTCACATCCTTGACTCCTACAACACTACTTACCTGCCTTAGCCTTCATCAGTTATTAGTTATACGATGTTGTGAACCGTGCTTGCCTGCATTACTCTACACATTGCTCTTCTGACCTCCGTTCCAGTTATATGCCTTTTACTCCCTTCCTGCTCTCCACTGGATGCCTTGCCTACCCCATTCCACTCTCCACTTACCTACCAGCTGACCTAAGTGGGGCCAGCTGCTCCTGCTAGCCTCCATAGGCTTACTATCGCTCTACTTATCTTACAGCTGACCTACGAAGGGTTTGGCTGTGCATGCTAACCTACGTGGGTCTAGCTGCCACCTTGCTCACCTTTACCGGCTGGCTTTCGTGGGGTCCAGCTGCACTATATTTGCCTACTTCTCTGACCTGCTTCACCCTACAGGCCAAGGGTACACTAATTCTACTCCACCCACCTCGCCATAGGGGTCATCAAGACTAACCTGCTATTACAATCTACTGCGCTCTTCGTGAGCTGGCTTCCATCTAACCTATGTTTACGTTTTCTGCAATCTCTACCTACCAGGATGTGACCCTCTGCATTGCCTGCAGTTCGACATTTCAATTTCATTATCTACCACCACTCTGCCACTTGCCTCATCCCGTGGGGCCAGAGGTTAGCCATAGCATTTAGTCAGACCTGTGCCCCTCGGGCCCAGAGGTCCTTTGTTCCTATGAATTCCTGCACAGTCATCGCCTGCTTTTATGACCTGCCTTCTCCCATCGGGCTGGGGGGTTTCACTACTTCTACTCTATGCCTGCCTCGTCCTGCTCAGGGCCTGGGGATTCACAGCTTCTACTACATGTCTTCGCCTTTTGGGCTGAGAGCTTTACCTGCTTCTACTCTATGCCTGCTTCATCTGGCTCGGGGCCTGGAGACTCGCAACTCTACGACCTGCCTTCGCCCATTGGGCTGGGAGGTTTTTCTACTTCGGCCCTTCTTCTGCCTCGCCCTGCTCGGGACCTGGAGTTTCACGCCTGCTACTATGCGCCTACCAGCTGCTGGTTCAGCCAGCTGGAAGCTCCTTCCCTTGGATTCGCATCTGGCCATTTCTTAGATCATCTGTTCTTGGATGCTTTTGCCCTGCCGCTTCCATATGACATTAATAATGCTTCACCTTTCTGTGATGCTTAGTTGAGCTTCTCTTGAAGAACTTCCTTATCCTGGTTGTGTTTATCACTTCTTGGACCTTGCGATGCTACTCCATTGACTACACCTTTCTGTTATCTCCATCTGGGATTTTCCTGCTCGACTATTCAAGTTTTGTCACGTTATTGCTGTCTTGAAAATTGACTACCTGCTGTTCGGATGTTGTTCCTCTTGTCTGGTTGCCATATCTCTGCCTCGGTCTCTTCTATGTGATCCCTGCCTTCCTTGATCTGGATATATCGGTCCTCAGCATCATTACATTCTCTAAGCCTGCCTTCCAGCTGCAATACTACTGTGCTCAAAGATGATTCAAGTTGCGTCTCATGGAGGCTCTATGTCACGCTTATTCTCTTAGCTGACCTTCGTAGTATAGCTGCGTTCATGTTACCTAGAGCTACTTGTCCTTCTCGTACCTCTCCAGCTGGTGGATTGCTGCACATCTCGTCGAGGGTCTCTCTACTACACTCAGATTCTGCCAGCGGACATTTCTGGGTCTGGATGCGCTTTACATACTGGAATCAGCCGTCTCTCTCCTACCTCACCAGCTATCAGTTCAGCTGTGCTTTCTTCAGGGGCTGATTGCCATGTCCTGTTCCTTCTCATCTACCTTCATGAGTTCAATCCCTGCTCCTACTACCTTTCACTTCGCATTAGCAGTCTAGCTGCTTTGCTTACTTTTTGGGCTCACCATATTCTACTACTTGGATGCTTCATACCTCGCACCAGTGTCTCTGATTATCCTCTACAGCTTACCATTATTCCAGCTCAGCTCTACAGCCGTTGCCTTTATATCAATTCCTAAGACTATACTTCACTTATCAGAACTGGATTCATCAGTCGGGAGCCTGGCTTCAAGCCTTCTCTCATTACACGTACTATACAAGCCCTCTATTAGAAATCAGGAAGTCGTACTTCTTCTATTCATCCTGCCTCATTAACGTCAAGTTTGGATGCAACTATCTGCGTCTGGCCTCCCGTATTGCTTCGTCAGTCATCAACTTCATCTCCACCATCATACATTCCTGGATTATGCCCTCTATAAACTGAAGTACGGAAGAAGGTTCTTCATATCCACTCTCCATCATTCCGAATTGTACATGGATTCTCAGACTCGGACTTTATTAGGAGAAAATTACTTCACTGGACATTTACAATTCAGTTCTTCTTAAACTTCATTTATCTGGATCAAATTCTACAAATTAGAATTCAGATTTAGCTGATTAATTTAGTTTAATTAGGATCTCTCTCCTTTAGTAAGTCCAGAGGGACAGGCAGGTCAGTAGCCATGGGTCCTCAGAGGTTTCCCCCGGGGGGGGGTTCCTCTCCTGAGTGCACCTGGTCATACTCTCCAGAGTTGGAGGAGGTGATCGTCTATTCCTATCATTATTAGGTGTTGTCATGCATGACTCTTCAGCATTCAGTTAAAGAACAATCGTTGATATATAGATATTCTTTTTGGGGCTTTCATAATTCTAAACCAAGCTTCCTTCCTACAGGTGGGATACAGAGAAAGGCCAAAACCATCAAATATTATCAAACAACTCAATTCAAGCATCCAAGTACCTAAGCACAAACATTCTATACTACTACCTAATAAACATTGTTCTCTTAATGCTGGCCTCTGTATCCAACAACCATCTACATCATTCCACTATATATGTTACATAAGCACTGAGCTATGAACCACACATAACTGTCAGATTGCTCCTGTTTACTTCCCTGTTACCTCTATACTTCATTTTCCTTTCTGTAATCATTACAGGTGTTCTACCTGCTTTTCCCATTTCGACATACCCGGTTTGTATCTGACATAAATTATTCACATTTACAACATTCCTATTGACATGGCTCTTTCTTTCCCACTAATCATTACTGGAATATTGTGACCCCCTTCCCCATCCCCTCACCTTCCCCATGGGCACACATACTCATCTCATATACGTTCCCTTCCATTATTCCACACAGTCCTGAAAGGAGTACATAAACAATATACATTTGCCCCATTTTTAAACTCATATCCCACATTAAACAACTATTACTACCTAATCCCATTTATAACCACATATAAAGCTAAGAATACTAAGTAACTAAATCCAACCTTAAAACAATTATTTACTCCCCTCCCCCTGCTGACCCCTGCAGACTCCTCTGTACTCTGCCAGAGTACTCAGCCAGAGGAATCAGCAGACGCTACACAGCCACCGCTTGAAAGATGCCGTCACTTATTAGGGGCTGTTCTTAAATAGTAAGTTGAGACCACGCTAGCTGCTGCTCTGCCACCGCAGCCTTTGTGTGAGCCCCCACTATCCAGATCTAAACTACCCCCAATTAAAGTGTGCAGGTGCAATTAAGGTGACTATGCAAGGTTCTATACAGAAGGCAGTCCAATCCAATAGTAACACAAATCGGATGCAGTCACTGAAAAAGTGTTGGCAGTCTCTACTTTTAAATATATTCAGTTCCAAGTAGCAGTCAGCAAAGTGCAGTCATTTCACAGGCAGTTCAAACTGCAACTTTAAAGTAAGTTACTGTTCCAAACATGTGTGAGCATACTTATCCTTTGTAATATCCCCCGATCTTTAAGCTCTTTCCCTTTATCTTTCATTTCACTCACAGGCACAGTGAAGCGAGAAGTGGGGGTGGTTTCCAAGCACCATACAGCTCTCTGTAATGTCAGCCGTTCAGTGTATCCTGGCTCCTCCGAGGACTCGCTGATGTATTTTGTGATGGAAAATAAAGTAACCCAGCAGGGTCTACCACCCACCCACTAGAGCATTCTGCTGGAGTACTCAGTCAGAGGAATCAGCCGGACACTACACAGTCGCCAGTTGAATAAGTACATTTTGTGTTCCCAAGATTCAATGATGTAAGTTCTACTGTATACAGTGTCTTTTGATGATTCATTCCTTTGTATTTAGAAAATAACTGTCCAATGATGGTAGCATACAGTAGTTAGCCAGTCTTGGTAAACTGGGCTCGAGCAGTGAACTCAATACTGCAGTGCGTGTGTGTGTGTGTACCATGTCATAACAGCAAATCTAAAATAACTAAGGCAATAACAGCTAACACAGAATGGCAATACCTGGAACGGCAGCCAGCAATCACAGCAACTGGATGGGTGACCAAGAGCAGAGTGTACAAATGGCCCCAATGGCCAGAGAGTGCCATGGCATACGATGCACCAGCTGGCCCTGGGCATACCGCCCCAAACACCAGTGCATCATGACAGCGAATTTGCCTGTGAAAAAAAAATAAACAGTGGGGGGAAACGGCACTCAGACCCATCGGTGGACATGCAGAGGAAGAAGTGTACATGCCTGCAAATGGGACAGAGTCCGCAACCAGCGACAACACAACAGGAAAGAGCAACTAACCAAATGGGCAAGTTCACCAGCCACTGGCAAGACACACGGCCAAAACGGAGCAACGCTGGGCAACAATACTTATATAGCCACATGTGACAAAATAACACAGTGCACAGACACAGTGGGACAGTACACACAGCACCTCAGGAGAACACACATGCATGTGTGGACGGCCGTGGTACCACAACAGCTGACATGCCCGGAATGGTGCAAGACACAGCTGGACTGTAGCAACTGGGCACCCCCCAGGTACAGCACACATATCAGGTGGCCAGGTGGGCATCTAAAGGATGACTGCAAATTGCAGTGGTAGGGACAAAAACAAGGCACACCAGGATTAGACACCTCCAGGTACAGCACACATATTAAGTGGCCAGGTGGGTAACTAAAGGATGACTGCAAACTGCGATGGTAGGGAAAAAAACAAGAGCACACCAGGATTAGGTCACCCCCCAGGTACAGCATGCATATCAGGTGGTCAGGTGGGCAACTAAAGGGTAACCGCAAACCACAGTGGTAGGGACATAAACAAGGCATACCAGGATTAGGCCCCCCCAGTACAGCATGCATATCAGATGACCAGGAGGGCAAGTAAACTGTGACTGCAAATCGCGGTGGTTGGGACAAAAACAAGGCACACCCTGGGAATCCTCCCCCATCAGGCTCATGCGTGGGCAGAACAGGACGTGAGTGACAGCACATAGAGGCAATGGGCAGCTACACAGCACAAGACCCCTGTGGAGATAGGGGAGAGGGCAGATAGGCTACAAACAGGGCAGCCATGAACGGGACACACATGGATCAGGGGCAATGAGATCTGACAAAATGAAATCCCAACATTGTGTACTGTCAGGATACACGTGGCACAGTCACCAACATCACAGCACTGCACACAGTCAAACATGCCCCAGTGGTTCGCAGGACACACAGTGGCTCAGGGCTGCATCTGGAAATTATACGCTATGCCTTGGAAGTAGTCATAATGTGAACACGTGCTGTACTCCTCCACTACAGCTGACAGGCACCAGTTGAGATCCTTGTACTTCTTCTTGCTGGTGGGTGTTTTGGCACCGGACAACTGCTGCTCCATGCGGATGTCCATCAGTCACTGCTCCTGCAGCAGACAGTCCAGGAAGTGCCAAATTGTGGGATGCATGGCCCCCACCCTGGTATTAAAGGCCCCATGCCACCCCTCCACAGTGTTGTTCATGTGTGCCAGGCTCTAGGAGGTAGCATCATGGCAATTCCAGAACATGAGGGGGAACACAGGTCTGCACCTTCCCAAACGGCCATCTGAATGGCCAATCTACATATCTTCATAGCAGTCCATGAAGGGCTGCAGGAGATCCTCATTCTCAATGAAGAATGGCCACTCACAGAGCTCCTTATACATGGTCATCACATCCTCCCCATATCACTCATGCAGTGCTGAGCACACCTGGACCTTCCTACAGACAACCTGGGTGAAGTGGAAGAAGCACCCCCTCACATGGATAATTGGAACACGGTCTGCTGCCCTTACATGCCGTCTGCTCAAAGTCCATCAATGCCGTCTTCAGTGCCATCCCAGAGTTTGCCTCCTTCACAGCACTGAACACATGCACATAGGTTTGGGTTTTCCATGAGCACATGAGTGCATACACTCCGGGGAACACCATCCAACCCCACAGCCTGTGCACCATAGACAGCTGTGTAAAGAGAGGGGGGCACAGCAAAATGTCCCATCAAGGAACCAGCCATCTGCCTCCACCAGGCAACGAATGTTCTTGTCAGTGGTGAACAGCAGCAGTTGGTCTCCCTCAAGCCCACTATTATACAGCATGAACCTGTCCCCTGCCACTGTCACCTTGTACTGGTCAGGAACGATGAGGTCCCTCATGGTGCAGGGTGCAACTGGACAGCCCCTCTCCACCTGTCTGATCCACTGTACTGTCCGCCACAGCAGTGGCATGCCTGGTAGTCATCCGGCCACTACATCTGGAACCCCAAAGGTATACTCCACCACCACCGCAGAGATGCTTCCCACGCTCCATCGTGCCCAGTCACTTAACTCATACAGGACCCATCTTGCAGTAATGGTGCCCACATCTGGAACATGGTTGTACGTTTTCAGACAGCACACAATGTGGTCAGCAATGGTGTGAGCCCTGGCAAGGCACCGGTACTTGTGATACTCGATGCAACAACAGTAGACCTTCTAGCCCACCTGCTTGGCCCTCCTGTACAGATATCCAGTGCAGGCCAGCAGACACATGCCCTTCTGGCTCTTCAAAAATTCTGCAGTCATGTTGGTTCTTCAGTAACAGTGCACTCACACTCAACAGCATCTTGGGGAGTCAGCAACACACCACAACAGAAATGCAGCCTGATGCACAGCACCCCTCCTCTACCTCTTTATACAGAGACACACACCAGCAGGAACTGGCGGCCGCAAACAACCCACACCTGGGGATTGCTGTCAGGTGATTTGTTCCCTCCCACAGGCCCATGGACCACACATATCCCCTGCTGCATATCCTGCCCCTGACTGCCCCCACCTGCAGGCTGTCGGCCATCCCTCTGTCGTGTGCTGGCTCTTGAGGATGTCCCACTGTTGCCCGGTGTCTGCCTGTGTAATCCTACTGTATGCACGGCAGTAGGAGTCAGCCTGTCACTGATCGGTATGTTGCTGTGTGAGCCATCATCATTTCAGGCCAGCGATAGTGTGAGACATGCAGGGCTGGTGGGCAGGCCAAGTACCACCTATGGAGCTGTCCACAAACCACCCCTCCAGGGTTTGCATGTCCCAAGGGCAGGGTTCACACCTCCCATACTGGTCTTTATGCACACACCTTGCAGCAGAATCCACCTTGGACCATCCACTGTGTTGCTCCTTGCTGTGGCAGTGCGTGTAGCACCATGAATAATCCACCTGTGCCTGGGGTCCTGGTCCTGGGATGATGCCCCTTGTCAGGTAAGTGCTGCACCACCTCCAACAGGTTCCACCCCTCCACTGTAAGGCCCCATACCCATTGGTCCATCAGTACACATGTTGTTCCCCCCACCACGACCACCGGGCTTTGTACCTTTCCCTTGGCATCGCAGCATCAGTTTCCACACTGCGGTTTGGGACAATCGGGGGTGGGGGTAGTTTAGGGTCTTCCGGGACAGTAACAAAATGTTCTTCAGGCACTACTCACAGAGAGCCAGTCACAGCACCTCTCTAGAGGACATTGTTGAAAAGCTGTACATGAAGTCTGAAGCATCTTAGGGATCCAAGCAAAGAAAAACACTCACAGAGTAACCCCAAGTCCATCATTTCACACTGCTGTAGCACTTTTTCAAGGACTGTAACCATCTGATGGTATTCTTTATTTATACACCTTGAATATAGGGAACAGTACTAGGTTCATATTAGTGCAATTAGTGCAGTGAATATACAGTAGCTGTGCAACTTGCGGCTTTGTGTTAAACAAGCACAAAATATGCAAGGACATTCTAGAGATTGAGTAGAGAATACCAGACAGCAATTACCATCTCTGTTAGATGCTTATAACTATAATCCACAAAACCAACCACTATTTGCAAACACAACATCAATTAATGAATTAAATTGTAATACAGTGCAAGTCCATAGGGCCATTGGATCTTCAGCACGTCCAGACATCTAATAGAGATAAGATACACAGCAACTGCTATACATCAGAGGGCCATGGTACCGATACTTATTTGTTTATTGCAAAGCTTTTATCAGGAGAGACACACTAAGCTTAAACAGGCAAAAGGAGTATTGTGCCCATCACCATGTCGTTTGTCTAGCCAAGTGTCGTCCACAGCATGGGGTCACCATGGCGACTGGGAGAGGGTGCACATGGTCCCTTGCTTATGCAGCTTAAACGGCCGTGGTCGGATTCGATATGATGCTGTGCATTGACTGCCTGCCTGCCTACCTATCTACCTATCTTGCTCACAGCCACCCTACCTATTGGCCTATGCCACGGCATTGCCTATGCAGCACACCAATTTCCTACCCCCTTTAGCACCTTATCGGCCACCTGAGCCCCGTCAATACCAGCCGTGGTACCATGCATGCCAGTTCCACGACCAACCCCCTGCCAACAACAGTGGTACCCTGCATGCCACCTCCTGCTCCATTCCTAACAGGGTTTCTGTGTATCCCTACATGCACAGAATACTGCTGCCCATTTTGTATCATCACTATTTATTCTAGTTGCTAATAACTACTGTCACCCATATTGTTCTTAACTGTCTTGTACATAATGTTAGGTGTCAGTCACTCGTTACTACAGTCGCTTAGTTCTAAATTCGCCCTGATCTATACCTAGTTGTTACCGCTGACACTCATTAGTAGTAGCTGATATTAATTAGCCCATTTTGATTAGCTGAACTCACAGGTTACTATTGCTGTAGTGTGTGTGTGTGTGTGTGTCAGTAACTAGACTGTTTTTATGCCAATGTAGTTTAACTTTTAAATCGAACACACCCTACTTTTAATGCAGGAAGGAGGCAGCGTATTTCCAATATACTGTATGTGGTACCCATGAAACTTATTAAAGGACCTGTATACAAAAAGAATGGACTTTTCCCAGGGGCTGAAAACTAGAGTGTCTTAAATATTTATTATATACTGGATATTGCAGGCTTGGAAAAAGCCCTTTATTCCGTAACATGTGGCCTTCTGATCTTCAGCACCCCAACTTTTTACAATCTTCCGGCACCCCTGGAACACGGTGACATCAGCCACAGGTGAGTGCGATTCTTAGACTAGAAGATAAGTTCGTGTGTACAGGGCCAGTTGTATTTATTGTGGTGGCGATTATTCTGTTGTTGTCTGTTACCTTTTTGACACGGATGCTCATCATTTATGCTGTCAACAGATGCCTTTCCTTTTTGCTGCCTGACCTTGTGACATTATTGCTAATGTGTCCAGCCAGTTGCCTTCACCAGTGAAATCTTTTCAAACTGGCTAAAGATAATGAATACGCCACAGGAGAAAGGTGGCACCTTTTTTGAATAACTGTAGTGCACACCCAAACATACAGTTGTCTAGCATAAAACTTGATTCTCCCCCACCCCAACAGAACTGCTTTCATCCAGGCCATGGATATGGGCATAATTCGCAGTTTCAAATACCATTACAGGCAAAAGGTTAGTTGGCATGTTTAGCCTTTGATTCTCCCTGCCTCATACTGTACACCAGCCACTAACAATTGTTTTGTTACCCATTTTATATCAGAAGGCTTTTTTTTTCTTTACTTTCTTTATGCACTCTATGGCCCCAGGCATCCTTGCAGGGTACTCAGTCAGCAGAGGCCTCTACTCCCTGCCTGAACTGCACCCCCTCCGCTGCCGGATTCCTCACCAAACACCCAGGCAGGTCCAGCCCCCTAAATCACCCCCCCGGGTGGGCCCACCCTCCTTTGGCAGCCTTTTCTGGACCCACCCTCCTTTGGCAGCCTTTTCTGGAATTAGAGGGGCCTACCTTGGATGTCGAGTTGGCTCTGGAGTCCACTGGTGCACTGGGCCAGCAAAGGGATGTGGGCCTGCCCCTGGAATCCCCTTCATCTCCACGGCACTGCAGAGGGTATTTTCTGTGGTGTTTCTCCCCTTTGGAGTGCAGCGTGCAATGGCACCTGTGCACGGCTGCCCTGCTGCCATCTGCCGCACTCCACCCCTTATGCTGGCTGGTGTGCCTGTAGTACCCCCGATCTCCATCGGGGGCCACCAGGACACCGAGCAACCCTGGATCCCTCCCCAGGGAGAGGAGAGGAGAGCTGTCCTCCAGATGCTCCACCCTCTCCCTTCCTTGCCGACCCTGGCAACCCGAGTCTGTCACCAAACCAGAGTCCCTGTCGTGGCGCGAGGTGTAGTATCCAGCGCCTCAACCCTCAGTGCCACAGGGCGGGCCTTTTATTTCAGAAGGTTGAGTGAAGTCTCCTTCACATTGATGAGGGAACTGGGAGGTGAGAGCTTGGTGACTGATCCCAGGAAGAAGGTGTCCATGTTTGACATGATTATGGAGTTATGTACAGCCAGAAACAATAGCAAATTGCTACATAAAAATCAGCTTTACTCACCAGGGCTCCCAGCCACTCCTACAAACAAGTATAAGACCTGAACTGGTGATTCTGAATGGCTCTACCAGAGGTTGGGGGTGGAGAATGCCGCCAATTGTGGCTTCAGTGTTTCTGGTCCCCTCTGCTGGGGGGGGGGGGGAGTGGCAGAGAATGCCACTGATCACAGTTTTGGTGTTTCTGGCTGGGGAGCCAATTTTGGCTTTGGTGTTTCTTGCCCTTGGGGAGGAGGGCAGAGAAGAAGAAATTACTCACCTTAGTAATGTTGTTTCTTCTAATGGAGTCTTGCTATATTATGACATATGCAGTGAGTCCCAACCTTCGAACTGCTCCGGAGGTGAAAGAGTTAACTTTCCATGCCAGGCATGGAACGCTGAGCTCGAGCTCAGTTGAAACTCTGTCTGTTGTTCTTCAGACTCAAACTGTCAGATCTTTACGAGCTAAACTCACTGAGGTCCTGTGTGGAAGCTGTAAACCTACACTAGCCAACTGGCTACTAAACATAAGAACCCATTTTTTGGTCCCAAAACAAAGACTCAAGTCAGGAGACCCAAAATGAAAGCACAACACCAAATCACCCCAAAAAGGAGGGGTGAAACAACAAAGTGAGCATCTACTAAGTGCCAACACTGCACTGCCCACCCACATCCCAAAACAGAGGTTCTGAGAGGGGCAGGCCGGGGGGGAGGTCATAATATAGCAAGACTCCATTAGAAGAACCAACATTACTAAGGTGAGTAATTTTTTCTTCAAACAACATGAAGTCTTGCTATATTATGACATATGCAGACTACACAGCAGTACCTCCATGGAGGAGGGACAGAACCTACTTAGGAAATAGGCTCTGAAGCACAGCTGTGCCAAATGGAGCATCACTCCTAACCTGGATGTCCAGGGAGTAATGCTTGGTAAAAGTGTGAACTGTTTTCCAGGTAGCTGCTCGACATATCTCTAGAATAGTGATGTCCCTGGCAGCAGCTAGGGAAGCAGCTGTATCTCTGGTATAGTGAGCCCTCAGGCCTGAGGGAGGAACCTTACCCAGCTTTTCATAACAGAATTGGATACAAGAGACAATCCACCTGGCAATGGATCTTTTAGTGGCAGGTTTCCCTTTACCCACCTCACCATAAGTGAGGAACAGTTGGAGGGAGTCAAACCCAGTGACCCTTGGTCACGCTCCATGTAGTAACTAAGGGCTCTTTTCACATCTAGACTGTGCAGCCTCCTCTCGCCAGAGGAGGAATGGTCAGTGAAGTACACTGGAAGAGATATAGATTGATTAAGGTGGAAATCTGAAACCACCTTGGGCAAGAACTTCCTGTTAGTCCTGAGGACCACCTTATCTCTATGAAAGGAGATAAAATCAGGCTCCACTGACAAGGCTTGTAATTCACTTATGCGTCTGGTAGAAGTAATGGCTACCAGAAACACAGTTTTCCAAGTCAAGTACTTAAGCTCTGCTGAAGACAAAGGCTCAGAGGGGGGTTGCATAAGCTGAGCAATGCAAACATTAAGATCCGAGGCAGGGGCAGGGTTCCTGAATGGAGGGCTGGTGTGAAGCAATCCCTTGAAAAACTTGGAGAATACAGGATGAGCTGAAAGAGACAAGAGCTTACCTGCTGATGAAAAAGCAGACACAGCTGCCAGGTGCACTTTTAGGGTAGCTGGTCTCAGCTCCAAAGTATTTAAGTGGACCATGTAATCCAGGACTGTGGGTAAGTCAGCAGATTCTGGGGAAATATGTTTTCCAGAGCACCATATGGAAAACCTCTTCCATTTGGAATTATAAGTAGCCCTGGTGGAAGGTTTCCTAGAAGCTTTCAGGATATCCATCACACCTTGGAGAGGTGTAGATCAGCAAACTCTAACTCTTCAAGAGCCAGGCCTTGAGATTGAGAGATTTGAGGTTGGGGTACCAAATTCTCCCCTGAGCACAGGTTAACAAGTTGTGATTACTGGGAAGACACAGGGGAAGATGGACTGCTAAGGACAGTAGGAGTGGATACCAGGGTTGTCTGGAGCAATCAGGATCATCTTGCAGGGTTGAGATCTGATTTTGACTAGCACTTTGAACAGGAGAGGGAAGGGGGGGGAAGCATAGAGAAACTTCCCTTCCCAACTGAGAACCAAGGCATCCAGAGGGACTGAGACCAACACTGGGGGCCTGCAGCAAAAAGGGGAAGTTGATGATTGTCTGGGGCTGCAAAAGATCTATCTGCGGGGTGCCCCATCTGGCAAATATCACCTCCAAGATCAGGGGGTCCAGTGACCATTCGTGATGGCCCTGGGAAATCCTGCTGAGAGCATCTGCCAGGACATTGTCCTTGCCTGGGAGGTGAACTGCCGTAAGGGAGGTGTTCAGAGAGTAAGCCAGAGACCACAACTTCATTGCTTAAGTGCACAAGGCCATAGACCGAGTGCCCCCTTGCTTGTTGATGTACCACATTGTGGTGGTGTTGTCTGTTCTGACCTGCACAACTTTGTCCTGAACAGACCTGGAAAAAGCTTGAAGTGCTAGAAAAACTGCTCTGAGTTCCAACAGATTGATGTGGAGCAGGGATGCATCTGTAGTAAGGATTAAGGAGTAAGACTGAGTGACAAAGGAAACCCCTTGTTTCAGATTGCTCTGATCCTGCCACCACTGAAGGGCCTTGATCAGGGTTCGAGTCACTGGGATCAACCTGGTTAGAGGGTCTTTCCTTTGAGACCAAAAAGCCCTCACATGGAACTGGATGTCCCTCATCTGAAATCTTGCTCCCTGCACTACTGCTGTAGAAGCAGCCATGTGTCCCAGGAGCTGTAGAAAATGCCTTGCTGGTCGAGAGACCTGTAGGGTGAATGAGGAGGCCAGAGAGACCAGGGTCCTTGCCCTGTCTAAAGGGAGGAAGGCTCTGGCTAGCTCTGTGTTCAGCTCTGCGCCTATGAAGGTGAGGAGCTGGACAGGCTCTAGAACTGACTTTGAAAGATTCAGATGGAAACCTAGAGAGGTGAGCAGTTGCTGAGTTATCTGTAGATGTAACTTGACTTGGTCTGGAGACTGGTCTACTATGAGCCAGTCGTCCAGGTAAGGGAAGATGGCAATGTTTTGCCTTCTTAGGTGGGCAACTGCTACTGCCAGGCATTTTGTGAATACCCTTGGAGCAGAGGTGAGGCCAAAGGGCATTGCTCTGAATTGGTAATGGCCTGAGAGCAGCTTGAACCTGAGGTACTTTCAATGGGAGCTTCTGATGAAAATATGGAAGTAGGCATCCTTGAGGTCCAGGGATGCTAGCCAGTCCCCTGGCCTTAGAGAGGGGAGAATAATTCCCCGAGTCACCATTTTGAAGTTTGGTTTTAAAAGGTGCTTGTTTAAATATCTGAGATCCAGGATGGGCCGCCATTCTCCTGTCTTTTTTGGGGTAAGGAAGTACCTGGAGTACAAGCCTTTGCCCTGGTGTAGGGGTGGAACCCTTTCCACAGCTCTGAGAGCCAGGAGGGAAGAGACCTCTGCCTCTAAGGCAAGAGACTCTGGTGGGTTTGAAGGTGGAAAGGATCTGGTTCTCATCTTTGGAAATTTTTTGAAGCTGAGAACCAGTCCCTGGCTTACTACTTCCAGGACCCACTTGTCTGATGTCAGAGACTTCCAGTCCTGGACAAAATAAGCCAGCCTGCCCCCTACAGGTAGCTGAGAATCGGCCCTGGCAACCCCATCAGGGTGCCTGTTTGGCAGGGCTTTGGGCTGAGGTGGAAGCAGGCCTGCTTGTACCCCTGCCTGCTCTCCCTCTAAAGAACCCCTCTGGGCATAGGCAGAAGAGGAGGCCTGACTTGGCAAAAGGCTCATGAAAAGGCCTACCCCTGCCCCTGGAAAGCTGCCATTGAGGAGTGGCCTGCCTTCCTTGGCCTGTGCACTCCTATAGGTGGTCCTACACTCATCCATTTTCTTCATGTAATTCTCTGTCTGCTCCCCAAACAGAGAATTACCCACAACAGGAAAATCCATGGCCTTAGTCTGGGTATCCTGTGACAGGCTAGTACATCTGAGCCAAGCCATTCTGCGAAGTGCCACAGATGTAGCCATGACTCTTGATGACACATCATTAGAGTCCACTGCAGCATGGAATTGCACCTTGGATGCCTCAATACCATCAGCAGCCACCTGCTCCAGCAACTTGGCAACCTGGCCAGGGACCTGTTTTGCTAGAGCCATAACAGAATCCCATCTGGATTTCTGGTATCTAGCAACATAAGCCATATAATTTGCCTGCCTGAGTCCCAAGGATGCTGCCATGTACTGTTTCTTTGCCATGGCATCAATCCTTCTGGAGTCCTTATCAGGGGGGTGTGAAGCCAAGGGAATATTAGCCTTGTCACAGGCTGCAGCCTGCACTACCCCAACATGGCTGCATTGTTGTGTGAGGAACTCCATATCAGAGCCTGACAATGTGTACATTTTGTCCATTCTCTTATCAACAGGAGGTATAGTGTGAGGAGCTTTTAAAATTTTAAAAGTCTGTTTCCCAAAAGATTTATGCAAGGGAATAGACAGTCTCCTAGACTCTGGGATATCCATCATTTCCACATAGTCAGGCTCCTCTTGATCATCCACAGCTTCCTCCATAGGGAGCTGGAGGGTTTCAGCCACTTTTTTATAAAACATAAAATGAGAAGGGGACTCAGAAAGCCTAGGAGGAGACACTCTAAGGTCTGTCTGGGGAGATGTCTGGGTCAATGGGTACATCCAGACTTTCAAATCACATTCCTCTCTCATACTCCTTCCCCCAGTTCATAATACTCTCCAAATCATACTCTTGAACTGGTGGAACCGGCCGAACCGGCACTTACTAGATGGTGCCGGTTCAGTCGGAACCGGGAAAGAACTGGACAATTTTTATCGCTTATTATTTCTTCAGCGGTTGGAGAGGAAAGTTTGGCTCCACACCAGCTGATTTTCTAGTCCTTTTGCTGGACCCAGCTCCTCAGAGTCGGATCTCCTTTGCCCAAGGAAGTCTTGCCCAGGTCAGAGGGCACTCCCTCGGTTGGTTGGAACCAACCGGCTGGCCATCCGTTCAGCGGACTTTTGGCCTCCCTTTCCGAGCCTACCAACCTCTTTTCCAGGTAGCTGCAGGAAAACTTTACAAATCTGGCAGTCTGCATTGAGGTGGTCAAAACCCAGACACAACACACAGGTGGTGTGTGGATCAGCCTTGGCAAAGACTTCCCCACACACACTGCAGTGTTGAAACCCAGTGGGCCCGGTTTTTCTTTTGGTTTCTCAGACATAGTGCCAGCCTAACCAAACTTACCCGCTTATGGCAATCCTCCAGGTGAAGACCCTCTTATCGGTTCCCAACCGTGTCACGGGTCGGAAAAACGTAATAAAATCCATTTTTTTTAGAACCGATAAGAACCAGTAACCACACACTAAAAGACAGATTAAGATATTTTAAACAACTTGATCGGTTCAAACCGAACTGATAAACCGTTTACAAGTTCCACACAGATAGAAATTAATGTAAAACCTATCTAGTACTCACAAATACCACAGACAGAGTCTGAACCGACCCGATTCGCGGTTTTAATTTGATAAAACCGAGAAAACACTACTTAACCGACAAATGAACCAGCAAAAGGAGAAATCTCCGGAGCGACTGTTCAGTGAGGCGGAGTAAAGAATCTGACGGTTTGAGTTTGAAAAACAACAGACAGGGTTTCAACCGAGCTCGAGCTCAGCGTTCCATGCCTGGCATGGAAAGTTAACTCTTTCACCTCCAGAGCAGTTTGAAGGTTGGGACTCACTGCATATGTCATAATATAGCAAGACTTCATGTTGTTTGAATGACACTGATAATGACTTAGATGTTTCTTTATCCACCTGGGCTGCCAGCCACTCCTATCACCAAGTATGACACCTTCATTGGCAAGTCTGGATGGCTCTACTGAGAGGATGAAGGGGCGAAGAATGCCGCTGAGTGTGGCTTTGGAGTTTCTAGTCCCTTCTACTGAGGAAGTGGCAGAGAATGCTGCCAATTGTGGCTTTGCTGTTTCTGGCTAAGGGGGGGGGGGAGAATGCTGCTGCACGACTTTTGCACTTCTGGCCCTCAGGGGGCAGAGAACAATGCTGATCACAGCTTTGATGTTTCTGGGCAGGAGAATGCCACTGACTATGGCTTTGGTGTTTAGCGGATGCTTTCCCCTTTATTGTGATGTCATCAATAATGTGCTCAGACACTCATTCACTTTAGCTAGTGCAGTGATGGTGGACAGCCATGGAGGACATACTTTTGACATCCAGAGGGATAGTGGTGGGGACTAGGTGCTAACAGCAGGAGGGAGGCAGCCAGAGGTGGCCAGCTGGAAAGCAATGAGAAAAGGGGATAAATAAGGGTGGAGCCAGGGAAGTGTTCAGGCTTAAGAAGGGGGGAACTACCAGGAGGCATGAGTGGAAGCTGGAAGGGGGGAAGTACGGGGAGTGCAGGAGACACTTCTTCACAGAGAGGGTGGTAGAACCATGGAACACACTGCCCAGGAGTCTGGTGGAAGAGACCACAGTGGAAGGATTCAAGAAGGGTTGGGACAGGTACAGGGGGAAGCTGAGGCCAGGGAAGGCCACCTCTGGGGCTGGGGGTAGAGGAACGAGCTTCCAGTAGGGGGCTAGCTTCTCAGCAGACACGATAGACCATGGGGCCTATTCTGCTGGCTTTTACTATGATACTGTGATAGCAAGGTTCATGTTACTATCACGTTTATTGTGACAGAAAGCATGAAAGTAGTCCTCTCACAGTAACTGCAGTAGTAACAAGGGTAAAATGCTTCTTCTGCATTCTATAGACTCATTTATAGTAATTCCAAGCTGTCCTGACTATGTCAGACAACCTTAAAATATCATAATCCTCTTCAAGAACAAAGGTGTCAACATTGCAGAAATTATTTACTGATTGAAGCAACATTGCATTGTAATTGGACAACCAGGCTCTATCCTTGATTCAGAGCATATTTGAACCCGGGGGTGGTATATCAACATTACATTAAAACAGATGGAGGGCAGACTGCCTCATCTTTCAAACTGCTTTTTCTTGGGCAAAGACAAGGGTGTTGTATTTTATGCTGACCAACCTAAAGCACGTTATCGATGTGGAGCTTGAAACCACTTGAGCAATGCATGCGAACAGTTAAAGTGTGGCCTCTGTGCTGACATAGGCCAGTATAGCCTGCAGCGTAAAAATGCAATGAGATGCAATCTGTGTGAGGACTCTGGCCATGCATGTCGTAACTGCCCATGCTCCCACAATAGACCATCTCCTATGGAGCAGGCGGAAACAGGGCTTGGTGAAATTAGCAAATTCTGATCGCACAGAATGTTCATGGACTTCCATGAAATTTCGTGAACTTTTCGGGAATTTTCTGAAATTCTTTAATTGTTCATAACTCAATCAGTGTTATAGCTAGAGATCTGACATTTGGTATGCATACAGTTCAGACAATGCCCCCAACGGATGTCAAGTTTCATGTCATTTGCTTGAGGGGAGGGGAAGTAATAGGGGTTCACAATCTGGTAATTTATTATTCATATGACAATTTCAGAAAATATTTCTATGCTTGCAACTTAGCCACCTTTGGAGCTGGATAATTGAAAATGTATATGCATACTTTCTTGGAAGAGTCATAGAAACTGCTAAATAAAGAGGTAATTGGTTATGTAAATTGTAAGTTACAGGCATTCAAAATTTCACAGTTTGTTAAATTGTGTGAAAATGTTCAAAATATTTGGATGTTTATATCTCCACTGCTGTTGCAGGTACACACTCTAGATTCGGCATGCATACCAAAGTAAACATGTCTTTGAATCTAATTAAGTTAGCCAAATGTGGTTTAGTAGGTTCAAATTTATTGTTGATACTTTAGAAATTACTAATGGGCATAATTTGCTCACAAATTAATGCATGCATAATAGGTAATGCCACTAGAATTCCACGTGTTGAATTTAACTTTCACAAAGCCTTATCACCACTGAATCAACTTCCCTGCACTAGCATCCTGGCCGTGCAATATGCCTCCAACACTCCTGCGACAGTGATGCCCGCATCATGCTCCATCATGACTAAAGATATCCAGATACTTGTGTCATAACGGCCTAAGTCGCAACTAGTTGTAAGACCTGGTATCACTTGGTGCCAGTGCTGTCAAATAATAAAAACATACATGGTTATCTACAAGGTGGTTGTTGGTTTTTTTCAGTTTATTTTTTCTAGCTCCCTGGCAGATGCTTTGCCCATGGCAAGCCCCTGACTCCTGAACACACTCCACCGCAGGACTCTCAACCCCATGAGTTTACCCCCTCATGGCGGGGTTGTCCTAGGGGATGGTAATGCCCAGGGTACCCTCGATGCGGCTATGCATGGGGTCAGTGGCCAAGCCAGGTAGTCATGAGGCACAGGGGGATTTTTCCATTAGTAAGGTTCCCCCTGGAGGAACGCGGTGTGCAATGACATCAAGACGCCAACCCGATATCGGCATCTGCCCACCCCTCCACCCAGACCTCAGCAGGCTCTGGTGATCCCTCCTCCAGCATGCTACTAGGGGCTAAGCACACACCGAGCACTGTAAGCCTGCCCCTTGGAGGAGGAGAGCAGTCCCTTGGACACACGTTCTCCTCCCCTTGACTGGCTCTCCAACTTCCCGAGTCCGCTTCCAGCTGTGGATGCAACATTTGCACCCAATTATGCTAATTTGTACCTGGGTCTTTGGGAGAAAACAACTGTCTATGATGCACAGAGCAATCCTTTTCTCGATAGGATTGACATCTTGTGTCATTTTATAGAGGACATTTATGGTGTGGCATGGCACGCTTGCAGAACTCGTGGAATTTGTTAAATATCTAGAGACCAGTAATCCGAACCTGAAATTTTCAGTACAATATGACTCTAGGACGGTCTCCTTCTTGAATTTACAAATAACAAAGAAACCAGATGGAACACTGAATACAGATCTATTTAGGAAGGGGACGGATAGAAACTCATTGTTACTGGCCTGTAGCTGCTACCCACACCATATGATCTCCAACACCCCCAAGGCCCAACTGTTAAGAGTGCATAGGAATTGCAGTGAAGAGAGTGATTTTGTACAGAATAGTTCAGACATGTGCAACAGGTTTATCAACAGGGGGTACTCAGGGAACATTGTTGATCGAGCCCAAAGAGAGGTTAGTACAATTGAGAGGGAGAGTTAATTCACCCCTAGGATCAGGGATAGTGACCCCAACAGAATGAACTTTATCACAACGTATACCAGACATTCCAGTGATATACAAAAAATTGTTTATCAAAACTGGAGCATACTGGAGGGGCAGCCACTATTGGAGGGGGTAACACAAAACAAGCCAAGGATGGTGTACAAAAGAGGCCCTAACATTAAGGATCGCTTAGTGCACAGTTATCAGAAAAACACTATTAATGCTCCACAGACTAGGCCCCTGCCTGTTGGTATGCATAAATGTCGTACGAGTACATTTTGCATCTCAGCTTTGGAATGTCGGACCTTTACAAGCTGTAACAGCAATAGAGAATTCCCACTAAGAGACTTCATCAGTTGCATTACAGACACTGTGGTGTATTTGGCTACATGCCTGTGTGGGGCCTTCATGTGGGTAAAACCACAAGAGCACTTAAAATGAGAATTGGTGAACACGTGCGGTCAGTTAACAATAATGATGCAAGGAGTGCACTTGCAAATCATTGTAGAGTGACAAGACAGAGGAACACAAACCACATATTTAAGTTTTGTGGGTTGAAGGTGGTGCATTTGGGACCAAGAGGGGGGACTATAGGTGAAATGCTACGAGCTAGGGAATCATATTGGAGTTATACCCTTGGTGCCCTTAAACCTCCTGGCCTTAAAGACCACATAGATTTGTTACCATGTATTCAAAAAACAAGAGAAATAAGTGTTAATTGTTTAGAGTGTGATGAATAAATTGTAGTACTGTTATGACCCTTGTGTATATCTATGAATTGCTTACCTAGATGTTTTTTTGTGTAAAAAATATGTTCACTATACTGATACTGATGTTAGTGTAACCCCTAGGTGGCGCTATCCCAAGGGCTACTACCCCTGCCTGCTTGGCTAGTAGCAGGTTAAGGGGCCTGAGTTCTGAAACAGGTGCCTCAGGGTTGGTAGTGGTCAAGATAACCTGGGCACAGCCCTCCAGGACACTGTAACCCCCCCCTTTCCCCTCTAGTGGCCTGAACACTGTACAATAATCACTTTCACAATACCCCTGGTACACCACACAAGTACCCACATTGTTTGCACTTACCACCAGGGCTGGTTCCTCTGGCTTGACCCTGGGGATCCCCTGTAAAACAAGGTTATGCACAGCAAATAGCAACACTACAGTACTTTGAACACAAACTGGGAACTACAGTCAGATTACATGCAGATAAATTCAGATCTGATTTATTGAGGGGACTTGAACAAGGAAGGGGCAAAATCAGGTTAATTAGCTTAAAGATTATAACAATCAAGCAGTTATGCATGTGCTTTGAGTCCCCCCACACAGTACACCTCTGGGTACCCAGGTGGAGAAGAGATGGGATAGCCAGGACTGTTGCCTGGGGTTGCAGCTGGTTGGGGCCCTGTGATGGAAAACACAACATGCGCAGTACACAATATTTGTAATCTGGAGCCAGAGGGCTCAGTTCGTTAAGGAAATGAAACAACAAGACAATCAGATGACACACTCAGATTAAGCTGTTGTTGCAGGGAGCTACCCTGGCATTTACTCACGATACCCAAGACTGGACACAGGCTGGATGAAAATCGAGACTACAGGTGGTTAATCTGGAATGCCAGGAGAAGCAGTGGTCACACAAGTCGCAGAGGCGTCATTCCTGTTCAAGCATGGAGCAGGGAGCTGATCCCCAGGCAGGTCTCTCGTCGACGGCTTCTCTGTGCAGCGGGTAGTCTGGCTGGGCCAGTCTGGCAAGGCCCAGACCGCATGGAGATAAATTCAGATGCAGTCCGTTTTGGGCTGGATACAGCTTCCAGAAAGCAGAACACAGTTCACACAGTGGGGAACTAACTCACGACCCACTAGCAGCAAATAACACATTTACATGTAAGGAAATTCTACTGTACCAGGCAAAGCGCTCCCCGGTCACAATCGCAAAGTCTCTGCACACACCGGGAGCTTAGGGATCGCTGGAACTCCTGACAGGCTGATCGCATTCAACAAACTCTTCAGTCTTCAAGTTGAGCCTGGCCCACTTCAGTAGCTTACTTTAGTCACACAAACTTGGATTTAGTCCAAAATAATTCTCTTCTCTCCCTCTCAGGAGCAGCAGGCAGACATGCAAGCCAAAAACTCAGCCTTTTCACAGTTCTCCCATGCAAATCCACTCAGGATTGCTGCTCAGAATAATTTCAGCTCCTCTCATTTCACTTCCCAGCTCAGAACTGACTGAAAATTGCAAGCAGTGTGGGATTTCCCCAAGATCCAAAAGGTTTGGTTGGCTGATTTGGCTGTCAGTCAAAGCAAGAGCTCCCCCTTCAGTTGCAAAAAAGGCGCAAAAAAGCCCCAAACTACAGTTCCTACAGATTTTGAATTCAGACAGCTCCTGCAGTCAGGCTACATTTTAGGTCACACCAGAACTGATTGGTCCAATTTGCAGTCCAGGACCAAGATAGTGGAGACAAAACAAAACAGTCCTTGCTACAAAGAAAGCAGGTTAGACAAACTATATTATCATTATCACTCTAAATGATTTTCAGCAAATAGTTACATCTTTCAACAGAGCTCCCTCACAGATTACTTATGCTGCAATCAGGCAATTCTTAAAGAGACAGCACACAGAGGCCACACAGGCTCTGGCAATCACATTTAAACTGCTAAAACGCAGGACACCAGCCTGGCAGTGAGCATTTAGACAAGCTCAAGGAAGACTTTTTGGGAACCCCAATTTGTAGGGGGGTTACATTTGTATCTTTTTCAGAGCAAAAATGTAGTATACTAAGATCCATTTATTTCCTTCTTCCATAAGGGCTTTCCAAAGAAATGGAACTTTCGGAACTGGTATTTACATAATATTAAATGGATTTTTCCTGTCTAAAATAAGTATCATTGACTGTAAATATGTTGTCCTCAGTGGTTTATATATTGTTGATGTTAGGTTTTAGGTTATATTTATAAAGATATTTATATTTATTATATTGTCACTTTAGGTTGATGGAGAAAGGCACTACTGAGCGCTTTAAAACTCATTGCATTATTGTGGTAAAATGTACACAGTCACTTTAAGAGAACCATTTTTAAAGTCTGTAACGAACTTAGCAACACACCCTCCTGATGACGTACTAGTGGGTACAAAACTGGTTGAGGTTTGCAGCCATTGTACGGAGCTTTATATTTCTGTTGTCTTTTTAATAAGTATGTAATAAAATATTTTTGCTTCACTGACCTCTGGCTGAGATGTGCAGTCTTTTGCCGGTTCAAGTTTGAGATTTATCACTCACACCCTCGGGTTTATGGAGCTGGAATTGCTCTGTGGACAAGGCCTGTAGCACACTGATCCTTCTGGCTGAGGTGATGGCTACCAGGAACAGTTTTCCATGTCACATATTTAAGCTCAGCTGATGACATGGGTTTGAATGCTTGCTGCATTAGTTGGCCAATGCATATGTCAAGGTCCCATGCAGGAGTGGGTTCCCTGTGAGGGGGATGCAAGTGCAGTAGCCCCTTGAAAAACGTCCTTAATACTTGATTGGCAGACAGAGATGCCCCTTTTCCTGCAGAGAGGTAAGCAGAGACAGCTGCTAAATGCACCTTAAGAGTGGAGGGCCAACTAAGGCCCAGGGAATGCAAGTGTGCCGGATAGTCCAAGACTACTAGTAAACTAGCCTGGTGGTGGTGTGTCTGTCTCTGTCTGCACCAAATAGAAAACCTCTTCCATTTAAATGAGTAGGTCTTTCTGGTGGAAGACTTTCTAGATACTCTTAGGACCTCTAGCACCCCCTCCAAGAGGTGCAGGTCAGCATATTCTAGGTCCTCAAGAGCCAAGCTCTGAGTCTGAGGGACTGTAAATTGGGTTACAGGACCCTGCCCTGGGAGGAGGTCAGCAGGTTGTGCCTCCTGGGCAGGAAGATTGGTTGGGAGATTGACAGGGTCAGTAGCAGTGAGTACCAAGGCTGCCTGGCCCAGTCTGGAGCAATGAGGATCATTGTTGCTGGCTGAACCTGAGATTGTTCAGTGCTCTGAGCAGCAAGGGAAATGGTGGCATGGCATACAGAAACTTCCCTGTCCACTCCATCAGGAGTGCATCTAGTGGCACTGTGCCCACTGCCGGAGGCCCGCAACAGAACAGTGGCAGTTGGTGATTGTCTGGGGATGTAAAGAGATCCACCTCTGGGGTGCCCCACCTTCTGAACACAACTTGCAGGATCTGCCTGTTTAGTGACCACTCATGGTAGTTCTGGTTGATTCTGCTGAAGGTATCTGCTAGGACGTTGTCCGTCCCTGGGAGATGGACTGCTGAGTGGAAGATTCTCAGGGAGTACGCCTGGTTCCATAGCTTCATGACTTCTGTGCACAGTGGGGAGGACCTTGTGCCCCCTTGCTTGTTGATGTAGTACATCATGGTTTTATTGTCTATCCTGACTTGAACCACTTTGCCCTGCAATATCAAGGTGAAGGACTGAATGCCCAGATAAACTGCCCTGAGTTCTAGCAGGTTTATGTGAAGCAGAGACTCCTGCTGGAGCCAGGTACCCTGGGCAGTATGCTCCCCTAGGTGGCACCCCATCCTAGGAGGGAGGCATCTGTAGTCAAGACTGCTGCTGATGGCAGCTGAAGGAAAGGCACGCGTTCCCTGAGGTTGACCTTTTCCTGCCAACATTGCAGAGCTTGAAGCAGGGTTCCTGTGACTGGTACAATTTTTGACAGGGAGTCTCTTCTCTGAGACCAGTGAGCTCTGAGGGAATTGAATGTCCCTCATCTGGAATCTTGATCCTGACACTGTTGCTGTTGATGCAGCCATGTGCTCTAACAACTGGAGAAAATGTTTTGCTGGTCTGGGGGTATGAAGCTGAAAAGAGCTTGCCAGCTGTACCAAGCTGTCTACCCTTCCCTGAGGAAGGAAGGCTCTTCCTCTCAGAGTATCCAGTTCTGCCCCTATAAACTACAGGAGCTGAACTGGTGTTAGTACTGACTTTTTCTGGTTTACCAGGAAGTCCAGTGCATCCAAGGTATCCTGAATGATGGTCAGTGCTTGTCTTACCTGCTGAGGGGACTGATATACCACCAGCCAGTCATCCATGTATGGGAAAACTGTAACCCCTTGTCTCCTTAGGTGCACCACCACTACTGCTAGGCACTTGGTGAACACTCTTGGAGCTGATGTCAGGCCAAAAGGCATTGCCCTGAACTGGTAGTGCCCTGATGGCAATCTGAACCTGAGGTCTTTTCTGTGTGATTGCTTGATGGGAATATGGAAGTAGGCATCCTTTAGGTCCAGAGATGTCAGCCAATCTCCCTTCCTGAGTGTAGGGAGAATGGTAGCCAGAGTGACCATTTTGAACTTTGGCTTTGTCAAATATTTGTTTAAGTGTCTGAAATCCAGCATGGGTCACCACTCCCCTGTTTTCTTTAGAGTGAGGATGTATCTTGAGTAAAGACCCTTTCCTTGTTGGGCCAAGGGAACTGGCTCTACTGCTTTTTCCAGAATCAATTTTGCTACTTCCTCCTCCAACAGATGTACCTCTGATAGGCTGGGTGATCTGAAAAATCTTGCCCTCAGCTTGGGAAGAAATTTTAAACTGAGTGCAAGACCCTGGCGCACTACCTCTAGGACCCACTTGTCTATGGTGATGGATTCCCAAGCCTGGAGATAGTGGGCCAGCCTGCCCCATACTGGGAGTGGGGAGATGACCTTGGCAGACCTGTCAGGGGGTCTGCTTGGTCTGTGTGGCTTGCTGAGTGCTAGGGCCAGCCTGACTGCTGCTTCTTCTGCCCCTGCCTCTGAAGCACCCTCTCTGTGGCTGGAAGGCCAGTGATACCCAAGCCTGGAAGAAAGACCTGTAGTGGATTTTACCCCTACTTTTTCCTTGGTACTTCTGTGGCGTTGCTGCCATCTCCTTAGCAGTAGCACTCTTGTAAGCCACCTTGTACTCATCCATCTTCTTCATGTAAGCCTCTGTTTGCTCACCAAAGAGAGATGTAGGCTCACAAGGGTAGTCCAGTGCCTTTGTCTGTGTGTCCTATGACAAATTAGTAGCCCTTAACCAGGCAAATTTTCTCAGGGACACTGAGGCTGCCATTTGCCTGGCAGCAATGTCATTTGCAGCCACTGCCATCCGTAACTTGACATTTGGAAGCTTCTATGCCCCGTTTTGCAGCTTCGGGCAAGTCTGAAGCCATGAGACCAGGAAAAGCTTTGGCTATTTCCAAAACAGTGTTCCAGAGACTCTTCTACTATCTGGACACATAGGCCATGTAGATTGCCTGCCTGGTGGCCAAAGAGGCACCCAAATAAGATTTTTTAGCAATGGAGTCCATCTTTCTGGAATCCTTTTCTGGTGGATGTGATGCCAGGAGAATCCCTGCCTTATCACATGCAGCAGCCTGCACCACACCTTCATGGCTGGGATAGCCAAACAGGAATTCTGCCCCAGATTTGGCCACCCAGTACTTTATATCCATTATTTTGTCCACTGGGTTAATGGAAGTGGAGGTCTGCAAGATTTTGGAAGCCTGTCTCTTTAGAGACTTATAGATGGGCAACAATAGTCCCTTTGTTGCTGGCACATCCATCGTCTCCATATAGTCTGGTTCCTCTTCCTGCTCTGCAGATTCCTGGGTGGAGAGGTCAAGGGTCTGTGCCACTTGCTTCATAAAAGCAAAATAGGATGAAAAGTCCTCAGCTCCCTTTTCAGGGGAGTCAAGACGGTGAGGATCAGGAGAAACCTCTGGTTCAAGAGGTTCCCCAAAATCTTCATCCTCTTCCTCCCCTTCCATATAAACCTCAGCAAGTCTCTCAAGTGAACCAGGAACCGAGGAGGAACCCAAGTCCTGAACTGAGGAATATGAACCAGGACGCTGAACCGGAACTGTGGTACCAGTTTGCAGTGCCTGAAGAACGCTTATAGCGTTTGCTATAGCCTCTGCGGTTGGAACCAATGGAATCGTTGGTTACGGTTCCCTAACCAAGTGCTTTTCCTTTTTCTTCTTTTTAGCAGAACCTACCAGTTCAGCGGCGGTTTCTGCAGTTCTCTTTTTCCCCTGAGGAACCTTCACCCTGGTCAGAGGTTGTTCAACCAGTTCCTTCGGTTTCTCCTTCTGAGAGGAGGAATTTATGTCCACAGCTGGGTCAGCAGCCTTCTCGGACATTTTTTTCTTCAGTCAGTTCAATCATCTATCAAGTGTCAACTGAGGAAACTTCTTACAGATTTCACAATCTGCCTGAAGGTGGTCAAACTACAGACAGACAACACAGACTAAGTGAGGATCAGCTTTAGCAAATGGTTCCTCACACTCAGTGCAATGCTAAAAACCCGTTGGGTCAGTTTATTTCTTGAGAAGTGACATAACCAACAAAAAACCCTAAAAACTGGGTTTTTAGTACGTATACCACAAAAGAAAAACTTTAACTCCTTTTTTTTTCCCGCGGCTGGTTTAGCGACCGAGGAGAGAATCGAGAATTACCCCAGTTTCTCGTAAACCAAAATAACCGGTCCCAAGGGGTTTAAAATTTAGAAATAAAACTTAATAAAATACAAATAAATGATTGGTTTCCTCCTGGTTAAACAAACTGAGAAGAAAACGAAAACCTTACCGGATTAACACTAAATCTAGACTAATCCATCTGTGAACTCAAGGACATTGCTTTAAAAATGAACAGAAATAAAATTTTACTTTAAAAAAATTAGAAAATAAAATCTTCAAGAAAGATGAAAGAGAGCTCTCCGAGGCATCTGTACTAGGCAAGCGGAGTAAAGAATCTAACTGTTGTAGAATGTTTACCAGGGACAGTGGTTTGAAAACCAAGCTTGAGCCTAACATTCCATGATTAGCATAGGTTCTATTAACCATTTTGGCTCCGGGGCAGTCTTATGGTGAGACCATACTGCAGAAGTCAGAATACAGTAAGATTTCCTGGGGTTTGAAACTATGTAGCACCTGTTTTTTGACTGACCCTTTATTATGCCTTTCTGGGCCATTCTAGCTCACCACTGGAAAGCACATTGTTTTGCTCAAATATTGTATGATACTCTGATTTGGGGCTGACTGGACATGTACAGGAAGAGATGGCACAGTGTTACTATCTATGTCATTCTGGTCTGTGTTAAATGGCAATCTGGTAAGACAGATGCCAATGAACTCTACAACGGAAACAGGGCTGGATTCACAAAGACAGCCAAAAACCCCGCAGCTGTGGAAAAAGGCCTGTAGCACTGCGGAAACGCTGGTGCAGGATATTCTGAAAGAAAAATTGTGCATGTGCAGAAATCTGTAAAATACAGCAGTTGCGGAATTTCTGCAAGTGCTGAAAATCCGCAAGTGTGGATCCGCAGCTGTGGAAAAGGTGTAGGAGGAACAACAGTGATCCATATTAGCTGGAGCAGCAGACTTTGACAGTCTTGCCATAGATGTAGCTGAAAGTACCCACAGAAAGACCAGCAACCATTTCTTCAACTGGGACCAATGCAGCATCACTGGTACCAGCAAAACCATGCACCACAGTGGCTGTCTGTAACTGATAGTTGTGTCTCTCCCTGGAGTGTTTCTGTTGCCTGCTGCAGTAGCACTCACTGCAGGCTGTTCAGCCTCTACTGACTGTAGGGCTCCTTTATGGGTTGCACTGGGTCTGGTGGTTGTTATTTGTTGTCTTTCAATGACAATGAGTGCTAGTGTTGCTGTAACAATTGTCACTGATATACACCCACTGGTTTACTATTACTTGTGCCTGACCTCCACTATAATTAAGCAATAATGCTCGATGGGGTGTGTGTCATGCTGGGATAACGTCATGCCTCAGGTGGTTGGGCATGAGGCTGCAGGCCAAGTGCATCCAATAACTGAGGCATGATGTTATCCCAAACGACACACACCCTGGAGGGCATTATTGCTATTATACAATGGCTCATTGTTATACAGAATAAAAAAAAAAATTTGGAAAAACATTTTTGTTTTTTAAGAGAAGATGAAACAATCAAGCAAATGCAAATCAAGCAAACAATCACCTTCAGGTTCACAGTGAGGCTGAGACTAGACCCGTGATATTGTGCTAGCATAACATCACGGGTCCAGCCCAAGACTGACCAACCAGAGTCCAGGATTTTTTCTTGCCATTGTATAATTGTATTTCAATTGTTGGAGCACTGCATTTTGCTCAGGGAGTGTTACACCTCACTCTCATGTGTGCAACATTTATTCCGCAACTGCGGAAAAACACTGGCTGAGAATAGCCTTTAAAGGGATGTGCCATACTTATCAATTACTTTTTTCCTCAGGAACTTCCGCAGCTGCACTTTTTTCCACAGTCTGTAGTGTATTTTTTTTTCCGCAGCTGCAGAAGTTTTGTGTATAGCACAATTTCTCCTTTTTTATGCAGCTACGGAATTTTTGGGGACTTAGGGAAGGTTCTACACCTTCAGATTGTTTTGTGAATCCACACACACACACACACAGAGTCTATGGTTATGGAATTACTCTAGAAAGTACAGAATGAGCTTGATCTAGTTCACCAGCAGGAATTTTTATGCCTAGAATGTTTGTACTTTAAATCCCTGTGGAAAGGGATCCACTGGGTACGGAAGTTTAGAGCAGGCCTGCTCTGACACAAGAAGGGTAGTTGGCCAGTTACATGTTTGGTCTGTGTAATTATTTGTTTTTGTTTTTTTGAGAATATGATGTGTAGGGGTTGTTAAGTTATTGTCTGTAATTTCTTTTGCCATTATTTTTCTCTTGGATTTTGTTTTTGTTCATTATTGTCTGTGATAGCTTTTGGTGTTAATTTTCTCTTTGAATTTGTTTCTTTTAAATTAAAAATTCACCTGCTCTTGTAACAAGTGCCTTGGATTCTTTTCCTTCTCTTACTGTTCTTTTATTTCCATTGATAAGCCCACCAGGGCAGCATCAGAGGTGGGAAGAAAGGACTTAAGTTTAATGTTTCATCTAAAGGATGGCACACCCTGGCAGTACAGCGTCCCCTAGCACCGCACTCGGGGGCCAGCATTTATGGTATAAGCTCGTTCTCAGTGTGAGACTGCATCCCATGTCCTTGAGGCCCAGAGGCGTCTGTGCTATCAACAGAGTCATGCTGACACCTGAGCATAATCAGAGAGCAGCTTTATGTATGCAATTCCCTGTGACCCTATGTGCCCAGCTGCATCTTTTAAAAAAATACCTCTCCAAAATGCCTGAAGATATCCTGGCTTGTTATTGCCACCTAAAGAGACATACGTAGTAGTACCTTGATTGCTGGCTACATAGTATAACCAGGAACCATTCGGAATAAGCTTTCTGTCAGCTGTCATGTTCAGACTGAGGAAGGTGGCCAGTTTGCCAATACTATATGCAAACCATTCACAAATGGCAACTGTGGTGTAGCTACTCACTTCAGCTGGTCTTCAGGCACACTAAATAACGTCCTGTTACTGGGTACTGATGTGAAGGGAGCCTCTGATCCCACTGAGTAACATCAACCAGAGATAGGGAATGCTGGAGCTGCATTCTGTCAACTGGCAAAAAGCAGAACAACGCTACACAGTCCTCTGCAAGCAGCATGGAACAAATTCAGACACAACAGCATGAGGCAAGTATGGCATCTAGTGGTGAGACTGCAGTACTAACCAACAATCTGTTCAGCTTGATCAACTGAAATTTCCCTAGTTCTGTTCGCTTCATCAGTTACTCAAGGTAAGAAGAGGATAGAGGAATAGTACTGCAGTGTTACCGTAAAATTGATGTGAAAAGAAAAAAGTAGGTTGTAACACAGCACCTTTTGTCTAACTAACAGAAATGTATTATAATCATATCAGATGACCTTAAGGTTGGCAAGCAATGTGAGAAGGCAGTAGAGAGGGCTGGGGGTATACTGGGATGTATAGGGAGAGGCATCAGCAGCAGAAAACAGGAAGTTGTTATCCCTCTGTACAGACAGTTGGTGAGACCCCATCTGGAGTACTGTGTCCAGTTCTGGAGATCCCATCTCCACAAGGACATAGACAGGATGGAGGCAGTTCAGAGGAGGGCAACTAAAATGGTGAAGGGTCTGCAAGAGAAGCCATACGAGGAGAGACTAAAGGAGCTAAATATGTATACCCTTGAGGAAAGGAGGGAGAGGGGGGACAAGATAGAAATGTTTAAGTACCTCAGTGGAATCAACAAAGTCCAAGAGGGTATCATCTTTCAGAAAAAGAGATGTGCAAGAACAAGGGGAAACAATTTGAAGATAGAGGGGGGATGGCTCAGGGGCAATGTGAGGAAGTATTTTTTCACAGAGAGGGTGGTGGACACATGGAACAGCCTCCCTGAGGAGGTTGTGGGGTCTAAAACTGTGGGAGAATTCAAGAATGCATGGGACAGACATAAGGCAATTTTTGTGGGGGTAGAAAGAAATAGGCTGTTGGTTAAATAGGATCTGCAACTTATCCTCTAGGTAGGGAAATGGTCAGACTAGATGGGCCAAGCGGTCCTTATCTGCCGCCAAAGTCTATGTTTCTATGTTATACAAGCTTTTAAAGCCACATAGGTCTTTTCGGCTAGCATTGGGCAATTTCCTTGATTAAAATTCAGAATTTCTTCTACATTCTCTTTATCTCTCAGTTCTCCCTCACGGCCCCCATGCAATTGATCCCCCAGCCCCATCACCTGACTCCTCTAGGGCTTACCTTGACCATCACCCTCTGCCACAGGACTGTGGTTGTGCCTGGCCACTAAAGCAAAACCTGCAGGAGATTGTTCATCAGCCTGCTGCCTAGGGTATTTTTTTACCATTTTTCTTCCTTCCCCCGTTGCTGGGCATGACATGTCAATGCGTACACACGGAGGCGTACGCATGCTGCGGAGTCCCACAGCAGCCTCTCTTCATTAGCATCCCTGGCCCATTCTACCCAGAGGTCTCCAGCTGAGGGCAGTCACTCGGTGGGACTACCTAGTCACCCTCTCAGGGAGAGGAGAACTGTCCTCTGGACGCTTGATCCTCTCCGTCCCCGGCTGACCCCGGCAACCAGTGCTCATCTCTGAACACAGGTCACCAGTGTGGCAGAAGGTAAGGTGCAATGTCTCAGCCCTCCATGCCACTGGGCCAGTTTAAAATTCAGAATTTCTACATTACGTCAAAGTTTGCTTTAGGGAGACTCTTACTAAATAAACATTTAATAGTTTATAGGTCTCATTCTGTCACACTTGCATAAAAGCTTGTTTACCCTGGAAAAAGATCTGCAAGTGTCTCTAGGCTCATTTATAACCCAATATTTCAAAGATTGCTTTTTTTGCTATGCAAATATCCAATTATTTATAGGTTTCTTGCTGTGATACTTCCTTATAAACAGAACTGTCATACTCATGTGCAAAAGTGTATTTACAGTTGAATCATTTGAATTTATGATATTAATTAGCACTGAGTTCTCGGTATATAGTCCTCTCCATGTAACTGTTTTATCACAGTGCCTGACAATGAGGACTATGTGGCTTTGAAAGCTTGTATAAAACATTTCTGTTAATCAAATAAATGGTATTGTGACATACTTTTTTTGCATCAATTCAAAGTAAGAACAAATAAAAGAAATATTTACCTTTTTTTCTTTCGCCACCCCATCTACATTATTACGCATGAATTAATGGTGATTTGTCCCCCCTTCTTCCCCAGTTTTGGAGCTATTTTATCCCTGGATACTAATTATTCAAGTAATATTTAGTTGAAATTTTAAAAAACATTGTCCATTGCATTTTTTAAGGATTGTGCACATTTTATATGGGCAAAAAGACAGTTCAGGGTGTTGGGCATGCCTTAGTAAGCTCGAGGACATCTGGTTAAACCAGCACAACCAACACTCTGTCCTATTTTATTGCTAACCTCTTGACATGCAACAAAACTTAAGACACTGCAGTAGAACTTAAACTCCCAGCTCAGAGAATGGGAATCCCAGCATAAACAGTCAGGAGGATGAGCACTCCTCAGACTCCTTGTTGGTGTGCTGGCACAACCACATGCCCTGGGTGACCATACATTGGGTAGGTCAGTCAGGTTCCAGCCTTAGGGTGCTGGACAAGGGGACATTCCCCATCTGCAGGACCTCTGCAGAGCTCTATGCTCAGCTGGTAGCAGCAAGGGAAGAGATATCTCACTTGTGGCACCAGCCTAGCTGGAGCCCATGCCCCACACCCCCCTCCCCCAGTGGTCCACTGATCCAGAGGGTGGATAGTGGTGGGAGGGGTAGGGGGAAGGATGACAGGGGAAGACACAAGGAGGTCAACTAGCCCCATATGTTCCTAACAGCAAATCACTTTGGACCCCTTGAGGAGACTCAGGTACCTGACTCCACCAGGGAGGACTCTGAGTCAGTTAGGGGAGATGGGTGGGATGACCTGGTGGCACCCAGGAGTGAGAGTAGGAAGAAGGTAGTTAGGAGAGTATTAGTGGTTGGGGATCTTTGATTGGGGTGAGAGAGGTAGTGGGTGGAGGGGGGGTCAGGTCCCTTCCTTGTATATCAGCCATCCGGGGACATAGATAGAATAGAGAGGATAGCGGAGAGGGAGTGGGGAACTGGGGGTGCTGGTACACTTGGGTACCAACAATCTGGCAAACCAGATCATGAAGCAGAACTTTCAGAGGCTGGGAGACAGATTACAGGCACACTCGGCCTTCCTGGCTTTTCCGAGGTCCTCCCTGTGTGGAGTATGGTGGGTGGAAACGATAATGAAAGGAGGAATGAGGTTGAAGAGTTAAATGGGTGGTTAACGGGATGTGTCAGGTGAAAGAGTACCACTTTGTGAGAGACTGGGGGGGTGTCTGGAACAGGAGGCTCTTCAAAGGTAATGCCCTTCACCTGGCTAGAGAAGGGGCCAGTGCACTGGGGCAGAAGGTTGACGTCTACATTAGACAGTTAAAGTGAGTGCAAGGGACACTGGGCTAGGGAAACCATGATGAATGGAGTGAGGAAGGGGAACCTAGCTAGTGCTCCCCCCATACTGGGGACTGGTAGAAATAGAAGGATAAAAATAAGGTTGAGATTCAAACAGGAGTAGTGAGGGAGGCAGAGGGTGTGTGTCAAGATCTGAAGGCAACAGGAAAAACAAGAAGTTAAGGAGAATGAAAAGGAATATAGGAGTAGGATCAGTTAACAGCAAAAGGGGATCCAGAGCTAGCTGAAATGGTGTCTACTTTAATGCCAGAAGTCTGGAATATAAAATCAGTGAGCTCTAGGCAACGATGGCAGACACTGAGATGGACCTCATAGCTATCACAGAAACATGGGCCACACAGACTAACAGCTGGGACTTGTCAGTCCCAACATACACAATGTTTAAGCAGGATGGGGGAAGGTAATGGGGGAGGTGTATAGTCTATATGTCAGCAAGGCCATCAGAGCTGTGGAGGAAGGATACAGCAGGGGGAGTAAAGGGGAAAGAGAGTCACTGTGGGTTGATCTTACGGTGCCCTCGGGCAAGAAAATATGGGTGAAGTGATCCATTCACCAGGACTAATCAAATCAATTTCATTTTTAAAAGCGCCTTTTCAGAGATCAAGGCGCTGTACGTATGCATAAATACACACAAAACAACTTGAAATCAGGATTAATAAAATGATGCATAAAACTTATAATTTACAGCAGTATAAATACTAAAATCCGATCAGTTAGACTCATCCGGAAATGCTAGGCTAAACAAATACGTCTCGAGGGCTGATTTAAAACTCTGGGGAGGAAAGATAGAAAGCTCAGGGAAGAGCTGGCAAGGAGAGTGGTAAAGGGGGAAGTGGTGGTGGTGGTGGGTGATCTGAATCTGCTAAATATTGAAAGGGACAGAACTCAGGCCCTGCTGGATACATTCTAGGACTGCCTGCTGGTGCAGCTGGTTAAGGAACCCACGAGACAGGCAGTCATTCTCAATTTGGTTCTCACCAACTTGGAGATTGAGAATGGAGTGATGGTAGAGGAGCCACTGGGGTTTAGGGAACATAACCCCTTTTGGCTTAAGCTGGCCTTCAGCAACAGAATGCCCCTATCAAAAACTGAAGTCCTAGATTTCAGATGAGTGAGGTGGGCTGAGACAAACTGACCAGGGTGGACAGCATCAACGGTGTAGAGGAACAATGGGGGTTAATCAAGGGGAACATTCTCAAGGCAACAAAGTCATACAGAAGAATTGTTACAAAACATAACAGGTACCACAGATCAATATGGTTCTCAGAAAGGGTCAGGGAAGCAGTAAGGGCCAAGAAAAGGCCTTTACCACATACAGAGAAAAGCAGGGGGAGGAGGAGGAAAGAGAAGAGTCCTGAATGAGAACTAGGGAAGTAAAAAGGGTGGGCAGAGAGGCAAAGACAGTCACAGTGCTGCATACTGTGGAAGGGATCAAGGATGGGGAAAACAATTCTTTTATTTATTTTTTTTATATTGCTTTGTTCTTTCCACGCGGGGCTGGCAGGAAGGTTCCCGGTCCCCTCCCGGAGGGCTCGTTTCACTCTGGTGCCCTGCTTCCCGATCCAGCTTCCCCCAGGTGATTCCCCTATGGATTCTCCCCCATGGCAGTGTTGGAGGCAGGAGGGCCGCCCCCCCCCCACAGAGCACAATCCAGAAGCCCAGGGGTTTCAGGAGGAGCTGTCATGGAGCCTGCCAGCCCCATTTTCTGTTTTCTCCCATCCGCTGTTGTGGGCATGCACATACGCATGTGGAGGCATGTGCACACTGCAGTCCTGCAACAACTTCCTTTTGTGACACCCTCAGTCCCAGACTACCCTCCAGGCCTTCACCTGGTAGCAGTCGTTCAGCAGGAGTGACAACCCACCCACCCCGGGAGAGGAGAGCAGTCCTCCGGACACTCAATCCTCTCCCTCCCTGGCTGCCCCCCAGCGATCCATGTTCATTCCCAAACCCAGGTCGCCAGCATGGCACAAGGAATGGCTTCCAGCACCTCAACCCTCAGTGCCACTGGGCCAGCCAGGAGGAAAACAATTCTTCAGATATATTAAGAAAAAAAATGGAAGCAGGGAGGGAGGAAGGGAGTATCATTAGGCTATCAGAAGGGGGGTAGGGTAATAGAGGAAGAGGAGCAAAAAGCAGCCACTCTTAATTGTGACTTCTGCTCTGTTTTCACTAGGGAAGACAGCAGGTCCCTGCCTGAAAGTGACATCAAAGCGGCATTCAGAGTGATCCCAGAGATGAAGCAGCCAGTATTTACCAGGGAAAGAGTCCAGGAGGGGCTAGAAGTCTTAAAGGCAGATAAGACCCCAGGGCCAGATGGGATGCACCAAAGCATGCTCAAGGAATTGGCAGTGGAACTGCCTGAACCCCTGGTAGGGCTGTTCAGTAGCTCGCAAAGACTGGAGGGTAGCAGACATAGCCCTGCTGTATGGGGGGGGGGAGTTTGAAGCAACTGAGTAATTACAGACCCATCAGCCTTACCTCTTCTGTGGGTAAACGAATGGAAACACTGGTCAAAGAGGACCTTGTGGACTACCCAGAGAGCAACGCTCTACACATAGTAAACAGCATGGATCTGTGGAAGGGAGGGAGGTCTTGCCATACCAACCTTTGCTTTGACTGGGTGACAAAGGTAGTAGATAAGGACCATGCTGTGGATTTACTCTACTTCAATTTCAGCAAGGATTGGTTTGATTTTGATTTTGACTCACAGAAGATTGCTGAAGAAGCTGGAGGATCTGGGAGATGCTAGGGAAATAGATGGGTAAGAAACTGAAGGACAGGCAGCAGAGGGTGGTGGTAAACAGGGTAAAACTGGAAGAGATGGAGGTCACGAGTGGTGTGCCACAGGGATCTGTCCTGGGTCCTGTCCTCTTCAATTGGTTTATCACGGACACTGGAGAAGGCATTTGTGGCCACTTGTGTCTCTTCACAGATGACAGGAAGCTCTGTGGTAAGGTAGACAGTGATGAAGGGATCAGGGAGATGCAGAAGGAACTATATAGGCTAGAGATGTAGTCTAAGGTTTGTCAGTTGAAATTCAATGCCAAAAAGTGCAAGGTGATGCACTTAGGAAACAAAAACTCCAGAACAGAGTACTGGATGGGTGGGATAAAACTGAGCACTATGGCAGAAGAAAGGGACCTGGGAGTCATTGTTAGTGACTCCCTTTAACAATCAAGCCAGTGCAACAGGGTCTATTGGAAGGCAAATAGGATGCAGGGGTGTTATTAGGAGTGGTACTGATAGCAGGAAAAAGGAGATATTACTACCTCTGTATAGGTCACTGGTGAGGCCATGCCCACACCTCGAATACTGTGCTCAGTTCTTGACCCCTTACCTAAGGAAGGACAGGGTGCTATGTAGGGTGACCAAGATGATTCAGGGCCAGCAGGGCAAATCTTATGTAGATCAACTCAAGGCACTGAACGTTTACTCACTGGAGACCAGGCGAGAGAGAGGAGACATGATAGAGAGTAGAGACCTTGAAGCTCTTGAAGCGAATAAACAAGGTGAACTGCGAGGAATTATTTAGCAGGAGTACAGATTCAAGAACTCAAGGTCACAAGTGGAAGATGTCAGAGGTAAAGTTTAAGAGGGATGTGAGACAGTTCTCTTTCACAGAAAGGGTGGTAGTGCCATGGAATAGTCTGCCAATGGATGTGACGGGCACGAAAACAATAATGGTTTCAAGCACAGCTGGAACAGAGTGAAGGGTATGGTGGTTACTCAGGTCGGTAACAGTAGGGAGGGGAGCAGGGGGAGGATTGGGAGGGATAGAAAACTGTATGGACAATAGGTCCCAGGGCAGATCGGAAACTACTGCCAGACTGGATGGACCTTTGGTCTTTTTCTGCCATCATTGTCTATGTTTCTATGACAAGCACAACAAGTGAGAGCGGAACTCCAGGCGCTCCTAAATAGAAAAACAGAGGGATAATTAATGTACCTTATGCAGTCATAATAGGACATGGTATTATAGCTGGGTGACTACTATCATTTACACTCTAAGCAAATAGCTAAAGAACCATCAAAGCTGAATGAGACAGAGGTACAGGCAAGTGGTAGCTCATAGGCCATAAGATATAGCAGCAGCTTGAGCCACATACCACAAAAATCTTTTAAAAAAGGACTTACAGAATGGCCGGCCCACGGGCACAGCAGTAGCTCTACTGCTTGCAGCACCAACACCCTCAATTTGGAAGTGATCTTGGGGTGTCAAAGGGTTGGTTTTGGGGGGGGGAGGATAGCACATCCATGGGACTGCTCTCCTCATCCAGGAGTGGTGGGATGTGGAGCCCAGCATAGGCCTGCCCATAGCAGAGGCTAGGAGGAAGGCAGTCCGGGGCCATCAAAAGTGCAAAGAGGTGCGGCAACTGTCAACACATATGACATGGGAGCACACAACATGTGTTTTGATTGGTACTGCACGTCTGCACCTCCTAAGAAGAATACAGGAAAACTCTGATAGGGTTGATTAAGACTCTGTCTCATTTGTTATGCAGAAAGAGTTAAAAGCAAAGGTTCTGTTCTATCTTCTCCTGTTTGGTCTCTTGTCTGTCTGCACAATCAAATTTTCTTGTGAGACCTAGGAATTGATCACACTGACAGTCTCACGATTCTCCCCCTCCCACTATCTCCCTGCCCTCACTTGCTGTTTCTGTCTTTTCTACCCCCTTGCTTGTCTGTGGTTATAAAAATATATGTGGATCTTAATGTGAAACTGGTTTGAAATCTGGTTTGAAAATGTATATAGTTATACTGTTGAAATGATTGCAAAAAGCTATTTGGAACTCAGGGGATTAACCTTGAGATGCAGTTTGACCTCCTCAGGCTTGTTTGCAAAACTGTCTTAACAAGCTCAGGATGCAGAAATTAATTGCCAGGCAAAGACTTCTTATAAAAAGAGAGCAATTTATTGATGGAGAGAGAGAGAGAGAGACTGAAATTTAGAATTAGAGCTACACTCAGATGAAGGACTTTGTTTTGTCTGAACTGCCTATATAAAAGCTATCCTGCAATTTTTTTTCCTTTATTTTATTGTTGTTGCTAATAATAAAACACTACATGTGAATTTTATAACTTGCCCTGGTTATCCTATGCTTTCTGACCTTTGCCTCAACAACAAACTCCCAGCAGGATGTCACACCTGGCTATCTAGGCTATGCCCAGCGGAATTGGATCCTGTTTAGCTGAGGTTGGGGAACCCCACCAAGGGGCAAGCTCTAGCATGTAAGCCCTAGAGGGCGCCGGCGCGTCAGGGTTGGGATGGCTGATGGAAAGGAGATGGTCAGATGGGGAGAAAGAGATTAACAAAAAAAGGACTTACAGAGGCACTAATGAGCAACTAAGGTGACTGGATGCACTTTCCCCTGCTCCATCTCCCTGCAGTTTTTAAAAAGCAAGAAGTTTTTTTTTACTTTCTCTTTTATTTGACTTTTGACATACACATAAACAAGAACCATCTGTGCTGAGCGTACATACTTGTGTCTAAAGAAACAAAGATACAATTATACATGACCAGCTGATCATAACTATTTATGTGAGGGCTGACCAGCTGGCACAGCGATACAGTTACCACCTGAGATGCCAATGACTGGTGTTCAGATACGAGCCCAGGCTGTCGGAGACTAGCCAGGGGTAGGAGGATAGAATGTTAGACAGACTGCTCTCCTCCTCCGGGGGGGGGGGGATGGTGGAGAAGCGCCCGGCACCTGACTGGCCCGTGGTGGAAGCTGGTGGTTTGACAGCCTGAGCCAGATTAGTTGGGAAGACATGGCAGATGTCAGCATGACGTCATTGCATGCCACATCTCCCAGAGGAGAAACAGAGGGGAAAAGCCGGACCACCACAGGATGCCACCCATCGTGCTCTGCAGAGACCCCACCATTGACTGTGGTACTCCCCTGGTCAACTGAATTCGAGTTCCGATGGAGAGAAAAAGGGGGTCCCCTCCGAAGGCCCCACTCTGGGGGTAAGCCAGGGAGGAACACCCAGGGAGAGGTAGGTCCCAGGGAAGAAGGGTGACGGGGCTGGGAGGACGGGCGAGCCGACGGGAGTTGGTCTAGGGAGGTGGAAAAAAAAATAACTATGTGGTTATGCATGCTAAATACTAATGTTCTCGCTAAGGAGTGTAGGAGCTGAGGAGGCAAATAGCCCATTAGTTCCACTGTTAGTAGCACCTCATTATTGTATTCATTAAATGATTATCAAGTCTATTTTTAAATTCATTTTTGGATTTATTTATTATTATATGTAAGGGTAGAGAGTTCCAGATGTTAACCACTCTGCTGGTGAAGAAATATGTTCTTTTTGTAGTGTGAAAGTGTTTCCCTACTATTTGTAATGGATGTCCTCGTGTCTCAGTTACATTAGGTTTAAAAGTGATATTAAGGTCACTCAGCAGAGAGGGGTCATTCATTATTTTATACATTATCAATAAGTCTCCCCTCAGTCTTCTCAGTGACAGTGGTTAATTTCAAATAACACAATCTTTGTTTATATGAATTACCCCGTAAGTTGTATATTTATTTGGAAGCCCTGCACTGAACCCTCTCAAGTTGATTTTTTCTGTCCCTCTTCATATGGAAACCAGAATGGGGTAGCAAACTCCAAATGTGGGTGAACAAAGGCTCTGTAAAGAGGTAGAATTACATTGTTTTACCGCATTTATATTTCTTTTTATTGACCAAAGAACTCAGTTGGCCCTAGCTATGACGTCATTACATTGCTTTTGTTGGTCGACGTCTGATGTTACCAGGACTCCTAGATCTCCCTCACATGTGCTTTTAGCCAGTTCCATAGGGACCAGTTTGTATGAGTACTTGGGATTATTACAAAAATCACACATGCCCCCACAATGCAAAGCATCATGGGCTGCATATGCAAATCACCACAGAATGTTATGCTGGTCCAACTTAAAGCAGAATTGCAGGGTGCCGAAAGGCCTCTCACACAGTTTGCAAAGGGTGCTAACAGAAGACATAGACACGTGTTTCGTACTACCAGGACTCATCAGTATTATTGTTACCTATGTGCATCACCTTGCACTTATTACAGTTAAATTGCATTTCCCAGCATCTGCCCCAGTTGTATATACCGTTTAAATCATTCTGAATATGTTGTGATTGTGTTATGGTTGCACATGGCCCCACTATTTTGGAATCATCAGCAAAATTATAAGCCTAGCTGTTCAAATTACCAGTCAAACTGGAAATAAATATGTGAAAAATTAGTGGTCCCAGCACAGAACCCTGTGGCATTCCGCTGGTGACCATAACTGACTTTGACTCATAGCCCCTAATTTTTACTTTCTAGGTTCTATCCTGTCGCAGTCCATTTAGTGATTAAGTGTTCATGTTTTCTAGAATTCCTTCCATGGCTGTTCATCTGTTCTTAAAAGTCTCCTCCTATAAATTAAATGTAGACATGAGCAGTTCCATGCAGCAAACATCTTTCAGTGTGTTAATCAGATTCCCTAGCCAAGCCAATGCATCAGGTCTTCTATTTGTTTACTGCTTCTTAAGATACAGCTAAATTATTCCATTACGCAGATGAGATTCTACTTTAAATCATATACATTCTAATATGAAAAACCATTATCTGAAAATCATATCTGAGCTCCCTCTCATAAATTACCAAATAAGATAAAGACATTATTCAACTTCTCAAAATGTTATTGATATTTACTTAGAGACCATTTATTGATAAAAATGGCTTATACTATGCATTCCCCATCGGAAGTTATTGTTTTTTTCCAGTGCTGTTGACATATGCACTGAGTAGCATTGGTGGTTTAGTGGTCAAATTCTTGCCTTCTATGTGGGTGACCTGGGTTTGGTTTCCAGCCAATGCATTAAGCCTTTTAAATTGTTTACTGCTTCATAAGTTGTAACTAAATAATGTCTTTATGCCCACAAGACTCTATGTCTCTCATGGTACTGTAGAAAGGGAAACAAGCATTTGTCAATGCCGAATGTTGCTTGCTTCTATGTGCTGTTTAGGTATCTGGAAGTCATTGGAGTGCAAATATTGAAGATTCGCGAACTTACGAGCGTGCGTAGGAACTGCGCAACGCACGCTTGTAAAACAGTCATTTTTAGGAATTTTTTCACCAAATTTTCAACATAGCCATTTTAAGGCCTCTACTCATGAACAGTGTCACTGTGATTTTCTTAATGTGTCCCATACGCTGAGTTCGCACACCGACTGTGCCATTCTGTGCTACATGGGTGGAAACACATTTTGGGCAAGATGTGAAAAATGACAGCTGCACTGCTCATAAGGAGGTGTGTTAAAATTGCAATGTTGAAAATCTGGAGTGAAAATACTGAAAATTCACAAACTTATGAGCGTACGTAGGAACTGCACAACGCACGCTCGTAAAACAGTCATTTTTAGGAATTTTTTCACCAAATTTTCAACATAGCCATTTTAAGACCTCTGCTAATGAACAGTGTCACTGTGATTTTCTTAATTTCTCCCATACATTGATTTCAAGACACCAACTGCGCCATTGTAGCATACATGATGGAAACACGCTTTTGGGCAGGATGTGAAAAATGACAGCTGTACTGCTCACAAGGAGGTGTGGTAAAATGGCAATGTTGAAAATCTGGAGGAAAATATTGAAAATTTGCAACTTACTGAGCGTAGTCATAGAACTGCGAACGCACGCCAGGAAACAGTCATTTGTAGGATTTCACCAAATTTTTCAAATAGGCTTTTTGAGAGCCCACCTTATGAATACTGGCAGTGTCGTTTCATTAATCATTCCAGAAAGGTGATTTTGTGCAGTGACTGTGAAATCACCCTTTGAGCCCGAATAACACCATGAGAGTGACAGCATTCATGAGAAGGGGTCCCAAAAACCCCATGTTGAAAATTTGGTGCAAACATTCCAAAAAATGCCTGAGATATGCAATAAAGTTGAAAAATCCCTATCTATCCCATTATACAGCTTACCAGCATTTCCTCAGTTCGCGGTCGGCTTTGAAGAGTGCAGACATGTCCCGTCCACACGATGATCGCTGCACACGAGCTCCGGAGGTAAGTATGGGGTGGGGGGTGGGGAGGGTGTGCAGTGGTGGGTGTGGGTTGTGGGGCAGGAGACTACTAGGACCTTTTTATTCACAGGTTGTTGTTTTTACGAAGACAACGCTGGGACGCTTACCGCTGGGGTGGGCTCTACGTGGCAGCCGAAAAGTTGTTGGGGGGGATGTGGAGCGATGGGGATTGGGCACCCCACAGCCAAAATAAGATTTGCCATGCTGGTGGGCTCCCAGCGCAGCACCGAAAGCTTTTGGGGGCGTGCAGCCTTGGAGCCGATTGGGATTGACACACCGTTGGCACAACAGTTTTGCCATGCTGGGGTGGGCCTCAGTGTGGCACCTGGACAGCTGTTGGGGGGCGTGGAGCCGACGGGGGATTGGGCATCCCCGTCCGCCATACAGTGTGTGCGTGGGGGAGAGCGCATCAGCACGCAATATGTGTGCTTGCACGTGTGTGTGCGTGGGGGGGGAGAGTTCTGCTCACTGAAACGGAGCTCTCCCTTTTAACTGTATGCCACTGCATTTTTAGCTTGTCATAAACAGCTGCAGCAGTGATTGGGGAACTGGGGCCGCGCCTGCAAACACACTGACTGCATTGGAAGACGGGCTGACACACCCCCGAAAACTCGGATGATGGCACTATGTTTCTTGCACATGCATGCAAGCAACATAAAAATGGGCAGACTAGGTAGGCCAAGCAGTCCTTACCTGCTGGCAATTTCTGTTTTTGGGATGGGTGGCAGATGGCTGAGCCATTTGAAAGTGATTGTTTTAAGAGCTACTACAATAATGATCCTGTACAGGTAAGCTTCTGTTATCTGTATGGCCTTGTGCACATACTGTATGTTCCCCAAAATAAATCTTGGAACATTTTTGGGACAGTGACCAAAAGTACCCGATTCAGGAGGACATGCACCTCTGTCCAAACTGCCCCCCCCCCCAGCTGGGACAAGCCCAGAATATATATGATAAGGTGTTTTCCTTCTGATCGCAGCCCTTCCAGCACCTGTCCAATCTGTTTGGAGCGTAGTGTTTACATGAGGGTGGGAGAAAGAAGTATATCAGAGTTCCCATTTAAATGCCCCATAACCTGGGGAAGATGCCATTTTTAGGCCCACCCTGATGGCCCTCTCCCATGTCTGATCCTTAATAATTTTACCAGTTTCCGCTGCCAAGTATCCTGGGCTTTTCATATGTGCCAAACATCTGGGCTACGCAGCAAAGTTGTAAGATCTGTGACTGACTTCAGAAGCATTCCTAAATGTTTAGTAGACTCTATGAATTCTTCCAGAGGCATCAGGGTCTCAAGGATATGTTCCTTGATCCTCGGTTGCAGTAAGAAATGCTGCGGACTTCAGCATGTGTGAGATGTGGATGCGTGTGTGTATGTATGTGTGTGGGTATGTGCTGTGAGGTATGTGATATAATAGATGTGGGGCTTGCTGTCACATTGAGGTAAGTCTCTATTTAGCTATATGGAGGTATAATGTGTTACTATTTTCATTTTACACACAACAAATTTCTCCTTACTTTTTATCTTTGCCTGTGTGTGTGGGGGATTGATTCCATTGCACCATATTCAGTTTACTCCAGCCTGCTAGTGTACATACAGGAGTGTTATCTTATACTGTTATATATAATTTTTGTAACTCTGTACATATTGGATGTGTGATCTCATTTGCTTGGGGTCCTGCACATCTTTTACATTAGGCTAATATTGTAGTAATTTACTCAGAATTTCATTACAAGTTGTATTCCTTTGGGGAACAATTACAGTGACTGAAGTTAATATAGGTTCACTAGAAGAGAGATTGAGAGTGTGTGTGTGTGTGTGTGTGTGTGTGTGTGTCTGTGGGGGACAGAGAGAGAGAGAGAAAGGAGGGGGGAGAGAGAGAGAGAGAGAGAGAGAGAGAGACAACATCTCGTTTAAGCTATGTATCTCCCCCACCCACATTATTGTGATGTGGGGTGGGTTAGGTTGTACTGTTTGTATGAGCAGGAGGAGATAAATTACTTTTTTATCTCTTTTCAGATTCCTAGACACTTGTGGTACATGTAGTTGCTACATTCTCAGTATATATTGACATCAGTACATATCAGGATGCATGGTCTGAATTCTTTGAGGTTCCTCTACTAGAGTTTTTGTTTAACACTAATATTATCAATTTATATTTATATTATCATTTATATAGTCCTGAGGTTTTGTAATTTCTTGGGGCCTTTTATTTAGCTTGAGAATACAGCTGGGTGACATGTCTAGCTAGGTTTTACACATCACACAGTGTGCACTGATGTTTTTAGACAACTTTACTGGTATTCTTGTCTTTAATGCATACATTGTAATTTCATGAGCCCTATAACTATCTTAGTTTGTCTTTAAGCTGGGTGGGGTTGCCTTTCAGTAATCACATCCTTATACTGACTGTGACACTCATGGCTTGATTTGGGAGTTATCTGCTTCAGCAGTGTTATCTTATGTCAATTAAATTTATGTGTAGTAGGATTCTTTATGTTTGTTGCACCAAGCACATCTTAACCCAAGGTTCATTCGGACTGAGGGCAGTATTGTACTGTTTAACTTCTCTGACATCATCTTCTGTTTTTTTTTTTTTTTTAAATGAGTATTTTAAACCAATGGGGATTTTTTTCTGTTTTTCTCTGCATTATCTAGCTGTTATAAGTATTGTATTTTCTAAACAACTGCCATGAGCTTCTGAAGAAGGACTGGTTGGTCCGAAAGCTAGAGCACTTTGTTCTTGTTGTTACATCTATGTTGGTCCATTAAAAGGTATCAAATCATTTGCTTCTGGATCTATTCTTGCAAGGACCAATACGGCAACTACTAAATCAAGATTTGGATATCTAAAAGAAATTCACCACTGCCTAACCCAAACTCTGCTTGAAGTTGCAGAAAAGGTTTAAAGATAAGCATGTCAGGGCTGAGTAAATGCTTTAAGATGCTATTCCTTTCCATTCCTATCTCCTAAATCCTGGGACTGTGAAGGGAAGGACACCATCTGGTGTATTCGTGAGATAGTTTAGGGGACTGATAGCATCTGCATCCCCCAGATGATGCTGCAGCACCACCCACATTTTTAGTGTATGTTTTACTGAGGGGTTCTCTAGGGATCAGAAGAGAGCTGGTGTTAAGCGAGAGAGAAGCAGAGATGCCTGCCATCCATGGAGAAGGCCCAAGGTCTCCAGTTCTAGACACCTTGTCTCTCTTTGCCCAGTTATCCACTGTAGCTCAAGGGTGGCATGTATAGCCCAGTAATAATGCTTGTAGTTTGGAACCACAGGCCTCCCCTGTCTTTATGTTGTCTCAGCAGGGCCGATTTCATGCTCAGGCGACTGGCTCCCCATATGAATTTATTGATGGATTTTTCAAATTGTTTCCAGACATTCAGGGGTGTTGCCACTGGGAGCATGAGAAAACAATATAACAACCTGGACAGAATATTCATTTGCATTGTCTGCATCCTCCCCCCAATGAACAAATGAAGTGTTTCCCATCTACAAAGGTCTGTGTAAATCTCTCTCAATAAGGGTTCATAACTGTATAAGTTGAATGCATATTTTTGTACATGAATGCCAAAATATTTAAATCCATTTGTAGTCCATTTGAAGGGTGTACCATGTTTGATATGGGCCGAAACTACCCAGCTCAATTTAAAGGCTTCCGATTTGTCTCTGTTTTGAACCATGAGACTTTACCATATTGCTCTACTGTGACTAAGAGAGGGGGCATGGAGTGTTTTGGATCACTGACAAAAAGGAGCATGTCATCTGTGTACAGTGAAACTCTTTGACCCTGTGGGTCACAAGAGGCTTCTTTTATGTCTGGGTTAGTTCAGATAGCAGTACCCAACAGCTCGATCCCCAGGACAAAAAGAAGGGAAAAAAAAAAAAGACAAAAAAAAAATTATAAAAAACTAAAAAACTCAATAAATAAAAAAAAACTTAAAAACAAGAAAAGACTAAAAGAAAGAGGAATGGATGCCATTCAGCCTTAACCTATTTCTCGGCTTGGTGTATATGGCATTTATCCATTAGAGAAACTTGCATCCAAATCCAGATTTATGTAGGGTGACTAAACGACACTGCCAGTTTAGGCAGTCAAATGCCTTTTCAATGTCAAATGAAACAGCCAAATTAATGATGTTAGAGGTTTGACCGTGTGGAGAATATTTAAGTATTTGGATATTATAAAAGGATTGGTGTTGTGGAATAAAACCTGTCTGGTTCCAAAGTATGATTTTCCGCACAACTTTTTGCAGTCTAGTGGATACCATGGCAGTCAAAATTGGTCTGTAAGACCCGCACTGCAAAGGGTTCTTACCCGATTTCAGGAGGATAATTATGATTGCATCTTTCCACTCATCTTGGAAAGTGGCACATTCTTGATGCCCCCAGTGATGGTCCAAGTGAGGTGAGTGACAATCAGTTCCCTACAGATTTTATAAACTTCACTGGGGAAGCTGTCAGGGCCCAGTGATTTCCCATTTTTTAAGTTAACAATTGCAGTCATTTCCTTTTCATCAGAGACCAGTGCATCCAACATAGTTTGGCCCTGCTCTGTCAACTGCAGAAGTTGTAGAGAAGAAAAAAGTGCACAGGTCTCGTGTAGTACGGTGAAAATGTGGGTCTGTGTTAAGGGACTGACAGAAATTAGTAAATTGTTTTGCTGTGTCCTGTGGGAGGGTAAACTGTGGAACGTCCAGGGTCAGGCCAGAAATAGCTGCCACGTGCTGCTTTGCTTGTCGCTTTCACAGCTACAGCCCCAAAAGACACCCGTCTCTACTCCCCTGTGCATAATGTTTTTGCCTAGTGTATCTGAGCATGACTTCTACCTTCCTAAGGTCTAAATCCGCAAGCTTATACCTTGCAGTTGTCAACTGCTGCAGTATCTGAGCTTCGGTTGGTTTGCTTTTATGTGTTTTTTCTAAGGCCCCATTTCTTCTTCTGTAGCCAAATGATATGCTACTTCTTTCTTTTGATGGACGATAGCCATAGATATGAGAGTACCTTATAATATCACCTTTAGACATTCCACTGCATCATTGCAGTGGTTTCTTCACCCGGATTAAGTGCCAGGGATGTCTGGAGTTCTTGCTTGACCTTGTTTGTATTAGCTTCATTAGCCAGGGCCCCAACATTCATATGACATAGTCTGTGTGTGACCACTGGCCAAGTTTCAACTTGCAAAGACAAGGAGGCATGGTCAGAGTAGGTAATGCTCTGAATCCACAATCAGTAATTACATGTAGCTAGTGTTTTTGGAAAAAGCAGAGGTCAATACATGTATACGTTTTGTGGGGGTTGGAACAAAAAGTAAAATTTTTTCTGTTGGGTGAAAGGATCTCCAGACACCCTGCATGCCCCGTTGCTCTGCCATGTCTACTAATGCTTTGTCCATGCGTAACCGAGGGCTATTGGCAGGAGGTCAAAGTCAAAGTTGATTTTATTGTTCGGCTGAATGCCATTACAAAATACTAAAAAACAAACAATGTAAACATACCATATACATTCTAAAAAGATCATGCTATATGGTAAATCTATTTACGTTAAAAGGGATTATCCATCCCTTTGTCAGAGAAAATAAAATGCCAGCACAGTTCGGTACTGAATATTAATCATAAAGATCCTTTTGTCCTTTTAGGAATAATTTAGCTAATCAGGACGTAAAGTGCATTCATCTAAATATAGCAAGTATATCAGATTTAAAGGTTACATGGTAAAACAGATTACCGAATTATTTTTTATATTAAACGAAGCAAGGGAGTGGCTCCACAACAAAGTAAGGGAGGCTAACTGTTAATAAGGAAAAATCTCACTGTAAAACATCTTGTTGCCGCAAATTGGTGCGCAACATACTGTTAAAACTACATCATTCATTAATAAAATTCCTGCTATTTAATCTTTCTAAAGCAAGAAATTAAATGATTATTTCATGCACCAACGCAAATATGAATACCCCAACTTGACTACTCTGACGTAAATCTGAGTAAAAGGATGTAAAATTTGCTAATAGGTATAGCAAGCTCAGATCTCGTCATATCAATGAGTGGTACTAGAGTCCAACCACAAGTAAACATAATGTTATCAAGAGCAGTCTTAGCACAAGAATAAGCAAATACTCCGAGTCATTTTTTAAAATATACAAATATGGGATCATAAACATAGCTTGAAGTGTTTAAAATAACCTGTAACAGGCACACACTTACAGTTCCTTTGGGCTTTGGAGTCCATCTGTTTTGAATTACACTTTTAGGCTCCATTTACTTAGGAGTCCACCAATTATAAACCAGAGGCTCCATTCCTGCTCTGAAACCCTAATTACAGGACCACAGCCACCATTTGCATAGTGAAATATTAAGACAGAACCTGCCGAGGAACCAAAATACAAAATCATTGTTTATGAGCAATACTTTCCCCAGTACTACAAAGACAGATATTTCTGAGGCTAGTCCTAAACAGGAGTCCATCATACTGTTCAATGCTGTATGCATTTTAAATCAGAGTGCTCAATAAACTGTGCTGAAATAATAGCCTTCCAGCAGCTCAATCAGGGGCTCTGTTTTAAACAGAGCTGCCAGAAAGGCCACTTTTAAAATCATTGTGGACAGTATTCAGCGGGACAGTATAAAGTCCCAACATTCAGTTTGTACAGTGAAGTTGCAACCTCAGCCTGCTTTTTATCTCCTTAGACATTTTGTTTTGGCCAAAAACACCCAAGTATTTAACATAATTACATAATGGTGGGAGGTGCTTTATCCACTTTCGGTATAAGAACATGTAGTCCCTTAGTAAAATACATACGTTTTCAGCCTTATCCGAGAACAATTTGTGAAGGCCAGTGAGAAAGGCAGGGAAGTCCAAGTTCAGGGCATAAACATTTGGACAAGTCATAGGCCGATTCTGATATACCACATTCATCAAAATAAACCGTCCCTCTGGGTCTGGGTCATAAGAAGTAACCTTGATGGGCAAGGAGCAGTGAAACAATAGGGCAATCCCACACTTTTTGTTGGCAGGCTGAGAAGCAGAAAAAACATGGCCCACCCAGGCTCTGAGTCATTTCAGGTGTTCAGCCAGAGGCGTGTGAGTCTCCAGATTGGCTGCCCCAATGCAACCAAGGTGCTAAATTGAGAAAGGATTTGGGCCTGCTTCATGGGATTATTTGTACCTTTAACATTATAGGAAATAATTGTCATGCGAGTCATGGAGACTTACTAAAGGAATAATGCTTGACAGGGTGGGTGTTATGCTGGGATAACATCCTGCCTCGGGTGGTTGGGCCCGAGGCCACTGGCTGAGGGCATCCAACACCCAAGAAGGGATGTTATCCCAGCATAACACCCACCCTGGAGGGCACTATTCCTATTATACAATGGCTTCTAAGTTTAACAGAATGAAAAAGTTGAAAAAAGTAGATTTAAAGTACATTTTTTCTGTTTTTTCCAATGAGTAGGTTTACTTTCTAATGAAATAGTGCAAATTTGCCTTTTGGCCAGCAGACAGAGCTGCAGCATTGTAACTGTTAGTCTGCAGTCCCGTGTCTCCGCTCCAAACTGTTCCTTGCTTTTTTTTCTTGGTACTGTATTCCCTTTGCATTATAGTGTTAAAAGTTTTTTTTGATGTTCTTTTGTGTCTGAATTTATTGTTTGGCAATACAGGCTATTGCTGCTAATAAGTGAGAGTTTCTGCCTCCCCCCCACCCCCCAATGCTGCCGTTGTCATCTCAACCCCCATTCTGACAAGGGCTGGTGGTGAAAATTTGTTCTCCTGCTTCCGTACATTAATTTATCTGGTGTTACTGCTTGCCATGGGACCGAATGAAATATTTTTCCACGACGGCCGGAAACAGTATGACTCAAGAAAGACTTCTCGTATTCCATTTCCAATTGGAGCCGCAAGTCGCTGTGACCGACAGGTACACTTCTGTTTTCGTGAAATGCTGAATCAATAATTAAACTTTGGGTGTGTGGGAAATGGCAGATTGTACACTTTTTTCTGTGGGTTGGTAGGAGGAGAGCAGTGATGTGGAGCGAGGCTGGGAGCACTGGTCCCGAGCAGAGCGGAGAGTACTGAAGCTCCTAATATGGATGCTGTGGAGTGATTCTTTTTTTATATTTAATGCAGTCGGTCAGTGTGGTGGGACTACATGCGGGATGTTATGCTGGGATAACATCCCGGGTCCAGTCCCAATTAGACCAATCAAGGACCAGTATTCTCTCTTGCCATTGTATAATGAACTGGCAAGGACTAAGGAGGCCTCCCCCACCCAAAGAGCACTACTGCCACAATCACTGCCTCAGAGGTTGCCAAGTATGAAGAGCAGTTGGACCACAGTGGGTTCTGGGAGGGTGCGGGTGGTGGAACAGAGGCAAAGACCCCTAGTTGTACATCTACACAAATCATACGCCAGTCTGGCAGAGCAAGGTTCCTCTATGATGGCACCCTCAGTGGAGACCAAGAAGAATGCTGAGGACATCCACAAGGGAGACCCACAAAAGGGTGGCAAGGGACACCACAGGGGAAGGAAACAGCTTCTGATAGGGGACTCAATTGTTAGGGGGTAGAACTGGGGAAGGGAGAGGAGAGGAGAGGAGAGGAGAGGAGAGAGGAGAGGTAAGGTGTCTGCCTGGTGCCATGGCTTGAGGGACAAGAAGTGAATCCTCACGATTGCAGAAGCAGCATCACAGGAGAGGGAACTAGATATCACTGTCCACCTTGGGACAAATGACCTAGCTAGGCATGGAATCAGTGCAGTGCAGGATGAATTTGTGGAGTTGGGGATGGGCCTCAGACAGGTAGCAAGCATGGTTACCTTCTCAGAGATGCTGCCAGTCCACGGCAGGGGTGAGGCTAGGGTACTGCATACCATGCAGTTTAATGAATGGTTGCAAAACTGGTGCAGAGCACAGGGCTTTGGCTTCGTTGGGGACTGGGGATACACCTGGAGAGATGAAGGTCTGTACTGGCATGATGGTCTGCATCTGTCCATGAAGGGAATCAAGCTCCTAAGTGACAGGTTTAAATGCTTCCTTGGCAAGCTTTTAAACTAGCCAAGGGGGGGAGGGTGCTGCTAAGAGGCAGAAAATTTCAAGCCTCCCCCACAAAACATGGCAGGTAGTAAGGTAAACGCTGAGGTACAGCACTCAACAGAGGGCAGGACAGGGGTAAATGGAAAAATAGACAAGGGCAATAAGGGCAATAAGAGCAGGGATGGGGGGAAAAAAGGATAAAGCCAACATTAAATGGAGGGCAATGAGTACCAATTCCTGTAGTCTGGGAAACAAGCTTCCTGAGCTAGTAGCCCTGATGGAAGATGAAAAATTGGATATAGTGGCAGTCACGGAAACCTGGTACACAGAGAACCATGACTGGGATGTCAACATACCTGGGTACACAGTCTACAGAAGAGACAGGGAGGGTAAAAGAGGAGGTGGAGTAGCTCTATATGTAAGGGAAGGGATCAAAGCTACAGAACTAAAAAGTAAAGGGGGAGGACAAGAGGCACTCTGGGTCACCTTGGAGACAGGGAATGGCATCACAATCTGCACAGGGGTTGTATGCAGACCACTGTCTCAAGGGGAGGAAACGGACAAGAAAATGATAGAGGACATTCTCAAATTGGCTGAAAAGGGGGGATACTGCTGATGGGGGACCTGAATATACCAGATGTTAACTGGATGACATGTACTGCAGCCACATCCAAGAACAGGGTCATTCTCAATGCCCTGCAGGGGGAAGGCCTTAGACAGCTAGTGTTGGAACCCACTCGGGAGGGAGTAATACTAGACCTGGTACTCTCAAATGGAGAGAGGATCACAAATTTAGAAGTCAGTAGACATCTGGGAACAAGTGACCACTGCACAGTGTGCTTCACAGTAAGCACAACCATGGAGACAAGTCATACAAAAACAAGGATACTGGACTTTAGAAGGGCCGACTTTGGCAAAATGGGTGAATACCTGAGGAATGCACTACCAAATGGCCAAAAAGGAGGGGTGGAAGAACAATGGAGAAAAATCAAAACTGCTATCATAGAGGCAACAAGCCTTTGTGTGGGGCAAATAAAGAAAACAAAGTGCAGTAAAAAACCACTATGATTCTCAAAAGAGGTGGCAGGGAAGGTTAAGGGGAAAAGGGCTGCATTCAGGAAGTATAAGGAATCACAGAAGGAGCAGGACAGGGAACTGTATCAATTAAAACAGAAAGAAGTGGGGAAGGCAGTCAGAATAGCAAAGGCCCAAACCAAGGAAAAAATAGCCAATTCAGTTAAGAAGGGGGATAAAACATTTTATAGGTACATTAGGGAGCATAGAAAGGTTAAGGGAGGAATAGTGAAGATTAATAAAGGAGAGGGGAGATGGGCAGAGGGAGACAGTGAAAAGGCAGAGATACTGAATGAATACTTTTGCTCAGTATTCACAAAAGAAGATGAGGAGGAGTTACCTAAACCAGACAATAGAAGCACTCTGGGTAGGGGGGTTGATACCAGTCCCTTTACAGAAGAAAGAGTCCTGAAAGAACTCCTAAAACTCAAGGTGGACAAAGCAATGGGGCCTGATGGGATTCACCCCAAAATCCTAAAAGAACTAAGGGAGGACCTAGTGACACCACTGACCACACTTTTTAACAAATCATGGGAAGATGGGGTGGTACCTGAGGACTAAAGGAGGGCAGATGTGATTCCCGTTCACAAAAGTGGGAGCAAGGCAGAAGCAGGAAACTACAGACCTGTAAGTTTGATTTCAGTGGTAGGGAAAATGATGGAATCACTTCTGAAAGAAAGAATTGTTGAGTACCTAGAGGCTAGCGGGGCACAGGACCCAAAGCAGCATGGATTTACAGCAGGAAGGTCATGTCAGATGAATCTAATCGATTTCTTTGACTGGGTAACCAAAGTAATAGACCAGGGAGGGGCTGTGGATATGACCTACCTAGACTTTAGCAAGGCATTTGACACAGTCCCTCACAAAAGACTAATAATCAAGTTAGCCAGCTTGGGAATGGGTTCCAGGGTGGTAGCCTGGGTAGCAAACCGGCTGCACAACAGGACACAGAAGGTAATAGTGAATGGAACACATTCCGAAGAAAAGAAGGTCACTAGTGGAGTACCTCAGGGCTCAGTACTGGGTCTAGTCCTCTTTAACATCTTTATAGGTGACATTGCAGAGTGTCTAGTGGGAAAGGCATGCCTCTTTGCAGATGACACAAAGATCTGTAACAGAGTTGATACACAAGTGGGGTAGAAAGGATGAGAAGGGACTTGTCAAGGTTGGAGGAATGGTCAGACATGTGGCAACTTAGATTCAATGCAAAGAAGTGCAAAGTAATGCACCTGAGAAACAAAAACCCAGGAGAAGAGTACACAATAGCAGGGAAGGTACTAACAACAACAAAAATGGAAAGGAACTTGGGGGTAGTCATATCAAATGACTTAAAGGTGAGTAAGCAATGTGAGAAGTCAGTAAGGAGAGCCAGGGGGATATTGGCATGTATAGGAAGGGGCATCACAAGTAGATAAAGGGAAGTGGTTATCCCTCTGTACAGATAGTTGGTGAGACTCCATCTGGAATATTGTGTGCAGTTTTGGAGACCCCATCTACGCAAGGACATAGACAGGATGGAAGCAGTCCAGAGGAGGCCAACTAAAATGGTGCAGGGTCTGCCTCAGAAACCATATGAAGAGAGACTGAGAGAGAGCTTAATATGTATACCCTTGATGAAAGGAGGGACAGAGGGGACATGATAGAAACTTTCAAGTACCTCAAGGGAAGCAACAAAGTCCAGGAGGGTAGCATCTTTCAGAAAAAGAGATGTGTAAGAACAAGGGGGCACAATTTAAAGATGGGGGAGGCTCAGGGGTAATGTGAGGAAATTTGTTTCACGGAGAGTGGTGGATGCATGGAACCGCCTTCCTGGGGAGGTTGTTGGGTCTAAAACAGTGGGGAATTCAAACATGCATGGGACATAAGGCAATTGTAGTGGGGGGTTGCAGGAAGTAGGCTGTTGGTTAACTAGAATCTGCAGATTATCCAATAGGAAGGGAAATGGGCAGACTGGGTGGGCCAAGTGGTCCTTATCTGCCGTCAAAGTCAAAGTCTATAACATTAAATAAGCAAAGCCTAGTGACCAAGATGCAAATAACATGAAGAGAACAGAGAAAAACTATGGACTTAACCTTCACCAGTTGTCTGGAAGCTGATCTAGTTTCCTTGTTTACTGCACAGTACAATAAACATAGAAACTGTTGGCAGATAAGGACCGCTAGGCCCATCCAGTCTGCTTGTAGGCCCTATACATTGTATGTGGCCACTGACCTTATATGATCAATGGCTTTTCATCACTCATTCCCCTCTCGAGCTTCCCCTGTGCCTGTCCCAGGCATGCTTAAACCCCTCCACTGTGCTTGCCCCCACTACCTCCTGTGGCAGACTATTCCAAGCGTCGACTACCTTTTCTGTGTAGAAAAACTTTACCTCTTAATCTACCCCCTTCCAATGTAATATTGTGCCCTCTTGTTCTAGTACTTTTTCTACATTGGAAAGGGTCCCCCACCTGCACCTTTTTTATGCCCTTGAGATACTTGAAAGTTTTCAATCATGTCCCCCTGCTGTCTCCTCTCCTCCAGTGAATACATATTGAGGTCCCTTAGTACCTCCTCATATGTTTTGTGGTGTAAGCCCTGCACCATCTTTGTTGCCCTTCTCTGGATAGTCTCCACCTTATTTATGTCCTTGCGCAGATGTGGCCTCCAGAACTGCACGCAGTACTCCAAATGAGGCTTTACCAATGGTTTATACAATGACATCACCACCTTCTGCCTCCTGCTAGTGATACCCCTGCCTATGTACCCCAGCATGCCACTGGCCATCCCTGCTGCCTTTGTGCACTGCTTTGATACCTTAAGGTTATCAGAAATGATAACCCCTAGGTCCCTTTCCTCTCTGGTGACATTCAGCTCCTTCCCCCCCCCCCAACCTGTAGCTCTCCCCAGGGTTCCCTCTACCCAGGTGCATTATTTTGCACTTCTTTGCATTGAACTTCAGTTGACACTTCTCCGACTATCTTTCAAGTTTCTCCAGGTCCCTCTTCATTTTCTGCACCCCTTCTGGAGTATCCATCCTGTTGCAGATCTTGGTGTCATCTGTAAACAGGCAGACCTTTCCTTCCAGCCCCTCTACAATGTCACTAACAAAGATGTTGAACAGTTGAGGCTCTGGACACCACACCTCACATCATGCCAGCGACCCAGGTTCGGGAATGGATTCGGGCCACCGGGGGTCAGAGGGGAGGAGAAGAATCTGCAGCCCAATGTATGGTCTCCTCCTCCAGGGGTGGGATCCTGGGGTGCTTTCGAGCACCCGACACTCCTGTGCTGGTGGAAGCATAGGCATCTGGGCACCAGGCAGCTCTGCGAAGTTGGGGAGGGGAGGACATTGTGGGCACTTGACAATGGCGTGCATCAGCACGTCGTCTGTCTGGACATCAGTCATGCATGCTGACGTCCTTAGGGGAGAAGGGGTTAAGGGAGGGACAGGGAGAAAAATGGAAAAATAAACTGCCAGTCCTAGATGAGGACTGATCCGCACCTCCGATCACCTTCCCACGGACAGACCCCGCTGTCTGCAGGCACTCCTAGGAGAGGAATCAGGAAAGGGAGTACTGACTTCCGGTGATGTCGCTCCCATTATGGCTGCTTAGCTCTCGAGCTCCCTGAGCCTTCAATACTTTCCTCACTAATTAACCTGCAAAACAGAACAAAAACTCCTTAAAAATAGCAAGTGGAGAAAGTAAATGATAATAGCCATGGAAGTCCAGAATCGGTTCGCGATCTTACCACAGGAATCGGCTGACGTAGGTGATGACGCATCTGGCTCTGAGACCTCAGCCACATCACAATACGCTCTACGCACCAAGACCCCCTCCAAACATGGCAGCTCCCAATCAAAAAATAATACCAACAAAGCCAACAAAAGCACTCCAAATAAACAAGCGAAATCTACAATGGATGGCAAACTGGATAAGATTCTCTTGGAACTTTCGGATATAAAAACAGAGGTCAGAACATTCAAGGAAACTATAACAGAAATGAAAACAGATATCCAGAGCCTGGAGATTAAGGTTAATGTACTGGATCAGCAACAGTCCTCCACCTCGTTCCAAATCTCCCAAATACAGGATCAAATGAAACAGATAATCCAAGTATGTAAATTAACTACAGGACAACAGTAGGATGCTGAACATAGGCAAAGGAGAAATAATCTAAGAATTTACTCAGTTCCAGAAGGAGCAGAGGGTCAGGATATAGCAGAATTTATGGACACACCATTGCATACAGCACTAGTCTTAGATGCAGACCTACCTCTGGACTTTGAGTGTGTGCACAGGGCCTTAGGCCCCAAACCTACTTCCACATCAGTGAGACCCTGTTCTATAATTATTCATTTCCTGAAGTATATGACTAAAGAGATCATTTTAAGGAAGGCTTGGGCACAAAAAAAGGTTTTCTTTGGGGCCACACGTATCTTCATTGATAACGATTACGCTCCATATACATTATAAAAGCGTACAGAGCACATTCCTTTGTTCCAAGTGCTTAGACAAAATAAATACAACTTCAGAACCCCATATCCGGCGTTACTGGTAGTACAATTTCCAGAGGGACAGCGAACATATAGTTCTGCCACAGAGGCTTATGCAGATTTTCAGAAGAGAAACATCCTGATCCCACAAAGAACTGAAGGGTCTAAAAGTCTATCCATGGGCCCCTAGGGGGAAAAGCAAATGGACAAAAGTGCTCAGATGCAGCAAACCCTCGATTATATTCGCAGATTCACAGACCATGGCCTACAAGCAGAGTGAAGCCTGAGGAGCTGCAATCTTGTTGAGACTGATGGGATCCGGTGAGTCCTTCCACTGCTGGGGGGGGGCTGCGGTCCAGCAGATGTTCTGGCCCTTTCGGGGCACCCAGGCGGACCGCCTGAGAAACCTGGGAAAATTGGGACGGGGAGTTTGGGGCTGGTTTCTTCGTGGCCTGGTGCTTATTGGCGGTGGTGGTCTCTGGGGGTCTCAGGCATATTCAGACAAAGCTGAACAAACTTTCTGGTGTCAGAAGGATTTAGTGGACTCTTTCCGCTGTGATCAAAACAGAATTGCTGATTGGAAGACCCCCTTTTGCCTCTCTGCTGCTGGCTCAGTATTTCAAGGGATTAGACCCTGGGAGGCTCCCGCTCAGTCAGATCTTGAGTAGTAGGTCTAATACACACACCGGAACAACCTCGGAATACAGAAGCTTAAGTCAAAAAGTAAGAAAGGCTTGGAGCTGGGGGAGACTTGTGGGCCTGTCAGGGGTGTAGACCCTTTCGGAACCACCACAATCATTGGGCTTTATGGGCCACTACTAAATGGTACAGGTGTGTGGGATCATATCTCGACAAAGTATGACCTGGCTGTGGGGGGGGATCTCTGGAAAAATGGTTGTTGGCTGGGGCTCTGGGGAATCATCCTAAATAGAACTTGTCTGCCTGCAGGGGGTCCCACTCTTCCTCAGCGGGCTGCTGCTGTTGGTGGCCTGGGCTGCATGAGGGAATCAGCTAGGCCTACTAAATAAATAAATAACTAAGTAAATAAAAGTCCCAGTAAAATTATTTTTTTTTTATTCTCATGTTTATTCCTCCTCTCCGCCCCCCTCAGTTCTGGTCTCCTCGGGAGACACCAAGGAGTCAACCCTCTGCGGTCCGCCCTGCCTGGACAATCCTCCGTCGCCCATGTAGCCTCAGTTTACCCCTCGGGTGGGGACGAGGTGGACCCCTAACACCCCGAGCAGTCAGTAGCGTCGATCGGGAGGGTGTTAGGCAGGTGGCCGCAGATCGAGGGCAAGCTCCAGTGCTCCGTCTCCGCTGGAGCTGAAGGGTGTTTTTTCCCTGTTTCTTGGGGAGTGGCTGGCACCTTGACATCAAGGACCGATGTCTGCCACTCCCCGGCTTCTTCTTCTGCATCTTCAGCACTTGCTGCAACTCCGGCCTTCTCCAGAGGGCAACCGAGCACCGACTCGAGACCCCTGTCCCTCCCAGGAGAGGAGAGCTGTCCTCCAGATGCTCAATCCTCTCCTTCCCCTGTTGACCCCCAGCAACTCGGGCTCATTCCCAAACATGGGTCACCGGTGTGGCGCAAGGTGTGGCGTTCAGTGCCTCAACCCTCAGCGCCACCGGGCCGGCCAGTCCCAGTAAAATTAATATACCCACCTTAAATTCTGAGATGAATGGTGGGGGCGATCGGCTTGGGCCTCTGGGGGGAGGCCAGGCACAGATGTGACTGTGCTCCAACCCTGGTGGGAGGGACTGGGATTCCAAAGACATAACTGGATAATCTTTAAAGCTGCTTGGTTTGGACTAGTGGCAGATGGTATCCGAATCAATATACACAGGTGGAGCTCTTGATCTTGGGACCTTTCTACAAAGACGTCTGATTCAAGCTACCTCAATACAATTTCTGAATTAATTCAGCCTGAGGAACTTTCTAAGCATTTTAGATAGATTTATCTAAGCATTGACTCACAGATCGAAAGCATTTTATATCTTTATTTAATTAAGCCCATGGCAGTCTCTTATTTCACATAATTTAGTAAAAGGAGGACAGATGTGGGAGTGCAGGGGCTTTGGAGCGACGCACCTGATGTACCACCTAACATTTCCTTCCCTATTCACTACCCAAAGATTTAAAATGTTCTTTTACCTTTTTCTTTATATACCGCTTTTAGTTTTTGTTTTGGGACAGACATACCCAGAGGGAGCCCCTTGGCGACAAAGCGAAACACTGTTCCCTCGGCAACCTGATAGGTTGCTACAATTAGGTTGCCAGAAGATAGCCACCTACAAATTGGAAGTCACTTCTGTATATAGTTCATGGTTATATTGTGATAGTTTTTTTAAGTCTCACTTGATCCCCAGTTGGGCCAAGATAGAGATATTTTTGTTACTATATCAGGTCTTGGAATTTATCACTGTTCAGATTGTAAAATTTATTCTTAAAAATAAGGGAGATGAGGGGGACAGGAGGGGGGGGGGACTGTATATTGTTGATTAGACATGAATAATTTTCTGAGAATTTTCTTGCACAATGTGAATGGCCTGACCGGCCCGGTCAAGAGATATAGAACTATTAAGGGGCTTAGCAAATTTAATGCTGAGGTACTTTTATTACAGGAAACTCATCTCTCTTCCAGCGAGCACCAAAAACTTCTTAAATTTGGATTTAGACAGATATATGACTCGACCTATCATAGGGAGAGGTACAGGGGGGTGGTTACATTAATTGCTAGGAATTCCTCCTTTGAGATATCAGACCATTATTCGGACCCTGAAGGTAGATTGGTTGTGGTGGTGGGTGCACTTAGAGGTCAACAATACACAATTGTGAACATTTATGTTCCCCCTTCAAGTGATGCCTCCTCAATTCAACAGATGATAGATAAGATACTAGAATACCAAAAGGGGATGCTGATATTTGGAGGAGACTTTAATTGTCTCCTGGATCCTTCTCAGGATAAGTCAGCCCTTAGAGTCCCCCCACAAACAGCATGTCAATGTCACTTGAGAAAGCTGGTTAAAGAGTTGGGCCTGGAGGACACATGGCGCCACCTACACCCTACAATGCGGAAATTTAGTTTTTATTCACATGCTCACAGACATTATTCCCAACTAGACTATTTATGCATATCAAAAGAACATTTGGACTGGGTTAGTAGGACTGAGATACATAATATAAGTTTATCGGATCATGCCCCCATTACTTTAGACCTGGATATCCAGGGAGCGAGGAAGATTACTTACTGGAAGCTTACTAATTCTTTGCTACAAGACCCCGAATGTAAAGAGTTAATAAAGACAAAAATAAAAGAAATATTAGAGGATAATTCCTCTCCACAGACCCCACCCCAATTACTTTGGGACACCGTGAAAGTAGTGTTAAGAGGCTATATTATTGCCTATGCATCCCCCGAAAAATGTAGACTGGAAGCTGAGTTAAAGCAACTACAAGAAAAACTGAGTTTTTTACAGCTTGCACACGTGCAAGGTGATGACTCCTTGTTAGACCAGATAACGGCTACCCAGCAGTCTATACAGAAAATACTTACTGCAAAAACAGAGCAAGCATTGCTCTGGCTCAGGCAGAAGTATTTCAAAGGGAGCCCTAGAGCCTCTAGGATATTGGCACACTGCCTTAGAAGAAGGATTCAACAAACAATATTTACTAAAATTAGAGACCCTATATCTGGACTCCCATGTCTCACAACTACATCTATAGTGGCAGCGTTTAAACCTTACCATGCAAGGCTGTATGCAGCTGAATCTTTGACAACGGGGGCTGAGGTGGATACTTTCCTATCAAACTTGAACCTCCCACACCTTCCGGAAACTCAGAAACAGTCCCTGACCCACCCAATACAGAGCTCAAAAATAAAATTGGTTGTCTCAAATCTTGAAAATGGTAAGAGCCCTGGCCCAGATGGTTATGGGGCGGAGTTTTATAAGATGGCCTGGGAGTGGATTGAAGATCCACTGACCGAAACCCTGAGAGAGAGCCACTTGAAAGCAATATACCCCCTTTCCTGGTCACAGGCCATGAATTCAGTGATCCTAAAACCAAAGAAACCCCTACATTTGTATGATTCCTACCGACCAATCTCGGTGCTAAACCAAGACTATAAAATATATGCTAGTACATTGGCACATCGGCTTGATGATATGATGCCTTCACTGGTACACTTAGACCAGGCAAGATTTATTCCCACACGACAGACTTCAGATAATATTAAAAGAACCCTCTATCTAATTGAACATGCAAATAATGCTAAAACCCCATTATTAATATTAGTATTAGTTGCTCAAAAAGCATTTGATAGAGTCTCTTGGACATTTCTGGAATAGACTCTTATTAAGCTGGGATTTCCCAAAGAGGTTATTACTAATATTATGGGCATTTATTCAACCCCGCAGGCAGTGGTCAAGGCCAATGGCTCATGCTCTACCAGGTTCTCGCTTACCCGTGGCACAAGACAGGGTTGCCCCCACTCCCCCTACTTATTTGCCCTATATGCTGAACCACTGGCACAATATCTTTGACAATTAGAGGGGGATAAGAGGGTATCAGGTGGGAGATAAAGAGCATAAAGTAGCTTTATATGCTGATGATCTCCTGGTGTATGTCACGGACCCAGAGAATTCTCTTCCAAATCTAGAACAGGCTTTAATATTAATAGAAAGAATTTCGAGTTATAAGGTTAATACTCAAAAGACCACATACACTAGAGCATATAAAACTTAAGCATCATTTCAACTGAGAAAGTAAAACAATCAGATACTTGGGGATCAGCATAACAAGGAATCCATGGCAGACCTTTACATTAAATTTTGATACATTATTTTAACAAATTAAACAAGATCTTAAGATCTGGACTCACCTCCCAATGCCATTTATTAACTGAATACAGGCAGTTCAGATGAACGTATTACCCCGCCTGCTATACTTAATGCAGTCCATCCCTCAAGTGTTTACAAAAGATGAAGAAAGGAGATGGAATAGGTTAATAGTGAATTACTTAAGGCAGGCTAACAGACCTCGGATATCGTTAGATAGATTACAAGCCCCTAAGAAAAGAGGAGGACTGGCCTTGCCTAATTGGTCAGTTTATGCTTTGGCTACCTTACTTAACCATGTTAGAGAATGGCTCACCCTGGAAGGAGAGGGCCCCCAATGGGTAGGGATAGAGCAAAAAATGTCAATTAGTCACTTGGATGGAACTGTGATTTTTCAGCCACCTCCCCTGCACTCCAGAGGTGGTGTTAAGGATTTATCTCAGTGTGCTGCTCCAGATCAGAAGAGCACAGTGCATCAAAACCGTACCCTAAAATTTGTGCTGCTTTAGATGTGGGCCATGCTCCTACACACTATTTATATTGTTATATGGATTTCACAATAGACTTCCCTTGATGCATGCAGATTTCTTCTGTCTACTGACAGTAAAACGTATAATCTTTCCTCTTTTTTGCTCAGTCACCTCATTTTCATTTAACTGTTGTCCCATAGTTGGTACCGTCATTCCCTTCCTTGCCATCCTTCCACACAAAAACACTTGTTTCCCACCTGCCTGCATGCTCTCTCATAGCCAGAAAGTGCACATATGCTTGATCCCTGCTTGCTGTGGTGCCACTTGTCCACACGTTTGTTTCCAACCTTCAAATAAAAGTCCCTGAAACCACATCTGCTGATCCCCTAGCTGCCTGCCTATGTTGGCATTTATCTACCAGCTGCTCTCATACTCTGCCTGCCCATGTACATACTAGCCTGTGCTGGCTGCCAACACGCTTGTTCCTTGCTGGCATGTCGCATCGCACAATAACTTACTGGCCCACCTACTAATGATGGCTTCCTGCTCACCCAACAGCTTGCCAATCTAGCTTTGAACCCTGCCAAATTAATAAAAAAAAATCTGCATCCCAATGTCCCTTCTGGACTCCCCACCAAATTTCCACTGCCTGAAACTCCTGCCTCTAACTCTGTTTCTGAAAGATAAGAGGAGCACAGATAACTGAATTTTCTACAAAGAAAATTTGCTCCTGTAATCACTGACCATGCTCAGAGCACACCCTTAACAGTACCCCTGCTGCACTCCCTGGGGTCTGACATGGGATGGATTATATACTTATCCCATATGGATGATGAGTTTGGCGCTTGCTGGATGGGGATACCTTGGCGGAATCAGGCTTTCTGCCAGCTGAATTTAGATGGGGGGGTTTAGGACCTGGGATGATCAGGGTCTGAGATATACATATCAGTTCTATTTAAATAGCCATTTTTTTTTGCATTATTTGTTTATTTTTATTTATTTTATTTAGCTTTTGTTGACCGGGTAAGTGCACTAGACAAATCCTGCCTATTTTCAGGCACAACCCGGGGGAGGGGGGATACAGATGAATGCCAACTGCCTTGAACCAGATTAAGCTGTTGATTTATTGTTATTTTATTATTTTAGCTGTTTGACTTATTGATTTTCTTATAATAAACAAACATACCAACATAATGACGTTTACATTACACACGTATTAAAATACCTAACTTATATATAATCAATCCGTTCTCTTAATCAATCATGCCTTAAAACCAATCACAGATAAATTATTATTCCGTCTTCTATCAGCGGGAGGGGAGAGGCAAGGAATGAGGAGCCCCAATTTCCCCTTTACCTATAGAAGTTCATCTATAACTCACAAGCGTCCAAAATCATTCTTATTACAGCCACCCTTCCCTCAACATAATGTTGTCAGCAACTGTAAGCGATGTTAAATATGGCTGCCATATTCTTTGAAACAGTTCCTCCTTATCCTTAATGACATACGTCAATTGTTCCAACGTGAAGGTTTGCAGTATCAGAGCCTTCCATTGAGGTATGGTAGGTTTCACCGCATTTACCCAGGTATTAAGGATACAGTGTCTAGCCATGAATAATACCACTCTGAGCAGTCTTTTAACAGGGGCCCATTCCCCATCTTCTACCTCTATACTAAAAAGCAGCAATAATGGTGACTTGACATATTGCTGCCCCGTTATCTTTCGTAACTCTGCTACTATCTTCCCCCAAAAGTCCTGTAATACCGGGCAAGCCCAGAAGTAATGGTAATATGAAGCTAGATTGTTATTACATCTTGGACATACAGGGGATATTGACAGGTTATATTTATGAACAACCAGTGGTGGACAATATAATCTATGACAGAATTTGTAACAAGACTCTTTATATTTATTACACAACAATATGCACTGATGGAGTTGAATTATTAATTTCCAATTCTCTTCTGATACAGGAGTCCCTAGGTCTCTCTCCCTGAGCATTTTAGTGCTCTGTGTCTTGTCTGGAAACCAAGTTTTACCCTCCTTGGCTATTCTTCGAATAGTGCCCTTGGGATTTTTTTGTCCCACAATTATCATTTGTTCAATTTGTTCCCATTTAGACTCTGAGTTTTGTAACCTACCAATAGAACTAATATAGGCCCTGAGTTGTAGATAACGAAAAAAATGTTGGCGGCCTAATCCAGTCCAAGACTGTATATTTTCATATGAATCTAGTCCATTCCGGGTAAACAGCAGTTTTAAACAGAAAACACCCCTTGCCTCCCACTCCCGATATCCTTTATCCTCTACACCAGGGAGGAAGAAGGGGTTCCCTCTCAGGGGCAAAAGTAATGTATCTCCCGTCCCACCTCCCTTCTCCTACTCATTCCTCTCCAGCTCTCTAAGACTGCCTTAACTAAGGGATTAGGATTGGGCAGTTCAAGAAAAGCCCTCCAGCCTCTGACAGACAAATAGGTGGAAATCCTGCCAGGGCATCCCCTCTCTTCCAGATCAAGCCATTCTGGCCTTTCAACCCAGTCTTGAACATATCGGCATTGAATGGCTGCATGGCAAACTTCCAAATCCGGGAATTGTAGTCTCTCTTTCTCTATTGGTGCTTTTAGTCTAGCCAAACCCACCCTAGGTCATTTACCACGCCAAATAAAGACAGAAAAAGCCTTTTCTAATTTCTTAATATCCGTCCGCCTAATTCCAATAAGAAGCATCTGCAGACAGTATAATATCCGTGGCAGAACATTCATCTTGAGTTGGTTAATTCTACCCAGCCATGTGATAGGGAGATCATGCCATCTATTCAGATCCGCAATTATCGTCTGCAATAGCGGGCCATAATTAAGATTGTATAGGGCATATTCCCAGATATGCTTTCACTTCAAGAACCCTAAGCCGTTGTTCCAAATTTGTCCTCCTCTCCCTAACTTTATGCTTATGATGGGCTACAAAACTAATAATAGCCCCTCTCATGAACGCTTTTCCTGCATCCCAGAAAATAGCACGAGATGTAGCTGAATTAGTTTGTACATACAGTTTCCACTGATCTTGCATATACTCTTTAAATTTTTTATTAGCTAACAAGTAATTGGGGAACCTCCAGGCAGCAGGAGTATGTCTCTCCCCTCCCCATTTCAATGTCAAGACAACCATTGCATGGTCTGATATATGAATCGGACTGTGCTTAATGCCACTGACCCGGAAATACCAAGTCCAAGGGAGTAAAATATAATCCAATTGAGACCAAGTCCAATGTGGGTGTGAGAAGAAAGTATATTCTCTAACAATGGGATTGGCTGTTCACCATCCGTCAATTAAATCTAAGTCGCACATTCCCACCAACCATTCCCGAATGGCACCTTTCGGGGCCCCTCTATCCTTTGAATGGTCTAGAGCTGAATTGAACAGACAGTTCATGCCCCCCCCCCCAATATCAAATTTGGGAATTGCTCCGCTATCAAGAGGGCCATTAGTGATCTATAGAAGGCTGGTTCATGAATGGCGGGGGCATATATATTCCCAAACGTGACTCTCTCCCCTTGTATTGTTCCTGTCACAAAGACATAACACCCAGCATCTGGGTCGACCACAAGTCTTTCTTTCTTAAATGGTAGATTTTTATGCAAGAGAACAGCCACTCCCCATTTCTGAGACCGAAAGGCCACCGAATAGCATTCCCCAACGCACCCTCTCTTTAATTTGACATGCTCTCTATCTGTAAGATGGGTTTCCTGCAACATAGCCACTTGGGTGTTCTGACGTTTCAATGCCATCAGTAGCATCGTGCATTTAACAGGAGTGGCTATTCCCCTAACGTTCCAAGAGACAATAGTCAAATCTTTCAAACTAGCCATGTCCCATCTCTGTGTATTTCCCCACCCATCACAACCTTGTTCAATCCTCCTGAACTCCCCACTCCACCTCTCCACAACGTTAGATTGGTAATGCATTTGGATCTGCAAATTAGCAGTAACATATAACACAACAGACCAACAGTAACTATATACAAACCTCCCATCCCTTTCCATCCTTCCCCCATCCCCCCTCCCTTACTTTTCTGCCTAGGTCCCCCTTTTTTGCAACGGTAACTGCAAAAGGCAGAAATTTTAAAATCCCTTCCCTCCATCAAACGAAACACCCCCCCAAGCCGCCACAGTTTGATTTGTAAAAACAGCAATTTTGTAACTATTCATATAGATCTGTCAGAAACCCCTACACAGTAAAGTCAATGCAAGGGAGAGGTACCTTCCTTCCAAGCCTTGCCATTGTGCCATGTAAACTAGACCTTAAACAACTGGAAGGTTGTACATAGCTCAAATAACAAAGATGTAGCTTTCCAAATCTATAAATCATGCCAGGGCTTACCCGAGCAGAGGGGGCGCAGCATGGTCAGTATTAAGGCGCTGCATCTCCCTCCCCCCAAACCGCCCCATCCTCTCTTTCCAATTCCAGTCCCCTTCCCCATCCTCAGCATTTTATTCCAAAGGGGAGAACATGACTCCGTCATAGTGCTATTCAGGCTACCCCCTAAAAGAAAAGGTTGCATTGCTTTCTCGGCTCCCCACATCTCTTGTAATAACAGAGCTCTGCCACATACCCTTTAACCAAAAGCTTATTATAACAAACTCAAAAAAAGAAATAGCATATGTGGGAGGATGAACAAAAGTCCCCAGAGTACAAAGTGCCATTTCAAACTGTTAATGAAACAGACAACAGCTCGTGGCACTAGGCTTCAATTCCATGTCTGGTCTTATAGTTCCATCCACTACAGTCATGGACATCATAAAATAAAGGGAGCCAACACGCACAGAGAAATAAAATATTGCTCAGAGTTCGATGCAGTGTTAGTCCAAGTTCTCCCAAGGATTCCCCCTGTTCAGGTGAGGAATGCAATGCCCAGCCAAGTCCATGTTCCTCTAAGGAGCAGTTTCAAATGCAAGGAAACAACAGTACCTATATTATTTAACATCAGCCACCAGCACTCCGAGTAGCCTGCCTCGTGCAGATGTTGAGCAATTCAGTACCTCCAAGTCAGGTCACCCGATCTTCTTTTTCAAGTCCCAAATGAATATTTCTGCTTTGGGCACCTCCCAAAAGGAATACCCTGCTCCCTTGTGCTTGATCTTGAGGGTAGCCGGATACAGCATGTAACATTCGATTTTAACCTCCCGCAACTGCACCATCACAGGGTTGAAGGCCTGACATCTTTTTAGTAAGCGTGCAGAGAAATCCTGTGAGAGAACAAATGATGGCCCTCATACTGAATCTCAGAATGCTCACGGTATGCTTTCAAGAGAGATTCTCTATCAGGATAATTATGGAACCACGTAATTATCTGCCGCGGAGGTTGATTCGGCCCCGGTTTTGGCATAACGGATCTGTGGGCCCTTTCAAGCTTCATATGCCCGTTCTTTAAAGAAATACCTAAAAGCTCTGGCAACACTTTGGTGCAAAAGTCTATTGCATTTGGCCCCTCCAGCCCCTCCGGGAGTCATCTGAGGCGCAAATTCAAACGACGATGGTAATTCTCCTAATAATCCAGAAGTTCCTTAAGTTCTTCCATCTCCTGTTGCATTACAGTAAGTTGTTCTGGTAGTGGGGTAGTTGTGTCCTCCAGATCAAAAATTCATTGCTCCATTTCACTTAATTGGGTAGCATGAGTAGTGTGTAAATCAACCAGTTCTTGTAATTTACAGTCAAAATTTTTAGCCGGACTGGTCAACTTGGGCTCCAATGCAGCCAAAACTTGCTGGGTGACCTCGCGGCCTAGTGCACTCACTTCCCCAGCTGAGAGAGACACACGGCCTGTATTTTCCTCTTGCAGGACTGGCAGCTGCTTCTTCTGTTTTTCCAATGGTACATGTGCTTTTCGCCGCAGTTGAGACCACATACTCATCCATCCTACCTTCTGACAGCTTCCCCTGGTTTCCAATAACTTTTAACTTGGTTTTAAAATAGTTATATTTTCTTTTCTTTTGTAGCAGCTCAGGGAGCGGTAAAGAGATGCGTCTTTAAGTTAGCTGGCTCATTAGTGCCTAAATGGCCATTTTAAAACATTTCTGCAGTTGCAGGAGGAGTTTTCAATTCCTAGACGGGACTGGCTCCGGTACTTTCAGATTCGACATTTCTATGGAACAACCATAGGCTTAGTGGTAGATCCGGGAAGGGTGCCCCCCGATCTCCCTTCTGATGGCAATCCCAGGTGAACAGAACCCTAGGCATTTAATATCCAGGTTCTACACAGCAGATAGACTTAAAAGTAGGCCTAGTTGGGAGAAGGTACACAGGACTTGGGAGAAGGAGATGGGGATACAACTTACAGAACAAGAGTGGCTGTGGATATGGAGACGCCAGCACAAAAATACTGGCTCTTATGGATGGCATGAATTCAGGTGGAAGGTGGTCTCTAGATTTTTTCACACACCTAAGATAACAGCTAAATCTTTAACCACACACAATGCCTCTTGCTGGAGAGGTTGTGGCTCGATAGAAGCCAATCATACACATATATTTTGGAGTTGCCCTGTTTTAAAGCAATTTTGGCAGGGGGTAGAACAAGTACTAGAGGACATAGATTCTGAACTTAAACCACTAGCACCAGCAATGGCAATATTACAACACTTTCCTACTAAGTTTAAACATAAATCTAAGGTATATTTGGCATCGGTACTAATTATAGCGGCCAAGAAGGTTATTACAAGAAATTGGCTTAATCCAGCACCACCAACACTTAGAGTGTGGGAGGACCTGGTATATGATATTTATTTAATGGAACGAATGATGGCCAAACTTCAAGGGAAAACCTTACTAGTAACTAACTATTGGACTGCCTGGTGGATGGGGATCATGGGGCATAGGCCTGACTTAATTCCATAGATGACCTGGGAGCAGTATAGCCATCCCATACTGCAGGTTGAATAGATGGAAACTCCTCCTTTACTTCTGACTGGCCTAGCAGGTAATAGAATACCTAGAAGCTTAAAGGATAATGAACTTCCCCTGTCTAGTTTCCTTCCCCCCCCAAAAGAAAGACTTGATCGATGTCTTTTCCCTCTTTATTTTCTGTATCCAATAATATTTTATATAAGGTAATGAGCCTATGGCCATCACAATGTGTATTATAAGGCAGAATATTTGATGTTTACATGGTAAATATTATAATGATTGTACTCCCCAGTACCTGGAAAAATACTAATAAAAAAATAAACTATAAAAATAAAAAAGGAAAGGGAGTACTGGAGACAGCCTGACACTCTAGGGGCAAACTCTGTGGGGGGTGATCTCAGGGGATTGATCAGAGGTCTGAAGGGGTGGATAGAGAGGGTAGCTGGCCATAAAAAAAGAAGACATTGAACAGGACTGGTCCTAGTACTGATCCCTGTGGTACCCCACTGGTCACCTCCCTCTCCCCAAATTGTACCCCATTTACCACCGCCCTCAGTCTCCTGTCTGTTAACCAGTTCCTAACCCAGTTCACCCTCTTGTCTTCCAAGCCCAGACTACCCATTAGCCTTCTATGTAGAACGGTGTCGAAGGCTTTTCTGAAATCTAGGTAGACGACATCTACCGTCCCTCCCTGATTTATTTCTCTAGTCACCCAATCACAAAAACTATTAGATTCATTTGACATGCCCTTCCTGCTATGAATCTGTGTTGCCTCAGATCCTGAGCACCGCTGGATTCCATATGTGCCACTGTCCTTTCTTTCATTTTTTTCTTTCTTTTTTCTTTTTGTTCTTTTTTTCTCACTGCACTTCAGATCTTCAGCCCATCTTTCCTATTATGATGGTTGTCATAAGCAGGGTATCTTCGATCATCACAATTGAGAGAGTGGTGGTAAATGGTATACAGTCAGAAGAGATGCAAGTCACAAGTGGGGTACCTCAGGGATCAGTTCTGGGGCCAGTCCTCTTCAACATCTTCGTTAGTGACCTTGCAGATGGACTAGAGGGTAAGGCTTATCTGTTTGCAGATGACACCAAGATCTGCAACATAGTAGATGATCCAGATGGGGTGGGCAGAATGAGAAGAGATCTGGATAAACTAGCAAAATGGTCAGAAGAGTGGCAACTGGGATTTAATGCAAAGAAGTGCAAGATCATGCAGATAGGGAAGAGAAACCCTGAAGCCACCTATAGGCTGGGAGGGGAGTTGCTAGCAGTCACAAAGGAAGAAAGAGACTTGGGCATCATCATCACTGATGACCTGAAATCATCCAAGCAGACCTCTAAAGCAGTAGGTAAGGCTAGGGGGGTGTTAGGGTGTATTAGTAGGGGTATCACAAGTCATAAGAGGGAGGTACTAATCCCTCTTTACAAGACACTGGTTAGGCCCCATCTGGAGTACTGCGTGCAGTATTGGAGGCCACACCTTCACAAGGACATTAACCAAATTGAGGCAGTCCAGAGAAGGGCAACCAAAATGGTGCAGGGACTGCATCAGAAGACATATGAGGACAGATTAACAGAGCTCAATAGCATACCCTTGAGCAAAGGAGGGAGAGAGGTGATATGATCGAGGCATTCAAACACCTTAAGGGCATTAACAAGGTGAAAGAGTCTAACATGTTTAAATATAAAAAAATAGCAGGACAAGAGGACACAGAATGAGATTAGAGGGGTGCCGATTAAGGGGGAATGTGAGGAAATTCTTTTTCACAGAAAGGGTGGTGGATGCATGGAATGGCCTACCTCAAGAAGTGGTGGCTATGAATACAGTGCAGGGCTTCAAGCAGGCATGGGATAGGCATAAGGGAGCAATACAAATGAGTATGAATAGATAGGCCACTGACATAGCAAAGGCCGATTGCACATTTATAAAGTAGAAAAAGAAATGGGCAGACTGGATGGGCCTTGCGGTCCTTATCTGCCGTCAACTTCTATGTTTCATGTTTCTATGAGGGAAAAAGTAAGCATGACGGAGGGGGAAAAAACGCAGAGGAAGGAGGCCCGAACCACAAAAGTTTTTATTACGAGTTCCTACTAAATATTCCTGTTCAATCCCATGTTGTTCCTGAAAGAGGTTCAAATTTTATTATATTTTTGTTTCTGTCAACCTTTAATATAATATATTTTTTCCAAATTCATAATTTCCATCATAAATTTTAACCAAGTCTGAATTTTTGGAGGATTTCCATCTCTCCATTTAAGCAGTATGCATTTCTTTGCAATTATTGTTGATATTGAGATGAAGATTTTCTTTTTCTACTAGTGAAATGGATGGTATCATTAACAGTGCCAATTGTGCTGTATTGGCTATTTCTTTATTTAATACCTTTTGTATATTCCCCACAACTTCATGCCAAAAAATGTGAAAGACATGGACATGCATACAGCATATGGATCAATGTCCCAGTTGTGATCGCACATCTGGAGCATTTTTCCATAACAGTAACATTAATATGGTTTAGTCTAGATGGGGTATAGTAAGTTCTAAAAAATGTGTTTATTTGAATTTGTTGAAGCTTACTAGCTTTTACATAATATGTATATGATTTTATTGCATTCTGCCATATGGTTATCAGTTACATTTATACCAAAGTCCCTTTCCATTTTTTTATTATTTTCTGTTGTTCTTTTTGAAAATTTCCTGCTAATGCTTTATATATAATTGATATTCATTTGCCCTTTTCTTTTCTATCTACCAGAATATTAAGCAAAGATGATAGCCATTTCTTATCCTGTTTTTTAAAGGGTGTCTGTATAAAATTTGGTAATTGTAAATATTGAAAATGATGTGTATTTGGTAGATTGAATTCTTGTTGAAGAGTTGGATATGTCTTAATCTGTTCTTTATCTATGACGTGTTTAATTTGCTTAATACCGCTCCTATACCAGCTTTGAAAAGTATTATCTGTTTCTGAAGGTTCAAATTTAAAATTTAACATGATAGGTGAATATGGAGAAATTATGTCCTTTTAAAAACAGAAACATTGAATTTGGTGGCAGATAAGGACCGCTTGGCCCACTCAGTCTGCCCATTTCCCTACCTAATGGATAAGCTGCAGATCCTAGTTAACCAACAGCCTACTTCTTCCTACCCCCACCCCCTAGAATTGCTTTATGACTGTCCCATGCATTCTTGAATCCCACCACAGTTTTTGACTCCACAACCTCCTCCAGAAGGCCATTCCATGCATCCACCACCCTCTCTGTGAAAAAATACTTCCTTACATTACATCTGAGCCTTCCCCCCCATCTTCAAATTGTGCCCCCTTGTTCTTGCGCACCTCTTTAATTAAACTATGGGCCTTATTCCATGCTGCTATTGTAGTTTCAGTAGCTTGACTCAAACCACTATTTTTCTTTTTTCTAGTATAATCTGAGTATAATAGTTGCATCATATCCATATATTGACGTGCACTGCACTCAAATACTGTTGCTTTAGATAAGTTTTTTCTCTCGTGTATCCATTCCCATATCAGAACAATCTGTGCCACCAAAAATATTTATACATGTCTGGTAAAGCTAGCCCACCATTATCCCTATCTTTTATTAAATGGGAGTAAGCGAGCCTCATAGAAACATAGAAACATAGACTTTGACGGCAGATAAGGACCACTTGGCCCACCCAGTCTGCCCATTTCCCTACCTACTGGATAAGCTGCAGATTCCAGTTAACCAACAGCCTACTTCCTGCCACCCCCAACTATAGTTGCCTTGTGTCTGTCCCATGCATGTTTGAATTCCCCCACTGTTTTAGACCCAACAACCTACTCAGGAAGACTGTTCCATGTATCCACCACTCTCTCCATGAAAAAAAATTTCCTCACATTACCCCTGAGCCGTCCTCCCTCTATCTTTAAATTGTGCCCCCTTGTTCTTACACATCTCTTTTTCTGAAAGATGCTACCCTCCTGGACTGTGTTGATTCCCTTGAGGTACTTGAACGTTTCTATCATGTCCCCCCGTCCCTCCTTTCATCAAGAGTATACATATTAAGCTCTCTCAGTCTCTCTTCATATGGTATCTGCTGCAGACCCTGTACCATTTTAGTTGCCCTCCTCTGGACTGCTTCCATCCTGTCTATGTCCTTGCATAGATGAGGTCTCCAAAACTGCATGCAGTACTCCAGATGGGGTCTCACCAACTGTCTGTACAGAGGGATAACCACTTCCCTTTTTCTACTTGTGATGCCCTTCCTGCATCCCAGTATCCCCTGGCTCTCCTTACCGACTTTTCACATTGCTTACCCACCTTTAGGTCATCTGATATGACTACCCCAGGTCCCTTTCCATTTTTGTTGTTGTTAGTACCTCCCCTGCTATTGTGTACTCTTCTCCTGGGTTATTGTTTCCCAGCTGCATTACTTTGCACTTCTTTGTATTGAATCTAAGTTGCCATATGTCTGACCGTTCCTCCAACCTTGCCAAGTCCCTTCTCATCTTTTCTACCCCCTCTTGTGCATCAACTCTGTTACAGATCTTTGTGTCATCTGCAAAGAGGCATACCTTTCCCTCCAGGCCCTCTGCAATGTCACTTATAAAGATGTTAAAAGGACTGGACCCAGTACTGAGCCCTGGGTACTCACTGGTGGCCCCTCTTTCTTGAATGTGTTCCATTCAGTATTACCTTCTGTGTCCTGTTGTGCAGCCAGTTTGCTACCCAGGCTACCACCCTGGGACCCACTCCCAGGCTGGCTAACTTGATTATTAATCTTTTGTGTGGGACTGTGTCAAATGCCTTGCTAAAGTCTAGGTAGGCCATATCCACAGCACCTCCCTGGTCTATTACTTTGGTCACCCAGTCAAAGAAATCAATTAGATTCGTCTGACATGACCTTCCTGCTGTAAATCCATGCTGCTTTGGGTCCTGTGCCCCGCTGGACTCTAGGTACTGAACAATTATTTCTTTCAGAAGTGATTCCATCATTTTCCCTACCACTGAGGTCAAACTTACAGGTCTGTAGTTTCCCGCTTCTGCCTTGCTCCCACTTTTGTGAAGGCGAATCACATCTGCCCTCCTCCAGTCCTCAGGTACCACCCCATCCTGCCATGATCTGTTAAAAAGCATGGTCAGTGGTGTCACTAGGTCCCCCCTTAGTTCTTTTAGGATTCTGGGGTGAATCCCGTCAGGCCCCATTGCTTTGTCCACCTTGAGTTTTAGGAGTTCTTTCAGGACTCTTTCTTCTGTGAATGGACTGGTGTCAACCCCACTACCCAGAGTGCTTCTATTGTCTGGTTTAGGTAACTCCTCCTCATCTTCTTTTGTGAATACTGAGCAAAAGTATTCATTCAGTATCTCTGCCTTTTCACTGTCTCCCTCTGCCCACCTCCCCTCTCCTTTATTAATCTTCACTATCCCTCCCTTAACCTTTCTATGCTCCCTAATGTACCTATAAAAGGTTTTATCCCCCTTCTTAACTGAGTTGGCTATTTTTTCTTCGGTTTGGGCCTTTGCTAGTCTGACTGCCTTCCCCACTTCTTTCTGCTTTAATTGATACAGTTCCCTGTCATGCTCCTTCTGTGATTCCTTATACTTTTGAATGCAGCCTTTTTCTCCTTAAGCTCCCCTGCCACCTCGTTTGAAAACCATAGTGGTTTTTTACTCCGCTTTGTTTTCTTTATTTGCTTCACACAAAGGCTTGTTGCCTCTATGATGGCAGTTTTGATTTTTCTCCATTGTTCTTCCACCCCTCCTTTTTGTCATTTGCTAGTGCATTTTTCAGGTATTCACCCATTTTGCCAAAGTCAGCTCTTCTAAAGTCCAGTATCCTTGTTTTTGTATGGCTTATCTCCATGGTTGTGCTCATTGTGAAGCACACTGTGCAGTGGTCGCTTGTTCCCAGATGTCTACTGACTTCTAAATTTGTGATCCTCTCTCCATTTGAGAGTACCAGGTCTAATATTGCTCCCTCCCGAGTGGGTTCCAACACAAGCTGTCTAAGACCTGCCCCCTGCAGGGCATCGAGAATGACCCTGTTCTTGGATGTGGCTGCAGTACCTGTTATCCAGTTAACATCTGGCATATTCAGGTCCCCCATCAACAGTATCTCCCCTTTTTCAGCCATTTTGAGAATGTCCTCTATCATTTTGTTGTCCATTTCCTCCCCTTGAGATGGGGGTCTGTATACAACCCCTGTGCGGACTGTGATGCCATTCCCTGTCTCCAAGGTGACCCAGAGTGCCTCTTGTCCTCCCCTTTACTTTTTAGTTCTGTAGCTTTGATCCCTTCCCTTATGTATAGAGCTACTCCACCTCCTCTTTTACCTTCCCTGTCCCTTCTGTAGATTGTGTACCCTGGTATGTTGACATCCCAGTCATGGTTCTCGGTGTACCATGTTTCCGTGACTGCCACAATATCCAACTGTTCATCTTCCATCAGGGCTACTAGCTCAGGAAGCTTGTTTCCCAGACTACGGGCATTGGTACTCATTGCCCTCCATTAATGTTGGCTTTATCCTTTTTTCCCCATCCCTGCTCTTACTGTCCTTGTCTATTTTTCCATTTACCACTATCCTGCCCTCTGTTGAGCTCAGTACCTCAGTGTTAACCTTACTACCTGCCATGTTTTGTGGGGGGAGGCTTGAAATTTCCTACCTTTTATCAGCGCCTCCACCCTTGGCTAGTTTAAAAGCTTGCCAAGGAAGCATTTAAACCTATCACCTAGGAGCTTGGTTCCCTTCGTGGACAGATGCAGACCATCCTGCCAGAATAGACCTTTATCTCTCCAGGTGGCCCCCCAGTCCCCAATGAAGCCAAAGCCTTGTGCTCTGCACCAGTTTTGCAACCATTCATTAAACTGCATCGTGTGCAGTACCCTAGCCTCACTCCTGCCATGGACTGGTAGCATCTCTGAGAAGGTTACCGTGCTTGCTACCCATCTGAGGCCCCTCCCCAACTCCACAAATTAATTCTGCACTGCACTGATCCCATGCCTAGCTAGGTCATTTGTCCCAAGGTGGACTATCATATCTAGTTCCCTCTCCTGTGGCAGGCACCTTACTTTCTTCTCCTCTCCCTTTCCCAGGTTTACCCCCCTAACAATAGAGTCCCCTATCAGAAGGTGTTTCCTTCCCCTGTGGTGTCCCTTGCCACCCTTTAGTGGGTCTCCCTTGTGGATGTCCTCAGCTTTCTTCTGGGTCTCAACTGAGGGTGCCATCATAGAGGAACCTTGCTCTGCCAGAATGGCATATGATTTGTGTAGAGGTACAACTAGGGGGCTTCATCTCTGGTCCACCACCCACACCCTCCCAGAACCCACTGTGGTCCAACTGCTCTTCATACTTGGCAACCTCTGCGACAGTGGTTGTGGCAGTGGTGCTCTTTGGAAGGGGGAGGCCTTCTTAGTCCTTGCTAGTTCAGCCTGGAGGTGGGCACCCTCCTCCCTCAGAGCTGACAGTTGCCTGCAAATAGGACAGCAATGCAGTTTCCAGAATGTCTCCCGGAAAACTGCTACCCCTCGACGGTTTATTATTCCAAATAAATTTTATTATTATTTTCTTTAATTGCTGAAAATGTATTTGTGATGGGATTAATGGTAGAGATTGAAAACTATCCTTTCTTTCAGCAGTTTCTCCATGATCTTTCCCACCGCTGCGGTGAGGCTGACTGGCCTGCAGTTCCCGGCCTCCTCCCAACTGCCTTTTTTTTTAGTGCAGTGGGGTACATGTGCCCTCCTCCAGTCCATTGGAATGACACCTGTGTTGAGTGACTCTGTGAGCAGGGCCACCAGAGGTGCTGCTAGTTCTCGTCACAGCTCCTTTAATATCCTCAGGTGGATGCCATCTGGCCCCATTTTCTTATCCACTTTCAGCTTTGTGAGTTCTTCCAGAACTCTCTCACCGTGAATGGACTGGTGTCCACTTCTTCTCCCTATTGCCTCTGCAACCCTACTGTGGTCCCTGACCCTCCCCCTCCTTAGTGAATACTGAGCAGAAGTATTTGTTCAGTATTTCTGCCTTGTCCAGATCCCCCTCCTACACTCTCCCTTCTCCCCTTTGAGCCTCACAATCTCCCCTCCCGTATTTTCTTCTTTCACTGATATACCTATAAAATGCCTTTTCCCCTTTGTTTACAGACCATGCTAAGCGCTCTTCTGTCTGTGCCTTCACCCTCCTAACAGCCATCCCTGCTTCCCTTAGACATTCCAGGTACACCTCCCTGTCCTCCTTCCTTTGGCTTCCCTTATATTTCCTGAAACTCAGCCTTTTAGCCCTGACTTTGTCCCCCATTTCTTTGGAGAACCATAGTGGTTTCCTTCTTCTTTTCCCTTTGGCCACTATCCTAATGTATTGGTTTGTTATAGCCACTATGGTTCCTTTCAGTTTCTCCCATTGTTCTTCCACCCCCTCTATTACCGCTCCCTTCCCCAGGACTGCTTGTATACATCTACCCATTTCAGTGAAATCCACCCTCCTGAAATCTAATAATCTTGCCCTTGTGTGGCTTAATTGCATCTATGTCTCCTTGTTGAACCACACCATGTGGTGGTCTCTAGACCCCAGCTGCCCTTCCACCTGTATTTCTTCGACTCTGTTCCCATTGGTCCATACCAGGTCCAGAATTGACTTGTCCCTGGTTGGCTCATGCACCAGCTGCCTGAGTCCAACCCCCTGCAGGGATTCCAGTATGGCTGTGCTTCTGGCTGAAGCAGCCACCTGGGTGGCCCAATGCATGTCCAGCATATTGAAATCCCCCAGTAGCAGGATTTTGCATTTAACTGCCATGTCGTGCATGTTCTCTAGTTCCCTGTCTACTTCCTCCATCTGTGCCAGAGGTCTGTCAATCACCCCGTGCATATTGCTGTTCCATTCCCCGGCTCTAGGTTGGCCCACATTACCTCGGCCTGCCCCTGTTTTCCCTGAACTTCTGTAGCCTTTATACCATCTTTGATGTACAGGGCCACTCCCTCATCCTTTTTACCCTTCATGTGCCTCTTCTGAACAGTGTATAGCCTGGTACATTGACTTCCCAGCTATGATTAGCAGAGTACCACATCTCTGTTATTGCTGCTATGACAAGGTCTGTATCTGCCAATACAATATGAAAAGCTCTCAGACTAAGTATAACATGGAAATCTTGAGAGAACAATACAAACAGAAAATAGCTGAACATCAACGGTACAAAACTATCCAAACTGGACAGGCAGAAATTGTGACATTGTTGACTACCCCCAAGACATGTCACATCTGTAGCTCTCGAATGTTTGTGGGCTACTAGGTCCCAACATTTAGGAATGCTCCAATAGGAGCTACGGTCTGCTATTCCATCCCCATGGCAGGGCCCTGAAGTAACAGGTGCAGGCCCCATAAGGGTCATTACTGGAGAAAGTGGAACCAAGGGGCAGAGCAGTGCACATTAATCTCCTCCCCTAGCAGAGGCCCAGTATTTATTCTTGCCACAAATGGAGGGGTAAGCCCCTCAGAGATCTATGTTAATACAAAGGCACTGTAGGGGAGGGAGAGATGAGATCCCTACCACCTCCCATCAAAGCCTTCTGCATGGGGCGGGGTCTTAGAGGAATATGCAAGGTATTCCTGTTAAATCAGACAGTCATCCACTATTAAACCAGAGAATAGTTGTAAAACTGCATGTCTGGAAGTGAACCCCTCTGCCCATCCCGAAAATTTTAGTTTAGTTTCAGAGTTCCACGCTCAATCTCTGTGACGCCACCCCTCTCTGATGATGGATGGAGCCCTCACTTAAATAAACCCCTGACTGTGGGGAGGGGGACATCAGAAATGCAGCCCTGGCACAGAACCATTGGGAAACATATAGTTAAGCTGTATAAGAAGCTGTCTACAGAGGGGGAGAGAACTAAGCCCTCAGAGGGTACCTCGGAAACCATAGGAGCCAGGTAAGTTTCCACATACTTCCTGCACTGCACCCCGCGCATGGAGAAAATAAAAAAACTGAAAGATATCAGGATGAGGGAACAGGGTAACAAACGAGACCTACCCATCAATAGTAACACAGCCACCTCAAAATGAAAAATTTGTTTAGAGAAAATACACATGCTCTACTGGAGTGCCATGCAAAATACTGTACTAATAATGCCAAGGAATAACACCGTGCATAAGTCTCTTGGATGAATCTCTAGTCCATTGGGTGCAGTTCTATTATCCACATGCCAGAAAACAGCATTAGTGGTGGTTGGAAAAACACAAGCTGCAAATTAAAAAGGCAGAGGTAATGTACCTGTAATGGTGGCATACGCCATTTGTAGAAAGGAGAGCCCCTGCTGTTATAATTCAGCAGCCCTTTGAGGTGGACCTCTGTTGCTTCTTCTTAGATGAGGTAAGCTTCCTGAGGATGTCCTTCCAGTCCTTCAGATCCGATTTGGTTGTGGCGAAGTCCTGCTGGGAGGTGCCATCCTGTTTGTCACCTGATGCTGGAATCCAGGTTACTTGTTGTAGCACTTTTTTCCAGGATTTCGGCATCATCTTGAGGCACTGAGATGACAAGTTTCTTTATAGGAGGGCCGGCATCCAGCAGGGATGTGAACATTTGAGATTTGTCTTCCTGATAAACAGGTTAGTAGGAAATGCCAGCCTGCTTTTAATCTGCTTTTCTTGCAATTGTTTTTGAACTGCATACATTTGTTTCCATTTTGATTACAGTTCTGTGGAATAATCTGGTTCAAAAACTACGCACTGTCCCTCATACTTCATCTCCTTAGCAGCCCATGCTGTGGAAAGGACAAGCTGTTCAATTTGAAATCTGAAAAATCTGATGATAGAAACATAGAAGTTGTCAGCAGAAAAGAACCTCTTGGCCCCCCTACTCTGCCCTTAAGTTCCCTGCCAATTGTGTTACCGCAGACCCTACTCAATCTCTGACCTTACCCCCCCCCACCCCTGCTACTAAGGTCCCCTTGTGCCTATCCCATGCATGCTTGAATCCTGCTACTGTTTTGCTGTCCACCACCTCCACTGGTAGTCTGTTCTAGCTGTCTATCATCCTTTCCGTGAAGAAGTACTTCCTTACATCCTCTTGGAGCCTTCCTCCTTATGGCTTCATTTCATGCTGCCTTGTACTTGAGCACCTCTTTCTATGTAAAATGCCACCCTCCTGTATCGTATTAATACCCTTGAGGTGTTTGAATGTTTCTATCATGTCTCCCCTTTCTTTCCTCTCATCTAGACAGTACATATTTAATTCCTTTAGTCTTTCCTCGTAGGGCTTCTGATGTAGGCCATGTACCATTTTGGTTGCCCTCATGTGTACTGCCTCTACCTGTTGTATGTCTTTCTGGAGATGGGGCCTCCAGAATTGGATGCAGTACTCTAGGTGGGGCCTCACCATCAATTTGTACAGGGGTAACACTACCTCCCTCTTTCTGCTGGTAATACCCCTCACTATGCACCCCAGCATTCCTGTTTTATGGCTGCCAATACCTCGCCACCCAATTGGTACGCTGCCTTCAGGTTTCTGTGCTCCATGTGCATAATTTTCCACTTTTTGGCATTGAAACCCAGTTATCATACCCTTGACCAGTCTTCCAGCTTTTTCAGGTCCGCCCTCATTTGTTTCACCCCCCCCCCCCAAGGTGTGTCCTCTCTGTTGCAGATTTTGGTATCATCCGCAAACGAGCATACCTTCCCTTCCAGCCCCTCTGCTATGTCTGTAACCTTGATGTAATACACAGACCTCATTGTAAATGAGTAAATGCTCAATTGAGTGTATCCATTTCATAAACTTGTTTATGAATAAATATTTTATTACTACTACTACATCACCAATAAAGACATTGAAGAGGATCAGTCCCAGAATTGACCCCTCTGGCACCCCATCCGTTACCCTGCCTTCTTCTGAGTGAAACCCATTTACCACTACCCTCTGACTCCTGTTACTCAGCCAATTTTGTATCCCATTTACTACCTTTGGACCCACTCCCAGGCTGCCCAGCTTATTTACCAGTCTTCTACATGGATCTGTCTTGAAGGCCTTATTGAAATCCAGGTAGGTCACATCCACTACTCCTCTGTGATCCACTTCCCTGGTCACCCAGTGAAAGAACTTGATCAAGCTTGTTTGACAAGACCTTCTCCCTGTGTACCCATGCTACCTTGGATCTTGCAAGCCATTGGTCACAAGGTATTCCACGATCCTTTCTTTTAGTAGTGTTTCCATAACCTTGCCCATCACTGAAGTCAGACTTACAGGTCTATAGTTTCCCGCCTCCTCCTTGTTCCCACTTTTGTGAAGCAGAACCACATCTGCTCTCCTCCAGTCCCTCGGAACCTCCCCTGTATCCAGTGATAGGTTGAACAGGGCCATCAAAGGTGCTGTCGACTCCTGCCTAGGTTCTCTCAATATCCTGGGGTGAACCCCATCTGGCCCCATTGCCTTGTCCACCTTTTGTGCTAATTCCTCAAGGACTCTCTCCTCCATAAAGTGGCTAGTGTTCACCTTCCTTCCTTTGCCTCCTTTATTCTCTGTCTTTGGCCCATCCCCAGCTCCTTCCTTTGTAAATACCGAACAAAAGTATTTGTCAATATGTCTGCGTTCTTCTGTCCATCTTTCACACACTCCCCTCCCTCCCCCTTTAGTCTTACTATCCCTGCCTTGTTCTTCCTCTTTTCATTTCCATATCTTAAGAATGTTTTATCTCCCTTTTTCACTGACTTGGCAATGTTCTCCTCCGTTTGTGCCTTGGCACACCTCACTACTTTTACCGCCTCCCTTTTGTCTCTCCTGATAGACCTTCCTGTCCTCTTCCTTCTGTGATGCCATGTACTTTGGAATGATAGCTTCTTGGCCCTTACTTTCTCCTCTACTTCTTTAGAGAACCATAGCAGTCTCTTTTTCTCCTCTGTCACCTGCCTGACACAGAGGTTTGTTGCCATCTCAACAGTCTTCCTTATTTTCCCACTGCTCCTCTACCCCCCCTTCCCTGTCCCTGTCCCTGCTAGGATGCCCCTGAGGCACTCTCCCATTATCTTAAAATCAGCCTTCCTGAAGTCCAGGACCCTCATTTTAGTGTGGTTTGTTTCCAGCTCTGTTTTTATATCGAACCACACCATACATAGAAACATACACTTTGACAGCAGATAAGGACCGCTTGGCCCACATAGTCTGCCTATTTCCCTACTTACTGGATAAGCTGCAGATCCTAGTTAACCAACAGCCTACTTTTTCCTACCCCCCCCACAAGAATTGCATTATGTCTGTCCCATGCATTCTTGACTTCCCCCACTGTTTTTGGGGGGTTTTTTTATCCCTCCTATGGCCCTCCGAAGTCGCATCCTCAGGATGCGCCAATTAAGCCTGACCCTACCACCGCCTTACCTGACTGCTCAGATCCCCCATCCTGCTGTGGATAGCCCCCCCCCCACATGGGGTCAGGGTGGCCAAACCTTAAATTTCATCGTGCTCCGAGGCAGCTGGGCAGGCGGAGGCAAATTGGGACTCGGCTTGGCGCTTCCATCCCCCGACTCCAGAGGGTGTTTTTCCAGTTTTCTCTTGAGGATGTCACTCGCCCAGATGTCAAGGTGCAAGTGCTGATGTCTTGATGTCCTCCCCCCACAGTTTCATGCCTGGTAGCTTGCTATGCCCCAGGCCTCCACCTGGGGCCAGTCGAGTGCCACACTCTGCCCTCCCCTCCCCTCCCTCCCGGAGAAGGAGAACTGTCTATGGGATACTCAACCCTTCTCCCCCGGCTGGCCCTCCAGCTCCCGGGCTCATTCCTGAACCCGGGTCACTGGCATCGCAAGCAGAAATCCAACTGCTGCGCCAGTGGGCCGGCCCTTCCCCCACTGTTTTTGACCCCACAACCTCCTCAGGAAGGCCATTCCATGTGTCCACCACCCTCTCTGTGAAAAAATACTTCCTCACATTGCCCCTGAGCCGTCCCCCCTCTATCTTCATATTGTGTCCCCTTGTTCTTGCGCATCTTTTTCTGAAAGATGCTACCCTGTTGGACATTGTTGATTCCCTTGAGGTACTTAAAAGTTTCTATCATGCCCCCCCCTTCCTCAAGGGTATACATGTTAAGCTCATTTAGTCTCTCTTTGTATGGCTTCTGTTGCAGACCATGCACCATTTTAGTTGCCCTCCTCTGGATTGCCTCCATCCTATGTCCTTGCAAAGATGGGGTCTCCAGAACTGCACACAGCACTCCAGATGGGGTCTCACCAACTGTCTGTACAGAGGGATAACAACTTCCTGTTTTCTACTGGTGATGCCCCTCCCTATACATCCCAGTATCCCCCCCAGCCATCCCTATTGCCTTCTCACATTGCTTGCTTACCTTTAGGTACTCTGATATAACTACCCGCAGGTCCCTTTCCATTTTTGTTGCTACTACCTTCCCCCCTCAATCATGTACTCTTCCCCTGGGTTTTTGTTTCCCAGGTGCATTACTTTGCACTTCTTTGCATTGAATCTAGCTGTCATACTTTTGACCATTCGTCCAACCTTGCCAGGTCCCTTCTCATCCTTTCCACCCCCTTTGTGTATCAACCCTGTTGCAGATCTTTGTGCTGTCTGCAAAGAGACATACTTTTCCTTCCAGTCCCTCTGCAATATCACTTATAAAGACATTAAAAAGGACCAGACCCAATACTGAACCCCATGATACCCCACTAGTAACCCCCCTTTCTTGCGAGTGGACTCCATTTACTATTACCCTCTGTGTTCTCTTGTCCAGCCAATTTTTTACCCAGGCTACCACCCTGGGACCCACTCCTAAGCTGTCTAATTTGTTTATTAATTTCTTGTGTGGGACTGTGTCAAATGCCTTGCTAAAGTCTAGGTAGGCCATGTCCACAGCCCCTCCCTGGTCTACTACTTTGGTCACCTAGTCAAAGAACTCTATTAGATTCATCTGACATGACCTTCCCGCTGTAAATCTGTGCTGCCTTGGGTCCTGTGCCCCGCTGGCCTCTAGGTACTCAACAATTCTTTCTTTCAGAAGCGATTCCATCACTTTTCCTACCACTGAGGTCAAGTTAACAGGTCTGTAGTTTTCTCCCTTGAAGATAGCTTGTTCCCAGGTGACTCCCTATTGTGACTTCAGTGACACTGTCCCCATCTGATAGTACCAGGTCCAGTATCGCCCCCTCATGAGTGGGTTCTCGAACTAGTTGCCTGAGGAACGCTTCCTGCAGAGAGTCTAGGATTCTCCTGCTTCTACCTGATGCTCCAGTCTACATCTGGTAAATTGAAGTCCCCTACCAGCAGTAGCTCCCCCTTGTTAGCCATCCCTTGTATTTCTTCCATCATATCCTTATCTACCTCCTCCCCCTGTGCTGGAGGTTTGTAGATCACCCCTGTTCAAATACTGGCCCCCTTCCTTGTCTCCAGGGTGACCCACATGATAATGAATCTCAGTATGGCTCCAGGTATGAAGTTCTCCTTTTTTGCCAGAGCTCTATGAGCCCACTCCATTTATAGATCTTGATCAAAAGGGAGTTGAAATATTTCTTGAAGTCATTCTTGTAGAAAAGGGATCAGGTGACCTTTTTCTGAGTCCTCAGGCAACCCATGAACCTGGATATTCAGCTGCATATCTCTATTTTCAGCATCCTCCTGCCTCCGATATAATTGTCTCTCTCTTCTGTACAGGGATAGTAGGGGCCTGCCATGGAGGTTGGTAGCTCAGTTGTCTCTGCCAGTCCCGATTCTAACTCTGTGATGTAGTGCTTAGCAGCTCTCAGATCCTGCCTGAAGTCATTGATGCTGGAGCTGAGCTTCTGGACCGAGTGTGTTAGCATTTTTAACTCGGTCCAGATATGTCAGAGGCTTACAAGTTCTCCCCCATCATGGCTTGATGTGGGTGAAGGAGACAGCAAGGGCCATGAATCTGAGCAGTTCCACAATCAATGGTCAACATGCTGAGAGGAGGTCTGCTGCAGGGTCACCACTTATCCCTGTGAGTTCCCCGGCATCTTTTATAGGTCAACGCTGTTTTGGTATAAAAAAATCTGTTTTCTGGAGCTAGATGACTATAGATTGTCACGCTGCCCTGCTGGTCATCCACACTTAGGCTGCTGTAATATTGGGGGCAGTATTGACCACACTTGCTGGAAAGACGCACTCAACCATGTCGCTACAGAATTAGGACATATTTTCTTGAAATACTCAACAAATTTCTATAGAGTGAACTTTTGGTGGGCAGTATCGCACAGTTTATAACAAGAGGAATCAAATGATACCAGATAAGACAATGAGGCACACAAATAAAGGCATCCCTGGTGGTTCTAAACCTCCACCACCCTTGGAACAGCAGACCCCAACCACGTCTGTGGCAGTTTCACCATCTGGGGAACTGCCATGGCATTCTCTGACTCTATCCATGCAGGCTATTGATAGTAAGGTCGAGGAGATTCTTCGACACATGGGAGAACAAGACATTAAAATTGAAGCAGCTACAAAAACTACCTCAGCTGCAAAAGCTCAAGCTGTGAAAGCTTTGAATGCAACCACTAAATTGATACAAGAAAATGGACAACTGAGGTACTGTTTGGAGACCCTAGAGAACACCCAGTGAGTTGTAAATATTCGTTTGGTGGGGCTCCCAGAGGGTAGTGAAGGCACAGATCTCATTGTTTTCTTGTGGAATTGGCTTCCAGGTGCCCTGAGAGTGGAGAGTGACTTTGGCCAAGCTCCGTTTCTTGTACGAGCCTACCAGATTTCACCGAGAGCTGCACCCAACTAGCCTGACCTGCCTAGAACAATCCTTATCATTACCACAGGAGTAACTATTCATGATGCCTTTCTACAGGTGGCAAGGGAGTCACCGCACTTCAACTTTGAGGGACATATCTTATATTTGTTCCCGGAGCTGTCCTTTGCCACCCGAGCCTGGAGGAAGAAATTCGATGCAGTTCAGGCACATCTTCATAGCTTGGGGGTTGTGCATTCCCTCATGATGCCTTCTCACCTTCGGATTCATCATGGCGGCCATACTTTTCAATATACAGACCTAGTGGAAGCTGAACGGAAGGTTGACTTTATCGAGAGGGAATTCACAGCAGCAGGCCTACCTGACAAAGAGGACTCAGATGAAGACACTTGAATTTGTTAAGCCCTAAAGGACTTGTCCTAACCTCACTTGATATCAGTTGTCTGGGACTGTTTAAAAGTTGTGCCTTAAAGTACAATGAAGGTTTGAGGGTCTAGTGGGTTTCACTACAGTCATTTTGTTTTAATTTTTTAATTAGGTCTTTTAGATTTGTTAGCATCAATGCAAGCCTATAAAATTACTGCCAAACAGGTCCTTAATAATTGTAGCTATATCTGCGTTGTGCATGCTATAAAGTTTAACACACTTTCCTGATGCTATTGCCTTTTTAGGTGACAGTGTAGTTTAAAGTTGAGTATATCAAAATGTTTAAAGTGAGGAATCAATGGTTCTACAAGAGACAACAGGGAGTACTACCATTATTGAAAATAAAATATGTTTGGTCTGGGATCACATCAGCCATAGGCTGAGTATAAAACATTATTGGATTACCCTTTTATTGAGAGATCACCACAATAGTGCAAGGTGCAGCCATGTTTGGGACTTTTTCGGTACTCTTGGTTGATTAGAATACCCCCAGCTCCTCACATCAGACTACCGAGGCTACCTTTTCCTAGCTTCCATTGAATGACTCCTATGTATTTAGTGCTGTATGCTTTGAAAACAATAAATACAAAGTTTAAAAAAAAATAGGCTGCTGCCATATCAGAGCCGAACAAGCAAGACGTTTTTAGACCAATTTTCTTCACCACTGTTGGTGACTCTGCATAGTTGACACTGTGGCCAAACAAAAACTGGAAGATTACATGTCAAGGACGCCAACACGCCAACAATGGAGCACACAGAAATACCTGAAGTCGCAAGTGGTGGGAGAAGGATCAGAGGCCTAAGCTAGTAAGGAGGCTCAGAAGGAGCAATGACAGCACGTGACCAGTACCAGAACTACAGACCAGTCAGCCCCACCTCTGTAGTGGGGAAGATCATGGAAGCACTACTGAAGGAGAGATTGGTGGAACATCTGGTTGTCAACAGACTACAGGACCCAAGGCAGCATGGTTTCGCCAGGGGGAGGTCATGTTAGACCAACCTCACTGAATTTTTCAACTGGGTGACAAGGTAGGGGGATCAGGGGAGGGCAGTGGGTGTGGCCTATCTGGACTTCAGCAAGGCCTTTGACACTGTGCCACACAGAAGGCTATTAAACAAACTGGGGAATATGGGAGTGGGCAGGCCAGTAGTGCAGTGGGTCGGTAACTGGCTGGGCGGCAGGACACAGAGGGTGGTGGTAAATGGCTGTCACACCACAGAGGGAAGAGTGACCAGTGGGGTACCACAGCGATCAGTGCTGGGACCAGTCCTTTTCCACATCTTCATCGGTGACATTGCACAGGACCTAGAAGGCAGAATTTCCCTGTTCGCTGATGACACAAAGCTCTGTAACAGAGTGGACACGCCAGAGGATGTAGACAGATTGAGGAGGGACCTGCAGAAACCTGAAGAATGGTCAGGGGTTTGGCAGTTGAAATTCAATGCAGAGAAGTGCAAGATAATGCATATGGGACACAAAAACCCTGGAACAACATATCAGTTGGGTGTGAAGATATAGCATGCACCAAGCAGGAAAGGGATCTTGGAGTTGTCATCTCTGATGACCTCAAGGTAAGGAAACAGTGCAACAAGACAGCAAGTAAAGCAAATAGAATGCTGGGATGCATAGGCAGGGGCATCACCAGCAGGAAAAGGGAGATCATAATTCCACTATACAAGACACTAGTGAGGCCCCACCTGGAGTATAGTGTACAGTTCTGGAGACCTTACCTATGTAAGGACATAGACAGGGTAGAGAAGGTTCAGAGGAGGGCAACACAGATGGTACATGGATTGAATCACAAGTCCTATGAGGACTGGTTGAAGGACTTGAATATGTACTCCCTGAAGGAGAGGAGGGAGAGAGGGGATATGATAGAGACATACAAGTATCTTACAGGAAGGAACAGGGTGCAGGAATACACTATTTTTCAGTGAAAAAGATGTTCTAGGACTAGAGGGCATGGGATGAAGTTGAAGGCGGGCGATTCAGAGGAAACCTGAGGAAGAATTTCTTCACAGAACAGGTGGTGGATAAGTGGAACACCCTGCCAGAGGAGGTAGTGGAGGCTGAAACAATCACAGGATTTAAGAATGCATGGGCTAGACATAAGGGAATTCTAGAGGTCAGGTGTAAGGGGCGACAGACTTCTAGGAAAACATAAAGTGAACTTATAAGCTAAAATGGGCAGACTGGTGGGCTGTAGGCCCTTATCTGCCGACAGTGTCTATGTATCTATGTACATGGCCAGCTGACCTCGGCCCAGATGTTGGGTTCTTTGTCTCCTAAATTGGAAGATGTGGTCACTAAACGTGAGCGGCTCTACCATGCTGGTTTGACATTCTTTATGTCGACCGGCATCTCGCCGATAGGAATCATGTTGACCGCAAGTTGGGGTCTACATGATTCCTGTGTGTCTCCCGGTCCTGTTTTTTTATCGGGAGCTTTGCAACCCGAACCCCCCATGTGGGGGGCTCTGTCCCCAACCCCCCCTTTAGGATTCTCAACTCCAGTCGGAGTTGATTTGGGGCAGGGGTGCAGGACCGGGAGGCAGGTCTGGAGCACACCAACACAGCAACCTGTCAGCAAAGTGTCAATTTTGCCAACAGGTGTGTATTTCGCTGTGTTGGCGTCACCATAAGGGTGGCATACCAACCTGAGTTACTCACCCAACAGACGATCGGACATGGCACTCTCCTCATGAAGGTTGAAGGGGGAGTCTGAGGGCTAGAGGATATCATCAGGCAGCCAAAGGAGAAAATAGCAAGACTGGAGCAAGGTGGAAGAACTAAAAAAAAAAACACTGACTGTCAAGAGAATATCAGCTAATGGAACCTGAGATTTAGAGGATTTCCAGAAGAAATTGAAGGAACAGACTCTGTACTTTTCTTTATTGAAACCCTGATCCCCAAACTGCTGCACATGTAATGTAAGGGGACCAAGTTAAGCCAGGCAGAGTGCATAGGGCACTTGCCCCAAAGGTGGCCACAGAGGAGCTGCCTAGGCAGGTAATAATTTGAGTACACAATTTTATGGAAAAACAGTGCATACTGAAAGTTTACTAGGCAAAGCAAAAGGCAATTTATGAGGGACTGCAAATTGTCATGTAGCTCGACTATTCACAGAGCATTCAAGAGAAGTGGCAATGTTTTGACCCAATAATGGATGTACTCAGAGCTAAGAAAGTTGACTACTTTTGCTTTCTTGGCCATACTTAGTCTGTGCTATGATAGGACACCATACACCTTTTGGGACGGGCAAGAGTGAAATGATTCATCCCTCAGCAGCAGTGCTGGAAATGGACAAAATGTATTGGGAAACCTACCACCCTTCATGTGGGATTGAACGTACCTGACAGGTCTGGGGAAACAGCTGCTCATTATATGTTACATTTTAACATGTTACTTATTCAGTTTTATATCTTTTCATGTCTTCATCATCCTTTTTAAGTGAACAGCATTGTAATTAATTAATGTATCCTTCTGTGCACTGATTTTATTGTAGGCTTTGTCTTAAACCTATAAATAAATAAATAAACCACAAGATACTGTAATTGCCTGGAAGAGAAACTGTAATGGAGCATACCACTGGCCCCACTAATTCCTTCAAAGTTTGGTGTTTCAAGGAAAGGGAAATGGAATGTAGTAAGAAGAAAAGGTTGTACTATGAGAGATGAAACAAGAGGGTGAGCATCCAAAGAGGTTCCCTTAATAAATTAGTTTCAATCACTGGTTGAAGGTGAGAATGAGGTAATAGGTGGTGGAGAGAGTGGTCAGTTTAAGGGAAAAAGTTTGGGAGAAATAGGGCATGAGAAAGGGGGTACTGCACTGCAGTGCAAAGTAGTAACATTGGACAGGGAGCAGAGCACAAGGAGAACAAGCATTTGTCAATGCCGAATGTTGCCTTGCTGACATTGGCATTGGTAGTGCATGAGTTAGACAGATGCATAAAAGGTATGGCAGTGAATTACAGAAGTGACGCCAACCCTACACCACCCTGAAGAGACTGACAGGCACTGAGGTGTGCCTTTGGGTGTCGGCCATAACGCTCATGCGATTTCATCCCACCCTACCCTGCAGAATCCGACAAGTATCACGTTCTGCCTTGGGGTCCTTGGGCCTTACCCTCACCCCATTCCATATGGAAATACGTTGAGATGGGTGCAGTATAGGAGAATGTGGTGAACTTTGGGGCCGAAGAGTGCGAGGCACAGTTCGATGCCTGTCAGTGGCTGCAGGGTGGGGGTGGGGTGGAATGGCATGAGCATTAGAACCGACAATCTAAAGTCACACCCCTGACGCTGGTTAGTCTCTACAGGGTGGGACGTTATGGTTAGAAACCCTAACACCCCGGGCATTTGTCAGTATTTGCACTCCAAATTTTCAACATGGGCTTTTTCTTACCCCACCTCATGAAAGCATTTGGGACCTCTGCTCATGAACAGTGGCACTGTGATTTTGTTAATCTGTCCTGAACGTTGATGTCCTACAGTGATTGCGCCATTCTTCGCCAGTAGCACGAAACCACATTTTGGGAAGGATGTGAGAAATGACAACTGTACTGTTCTTAAGGAGGTGTGCAAAAATGGCAATGTGGAAAATCGGGAGTGAAAATATAAAAAATTCTCCAAGTTATGAGTGTGCATGGAAACTGTGCAATGCACGCTCGTAACACAGTCATTCTGTGGAATTTTCTCATCAAATTTTCAACATAGGCATTTTGGGACCTCCACTCATGAACACTGTCACAGTGATTTTCTTAATCTGTCCTGAACATTGATTTCCTTCAGCGACCACGCCATTGTGCGCCGCATGTGCAAAACCACATTTTGTGCAGCTTGTGAAAAATAACAACTGTACTGATCTTAAGGAGGTGTGCAAAAATGGCAATGTTGAAAATCTGGAGTGAAAATATTAACAAACTTATGAGAGTGCGTGGAAACTGTGCAATGCATGCTCATAAAATAGGCATTTTACGGAATTTTGTCACCAAATTTTCAACATATGCATTTTAGGACCTCCGCTCATGGACAGTGTCACTGTGATTTTCGTAATCTATCCAGAACATTGATTTCGCACACCAGCTGCGCCATTGTGCACCACATGTGTGAAACCACATTTTGGGCAAGATGTGAAAAATGACAGCTGTACTGTTCATAAGGAAGTGTGGTAAAATGGCAATGTTGAAAATCTGGAGTGAAAATATTAAAATTCTCAAAGTTACAAACGTGATGAGAACTGCACACACCACGCTCATAATGCAGTCATTTTGGGAATTTTCCACCAAATTTGCAACATAGAGTTTTGGGAGCCTACCTCATGAACTGTGACACTGTCATTTTCGTTAATCAGTCCCAAAAGGTGGTTCCAGCACAGTGACTGCGAAATCACCTTTCGGGACCAAATAACAAAATGACAGTGACTGGTTCATGGTGAATCTAAGAACCATGTTAGTAATGGTGAAAAAATTCCAAAAATGGCACTGCGATATCAACCAAAGTTGAAAAAAAACCCTATTTATGTCATTATACAGCTTATTGCCATTTCTTCAGTTCGCGGTCAGCTTTGAAGAGTGCAGGCGTGTTCCCTGTCCACCGAAAATCATCGGCGCCAGCCTCCAGAGGTAAGTATGGGGTGAGGGATGTGAGTGGAGGTGCGCCAGAGGTGGGTGCGGATTGGGGGGGCACGAGAGACAGCGAGGGACCATTTTCTGTTTTACAGGGGAAAAGAAATGGCAATGTGGGACGCTTTGGGCACGCTGAGGTGGGCTCCCAGTGTGCTGGCATACCTGGGTGTTTCTTTGGGGGGGCTGGAGCCGACAGGGATTGGGCACCCCCATCGGCCGCACGGTGTGCTTTTGAGGGGGAAGCATGAGCTGTGGGGGATTGGGCACCCCCTCGGCTCACAACAAATTTTGGGGGGGGACAGTATGCCAATGGGGATTGGGCTACCCCATCGACAAATGAACTGGTGAGGGCAAATGCCGACAGGGGCACAGGGCACCCCTGACGTTGGCTGTTATGGGGACCGTGAGAGGCGGAGGGCTCCGCCATGTGTGCTGAAATGTTACACAATGGAAGGCGTGCCCTGCAATGAGGGGGCACTCCCTCATTGCAGCAGCTAAATCCTTTCAAGGTGGTGACACGCTTTTGCACTGCTGTCATAGACAGCGTGCAATCTAATTTGTGCCACAGAGCCCAACCCAGAAAAGCAGTGGTGCCACTGGCCACTGGGACCACCTCCAAAACCTTCTATTCCATGTTCTGACGGTATGTTTCTTCGCATGCTGAGACAACATAAAAAGGTGGAATGTTGGGGGGTGGTAGAGGGCTAGGATGGCAAGAGAATGAGAGACGGATAGTGTGTGTGGGTGGGGGGCTATAAAGGAAAGGACAGAGAGAGGGCAGGGAAGTCATACAGAGTGGAAAGAAATGACTGTGGGAGGGGCTGTCAAGCAGGAAGTGGGAAGACTAACGCTGGAGAGGTAACCAATATTGAGAGGAAGCAGTTGGGTGGGAGGGTAGCTAGTAATGCAATCACAAAAGGGAAAGGGAAAAGCAAAGCTGGAGGAGAGGAAGGGTAGTAATCCTAGGGACTCCATAATTAAGTGTAGAAAATAGGGAAGGAATGGAGAGCCAAATACAGGTAGGAAGGTGGTTTGTATGCTAGGGATGACAGCGGAAAGGGTGTGCCCAATAATTAGGGAGCTGGTGAATGGGCTGGAGGGAAACCAGTTGTTGTTATACATATAGGTACCAATGACTGCTGGGGAGGAGGTGGGGTAGTGCAAGAGAGATTCAGGGTGTTAGGAAAGACCTGCAGGGAGGTGGCCAGGTCACTAGCATTCTCAAAGGTGATACCGGTACCAAGGGCCAGCACTGCCAGGAAGAAAAGGATAGAGGAGTTCAATGACTGGCTGAGGGACTGGTGCAAGGAGGAAGGATATGACTGCATTGGGGACTGGGGGAGACCTTGTCAAATGAAAACGCTTTGCACAAGACAGACTGCATCTTAGGAGTCGGGCTCAAGGGTGCTCAGGGAAACAAATGGAGAAATACATAATACATACATTTAATTTAAACTACTAATGGGGGGATGGGCCTGCAGGGCCATAGACTCTGGAAGGAGGAGGGCAACAGACTTCACCCCAAAACTAGTAGAAGGGATCTAGGGGATGGGTGTAGAGGGGGGAGCGAAGCAGTTAACTAAGGTGGGTAGGAGGAGCATGAGGAGGGGATAGTTGAGGGAAAAAAATGATGAGGAAAGACAAAGAGGTTCACTTTCTAGGTGGAAAGTGGTATCCCTTAATGCAAGAAAGCTTGGAAGTAAGACGGATGACCTACAGGTATTATTAGCAGAAGGGGGTGGACATTGCAGCAGTCACCAAGACTTGGGCCACATCAAACCAAGACTGGGACCTAAAAATGCCTGGATATAAATTATTTAGGAGGGACAGGGCAATAGGGAAAAGGGTGGGTGGGTTGTAGTCTACACCAGGAAGGGTATAACAGGTACAAGGGAGCAGTCAGAGGAGGGGAGGGCAGAAGTAATGTGGGTTCAGTTACTATCTAACAAAGGGAGGAAGGTGAGGCTGGGGGTAGTTTACAGACCACCCAACCAGGACTGACTCAGGACATCACAGAACCTATCGGGAAGGGGGCAGTCCTTGATCTGGTGCTCACGAATGGGGAGCATCACCAGGTCACAAGTGTCAATAATCCTTTGGGAGGAAGTGATTATTGCACAGTGTGGTTTTGATTGGATATGAGTAAGGAAAGTGTCCGAGCAAAGGGCAGAAATCCTTGATTTTTGGAGGGCTGACTTCAGGAAGATGGGTGAGTTGCTAAGGAGATACCTGGCTGCCATCAGGACAGATATGGGGGTGGATCACAGGTAGTCCATCATTAAGGAGGGAATACAGGTGGCCACAGAAGAGTGCATCAGGTCAGAAGGAAGAACTTAAGGGCCAAAGTACCTAGGTGGTTTAGTAAAGTGGTCACCCAGGCAGAAAGGGATAAGAGATTAGCCAATAAGAAATATAGGAAGTCCAAGAGAGATGAGGACAGGGAGAATTACGTAAGGATGTCTAGTGAGGCAAGCAAGGTGGTCCGAAGGGCTAAGGCTCAAAAGGAATTGCAGATAGCTGAGGGAATTAAGAAGGGGAGAAGGTCTTTTTTCACTATATACATGAGAAAAGGAACAAGAAGGACAAGATTGTTAAACTTCAGAATGGGGAAGTGGAGGCACTGAATGAATACTTCTGTTCCATCTTCACTAGGGAGAAAGATGGACCATTACCAACAGGGGGGAGATGAGAAACAGGTGGGGAGAGGAACACAGATGTGGTGATAGAGGAGGACAGAGTGAGGAAGAGACTGTTCGTATTGAAGGTGGACAAATCATCAGGTCCAGATGGCATACACCAAGGGTGCTACTGGAATTGACAGAGGACCTCACAGTGCCATTGGCAGGCCTGTTCAATTGTTCACTGGAGTCAGGAGTGGTATCATAAGACTGGAGAATGGTATATGTAGTTCCTCATCATAAAAGTGGTCCCAAGGATGACCCAGGGAATTACAGACCAGTCAGTCTGACCTCAATAGTGTGCAAGCTCATGGAGACAATGCTTAAGGAAAGGTTGCTAGAGTTTCTAGAGGAGCATGACCTCCAGGATGCAAGGTACTTGACATGACCTTCCTCACATAAACCAATGCAGTTTATGCGAGGAAGGTCATGTCAAGTGAATATCGACTTCTTTGACTGTATCACTAAAACAGTAGACAGGGGCCAGGTTGTGGATATCCTCTACCTGGACTTCAGCAAGGCCTCTGACTCTGTACCCCACAAAATGTTGATCAAGAAGTTGATGGATTTAGGGGTTAGGAAAAATATGATCAGGTGGGTGGAAAACTGGCTGAGGAGCTGAACACACAGGATGGTGGTGGGTGGCGAGTTATTTAGCACCAGGGAGGTTACCTGTGGGGTCCCACAGGGCTCAGTGCTAGGACCGGTGTTATTCAATGTCTTCATCAATGATACTGGGGATGGCATTAAGGGCACAACGTGTCTGTTCGTAGACAACACCAAGCTCTGCAGGAGGATGGATACAGCAGAAGGGATACAAGATCTTAAGGAGGATTTGAAACAACTTGAGTGGTGGTCTGGGGTTTGGCAACTTGGTTTCAATTCAAAAAAATGCAAAGTTATGCATATTGAAGCCAAAAAATCCCAGGATGGAGTACTACCTGGGAGAGTTTAGGGTATCTAAAACAGAGGAGGAGTGAGATTAGGAAATACGGTCACTAGTGACCTAAAGCACACCATGCAGTGCAGAAAAGCAATAGCTAAGGCAAACAAAATACTGGGCTGCATAGCCAGAGGAATTTAATAGTAGGCATGAGGTTATACTGCACTTGTACAAGTCACTGGTGAGGCCAGATCTGGAGCCCGCAGCTTAAAAAGGATATTAACATGCTGGAGTCTGTCCAAAGGAGGGCAACCAAGATGATCATGGGTCAGTAGGGTAAAACATGCAAAGAGAGACTGGAGTCCCAGAACATGTACTCTCTGGAGGAAAGGAGGGAGCGAGGAGACATGACTGAGACCTTCATGTACTTGAAGGGGATGAACAGGGTGGATAAGGATGATCTCTTTAGGCCAAGTGGCAACAGAAATACGAAGGGACACAGTCTTAAATTGGAGGAAGGGAGGTTTAGGAGGGAGGTTAGGAAGCATTTCTTCACAGAGAGGGTGGTGACCTCTTGGAATGCATGTCCGAAAGAGGTGGTCTTGTTGAAGACAGTAGGCAGCTTCAAGAGAGGCTGAGACAGAACTAAAAAGAAAGTAAGGGTAATAGGAGGGGTGGATGGAAAGGAAGGGAAGATTGGGGAGGGGGCAGGGTCAGTAACTCAAGCTGTAGACCCTACAATTCAAGCAAACTAGGTAGACCAGATGGTCTCATTCTGCAGGCTTCTCTGTATGTTTGTATGTTTCTGACCTGGTGATCTTTTGCCCTGGATGATGAGATTTGACATGCAATGAATTGCAGGGGGCAAGCTTATCCAGGATTGTGGCTGCTTTGTTTGGGCTTGGGTTAAGGTCTGCATGCATAAGGGAAAGTAGCATTGGGGCAGCAGAGCAGATTCTTCTGTTCTGGTCAGTTTTTCTAAAAGGATGTTGAATTTATGAGGGATATTACTGGGGTTTGGGACATATACTTTGTTGTTACACCCCGCTGTAGCTGTTACCATGAGCTTTGCTAATTTTCAAATCGACCATTAGGGATGGAATTGATGGTGTTTAATTATATGTGGCATATGTTCTAGGATAGTGGGAGGTGGAGTATTTCCTGTTGTGGGTCCCGCTTTCCCGCTGTTGCCAGTAAAACTAACTGACAAGACCATCTGATCTCACTGGGAAATCGTACACTGCCACCATATTGTGCACATCATGTACAAATCATTGTGACATCCTAAGGTATGGGTGATCTGCAAGCATACACAAACCTTTCCTGGAGTGAACTATATAGTAACATGGGACAATCAAATAAGTTAGTAATATTGAATGTTTGCCTTTCCCCCTTTTTATGTTCACTGTGCATGCTGGCACAAGTCAAACATTTTGCTATGTTGTCCAGGGTTTTGAGAGGTGTGTCACGTGGTCCAATGCAGGAGACTCTACAAGGGGCTTGACCAATAATCAGCAAGCCTCTTCATGACACTGTTCAGGCATGAAAGTGTGTGGACTTCAAAACAATGTGCAGACAGATACATTCATAAATCAGTTCTTTTAGCAAGCACAGCTGATTTCATTAAGTGCTCTCAGCCTGCCTGCTCCCCCCCAAGCATTTTACACACACACACACACACACACACACACACACACACACACACACACAGTCTGGTTATAAAGGTCCAGCTGCAGTCTCTAGGTACCTGAGGCCAGCCATAGAAACATAGAATTTGTCGGCAGATAAGGACCATACAGCCCACCTAGTCTGCTCATTTCCCTACTTGGTTTGGCAATCCCTACTCTTATGTGGACTGCCTTTCCCCCACTCTGCTGTACAGCAGGGTGCCTTTATGCTTATCCCATGCACTTTGGAATCCATGTACTGTTTTTGCTTTCACCACCTCTGTTGATAGGCTGTTCCACGGATCCACCACCTCTCTCTGTGAAAAAATACTTCTAGCATTCCCCTAAGCCTCCTCCCTCCCTCCCTCCAGCCTCATGTTATGTCCCCTTGTTCTTGTGCACTTCCGTCTCTGGAATATGCTCCCCTCCTGCACCCTGTTTATTCTTCTAAGGTATGAAAAACTCTATCATATTCCCTCTCTCCTTTCTCTCTTCCAGTGAATAGATGTTTAGTTCATTGAGTCTTTCCTCATAAAGCTGTACCAGTCCATGTATCATTTTTGTTGCTCTTCTCTGGACTGCTTCTATTCTGTCCATGTTCTTCCTGAGATGCCGTCTCCAGTGTTGGACATAGTATTTCAGATGAGGCCTCCCCAGTGATCTATACAGTGACATCACCACTTCACTCCTCCTACTGGTTATGCCCCTTCCTATGCACCCCAGCACTCTGTTTGCCTTCCCCACTGCTTTTTTACATTGTTTGGTTGACTTCAGGTCATCGGATATGATAACCCACAGGTCTCTCTCCTGACTTGTGGTGGCTAGAACCTCACTCCCCATCCTGTATTCCTCTCTTGGGTTTCTGTGTCCCAGGTGTGTTACCTTGCACTTCTTAGCATTGAAACCCAACTGCCAAACCCTTGACCAGTCCTCAAGTAGTCTTAGGTCACTTCTCATTTTATCTAGCCCCTCCTGTTTGTTGACTCTGTTACAGATTTTGGTGTCATCTACGAACAGACATGCTTTCCCCTCTGGTCCCTCTGTAATGTAGCTTATGAAGACATTGAATTGAACTGGACCCAGCACCGATCCCTGTCGAACCCCACTGGTCACCTCCCTCTCTTCTGATTTTATGCCATTTACTACCACCCTCTGGGTCCTGCCTTTTAGCCAATTACCAACCTATTTTACCACTTTAGAGCCCACACCCAGATTCTCCAATTTGTTAAGCAACCTTCTATGAGGAACGGTGTCGAAGGCCTTATTGAAATCCAGGTAGGCAACATCCACCGACCCTTCCCTGATCCACCACCCTGGTCACCCAGTCAAAGAAATCAATAAGATTAGTCTGACAGGACCTACCCCCAGTCGGTAGCCCATGATGATAGTGCTTATAAATGAGCAACTGTAGAAACAGCGATTCATTTATTGCTGCTATCATGATCCACTACCCTGCAAGTGGGTAGCGTGCAAATGACTGGAAGGGAGGGATGGGGAGACTGTATGGAGAGATAGAAGGAAGGGTTAAGGAGAATAGCAGAGCCTGCTGCAACTGAGCCAGCCCTGTGGTGTGGTGGTGAGGGGAGCTAGCTATAGTGCAGTAGGCACTGGGGACTCACTGGGGTAGTAGTTTTGCGCTGCTTGTGGCTGTCGCGTTTATTTTTATTTGAATGAATTTTGCCCCCCTCATAGTATTGCATCCCTGAGTTGAGAATCCTTAGTAGAAATAAAGCCCCCTAACGAGGGTGTGTGTATGTGGGGGGCACAGCCCCCCTGAAACACTTTAATCCACGGAAGTTCGTTCACTGAGAAATTTATATGCCGAAATGCTTTTCGGCGATATACATTCACGATGATAGCGATCGTTGTTTTTCGATTACTATCATCACATGGAACCCCTTCAGTGAATCCATGCTGCCTTGGGTCTTTTGCACCACCTGACTCCTGGAAATTCCCAACCCTCTCCTTAAGCAGGGACTCCATCCACTTCCCCACAACTGAGCTCAGGCTTACAGGTCTGTAATTGCCTGCCTCCTCCCTACTTCCAGTCTTGTGCAGTGGGACCACCTCTGCCCTCCTCCAGTCCCCAGGTACCTCCCCCGTCTCTAGTGATTGGTTGAAGAGGGTTGTCAGCTGACCTGCTAGGACTTCCCTGAGTTCCTTCAACACTCTAGGGTGACTCCCATCTGGCCTCATTGCCTTATCTGTCTTTACTTTTTTGAGTTCCTCCAAGACTCTATCCACTGTAAATGGGCTGGTGTCCACCTCTCTCCCCTGTACATCTTTCCTCGTAAGTCTTGGCCCCTCCCCTGACTCTTCCTTGGTAAATACTGAGCAAAAATATTTGCTCAGTACCTCAGCTTTTTCAAGGTAATCCTCCACCCACCCACCCACCCTCTCCTTTAGTCTAACAATACCATTTCTGGTCTCTTCTTCTTGCTGATATAATGTCCTCTTTTTAATAGCCTGTGCTATTCCTTCCTCCATTCTTGCCTTAGCCCCTCTGACAGCTTTCCCAGCTTTCCTCTGCTTTTCCAGATATTTCTGTCTGTCTTCATCTTTCTGTGTCTCTTTGTATTTCCTGAATGCCTTACTTTTTACTCACACTTTCTCGGCTACTGACTTAGAGAATCACAGTGGCCACTTCTTTCTTTTGCTTTTGCTAAGCAATCTGACACATTGACTTATCACTACTGCTATGGATCTCTTGAGCCTAAGCCACTGTTCTTCTACCCTTCCCCCCATATCTTCTGCTGCCAGGGCAATTTTTAGCTGTTCCCCCATCTCCATGAATTTAGCCTTCTGGAAATCTAGGATCTTAATCTTTGAATGACTTTCTTCTGCCAACATGTTGACTCTAAACCACACAGTGCTGTGGTCACTGCTACCAAGGGGACTGCCCACCTCAACATTCAAGATTCTGTCCCAATTTGTCAGCACTAAGTCCAGTACAGCCCCCTCCCTGGTGGGCTCAACCACCAGCTGCCTTAGGTTTGCCCCATATATGGCAGACATGAGGTCCCTGCTCCTTGATGTACTTGCAGTCTGGGTATTCCAATCTGCATCCAGCATGTTGGAGTCACCCATTAGTAGTACTTTCCCTTTGGCTGCCATATTATGGATGGCCTCCACTAATACTAGATCTATATCCTCTCCCTGTGTGGGAGGCCTGTAAACTACTCCAGCATGGATGGTTGTTTTGTTCCCTGACTCCAGAATGACCCACAATGCCTCTGGCTCTTCCCTGGATCTCTGAGCTTCCGTAGATTTAATCCCCTCCTTTACATACATAACAACCCCTCTACCCCTCCCTATCCTTTCTAAAAAGTGTATACCCTGGTATGGCTGCATCCCAGTCATGGTTCCCTGCATTCCATGTCTCCGTGATAGCCACAATGTCCAGGTTTGTGTCTGCCATCAGTGCCGTTAGGTCTGGGATTTTGTTTCCCAGACTGCGGGCATTTGTGCACATGGCCTTCCACTCTGTGTACCCCCTTAATGTTCCTCGTTCATTGGTCTTTGCCCTGTGCTGCATTAGTGATGTACCTTCTGTTCTCGTCCCCATTGTAACCATGGTAGTTTTATGGTTAGATATTATGCTAGTTATTAGTTTCTCACTGCTTTCAGTTATGTCCTGTAGGGAAGGCTATAATAATCCCCTTGACTGTCTATGCCTCCCCCCTTGGCAAGTTTAAATGATCACTAAGGATGCACTTAAATTTCTCAGAGAGGATACCTTTGCCTCCCCTGGATAGAAGCAGGCCATCTGCAGAATATAGTCCTTCATCTCTCCAGATGAGGTTCCAGTCCACAATGAAGCCATACCGCACCTCCCCGCACCATTTCTTCAGCCATTTGTTAAATTCAGTGATGCAAATGTCCTTCCCTTTCCCCTTGCCATGGACAAGTAGCACCTCAGAGAAGGTGACAGAGTGTGCTACTTGCCCAAGACTCTTCCCCAGCTCCCTGAACTCTTCCTACATCTACCCCCTCTCTAGCCAGGTCATTAGTCCCCAAGTGAATAATGACATCCAGCCCCCCTTGCTACTGCCCTTGCAATCCTAAGGATTAATTTGCCCTCCTTCTGAACTGTGCCTCCAGGTAGGCACATTACCTCCCTCTCACCATTGCAGCCTGACCACAGCTCAATCCCCTGGACAATGGAGTCCCCAACCAGGATTTTCTTTTTCCTCCTGTGTATTCTCCTTGCATCTGCCCTTGGGTTTCCATCCTGGATGACCCCCTCAACCCCCATGGTGTTCAGTTCCGGAGATGCTGCGCAATCTCTATGCTCTGCCATAGAATTATATGTTTTCCTTGGAATCAGTGGTGTGGTGAGATGTAACAGAACTTTGCTTTATCTTTCATGTAGCATTCCAGGGATTGAAACTGAAACCTGAAACTGCTCACTTTGCTAGTGTGTCTCTCTCTCCCTGGCCACACACACACACACACGCATGAGTCAGGTTATATATGCTGTTGTTGGTTGCTGATGGAATGGAAAATGAAACATTTGAGTACATTAATAGTCACTTGGCTACTAGGGTAGTAATTAAGTGACCAGTTCACATTAATATAGGGTAGATCAAACAATTAAATAAACTGTGGCTGGCATTGATTTTTAAACAATGGTCACCTCTAAAACTTGAGTTCAGTTTACCCCTTCAAAGTGCAACAACTTGCAAATTTGAACTCTTACCATTTAAACAATTTCTTGGGGAGGACTGCCATATTCTCTGTTTAAAGGTAAAAAAAAAACAGATCCCCATGTAAAATCATGGAAATGGTCCTGCTCACAGCCAGGCCCAACTGCAGTTTCTAGGTATCTGAGGCCAACTATAGAAATATTTTTTCCTTGGAGTCAGGGTTGGGGGGAGACCTAACAGAACTTTGCTTTATCTTCCATGTAAGCCTTAAAATGCACCACAGAGCATCTAAAACCCCAGAGCTTCTGGGGGCTGCTTGTAACACTGACAATGGGGGTGCCCAATCCCCCAGTGTCTCCACCTAAAATAAAGAAAACCATCACTTGTAGTTTAATTTTTTTAAAATAAATGCTACAAAAAGAAAAAATGTTCACCAATGTCTGTTGCGGTTTACGTAGCATCCAAAACATTGTGTGTATGTGTGTAAAATCTTGTTAAATACACCACCCCATGTATTATTCTATATATTATAACTAGACTCCACCACCACATTTCTTCAAGAAGTATCAATTCATGTTTCATGAGACACTTAAGAAACTCTTAATCAACAATTTTTGCATTCAGTCCATGTATATTCTAAGATAGAACTTTTAAGGCAGTTTCCATGGTTTCCTCCAAATTATCCACTACGTGAACTTGTACACTGTCTGTCAGTTGGTATTTAAAGATTGTAAGGGACTGACCCTATTATTACATGACAGTCTTAAATAAGACAGTACTGCTGCATCATTTTCAACAAATGTTACATGATCTGGATGGTCTGAAACAATTCTCTCGCCACAGAAACAGGTTTCCATATCCATCAGTAATAAACCCAAGTTATCAAATTTATAACTTCCATCATGCAATCGCTGTGCTAAGTTATGATTTTTGATTGTGAAATAAATTTGCTGGAGATCCGTAAAACTAGGATTAATATCTATCCAGACAATTCAATCATGCCCTAGGTCTACCCCAAACTAGGTGATAAGAAGGAGCAAATATTTATTTTAGTTGTACCACTATACTTCCATGGGAGTATTTCCCACCCATATGGTGAGAGAATGTTTTCCTCTTTCCAAACTTCCATGTTAATATCCATTTCAGAAGAACAGTTATCAATAACTGCAAGAACTCTGCTTATTCTCTCTTGATCTGACTAGGTACTATTTTCTCCTGTTTCTTGTTGCAGCCTAGGAACTAATCTTGGGGGTTCTACATGTATTCCAAGAATACACTGTAGAGGTTTTATTTTCCCATATTTTGGGTGCTTTTCAATCTCATCTAGGAACAGTGTTACTTGTCCTGTAGAACCATATACAAAGTGTCTAGGGGCATACATTACTCTCCCACCATCTGGTTCAATATACAGTAAATATGTAATTTTTGCCATCTAAATATCATTGGTTCCATGTTCTTTCCAAAGTACTGTGGATCTCTAACAGAAGCAGCATCACAGGAGAGGGAACTACATTGCATTGTCCACCTTGGGACAAATGACCTAGCTAGGCATGGGATCAGTGCAGTGCAGGATGAAATTGTGGAGTTGGGGAGGGGTCTCAAACAGGTAGCAAGCATGGTTACCTTCTCAGAGGTGCTGCCAGTCCATGGCAGGGGGGAGGCTAGGGTACTACACACCATGCAGTTTAATGAATGGTTGCAAAACTGGTGCAGAGCATAGGGCTTTGGCTTCACTGGGGACTGGGGGTACACCTGGAGAGAAGAAGGTCTATACTGGCATGATGATCTGCATCTTTCCACAAAGAGAACCAAGATTCTAGGTGACAGATTTAAATGCCTCCTTGGCAAGCTTTTAAACTAGCCATGGGAGGAGGTGCTAATAACAGGCAAGAAATTTCAAGCCTCCCCCCACAAAACATGACAGGTAGTAAGGTAAACACTGAGGTACAGTGCTCAACAGAGAGCAGGACAGGGGTAAATGGAAAAAGAGACAAGGGCAAAAAGAGCAGGGATGGGGCAAAAAGGATAAAGCCAACATTAAATGGAGTGCAATGAGTACCAATGCCCGTAGTCTGGGAAACAAGCTTCCTGAGCTAGTAGCTTTGATGGAAGATGAACAATTGGATATTGTGGCAGTCACAGAAACATGGTACACTGAGAACCATGACTGGGATGTCAACATACCGGGTTACACAGTATATAGAAGGGACAGGGAGGGGAAAAGAGGAGGTGGAGTAGCTCTATACATAAGGGAAGGGATCAAACCTACAGAACTAAAAAGTAAAGGGGGAGGACAAGAGGCATTCTGGGTCACCTTGGAGACAGGGAAAGGCATCACAATCTGCACAGGGGTTGTATACAGACCCCCACCTCAAGGGGAGGAAATGGACAAGAAAATTATAGAGGACATTCTCAAAATGGCTGAAAAAGGGGAGATACTGTTGATGGGGGACCTGAATATGCCAGATGTTAACTGGATGACATGTACTGCAGCCACATCCAAGAGCAGGGTCATTCTCGCAGGCCTTAGACAGCTAGTATTGAAACCCACTTGGGAGATAGCAATACTAGACCTGGTACTCTCAAATGGAAAGAGGATCACAAATTTAGAAGTCAGTAGACATCTGGGAACAAGCGACCACTGCACAGTGTGCTTCACAATAAGCACAACCATGGAGATTAGCCATACAAAAACAAGCATACTGGACTTTAGAAGAGCTGACTTTGGCAAAATGGGTGAATACCTGAGGAATACACTAGCAAATGGCCAAAAAGGAGGGATGGAAGAACAATGGAGAAAAATCAAAACTGCCATCATAACGGCAACAAGCCTTTGTGTGAAACAGATAAAGAAAACAAAGTGGAGTAAAAAACACTATGGTTCTCAAAAGAGGTGGCAGGGAAGGTTAAGGAGAAAAAGGCTGCATTCAGAAAGTATAAGGAATCACAGAAGGAGCACGACAGGGAACTGTATCAATTAAAGCAGAAAGAAGTGGGGAAGGCAGTCAGAGTAGCAAAAGCCCAAACCAAGGAAAAAATAGCCAATTCAGTTAAGAAGGGGGATAAAAGCTTTAATAGGTATATTAGGGAGCATAGAAAGGTTAAGGGAGGAATAGTGAAGATTAATAAGGGAGAGGGGAGTTGGGCAGAGGGAGACAGTGAAAAGGCAGAGTTACTGAATGAATACTTTTGCTCAGTATTCACAAAAGAAGATGAGAAGAAGTTACCTAAACCAGACAATAGAAGCACTCTGGGTAGGGGGGTTGACACCAGTCCATTTACAGAAGAAAGAGTCCTGAAAGAACTCCTAAAACTCAAGGTGAACAAAGCAATGGGGCCTGACAGGATTCAGCCCAGAATCCTAAAAGAACTAAGGGAGGACCACACTTTTTAACAAATTATGGGAGGATGGGGTGGTACCTGAGGACTGGAGGAGAGCAGATGAGATTCCCCTTCACAAAAGTGGGAGCAAGGCAGAAGCAGGAAACTACAGACCTGTAAGTTTGACATCAGTGGTAGGAAAAATGATGGAATTACTTCTGAAAGAAAGAATTGTTGAGTACCTAGAGGCCAGCGGGGCACAGGACCAAAAGCAGCATGGATTTACGACAGGAAGATCATGTCAGACGAATCCAATAGATTTCTTTGACTAGGTGACCAAAGTAATAGACCAGGGAGGGGCTGTGGATATGGCCTACCTAGACTTTAGCAAGGCATTTGACACAGTCCCATACAAAAGATTGATAATCAAGATAGCCAGCCTGGGAGTGGGTCCCAGAGTGGTAGCCTGGGTAGCAAACTGGCTGTACAACAGGACACAGAAGGTAATAGTGAATGGAACACATTCTGAAGAAAGGGGGGTCACTAGTGGAGTACCTCAGGGCTCAGTACTAGGTCCAGTCCTCTTTAACATCTTTATAGGTGATACTGCAGAGGGTCTGGAGGGAAAGGTATGGCTCTTTGCAGATGACACAAAGATCTGTAATAGAGTTGATACACAAGGGGGGGGTAGAAAGGATGAGAAGGGACTTGGCAAAGTTGGAGGAATGGTCAGACATATGGCAACTTAGATTCAACGCAAAGAAGTGAAAGTAATGCACCTGGGAAACAAAAACCCAGGAGAAAAGTACACAATAGCAGGGGAGGTACTAACAACAACAAAAATGGAAAGGGACCTGGGGGTAGTCATATCAGATGATCTAAAGGTGGGTAAGCAATGTGAGAAGTCAGTAAGGAGAGCCAGGGGGATACTGGGATGCATAGGAAGAGGCATCACAAGTAGAAAAAGGGAAGTGGTTATCCCTCTGTACAGACAGTTGGTGAGACCCCATCTGAGTACTGTGTGCAGTTTGGAGACCTCATCTCACATGAGACATAGGATGGAAGCAGTCCAGAGGAGGGCAACTAAAATGGTGCAGGGTCTGCATCAGAAACCATATGAAGAGAGACTGAGAGGTTTAATATGTATACCCTGATGAAAGAAGGGACAGGGGACATGATAGAAACGTTCAAGTACCTCAAGGGAATCAACAAAGTCCAGGAGGGTAGCATCTTTCAGAAAAAGAGATGTGTAAGAACAAGGGGGCACAATTTAAAGATAGAGGGGGGACAGTTCAGGGGTAAAGTGAGGAAATTTTTTTTCATGAGAGAGTGGTGGATGCATGGAACCGGCTTCCTGGAGAGGCTGTGGGGTCTGAAACAGTGGAGGAATTCAAACATGCATGGGACAGACATAACGCAATTATAGTTGGGGGTGGCAGGAAGTAGGCTGTTGATGAACTAAAATCTTCAGCTTATCCAGTAGGTAGGGAAATGGGCAGACTGGGTGGGCCAAGTTGTCCTTATCTGCCATCAAAGTCTATGTTTCTAATGTTGTTTCATGATTTGGCGTATTAATAGCAGACACTGGATTGCTCTTATATTGGGACAGCCAGGGATCATTCTCACTAGGTCTCATCTGCTGTTCCAAATAACTAGATATCAATCTTGGGGGCTCTGAATATATTCCAGATGAGTCTAAAGTGGTTCTATTATTCCAAATCTTATTTCCTTTTTCAAACAGGTCTAGAAACAATGTTACTTGCCTGTTAAATCATACCCTGAATGTCTGCGTATGTACATTATTTCACAATCTTCAGTTTCAGTGAGGAATAAAAATGTTACTTTACTCATCAGTGTGTCACTTGTCTCTTTTCTTTCCCAGGATGCATCATGTAGCTATAGGAAGATTTCTTGTTTATAGCGATTTGTCTGATTGTCAAATTACTACCAGTACTATACTTTCACTATTCAGCAACATTATTGGTTACAAGAGGAGAAAGATCTACAGTCGTATTACTGGTACTATACTTTCACTAACCACAACATTATTGGTTACAAGAGAAGTATTTTCTGTCATTGTAGGTGGAGCCAAATTCTCAATACAACTGAAAGAGCATAAATGTTGTTCTATTTCCACAAAGTGAGTTTTTCATTTATCTTTTTTCCCATTGTTCTTTTTCCTTTTTTTTTTTTTGCAGTATTTCTTTTATTGATTTTGTAAGCAAGCTCACACATCAATTACACATTGGAGGATAGCAAATTATACAATAAAAATCTCTTCTTACAAAGGATCAATTTAGGACACCCCCTTATTGGTACATCATGGGGGGAAGTACCATACGATTACCTATATAAATCCACGTAAAATTATCCATTCGCATGCAGCCATGGAAGAATCCAGAGAAATATGTCTACCAAACTAAGCTATAGTCGATTCCTTATTAACAAAAAGACCTCACGGCCATAATGATTCCCCCATTATTTACAAATAAATGAATAAAAAGAAAAATCAATCCCCAGTTCCCAAGAGGAACTCATTAACAGTTTGTCCCTACTTATCTACTAGCAGAATAAAGATATATGTAAAGAAATCCCACATTACAGTAATTATCAGTAGTTATCAAAGGGTATAACAAGCAACAGGTTAGATAAAGTTACCCCATCAGCGTCTGCCCAGCTATATAGGTAAATATTAAATAGCTTGCAGGGAGATCAGTTAACAAAGGACCCAAAACATAGTGAGGGCCTTGACAATAGTCCTAAAAACAGAAAACACATTATATTTTGCATAAAGAGTCTCAGTCCTGATCTTCCCATACAGCATAGTGACCTAAAAAGGGACCATCCATAGCATAACCAAGCACCCTGGGCCTACTTAGTAAAAGACACATTGGGCCCTAATATACCTGCTATTTCAGTCCCCAGTCCATAAAAGATATCAGTCCTCATCTGACGAGTCCACGACCTCATCTCGATCCTCCAGCTCTCGTTCGATTCAAGTAACCATCTTATCTGCTTCCGATACATCATTGAACAAAAACTGCTGCCCATTCCAGGCCACACGCAACCTCGCAGGTAGGAGTAGTTGATGCTGCACCTTCAGCTCCCGCAAGCGACCTCTCAAGCCATCAAACGCTCATCTCCATTGTCTAGTACTGTAGGACAAATCAGGAAAAATTAGGATTGTGGCATCCCCATATTTCAGCGATCTCCACCTATGAGCTGCAGCAAGAGCACGGTCTTGGTCCCCCACATCAGTACATATTAGCATCAGTGTCCGAGGAGCTGCAGAATCCAGCTGGGCTCTTCGGGATGTGAATCTATATGCCTTTTCAATGGAGAATTAAGAGTCCTCCTCCGACATTCCCAGGATAGCTGGTAAAAATGTTTGTGCAAATATCAGTGCGTCTTCCCCCTCAGCCGTCTCTGGTAGGCCTACCACATGGAGATTATGCTCCCTTGCCTGGTTCTCCACATTTTCCAAGCGTTGGCGCAGCTGCATGTTCTCTTTAATTAGCTTTGCTGTAGCCTCCGTAGTCTTGAGGGCTGAAGTCTCTGAATGCTGAACCACCTGCTCGCAGTGGTCCATGCATGTTTCTAAGGCCGAGACCCTTGGAGTGAGTAAGTCAAACTTTTTATCTAATTCTTGAACCGAGCACACTAGTTTCTGCAGTGTAATATGTATAGCTGTCAGGGAGGCTTCTCCAACAACTGGCTCCACATGGTCTGAAGTTGCACCACTGTGTCCCGGCCGCTCCTCTTGTGTCGATCGTCTCAGGTTGAAAAAATCTGCAGACAAGTTACTATTTCCTTTAGGTTTCCCCATTGTGGGACTCCTCTGGTTCTCTGGATTAGTCTTCACCCTGATAACTATGAGAATCACATTTTTTTAACACTTCCAAAATATATCTTTTGATTGTCCTCCAGGAGCTCGAGTTTTGAACTGCTTCCATCTAGGCTGCTCAGCAGCGCCACCATCTTTTTTCCTTTTAACACCCATTTGTGATAAAACAATCATTTACTGCTGTTTCTCTTCTTTTTCCCTTTAACTGTTGTCCTTTAACTACTGGCATTGAACTCTTCATCAGAAGTTAACCTGTATACTTATATTTTCTTTCTGTTTGTCACTTAATTTCTGGGACTGACCCAAGATGAGAGAACAATTTGAATCATCAGCATATTTATCTAAGCATAATTCCTTAAAGAGCCTTTTGATCTTGAGTTGATTATTCATGACACATGTTTTAGGACCCATAAGCTCCTCCTTAAGTGCTCATACATTTTCTTGTATTAGAGCAAGTCCCAAAACTGCAAAAAATTGATTAGGGACTTCTGATTGTGTGTGCGTGTGTTTCCATTTTTGGATATGAAGCGTTCCCACTCAAATTTTGGAGCTATGAGATTCTGGATTAGATGCAGTTATCTGCATTTGCTAAAGTGCCTATAGAGTACCACTCTGGTTCAATGGCCTTAGACCCACCATCTCCTCTGCTCCGACACTTGGTATGTTTAAAACTAGACTCCGGGACCATCTCACTGCCAACAGCTCCTGTGACTGCCCCACATAACCCCAATTTCTTTATTTCTCTGCCTGCACTTGTGGTCCTCTCCCCTCTCACCTGACACACCCCTCACACCTTGGTATACCCTATGCTGCACTTTCCACCCATTCCCTGCCGTACCTTCCTACCTCTCTTCCCCCTGCCTGTCCCATCCCTTAGCCTCTCCTCCCCTCTTCCCTCTCCCCATGACTCCGGCACTTCTCAACTTACGTCTGTTGCTCTGACAAATGCCTCTGGCTGCTTTGTTTACTATGTTACCCTCGAAATGTATTAATCTGCAAATTGTATGAAATGTCCATATTGTTGTTAGTTCTGACTTGATGTTCTCCACAATTTGTATTTCTCTGACGTGGAACCTTTGTAAAAGAGCTTTGGCTCAAAGGCATTTGTAATCCTAGATTTAAATAAAAAAATAAATAAATGATTCTGGGTGGTACCATTCTATATATTATTATGTTTATGCGATGCTACTCAAAATCGTACTCATTTTATGTTCATATTGACTTTTTATTCCTTAGGATTTTGACTGCAGAGGTTTAATTCAGTTTGCATGCTCTTTGCAGAACATATTTCCACTAGTGTCTTCATTAGTTTATAATACAAAAAATGGTTTCCCCCAAAATCAGTTGTGCATGTTTTTTTCATCTTCACTAGTTTACCTGCTATGATGGTAAGACAAATAGGCCTGTAGCTTTCTCATTGCTCTTTCTCTCATCCCTTGTTGAGTGGGACTATGTCCACTACCCTACAATCTTGCAGAACTACCACTGACTGTAGGGAGCTATTAAATAACCCTGCCAGAGGTTCACCCAGTTCTGATGCCAGTTCCCTGAGCACCCTTGGGTGTATCCAGTCCAGCCCTGGAGAATTGTCTATTTTCAAGACTGCTAGCCCTTTTCTGACCCTTTCTCCCTAAAACACCCCTGCTTCTTTTCTGGGATCCCTGGGAAGACATGCATATTGGCCATCTGGCCTCAGTTGTTTTGGATTACAAGTAGTGACTGTGACATTTGGACAGCTGGTTCTGATCACTGTATCATTTTTTGTAATATAAAAATGGGTTATGGACTGTCTCTCATGAGAAATGCTGAAGCAGCATGTGAGATCACATACACACACACACAGGTTTTAGATACAAGGTGTTACCTGGAAGGCCAGAAGGTAATTACAGGCTAGAAGATACCTGTCAAGATAGATCATAAACTTTTATAATGCCTAGAGAACGAAGAGAAGGTTGTGACATTTTAGTGCGAAGTCATAAAAGATGCTTTGATGCCCTGGAAAAGGGGAAACTGCTCCTAAGATCAAAGAAAATCATTTGAAGAAAATGAGTTGGGCTGAGGATTACATAATTTAATACTTTGAAAAGACATCCTGTTTTGTATAGATATATATTTTTTATATATTCTGACAGAGGAGGCGCTAGGTGACCTCACGCAAAGGGGTTAGCCAAGACAGTTTTTTTAAACAATATTCTGTTTTCCTTCAGATACACTTTTATCTACACTCTAACAAAGAAACATCTTTGAGCACTTTAAATGGGTATTGAGAGAGAGAGAGAGAGAGAAATCTAAGTACTATAGTAGGAATTGCACTGTTAAAACCTTGTTCTTTTAAAAGATTGTACGGTTCTTGTGATATTGGTTCTGCATTTTATGTTTTACATATTTTTTATCTATTTTAGCAAAATTATTTTTAAAGCCTACTTGGTCTGTCTTTGAATTTCTTTCTTTTACAAGGGAGTATATACGGTTAAAGCAGACACTGTACATAAGCTTGAATGGTGATACCAAACTGGAAAAAAGGTAAGCATTTTTAATCTGAGGTCTTTTATTAGAGTTTTTAAGGGTTCACTTCTGTACACCTGGTTAGGTGCCCATAGGCAAAGATTTCTGGCCCCCCGAAGACAGAATTATCTGAGCCTGTGCATTGGGTATGCTAGCAGGAGGTTCACAGTTTGAATCCCTCCAGAACTGACACCAACGGTTGATTCGAATCCACAAAACAGACAGGAGGGTTACCCTGTTTCTGTTAACTGTTCACAAGACTACGCTCGGAGGTTGGCACTTTGGGAGTAGAGGGCTGACCTGCTGAGTGGGTTTGTGACAGATTGGTTGGCAGCGGTGTGGATACAATTGTTCAGTGTGTCAGCTTCAGACTGTCAGCTCACTTGCAAAGAAAGAAAAAGGCAGAGTTTTATTTTAAAAAGGAAACAGAACTATATCACTTGGTGTTCAGTCAAGTTCCTATCCATTTTATTTTTTTTTCCCTAAATTGCAAGTCAGAATAGTAGAAGCAAGGGGAAGATGGCTTCTAACTACAGCAGGCACACTGTAGACTACTGAAGGCAGTTGTGCAGGGACAGAGGAGTCCTGTTCGAGGTGAAAGCCAGCAAGCACAACCTCATAGATGCCCTGATGGTAGCAGATACCCAGAGCAGCGCGTCACAGACCATGACTGAAAAGGACCAAACCTCGAGTGTGGCAGGCCTAGCAGCCAGTGCAGTGTCCAGATCCAATGAGGAGGGCAACAGGGCCACTGTCAGTGAAGGGCCACAGCAGCAGGGGAAGGTCACCAGTATCCTGGATCCAGAGGTACTCAGGCTGCAAACTGAGTTGTGCAGAATGGCGCTGGAGTTCTAGGAGAAGAGAGAATGAGAGAAATGAGAGGTGGGCTGTGAGGCAGAGTGAGAACAAAGAGATGCAGGCCATGAGGAGCATGAGTGCCAATGAGCTGCAGAGGAGAAGAGAGAATGAGAACACTGAGACGCAGACTGTGAGGAGCAGGAGCGCCAGAGGCAATACGAACTGGAGAAGCTACGACTCCGACCAGCGGCACCTGAGCAGGTAAGTGGCTTGGGTTTAACTGGGACTATAGGACTGGGTTACAAATTGAATTCCAAATTAATAGATGAATTTAAAGAGGGGGAGGATATGGATGCCTTTTTAAATTCCTTTGAAAAAGTTTGCATTCAGGTTAAAATTCCTACAGAGTCCTGGAGCTTCCAGCTATCCCCTCTACTTATTGCATTGGGTCAAATGGACAATGAAGACAGTGGTGATGATTACAGCAAACTTAAAGCTGCACTGTTAAAGAAATTTGAATTAACTGCTGAATCATACAGAGCTAAATTCCGTAAGCTCAGGAGAAGCCCTGACATGAGCTATGAGGAGCTAGCCATGAAACAAGGTCAGTTTTTAAAACGTTGGTGAGAAGGAATAGAGGCAAACTCTGTTAATAAAACTGAAAATGTGATTCTGTTAGAACAGTTCTTCTGGGTGTGCCCAGCAGAGCTGAAAACCTGGCTGGAGGACCGAGATCCCAAAACAGCGCAAGAGGCTGCTGAACTCTTGGACTGCTATGCCAAGAGCAGACCTGCTCTGAGAGTAAACGGGGTGGGTGTGGCAGCACAGAAAGGGAAAAGCACACCTTCAGGGCAACTAAAACCCTCACTGCCTTCACCGAAACTGGTTAGCCCCAGGTTTCAGAGAAAAGATTTCTCTGAGAGAAGAAATGAATGTTGGTTGTGTAAAGAAACTGGGCATATTGCCAGACAATGTCTCAAAAAGGCAAGCAATAATACACAACCTGGTGCTAGAAAAAAGGTGGTCTGTTTGTGTGTCCCTAGAAGCATGTCAATGAACATAAGAGAACACATGCACCCAGTCTGGTGAATGGTGTACAGACGTAGGGGTTAAGGGACACAGGTGTATCCCTGACCTTGGTAAAGGGGGATCTGGTACAGCCTGGTCAGCTTATACCCAATAAATACGTCACTGTACAGGACTTTGCGGGTGGGGAGAAAACATTGCCCTTCGCTAGTGTTCTCTTAGACCAGGGTGAAACAGGGGGAACTGTGCAACAGGTGGCTGTAGCCAAAACATTAGCAGTGGATGTGATCCTGGACAACAATCTCCAACAGGGGATGGTATGTGCAGTTACCAATAGCCAAACGGCAAGGGAAAATTATAGTTCCCTGAACCCCACAGAAGCCATTGTGGAAAACACTGAGAAGCTGGTTCCCCAGCCTGTGTTTCCAGATGAGGAGACTAATGAAAAGGGGGTAGAAATTTCCCCAGTAGCAAGTAACCACACAGCTACAGAGGGTTACTCCAAAGAGGGAGGGGTGAGCCCTTGTCAGAGGGCTGGGATTGACAGTGATCCTGAGTGCCCGGACGTTAGTGCTAGGGACCCTAGTTTAGCAACTGAAGGGGACCTGTCCCATGCCTTGGGAATGTGTGAGGGGCTTGCAGCTGCTCAGAGAAGTGACCCTAGTTTAGAAAAGCTGAGGGCTTGGGCAGACTCGGACGGCACACAGGGAGGTGACGGCAGACATAAAGTTTATTGGTAAAATTGGTAAAATGGACTTATGTACACTCAGGCAGTACAGACAGAGGGAGGGGTGCTAGGCAGGCAGCTTGTCATTCCCCAGGGGTATCGTGAGCAGTTGCTCAAGATTGTACATGATATTCCCTTGTCTGGTCATCTGGGAATTGCACGCATGATGCAGCAGTTGGCCCAGAATTTTTACTCGCCTAACTTCACCCAGCAGGTGAAGGAGTATTGCAGGTCTTGTCACTGGTGCCAAGAAATAGGGAAGGCGGCCAAAAAAAAAACAAGCCTCCTGATTCCATTGGTCTATACGGAAGAGCCATTCAGAGGGTGGAATGGATATTGTGGGGCCTTAAAATACCTCCAGCTCCTCAGGGAAGAGATTCATACTGACTGTGGTGGATTATGCCACCTGGTACCCAGAGACAGTCACCCTATCCTCACCGAGGACAGACAAAGTGGCAGATGCCTTACTTGTGATTTTCTCCCGTGTTGGGTTTCCGCAGGAGGTAATCACTGATCGAGGGGGTTCCTTCATGTCAGACCTGATGAAATGTTTATAGGAGAAGTGTGGGGTTGTGCAGAGATGCACGACACCATATCACCCACAAGCCAATGGACTTGTGGAACGATTCAATAGTACCCTAAAGTCAATGCTCCAGCCATTTGCTGAACAGCATGGGAGGGACTGGGAGAAATACCTACCCCACCTGTTGTTTGCATACAGGAAGGTGCCCTAAGAGTTGACAGGATTTTCCCCCTTCAAACTCTAATATGAACGCCAGGTACGTGGCCCCTAGACTTGATCCAGGAGGACTGGGAATGCAAGCATGCCTCCCAGGGAACTCCCATTGTGGATTACGTTCTTAGGTTTAGGAAAAGGCTGAAGGAGCTGATGGGGACAGCACAGAGCAACCTAGCAGCTGCCCAACAGAAACAAAAAGTGTGGTATGACCGCAGAGCCAGAGCTCACTCATACGTGGTGGGTCAGGAAGTCATGGTCCTTATTCCGGTCCGGAAAGACAAGCTGCAGGCTGAGTGGGCAGGACTGTACAAAGTGGTTAGGAAGGTAAATGACGTGAACTATATTGTGGCGTTACCTGACTGAAGACAGACAGAAAGGATGTACCATGTCAACAAGATGAAGCCATATGCAAATAGGGCTGACATGGTGTTTGCAGTGTGTAGTCCTGGGGAGGGGACGGACGAAGGAGACCCCTTCTGGACTTGTTGGAAGAAAGTAAGCAGGAGTGCTCTGTGGAGGCAGTAATATTGTCTCCCCAGCTGGCCCCAGACCAGATCCAGAAAGTAAGGGATGTTTTAGTAGACTTTGCCCCATTGTTTAGTGCCAAGCCTGCACTAACCCCCTTATTGACACACCGTGTGGAGACAGGGACACAGACGCCCATACAGCGGACAGCATATCGGGTGTCAGAGGCTGTTCAAAAGGACATTAGGAGGGAAGTGGAGGAGATGCTGGATTTAGGGGTAATCCAGAGATCCCGCAGCCCCTAGGCCTCACCCATAGTCCTTGTGCCTAAGCCAGAATGCTCTACTTGTTTCTGTGTGGACTATCACGGACTGAATGCAGTCACGAAGTCAGACGCCCACCCGATGCCCCGGATGGATGAACTCCTGGACAAGTTAGGAGAGGCGCCCTATCTCATGACTATTGACCTGACCAAGGGGTATTGGAAGGTAGAGCTGACAGACAGACAGAGCTAGGGAGAGGTCGGCCTTCATCACTCCGATAGGCTTATTTGAGTTTAAAGTAATGTCTTTCGGAATGAAGAACGCCCCAGACACTTTCCAAAGGTTGGTGAACCAGGTGTTAAATGGTGCTGAGGAGTATAATGTGGTGTACCCGGATGACACTGCCATCTTTAGTACCAGCTGGGAGGAACACCTATTCCACCTTAGGGAAGTGTTGGGCAGGATACAGAGTGCCAGGCTCACTGTCAAAGCAGGGAAGTGCCAGGTGGCCATGGGAGAAGTGGCATACTTCGGGCATGTGGTAGGCTGAGGACAGCTCCGTCCTAACCAAATAAAGATAGAGGTAATCCAGGCATGGCCCAGACCAGAAACAAAGAAGCAGGTCAAGAGTTTTCATGGGACAGCAGGGTACTACAAAAAATATGTACCCAATTACAGTGCCCTGTCTGCTTCCCTATCTGACCTGAGAAAGAAAAGGATGCCCAAGAAAATTACCTGGGGCCCAGCCTGTGAGGAAGCCTTTACCAGACTAAAGGAGGCACTGTGCAGTGCTCCTGTTTTGACAAGTCTTGACTACAGCAAAACCTTTATAGTTCAGACTGACGCCTCAGACGTGGGTATTGGGGCAGTACTGAGTCAGACATCCAGCCAAGGGACAGATCACCCAGTAGAGTACCTGAGTAGGAAATTACTTCCCAGGGAGCAGGCATACTCCACGGTGGAAAAAGAATGTCTTGCCATAGTGTGGGCCCTAAAGAAGTTGGAGCCATACTTATATGGGTAGCATTATGTGGAGAAGACTGACCACAACCCCCTGGTTTGGCTGATGCAGATGGGAAAGAACAATGGTAGATTGCTAAAATGGAGTCTTGCTTTGCAAGGGTATGATATGACAATATTACAAAGGGCAGGAGCCAAAAATCAGAACTCAGATGGGCTGTCTAGGGTCTATGAGGAATGAACTGATTTGGGAAGCTCATCCCATGCTGGGGATAAAGCCCCCAAATTTAGTCTAGGTGGGGAGGAACTGCGACACTTGGACAGCTGGTTCTGATCACTGTATCATTTTTTATAATATAAAATGGGTTATGGACTATCTCTCATGAGAAATGCTGAAACAGCATGTGAGATCACATACACACACACACACACAGGTTTTAGATACAAGGTGTTACCTGGAAGACCAGAAGCTAATTACAGGCTAGAAGATACCTAACTGCCAAGATAGATCATAAACTTTTATAACGCTTGGAGGAAGAAGAACAGGGTGTAACATTGTAGTGTGAAGTCATAAAAGATGCTTTGATGTCCTGGAAAAGGGCAAACTGCCCTAAAATCAAAGAAAATCATTTGAAGAAAATAAGTTATGCTGAGGATTACATAATTTAATACTTTGCAAAGACATCCTGTTTTTGTATAGGTATTTTTTTTATATATATATTCTGACAGAGGGGGAGCTAGGTGACCTCACACAAAGGGGTTGGCCAAGATAGTTTTTTTTTAAATAATATTTTGTTTTCCTTCAGTGACACTTTTATCGACACTCTGACAAAGAAACATATTTGATCACTTTAAGCAGGTATTTAGAGAGAGAGAGAGAGAGAGACAAATCTAAGTACTGTAATAGGACTTGCACTGTTAAAACCTTGTTCTTTCAAAAGACTGTATGGGTCTTGTAATATTGGTTCTGTATTTTATGTTTTACACATTTTTTATCTATTTTAGTAAAACTCTATTTTTAGAGACTACTTGGTCTGTCTTTGAATTTCTTTCTTTTACAAGGGGAGTATATATGGTTAAAGCAGACACTGTACATAAGCTTGAATGGTGATACCAAACTGGAAAAAGGTAAGCGTTTTTAATCTAAGGTCTTTTATTAGAGTTTTTAAGGGTTCATTTCTGTACACCTGGTTAGATGCCTGTAGGCAAAGATATCTGGCCCCTGAAGACAGAATTATCTGAGCCTGTGCATTGGGTATGCTAGCAAGAGGTCCACAGTTTGAATCTCTCCAGAACTGAGACCAAAGGTTGATTCGAATCCACAAAACAGACAGGAGGGCTACCCTGTTTCTGTTAACTGTTCACAAGACTGCGCTTGGAGGTTGGCACTTTGGGAGTAGAGGGCTGACCTGCTGAATGGGTTTGTGTCAGTGACCACTTTAATTCTGAACTCAATAACTGTGCAAGCAGTACACCTCACCTGTTCTAAGCATCAGTCCAACAAGGATTCAACAGATGTGCTGTGGTGCCTCTACCCACTAACACAGCAAGGAGTTCCCAAGGGATCTAGGGATACTAAATTTGGTGCACAAATCACATTAAAACACACTGCAGGACTGGTGGTCTGTGGGCAGGGGATAATAAGAGATTGCCAACAGATAATGTTTGTTGTTTGCCTTAACTTGTGTCCCTTACTTTCCCAGATCCTTCCTTGTTCTGCCTTCCAAAATAAACAGTTATCCTTTGTTTATATTTCACTGCTGGCTGCTATTGTTTATTACTTGTTCAATGTTTTATTGGAATGTGGGGTTGGAATTTGTGGGACTGTTCAATATACTTCTTTTCCTGGCAGGTAACATCCTAATGCCAACAGATATTTCAAGGGTCAGGTCAATTGCATGCAGCACATCAGGGATTACTGGTCCAGCTCAAAATACTCGAATCAAGACCCCTCCCCAAAGAATAAAAGGACCAAGCCTCATCCCTGTCATCAGACTGAGCTACACAACTTGTGGGACTGGAGAGAGGAGTGCTTATACGGAGAACTTGAGCCCCAGTATGCACAGCAGATCTTTAGGAGGAAGTCACTGAACCATACCTGGTGATTACGGTGATGACGTGGGAGGATAGCCCCTTATGAGGCAAAGCAGCGGGGGGTGGGAGTAGTATTCATCCATGGCACTTATAAAAAAAGATTTATAGCAGGGAAGACAGTTTGTTTTTTTGCCTCAAGGGAACTTGGGCAGTTGGGGGGTATTTTGTCTTTTATGCTGTAGGCTGTCAGGGAATGTCATCTTCTGTGGCATAGGGGGTCTGGCAGCAGGGAGTGGAAGTGGAGTTTGTATTTTGCCCCATACTGGGCTAGGAAGTGGGGTAGGGGAGTTCATCCTTTGCTTCACAGTGGCACGTATGCATTTTTTTACCCCCGAAGTTTGTCAAGAAATCTGTTTGTCTTTTGTCCCATAGTGTCTCAGGTAGTTGGGGGGGGCATTTGTCTTTTGCCCTGGTATCTGTGGTGGACATAGATCATTTAAGGGCCAATGCTCAGAACTGGCAGTATGAGAGACTGAAGGTAGGGAGGTGGGACACTGGACACCAGGGAATGATCTGGCACTGAGGTGTGGGTGGGTATCCAGGGCAAAATTATCATAGCTAGAAAAAATGAAAAATACAGCAGCCCACAAGTGGGCATGAAGATCCCAAGTGGATGAAGGACTATGGCAGTAGCACCATGTAACTGGCACTATGCCAGGCACAGCACTCTGTGGGTGTAACTAAACAGGCATCAGTGAGCATAAACACAATTTGCAACCACTAACATTTTGTGGGCCCCATTTGCATTGCACATTAGATGGAGGAAGGATTCCATACCAAATGAATAACTTTAGTGTACATCATGAAAGTGCCCTGGTGCCACAGCTCCAAAGCTACATGAACATGGATTCCTGTATTTTACAGGGGAATGGAGTTGTTTACAGGGAACTTGGTCCCATGACCTGGATTTGTTATATAAGAAAATGCAGCAGCTTGTCTTTCACAGAAAACAATGTAATTTACTGGAAAACTTAGGACAATGTATAGAGATTTTTTTTCCAAGATTATCACCGGGAAAAACATACTGAGCTAAATAGCTTGTTTCCAGATGTGTCATGGGGAGACTGGGTTGAGGAGAGAGCAGTAATAAGTTACATCAATAAAGTTGCCATTATAACATTTTCAGACTGGATCGGAAGTCTGGGGGCGGTTGTGCAATGTACCTCAAAGACACCCTCCTGGGTCACCCCATAACTACCCCCTACTCTGAGCCCACCACACAACTCCTCCCCATCTAAATACTACTAGGTGCCCACAACAAAGCCCTAACAGTTGTTGCTGTGTACATTCCCCCAAAAGAGCAAATAAATTGTTTCAGTGCTGTCCTGGACTTTGTTTGATCCCAACCTCCAGGCTCCGAGTCAATCCTGCTTGGCGACTTCAATATAAACTGGCTGACACCTGAGTCAGCCGGCCTCAAGAATCCCATCTCCTCGGCAAACCTTACCCAACTGGTCAACTTGGCAACCAGGCAAAACTGCACCACTGGCACAAGCACCTTCCTTGACTGGGTTCTGACTAGTCATCCAAACCACATCACAAACGTCTCTGTCCTCCTGGACTCACTCAGTGACTACTCCATCATCTGCGAATGGTCTAACAAATTCTCCAAGCCACCACCAAGATTCATCTCCAACAGAGTCCTGCCATGTGGCCAGCTGCCCCACCTTAAATCCCACCTCAGTCAGGAAGACTGGATCCCAGTTTATGCAGCGGGAGATGTAAACTCGGCCTTGGATCACTTCATTAACACATTTAACGCTGCTTGTGACTCCTTTGCCCCTTTCAAAAATTGTAAAGTTAAAGGCATGTGCAACTCTTGACTCTCTGCAGATCTTATTGACAAGCTGAACTCCAGGAATTCGCTCTGGCAACAGGCGAGGGCATCTGGTTCACCATCCAACATTTATAACTACAGACGTGCCTGGAATGACTGCATAATCAATCCGTCTTCACAAAAGTGCCTACTACAAGGAAGCCCTCACAAATACGTGGGGCAATGGGAAAGCTTTCTGGAACAATATCAAGGAAGTTACTGGGAAACAACCTGAAACCTCACCCTCTATGCTTGTCATTGATGGGACGAACACGCTTGACTCTACTACTATCACCAATACGTTCAACTCTGCTTTCACTGACCTCAGTAATGTTCTCCTTCCTGACTGTTTTGATGAAGATGTCACTCCAGCCTGCCATTCCAGTTCCCCCACCCTCATCCACCCACCTACCTTTCTACTTTAAAGTCATACAGACACATGAAACCTGCAAATATATTAAGAAAGTAATCGCCAATACCAGAAGTAGTGCTGACTCACTGGACCTCAAATTACTGTCCCTCACTCTCGATGAAGTGATAGGACCACTTACTAAGATATTCAACCTCTCCCTCGGTCTTGGACAGTTCCCTGATATCTGGAAATCTGCAACTGTGACACCTGTCTGCAAAAGTGGAGATAAGTCCCTTCATGGGAACTATCATCCAATCTCCATTTTACCTTTGCTCTCCAAGGCTACTAAGCATATTGTAGCTGACCAGCTCACTGACTATCTGGATAAACATAATGTACTATACTCCGAACAACATGGTTTCAGAAAAGGGCATAGCACTACTCTGCCTTCCTTGAATTCACCAGTGCAACCCACAGTTCACTGGACAATGGTGTCCTTGCTGGATTGGTCTTTATCAATCTTATGAAGGTTTAAAAAAACTGTCCACCATGGTCTTTCTACCTGAGCAGCTTTGGATAGTCGGCCTCTCACCTGATGCTACAGCTTGGTTCAACAGCTACCTGGAAAACCGCTCCCAAAGAGTCAAAAGTGCAGATGTCCTCTCTGATGCAAGACCAGTCAGCTCTTGAGTCCCACAGGGGTCCATTCTGGGGCCCCTTCTTTTCAACCTTTTTCTGAACAGCCTTCCACAATCCAGCCAGAACATATCATCCTCTACACTGATGATGCTGTAATCCATGTCACACATAAGGATCTTCAACCCCTCCAAAACAACCTTCAGAAAGGCTTCGCATCAGTTGAAAGCTGGTTTAGCAGGCATAAACTGGCCCTAAGTTATAAAAAAAATAAGTCTATGCTTTTCTGCAGCACTCACAATAAATACAAGCTACAACCTTTAACTATTACTAACTGCCATGGAGCTGTCCTGGAGCAGGTTCACTCCTTTAAATATCTTGGGATCTCATTGGGCAGCCACCTCTCCTATGGTACCCACATCGACAGTGTTGCCAAAGCCACTAATACCTGCCTTAGTCTCCTCTACAGGCATAGGCATCACCTTACTCCTGAAGCCTTAAGGGTCACTGTTCACAGTTCCGTAGTCTCAGTTATAGATTACAGCCTGATCATCTATGGCTGTGCCTCGCAAATGGCTCTCAGACACATATCCATGATGCTCAACAAAGCCTGCCAGCTCATCACTGGCTCCCACCGACCCCAGCCTGATCATCTATGGCTGTGCCTCGCAAACGGCTCTCAGACACATATCCACAATGCTCAACAAAGCCTGCCGGCTCATCACTGGCTCCCACCGACTTACTCATACATGTGACTTATATGCACAATCTGGCTGGCTATAACTCTCAAAGCGTGTAAAATACCAGACCTGCATTATGGCAAAGAAAATTACTATGGGTCTTGCATCACCTGGAGTCCAAGCCCTCCTTTGTCCTAGCAGCAAGCCTAGACACACCAGGGGCTCTGCAACCCAACTTCTTCAGGTCTCTCGCTGACGTACTTCTCAGGGTCAAAGATCCTTTGCCTGCAGGGCCCCCAGTTGGTTTAACATGCTCAGCAGTAAATGCTTGGACCGTTCAAATCCAAACTCCACCTATTCCTCGCTGCCTCCGGCACCTGTAACTGTCCTACTTAATAGCCTGCCTTACCTGCACACACTGCTACCTCACTATTTCCCCACCTTGCACTTCCTCTATTCACTACAACCCTCCTCCCACCCCTTATTTTTTACCTTTTTTTCTTTTAAACTCCAGCACTTCTATCTGTAATATGACAATGCCTCTGGCTGCGCCTTTCCCATAATTCCCCTCTCTTGTTCATAGAAACATAGACTTTGACGGCAGATAAGGACCACTTGGCCCACCCAGTCTGCCCATTTCCCTACCTACTGGATAAGCTGCAGATTCTAGTTAACCAACAGTCTATTTCCTGCAACCCCCCAATATAATTGCCTTATGTCTGTCCCATGCATGTTTGAATTCCTCCACTGTTTTAGACCCCACAACCTCTCCATGAAGGCAGCTCCATGCATCCACCACTCTCTCCGTGAAAAAGAATTTCCTCACATTACCCCTGAGCCGTCCCCCCCTCTAACTTTAAATTGTGCCCCCTTGTTCTTACACATCTCTTTTTCTGAAAGATGCTACCCTCTTGGACTTTGCTGATTCCTTGAGGTACTTAAAAGTTTCTATCATGTCCCCATCCCCTCCTTTCTCATCAAGGGTATACATATTAAGTTTCTCAGTTTCTCTTCATATGGTATCTGATGTGGACCCTGCACCATTTTAGTTGCCCTCTCTGGACTGCTTCCATCCTGTCTATGTCCTTGCGTAGATGAGGGTCTCCAAAACTGCACGCAGTACTCAGATGGGGTCTCACCAACTGTCTGTATAGAGGATAACCACTCCCTTTTCTACTTGTGATGCCCCTCCCTGCCATCCCAGTATCCCCCTGGCTTTCCTACCGACTTCTCACATTGCATACCCACCTTTAGGTCATCTGATATGACTACACCCAGATCCCTTTCCATTATTGTTTGTTGCTAGTACCTCCCCTGCTATTGTGTACTCTTCTCCTGGATTTTTATTTCCCAAGTGCATTACTTTGCACTTCTTTGCATTGAATCTAAATTGCCACATGTGTAACCATTCCTCCAACCTTGCCAAGTCCCTTCTCATTCTTTCTACCCCCCCCTTGTGTATCAACTCTGTTACAGATCTTTGTGTCATCCACAAAGAGGCATGCCTTTCCCTCCAGACCCTCTGCAATGTCACCTATAAAGATGTTAAAGAGGACTGGACCCAGTACTGAGTCCTGAGGTACTCCACTAGTAACCCCCCTTTCTTCAGAATGTGTTCCATTCACTGTTACCTTCTGTGTCCTGTTGTGCAGCCAGTTTTCTACCCAGACTACCACCCTGGGACCCACTCCCAGGCTGGCTAACTTGATTATTAATCTTTGTCCGCAGACTGTGTCAAATGCCTTGCTAAAGTCTAGGTAGGCCATATCCACAGCCCTCCTTGGTCTATTACTTGGTCACCCAGTCAAAGAAATCGATTAGATTTGTCTGACATGACCTTCCTGCTGTGAATCCATGCTGCTTTGGGTCCAGTGCCCCGCTGGCCTCTAGGTACTCAACAATTCTTTCTTTCAGTGATTCCATCATTTTCCCCACCACTGAGATCAAACTAACAGGTCTGTAGTTTCCTTCTTCTGCCTTGCTCCACTTTTGTGAAGGTGAATCACATCTGCCCCTCCTCCAGTCCTCAGGTACCACCCCATCTTCCCATGATTTGTTAAAATGTGGTTAGTGGTGTCACTAGGTCCTCCCTTAGCTCTCTTTAGGGATTCTAGGGTGAATCCTCGTCAGGCCCCATTGCTTTGTCCACCTTGGAGTTTTAGAAGTTCTTTTAGTACTCTTTCTTCTTTAAATGGACTGGTATCAACTCCACTATTCAGAGTGCTTCTACTGTTTGGTTTAGGTAACTCCTCCTCTTCTTCTTTTGTGAATACTGAGCGAAAGTATTCATTCATTATCTCTGCCTTTTCACTGTCTCCCTCTGCCCACCTCCCCTCTCCTTTATTAATCTTCCCTATCCTTCCCTTAACCTTTCTATGTTTCCTAATGTACCTATAAAAGGTTTTATCCCCCTTCTTAACTGAGTTGGCTATCCTTTCCTCGGTTTGGGCCTTTGCTTTTCTGACTGCCTTCCCCACTTCTTTCTGCTTTAATTGATACAGTTCCCTGTCATGCTCTGTCTGTGATTCCTTATACTTTTTGAATGCAGCCTTTTCTCCTTAACCTTCCCTGACACTTTTTTTGAGAGCCACAGTGTTTTTATTCCGCTTTGTTTTCTTTATTTGTTTCACACAAAGGCTTGTTGCCTCCATGATGGTAGTTTTGATTTTTCTCCATTGTTCTTCCACCCCTCCTTTCTGGCCATTTGCTAATGCATTCCTCAGGTATTCACCCATTTTGCCAAAGTCAGCCCTTCTAAAGTCCAGTATCCTTGTATTTGTATGGCTTGTCTCCATGGCTGTGTTTATTTATATGCTGTATTTTGCACTGCTTAAACACTGTGCTTCTCTTTTACCTACCATGTACTTTATATTATTATTTTGTTCTGTACCCTATCGACTGCTGTTCAGAACTCTAGCGCTAGGTTAGCCCGTATGTTATTTAATCACATACATGTAATTGCTGTTATACTGTTACCATACTTTTGTAACTCAATATCTTGTCTACTCTGTACTGCACCTACTTTGACATGGAACCTTTGTAAAAGAGCCTTGGCTCAAAGGTACTTGTAATCCTAGATTTAATAAATAAAAATAAATAAATAAAATAATAATATAAAGTACATGGTAGGTAAAAGAGAAGCACAGTGTTTAAGCAGTGCAAAATATAGCATATAAATAGCAACAGTTCAACAAAGTGCAACTGGCAGCAAAATGTGGGCGGGAAGGGAGATTGCGAATATACCAGGAACAAGTCCAAGGGGGATCGTGGACCAATAAATCAGAGCAGTAGAGGGAGGGAGGGGTTAATATGGAGTGAGGAGAAGTGAGACTTGCCCACGATCAGCGTCAACTGCAGGACTGAGTAGTGAAGTCATGAGGAGGGATTTTAGAGATAAGGAAGAGGGTGCATTGTGAACAGCAATGTGGAGTGTGCTCCAAAGTTTGGGGAAGTGGAAGGAGAAAGCACCCTGAGCAGCAGAGGATTTTAAGGGGGAAGGGTGAGAGAGTGGGTGTCAGAGCTACATAGGGAGTAGAAGCCTGAAGGATGGGAGGATAGAAGAGAGGAAAGGTGGGAGGAGGAATCCCTGCCAGAATTTGGAGATGAAGGCGGCACAATGAGTGAGGCACCTGGCATCAAGGGAGGGCAAGGAGAGGGAAGAATACAGGAAACACTGGTGATCTGGGGAGGCAATCCAGGGCAAAGTAGCAGGAGGAGAGAAAGAGGGGATCCAACCCGGCAAGGGTGGACTTGGGAGCAGTGCTATATACAATGTCACTGTAATCAGAGATACAGTAGGCAGAATTATCTTCGTGACAATCTCTCTATGGGCAGGAAGCATTATACTTGCTATATTCCTGTAAAGTGCCCCAAGTTTAGGGTGCATTATCTGGTGGATGGCATCCACGTGAGTAGAGAAATCAAGGTGAAAATCTAACAATACCCCAAGGTATTTAAAGCAGGAGACATCCTGAATCACAACTCAATCAAGGGTCTAGAAGGGGGGGAGCGAGGGAACTGGTTAGCAAGTCTCTGTCTACTGCTAAAGATCATGAAGACCATTTTTTGGCACTGAGGGACAGCTTATTGGAACAAAACCAGTGCTGAGATCCAGTTGGAGTTGGGTCATTAGGTCAGAGGAACCAGAGGCATAAAAAAACATTTTGTCTGCGTACATGTGAATTTACACAGGGGAGCAGGTGAGGGGGAGGTCATTTAGGAAGAGAGAGAAGAGGATAGGGCTAAGGATAAATCCTTCAGGGGTGACAGCACAAACAGGGAGAGAAGGAGATATTGGCATCATCAATACAGACAGTTTGGGTACCCCAACAGAGGAAGTGGAGAGTCCAGCAGTGTTTAACTTATCCAGGAGGATGGAATGGGCAACAGTGTCAAAGGCTTTGGCCAGGTTGACAAAAATGGCAGTGATGACCAGCCCCTGGTCCATGTCAGAAAAGATGAAGTCAGTGAGCCTAAGGAGGGAGGTAGTGGAGTAGGATATCCTGAAGGCAGACTGGTAGGGAATGAAGAAGGAGCTGTCACAGAAAAAGGAGAGGAGAGTTGGGAAAGGATCAGGTGTTCCTCAAGTTTAGCGAGGGAGGGTAGGAGGGAGATGGTGTGGCAGTTGCCAGGGAGGGAGGGGTCACTCCCTTTTGGAAGAGGGATGACTGTGGTCTGCTTCCACAGATCAGGGACTAAGGCAAGTGACATGGAGTGATTTAAGAGGTGGGTGATGAGAAAGACAATGGCTGGGGCAGAGAGTGACAGGAGTTTGGGGTCAAGGACATCGGTGCTCCCTCCTTTGTATGGGTTAACAGCTAGAAGGGCTTTAAGGGCAGCAGAGGGAGTGGTAGGGGTGAAGGAGAAGGGGTGGTAGGGGCGGAAGGAGGAGAAGGTTGATGCAAAAGGGGAGGGGTGGGGAAGGAGGGAAAAGGGCACAGGTCATTAAAAAGGAGTTAACAGATGAGATGACTGTTGCAGAATCAGAGCTGGGGAAGTCGCCCACCTTAAGAATGGGGGAGGAGGCTGGGGAGCAGAAGGCACGAATGACCTTCCAGAACTTTGTGGGGTGCTTAAGGTTGTTCTGGAGTGTAACTGCAAAATAGCCATCCTTCACACACCTGGCAGCTCTGGTACAAGCATTACAAAGTGACTTGTATTTAGCAAAGTTAGTTGTGGAGCCAGTGGGCTTGTGGGTCCACCAGACAAAGTCTTGTGCATGGTGACAGGCCAACAACTCTGCTGTGATCCAAGGGAGGTGTGAACCATGGGCCTGAGTTTTACTGGGTGGGGTGGGTGGGGATGATGATCCCAGGCCAAGAAGAATTTGGAAGTAAAAACTTGAGAACGGTGCTAATGTTGCTGGTAGCTAGTATCGGAATCAGCAGTTGCCATCAGGTCAGCAAGTAAATAGGATAGATCTAGAGAATCTGAAGGATCTAATCTGGATGAATTTTGTGGGGGGTAAGGCTTTGGGGGTGATGAATCTTACACATGCAGTTGACCATATGAAGGTCACTGAGGGCATCAGGGAGGGTAGCAGCATCCACAATTCAGTCGAGGTGGGAGAAGCGAATCCAGTCCTCAAGGGAGTGGCTATGTGTTTTGGGGTTGAGTCTGGTGGGATCACAGATCAGCTGCGTAAACTGGAGAGATTTTACCTTTTGGAATAATTCAAGATGGGAGGATGAGAGCCAATTAAAAATATACAATGGAAAAGCTAATCCCAGTAATCTAACTGGCTGTGATGCCGTACAGACTGTGAAGTTACCTGACAATAACATCACTGTATCTACGGCAGGCATGAAAAGTGTTGATGCAAAGCAGTCAGCCTTCACAAGCCTAGTAGATCTGGTACAAGCATTACGAAGTGTATTTAGCAAGGTTAGTTGGGGAGCCAGTGGACTTGTGGGTCCACCAGACAAGGTCACGTGCATGGTGACAGGCCAACAACTCTGACGTGATCCTAGGCTTGATTCACAAAGAGCCTTGTAGATCAGCGCAAGTGGCTGTGTGCCACAGCTTGTGCTGAAATTGGGTGCACCAGGGACCCTGTACCTGATTCACCAACAGGAGGTGTCCCGGTTTCAAAGTCCTTGACACAGCTAACCTCGCTCACCTGCACCAAACCAATGGTGCACAGGAAGGTAATGATGGAGGCTTACGGCAACCTCTGGCCACTGACAGTCTGGCCCCGAGATCACCACTGCAGGCTGCCCAATGCCACACCTATGCCAATAGGCCAGCTGGCAATGTACCTGGGTCCCAGAGGTATTCCCGCTGCATACATGGGCACTGTGCCCAAGTTGCCACCTGGTGAGCACATGTCACTGAAATCTCATGCTACAGGAATACCCACCACCGCCTGACCCCACATGCGGCACCAAGTCCAGCAGAGGGTGGGTGCTGGGCCTGTTTGGCACACGGGGTCTCAAAGTCTCCACAGTCTACCTATCTGAATCGGACACAACACAATTTATGACACAAGGTGCCCCTTGTGTCAGTTCTAATTGACACAGGCACCTTGCATCAATATTTCAGCTTTGTGAATTAGGCCCCGCATTACTAGTTCCGAAATTCCTCCCTGCTCAAGCCCATGTAAAACTAAGCCATCACAACCCCCAACCCCCACAAACACACACACATTCTTTCCTTTACTCCTGGTTTACTTTCCCTGCACTGTCACTTTTAAGATTTAAATAATAAATACTTTTTAATAGAGCATGGCAGCTTGTGTAGATGAGCAACCAAGAGTGTGGTTCTTGAAATGGACAGCGCGTGGCTGTCTGTTTCCACTACCAATTGTGACCGCTCGCTACAGATGAAAGTTTTTTAAGTTTCTTTTATAATTTTCATTTTTTTTGTTGGTACTTACCCCCCCAATGGTTGGCACACATCTGGCTGCTATCCTGGCGAACCCCGGCTCCCATTAAAGCCCTCATCCCCAGTCGTATCCCCACGACTTGCCCCCCATGGCGTGGTGGTGGCGAGCTTCCCTTACTCACTGCAAAGTCTGGATCCAGTCTTCTGGGGATGACACCTCCGGAGCCGAGCACGTCCCGAGATGGCCATTAAGCCGCACCACCACATGTATTCCTCTTTTTCTGTTCCCCTTGGGGGTGGGGCAAGCAATGACACCAGCGCAGGCAATTCGCACGCTCCTGCGCGTGCTCCTCCAGGAGTCCGCTCCATCCCTGCCCACCTTGTCAGCATCAGCATGCTGCCCCCCAGCCTCTGCTAGGGGCCAGGTGTTCATCGACTATTGATGCCCCCCTCCCCAGAGAAGGAGAGCAGTCCCTGGGATGCTTGAACCTTCTCCTTCCCTACCGAGCCCTGGCAGCCCACGCTCGTTCTTGAACACGGGTCCCCAGCATGGTGCAAGGTGTGGCGTCCAGCGCCTCAACCCTCAGTGCCACCGGGCCGGCATCTTTTATAATTTTTATAAAAAAAATAAAATAAAGTAACTCTGACTGGCTTTCCAGCGAGCAAAAGACTCGAACCTCAAAAGGACAGCACATGGCTATTCCTTTCAGTTACTGCTTCAACTCACAAACAGTAAAGTGAATTGGCGACGGCAAGAAGACAAACAGAAAAACATTTGCTGAAAATAAATGCTAATATCCAAAGGCAGGCAGATGGCTAGTTAAGAGATGGGGGGGGGGCAGACACCATGACAGACAGACAGACAGGAACAGAGCTGTGGGCTGGGAGGGATATGGCCCATGTAGTGGCAGCTTCACCTTGTGGCAAAACCAGAAACTGTGGGCTTTTTTTAATACATATATCTACACACAGAAAAATGAAGTAAAAAAAAAATATTTTTTTTTACATTTTTTTAACATAAACAGGCCATTGTATCATAGCAATAAGACACTCCAGGGAAGTGTGTTACTGTGTAATAAGGTCATCTCTCAGGTGATGAACACACTTGGCCTGTGGGCTCATGCATCAACCTCCCAAGGCGTGACCTTATTATACAACAACATAACCTGTCGTGCCTTATTTAAGCAATAATCCATTACAGGGTGTGGGTCATGGTGGGATTTACCCAAGCCTGGTGTGGTGGGTCACGAGGCCACAGGCTGAAGGACTTAACCACACCAGAAGTGGGTAGATCCCACCAAGACCCATACCCTGGAGTGGATTATTGTGATTAAACAATTGGTGGTAATTAAAGATGGAAGAAAAATTACTAAAACACTTTAATTTTTTTTTTTAAATGTATTTTTGGTGTAATCCCCTCGTTAGGGTGTGAAACACATATGCCTGGAGGATTTTTTTGTTTTTGAGACAGAGAGAGCAAGAGATAAGATGTGTGCCAGTGACTAAAGAACCATGTCTGCTGCTAGCCTTTTCTGAAGTATGTGCAACCACTGTCTGCCATGTTGACAGAGTGTGGTGCCAGTCATGAGTGGCACATCTGCCATGTGGAGGAAAAATTAACTGTATGATGCACTGGAGGAGTTAATGTGGTTGATGCCAGGCTAAAATTATAATAGTGTGGGCAAATGGTTGCGATTGGGTCATTGGTGAGGTGTTTACAGGAGTGGAGTGCAGGTGTGCAGAGGTCCATAGGCAGCATGGACTGCAGAAAGTGCCATGGTGTGAGTGCGGCCTGGATTCCACTTTTGAGGTACTCAGATCCCTATCTAACTGTGTAGCATGTGAGATCTGTTGTCATGTGCTTTGCATTTTTACTATTAATTTATTATTTACTAATAATTGTTTTGTAGTTTCGTGTTTTTTTTTTTTGTATTATCTATTTTTCCGCTCCCTCGTGCTCGCTGGTCCTCCACTCCTTCAGGCTCTAACAAGTTCCCCCTGACTTCTCCTGTCCTTGCCCGGCCCTCCTCTAGTCCCCAGATCGCAGCCGACCCCCGGGATATCCCGGTGTATCCCTTCACCGGGCAGGTCCCTCTCCTCCGAGGGGGAAGGCATCGGGGAAGGATAGCCCCAGCACATCCTTCTAGGGCCTGGGGGTGCTGCTGGGGAACAGAAGGCACCGGGAAGGCACTGGAGGCCCTTAGAAACATAGAGCCGTCATCCGGAGGGCCAGCGAGCGATTTTCCTGGCTTTCTGTTGGGGCAAAGGTGACGGCCACGTATACGCCATGTCCGCCATTCCCAGTTAGTATTGGGCTGCAAGGGTCTCTGTGATACTCCCCAGCCTCCGCTAGGAGCCAGCAGGTGCCGGACCAGTCCCCTACCTTCCCCCTGGAGAAGGAGAGCTCAATCCTTCTCCCCCGGCCGGCCCTCCAGTGAAGTTTCATGGTTTTTAATGTAAAAACAATGTGTTTTCAGTTTGTTTAGCGAAAAAAAAGGAAGATGGTGATGGAATCAAAAAGTTTCTGCCATGCGCAGTGGGGGAAAATGGCTTGTTTTAATATTTTTCGGGGGGGGGAATGATATTTGTTGTGCTGCTGTCACCTTGACTGACTGGCATTTTTTGTGTGGGTTGTTGTGAGATTTACCCATAGCTAAAAGTGCCAGTCAGTCAATCAAAATGATGAATTCTCGATGCCCACTGCATAATGCTTATTATAGAATAGCATCAAAAATCCATCACTTTGATTGGCATACTGGCACTTTTACCCATGGGTAAATCTCACAACAACCCACACAAAAAGTGCCAGTCAGCCAAGGTGGCAGCAGCACAAGTATCAATACACCCAGTCCCTGAAAAATCAAAACAACCCCACCATCCCCCAAACTTGACCACTAACCACCAAAACATAGATACAGTACTAGATTCAGCAACTGCCCACAATTTCTTCATTCAAAAAAAAAAAAAAACACCCCTACAAATGTTTTATAGTGCATGGTGGAATGTTGTATGCATGGAATTCCATGCCTGGAATATGCTTGTTCGGCTGCAGTAGTGACATATGTTGTTCTGCTACACTAGTGATGTCACTACTGCAGCATAACAACTTGAAATGCTGCCACATAGTTGCTTTCCTCTATCCAGTTAAGCTGGAAGTTGTTTTTTTTTAATTGAACTTGCTGAAACATCTGCAGCACAGTGTCAGTTAGAAAAAAAAAGAAAATGTTAAAATTTCTGTTCTCCGTTGTCTTCATTAGCTGTTTTTTGTGTGATTGTCTATGCTGCAACTGCCCATACACTATAAAAGATTGTGTATGAGCAGTCATACACAAACAAAGATATTCTTGTGTCTCGAGATTCCCTTTTATTTATTTATTTATTTCGATCAGGATTAATACCTTTGAGTCAGAGACTCATTTTCAAAGGTTCCAAGTCAAGGACAAAAACAGTACAATACAATACTATACAATACAATACAATACAGATAGCAGAGATCACAGGGTAGGCATCATGAAATCAATATATTGTCACATGAAGTTCAAGGCTTGTTAGTTTCAGGCACACCTTAACAATACATAAAGTGCATTACATCATTTGTTGCAGGGTAGGGCTAACCCGGTAGGAAATAGCATGTCAGCAATATGGCAATGATATCTCAGAGGGATGACAGGGGAGGGGGTAAGCAACCAGAGTGATGTTGTCAAAAACGGAGGCAGTGTGGGTAGGGAGAAATGAGGAGGGGTAAGGTGGTGGTGGAGGGGTAAATCGATTTATTGGGGGACTGGGGGAGGGTAGGAGAGAAAGGCGAGTAAAATCAAGAGGATCTGTTAACCATTTGTTTACGCAGTTACAGGTAGCTACACTCTTAAAATGGGACCGTAGCCCCCTTTTGAACTGGCTCAGCTTTGTGCCTCCTGTCAGTGTGTCGGGTAGCTCATTAAACCATTTGGGGGTCCTTAAAAGTAATGGATTTCTGGACCAAAGACGTGCACTCGAAAGGGACTTGGAGTCCTCCTTTTGTTGCACTTCTGGTTTGCTTTGTATGTACTGCCTTCTTGAATGGACTACTTAGGGATTCCGGCATTAGGCCTAGTTGTGCTTTTTTTACGATCAGGCAGGTTTGGTATTGGGCTCTTAAGTGCAGATGGAGCCAGCCAGTCTCAGAGTAGACGCTCTCGAGGTCATCTGTTACCAAGGAAACCTCTCAATACAAGAATAGCATTGTTGTGTATGACTGCTCATACACAATCCTCTATAAGCAGCAGAATAGCATTAGCAAACTGTAAAATAAGTTCACCATCCCTCACAGTGGCCACAAAAGTCTTCCATATGCCCTCGGCTCTATCCCTTCACTCTCCCACTGACCCTTGGCTCCATCCCTGCTCTCTCCTTGTCACCTTGGCTCCATCCCTGCTCTCTCCTGATCACCTTGGCTCCATCCCTGCTCTCTCCCCAATCATCTTGGCTCCATCCCTGTGCTCTCTTGATCACCTTGGCTCCATACCTGCACTCTCCCTATCATCTTGGCTCTAGCCCTGCTCTCTCCTGATCACCTTGGCTCCAGCCTGCTCTCTCTCGATCACCTTGGTTCCATCCCTGCTCTCTCCTGATCACCTTTGCTCCATCCCTGCATTCTCCCGATCACCTTGGCTCCATCCCTGTTCTCTCCTGGTTGCCTTCGGCTCCATCCCTGCTCTCTCACAGTTGTTTTCGGCTCCATCCCTGCTCATTCTGCAAAGCCCCGAATTGCCATCTGGTCTTAAAACAAATCAAGCACAAATTGCAAGTAACTCCCAATTCAGCTTCGTCCACAATGAATTACTCCCTCCACCACTGTCGACCACTCCTTCATGCTCTCTCTCAGGCCTCAGCTTACCTAGCACCACAACTTGCTCGCTGTTCCAGCGCTAAGAGAAATACAATCAGACACACAAATAAAACCGTGCAGCTAGAAGAAAGGCAAGTCACAAAAATACTACCCCCAAACAAAACAACTCAAGGAAAGACAGGAGCAGACCACACCAGAAACATAAAAAAAGCACTAAAACGTACCAAAATCACACATTAACTGTAAAACAATAAGAAACACAAAACCTGAAGCTTGGGGGTGGGGACAGGAACTGACACTAAAGCCGAGGGACCCCCCCACCCGAGACCCTACACACCCACAAAATAAAGTTATACCTTTACTATAAAGTTCCTGGCACTCACAAACCTTGTAAAAGGGACGCCACCACACAGGATTTCTTCATCAATTCATTTTATTCTCCAACAGGACACAAACAACTACCATCCCTTATACAAGGTTTGTGAGTGCTAGGAACTTTATAGTAAGTGCATTTGTATGGTTTCTATAGCACCACTATTCTAATGCACACTCTGTTGCCAAGTATAAAGTTATACCCACCTGTGGCACCTTGACTTATTATTAAAATGCTTTTAAAATCAGAGACCATTAAAACACCCTATTAAGGCAGTAAAAAAAGCACCCAATCCACACAGGGAAAGTGGGAATGCAAGTTATTCAATTATAAAGCCACATGTTGACAGGCACAATTTTAATTTAGGGGTGCCCCCTGAAAACAGGGAGCCCCAACCTGCTATGCAGAACTGCAGCCCCAAAGAAATCTTGAAGTCTTGAGAGAAGATAAAAGTAGCTCTGTCCCCTATGAACTGCAGTTGCATGGAATCCTCACATGCCCCACACTCTAAAGGTTGGACTGTGCCATTTCCCCGGAAGGGTTGCACTATACCCAGTTGTTATGATTACCCATTGACAATGTGGTGCACTACAGAAACACTCTTGCAATTAATATAGGGATGGAGAGTTTCAGGAGGAGCATCTTATAGCAAGAAGGGGAGGAAAGGGACAGCACAAGTTCGAACTGGGTGCAGGAGGAAAGGTAGAGGCTATAACCCCAACTATACCTCTGCCCCTCTTAGTACAATTCTAACAATTGCCCTGGAGTTACAGGGAAAATGCATCTCATAAGCAGAAAGGAGATGAAAGGAACAGCATAGGTTCGAAATGGGTGCAGGAGAAAAGGTAGAGGGCTAGACCACCCCGCTGTACCTCTGCCCCTCTTAGTACAACTCTGACATCTGCCTTGGAGTTACAGGGAAAATGCCAAATCAATCTGGGAAGACTACCCGGGCCCACATTTTGAAAGGACATGCGCGGCCCAAAATGGAGATGCGTGGCGCATCTTAGAAAATGTGCGGAAGCGTGATATTCTAAAAGGAGAGATGCATAGCGCATTTCCAAATGTGCCTCAAAAAAAGAGGGCATGTACATGAATATGCCACGCATCCATATATTCAGCCAAAATGTGCGACGCATCTGCAATGCATCTCAGAAGTGTGCCGCGCAATGTTAGGCAGACAAATGGATGCTCTAAATCAGCCAGCAATCGACAGGCAGACCATCGTGGACAGCCCTTGGAGGTGCACCAGGATGTGTCCCAGGCACCCACATGCAGCAGTCATGCCAGGACAGAAGAACCCAAAGTCTCAGGTGCCAGGAAACTACTGGCACTGCCAGAGAGCCACTCCCCCCACACTGCACCCAGGACGCAGACACCCAAGAGCCACATGCCAGTGCTGTGGGGTGCCCCCCAGCACACTGGCGGAGAAGATAGCTACGATGCAGCACATGTACTAGAGGCCATGACCTGCATCCATGTGGCCTGCAGGGCACCACCTGCTGGTGGCATGCGCCCATGGTGACATCTGGGGCAACGGTGCCCAGGTAGCCTGGTGATACTAGTGGCAGCATGACATGGGCCAGGGATTGACCTGTGGCACACATCCATGGTGGTACACCATAGCTGCACACAGCGGGCCCGTGCCAGGCCCACACAACAGGGAGCCACAGACATGTCACCGATGCCTGCCATGCGGTGTAACAATGCCACAAGGGCACTGCTCTGGGTCTGTGTGGTGTTCCTGTGGTGGACATAGCAGAACAGTGGGCAGCACGGGGCAGGCGTGGCACAACCTGCAACCTGGGGGTGACATGGGCATGCCTCACAGACACCCTAACAGGTGGCCTGATGCTCTCCAAATGCACTAGACGATGTCCCCTGGACTGACTCCTCCTCCTCCTCTCTCCCCTCCCTCTTCCCCCAGGTTGCCCTCCCCTCTGCCAGGTGCCTGTAATTTACCAACTCTGTTATAATGTTTATTTCAACTGTATGTAAAAATCTCTGTAAAACTTTGTAAAGTTATTTGTATACTGTATGTATATTGTTATTGTATGAAACCATATGTTCAGTCCTGTAACAGTGTTGTCCTCTCTGTGATGAGGTACCTTTGTAAATGAGCCTCTAGCTCAAAGGTTTCAAACCCGATCCATAACAAATAAATAAAAATAAACACCCGAGCCCTCCAGTGTTGGGTGTGCAACCACCATGGGCACTTACATGGCCAGTGTCAGACTGGCCCACTGGGTTACCTGGAGTGGTCCAGGTGGGACCCACACACTTGGGTACCTGGTCACCTTCTGAACACTGACATTCCTTGTGTGTACTGTCATGTTCCTATCATGTGGGGGGGGGTGTTGGGCACTGCAGGTGACTGTAAGCTGCAAACGTAGCTAGTGTATCACATTCCTGTGGCATACCGATCACAGTGTGTCACCCTGTCCCCTTCCCTGTTGCTTGATCAAGTGGGCCCCCTGTACCCCAGACTGACCCTGTACATGTCCATGCATACCTCTCAACTGTCCCCGATTTTCAGGGACGTCCCTGATTTTGCCTCAAAATTTTCCTCTGTCCCTCGTAAAATCTGTGTTTTTATGACTAAACAGCAGGGGTTGTAAGCACAAAATAATGTCAAACATTAAAGTTACAGATGTGTTCTTCTTCAGAAAATGCATCTTACACTAATCACATTATTCTGTCAACTTTCAGGGTGAATATTACCAATTTTTAAGATGTGTCCCTGATTTAGGGTTTTTGTCCCTGATTTTTTTAAGCCCTGTCCCTGATTTATGAGACAAGAGATTGAGAGATATGTGTCCACGAGTAATAGCACTGTACTCAGGCCAATGGAGCCCACCCACCCACAAACATTCCATCACACCTGCCTGCTAGGTTGCAGTACCTCCTGTTCACCTTTGTGGAGTGGTGCAACAGCCATACAAAGCTGGAACTGTGTATGCCTTGGGTATGCAAATTGCCTGAATACATTCCAGTAATGAGCTGCACATGTGGGGAATAGACTCGGAATCAAGGGTGTAGACAGACATACTCACTGTACACATTTGTGTACAGTTTTGTTGAGTGCCTGTCACAAACCATAAGCCACTCTGTTAATATTATCATTCTAATCTGTAGTATTTGGGTTAGTGTAGGCCACTGAGGAGGGTCTGATACATGTATAACCTGTTTAGAGAGTAGAGGAATCATCTGACAACAATCTGACTTGTTTGGAAGGGGGTGCCATTTGGAAGCAATGTGTACATTTTTTAATTGGGGGGGGGGCGTGGTGTAACTGTTGGAGATTGTGTACAAAATGGAAATTTCTGGCTACACTCCTGCTCGGAATATGCAATTAGGTCATTTACATATCCCGACAGAATATTGCAGGTTGGCACACCGCTTATTTGGCTGTCTATTGCACATTTTGCTATGCCCCATGCAGGTCACAGGGCACCTGCTGCGCATCTCCCACTGGGTGATCGCGCATGTTCGGGCTATTCAGCCAGACACGCATGATCGCGTCTTCTTAATACACTATTATTTAGTGCCGACATATCTCAGTTGCGCGGTGCAGCCTAGAACATTTGAATCTAAGGCCCCTGGCGACCACCTCCCCACCACTTTTGAGTTTTTAAAATTTTTCTGTGATTTTTGGACTTATTCAATTAACGGTCTTTTTATCTATTGGTTACGATTTTCATCTAGCCTGTGTGCCCCTGTGTCTTTTATGGGCGAGCGGTATCACCTGGTCTACTCCATGAATAACACCTCCTGTCATAACTAGCTGGGCATTCGGCGATCAAATTCACAGCCATGCCCTCAACAGTCCCCAGTTTGAGGGACGTCCCACCTTTAAATTTAGACATCATGGCAGAATTCATAATATTGTACGATGCTATTTCACCGATACTATTTGTACAAGTAAATACAATGGCTTCCACTGTGTTCCGAACTTGTATCTCCATGTTTGCGGACGTGTCTTTCATTTCAGTCAGTAAAGTCAGAGCAATAGGACAGGTGCCCCAGCAGTACCAAGCCCAATTCGTTGTACTTCGGGCGTCGTCATGCCGGGGAAGGGGCGGAGCGTCCTCCGTCCTAAACCACTCGGCGAGCGAGCCAGAAAGAGCCAAGGCACCCTATGCCTTTAATTCCGGTGTTCCGACCTCGGAAGTGAAAGCCTGACGCTGATTAACTAGTAGACTTACTGTGAAAGATGAAAAGAGTGCTGAACATCGGCGAGCCGACACTCGTTTGATGTAAAAATTCGTCTGTTTATGCAGTAATATTATCAACTTAAATAGCTGGGAATCATGACTGTTTGCGAGTGTTCAACGTGTTTGTGCACCGGACCCTCATGAATAACGGCAGGATGTTTAAAAATTAAGTCCCGGGATTTATGGTGAAACTTTAGAGAACTGTTGCAGTTTTAATTTCTTTGGGATTTCTTCCACCAGGAGAGGAGTTCTGTTTAGTTCTGGGTTCGGGAATCCGAGTACTACCAGGTGAGTGAATTTTCTGGAACAGACACGGGGAGAGCCCATCTCATTTCGCAGTGCCTGTATGTGTTTTTTGGTAGTATGCAGAAATTGAGGAATGACATGTTGATCTGCTCTTTATTGATTTCAAAAATACTCTTTCAGCTCTATTCCAGAAGCATTACGTAACAAATTTGGTCTGTTCTCTGTTACAGTATAAAATCTTCCGTTTTTACCTTGCAGCACCAATGGATTTTTTTTTCTTAACGTAGATGACTGAATTTCGTTGTACGTGCAGCTTGAAATGTAGTACTGATGTGATGTAGAAAACGCTTACTTTTCGGGTAAACTGCCGATACAGGCAGCACCACAACGACGGTATTTTGTATAACCATTTATCTGTGCAAGAAAAAGAAAATATGGATTTATAGATTCGTGTTTCTTTAGTCTATTTTATCTGGCCTGTTTTAGGCCAGAAATGTGCACATTTATAATTTGCGTATATCATATGCAATTCATTGTTGATTATGAAAACTTTGAGCGTTTTTAGAAAAATAGTTCATCTCAGTTTGATTGCTACCAACCTGGACAGGTCCTGATCCTAATCGCATTGTATCGTGGAGTTTCCATTAAGTTAAAGCATACCTCCACTTGGCAGTTCACTGTGTAGCATTTCTGTTTTGGCCAGACCTTGAGACGAAATACCAAATTTGAGGTTCTGGTATTCCGCTTCTCACTCCAGAATTTTTTTGATATAGAGATACTCCCTGGTATATAGGGTTGTGACTATTGATTCAGGATAGTCTGTGGGACATCAGGTTGCAAGCAAAATCATGAGCAAACAAATTGGCAGCCCACCAGACAAAAATGTGTTTTGCAATATTGGTTGTTACTTGTTACCATTTTACAATTAGTGGTTTGGCAACTCCTTCACTTTTGGCAATCTGGTGGTCCACTATTTTATTAAGTTGAGCTATAAGGATGCCACTGGCAGCCAAATCGACTACCAGATTATCATAGAATTTGTTTGTGTTCTGAAAATATAGTGAGCTGCAAATTCTTTGATAAGTTCATCAGCGACATAATAGAGGGTGTATTTACAGATGAACCTAAACTCTGTGGTCGAGTTGACAGTGCGAAGGGGATAAGGGAATTGCAGAGACCTGAAAAGGCTTGAAAATTGGTCTAGAGTCTGGCAACTGAAATCCAGTGCCAAGTGATGTACTTATGGAACAAGCATTCCAGACCAGAGTATTGGATGGTAGGCAATCAGATGGATACGGCATCAGAGGAACGGGACCTAGGAGTCAACATCACTTGCTTACTTGAGGATGTTCCTTGGTGTTTCAGTAACCCTATGTCAAATTCATAATTTTTGTCCAGTGTGTGATAGTCATCTTAACATTTGAAATCCGCGACCAAAAACCTGGGTTGCCCCCTTTTTTTTTGTTTTCTTAAGTGACATGGTGAGACATTCTCATTTATTTTTCGGTTTTGTTTACCGGGTAAGTGCACTAAACAGATCCTGCCTATTTTCAAGCACGACCTGGGGGAGGGGGATACAGATGAATGCCAACTGACCTTGAACCAGTTAAAGCTGTTGGTGGTATTTTTAGTGAATGGGGGAAATTTGGCCAGGACACCGGGGAAATTCCCCTATACCTTTCGACAAGTGCCATGGGATCTTTAACATCCACCTGAACTACCACCAGTCCAGGCAGATGGGACCCCGGTTTAACGTCTCATCCGAAAGCCGGCATCTCAGAAGTGCTGCACTACAGTGTCACTACTGGGATATTAACCCAAGTGCCAGATGTGGGAACTGAACCCACAGCCCTCTGATCTCCCGGCCTCAGAGGTGAGTGTGCTACCTACTGAGCCACTGACACTGCAATTCTGTCATAATGGAAAAAATCCAAAGTGGTCGGAATGTTTTTATGTAGTTAAAGTATCAGTGTTTTAGATGTCAACATGAGTGTGTAAGAAAAAGTGAAACCATGACGCATCAGGTGCAAAAATAAAGAGTAAATTACCAATACTGTGGGATCCTCTTGAACAAATGTTCCCGAAAATGGGGGCAATATTTATGTGTTTTATGTATAAAATCACTTCGTACCCATTCATTTTTGGAAAACTTTTTGTGATAGATGTGGAATATGGTTATGAATATAGAAATATAGAAGTTGTCAGCAGATAAAGACCTCAGTGGCCCATCCAGTCTGCCCATTTTCCCTGCCTAATGTGCCATCACAGCCCCTACAGAATCCCCCCCCCCCCACTGTGTTTCTTCCAAGGTCACCTTGTATCTGTCCCGTGCATGCTTGAATCCTGCGACTGTTCTGGCACCTACCACCTCTGCTGGGAGGCCGTTCCAGGCATCTACCATCCTCTCTGTAAAGAAATATTTCCTGAAATCCCCTCTGAGCTTTCTCCCTCAGCGTCTTAGCGTGCCCCCTTGTTCCCGAGTCTGTCTTTCTGCACAAAATGCTATCTTCCTGTACCTTATTAATAACTGCTGTGTACTTGAATGTTTCTGTCATATCCCACCCCTTCCCTTCTCTCCTACAGCGAGTACATATTCAGTTCTCTTAGTCTCTCATAAGGCTTTCGATGCAGTCCCTGCACCATTTTGGTTGCCCTCCTCTATACTACATCCACCCTATCCATGTTCTTCCGGAGGTGGGGCCTCCAGTACTGGACACAGTACTCGAGGTGTGGTCTTACCAATGCCTAGTACACAGGCAACACTACTTCCCTTCTCCTGGTGATAACACCTTCCTGTGCACCCTAGCATTCTACTTACCTTTCCCTCTGCCTTTTCACTCTTGCATGGCTAGTTTGAGGTCATCCAAAATGATTACCCCCAGGTCCCTTTCCTGTTTGGTGGTTGCCAGTACCTCCCCTGCTAACTGGTACATAGCCCCTGGGTTTCTGTGCCCCAAGTGCATGAGTTTGCACTTTTTAGCATTGAAACCCATAGCCTCTGGGTTTCTGTGCCCCAAGTGCGTGAGTTTGCACTTTTTAGCATTGAAGCCCAGCTGCCAAACACTTGACCATTCCTCTAATTTCAACAAATCATTCTTCATTTTTTTTCCACCCCTCTGGTGTGTCCAGTCCTGTTGCAGATTTTAGTGTAATCTGTGAACAGGCAGGCTTTCCCTTCCAGCCCTTCTGTAATGTCGCTGATAAATTAAAGACCGGGCCCAGTACTGACAGCTGAGGCACCCCGCTGGTCACTCTTAGAAACACAGAGGTTGACGGCAGATAAGGACTGCAAGGCCCATCCAGTCTGCCCATTTCTTTTTCTACCTTATAAATGTGCCATCTGCCTTTGCACTGTCAATGGCCTATCTATTCATACTCATCTGTATTGTTTCCTTATGCCTATCCCATGCCTGTTTGAAGCCCTGCACTGTATTCGTATCCACCACTTCCTGAGGTAGACCGTTCCATGCATCCACCACTCTTTCTGAGGAAAAATAATTTCCTCACAGTCCCCCTTAATCGGCCTCCCTCTAATCTCGTGCTGTGTCCTCTTGTCCTGCTATTTTTCTTATATTTAAACATAGTAGACTCTCTCACCTTGTTAATGCCCTTAAGGTGTTTGAATGTTTTGATCATGTCACCTCTCTCCCTCCTTTGCTCAAGGGTATACATAATGAGTTCCATTAATCTGTCCTCATATGTCTTCTGATGCAGTCCCTGCACCATTTTGGTTGCCCTTCTCTGGACTGCCTCAATTTGGTTAATGTCCTTGTGAAGGTGTGTCCTCCAGTACTGCACACATTACTCTAGATGGGGCTTAACCAGAGTCTTGTAAAGAGGGATTATTACCTTCCTCTTACGACTTGTGATACCCTTACTAATATGCCCTTACATCCCCCTAGCCTTACCTACTGCTTTAGAGCTCTGCTTGGATGAATTCAGGTCATCATTGGTGATGATGATGCTCAAGTCTCTTTCTTCCTTTGTGACTGCCAGCAACTCCGCTCCCAGCCTATAGGTGGCTTTAGGGTTTCTTTTCCCTATGTGCATGATCTTGCACTTCTTTGCATTAAATCCCAGTTGCCACTCTTCTGACTATTTTGCTAGTTTATCCAGATCTCTTCTCATTCTGCCCACCCCATCTGGATCATCTATCCTGTTGCAGATCTTGTGTCATCTGCAAACAGACAAGCCTTACCTCTAGTCCATCTGCAAGGTCACTAATGAAGATATTGAAGAGGACTGGCCCCAGGACTGATCTCGAGGTACCCCACTTGTGACTTGCATCTCTCTGACTGTATACTCATTTACCACCACCTTCAGTTCTGCTCACAACCAGTTTGCCACCCAGTTGACTCACTTCTGACCCACCCCGAGCCTGTCTAGCTTATTAATCAATCTTCTGTATGGAACAGTATAGAAAGCTTTGCTGAAGTCCAGGTAGGCGACATCAGCTGCTCCCCCTTGGTCTACCACTCTGGTTACCCAGTCAAAGAAATCTATGAGATTAGTTTGACAGGATCTTCCTTTTGTAAACCCATGCTGTCTTGGATCCTGTGCCCCTATGGATTCCAGGTGTTGCACTATCCTTTTTTTAAGCAGTGCCTCCATAATGTTGCCCACTACTGAGGTAAGACTGACTGGTCTGTAGTTCCCTGCTACCACTCTTGTGGAGCGGGATCACGTGAGCCCTTCTCCAGTCTTCTGGGACCTCTCATGTGCTCAGAGACTCACTAAACAGTTCTGCTAATGGCTCTGTTAGTTCTGCCCTTAGCACCTTAAGTACCCTGGGATGTATGCCAACAGGTCCCATTGCCTTGTCCACCCTGAGCTTAGCGAGCTCTTGTAGGACCCTTTCTTTTGTGAAGGGAGTAGTGCTCACCTCCCTCCCCTCTGTGTCCATGTGCTGAGCTGTGGGCCCTGCCCTGCCTTCTCTTCAGTAAATATTGAGCAAAAGTATCAATTTAGGATATACGCTTTTACAGGGTCCTCCTCCTCACATGCCCCCTTTTCTCCTTTGAACTTAGCAATACCCCCTCTGGACTTTCTCCTTTCACTAATGTGTCTATAGAAAGTCTTGTCACTTTCTTTTATTGTTCATGCTAGTGTTTCCTCAGTTTGGGACTTTGCCTGCCTTACTGCCTTCCGGCTTCCCTTAGACAGTTTGGTATGCCTCCCTATCTTCATCCCACTGTGTTCCTTATATTTCTTGAAGGCCAGCCTTTTGCTCTGACCTTTTCTGCTACTGTATTTGAGAAGTAAGTGGTTTTCTCTTCTTTTGCACTTCCTTTTCTTGTTCAACACAGTGATGTTGCTTCAAGTATTTCATCCTTAATGCTTGCCCATTTTGTTTGCACCCCTCACCTGTGTTTCTTTTTGCCGGGGCTAGCTTAACTCTGTTGGCCATCTTATCAAAGTCAGCTCCTCTGAAGTCCCATATTTTTGCCTTCGAATGGGATGATTTAGATGTAGTGGCCAAATTGAACCATACCATGTGATGGTCACTGGCCCCCAGGTGACCTTCTACCTGGAGATCTGTGATCCCTTCCCTGTTAGTCAGTACTAGATCTAGGATAGCCCTGTCTCTTGTGGGTTGTTGTACCAGTTGTTTGAGGCAGTCCCCCTGCAGGGAATCCACCATGTGTCTAGTTCTGGCAGATGTTCCTGCTGGTATTGACCAATCTATTGAAGCATGTTGAAGTCTCCTATTATCAGAACCTCCCTTTTAGTTGTCATGTTTTGTAATATCTTCTAACAGTAATGTGTCTGTGTCCTGCCCCTGGTCTGGGGGCCTGTAGACAACCCCAGTTCTTATGGCTGTCCCATTTCCTGTTTCCAGGGTGACCCACAGTTCTTCTGGCTTCTTGTGTGTATTCTGAATTTCTGTAGCTTTGATATTTTCATGGACTTACAGGGCCATTCCACCCCACCCTTTTTTTGCACCTCGGTCTCTTCTGAACAGTACATAGCCAGGTACTGGAGTCTCCCAAGTGTGGTTACTGGTAAACCACGTCTCACTAATTGCTACTATGTCCAGTTTAGCCTCTGACATTATTGCCTGCGGGTCTGGGATCTTATTTCCCAGGCTGTGAGCATTTGTGTACATGATTTTCCATTGTCCAGATTTCAGTGTGTTAGTTGTTGAGAGAGGTTTGGCATGTCCCCTGTGCGTCGTATGGGGAGACGGACCTTTTTTCTTACCTGGTGATGCAAATGAACTGCAAATATGCTGAATCCCTGTTTGACCACTAGCTGGGTGGAGGGGATGTTCTTCCCATTCGACGTATGGGGTGCTGCACCCCTCTCCCCATTTGCTAGTTTAAATATTCTGCAAAGACATCAAACTTTTGCCCCAATGCACTGTTTCCCTCCTTAGTCAGATGCAGTCCATCAAATTTAAAGAACTTTCGCTCCCAGAGCTGTTGCCAGTTCCCTACAAATCTGTGTCCTTTTTCCTTGCACCAGCCCTTGAGCCACATGTTTAGCTCCCCTGTCTCCCCTCTCTGACCTTCCGTCGATCTGCCCCCCCCCCCCAGACTGGCAGGATCTCAGAGAAGGAGATGCCGGACGAAATGGATGATAGTTTGTCACTCATCCTGGTCAGGTGTTCCTTGGTCTCCACAACTGACCGGCTGGCGAGATCATTAGTCCCTATGTGTACCAGGACGTCAATGTTTTCTCCTGCTTTCTGAACAATTTTAGCAATGCGGTCAGTGTCTCTTCCCATTTCCTGAGTGGACGCCATTTACCACCACCCTCTGACTCCTGCCGTTCAACCAATTTAAGAAATATATGGGTTGCCATGTTTCTTTTCTTAATTAAATCTGTTTTTAAAGTTGCAGTTTTAGAGATGGTCGGCTCAGGACAAAAACAATTGAAAAATGGCACTAAAAAACAAAAACTTTCAAGAAAGCTATTCAGACAGTTGAAAAGTACATGTAAAATGACGAGGACTTTTTCCCCATCATTTGTTTATCCTCCTTGGGGACACCTTGGCAACTGCTTCCGCCCATGCACTACCGATGCCGGTCTCTCCCCTGTGCTTATTTGGCCATGGTCCCCATGATCTACCCCTCCATGGCAGGGTGGAGGTGGAGGGCTGTCCATCCCCTCCACCAGGCACGCATCCAGTTCTTTGATTAACGAAACAACATTGCCACTGTTCACTGGAGTACAGTGCCTGGTTCTGGAGTCCCCAGAGTGGTGTTGTGGGTCTACAGGAAGTGAGCAGGGCTTCATGTAGCCCAGGCTCAACTGCTTTCCTCCTTCTCTTTTTTCCCATGGTCCCTCTCACCACCCTAAAGGCTCTGCGCAGCCTCTGTGTTCCTGGACTGCAGCAGCTCGTTCTGGGCATGCGGCACCCTTTTGAAGGCGCAAGCTCCTTGGCTTACCCCAAGGCTCACCACAAGAGGCCGCTGCTGCATAGGATGTGGACTGTCTCTCTTCCCAGCTGGCTTTTGCTTCCCTCGGGAGCACTCCCCAGCCCGGCTGCCTGACCTGTGCAGACCCAAGCTTGCTTCCAGACCCAGGTCACTCATTATTCATTATTCACTATAAATCGGATTTACAACCTTTGAGTCAGAGACTCATTTACAAAGACACCTAGTCACAGGGAGGGCAGACAGCAAGACAGTTATTACAGTGCAGATTAAAACAGAGGATAACATTACAGGTGCAGTAAAAGGAACATTTAACATAGATACACTTAGGTTACATAATTTAGTAGTTTTTACGTTACTTAGGTTACGTAATGTTACAAAATTGTGAGTTACAATAATGGATATAGTAGGTCCTCAGAGAAGACAGTGGGTTACATCCCTTTTTGGACCTAGTAGGGAGGGAGGGAGAGGCTGTTCAGTGGACGTTGTCAAGCCAGGGGGCAAGGCAGGCAGGTACCACAGGTTACAACAGGGGGTTAGTTGCACCTACAACAGCAGGTATTAAAGACATGGTTCTGAAGGGCTGTTTTGAAGGAGCCAACTTTTGGCAAGTTGGAGATGCAGCTAGGGAGTGAGTTGAACCAGGTGGGGGCTTGGTAGAGGAAGGATCTCAGGGCAAGAGAGGTCTTGGTTCTGGGCACCTGGAAGGTGGCCTTAACAGAGCTACGGGTGGTGACAGACGATGATGACTGCTGTAGGGAGGTGGAGACCCCCGGGGGGAAGAGTCCTAGCAGTGATTTCTTAGTGAGAAGGCAGGTCTGGTAGAGCAGTCGCTCCTCAAAGTTGAGAAGATTGGTGGTAGTATAGAGAAGGCAGGTGTGAGTGTGGCTGGGGGCACTGGTCAGGAGCCTACAGGTCTTATTGATGGAGAGTTGGATTTTGGAGAGGGCAATGTTGTCAGCTGCAGCTTAGATGGGCAAGCCATAGTCCACAAGGGACAAGATGGAGGAGGTGATGGCCAGCCTGAGGGCAACCTGAGGAAGGCAGTCCCTGTGCCAGTATAGCAGGCCAGTCCGAGAGTTTATGGCGACTGACAGGGCATTAATGTGGGTGTGGAAGGAGATGGCAGTATCGAACATGATGCCTAGGTATTTGTATGTGGTCACTTGTTGGAGGGAGGTGGGATTGGGATGTGAGGCAATGAGGACTGCATCGTCGGCATAGAGGAACATTTTACTGGTATATGAGCTGGGGAGGGTGTTGATGTAGAGACTAAAAAGTACTGGACCAAGGATGGAGCCCTGAAGGACCCCGGAGCGAATGGGGAGAGTGCTGGGATGAGGGAGCCGCTGATCTTGACACTCTGGGATCTAGCAGAGAGGTAGCTAGAGAACCAGGAAATGGGACCGCCAGAGAACTCAAGTTGGTGGAGAGAGTCGAGTAGAAGGGGATGACAGACCGTGTCAAAGGCCTTGGAGAGGACAGTGAACACTGTTCCTGCAAGGCTGCCCGAGTCGAGAGCAGCATGCAGGTGTTGGGAGAATTCCAGGAGTCACTGCCATGGAAGTGCTTCCCTTGAGTCGTTGGGCGGCCCCAACTGGCAAGTACTTTAATATAAAATAGCGTAGCCAAGGACAGACAGACATGTAGGTAACGTGCTTTAAATTGTGCCAGTGGCTGCAGTTCTGGGAGTTAATTTCCTCACGACCATTCTGTTTATATTAACTGGACATGACATAATAGAATAAATCATTATTATAATAATGTTTGCATATATTTAAGAATGTACTTGTGCCATTAAACAGCCTTGAAGCAGTTCATTTTTAAATGCATCAGAAAAATGGGAGTTTGAAATACCAGAGAATGTCTTTAAATAAACCAGCCAGTGTATCAAGGCCTTCAGCAAAGCTAACAGGATGGTAGGGTACCTTGGGAGAGGGTTCGACAGTAGGAAGCAGGAGGTACTGTTATCTCTGTATAGGTCACTGGTAAGGTCACACCTGGAGTACAGTGCCTGGTTCTGGAGTCCCCATCTAAAAAAGGACAGGCTAGGGATGGTACAGTCTAAACTGGTGTGAGGGAGATGCAGAACTCCTAGAAGAATTAAATAATCAGGTTTATTACTGTGTTTCACAGTCATCACGAGGTATCTATATATACTCTTGTGGTTACTTTGTGACACAACAAAAAAAAACAACTGTTATCACAATGCTGGCATCAGTTGGGGGGTCAACTTAGGTGGATATCTCAGCCATTTTTTGCATTTTGGCCCCCAAATTTTCAACATGGGGTTCTTGGGACTCCACTTCATGAACACATGCTTTGTCATCTTGTTATTTGGTCTCGAAAGGTAATTTCATGGTCACTGCATGGAATCACCTTTTGGGACAGATTAACGAAACAACATTGCCACTGTTCATGAGGTGGGGTCCCAAAAAGCCTATGTTGCAAACTTGGTGAAAAAATTCCAAAAAATGACTGTTATGAGCATGCGTTGTGCAGTTTCCATGCACGCTCATAACTTCTACAATTTTTAAAATATTTTCACTCCAGATTTTCAAGATTGCCATTTTTTTCAAACCTCCTTATGAACAGTACAGCAGTCATTTTTCATATCCTGCCTGAAATGTGTTTTTGCACATCTGGTGCACAATGGCGTGGTCGCAGTGGGAAGTGCTGGACAGGTTAATGAAATCACAGTGCCACTGTTTATGAGTGGCAGTCCCAAAATATCTGTGTTGAAAATTTGGTTAAAGCAGTCCCGAAAATAATTGCAATATGCAATTTCTATGCATGCTTGTGACTTCATTTTTTTTTTTTTTTTACACCTTCTCATGAACAGTCCAGCAGTCATTTTTCTCATCATGTCTGAAATATGTTTTTGCACCTGTGGCGCAGTCACTATGCAAAATCACCTTTCGGCTAATGAGCTGATAGCGCCGCTGTTCAAGAGGTGGGATCACAAAAAACCCATGTTGAAAATTTGGAGTGAAAATACTAACACATGCCTGGGGCGTTGGGGTTTCCAACCGTAACGCCCCACACTGTAGAGACTTGACAGGCATCAGGGGTGTGACTTGGGATCATCTGCTGTGTTGCTTATGCCATTCCGCCCCCCACCCTACAGCCAGTGACAGGCATTGAGGTGTGCCTTGGAGTCTTCGGCCCCAAAGTTCACCCCATTCTCCTATACTGCACCCAAGGCTCAAGATAAGATTTTTTGGGATGAGTACCTGTACTCCTCATTTTGAAAGTGAGGTGAGTAAAACGAAATTCAGATGTGTACAGATGTCTTGCTAGAGTGGACTGAGGAGTACATTTATTAAAAAAAATTTATTATTTTTTTTTTTTTTTTTTTTTTAGATAAGAATTTCACATGCCAGCAATGCTCCAAATAATGTTGGCAGGTAGGAATTTACTCACCAGTTTTAAAACGTGAGTAAAACAAAAGTGTGATACATACAAGTGCTATAAATCTGGCAAAAAAATGTTCCTTTTGAATCACCAGTTATGTTATGAAGCACTATTCTTTAGCGTGTGGCGTATTTACAAATGTTGGATGAGTACTGGTACTCATTAAAAAACATTTTTTGGAAGAGTAGTTCCAAAAATGAGGTGAGTAAAATAGGCCGGCACACACCTTATGTGGTGCCCTGACTGCATCCATCTCCGTGTATTTCCTTATGGAATGGGGTGAGCGTATGGCTCGAAGACCTCAAGGCACACCGTGACACTTGTCGGTGTCTGCAGGGTAGTGTGAGGTGAAAGCATGGAGTGTAGAGTGTTATAGCCGACGACCTAAAGGCACACCCCAATTCCTGTCAGTCTCTGCAGGGTGGGGTTGGCGTCAGTTCAATACTTCACTGCCATTCCTATTATGCATCTCTGACTCCTGCACTACCAATGCTCTAAGACAGCATTCGGCATTGACACATGCTTGTTGTTGTTAGTATCTCACCCTCCCCATTGTGTACTCTTTCCCTGGGTTTTTGTTTCCCAGGTGCATTTCTTTGCACTTCTTTGCAATGAATCTAAGCTGCCATACATTTGACCATTCTTCCAACCTTGCCAAGTTCCTTCTCATCCTTTTCACCCCACCTTGTGTATCAACCCAGTTGCAGATCTTTTTGTCTGCAAAGAGACGTACTTTTCCATTCAGTCCCAGGGTTTTAAACAGCTGGTATAGCATAGCAAAACGCTACGCAAAACAGGGGGTATTGTTAAACATTTCCAAAAATGTATAGCAGTAGACTGCTAACTATTTTTTTTTTTTGTTTCAGTGAGTCTATGGCACAGTAGTCAAAGTTAATAAAATTATATATATTTTTAAATTTTGCTAACCATTCTGTGCCAAGTGCCATGCATTTTTACACCTGATTGGCACTTGCACGCGTAAAACTGCTAATCATTTTTTCCGGCTTATTTAATACCCTGCTGTACCTCCACAGTGTCACTTATGAAAATATTAAAGAGGTCTGGTCCCAGTACTGAACTCTGTGGTACAGTGCTATTATCCCCCTTTCTTCAGAGTGGACTGCATTTGCCGTTACCCTCTGCATGCTTTTGTCCAGCCACTTTTTTACCCAGGCTACCACCTTGGGATTCACGCCAAGACTGGCTAACTTGTTTATTAATCTTTTGTGTGGGACTGTGTCAAATGCTTTGCTAAAGTCTTAGGTAGGCCATGTCCACCGCCCTTCCCTGGTCTACTACTTGGGTTACCCAGTCAAAGAAATCTATTAGATTCGTTCAGTATCCCTGCTTTTTCACTGTCACTTTCTGAACACATTCCCTCTGCTTTATTATGCCTCAGTATCCATCATTTGGTCTTATTGGTCTTTCTTCACTCTCTAATGTACCTATAAAAGCTTTTATCTCTCTTCTTAACAGAGTTGGCTATCTTTTCTTCAGTTTGGGCCTTTGTAATTCTCACTGCCTTCCCTGCCTCCTTCTGTTTTAACTGATATAGTCCTCTGTCCTGCTTCTTCTGTGTTTCGTTGTATTTCCTGAATGCTATCCTTTTCTCCTTAACCTTCCTTGCCACCTCTTTTGAGAACCATGGTGGCTTTTTCCTTCTTTTTGTGTTGTTGATTTGCTTTACATGAAGGCTTGTTGCCACTGTAATGGCAGTTTTGATTTTTCCCCATTGTTCTTCCACCCCTCCTTCTTGCCTGTTTGCTAGTGCTTTTCTGAGGCACTCTCCCATTTTACCAAAGTCAGCCCTCCTAAAGTCCAACGCCCTTGCTTTTGTATGGCTTCACTCTACAGCCGTGTTTATTGTGAACCACACTGTTTGGTGGTTGCTTGTTCCCAGGTGGCTACCCACTTCTGAATCTGAGATCCTCTCTCCATCCCCGTTTTGAGAGTACCAGGTCTAAGATTGCTCCTTCCTGAGTGGGTTCCAACACTAGCTGTCTGAGGAGTGACCCTGCTTTTGGATGTGGTTGCAGTAAAGGTGCTTCAGTTAACATTTGGCATGTTCGGGTCCCCCATCAACAATACCTCTCCTTTTTCTGCCATTCTGAGGATTCCTTCTGTCAGTTCCTTGTCCATTGCCTCCCCTGAGACAGGGGTCTGTAAACAACCCCTGTGCAGATTGTGGTGCTATTTCTTAACTCTCTCCTTGTTTATCTAGACTAGTGCAGGTTTTCATGGCTGTTAATGAAATTGAAATACTCTATTTTACCAGGCTCTAGTCCTCATGCTAATCCCTCTCAATGTTATAGACGGCCTGGTGTGATTAACAAGTCATTAAGAACTGCAGTCATCTGGTAGAACAAGAGGAGGATCCCCACAAAAGACTTTGTGAGTCATTATCACTCCACTGTTAAGACGTTCAGCTATTGTCTAGGGTGTGATCAAGGGTAGAGTGCTGTTAAGTCACAAGCTTCAAGTTTTCTGAATGTGTCTAACAATTCGTCCCACATTATTAAGACCAATGCCCCTCATTTCCTAACATTTTGAGTGTCTATATCCAACATTTTAGTGACAGAATGCGAGAAGGTATACAGGGTCGGCCCTGCAGGTGGTGGGTTTTATCCCAGCCGCACCAAAACTTCCCTCTCCCCTCCAAATCTCTTAACTCTATTCTTTCCCTGGACACCACTGCAGATCAGACTCTGAAATGACCCTCCACAGGTCCATAGTTGAAATTACTGGCAAGTGTAAGGGGGGTCCCCAGCTCTTCTAAATGGACCATGCCAGCCATCACCATCCATACAGTCCCACCCAGCATGTCCTTTCATAGGTGATTGTGGAGGATGTTGGACTGGTGGCATTTATTAGGTTACTTGGGTGTATCTTGTAAATGAGCTTGTCTCAGTGATGTTCCGCTTGGCAAAATAAAGATATTGATTGATTTACAGTAACATGCTAAACTGCAAGCGCGACGTCCTCTGACACCGAGAGTAATGTTGAATAAATAATAGCGCATCGGCGGCGGGAGAAGCAGGGACCACATTGGTGGTCTGAGTCGGGGCTTGTCGCTGGACGGGGCTGGGGCAGGCATAGCGGGGCCACATCGGCGGCAGGACAGGACGGGACCACATCGGTGGTTGGAAAGGGAGCTTTTACTGGCTGGGGCCAGGCCGGGACCACGTCTGTGGTCTGGGAGGGAACTTTTGTTGGCCGGAGTCTGAAAAAGAGCTGTGGGGCCAATCAGTGCACAGGGTGCAAATTTGGAACTGCGCAACTGGGCTATAAAAGCCAAGTCGCCCACTCGCTGTCAGACTGCGGAGGAGAGCTGTACTTTGGACTGACCGGGGCCACTTTGGCGGCGGGAGAAGCAGGGACCACATCAGTGGTCTGAGTCGGGGCTTGTCGCTGGCCGGGGCAGGCATACGGGCCGCATCGGCAGCGGGAGGGGATGGGACCACATCGGTGGTCGGAAAGGGAGCTTTTACTGGCTGGGCCAGGCCAGACATACTGGGGCTGCATTGACGGCAGGATAGGCTGGGACCACATCGGTGGTCTGGGAGGGAACTATTGCTTTTGCTGGCCGGAGACTGAAAAAGAGCTGTGGGGGCCAATCTGTGCACAGGGCGCAAATTTTGAACTGAGCGACTGGGCTATACAAGCCAAGTAGCCCAGTTGCAGTCAGACTGCGGAGGAGAGCTGTACTTTGTCCCACACCACCCACCCCAGCCCCAGCCCCAGCCTCTCTTAAATGGTTGGTGGGGGTGGTGCCTTGGAATAAGGCAGGTCGAGATTGGGTGAGCTGCAACACTAGGAGCACTAGGAAGCTGGATTGTTGCTGGTTGGAGGGCAAAAGGGTCATGTACACTGTGCTGCTTGGACATTATTGACTACTACCAGGAAGGGGCAAACTGAAGCAGATTGTATAAATGAATGTGTAAGCTAACTACAGCTGAGGAAGTAAGCAAACTATGTGTGATCTGACTACTTCTAGGGCTTACGAGCTGGCTAATGGGAGGTGGGCAAATTTACTTATGAACTGACTGCTGCTAGGGCTGGAAAGCTGGATACTATCGGGGAAAGAGGAAAAATTGCTGTAATCTGAATACTGCTGGGTGAGGGGGCACACTGTTTGGGTTTTGCTCTGTTTAAAAAAAAAAAAAAAAAAAAAAAAAAAAAACTTAACGGTGGAGTGCTTGTGTAACATTGACTGAATTATTCCTGGTAGAGGGCCGTATTGCTCACACCCAGAATGAGGGTAGACTTGGGGGTGGCCAGAGTGGGCATATTCAGTAGGGTGATTGGGTGTACAGGGTGCGGGGCGGCCATAAAATTAAATTGGGCATGGACTGGAGGTTCGGAGGGTGTCCAGTGTATTTCCAGTTGGCAGATCTTAGGGAAGAAGTCGAGGTGATCAGAAGGCAGCTGGAAGGGGGGAGGGTGGAGGGTTGGGGAAGGAAGGTGGGGAAAGGACCTCATGAGAGTAGACGAGGCCAAATTGGCATACCCGAGGGAACAGGTGGACAAGGACCAAATGGTTACTCTGGAGGGATGGGGCATGAAACAAGCAAGATACAGAAATGACTTTGTAGGGAGGTGGCTGACCAGAGGGAGCCAAGGGGGGGGAACAGGTGAGAGCAATTTTGGGGCAAGCATCACACTTATTAGTCGATTCACCCTGCTGTATCTGGGAGATGAGGTGGAAGCTGGTGGGAGGGGGGAGCAGGCGGACAGAGAGGGTTTGGTCAGTAAGTCTGGGGATGGGGACAGGAGAGGGAGCCAGATCCACAGAAGGGGGCAAGGAGCCTAGGTTGGAGGGAGATAAGGGGATGGGGGAGTGCAGAGTGAGGCCAGAGTGGGAGGAAGAAGGACTAGGGTCGGGCAGGCATCCAGGTTGGGGAAGTCAGCCAAGGATAGGGGTGCGGTAGGGAGTACTGTAGATAGGCCAGCTTCGAGGCAGGAAAAATCAGATGGGGGGGAGAGAAATACAGCAAATGGGGTGGAGGATGCAGGACCGAGGGGGAGGCAAGGAGGGAGGTAGTAGAAGGATCCCTGGGTGGGGGATGTGAGGTTACCGACTGGCCCGCCTGGGCTTGTGATCCCCAGGCGGGAGGAGTAATTTGTGGGTTGATGACAGAAGGCAGAGCCTGGAAGGAATCAACGGGCCAGTAAAGTGTGTGGGGGTTGAAGGTGATGCTGCTGGGTGACTCCATGACCAGGGGCAACCAGTGGGAGGGGGCGGGGGACGGAAAAAGCAGCCCCATCAAGGGTAAATGTATCCCAGGCCTATACACAAGGCCAAATTCCAGTTCTCTCTCCTAAGCTGGTCTCCGGGCTTCCTTACACCTGGGCTGTATCTCCTAATGCTGGTGGTAGACTGGTCTAAAGTTCTGCAGCAAGGGGATAGGAAGCCCTCCACATCCTCTTGTCTCCAGTTTACTTCCTGCCTTCAGTCTGGCAGGTTCTCTGCAAGCAGAGCTGTGCCATGTGGCAGAGCTGAAGACAGCAGACTGTAAGTTAAGCAATTTGATTCATGGGGATATTAGAATTTGCAGATGTACTTGAGAAATCCAGTGTAGGTGCTAGTCTCAGCCTTGCAAGCTACACAGTGTGTCCCCTTTTTCACGGCGATGTTTTTTCCCTGCACTTCTGCACTGGGCCTGGAGTGTTACCTCAGTGCAGTGAAAGTGTGCTTCAGGGAATTCAAATTGGGCACCGAAGTGCTCAGAGATGTGCAAAGTTTATGTCAGGGAGTCTGAACATGCACCGGAGGGCTCATAAAGGATGCATGGCCCCATCTCATCGTGGTGCTGTTCTCCCGCGCTTTCTGCCCCATTTCTGCTCAGCTGTACAAGATAGCATTGGAATGCAGGGGATCCCCAGACTTTCTAGTACATCTGGGAACAAATGACTTGGAAGGGAACAGTGAACTAGAAATCCAGGTGAGATTCAGGGAACTGGCCAGGGTTTGCCACTCTATAAGAAGCTCAGTCTCCTTCTCTGAGATTCTGCCAGTACCTAGGGCGACCGGGGAGACCAAGCATAAACTTAGAGGGGTGAACCAGTGGCTCAGGGACTGGTGCATGGCAGAAGGGTATGGTCTGGTGGGGACTGGGGGATACATGGGTGGATAAGGGGTTATATGCCAGGGGTAGGATACACCTCAGCATGGAGGGGAGGGAGATCTTGAAATTAAAACTTGCCGGATTCATAGGTGAGAGGTGGGTCTTAAACATGTAAAGGGGAAGGGTTAAATAAAAGAATAGCTCCAGGAGGGCTGTTTGAGGGTCCAGGTCTAGGGCACGAAACGAGAGCAGGTGACTGCATTGCAGAGCCATCGAGAGCTGTGCAGTAAAGGGCGACGAGGGACTGCGCAGGGCTGAGACGACTAGAGAAGGGAGAGGGGTCGAGGTGGAGGATGGTCCTGATCAGTGCCAGGAGCATGGGCAATAAAATGCCCTAGCTCCAGGCAATGCGGGTCAAGGGATCAGCGGATGTGGCAGCAATTACTGAAATATGGGCCACCCAGAAAAATGATTGGGACCTAAACTTAGAGGGCTCCAAAATACTCAGGAAGGATAAAGGAGCGGGAAGAGGAGGGGGTGTAGCGCTGATAGTCAAAAATGACAGTGGTTAGTGGAGTGGAGGAGGCTGTGGGGGGGGGGGGCGATTTGGGTAACCCTGCAAATGAGGGCAGGTAAAAGATTGAAAATAGGGGTGGTGTGCAGACCCCCCCCCGATGGAGGCGCCTCTGGAGGACAAACTAGTTGAGAACATCAAGGGTCACTGTGACCTTGGAATGGGTTGTGTGGTGGTTATGGGTGACCTTAAAGAGGACTTTTACCAGCCTTCTTGAAAGTTATGCATAAAATCAGTTTCGTTGCATTATTTTGAACATTGTAATTCTTTTTATTACCTTTGCTCCTGGTTTTGTATGATGAGATGTTGCAGATGTCCTTATTTGTCCGTGTTTTTATAGCTGCCACAGTGTTCCTGCTCAGTGTTTTCGGCCACATGCATCTTTCGATGTCACTGTGGGGTTCAGTTTGTGAACAGCGCATGCGCGAGGAGAGTGCATGCATTTGCGATGAGAACCAGCACTGGCAAGAGGAGCTGTTAGGAGACAGCATTGCGAGTGGGCGGACTTTTGAGGTAGCACGAGCGTCTGTTTTTGTCATGGGCATTCACACCAGTATTGATCACAGTGGCTGCCAGTGGATACTCTTCGGAGAATTCTGACCAGGAACTTAGGTGGTCTTGCCTCCACAGTGGGTCTGCTCACCGAAGAATCCAATCAGTATCCAAGCAGTGAATATAGAGAAGTCTTTGCTGTGCAGCCCTATCAGTTTGAACTGGAGGTTGACCGCGATCTCACTGCTCCGAGCGCCATTTCTTTTGCTGCTGCTGCTGAGGTCCTTGAAAACTGCATAGACGACACAGATTTGTCCTGGTAATTATTTTTTTCAGCAGTAAAAGTTTTTTTTGATTGCCTACTGATGCTGTCATTTGCTGTTTAGGCTGGTCACCATTTCTTTTTGTTCCTGCTGTAACAGGAGACTTTGCTGATTGTGCGTGCGTGTGTGTGTGTGTGTGTGTGTGTGTGTGTGTGTGTGAGGTTATAATGCATTACTATTGGATGCAGTGTGTCCCCTGTGCTTCATAATGCTAGCCTAAATACTGTCTTGTGTTCCATCTGTTGATGTTCTTGCTGTAAGATAATACTTTTCAGTGGGGGCGGGAGCTGTGATACTGCGTGGACAGGGTGAAACAATTGTGTAGACATGATTACATGACTGGTAACCTATACAATAGCCAAGTGACAATGCTGTTTGCTTGGCAATAGCAATACATGTCCATTTGGTAAAGGTCCATTTTTCTGTAGGTCCGTTTTGTGCAGCACTGAAGCGGTGATCTGTTTGTGATGAAAATAACAGGAAAGAATGAATACAGAAAGCTGCTGAACTAATAAGATGGTGGGGTGTAATGTATTGTGCACAGTAAATTATACCACCATCGGCTTAACTTTTGCGTTTTTATTTTCATTTTGCTGTGGTGTTGCAGTGTGCGGTCTTTTTTTTAATAGAGTGGCCTCTATGTGATACTAGGCAGTGCACGCTTGAAAGCCTTCAAATGCCCGCTCTTTTTCATCAGCAAGGAAAACGCGCTCACTGATGCAGCCCTACAGTGGAACGCGCTCCCTACTAATACGTTACACTGCGTGGGTGCTGGGCAAAGGAACAGCAGGGACAAGTGTACTGACAATGGTGCGGTAAGACAATTGAACATGGCATACAACAAAAACAAAAATCCAGTAATAGGAAAACAACAATGCAAAGTTGTTTTCCACTAAAGATGTGCACAATTCAGCTAAAATATGGTACACATGAGAACATCGGGGAAGGTCCTCTTTAATATGCTGGGGGCAGACTGGGACACTATGACATCCTCTGTGACCAGGGAACAGAGACTGATGGATATATTCCAGGATGCCTTCCTGGTCCAGCAGGTGGGGGAACCTACTAGGGAGGGGCGGATACTGGACGTTGTCTTAGCAGACAGTGACCATATAAAGGGCCTGGAGGTGTGCAGCCCGCTGGCAGGTGGTGACCATGCCATGGTCTGGTTTCTGCTGTTTCTAGGGACATGGATATGTTGTTCATCCACACTTATTGGCAGGTATCCTTGCCGCTTTAAATCTTGCCGGAAGGTCTTCAAGCTGGCTCCTCCCACCCACCCGGGTGGTATAACTCTTGGCTCCGCCCCATGACGCCAGATCTTCCTTACCGCTTGGAAGCTCAGGTTCCCTCCTTAACGCTCTGCGTTTGAGACTGGTTCCTATTTCTCCGTTTGCGGATTTCAAAGTATTTTTGCGAAAAAGACTTCAGTCTTCGATCCCTCGCGGCTGCGATGGACAAATCGACTCCCGGTTTTTGGAGATGCCCCTGCGGGCAGAAGATGTCTCGGACGGATCCACACTCCACGTGTGTCTACTGTTTAGACCTTGAGCATGACCCGCAGGATTGCGACCTGTGCTCTTCTTTCTCGGCCTACGTCCTCGAAGACCGTGCTGCCCGATTGCATCTGGGCCGTCCTGAAGCGTTTCCCTCCGGTGAAGTCTAAGGAGGCCCGGTCGGTGTCCGCGGGCGGCGGCTCGGGCGGATCAGCTCGAGCAGATGATCGCCTCGAAGAGGAGGCGGCGGCGCGGCCAGATCTTCCTCGCCGCGCATTTATCCCCCTTCTCTGGGTTCTTCCTACACAGCTTCCTTTAAGGAGTTTCTGTCTGTCCCTCTCCACTAAGGGAGAAGGGCAACGCCTGCTGGACCTTTTCTCGGTCCAAAAGAGGGACAAAGGTAAATCCCTCCGTCGACGCTCTTGGGAGCGGGAAAGGTCCCCCTCCCCGAGTCGTCGACTTCGGTCAACCGCTGCCGCCACTGGCCTCACGGTGTCCCCGTCAGGTCAGTTGACCGAGACTCCTGGCGACGAAGTCGAGATTTTTCTCATCCGCTGGACGGGCTGTCGCCATAGAAGCTGAGATTCCCTCCTCGGCTCCGGGGAGTTGAGGATCCCGTGGCTTGCCTGTGCCTCCGTTCCGGAGCCCTCGGATGAACCCTCCAGCCGGGCGGGAATACCGTTCCTGCCGACACTTCCGCGCACCGACCTCGAAGAGCCGAGGCTCTCGGTCTCGGTCTCGACTCTTCGCGTCCAGCCGATCCCGCCGTCCATAGGCGGTCTCGGTTCCCCGCACACAGTAAGCGGCGTGCGCCGTCTCGCCCCTCCTCCTCGGACGAGGGAGGTCGCGCGTAAGTTACGTCGACGGTACGAGGACCTTATGTGGCAACAGCTCCTCCTGACCGGGAATAAGCCGACGCAGTCGCCTTCCCCGGCCATTAAGTGGCTGTCACTGGAGCGGCCGACACAACCCCTCGATTTAACCGAGGAGCCTGTACCCAGGCCGGTTGTTCGGCCAAAACCAGCTGCTCCACCGATTCCGGTGGAACCTCCGCCTCCTCAGCCACAAATTGGGGCTCCGACCAAGGATTCTCGGTCGGCTAAGGGTCTACCCCATCGGCTGTCGGTTACCCTCACTCCTGACTGACCTCGGCAGGTGAAGGGTGGCTCAGGCAGAAGCAGCTCTTGAGGACTCGTCCGAGTCCGAAGATGATTCTCCTTTTCTCCAAGCGACTGGACTTGGAGTCCCTCAGGAGGTCAGTCAATGGACGATAGCCCGTCGTTCTTCCTAGGACTGCTTGCTCATCTCGGAGTCCACCGGATGAAGCTCGAACCTGCTTCCAAACGGGCCAGGTATCCCTCACGGAGATTCTGGACCGAGGATTCTCCAACGGAGGCCTTCCGTGGCCGAGGCCATAGTGGGTCCGCCCTGGAGCTTTGGCAGCGCCCTGCTTCCTGTCCTGCGCCTTCGCCAGGATGGCCAGAAGTAGGCGGTCCCTACCGTTCCCTGTCCGGTTTTGAGCACCCCTCTGCTGAGGGTTGGTTACCGACAGCGTTTTCGGCGGCCCGGCAGCGCCAGGGTGTGAACAAACCTCCCGACAAGGAATCAAGAAATTGGATTATGTCGGGCAAAAGTCTATGCTGCGCCCTCTCTCGGCCTTTCGCCAGGCCAGTTCGGCCGCTCATGGCACATTTTCTCATGCCCTGTTGGGCTCCCTGGATGAGGTCATCCTCATCTCCCTGCGGATCTGCAGACTACGGTCAAGCAGGTGCGGGACCAGGCAGGGCAGTGGCAACAGCAGCTCCAGACTGCTTTGGATATTGGGGACTCATGTGCCAGATCGGTGGCGGCCGCAGTGGCTATGCGTCATGGCTTGGCTGAGGATATCCACCTTTACTTCGGATACCCAGCTAGTTGGCGGATGTTCCTTTGGGACTGACCTCTTCGGCCCTGGGGTGGAAGGTCACCTGCAGAGGATCGAGAAGTCCAATGCTACCTTGGACTCGGTCTCTTCCGCTCAGAAGGACAAAGGCCGCAAACCACAGCCTAAGCCCTTTCGTCCTTCTGCGCCCCGGCCGCGCCCGGCCCAGCAACGTCAGGGCCAGCAGGCTCGGCCTTGGCATCCCAAACCCAAGCCGCCGGCTTCCTCTAACAGGAGGCAGGGAGGAAAAGGCCCAGGAGGTCCCTCGGCCGGTCCCTCCTCCAAGCCTGCCCAGTGACGGGCTGAGGGGTGTCGCCCCCATCCCCGTCACCTTACCCCTGGGGCTTCGGGGTCCCCAGCTCACTGGCGGCTCGCCGAGCCGACATCGCCTCCTCCTCCAGAAGGAGGTGATAAGAGAGGTGGCGGACCTCCTTCAGACCCAGGGTTTGTGTCCAGGTACTTCCTGGTTCCAACGGACGGGGCTGGCGCCTCATTCTCACTGCCACGACCCAAACAAGTTCCTAAGGTCTCGAACCTTCAGGATGGTCACTCTGGCTCAGATAATACCATCCTTGGAACGCGCGTGTGGTTCTGCTTCTGGACTTGCAGGACGCTGCTTTTCACGTCCCTATCCGTCTGCCTCACCAGAGATTCCTTCGCCTCGAGCGGAAGGATCCTTTCGAGTTCCAAGCCATGCCCTTCGGCTTGTCTCCAGCTCCCAGGGTCTTCACCAAATGCATGGCAGTGGTGACAGCATTCTGCGGGCGCCAGGGTCCGGGTGTACCTTACCTGGACTACTGGCTGATAGCAGCTCCCTCCAGGAAGGAGGCGGAGTGGTCCAGAGATCTGGCCCTCCAGGTCTGCTCTCAACTGGGCCTCCTTATCAACGAGGCCAAGTCGGAACTCGAGTCAAGCAGGTGATTCTGTTCATCGGGCACAGCTCTCGACTCTTCGAGCCAGAGCTGCCCCGCGGACAGGGCCGAGGTTCTTCCTCCTTTGCCCAGTCATTTCTGGTTGGGCACCGCGCCTGCCCGGGACTTCCTGCGCCCCTGGGTCTCATGGCGCCTGCACCAGCGTGGTCCATTGGGCCCGCTGGAACATGCGCCCCTTCAGTGGGGACTGGCCAGCCAGTGGTCACAACGCCGCGATCCTTTGACCAGCTTAGTCGGGTGACACAGGGGATGTGGAACGCCTCCAGTGGTGGATCGCTCCAGGTCATTTGCAGGAGGGCATCCTGCTCATCCGCCCGAGCCGACTGTCTCTATCGACCGATGCCTCTCTGATGGGTTGGGGTGCCCATCTGGGGAACACAGGCTCACGGCCTCTGGTCCCCGTGGAGTCCCATGCCACATCAACCTGCTGGAGCTCCGGGCGGTCCGCCTAGCCTCACCGCCTGTCTGCTCCTCCGGGGTCAAGTGGTCCGAGTCCAGACGGACAATACCACGACCATGTACTATCTAAACCGCCAGGGCAGGACGCGCCCATGCTTCTATGCAAGGAAGCTCTCGATTTGGTCACTGTGGCGCAGCCTGGAGGCGGATCTCCTAGCCATTCATGTGGCAGGAGCCTCCAACACCCTGGCCGATGCCCTGAGCCGGATAGGGGCTGCATCCCACGAGTGGTCTCTCCTGCCGGAGGTAGTACAGCATCTGTTCTCCCATTGGGGCACACCTCAGGTGGACCTGTTTGCCTCCAGGAGAACGCGGCTGAGACTGTTCCATGCCCGCCCCCCTCAGCAGGGCTCGCTGCAGGGGGATGCCTTCTCGAGGCAGTGGACCCCGGGCCTCTTCTACGCCTTTCCCCCATTTCCCTTGATCCACAAGGTGCTTGTCAAGGCGAGGAGGGAAAAGGCGCAGGTGATTCTGATAGCCCCAGACTGGCCTCGCCAGTTCTGGTACCCAGATCTCCTCAGTCTCAGCTCCAGGATTCCGCAGCAGCTCCCAGCTCGCCCGGACCTGCTCTCAGTCAATCAGGGGAAGGTGTTCCATCCGGACCTTCAATCCCTGCACCTGACGGCCTGGTTCCTGAGCGGCTAGAGTTCCAGGCCTTGGTCTTTCCGACGAGGTCCTCAGTGTGGTTGAGGCATCCCGTAAGGAGTCGACCAGAAAATGCTATGCCTTCAAATGGAAAAGGTTTTCCATTTGGTGTCAGGGCAAGGGCTTGGACCCTTCCTCCTGTTCCTTGGCAAGCATCTTGGACTATTTATGGTCCCTTTCTAATCAAGGGCTTAGGTCGGCGACCTAAGGGTGCACCTGGCAACCATCTCTGCTTGCAGGCGCGGGCCGGAAGCAGTCGAGCAGGAGAAGGTGGTCTGGTGCTTTTTCAAAGGCCTTGATCACATATTCCTCCGTGCGTGAACCTCCACCTCGTGGGATCTACTGCTGGTATTGGCAAAGCTCATGCAGCTATTCGAACCTATGCACAGGTGTGCTCTCTCTCACCTGTCGTGGAAGACCGCCTTCTTGGTGGCTATCACGTCCAGCCAGAAGGATGGGAGAGCTCCAGGCGCTTTCCATCGAGTCTCCCTTACCTGGTCTTCCACAGGGACAAGGTTGTTCCTGCGCCCACCAAATTCCTTCCAAGGTGGTGTCGGAGTTTCACGTTAACCAGGTGTTGACCTGCCGGTGTTCTACCCCAATCACACTCGAGGTCAATATAGGCTCCATACTTTGGACCCCTAGAAGGGGCTCACTATTACAAAGAGCCACGGCTGAAATTCGGGAGAGGTTCACAGCTGTTTGTCACCCACGCTGAAGCCGCATCTGGCAGACCTGCAGCCAAGCGGACGATAAGCAGGTGGGTCACCTCCTGCATAGATCTCTGCTATAAGTTGGCGGCATGGAGCCTCCCAGAGGGATAAGAGCTCATTCTACCAGCCATACTGCTGCAACGGTGGCTGCTTCCAGGGATGTCCCTATCCAGGAAATCTGCAGGGCTGCTACCTGGAAGTCAGCAAACACCTTCATTACCACATCGACCTTGAGTCACGCGGGGATGCTGGTTTTGGGGCCTTGGTTCTCCAGTCTCTCTTTCCCAAGTAAGTATTGGGGGTGTGCGTCTTGCCTCCCTCCTCCCGGAGAACTGCTAGGAGTCTGCCAATAAGTGTGGATGAACAGCATATCCATGTCCCTAGAAATACAGGTTACTCACCTGTAACAGGAGTTCTAGGAATGGTATATGTTGTTCATCCACACGACCCACACAACCTCCCGGCTCGACGCACAACCTGAGCTTCCAGCGGGCCAGATCTGGGCGCCATGGGGCGGAGTCGAGTTATACCACCCAGGTGGGTGGGAGGAGCCAGCTTGAAGACCTTCCGCAAGATTTAAAGCGGCAAGGATACCTGCCAATAAGTGTGGATGAACAACATATACCATTCCTAGAACTCCTGTTACAGGTGAGTAACCTGTATATCTAGTGGGAGAGGATAACCACACTAATACAGTAGTAGTAGTAGACTTCAGGGGGAGCGGACTTCGTGGGCATGGGTAGGATTCTGTGGGGGAGCTTGCACAAGATTAGGCCAGACATGGATGCTGGTACCTTGTGGGAGACCATTAAGAAGGGGGTGCGGGAGGCTACTCTGTCCTGTACAAAAGTAAGGCGTAAGCATGGTAGAGCCAACAAGCCGTGTTGGTGGACCATGGAGGTGCCGGAGGTGGTGAGGGATAAAAAGGCTGCCTATGCACGTTTTAAGCACTCTGGGGGGATAGAGAGAGGGGTGAGTACGAGTTGATGGCTAGGAGGGTTACCAGAATGGTGAGGGGAGTCAAGGCGAGGATGGAGCAAAACCTGGCTAGGGTTATCCGGGCGGGGGGAGGGATTCTATAGATACATAGGGGAGAAGAGAAGAGAAAAGGGAGGACATAGATCAGCAGGATTAGTATGGGGGGATGGGCTCATGAATCGGGGGTACAGGCAGAGGTGCTAAAGGAGTACTTTGCCTCGATATTTACAGAGGGAGGCAAGGGATCCCTTCAGCCCGATGGGAGGGAAGGGCAGCCAGCAAAGTCGAGAGGTCGGATGGAGTCTGGAGGACCGAAAGAGGCTAGGTACAGGCCAGGCCAATTCTAGAAGGGGATGGGTGGTTGAATGAGGGTGGGCTGGGAGGAGAAATCACAGTGGATAGGGTGAGGAGGCCCTTGGACGCTAAAACTGATAAGGTGCTGGGGCTGGATGAGCTGCATCCGAGGGTTATGAAGGAACTGGCAGTTGAGCTGGCAGCTCCACTGGCTGTACTCTTTAACACCTCTCTGCAGACAGGATGGGTGCCTCAAGACTGGAGAGTGGCTCATGTGGTGCTTATCCACAAAGGAGGGGTCTGGGGAGGAGATGGGGAATTATAGGCCTGTCAGCCTAACGTCTGTGGTAGGCAGAGTAATGGAGGGCATTATCAGGGAGAGGCTCTGGAGGCAGCTGGAAACGTTGGGGCACCTGGATGACAAAACAGTACGGTTTCATCCCAGGGAGATCGTGTTATTTTTTAATTTTTATTTTTTATTTTATATTGCAATCAGTTTACAACCTTTGAGCCAGAGGCTCATTTCCAAAGGTACCTCGTCAAGAGACGAGAAGATAATACAAGCACAAAATACATACTATAAGCGAACATATGCATAAAGATGCAGGCATACATGGATCCTGGGTACAGTTTACATTGGTTGTATTATAAGGTGCAGATTCAGGTATTATAGATAAACGGGTTGGTTGCAGGGTTTAGCAGCATAAATGTATGACATTTGCAAAACGAAACAGTCAAACAGGTTACATGGTATTAGTTACAGAGATAGTAAAACATATGACAAGGACAGTACAGCAGGTAGTTTGATTCGGTAACAGTAGTACATACTAGTAGGATAATTTAGCAAGCAGTATAATAAGATTCAGTCATACATGGTACGTTCTTGACAGTAGAGAGAAGGTAGGCAGTTGAATATGGCAGTAATGTAGGCGGTAGGAATAAGGCGGTACGGAGAGGGTGCAGCCCAGTGGGCATTGTCAGGACAAAGGGTGCTTGTACACCTGTTATGCACAGGTGCAGCAGCGCTTTGTTGAACAGCTCGCTTTTGAGTGCAGTTTGAATTGGAGATAGGGGGATTTCAGAGATGAGCGAGAAGGTGTTGTACCAAGAAGGGGCTCTTATGGCAGAGAGACCTCTGTCCATGTGAGGTCCTAGATCGGGAACCAGGAAGGTGGCCTTGCAGGAGGTCCGAGTACCGACTAGAGGTTGGGCTAGGAGGAGGGAGGATGTCAGCCTGGGTGGAGAAAGTCCTAGCAGGGTTTTTTTTTTTTTTTTTTAGCTATAAGGCAAGTTTGGTATTGCAGTCGTTCGTCAAGGTTTAGCACTGTTGCCATGTCATAAAGCTGGCACGTATGTGTGAGCCTAGGGTCCCTTGTGATTAGCCTGCATGCCTTATTTAGGATGAGGCGGATTTTGTTAAGGGCAGTCGTGTTGGCAGCACCGTAGACAGGTAGTCCATAGTCAACTAGGGATAGTATGGAGGATGTAACTGCAAGCCGGAGGGCATGGGGGGGGAGACAGTTTTTGTAGCGGTACAGGATACCAAGCCGTATATTGGTAGCAGAGGCAAGTGCTTCGATGTGGGTGTGGTAGGTGAGGGCTGAGTCAAAGGAGACCCCTAGGTACTTATAGGAGTGGACTTGCTCCAGTTGCTGTTTGGAGTTGGAGAGGATACGGAGAGGGGAGTTGTAAGCTTTGTTTTGAGGGTGGGCAAAGAGCACGGTTTTAGATTTTTTTTTAAGATTTAGGACCAATCTATGCTCTTTAAACCAGGTTTCAGTGTCGTCATAGGAACATTGCAGGGAAACCTGGAGGGAGGTGGGGTTACGGTCGGTGGCGAAGATGACGGCGTCATCTGCATACAGCAGAATTTTCCCAGTGCAAGCACTGGGCAGGGTGTTAAGGTATAGCGAGAAGAGTAGGGGTCCCAGGATGGAGCCCTGTGGAACCCCGAGAGGATAGGGACGTGGATTGGAAAGTGTCCCACCAATATTGACACGTTGGGAGCGTAGTGGATAGGTAACTGGAGCACCAGGCAAGTGGTCCAGTGGCAAAACCAGAGTGACAGAGGGCTTCCAGCAGTAGGGGGTGAGAGACTGCGCCAAGGCCTTTGATAGGTCAAGGAACACGGCCCGGGCCAGGAGCCAGAGTCCATGGAGGAGTGTGGGAAGGATGCTGACCAACAAGAGCTAAAGCAGATTGTGTCCTGCACGGAATCTGTGCTGTTCAGGGCAGAGAATGTTGTATTTGGTCAGGTATTCAGTGATTTGCATGGCAGCTAGTTTTTCCAGTGCCTTGGAAAGGGGTGGGAGTATGGAGATAGGTCGGTAGTTCCCAGCTAAGGACCTGTCACCCCCTTTATGGATAGGAGTAACAGTGGCAGTTTTCCAAGTAGTGGGGAATTGTCCCAGGCAGAGGGATTTGTTGAGAAGGCTGGTGAGTGGGGTGAGGACCTGATCCAGTACCAGCTGGAGAATTCTGTGGTCCAGGTTGTTGTCACCGGGACTGTTGCCTTTTAGTGCATGGGTCAGGTGCGGTCTGGCTTCCTGGGCAGTTACCCTCGTGAGGTAGAAGCTGGGCTATGGAGGGCAGGGCAGGTTGGGAGGTGGTTGGTCAAAGAAGTTACTGGGGAGGATAGGGCTAAGGTCAGTAAAGGAGGTGTTGAGGAGGTTTGCAATGTCAGCAGGGTCTGTAACGGTGGTGTTGTCAGTAGTAATCTGGGAAGGGGAAGGGGAGCGAGTGTTCCCATTCAGTTGTTTGACGTTGTCCCAGAAGGTACGGAGCACCCCCAGGAGGCGTGTGAGGGTGGCCTGATAGTGGTCGGCCTTGGCTTCCTGATTGCCCATGTGCACTTATTCCGCGGCAGCGCTAGGCCTGTCTGTCTGCTGGTCGCCCAGTTTCTATGGCACGGTGCCAAAGATTATCCCTGTGCCTGAGCAGCTGTGAAAGGGCAGGGGTAATCCAGGGCAGGTTATGTTTTTTGGATCGGACGGCTGAGAGGAGAGCAAAGAGGTCACAGGCTTTACTAAAGGTTAGGGTAAAGAAGGCAAGGGCAGTGTCAATATCAGGAGTGCGGTGAATGGGGGACCAGTCTTGCTGTTCAAGGTATTGTTTAAGGTTTTTCAGACCACACGGTCTGAAACGCCGGCGGGGTGCGCACTGGGCAGTGGGTCGAGGTGAGGTGGCCATCCAGCGAACAGCACAGGGGAATGGTCACTGAGTGAATCAGGAGAACTTGGATGTCCAGGATTTTTGGGGCGGTTTGTGATGATGATGACATCTAGGAGGGTGCTGGTACCTCTTAGGGTTCACTCTGTGGGGTTGGGAGACTAGTTGTGTTAGATCCAGGGCTGTGAAGGAGTCCCGAGTGGGGGAGGAGGAGGGGCTCAGCCAGTTCACATTAAGGTCCCCCACAATGACTTGATCAGCACTGTGAGGGAGGGTGGCAAGGTAGTCAGTTAATGATAATAGTGCTGGGTTTTGGTTCCTGGGAGGTATATAGGCAGCGGTGAGATAAAGGGGTGCCCTGGCGGGGTCCGGGTTAAGCTTAATGTTGAGGGCCTGAGCCCCACTTACAAGGTCCGGTGCAGGAAGGGCGAGACCAGTGAGAGAGTTCCTGGTGTAGATAGCACAGCCACCCCCACGTTTGGTTACTCGATCCTCACAGTATAGGGTGTAGCCGGGGAGGGTGACAAAGGTGTCAGGGGTGGATTTAGATAGCCATGTTTCCACCAGCGCAGTGACATCGGGTTTGTGCAGTGTGACCCAGCATTGGAGGTAGTCAAATTTTTTCAAGACGCTGCATATATTCATGGAGGCAATCAGCAGACCGGGGCGCCCACCTGCTGTGGAGGTCAGGGTGGGGCCAGGGTTAGGGTGGATATTGTCTGTTAAGAGTAGTAGGAGGACAACAGCTCTGGCCAGGCGCGTGATATGAATTTTGCCTGCGGTTAGGAGGAGATGGGGTGGGACCATTGGGGAGCAGGGATGGGTAGGGATTGCAAGGTGGGAGGGCAAGGTTGATGAGCGACTCGGGATGGGCTGGAGGAGGAGGGGAGTGGCCGGGAGATGGATGCTGTAGGCCAGTGTACATGGACATTGTAGGGTGAGTGGGAACTATGTTGGCGGTAATTAATGGTGCAATTTCCTGTGACCCAGGGGAGATATCAGGCTGGAGGGAGGAGGGTACCAGAAGGAGGATGACTGGGAGGGAGTTTAGTAGGAGGTGAACTAGCATGGTTTGCAGGTGGCAGTGGGGTAGGAGGTTGAAGTATCTGGGTTGCCTCCTAGAAAGTGTGGCTGCCACTTTAGATTAGTGGTAGTGACACGGACTCTGGTGGACAGGGTACAGGGTTCAAGTCTCTGCCAGGGCAGCAAGAAAAGTGCCTGGGAGAGGGCAGAGACCCACGTTCTAGGGGTCCAAAGCAGGCTGGGATTGGGCCTCAGCAGGGGTGAGATATAGTGACTCCTAGTGGTCACTGGGTGTTGGTACAGAGGAGGAGGGGTGGGTCAGGAGGTGGATTGGTACAGAAAAGGAGGAGCAGGTGAGGGTGTGGGCAGAGGTGGGTATGTTGGAGGAGAGGAGTGGGAAAAGGCGATAGGAGGATTCCAGGAAAGGTAGGCAGAGTACAGGTAGTGGACCTGAGGTGGATAGGTATGGGTCCCTCTAGTGGCTGGCAGGTATAACCTGCAAATGGGAAAGTGGGGAGTTAGAAAAATTAACAGAGGGAAGTGATGTCACAGGCCAGCGCCTATAGGTAATGACGCACCCAGGTGGGTGGGTGGAGGGCGGTGGGGCAGTCAAGATGTTGGACCAGCCTCATAGATTTTATGACTTGGTGTCGGGGCCCTGGACCAATATGGGCTGGTGGACCCATTATGGGCGGTGGGCGTCCCTATACCTGGATTTCAGTAAGGCGTTTGATTCGGTACCCAGCAGTGGGCTGCTAACAAAGCTTGGGGTGGGGATGGGGGTGGGAGGGCAGTTGCTCAGATGGGTAGAAAATTGGCTAATGGGGCGAATACAGGGGTAGTGGTTGGTGGGATAGTCTTCTCCCCTAGAAAGATAATCAGTGGGGTCCCCCAAGGTTCTGTATTGGGGCCACTCCTGTTCAGTGCCTATGTCTCGGATATGGGGAGGGGGTTAGGAGTAGGATGAATTTCTTTGCCGATGACTCAAAACTGGGAGCACTGGCAGATGGGGAAGAAGCGAGAGAGACAATCCAGAGGGACCTGGATACCCAGGAGGGGTGGTCAAGGAGGTGGGGATTGAGGTTTAATGCAGGGAAGTGTAGGGTGCTGCATCTAGGGTTCAGAAACCTGGGCCATGTATACACCCTGGGGGGGGTCACACTGCAAGCCACATCGAGTGAGAGGGATCTAGGCATAGTGGTAGACGTCAGAATGAATAGCGCTGAAAACTGCAGAAGAACTGCAGCAAAAGCAAATGGATACTGGGCTGCATAGCCAGGAGGATTACATCCAGGAGGAGGGGGGGGGGTGATCTTCCCTCTGTATAACGCTGTGGTTAGACCACATCTTGAATACTGTGTGCAGTTTTGGAGACCTCACCTCAAGAAGGACATAGCACTGCTGGAGAGGATCCAGAGGAGGGCAACCAGGATGATTCAGGGCATGAGGGGGAGGCCCTATGAGGAAAAGCTGGAAGAGCTTGGGCTGTACTCACTGGAGTAGAGGAGAGGAGAGATTGGGGGCGGCCATGATAGGGGTCTTCAAGTATGTAAAAGGAATAAATGAGGGCGGAGCCAAAGAGCTGTTCAGACTAAAGAAGGGAGGAACAACCAGGGGGCATGAGTGGAAACTAGAGGGGGGAAATTACAGGGGGAATGCAGGAGATATTACTTCACTGAGAGGGTGGTGGAGCCATAGAATGCACTGCCTGGGAGTCTGGTCGAAGAGGGCACAGTGGAGGGCTTCATGAAGGGGTGGGACAAGTACAAGGGAACACTGAAGCCGAAGATGACCATCTCTGGGGCTAGGGGGGTGGAAAAGCAAGCAACCATTAGGAGGCTGGATACCGAGCAGACATGACAGACCATCAGGCCTATTTTGCTGGCTTTTAGTATGTTAAATATTCATAAGGAGTGTTCAGAGTGGCATGCACATTATTGCAATTGTTGTAACTCGGGGGCTCTGCCCCCACAGCCCCTGTCAATTTAATTGATATTTCAGTATGTTATACCCCCCCCCCGGCTGTAGCTGTATTCCATGCTTAATTTGTTGAATTATATACTGAAAATGTACTGAATTGTCATGCATTTAATTATTGACCGGGGGGGGGGGTGGAGCCATCCAATTACAATCATTGAAATAATGCAATGTCATAGAAACATAGAAGTAGCAAGTAAATATTGAGGGGCAAGCAGAGCCCCCCAATTACAACAATTAGAATAATGTGCATGCCACTCCGAACACTGATACTGGAGGGCAACAAGCAGCAGAGATACTGACAATGAAACACTGAACTTTCTGGTGTATGGAGGTGCGTGCTTGTCAATAAATGTGTTCTTTTGTAATGTTGCTTGTAAATATGTGTTTTCCTTTTTCTTTTTTTTGTTTGAATATTACTGAATGTTTGTGTAGTGGTGTAAATAAATGTTTTTTTTTTTTTTTTTTAAGTTCTGCTGAACATGTGATTTTATGTCATTTTTAATGTGAAACTGTGTCTGGTGCAGTTATAGACAATTGTGGAGGACGTTAGATTTTTCCAGAGCGTAACAAATCAGCACGAGCACTAACAACTGCGTGATCACGTCTCCACTGTAGTGTGTGGAGTTTTCAGAAAAGCGGACGACCGGTCCAGCATCCTCTACAAACGCCCTTTCATCCTAAAAACAAACCTTTGGCTCATGTATGGTACAAAAATAAACCTTAATAAAATATATAATTTGAAAGCTTAAAATAGGCATTTTTGTGGTACATAGATCATCATCTTATGTAGAACAAGGTTTTAAATAGCCAGTATCGCATCACAGTTTGCGATGCGATCTGGCTGCTTGGGCGATACATTCTCACATCTGCATTGCAAAAAAGTGCGATGCATTCTGTAACCCTCACCCCCACCCATCTCAGCCCCACCACCCTTCCCCACCCATGTTCCCACAGACACTCACCCACATAACAAGGTACCTCATTAGTTTAGAACGCCGCCCAGTCTCACTGCTGGGTCCCCAAAATAAACGCTGGCAGTCGCACCGTAGTTAACTGTATTAGTTTTTATTCACCTAGTAGTGCTGTCTGTAGTATTCTCAGTCTCACAGCCGTGGCCCCGAATGCCAGTAGTCGATGGCAGTAGTGCTTTGCGAATGCGATCGTAATGCACTACTCCGAGTGACTACCTGCATTCGGGGCCATGGCAGTGAGACTGAGAATACTATAGACAGCACTACTAGGTGAATAGCTTAACTAATTCAGTTAACTACGGTGCGACTGCCAGCGTTTATTTTGGGGACCCGGCGGTGAGACTGGGCAGTGTTCTAAACTAATGAGGTGTATCTTATGTGGGCGAGTGTTGGTGGGGAAGGGTGGTGGGGCTGAGATGGGTGGGAGGAGAATTCTGGTAAAGTGGATTCGGGGCTGTCCCTGATCATGAGGGATGTCCCTTAATTCACCCCGTCAAAACTGATTTGTTCTTCCTCTGAGTGTCCTTACAGAAAAGATGCTTTCTGCCAATACAGAGAAGGTGCTGTAAATTCAGACTTTAAGGTAGAAATATATAATGTGTCAGAAATAAAAACAAGTAAAAACAATGGGTTTAACACTGCTAACAATAAAAGCAGCAGTATTTGTCACTGCGGCTGGTGACTTGGAGCTTTAAGTTTTTGGTAAGGGGGCCACGGCTGGGGAAGCTGAAATGGGTGGGGTTTTTGGCAGGTACCCCATGGATGAGGTAGGTGGTTAGCCTCTGAGTTGGGTGGGAGGAAGGTTTTAGTGGTTCTGGCAGAGGGGACAAGGGTGGGGAGGGTGTGGTACTGAGATGTGTGTGTGTGTTAGGGGTACTGAAACAGATGAAGCCAAGACAGAATTGATTTTAATAAAAGATTTTATTTAGGTTACAATATTTAAGGAGTTTTTGATTTTGCCAGTCAAATCGAGGCATATGCTATTCATTTTCACGATTGATTAGCACTTTCACGTACAAAACTGCTAAATCAATTTTCCAAGCTTATTTAAAACCCTGTAGAAATAGAGATAGTATAGCATTATACTGGTGTACTGTTTCCCCTGGGCTGATGAAAGGATAGTGTAAAAGAAAAATCTGGTATTGTTGAGGCATAGCATATTAAAATAAAAATGCCATAGTTTTCTGTTTCCCAAGCCTCTTAGGTTTGTGTAGCCCCCACCCCCAAAAAAATCTTAGATGTGCTCCTGGCTCACTTGAGACTATACAAAAACTTCCAGAAGTGCAGGTCTCTAGTTGACTATAGGGTGGGGCCTGAGAGTGTCTTTCTTTGCCTGACTCTGTTCATTGCCTTGTGTGTGTGCAGAACTAGGACCGCTTGATTGAATATTTGCTGTTGTGATGTCCTCTGGTTTTGGGGGCAGAAGGGACGATGGGAGGCCATGGTACAAAACGCTGGGGGAGGAGGCTCACTGTGTATGATTTCTTGGCTTGCATTGTTTCCTGTAGAAGTGATCAAAATTTACCATTATAATTGAGGGCTAGTGCAACCATCTGTGGGCTACTGCAATTTTGAATCCACTTGCCCTCCTGGCTAGTGCAAAAAGGTTAAGGTTGACTCCTGTGTCACAAGCCCCTTGCCCCCAAACCCCGGGTAGCCCGGTAGGACCTCCTGTTTGCAGAGAGAACTCCCCTACTCAGGAACTCGTGAGCAGGAGTAAGGGTTTCAGGAAGACTTACCAGACTTCGTTTTCCCAGTGGGAGGGTGCATTCCATATTTTCGAGTCCCTAGACTCTGCAACTACTTTCAATATTTGAATCCCACCACAGCCACTGGCTGTGTCTTGCCTTAGTAATTTTATACGATAGCTGAGCTGTACAATCTGTCAAGGCACACAGTCTTTTCAAAACCCTTCTGTTAAAATGTTTAATCACACAACCAGACCCCAGGCAGAGTTGATAAGAAAATCATTTGTTTACTTAAAATAAAAGCAATACAGAAAAGTCTCTAGTATGGAAGAATGTTGAAATGCTGACAACAAAACTAAAACTGGATGGTTTACAGAAAACACTAGATACTGTAT